>OY979695.1:166755134-168021801 GCA_963855945.1 Thereva nobilitata
AAAAGCTTTTTATAGTGCTTCTAAAACGCTTTTAAAGGAACATTACCCGTGATGACATGCAATGTCAAAAAATTTGTAGAACTGGTATAGGAACGGGAGCGCTGTAAGATTTGTAAGGAGTGCTCAAAATGGCTATTGCCGCCTAAGTGAAATTATGCCATAATGTCTAGGCGAAGTTGACAAATGGGCAGCAGGCCGTGATCTGTCGGTCAACGCAAGCAAAACTGAGCCAATTATATTTACTGGGAAAATGAAAATTCGCACCTACGCCCGTATAAAGAACATCGACAAGAGATGGGGTCTCAATCCAAAGATAGTCCTGTGGATTTACACAGCTGTGCTACGTCCAATTCCCACGTGGTATGGTGGCCAGCGCTGAGCAAGAGCTAAAATGTCATAAAGCTGGAATGGTCCACAGGACGGCAACAATAGAGACGACACGGGCCATAGGATCAAGCCCCACGAACGCTGAGGGAATCCGGGCCTGGACCTCAAAAGTTTACGGTCATAGCAACATCTTGCTACCTGACGGTATATTCGGACTAATACTGATATTCATCGAAGGCTGCAAGCCGTCAAAGGGAGACGAGGCAGGGAAATATTTAGAGACCACTAACCGTCCTAGAACCTTACGCTACAAATTAGTATCTTCTAAGGAGGTGCTTGTGATCGTGAAATTCTCCCAGACAATGAACCTCAAACTTCCACAAGGATGTAGCATTGGAATTTTCATAGACAGCCAAACCTCAGGACAAGAATGTGCTGGATACAGCTGCCAGAAGCTTAAGTAATAAAAAGCCCAAAGAAACAGAGAAAGGCAAAGAAATGCCACGAGAGATAGTATGTAGCTAGCTGAACCATCCCCGTGCGGCAATGGCGTAAGCCAGTCAAGCGGGGAAAATGATAATTAGAAGTAGGTGGTTCTTTTCTTAGTGAGGCTGAGCGAGAGTCCTACAGAACCGAGGGGCAAGAGCTACTCGGTAGAATGCTGTCCATCTTCCCAGCCTATAAGTCGATTATCCGTAAGTTCCACTGTTCCGGCTCTTGTGAGCACCTTCGAGCAATCCTTTTAATGGTCATGTTGATGACGCCATGCCGAAGTAATGTCTTTACGGTTCGTACCGGTGTCGACTCAAATGTCATGCAAAAGGATTGGTGAATTTAGTCAATAGAAATCTTACCCTACCAGCCGGGTCTCCTGTCGAAGCCATGGAAGTCAGGCGGTCTCACACATTCTATGCTGCTAGGGCGATTTAAGATTCTCAGTACTCCTTCGTGAAAAAAAGATAGCTAAGCCTCTACAAAAACTCTGGATTTAGTAATTATGGTCATCCAAGCTAGTGCAGCGATGCAGTGCAGAGCTATACATAGGCCCGGTAGAAAGTACAACGTGGCCTTCGTCGGAGTTCTCGGGCAAAGGAACATAGATGGGAACACGAAAGTCGACTACCCAGCCAATCAGGGAGTCTACCTCCGGGGCTCGGAAACTGAAATCGTCGGCAGTCCAATAGGAAAGGTCAGAGCCCTGTACACCTAAACTATATGTAGAACAACTAGGCCCTCTTACAACAAAAAAAGAACGACAGACCCTGACGAAATATTGTTAGATTAACGACAATCATGACCATAGAGGACCACCCTGCAAAGCTGAGTATCCCGCACAGCACAACGTCTGTTGCCGGGGCTGCGGGGAGATGAACAGATGGAAACACTTGTTCATTTCTTGTGCCAGAGCAAACTTTTTGATAGAGTACGGTACTGGTTTGATTTTTATCACACACTATTCTCCGTGAGCTTTACTTCTTCCATTATGCCAGACAAGCATGTGCCAGACTTTGCTTCTACGATCGTGGACATTGAAGTCATTTTGAATTGAAACCACAAGAATCATATTGAATGCCATGCCTTCAAAACATAGTACCGTCTTATTTCCAATTAAAAATGCACCACCACCTCCCGATTCGTGCAGAATTAATGGAACTGACCCATCACTTAACATCTTAAGCGTGACTTTATCTATACAGCGATGGATCGATCACATATCCCAAATCGTCAAACAAGTATCACAATGCTTAGGATTTCTTAAAAAATTCTTTCTTCAGCCATCCTTTTCGAGCTATAACATAATGTATAAATCCTACATTCGGCTTTTCCTCAAATATAATTCCTCTATTCAGGGTGGAGCTAACATACCCACAACTTTAGCGTGGTTAGACAAGTACTAACCCAGCGGGAAAAATTCGGAGCGCTACTAACTTAAGCGAATTAAAAGCGCTGCCAATATGCTCCAAATTAAGCAATATTGGAGCTTTAAGGACAAAGAAAATGACCAATAAATTAGGTGACCCTAAACAGTGCTATTAGCATACTCAATAGTCCGGATGTCGGATAAGGAGGTCAAGCAGCATTAGACGTACTTAGTACTTAGGTGGGGACCTCTTAGTTGACATTAGCGTTTAGAAAGACGAAAAGGCAATTCCAAAGGTACACAAAATTCCTTTTCGACACCGCAAAATTGTTATTCACATATCCACAGGCACTATAAATGTTAGGGTAAGAAAGCGTTTTTCTAATTTTGTGACTGCTTCGAAAAAGCTTCTAAAGCAGCACTAAAAAGAGTGCTCTCCTCTGCAGACATGCAATGCTAAAAAAGATATAGAATTAGTATGGGAAGGGGAGATATATATTCTTCTTTAGGAGCCTTCTATCAAGAGGAGCGCTCCATTTCCTGCTGGGAACGACAAGAAAGTACCCAAAAAGTCCTCAAGCTCATCGGCGATGACACCTTTTGCTCCACCACTAACCCTTTGAGGCACCATTTTTTATGTGCAAAACACCAAGTTTAAGATTAACCCTTTATACTACCAGTCCGTCATGTCGTTCAAGTCATTGTGCCATGTCACAAGCTTATATTTGAAAATTTGTCAGACTCACCCATCACACTAACACAAATATATCATCTTACTCGGGGGTTTGCGATAACCATGAGAAATCCCTCATTCGCGTTTATTGTGCAACTATTGTACATAGGCATCACAATCGTTACACGAGAAAGATACAGAAAAATGAATACTTAGTGTAATACCGACACCATACACAAACCGGTTTGATTTGAGGACCGAGTGATCGATACTGTAATTTACTGCATGGCGTTTACTCTAAACATTGTACCATTATGGGACCAAATACGTGCCGGACTGATAGCACAAAGGGCCTTTCCTGAATTTAGGACTGCCACATACATATAAGTCAAACCAGGCTGCAATTTTCTTTCTACATACAAAAACGTAACTTTCAATAAGGATTAGGATTTCTTAGAGGATTATGACACCAACTTTTAGTTGTGAGTCTTACTTAGAACGGCATCCATATTAAAAACATCCAACACAAAGGGAAAGTCTCAAAATCAAATTTTTCAAAAGCTGTGATATAAAATCGCTCAATTTCTGAACACCTGAACGTATCGCAGGAACCCGCTTCTTTCCCGTCATCGATCAAACAACACTTCAATCAAATTCTTTTCACCAAGTCAGGATTTGTAATTGAAGATTTTTATTTTGCGTTGATTTATAGTTTACAACCAGAAAAAAATTACATTTCTCCTTCACGATAATGGAAGGACTGCCGAAATTGCCAGGATTAGATTTCTCGAATAAACTGAAGACTCGGCATCACGTATCTCACTGCTTCGACTATCACAATGGATACACCCACGTTCGACCACCGCTGACCGCAATTGGTAATGAGCCCCCGACTGAACAATCTGTGGCGTTCCTTGAACGCGAGGATGCAATCCTGTGAGTATTTATAATATAAGTCCCAACACTTTTTAAATTAACCTAACAAGGACGATTTCCTTCTCAGATATGACCCGGTTTTAACGTATGGCCGCGTTAAGGTTGACCCGCCAATGCCGTTCCGTCCGAAATATGTGCTCTTTGATAAAATGACATTGACATTCAGGGCATTCTTCAAGCAGCACGTCACCGAATCACCAAAGGAGCACTACAGGATCAGACACGTAAACATTTTGTATTTCTTAGAAGATGATAGCATTACGGTAATGGAGCCAACAATCAAGGTAAGTTTCGTCATATTTACTTGCTGTTAAAGAGGATTAACGAAAAAATTATTTCTCCCCTCCCCCAAAAAAAAAGAATTCGGGTATTACCCATGGGCGTCTCATACGTCGTGGGAAAATCGCAAAAAATATCAGCGGCGAAGTCTATTCGTGGAAAGACTTGAATATTGGAATGGATTTGGATTTGAATGGAATTGTTTTTCACATTACGGACTGTGATCAGTTTACTAAAGTATATACATTGTTTTTACCATATTATTTAGGGGTGGAAATTGGGTCAATAATTTCTTGCTTTTTAGGATTTTATGGCAAGTCAAGGTGTAGAGTTAAATGATGCGGAATGCACTCCAGGGGATCCTGTGAACATTGAAAGGCAGGCAGCTAGAATACCATGTAAACCTCCAAGTAAAAAAACGCCTGATGATAAGTTAAGAAGATTCTTAGCATTCCAAGGAAAGGTTTTGAAGTAAGTTAGTATGAAAATAAAATCTAATTCAATTCTTTATTTTCGCAAAAAAATTTAAACTCGACGTTGTTAAAGGTCTTCCATATTTGTACATAAATACATCTTACATTATTATTATTCTTGACCCATCTTGGAAGTACATATAGTTCTTCTCAACAAAACTTCTCCATCGGACTCTGTTTTGAGTTATTCTTTTTCTTTCAGTTCAGGTTTTGTCATGATTTTAGATTTGCGTCATTACTGCTCTTCTCCAGGGGTTTTTAGGTATACCAACACCTCTGCTACCTTGCGTCTTCTCTTCGAGGGTTCTTTTTGTCATTTTACTACAGTTGAAATAGTATGTATGCAATTAGTTGTAAAAGTTTGTAATAGGGGCACCGGAGAGTAATGTCGTTTACGCGCATGCGGCATGCCTATATTTCTTTATCATTTATCAGCTGATAATGTACTTTGAAGTTCGAGCCAAAGACCTTTTAAGCATAAAGTGACTTGTTTACTTGCAATATTTATGCAAGTGCATCAGATGTTCGTAAGTGCAAAAGTTGGTTTTCTAAGTTCAGATCTGGTAATATTGATCTTTCCGACTGGTATCGACCAGGAATACCAAGACCATAACGTGTATTGGAAGGAAATCCGTATCAGACAATCGGTGAACTGTCGCTACATTCTTAACGAACATTGATGGATCATCCATACCTGTCGCATCATTGAAATTTGTTGCATTGCAAGAAGCACAACACTATGGCGAGGACAAGTTTTATTGACCCTGACTATTTTGCCGAGGAAAATCCCTGAAAAAATATGCGATTGAACCCACGCAACTGAAGTCCCCGTTACAAAAGTTTTTGTCTGGATTTTTGCACAATTCGTGGGTTTCATACGGATTTTGCTTTTGTGGAGTGTCATTTATCGAATGTAAAGCCCGATTTACATCCCTAAGTAAAAGTAGAAGTGCAGCTCTGGAGCTCTTTTATCGCACAGAAATTTGTATGCTTTTCTCTTTCGTGCATAACAGACAGAAAAACATACAAATTTCTGTGCGCGAAAAGAGCTCCAGAGCTGCACTTCCACTTTGACTTTGGGTTGTAAATCGGGCTTTAAACCGTATGTTGCTCTAAATGAAACCCAAATATCTGCTGATGCTGATTTGAGTCACGGACCGCATTTATGTGCAGGGACCAAACCGGAACCGAACCGGTCCAAAGTACCAAGAATGGTCCAAAAAAAGCCCGCATTTTCGGTCCCGTGCTCGTTTATGCGGGGTTTTCTTGGACCTTTTTTGGTACTTTGGACCGGTTCGGTCCCTGCACATAAACGCGGCCACTATCAAGTCTCTGAGTTAGGAATGGCGTGGCTTCTTGTTCAAAAACTTCCGTGGTTAACCATGGTGTTGTTAAATTTTAACCCTGCTCTGGAGTGTGGTTAGCAATGGTTAAGAAGAAGAACAAGAACAACTCTGACAGTTACCTACACATGAACAAATCAAAATGAGGACCCATATGAAATAATTGCAGCAATTGGCGTAAACTATTTTATGTAAAATTTTGTTGTTTTTTTTATTTAACTCGTAGTTAACTACGGTGTGTTCAAAAACCTCCATGATTAAACATAAACTTTCGTGGTTAAGTGAAGTGACGCAGCATTACCACAACTTACCTCCTGGTTTACCATAGTAAGGGTTTTTTACGGACTTCTTATCAGCTTACCAATATGGTAGCATCCACGGTCGCCCTTTGGACGGCGGGGCCCGTGAAGCCCAATTTCAATTAAAAATCTTAACAAAAAAATTTCGTATTAAATGAGATTTTTCGATACTGATCGATATTTCCGTGAAAATCGATTTTTTTTTATATTAGAAATTTTTCCCTTATTTTGTTATTATATACATATTATGGTTTTTTTTAGGTATTATGTCATAGAATAAAACCACCCAGCAAACGAAATTTTTAGATTTCTTAACGGATTCGTTACGCCTCCTCTAAAAGTGCATTGAAGGAATCTATCCAGTTGAACGCTTCCTGTCTCTTATTAAGTGTTTCGAACATTTTGGAATAGAAATCAAAAGGTGCCAAAATCAATCGTACGACAATGCATCCAATATGGCTGAGAACGAGAAGTATGAAGGCATGCAAGCTTTCATACTGAAATTGAATCCTACGCTATTTTTGTCCATGATGCGAATATTCTTTGAATTTGATTGGGAGAACAGCTGTTAGTACATGATCTGCTGTAGTCCATTTATTCGAATTCTTTCAACAGCTTTTCGTTTTTTTTTTCACCACATCCACTTCCCGACACAAAATCTATATAAATTTTATTGGAGTATCTGTGATTTCAAAATAATTGTCATTTTCTAAGTTCATATGGTTATTTACAAGATATTAAAACAAAATCAAGTATTTTTAAAATTTTTATCTCCCTGTATTTCTGTCTGTTTGCCCGTGCTAATCTCGGGAACGGCTAATCCGATTGCGGTGGGACTTTCACTGGAAGATTCAGTATTTTCTTGGGCATGTTTGTCACTCCGATCCGACTATCGGAACCGATTGTCGGAACCGACTATCGTATCCGACTATCGGATTAGATCAAAAACTTGAACCGGTATTCGAAGGAAAATGAGTGAACGCATTTTTATCATTTCAATTGTATACCTCAAAGAGCACTGTCGAAATATTTAGGTTTGCCTAAGTAAATCTTGATTTTTCTATATGAAGCCCTTTTCTTTTTGGTCCGGTTTTCGTGATTAAGGTTGCCTATTTTGCGATCAATATTTATTTAGGCAACAAAGGATATTTAAATATAGCTCTTTAAAGACTACAATTGGAATGAAATGAATGAAATCATAAGATAATCATTAATGCAGACCGACAACCTACAACAGAGCACAGAGGTCGCCATAATGAATCGACTACAATCTCTGTGCTATTGGTAGATCAACAATGTGATAACCGGGCAATATTACTCTGGACGTTAATAGGGTATAACCTTGACTTTTACAGTTTTAGATAGGTGGGAGTTTTCTGCGTGCAGTGATACTTTATTCATGAAAATAGGTCATAAGGGTTACAAAAATACAGGGTGATATGTAAAATTCTAAAAAAAAAACTTTAAAACACCCTAGCGGCTAAACCATTACGATTTCCGCCCACCTCCCATAAAATTTTTTGTTCGTCCAACCAAAACCTATCAACAGCCAGTCGCTTTGTAAAGTTAGCGTATACACCCTGTATACGTTGCGAATGAGGGGATATGAGTATTTTAAATCTTTAAAACGGCGATATCTCACGAATGGCAATTCGTACGGGAAAATGCATAATATCTTTTTTTTAGATAATCGCATAATCTGGGTCATTCCATGGTGACGGGTGGGACATTTTAACACATTTGTTGATATACATTCAGTTATTTTAAAGGGCAAATAAAGCACATAATACATACTGTATTTATGATAGCATTCTTAGATATATTTTTTAAGATATGATAAAAGAAAACAACATAAATATATATTCTAACATTGTTAAATTCGTAGAATTATATATGTGACGGGTGGGACAGGCAAAACCCTTGTATCTTTAGATACTTAGACTTGACGTTGAAATTCAGATCAAATAGTTCATATGAAGCCCTAATTTTATTGTAGTATGCTATTTGAGCTATGTCGCTAATTGTTTTCTAAAAAGAGGTAACTGAAAAAACAATACGAACTTTTTTTATGAAGCTTAAAATGTTGTGACGGGTGGGACAGGGATCCGTGACGGGTGGGACGAGTAAAAAATACACACAAAACACATTAATTTAGGCATATTTTATTAACTATTAAGTTATTTTTTGGGCTTGGTGTAGGGAATACATATTCTACATCTCTTTCGCTTTATAGCTCAGCTCCTGGTTTTAAATCAACAGCACTTTCGCTAGAAGTATATAAGTGAATATTTGAGCTTGCATTCATCACCTAATCGCACTTTTTTTTAATTGAATGGAAAAATCAATATTCAACTGGGAAAATATAAAAAGTAATAGTTTTATTTTTTACTACACGTATATTTCCGAATACTATGGAGCTTTAACAACACTTAAAGCCTAAAAGTTATGTGATTTCCGTCAATTTTTTTTCATTAGCTTGCTGTCATTTTCCATGGAATGACCCATCTACAAACTTTGTGAACACTATTTTCTAGTAAGACTTACCTTTTAAGAGATATTAGCCAAAAATGGATTTTTTTGTTTTTAGGGGGTGGTTTTTGGGGGTAGGGTGCAACCAATTTTCCGAAACTTTTTTAACATATTCTACTCACTAAAAACTATTCTTAAAAAAAAATACTGAGTTAACATTTTGTTAGAGGTCAAAACCCCTAACAAATGGACTATCTCTATTGAAGCCGTTAACGCTGCAAGATTTAAAAAGTAATAACCAATTATTTTGGGGAGTAACTGTTTTACTTGCACAGATTTCGGGCAAACATTGCCAGTTGTCAAGAGAAATACGCGCGCCGATGAAATTAATGCGTGTCTGAAATTATCAGTCAGAGCGACGTCAGTTAAAACAAAATATGAGAGCGCAATCACAAAACTCAAAACCCAGGGGTGGTAGCACGTAAGTTGTGTCAATCCACCTCTTCATATAAAAATTCTGAATTTTTGTATGAAGAGGTCGATTGAAACAACTTACGTGCTACCACCCCAGTACTATATTCTCAATATAGAGATGGAAAATGTTCTGAGATTAGTGATAATCAAGGCATTGAGCTTCCGACTGCTCTTTGAAAGGTTGTAACAGACGCGGAAGTTTGTTGAGCGACATTTATGACGATATGCATAATATCAACTCAACAGATTTTCATAGTTGAGCCAAAAATATATAATGGCGCCAAGAAATGATAAAGTATGTATTCTTAATAGTCATATGTTAGAAAAGATTCCTGGACACTCAACAACTATCTTTCCTTAATTACCATATGGAATCCAGATGAAGCAATACATTACCCGGTAGAATTCTTCAACAGCATCACTACACTTGGCCTTCCGCTCATAAAATAGGTGTAAAGGTTGGTGTACCAATAATTCTGCTTCGCAATTGGCAAACGGCATGAGATTCTCGAGAGATTTGAGGCGATCGGCCAATATTTGCAAAGTTCCACAATGGTACTCAATGCCGCTGTGAAAGCACTGAAAACTTTAAAATCTTCCGTCGAGTCGAAAAGGAAATTTGTTCGAAACGTATGAAAATTGAGCAAAGCAATTGAGGAGCCGGATCAAAGAACCGCACTTTCGCTCGCTCGACTCCAAAAAAACGTAAAATTAGTTCGAAAAAAAATTTTCTTCAAATAAAAAAATGAAAAATACTTATTTGTTTAGAAAAAAAAGGCGCATCTTTTTGTTTCATACAATTTTTTTGTGGCATCATTAGTTTTTAAATAAACAACAAAAAACCGATTTTTTTTGAAACTTTTTTTTATCAATTTTTTTACTTCTACTCGTCATAACTCTCTTAATAATTATTCAATTGATCTGAAATTTTTTGTATAAACTAATTACACGTAGCTTTGAATGTGAGACAAATTCCGATTAAAAAATGACATGTCGTTTGTTTGTTATTAATTTTTTATTTCGCTGCCACGTGCGTCGCGCATCAGATTTTTCAACTTCAAAAATTATCGACGGAATTTTTGATTTTAATTTGCTATAAGCGACAAAGTTGTTTATTAAGGTCTTATAAAGTTTTCTGAAAAATTTCAAAGAGTTTCATTATTGATACATAGTTATAATCAAATAGTCAGATGCGCTGAGCGTGGTTTCAACTGCGCCGAGCGTCTTCTTACACTTAGAGCGCGCCGTCCACTCAACGCGTCTGACTTTGTTTGATTATAACTATGCACCATGATGATGAAATTCATCGAAATTTTTCAGAAAACTTTATAAGACCTTAATAAACAACTTTGCCGCTTATAGCAAATTGAAATCAAAAATTCCGTCGATAATTTTTGAAGTTGAAAAATCTGATGCGCGACGCACGTGGCAGCGAAATAAAAAATTAATAACAAACAAACGACATGTCATTTTTTAATCGGAATTTGTCTCACATTCAAAGCTACGTGTAATTAGTTTATACAAAAAATTTCAGATCAATTGAATAATTATTAAGAGAGTTATGACGAGTAGAAGTAAAAAAATTGATAAAAAAAAAGTTTCAAAAAAAATCGGTTTTTTGTTGTTTATTTAAAAACTAAAGGTACGATTCCGAACAAGACGACAGACTGCAAACCGCAGGCGACACCACTGGTTTGTATGAAAAAATCATAATTTTATCGTAATTTAATCATAGCAAACCGGATTTTATCATACAAACTAGTAGTGTCGCCTGCGGGTTGCAGTCTGCCGCCTTGTTCGGAATCGTACCTTAATGATGCCACAAAAAAATTGTATGAAACAAAAAGATGCGCCTTTTTTTCTAAACAAATAAGTATTTTTCATTTTTTTATTTGAAGAAAATTTTTTTTCGAAATAATTTTACGTTTTTTTGGAGTCGAGCGAGCGAAAGTGCAGTTCTTTGATCCGGCTCCTCAATTGGCCAAGACTGAAAACTACGATACGAATTCGAGAGTTCAAAAACCGAACGTACGACAGCAGCCAGTCAGGTACAAAAAAACGTCCTGTGTCCAGCTGTCACCAAAGGATAAATTCCGCGTTGAACCTTCTATTCCAGTTGTAGACTCTTTAACCACGTCTTTATCACAAAGAATCTCAGCATATGAAGTTGTTTGCGAAAGGTTCGGATTTTTTGATGACCTTAAAACAATTACAACTGACCAGTTGAACGGGAAAGCAAAAAATCTCTTTAATTTTTACCTAGAAGATGTAGAATCGACTTTTGGTAATGAATTGGTCTAACTCGCCGAATTGGCAAAGCTCTATGAACAGCCAATCGAAGAATCCGCCGGTACATTTCTTTATCGCATAATATTAAAAAATAGAATTTGCACTGTTCACGTTATCGCTAGTCTACTGAATTTTTAAAGATATAAATTATTAAATATTGCAGTATTTTACACGAAACTCTTTAATAACGTAAAAAAACTTCTTCAATTAATTATTCTGTACAATTGCCCCACACCATACAAGTATTATGATAATTACTGCACTAAAAAAACAGGTAAAAAGTGTTGATGGATTTTGATACGTGATGTTTGTTATAAATTTAATTTTTTTTTAATTCGACTACAATTGAATTGTTTTAATTCTGTTTAAACTAAAAATCCCATTAAAAATTAATTTCCACGCACGTTCTGTATCCCCTGTGTATTTAATTCTGAGAATTTATCCATTTTTTTTTCATTTGAATGCATCGAGAGAGAAAGAAAAAATTTAATAATTTTTGCAACAAAATTCACAGATAAACAAAACTTAAAAAAATAAATTACATATAAAAATATTACAAATCATATAAAATTTATCACAGATTCGATTGCATACTAGATGAGTCAGATCGTCCATCAGGAGAAGTTATGACCTATCAGATGCTTTATTTCTTAGAAGATGATACTGTATCCATTAAGGAGCTTAAAGAGAATCGAGAAGGTCGAGACAGATTCCCGATGATGCTATCCAGGCAGAAGCTGCCCAAAAATTGGAAATGTAGACCACGTAAGGACTTTCATCGTTTATATTCTTAAGAGGACACACATAAAAAATATATAATGTATCTATAACAAAAACTCCATATAGTTGACTATCCATCTATATTTTTGGAACGAGGAGAAGATGAAATACAGGAATATTACACACCGCAGGACTTCAGGGTTGGCGAAACGATTTATGTCTATGGGCGTAGATTTTTGTTGCTCGATTGTGATAAATTTACACGAAATTACTTTGAGAATGTATTAAGAATTCCCCAGAAAGAAAAGCTTCTTATTAAGTTCCCCGAAAAGAAAATGGCCAAACTTGTAAGAATATTTATATTATATAAACACACAAGCATTACAAATTCCACTTAATTTCCAGCCGATACCCGATTATTTAGGACTTGGTACCCCAGAAGATTCTTTAACCTCTTGCTTCGGTCTTATTCCGAAGCAACCGAAAAAAGATGTTATAAAATACCTCTTGAACACAAACAAGGTAAAACTTAAAAATTAATAATATAATCAATTAAAATAAAATAGTACTAATAAATTTTCTTGTTTAATACAGTTCCTTCGATACGGATGTATTTTGGATTCGGCTCATCCTGAGGATTCGATTCGTAAATTCGTTTTAAGTTATTCTTTATCTGATGATCAAATTAAAATAGTCGAACCCCCTATAAGGAATTCAGGAATTTGGGGAGGAAAATATCTACTTCCAATGAGGGTTAAACGACCCGGATGTGATCCCAATAATCCTGAATATTATGGACCAAAAGATTTTTATATTGGTGAGTTGAATTTATTGTGGAAAGGTCCTGAATTTGTGTAAAGTATCTGGTTTCATGCCGTTTTAAAAGTCTTAATTCAAAGGCTAAAAAGAGATTCTTACCCCCAGTCTACATGTTGAGTTGTTATTTTAGGCATTTCTAAAGAAAGGTTCTATCCCTTTTTCAAAGGATGCTGGTAGGAGAATTGTTGGATGACATTTGAATTACTACTAGTTTTATCACCAGTTTATAATACAAATATGCCATATGAAATGTGACAAGATTTAAAAATCATTAAATCATACAAATTATAAATCAAACCGTTAAAAAAGCAAGTTCTCATACAGAAAAATTACATGGCTGACAATTACCTGCCCCTGGGTTCTCATCTGCAATGTCACTGACCCAGGTTTTATTTGTTTACCAAAATCCCAGCCCCTTCCCTTATTGCAGAATCCACTATGTGTAAATCCCACATTTCCGCTTCTATTCAACATCTTTCCAAAAAAAACCCTTGTTGATCAATTCTGAACCGATTGCTTAGGGAGGCAATTTGGGAATTTAATCGGAACACAATTAACAAAATTCGTCCGCTATATTGGCGCGGTCATTTTGAATTTATAAGTTCTGATCATGTATTCGTTATTTGCGACCTTAAAAAAACCCGGATAGCGATTTTCATTGGAATCGGAACACAATTGGGAAATTCGTCGGCCATATTGGCGCGACCATTTTGAATTTATTAGTTTTGACCACAAATTCGTTATTTGCGACCTTAAAAACCTTTAGGTACCCATTTTCATTGAAATCGGAACACAATTGGCAAATTCAACCATATTTGGGCGGCCATTTTGAATTTCGGTCATATTTCGGCGGGCATTTTAAATTTCTAATAGGGCTTCGAGGTGCATCATGCGAGACCCCCACGAGCCTTCATGCAAAATTTCGAAGCTCTGCTATAGCGCATACATACATACATATAGCAACTTTCTGATATAAGATAGATTATATGAGTAATAGGGGCAACCCATATGGTGAACACTGCGTCAAAGTTAGCCTTATTGTGTACATGTCCCACTAACGGAAAAGACCGCCTCTTCGGACGAAGGCAAGAAGATCTTTAGTTGAAAAAGGCCGGACTTGAGCGGTGTTCAGAAGCTCTCTGATAAACGTTCTTCTTCTAATCCAGGTCAGAGCAGGACATTCACAGAGGAGTGTGGAGGTCTCGTCATCCTCCATGCAAAATCGACATTCTGTCTCATGAGACAGTTGTAGGTTGTTGAGGTGATACCGGAGCCCTACATGGCCAGTCAGATAACCCACCAACTGCCTGGAGTCTTATTAGCTCTTTATGCTATCTAAGAACTTGTACTGATTCCCCCCAATAGGCTAGGTTCAGTCCATTAACCCAGTCCTCTATCAGGGATTTGGAGGTGGACCATGAGTGCCACAGAATATCTCTGGGCCCTGAACCAGCGTCTCAAACCCCTCCTTCGCGAACTTGTCTGCAGCCTCATTGCCCTCAATAGCCCAGTGTTCGGGGACCCAGCAGAGCGAGATCCTATTTTTCCTGACCATGCTCTGGACTACGTCAAAGCACGTCAAAGTTGAGCCTGGGTAAGGTCTCAATGGCATATGTTTCAGTCTGAAAAACAGAGGGACACGGAACACCTATCCATTGCAATCGAGACCTTGTAGTTGGATTCTGCGACACCAGCCTCTGTACCATATTCCATCTTTGACTCATTGGTAAACTAGTAGAGCTTTCTTGGAACCCCAGGAAGAATGAGTACCTTCAATCCGGAATAATTGCCTGAATTTCTTCTGAAAGCGCAGTTCACCAACCATATAGTCGCAGGCGAGGCAATTTGATTTTTTTTTGGATACCTTTGAGGATATCCATATGCCTTGTGGCTGTATAGGGCAAGCTCAATGAAATCTGAAGTCTCAAGGCACTTACGGCGGCAGATGTCCATATGGAGATGTGTAATGGCAGCAATCCAATGACAGGTCCGCATAGCTCCAGCAATGGAGAGACAACCAAGCCGTTGCAGTCTTCTGCACTTGAGGATCGCCGTTACCTGTTTAGTCTTGGGCCATGCGACTATAACATCAACATTTGTAATGCATGGCCCCATGTCTTACGCTAGTCTTTTTTATGTGATAGTCTGAGCTTTTACAGACCCATTGCCTCTAGTGGCTTTACTGATGGCATAGTCCAGCTGAGCGTTCCAGTTATGGACTGAGTCTGATTTTAGCAGTTGTACCCTGGATAAGAATAGAACCTAGGTGCAATTTTTATCGTTTGAAAAAAGGGAGCGGGACGTCCTTGTTGGGTTGATTGATAGGCTTTCCGTGGTAAACCATCTTTGAACTTTTCGGAGTGCTGTTCTCATGACCTCTGTAATGGTGAAGTCAAACTTGGCAACATCATCTGCATTGCCGGTAACATTGAAACCAGATTCGTGTAGTTTGGTCAAAAGCTCATCAACAACCAGTGACTAGAGAAACAGGGACAAAACTCCACCTCGAGGGTAGGCCTTGATAGGAAGACACCCAGGGTAGAAGAAATGTCATGACCTACAAGCATGGCATTTACCAACTTAATTGTATGGGTATCCAGGGTTCTGAGAGTAATTGCTCTAGAAATAGATTCATAGCCTATGTTATCGAAGGAACCGTCGATGTGAAGGAGCAGACATAAGGCAGTTTCCTTAGCAAGGAGGATTTTCTCGATTTTGCTGACTTTAAACAAGCTAAGTATTAATACATGCCAGACCTTGTCTCTATAATCTTGAACTTATGCCTAATCGTACATCACCATTCCTTCCGTTTATTAGATTACAGGTAAATCAGCCAACGACTACCGAGACTGATAACGACACAGTGCCTAGGACTTCTTAAAATATGCAAATTTCTCCTCCAACTAACGGACCGAACTGCAATTTTCATGCTCTCCGTCCGGCCGTGGCTTGATTATAGCTCTTCCTTTTGGACGGATATTTCGGCATTCCTATGGCATACAACATTTTAAATGTAAAGTTCATCGCCATCTCTTTCAACATCCCTCAGACTACTCTTAGCCCTACCTATTCTATAAGTATGGATCCATCCAATTTTTCAAAGTACGGTCTATTTTCTATGTTGCTAGTTAGTTGATAAGATTGAAGTTCTCTTTCAAATAGGGTACAATAAACTGTACACACTATGTATAATAAAATATGTTCATAGGTATCAGCTAAATTTCCAATATTATAATGCCTTCTATAAAAACTTAGCAACAACAAATCGAATATCAAACAATAACATCATTTCCTTTTTTAGGTGCAACATTAGAAATCTTTGACCATCGCTTCAAAATAGTAAGTGTGGATTTATATGTCTGGAAGTTCATGCAACAAAATCCAGAATTTTTCACACCCGAAGCAATAGAAAGTGTTCGACAATTCATAGAGGAAGAAGAAAAGAAAAAATCAAAGGTAAAATCAAAATTAATATCCTGAGAAAAACATTTAAAACAAACAAATCCTCTACTAAAATTCCAGGTAGTCTATAAAGATTGTAAAGATATCAACCTAGGAGATCCCAATTGCGAATGTCCAGATCCAGTTCCTGCTCTGGAAAAGAACTTACAGGACATCATGGTACACGATGATGTAAACAATCGACCAATTGAAAATATTGAACAGAAAGTCCGTGATGAACATCCAACGGATGATGCCAAAGCATGTCCATATGAGGTTCAACCAGCTGAAGAAGAATGCGGCTTAATAATTTAATTAAAGAGCGACCAGTTTTAGCTCTCTCAGTTGTACTACACTCAGCAGACAATCAATGAAATTTTTGTAAAAATTTCGCCATATATTTATGATTTTACACTTTCGTTATTTGTAAACTTTTAAAATATACCTGAATTCTTTTTTCAATTGTCTGAAGTTTGGTGTAAACGTTTCTTGTTAACAAAAAGATTAAAATTTTTATTGATTAAAACGATAGAAGAAAGCACATGTAAGATATATACGAGATCATACCAACGATAAACACGACCGATCACTTCTTAATCACGAACACTACTGAGTAAAGTGATTAGAGTGTTTATATTTCACTGCTGGCACTATCTGAGGCAGAGATTGCAAGCCGCACACCGCAACTAAAGAGCCGACTCGTTTCCATATGATTTCACGTATAGAGCAGGCCTACATAGAACTTTAAGAAATCCACTGAAATACTACCGAGGCAGCATTGTTGTTATCGATCTACACTCTCATTTTCGCACAGTAAAAATAAACTAATTTAATTTGTGGTTCCATATCGAATCTCAACTCCAGAATTGCAAAAAGAGCTTTCTGGATAAAGGTGGAGACTTTAAAAGTAGATCTTTTAATAAAGAATATCAATATAGGTACTAGCACCTAACTCATCTGCATGATCGTACCCTAGTGCGGATGTGCTTGGAACCCTTGTTGACTTTTCGTGACTATGCTTGCAGACACTATTAATACTTTTGCCGATACGAACTTGATTATCGATAATCTAATATGAAGTCGTTATGGTTTTGTTTACATTTGTATGATTTGATGACTCAAAACAATTCAAAACCAATTAACGATTTCCTATATATTTTTATAAGTATCAAAAAGAAACCCATAAGAGCCGCAACTGCAATTGACAAATAATTTTCAAGTGCTTCTCAGTTTAGTTTTACACTTTGTGAGAGAATAGATAAAAAATTAAAATGTATTTATTTATTAGTCCAAACAAGGAACACTAACAACTAAGAAGAAAAGAGTGAAAAGTATTTATGGTATAAAGTAGCAAGGAACAGTATTAATATGTTTAACCTAAGGGTTCTAAGTTTTCTTTTTAGCATATTTCATTTATTAAAGGAAGATAGTTTAATACCATACAGCTCCAGTTCTCGGACAGGTTCCTTCCTTACTCCGTGTGATGTAGGTACTCCTTAATGATTTCGTATGTCTTTTCTGAATCCATGCTGTTGTTGTTTGTTAAGGCATGGGTAGGTTAAAGTTAAATTCTGTAAATCGTGTATTAGTTTAGCGATGGTTGTCCACATCACATCTGATAGGATTTCAGATAGGATTTCATTCATATCATAGGAAGCTTTTCTAACGATAATGATTTGTTAAGGATAAGAGGGAAAAAAAGAAGAATGTTTTGAACAGCGCGGCAAAGAACTAGGAGGCAGATAACCATTTAACCGGTTATTATATCACCTGTGAAAGATTATTTATAAACGCTGTGTGCATGTTACTCGACTTAGGGCAGCAGTTGGATCATTAGCATTAGCACAATTTAGATTCACTGATAGACAGACTCCCAAATTGAGGGTTCCGTAGCCTATCTCGATGGCTGATAGGAGCCGTTTTGTTTTAACAGGGATAAAGGGGATTTTACACGATACAACGAGACCAACTTGCCTTGTCACTTTATCGGTCCGATACTGAACGTACCTGTAAACACACGAGACAATTGTCGCATGCGACTGTTATATTGGGCCATCGTATCAACCGTTGTATCGTGTAGAACAATGGTGTTAGCCTCGGTGGTTGTGTCACCGGCACAGTCACTTCAACATCTACTCAAGCACCCTCAGACGTCAGACCCCTAACCTATCCTCATCTCTTCTATCCTTCGAATCAAGCTTACTACCGGATACAAAGGACGATTCCTAAGCCTAATTTTATGCCATAAAAATTTTTTTTTTCCTGAGTCTATCTAGCCACCGAGTGTACTAGGAGTGTTTCAGTTGTATATAAAAGTTTCTCGTTAAAATAAAAATACTTTTTTTCAATAAAACTTAATAAAAACGCGATAAATGTCCAGAGGTTGTCCTCACTATAAAAGTCTCCGACCAGCTCATCGAATAGTACCATGACCGTAATCGGCACGTACATTGTCCGTCATCGGGCATGTCGAATTCCACTAACCCCAATTAGAACGGATCGGTGTCGTGCTGTCGCCAACACTACGCGGTTTAAATCATTTTAATTGACGCCAGCACGTTTTGACGCCAGCACAAGGCGGTGTAGACGCATTCATATTTTAATGAACTAAAGGATAATTGGATGAGGTAAATCGTAAAGATCATAAAATTCATAGTTTCGGTCTAGTTTAATTCATTTCTCGTCTCCCTTTGCAAAATATCGTTTCAGGCAATGTTCTGTCAACTGTTTTGTCTCAAAAGCATCGTTGCTTTAACATGTTTGCGGCTTAGTAGTTGCCAGGCGGGCCGCCGGCGCCGTGTACATAAACCGATTTGAAAACCTTTCGTGTCGTGCCTCAGAGCTTTCATCTACCGACAAAATATTCTCAACAAGAAGGATTACCCACCGAATCGGTCATGGCACGCTTCGACATGAGCCGTCGACGGACCGGTGTAGTGAGAGATGTCTCATATAAATCTATATAAAGAAAAAATGTTTGCGTATGCCGATACAGTTATTTTCGGTGCGGTCCGGTGTAGCGGGTGGAAAACTTTACTCTTCAAACAAGAGATTAGACCTGTGTATTGCATTCCAAGAATAAGTGCTTTTAGATATACATACTGCCTTTAGTATGTACAAATTAGAAATGTATCAGCATCTAATTTTCACAGCTTAACAATCTCTCTGTTTCAAAAAACACAAATTACTTTTTTAAGATAGGTAAACTATGAAAATTAATAAAACATTTTGACGCTTCGAACATATCACTTTTGATAAATCCTTTTTAGTCAATAGAAAACAAACCTAAATTCCTTTAAGCGTGTTTCCTAAAGACTACAATCACCAGGAGTAGATTGCTCCCATTGTAAAGAGTGCCTTATAGTGTTTATTGTACAACCGTGTCTATTTCTAATATCAGTTAACATTAAAGCTTCAAATTTACCATATAATGAGCCTGGGATCAAAAAATGGCTTTCGGTGTTAAGTAGAGATGACCGAAGCATTTAAGTCGCCGCCACGAGGTCGTTTTCCAATTGTCCCGATATTTCAAGAGCTTTTAAACAGAAGCGACAACTGGTGTCATTGGTTAGTCCTAACTTTTAAAGATCATAGGCCCTTCGCAGACTTGTCCATAATTTCAAACCGGTTTTAATATGAGTTCAATAGTACACTCGGAACTCACTTTTCTCCATCATTTTCGTGTAACGATTGCAATGCCTATGGAGTAGTGTGGGGTGCAAGCACAGCGAAGCAGCTTTGCCGAGAACGAAAACATGCTTGTGTTAGTGTAATGGACGGTTAAACCAGAAAATGTTTGGGTGAACAAATTATGGAAAATTATGGAAGAAAAACTGTCTTCCCTGAGACCCCTTGCCTATAAAACCGGTTTTTGTTTTGATGTTATGGACAAGTGTGCGGAAGGCCATAGCGAACAAGACAATGACCAAAGAAGAGTCCTAGAATGATGTTAAGTTCTTATCTCTTCAATAATAATGTTTTTGCCTTGAATTTATCAATTGTCATGATGTTTTTCGTCTGGCGGTACACTCCCTTTTGAAATGGCGGTACACTCTTTGTAAGACTCGGACCTCTTGAAATTCTTCTTCTAATCGTCCATATGTCTTTGTGCTTCTCTCCAGTTTGTTAAACGAAGTTTTCTTATATCTTCTAGCACGTCATCCATCCATCTATTCTTTGTTCTTCCTCCTCTTCTTTTTCTTGAGGGTCTACCATTGAAAATCCTGGATAGCATTCTTTCTTGTGACGTCCGAGCTATCGTAGCCATTTTATGTAACTATATTTTTTCAATCGCTTCGTTTGTTCCAATGCGCCATTCGTTTTGGTAAACCCTTACAGGACCAAATATTCCTTTTAGGACTTCCCTTTCAAAAATTTTGACTTGATACTTTTGTTTGTTTGGTCAATGTCCAAGCCTCAGACCCGTAGCATTGAACTGGGTGGATTAGTCTTTTATATATTCTCATTTTGCATTGTCTTGAGATTTGTTGTTACTTAATTCTTTAGGGCCATCATTGTCTCTGGAGGTCGTCCACGACGCATTCTTATGTTCATGATTTTTGTAGTATGTCAGAATTGGTGGTTAATTTTCAGATGATGATCAACCTGAACGCCCGGCTTAAAAGTCTTACTCCTCTGTAGTCGGAGAGAGTCAATTTTCTGACTCTAATTGCAAATAGGGAGGCATAAGATAGCCTCTGTGATTACAGTAGGACAGCTACTTGTTGCGCCTTTTTATGTTGTTACAGTGATATACATCGAGTACCTGTCTTTTGAAGAACGTTAAATATTTCGTTGTGCTCTGCAGCTGTTAAATGATACTCATTATAATTGAATTTACACGATAACGACAAAATTACAATACATAGTTAACTTGAAACCAAACAAAAAACACCATGAAGTAAATGCGTAGTTATGAGGTTACCAAGGTCTCAAAATAAAACAAAAACTTTGATCCCTTTGCATTTTTATTGCAGTGCGATAAAATCCATACAAAAATATAATAGTATATATTTTTGTGTTTTATAATAACTAGTGATAATTTGCACCAAATGATTTTTTAATTAGCAGCCGAATTACATTCGTTTTTACGAGAAAAACATAAAAATCGTTTCCTTCTAAAAAAAAATTACAAAAAAACTTTAATCTTCTCTTCTTCCTATATACGATCCTATATACACACATAACTCATAAAAGTGATTTCGTTGATTGATTACGTATATGAAAATTAACAACATATTCAGTATTATATCGTTGAACACTTATGGCAAAAGGTTCGGTAGGATGAAATGTGAATGCAACTAATCTTCTTGCCGATGTTGTTGCTCTCTCTTGTAGACCAGGATAAATTCTAAATTTAAAAATACCCGATTCTCTTTCGAAAAATCGTATTGGATATTCACCGCATGCCTTTGGACGTTCCATAACCGATATCCACTTATCATCGTAGCTAAATAAATTTAAATCTAAATACGGTGAACAGCTATAACTTTGTGCACTTATTGGTAGCTGTGCTAGCATACGTTTTGTAGCTTCAATTACTCCACCACCACGGGCGCTTATGATTGTCTGTTTACATCTGAAATAAAAAATTTGTTTAATGGTAAAAAGTTGTTCTTTACACTAAAAAAATAAAAAATTACTTTTGTTGAAGCAATTTCGCGTAAACATTGTTACTAGGTGAACAAGGGAATTGAGTATCCGATTGCAGTTGAGCATTTCGGAACATATCACAGAAATTTTCAAAGAGGTTTAGCAGTTCTCTTGATGTGTTGTCAAAGACTTCCAAAACTTTACTATCCGATATGCAGTAGAATACAAAAAATGATGGATGACTGTTTGGTTCAGCTACCTTTAAGCTAACAACGTCTTCACTAGCGTATTTAATAAGAATATGATTTTCGTCTAGTAATTGCATTTTCCACATACGAAGATTTTTGTACTGAAAATAAAAATGAGAAGAGGATATTATGAGATTTATACAAAGTTACTTATATATTTAAATTGTGTTCGAGTCTAACAAAAAGAATAAAACAATTTTATTAGAAAAAACTAAACACTTAAGGTAAATATGAAAAAGCTAAGAGATATGGGGACGAAGACGAAGTAAAGAAAAAAGAGTATAAAAACGCAAGATGGAAGAATTAGCAACCCTTCATAGCTACCGAGAAATAAGGCAGAGAGGGTAGAAAGGAGCGAGGTAAAATCGCACCGTCACGTCCTCTCTTTAGACATAAGTGTTTTTATTCTGGCATGGGATTAGGGATGTTACGAATGTTCGCATTCGGTTATGTGAATGATTCGCATCATTTTAAACGTTCGCATCGACATTCGAATGTTTTGCGAAGGCGAATGTTTTGCGAATGCGAATGTGTGGAGGTCGTGTCGTGTCATAATTAAATACGACAAATTGACAGATCTGGCTCGCAAATATCTGAGGGCTCCACCGGCCAGGGCCAGCGTTTCGAATGAGCAATTGTTCAGTGCAGCCGGCCTTATACATATGAGCCCCTTATGATCCCCATTTACAACAGGCATTTTAGACCAGATCAGCAGGTACCGCCCGATGAAGGTCATACATTACTCAGTCTGACTGAGGGATGAGGACTTGAGTCATACGTTCGGATCTTCACGCACGAACTGACGATAAATACCCACACATTAAGATTTTTGTCAGTACTGCATGCCCCTTCCAGCTGACGGTTTGGGTGAGTGAGTCTGTGGTTATACTTGGCCTCAAGGCGAGGAACCTTCAGGCCATGGCCTGCCTGTGGAAAATATGACATTCGTAACATCCCTACTTGGGATGTCGTACCACATTGGGACCATATATTGATGCCGTATCTTATATTTGATAAAATGTGGGTTATATAAAGTGTTCCTAATGCTGGTAGGAAAGTTCGGGGCGAGTCTAAGAACTCCTATTGGTGGTGAAATTTTCTGCACCAACTGGCTTAAATGCAACGGAAAGTTCAGATTTTCATCAATGACAAGTCCAAGATAATTGACTACTTTTACAGGTGTTATTATTTCATTTTGTATTTCCACGGAGAAATTAATGGGGGGAACGTTTTTTTGCTTAAAGACTATATAACTAGTCTTGCTTTTGTTAACTTTAAATTTATTTGCTATAGCCCACGTTGAGAGGATAGCTAGGTCATCATTAATTAGAATCTGTAACTGATTTTGAGTCTTGGCAGTCTGAATCAGGACTATATCATCAGCATAAATGCAATAGGTCAGTTTTTGGTTGAAGTTTGCTACTGCATTTACTTATTCGTTGATATGTACTTCTTGTTCTTCCTTCTTGAAAATCCTCCTGGACTTTGATAATTTTCTTGTTATGTAGTTTCTTTTATTTTTTCTACAAATTTTATCAGAGACTTTCCTTTTCAAGTTAAAAATCTCGTACTTTGCTCTCGTGGGTCTGGCAAACTAGTCTCGAGTCAAACGAGTTCACCTACTTCATTGGATGGATGGACAGTAAGATACAAGACCGAAAACGATGGAAGAAGATTCTTGAGAAAGCCAAGGCTCGTAGAGACCTGTAGCGCCAGTGATAATGAAGAAATATGGCATGAATACGCTGCTTACTTTAGTTTTTCGAAGAACGCGTTTTTCCGATTTTCCTACATGTACCAAGCAAGATAGTATAAAGTGTTACTTAAAATTACTAACGCACTTAGAATTATAGAAGATGAAAACATACCTGGTCAAAAAATTGATAAAATTTCCTTAGTGCAAAGCAGTCCCCATCTAGTTTCTGTCGCGCTTTCGCTCTTTTATATAAAAATACTAAAACTCGATGCTTAAGACTGCTAATAGATACTTCCCTATAGGGTCTAAACTGTTGTATTGGATAGACAGAATAATACATATTTCTCTCCGGTTCTGAACAAAACCTTCCAATTTTTTGTAGACAAATAAATTTTCCATCATAAATTTCTAACAAAGTGATTGTTTGATGTAGTACCGATAAAACCGCAAATGTATTATTATAAAGGTATATTCCTTGATTATGCGATAAGAAAATTTTATCAGCATGAAAACCAATATGATCTGATACTCTGCCATTGCACATATCCACCAAATATATTGAGTAATCCTCTAAGCTCATTCTTGAATTTGGAGTTAAGTACTCGTTTGTTCTATAAATTTCAAAGAAGCTGGGTCGATTATCTTCCTGGATAATAGTCGATGCCCCAACAATAACATATTTTCCATCATTTGTAAATAAGCTGCATTCTCTGTTTAATTGCTTATGTGGTGATGATACATTTACGGAGTACTTCAGACGAAAAAGTTTATCAAAAATTAGACTCCTTATTTTAAAAGGAATGCCACTGGAGGAATTAGGAACTAGATCATCCCAGCATGGATATGTTAATTCTGCTGCTGCTGGAGTACCCAGAAACGTATAAATCTCTAAAGATGTTTGATCATAGGAGAAAGCAATCAAGTATTTGCCATCTGGGCTAAATTTTCGTAGGAATCCTGCGGGCTTTTCAACATTCACAACAGTCAAGTTTGGATAAATATTTTGATAGAACTGTCTCGTAACCTCAATATCGGCGCCTCTCTTGTATAATCCATTTTCACGATTAAATAAACGTAGGACAATATTTTGCGGCTTTATTTTCCTCGGCCTTATTGTATCGGAGCAAATCACATCATCACTATCCATTTCACAAGCAAAATAAAAAAATCATATCAACACTTGACAGTTGTGAGTTATAAATTGAGAAATGTCAAAGTGAATTGTCAAATGAATTTAAAAATATACCTATCTTTTCTATAAAATAATTATTTAAAAATAAAATTTAAATAATTTGAATATATTTCTATAGTTTATGAAATAACTTTCTTTTAAGAGAAAGAAAAAAAGAAAGTAAAATATTTGCCTAGCAAGCACCCTGTGCTTGCTACTACTTTGCGCAATTTCTTATAAATCTACTACGATTCTAAATAAAAGTTGACAGCTGACGTGGGTCTTCTTTCGGATAACTGTCATTCCCGGTTACAATTTTCAGATAAGCCAAAGCATTCCCATTTTTTCAAAATTAATTAGAAATGGAGACTTTATATCATCAAACAAATAGAACAATACAAGAAATACAACAGCATTTCCAACAATTAAATAGTCCAAGGGCTGACATTAATGCTGTTGAGAGTGAAATTCAAACAAAAATCGCCGCAGTTAACGCGTAAGCAAAGATTTCTTCTATAGTTTCATCAATTAATAACTAAATAAATTATTAAAACCTTAGGAACTGCGATCGATTAGATGTTTTACTATTTAAAGTTCCCGTATCTCAAAGACCAAATGCTAAGATGCGGGTAGACCAATTAAAATATGACATCAGACACTTGCAGGTACTTAGAAATTCTTGATTTATTTCAGCAAAGAATCACATTTTTAACCCATATTTCTATATTAGAGCGCCTTAGAACAGATCCAGCTGAAAAAGAAGAAACGTGAAATCGAAATTAGCGAAAGGGAACAGCTGTTAAATAGGAGATTTGTCTCGAATTCTGAAACATCCATAGATATCGACTATTCTGTAGAACACAGTAATGCCTTGAATAACGCCCATACGGGTGTAGACGAAATGATGTTTACGGGGGCAAGCATTCTTGATAGCTTAAGAAATCAAGGAGAAAAGCTGAAGGGTGCTCGAGCGAGGATTATGAACATTGGACAAACATTGGGACTATCGAATCATACCATGAAATTAATTGAAAAGAGATTAGCCGAGGATAAATATGTTGTTTTTATTGGGATGTTTGTTACAACAGTAGTTATGGTTTTAATGTTATATTTTTTCGTATTCTAAGGGGAAAAGGTAATTATTTCTAAAGGAATTTTTTTGTAACAGAGTTATGATGAAAGAGATTAAATTATTTTGCCAGATATTTGTATGGATTTATAAGTATTTATCTTGTTTTTAAAGTTAAAACGAAGCGCTGGTATCAGCAATATTGCTTGGTATTTAAATTAAGGGTAACACTACTTCGCTCTCTTCAAGGCTTATTTTTTGGCTTCGAATCCTCTTTATAAAAATAATATATTAGTTACAAGGAAAGGACAAGTTTCGAGCTAGAGAAGTAGAGCACACACTTACTCTATGAGTCATTGATATCGCAGATGACGTCCATGCCATGAATTAAACAATTATAAACATAAAACTGCAATGGATTCAAAAGTATATGATGCGATTCTGCAAATTTATGAAGAATTAGGCCGTGAAGATTTGCATTGTTTTTGTTTATGAAGTTTCACACAAAGCGCAAACGAAAGTTTAAATTCAATGACTCGTAACGTGAATTTTGTTTTTCTAGAAATATCATTTTCGACGTCGCACAGTGTTTCGAATAGAACAAACTAGCTGGACAAAAGTCATTTTTGAAATTCAGAAAAATGATTATAGAAAGAGATTAAAAACACTCGGAAAATAAGGAAAAAAGGCTTTTTATTGCACCGGTTTACCTAATAAGGTGGTTTGTAACTTCTAAATATAGCATTTCTGAGATCACCGAGTCATCGATGAGGGGTACCAAAAATATCATATCTAGGTTTCTTCAAAGATAATGGAAAAGCGGACAAAATGCGGCAAAAGTAAGGACCGATTTCTGAAAACTCATAATCAAGGGAGATCTGGTTTTTCATATCTCCTTTCAACAAGTTCAGCCTTCAACATCTGCACCATAACGGCCTCACAAGGATATCAAGGAATCGAGCGACAAAATAAAAAGAAGAAGAATTCTAGACCTGATCACTTACTGCTGCGGAAGCTTCAACGCGATTATCAACAGGGATCTGGCAAGAGTTATTAAGAAAACCAACATTAGTCCTGAAAATTGTAAAAAAATGAATAAAAGTGTTAGTTTTAGCGGCACATCTGAACAGAGGTTTTTAACCAAAGAAGAGGCATTGGCTTATTACTTTGATCCAAATCTACCAGTCACTCCTACAAACAGACTCGGAAGTGGAGCATGAAAGCAGGACACCAGGTATTTCCAAAATCGGCTCTTCTGCCAATCGGGCAGCTTCTGAGGAAGCTCAAGAACCTCGCAATAAAGATTGCAGAAGATTCCGAGAGCATAATATTCGGAAATGATCACGTGCTGCTACGAATCGAGACTTACTTAATATGTTGAAAGGAGCATCCTTCGATCGATTTACAAACGAATACAGGTGGATGGCATTTGGAGGAAAGATACAACTCAGAGTTGTATGAGATCAGTAAAATCCAAACATTGCCAAACTGATCAAAATAAATAGACTACGATGGCTTGGTCATGTCGAAAGGGGTGCGGAACGGAACCTGACAACAAAGATAGTGCTGGGAAAATTACCGTCAGGAAAACGGAGGGTCACCCTAAGAAAATATATATAAAAAACGTCGAGGAAGACTTAAGACAGTTAGGAATAAGAAACTGGAAAAGACGGGCCAGAGATCGAGAATCATGGAGGCGAATGCTGGAGGAAGCCAAGGCCAACAATAGGCTGTGGAGCTCTTTTCAAATCCACTGGAGACTACACTACTACTTTCTTCCAGAATAACTTTCTTTTTGAATAAGAACTGTCTGAGGTAATACTAACACTTGCACCTAATTAAATTACTACCCATTAATCAAAGCAGTAAATTATTTTACCTGTACGATTTATTAAATAAAACAACTTCTTATATAAACTACATCAGGAACGGTTAACATGTGTAGAAACTCACCTTTTCACCACTGCGAAGACTCGTAGATTCCTCTACTTAAATTTGCTCTATTTTCAATCTTCATCTGTTACATTCTCTTAAATGTCATAAATTTGACAATACTCTTCTGCAACTTTCTCGGCGTAGGAACATCTTTAAAAATTGTTGGTATTTCCCTTCACCGAACTTCTAAAAGTAAGTTCTTCTTCTTATTTAGATAATAATTTAACCAGAGTTTTTAAATTATCTTCATAATTTAGATATTTTCATCATGAATACAAATATAAGGAATGCAACTTTTGGTCCTACTGGAGGCGGCGATGCCGGAACGGGAACTCCCGCTAAAACTAGTGAACCTTTCAATCTAAACGTTACAACTAGCCAAGCCGCCTCAACAGTACCATCTTTGGCGCCGACACTTCCAACAGCAATTTCTTCAGTTCCCGCTCCAGCAAGTACCACAGCGACACCGACAACCACTGCCTTGAAATCCGCATTCGGCGATGCTGCCGCTGCCCAGAAGCCTGATCAATCAGCTAGCACCCTTTACTTCAATCAACTCGAAGAACACATAAATAAATGGACTTTAGAACTAGAGGAGCAGGAAACAAATTTTACCAACCAAGCTACGCAAATAAATGCTTGGGATAAACTGCTGATACTTAATAATGATAAAATTGTTGTCCTAAATGACGCCGCGCAAAAAGTCAAGGCTGAACAGGATACTCTAGAGCAAGAGCTTGAGTTTATAGCAACACAACAGGCAGAACTAGAAGAAAGTATTCAGCCACTACAAAAGGACTTTGTTAAATTACCTCAAGTGGATGTTGAGCGCACACAAACTTATCTTCTTGTCGAAAATCTTGATTCGCAACTGAAGCAAATGTCGGAAGACTTAAAGGAGATTATTGATTACTTGAATGATGCTAGTGTGGTGCAGAATAGTAGTGATCCGATAGTTCAAATTGGGAAGATCTTAAACGCTCATATGAATTCCTTGCAATGGATTGAATCGAGTTCATCTAACATCGGAATGAAAATAGACGAAATCTTAAAGATGCATGAATCTTTGAGGACGGATACTGAGCGGTCTTTTCGGCTGACATATTATGATTGAAGTAGTTTTTTTAATTGTAAAAAAAAGTCTTGTTTATTTGTAAAATTATGCATTAATAAATAAATTGAGAAAAGGTTTAGTTGTAAAATGTGTTTGTATAGTTCTTTTCTGTTACTGCATTAAACTGAATCCTTTTTGGTTTACCTGGCGAGGAATGGAGAAATGGCTTTATATACATAGGCTACTTATTATTATACAATAATTGGGTTATTTTTCCAAACAAAAACTTTTTGAAATTGAATTTTCAAATATCTTTCCGATGAGTAAAATTAAATTTACTTTAAATCTAGTACGTTTTAATCTCATGTAAACTTTCTGACAGTTTACACAAACATGACCGCGGTTTTGGATAGCTTGTTAGACGGTTACTTAAGGGAATATTATAATGAAGATGTGACGAATTTGCTTAATGACAACAATGATTCTTTGCATGTTTCAATCAATGTTAAGTAATGGCTTTAGTAGACTACAAAAAATATGTAAAATTCACAAGCAATTCTTTCAGTTTAACCCATTTGCAGCGTCAACATCCAGATTTGTTTCAAAATCTTTTAAAGGATGTTTGGAACACCTGCAAGAAATGGGACGGATCTTTGCTTGAAGCTCAGAAACAGCTCTTGGAAGGAAATATATTTCTAGAGCCAGGATACCAAGTAAAAGAAAATTGTCATGTACGATTTGTTAATTTGCCTCAAAGTGATCTTCGTCTCAAAGGTATATTCCCAAATAACGACCACGTTGGATTATTTGTTCAAGTGAAAGGTAAATATCTCAGAATTTTATTTGTTTTATTACAATTTATGCCATACAAAATACATAAGTATGGATCAGTTTGAAAAATTCTAGTTCATAACAAAAATGAAAATGATGAATTCAAAATTTTCTTTTACAAATTGAGAGGTTCCTCTTGGTAATGTAGGTAAATTATAATCCAAGACAGAAGTAGTAACCGCAATTCTTGATCTTGATCTTGGGTTTGACCTACCTCACTATCGCATTCAATGGATACTACCGCAAAAGTCCCGCTATGCAGGTAGTTCTTACATACGAACTAAATGTCCCGCACACCGGAGCCTTTCGAGGCATCTTTAGATGTTCTGTTCATAGATCTCGACATTGGAGATTGTCTGGAATTATTATTTCTCACATAAGAAATCAATAACCCACGGAAGGACTTTCCTCGTGGCTTAGCGATCAGAATGCTTGGATTATATTCTGATTATTTAACCATGGATTCAATAGAACATGTCAGAATGGTTCTTGAGGAGTATTTTTCGTCACGGCCAAATTAATTTTGGAAAAGAGGCGTTCCAACTATACCATTTAGATGGAAAAGCATTGTAAAAAATGATGGAGAACAGCGACAGGCCGAACCCCCCCCCCCGTGACGGAAACTTATAGATGTTGTTTGGTCCGTACAGTGATGCGGATAACTTTTCTTGGCTTGACACCTTGGCGATATCTCCTTTTTTATGCCCAGGATCTCTCTTTCTTCAGGCATGGTTTCCTGCTCCCATAAATAAATTCCTATCTGCACAAAGCCGATCAAACCCTTCTCTTACTGTATATCAAATATTTCATGCGTTTATGTTCACTTCATTTTGCTCATTTCTATTTTCAATCAAAATAGTTTTATGATAACCAATCTTAAAGTTTCTATCAACTACAACTGGAATTGAGTCCGAGTTAATGATACATGTATATTGCAGGAACTGTTGTAAGAATGACTCAAAGTAGACTATTAGAATTTAAGAAGGAATATTCTTGTAGTAAATGTAAGATGGTATTTACATTAGAAGCAGATTATTCAAAAATGTATATTTTTGATATCCCACGATTCTGTATGAACCCAAATGGCACGTGCAAAGGAACATTATTCCCAAAAAATGCACAACCTGTAGCCGAATTCTGCATGGATTATCAAGAGATAAGAATTCAGGTATAGTTTTTGCCTTCATGAAAATAGTCAGATTTCTAAAATGTATAAAAACTCTTTAGGAATTACTTAGCGAAAAGAATGTCCCATCGGCTTTATTTGTTACTTTAGAAAATGATTTAGTAGATTCTTGTCAGCCAGGAGAATGTGTTACAATTTGGTAATTTTTATTTTATATAAAACAGTTTTATACACTAAATATAAAATCCTTAATAGCGGAACAATTGAGCGACGATGGCGACCTTTAGCCCAAAATAAACGTTCTGAAGTTGTTATTACAATGAGAGCATTAAGTGTTTGCAAAGACGAAGAAAAGATTAATTTTAACAAAGATTTTTCCGAGCAAATGATTTGCGTTCGAGCACTTTGGCAAGATAGTATTGATCAATTGGGACAGTTAAGTGCTCGTGACATAATAATTAAATCAATTTGTCCCGAAATTCATGGGATGTACTTTGTGAAATTGGCAATTGCCCTTGCATTATGCAGTGGTGTGGAACAGGCGCACGTAAATGGTTCTACTACACGTGGCCACTCTCATCTGTTGCTTGTTGGTGATCCTGGATTAGCGAAATCTAAGCTATTAAAATCTGCAGCTCGTATTTCAATGCGATCTGTTCATACCACTGGTATGGGATGTTCTGCTGCAGGTTTAACAGCTGCTGCTATAAAGGTAAATAACTTTTGTTATTTTTTGGTAGAATATAACTATTTAAAAATTTAAATCAGGAAGAAGGTGAGTGGCAGCTAGAAGCTGGAGCGCTAGTTTTAGCAGATGGGGGTGTTTGTTGCATTGATGAATTTAATTTGATGCGTGAAAGTGATAAAGCTTCTATTCATGAGGCTATGGAACAGCAAACAATTAGTATGGCAAAGGTAAGCAATTATTAAGATGTTATTTGACAATGTTGCTATTTTACTTTTGTATATTTTGATTAAAATTCCAGGCTGGGCTTGTCTGCAAGCTTAGTACAAGATGTGTTGTCTTAGCAGCTACAAATCCAAAAAATCTTTATACAATGTCTGAAATTGATGGTCCAACTTCTTTAAACATCGGCATTGGTTCACCACTTCTAAGCAGATTTGACATGGTTCTTGTCCTGCGCGACGAACGTGATCCATTGTGGGATGGACGTGTAGCAGATCACATATTAAAATTCTCAACTATAACTAACGATACTACTGGACTCTGGGATTTAGAAAGACTTCAGTCACATTTTCTTGCTGTTCATGAAATAAAACCAAAAATTTCTCCAGAAGCTAGCACTATTCTAGCTTCTTACTATCAATATTGCCGATCAGATCCTTGTAGGGATCCATCTAGAACGTCAGTTAGACTTCTTGATAGTTTGAATCGATTAGCACAAGCTCATGCTCGATTAATGTTTAGAGATAAAGTTGAAGGAATTGATGCAGTAATTATTGTAAGACTTATTGAAACAACATGGGGTTTTGGGAGATTGTTAGATACTGTAAATATTTTGAAAGAGGATTTACCATTGGGTCCAAATGAAAATCAAATAAGACAAATTTTAAATCTTTTAAAATGTGAAAGGTTTGAAGAATTTGTTTTGAGGGATATGACAAGATTGAGTAAGTCATATAAAAGGCACACTCCAATCAATGTTGAGCCGCCTTTAGATATAAATAACTTAGAAAAAAAGTTTGGCTGCAATAGAAATGTTAAAAAACTAAAAAGGTCCAATGAAAATAAAGAAAATACTAAACTAAACACAGCTGAAGAACGAGATGTAAATAAACATAGTGAGACTGATCCTAAATCTTTAGTGTTAGCATCAGAAATTATATATAAATCTCAAGAAGATTATGCACAAGTACCTAATAACGACCGACTCGATGATGCTCCAACAATATTTCCTAACTTTGGTGATATTGAAGACGAAGACTTTGATCTAGATAGCTTTGTTCCGATAGCTAGAAAACTAGAAACTAAACAACAAACTGAAACGATTAACATTGCAAAAAGTAAAACCCAAGTCACTAAATTCTCATTCGGTTGTAATCTTGATTTTAACGATGAAGATTTAGACTTAGATTCAAATATCTTGGGAGACAACAAACATATTAATAAAAACGCGCCTAGTACGAGTCGAGCAAAACCTGATATTAGACCAGCAAAAGGCAAAGTATCGAGAAATTTCATTAGTAAGTTAGAAAAATTCAAGAATCCGAATTATATTGAGAAAACCTTGGAATTGGATGCTCCGCAGAAACAAGTGCCGATAACAACAACAGAGAATCAAAATGTACAACCACCTTCGGCTATTTTTAATAGAATATTTAGTAGCCAAAGTAGTAGCCATATACTTGCATGCCAAGACGATGATTTACAATGTTTGGAATTTGATTTATAAAGCGATTTATGATGAATGTGATATTATTTCTGAGTTTGTAGATAGTAAGTACATTTTTTTATAGTATTGATGGTTTTAAATAAATACAGCAGATTTTTACTGTAAAGAGTTTCTATCAATGGTGGGATAATGTATTGTAATTTATAATTGATGCCTATGAATTAGGTACAAGGGTCTACAGTAGACTCTACACTAAACCTTTTCATCTGTATATATCTGAAGTTTTTGTAGTTTTGCATAATAAAAATTAAAAATCGCTTTTTATATTCTGCAAGCCGCTGGCGTTTGTTTATCTAGATCTACACTCTATTTGGGATGGTTAGGTTAGGTTAGATATAGCTGAGCTGTTGGTTTAAGCTCATACACTGAGGCCAAAAGGATAGGCCCATTGTGATACCATAGTAATGCCACTTCAACCTGATGTAAAAGTGTCGTTTTTTCTCTAAACCATCTCGAGGTTGTAATGAATCTTCTAAGTTGCGGGATCCCAATCTTCGAGATTTCCCCAAGCGTAAGGGTTCACCAAATGTGGTTACTCTCCTTCTGCTTAGGGCTGGACAGTGACAGAGGAGATGTAGTACACTTACCTCTTCGTCCGGATTTTTACGGCTTCTGCAAAAATCATACGTCTCAAGACCTAAGCGGGCTGCATGCGTCCCTATCAGACAGTGTCCGGTCAGCACTCCCACTATAACTGAGACGTCTTGTCTCCCGAGGCTCAGTAGTGAAGTGGTCCGCCTGAAATCATAAGAGCGCCAAGTTATTTTGGCCAAGATTCATTTATTAAGATACTTCCAGTGCTGTTTGCGTCGGAGTTTAAAAGTGGCCGAAGGCATACCAACACTTTCCTTTCCTGGACACTTACCTCCTCGTCCGGATTTTTACGGCTTCTGCAAAAATCATACGTCTCAAGACCTTAGCGGGCTGCATGCGTCCCTATCAGACAGTGTCAGGTCAGCACTCCCACTATAACTGAGACGTCTTGTCTCCCGAGGCTCAGTAGTGAAGTGGTCCGCCTGAGATCATAAGAGCGCCAAGTTATTTTGACAAGATTAATTTATTAAGATCCTTCCAATGCTGTTTGCGTCGGAGTTTAAAAGTGGCCCAAGGCATACCAACACTTTCCTTTCCTGGAATCGTACCTTTACGTGTCGGTAAAGTCGTTTGACGTTTATTAAAAGGCTCAATTTATGCATACAATAAACTTTTAACAGGTTCTCTTTTAATTAAATATAAGTGGTTTGCTGAACTTGGAGTAATATCACACAATTTGATGGTTTTGTATGGCCGCACTTATCTCTCGATTCAGTCGTGGTGCCAAATATAAAAATCGACAACCTTTTTTTATCGAGTCGATTCATCGATTCGAGAAACCAAATACGGCCCCTGAACTGCTGAGCCATCTCGTTAGGAGATCTGCGACATTCAGAGATAGTTCTAGAGCTGTTTGTGCAAGAGCGCGGGGCTTTCAGAGCCGTCTGACTATCTGAGAAGATGTTGACAGTCCGATTCCTATCGCCTTGCTGGTTGATTAGTAGAACAGCTTCATGTTTGGTTAGAACCTCCGCTTGGTATACACTGCATTAATTGGAAAGTCGGAAGGAGACGTCAATCCCAAGCTCTGGGGAAAAGACTCCTCCTCCTACTCGATCCTCGAGCTTAGAGCCATCAGTAAAGAAGTTTATGGCACCCTGAAAACTGTGTGGTCTATTTCTCTATTCACGATGTGAAGGGATGTGGACTCCGTAGTTCCTCGTGAATGTAACCTCGGGTATGCAGAAGTCGGTTTTTGTGGGTTGGATAACAGAGTTCAGCAACTTCGTGTGCTCCCCCTGATTCCGGTCCACAATCCAGATTCTTTTCCTTGCCACAAGATTCAAAGGAGGTAACATTTAGGGCATCTGTAGGTGTGGAGCGAAGTGCTCCTGTTATGCATAGCGCCGCACATCTTTGCACCTTTTGCAGTTTGTTTAGCACGGTGGACCTACTCAATGTTGGCCACCATACTAAGACCCCGTATAGGAGTATTGGGCGGACGATCGCTGTGTGGATCCATCGTACTAAGGGGAGAAACTCCATTTCTTCCCAATGGATTTTTTGCAAGCGAAAAGCGCTATGTTCGCTTTCTTAATGCGCTCTCTATTTGGTATATACGGAAAGCTTTTGCTTGGGGTTTCCTGGAATTAAAAGAAACGAACTGAAACCCTCAATTTTAAAATAAAATTCCAATTCCAAGGCAAAATCATTTTCCTCTCACCTTATTGAAATCTGCAAGAAAACATAGTCAAAATAACTAATTTTACAAAGTGCACGGCCAAGATTCCTACATAAGCTTATCTGTCCACCCTAATCTTCCAATGTTCTCTTTTTCATTTATAAAAATTAGCTCGAACCTCATACAGAGTTAGTTAATATATAAAATTAAACGTCGACCTTCTCATTTTGATGGCAATTGTTACCTATTAGTGAATGTAACCATTTTGTCTCTTCTGGTTTCCAATTTGACACCAACAAAAATTACACCAAAAAAAAGGAGTTTAATTTTCTAGAAAACTTCTTCCTATATATACAATAGTATGTGAACCCTTTCAGACAAAAAGTAATCAGTGACATTGAGGCCACAACCTTCCTTCTAGCCTTTTTCATTAACCTTTCCCACTATCCTCAACTTTCATGATTACGGAAGGAATTAGGACAAACAATCATTAAGCCTGAGAATAAAATGTACTTTTTTTGTGTCTTAAGCTGAATTGATTCAAGGTTAGGATAAAGTCCAAACAAAGAAGCATCCTAATGACTAGCTAAAATCATAGATGATTATTTTATGGACACCAGACAGGGGATTAACTTTTACGATAAACTGTTTAGTCGTAATCCAGCCAAAAGATATAAAAAAGAAAACAACACACCGAGAAAAAAGCCCAAAGCCAGCAAAGTACTAGGCAAAAGGAAGATAAATGTGATAAACTCCTTTTTTCGTCCTTTATGTTATCGTTCGCTTGTAAAAACAACTTTATATTGATTTCTGCTGTCTAAATGTTACCCAAAAACCAAGGAGTGGCAAAATACTTACTTGCGAGAGCAGTTTTTACCCAAGGATCCAAGGCTTGAGGATATTGGAATTGAATTATATCACGTAACGAGGAAATGTATCGTTGGAGTACGTTTTCCTTACGATATGTTTACGGGCGGCAAGTGTGGGCAAGGGAAAGAAAAAAAATAAAATAAAATAAATAAATAAAGTAAAACGAAATCGGAGATTACCTGCTTTTGCTTCTCCAGCTTTTATCGGTTTCACGTGGTGGAAAAGTGCTAAGCATTGAAATTCCTTCTTTAAACAGAAACTGATTTGCTGTTAAATTGGTACAACCTAGAGTTTTAACAACTCCATTGTGGAAGTACCGGGAACAGCACTATACCTAGTCAACGGCGATTTTTATCCGGGGTTGCTTTCTTGAGAGGATTTTTACAAAGCTCTAGTGGACCATTCCGGTAATTCCGCTTTCAACCGTCACGTTCGTATAGCAAGAAACTGGGTTGCTGCGTAAATGTTTCGAGAATTGCCTGGTCACGTTCTGCATGATTCGTTGATATCTCCGAGTCTGTTTAATGGAAGTCTTTTTTTTTGTACCCGCCGGTGGACGTCTATCCTCACTTGCGTTCCACACACATTCAATGCCAGTTGGGAGTTTAGTCTTCAATTTGGTTTATCTTAACTATTTTTCCTGTTCACACATCCATTTATGTGCTTAAGTTTCATACAGTTTTTTTTTTGAACTCTTACGGTCGAAATTAATGAAAGGAAAGATTAGTTTTAGCTTTTTTCTTTCTTTCTGTCTGGGTGTATTTTTTTTAACTTCAATAATAGTCGTTTTGATAAAGTTGATTTTTTTTTTTGATAATTCGACTAAATAAGCTCAAGAAACAATTTAGGACCAATCTACTAGCGAGATATGATAGAGTGCGGTTTGTTTGGTGGTGTACATTGGTTACTATTGAGAGAGGAAACGTGTGCACGGTAAAAAAAAGGAGATATGGCAGCGTGAAGGAATTTTCGTGATGTAACGGTGAGTATTGTATATGAGATATTCTCCGCTATCTTGCAAAACAGTATAGCCTCATATAAATATAATAGGCCAATCCCACTGTGGGTTCATTTCAGGTAAAGCAACAACTGATCAGACTTACACCAGCCAGGTGATGGAAAGATACCAAAAGTTTCCAAACTCAATCCAACACCCCTTCATAGATTTTAAAGGCGCTGAACACAGTGTAGTCAGAGCTGACCAATTGGAGACGAATTCTTTAAAATAGACTCCGACAACTGGACGGTCTGTTCTGCTTCGAAATGAAGCCCCTTCGGAGGTTTGCTGGCCACGATATGTTGGAGGACAATTTCGGAGAATACATTGATGAGATCTATGAACGCTCGCGACATAATGATGTTGAAAAAAAATTAAGCTCACTAGGCTGCGACAAGCAGAACCACTAGCTTCTATCAATGAAGGAAGTTCGGAAAGTTGGGATGGGTCAGCAAGGTAGACCAAACCTACGCTAGAAGGATAGCGTAGACCAGGATGCGTAGAACTTAGAGATGGCAAATTGGATGTCATCTGCACATAATCGGGACGGCCGAAGGAGCGGTTAATAATTAAGCTTGACACTAGTAAATATCGGACCGCAGAACTTCTAAATAAAAACATTTCAATAAAACAACAACTAACTTAACTTTCTTATTTTCTAGATTCTTTTAATATAAAATGTTTCCGTGAAGATTACATTAATAAGAAGCAAAGGTATTAATAAGGCCTGTGGACATTGAAGAACGCAGACGAAGTATCGGTAGGGAGACTTGAAAGGCAAATCCTTCGCTCGCTTTAAGAAAAGATATATAGACTACGTCGAGGAAGACATTAGAAAATTAGGAATAAGAAACTGGAAAAGAAGAGGCAGAGACACCAGCTCATGATGATGATGAAAGGTATTTTATAAGAGAGATAAATTGCGGATCGTCGGTCAAATTTGAAAGTGATGATAGCGAAAATCATGTGGTTTCTGACCAATTCGTCGGAAGAACTAAATTTATGCAACGATTTGAGTTGTTCTGTGAAGATGAAGTGTCCCAGTTTATAAGAGGCATTGGGGCTACGTAGACTAGTCATGATTACTATGTAGTAAAACCGACTTTTAAGAAGAGAGAGGTGAAGGGACAGCATACTCACCCCGCCCCTTCACCCCTCTCTTCTTAAAAGTCGGTTTTACTACATAGTAATCATGACTAGTCTACGTAGCCCCATTGGTAGTTTACGCGTATTTCCTTCTTAATAAACTTGCTGGTATTTTAGGTAAATAAAAGAGACACCTACCATCCTATGGAAGCATTAGTTTTATTTCATAACAAGTTGAAGCGTAAGTTTCAGCTAATTTGATCACCTGTATAAATCAATGAAGTATAACTATAGGTTATTGTCGTCCTTTCAATTGTTTAATATCATTGTTGATTTCTACATTTAGTGGCGTTGACATGTTTATTAGTATTGGTTGATGTAATTCATACTTGTCTGTAGCTGGCTTGAATTCCGAATAGTAAAGTAGAGTGCCGTACTTTAGCAAGACGATATTGCTTTGCTGGATGGGGCTAATTTTTTTTTCTTAAAATACCTTACAATGGATTTGGTTAACTAGTATTCACGTGTTTCCATAGTAGCAACCGATTTTTCTTTAGAGAGATTGATGGTTGCCTTATTATATTGGGATCGTCAGTATTTGGTGGTAGAGGAAAAACCATAAAAGAAGAAAACGAGCTTTCCATTCGCTCTGGTTGTTTGAGTGAAGAAGCTGCGCTTTTCAACAACCAGAGCGATTGGGACACTCGTTGTCTTCTTTTATGGTTTTTACTCTACAAACATCGTCGACGTATGGTTAAGAAAATTTCATCGCGATTACCCACTTCGATCGGTTTTTAATGACGGCCTAGCTGGACTGCGTGGTGCTAGCTTCGGATACGAGGATGATCTTTTGTGCCTCAGATACGCCCAGATTAACGCTCCGATGCAAAGAAAAATTTAACTGGAGCACCCTACTGCATATTGATGGGCGTCGTGCTGGAAGAATGGTTTTTTCCTTCAATTCCTCAATTTGTTTGGTCCAGTTGGCGAACAGTTCACTATGGTTTCTGCTGGCTAACTTGAGCACTTCATCAGGGTGTAGCGGTAGCCTGTTTCTGGGTCGGAAGATGCTCTCGAGTAATACCAATGGATTTATTTTTCCGTGACGGCTGTTTGTATTTTTGTGAAGATACTCATTATTAAGCTGGTATCGGTAGCTACCAAGTTGAATAGCTGCAAACCGTGTTGCTCTTCCGCTTGCAGATTTGTTACCTGGATTTCTTTGCTAATTTTTACGAGGTGTTTGTTGGTAATTCTAGACAGAGAGGAGTAAATCAATTAAAGAAACGCTTTTACTTGTTGTTTATTACAATTTTCAAACATAGCGCTGCTTTTGTATTCCAGATTAACAGCAATTACAATAGCAATTCAATGTTCCATTAACTAATTAGGTTGATTTTACTGGAGAAACATGCTTATATAGTTTTTATTGGTTACAACACTTTTGCACAATCGATGTTGGCTTAACTGTGACAAAAAAAGTAAAACTCGCTCGTAAAATTAACAATACGATGACTCTGTTTGTTAACCAAGTACTTTTATCGATTTCTTTACTGAAAATGTGCACGAACATAGAAAGTTTAAGGTTTGACCAGTTTTGTTTAGTTGTTTTTAGAAAAATTCAAGTATTGTTAAAGAAATTAAATATTTTTAAGGAGGACTTGGTCTTATTCAGAGCATATTATTTTTATACGCTTTATTTTAGCTTCACCTGTATGTATGTGTGTATGTATGTATGTATGTATGTATGTATGTATGTATGTTCTATGTAAACAAATCTTGCAACTTGATTTTGACCCACTTCTATATAACCGATCAACTTCAAATTTTGCACATATGCATAGTTCGCGTGACAATGCAATCTGACCATTTTGTAAGAAAACCAAGATGGCGGTCGTTTTTTGCTATTGTGTTCCCCGACCCCCCGACATGGGTATCAAATGAAACGGCATGGCAGGTAGAATACAATTAGCTGTATGGCGTCATTCCAAATTCAAAATGGCGGCAAACAAAATGGCGGACTACCTTTTTCTTTACAACCCACTCGATATGGGTATCAAATGAAAGGGTGTGACAATTAGAATACTATTATCTGTGTGGCGTCATTCCAAATTCAAAATGGCGGCCAACACAAAATGGCGGATTATCTTTTTCTTTACAACCCACTCGGTATGAGTATCAAATAAAAGGATGTGATAATAGAATACTTTTCGCTGTGGGGCGTCTTTCCAAATTCAAAATGGCGGCCACCACAAAATGGCGGTTTACCTTTTTCTTTACAACCCACTCGGTATGGGTATCAAATGAAAGTGTATGACGAGTATAGTATGGTAAGCTTTGTGATGTCGTTTTAAATCTAATATGGCGGTCACTACAAAATGGCCGAACACATACATATAATAGACTAAAAAATAGAAAATAAAAAATATAGTTTAAAAAAACTAAAAAATACGCTTTTATTTTAAAATGAACTAAAAAGTAAAAAATAATTTTGAATGTAAAGTTTTTATTGCTCCAGCCAGTATAAGAAAACAACCTACCTTTCGAAATCTAAAAAAGCGTGGGGCGCTAGCTAAAAGTTCCGGTGTTAATAAAATAAGAATATAGAGAGCCCCACGCTTTTTTAGATTTCGAAAGGTAGGTTGTTTTCTTATACTGGCTGGAGCAATAAAAACTTTACATTCAAAATTATTTTTTACTTTTTAGTTCATTTTAAAATAAAAGCGTATTTTTTAGTTTTTTTAAACTATATTTTTTTTATATTTGCACTCTACCAACAAAAACCTGGAGATAAATTGGCAGATAGGGATAATGTTTTGCTGGCATTTTTTTGTATCACGAAAAGTAGAGATTTAATAACTTTTTTGTTGATAGAATTATCAACTAGTAGCTAAGTAAGAATGCACAGTAAATAACGTTAACACATAATACCAGTCGATTATTAACAATAATCTACTTTTAGAGTCCAAAAAAAAATTCCCAATTTTATGTTATATTATATGTATAGATATATTTCACTGTAAAATCTGTAATTTATGCCCGCTTTAAATTATAAGCTCAAAAATCTCCTAACAGGAACCGTTTCAATAAATTTCACACAATTTTCTGTCGAAAGTCAAGGAATATGCTAATGCAGACGTGACTAAGCATTTCGTAAGATATCCTGGAATGAAACGATCATATCCTTCACGTTTCTATACATTCTATATGTATGTTGAGAGTATGTATATAATATAAGAGAATTATAGAGACATTACGAAAATACATATACATTGCATGCATGCCTATATGCTTTAAGGCATTTTTGGTATATATTCAAAATTCAAAATGGGCATAAGAAAACATGAAATTGTAAAAAAAATATATATAAATAAAAATAAAAATAATTGGCCAGAATTCAGGATTTGGAAGAGTTTTACATACGTGTGTTCATTGGAATACGTTTTCTTTGAGAATGTTGTAATATGGATTGAATAAAAGTATAAATAGGAGTATATTTTCAGGTTTTTGCAAGAGTTCAGTATTGAAGAATTTGGCCAATCGTGATTTATTATTATTGATATTAAAGAAAATATTTCTAAAGGACACAAAGCATTTCTTACATTACGTCATCATTATAAGCTAAATTGCATCGTATATAAATAAAGATGAATTGGTTGTGGTTAGTTTATAAATAAAAATTTTGTAATTTTATTCTCTCAACAAAAATCACTGAATTAAAAATTTTAGTTGAGAGAGTAGAACTTCTACATAGTAGAAGTGATATCCGGTATGATCAACCTTTAAATAAGTTCGTTACAGAAATTGTCCGTATTTCTTCTATATAAACCTCAATAATTATTCTGTTAATTACATTAAATTAGTTAATACTCGTATATGTAAGTGTTAATCGGTTAGGAGCATACCAATACCGAATGCTGAATATGCATTTCAAAAGTGAAAAATGTAGCAATGTTTACTGAGGTTAGAGCATCGCCTGATTTCTATAAAACTATCCAAAAATCATAGAGGAAAAGTAATAAAACGAGTTATAAGTGATAAAACTGCTAAGGAAACTCGATATGCCGTTAGAGATAACTGATAAACGTTTTTTTAGAGTTTCAATAATCGAATCTCTATTAAATTTTCAATGATGAATTTTTCGTTTCAGATATAACAAAGTCAAGTGTAGTGCCGACATATTTGAGGGAAAGAACTTTTTGCATAAAATACGTGAAATCGCTGGACGAATCTGAAGCGATATCATACCAGAGCAAGGAACTATATGTTACCGTATATGCACACTGCAGAAAAAACACGAACAACTGAATTGCAATAAAAACTATAGAGGAATTTCTTTACTTAACACAGGATATAAAGTGTTTTCAAGAACCCTCAACGAAAGGCTCTTGCCATATACAAACAGGTGTACCGGAAATTATCAAGCAGGATTTCAGCAGGGAAAATCAACAAGCAAACAAATTTCTTGCCGCCAAGCTCTTGAAAACCCAAGAGAATGTGATATCAACACATATCGGATGTTATTGATTTTAAAATGGTATTAAAAGAGAACAGTCAATCTCTAAACCATGTCCAGAATTTGGACTACCTGTACAGCTGGTTGTTTTAGTAAAATTTACCTTGGAAATATGTTATATGTATGTTTTATCTGTTGAACGAAGATACAATAGGATAGCTCAGAAAATTTTTTAACTAAAGGGGGGCTAAGGCAAGTTGATCCTTTGTCATGTCTATTTTTCTATGCAGTTGATTTACACATTATATCAAGATCAGTTGCAGACCTTAAAGGACTTTATAAATATTGGAAAAAAATGCAAAAAATTGGCTTATCTATAAACAAAGAAACTCAAAATTAATTACACAGGGTGTTTTTGACTAAAAGGCTAATTGCTTAAGAGGTGATTCCTGGATATGTTTTCAGAAAAAAATTGTTCTAGAAGACTATCGAGGGGCTATAGGCACTATCCACTGAGATTCTGGGTGTTTACGAAAAGACATTTGGAAAAGTTTTTAATTTACTTAAATTTTTATAACTAGTTTTATCGTTAGCGAAATGGGAACATTAACAAAACAAGGAAACGAGCTGCATCACTTTTATAAGAATGAATTGCAACGAGATTTGGAGAAAACGATACATCCAAGAAGCCAAGAAGCAAACGTTGTATGTAGCTCGACGAATCAAGATGGCGCTCACTTTGTAAGAGCTCAACTAGCACGGCAAAATGTGCTCCTGAATTCTGAGCGCCGTTGGATATGGTTTAAAACGAGGTGTCAAAGTTGAAACTAACGTCGGCACAGACGACAGACCTAAACCGGATTGTCCCGCCATTGATGCTGATTATGAATTTGATGATAGATTTCCTTTTGTAGAGAACGATTAAGTACCATCGTAACACTAATGACCTAAAAATAACTAATAACTAATTTGGTTAGCAGGATGGACTTTCACTATGCCAGTTTTCCATAAATATTCGGAAGTTGACTCTTTTTAATAAAGCAAAAAGTGTTGAAAAATATTAATCGGTTCTTCGTTTCCTAGTTACTTAACTATTGACTCTACAACAGGGGTCTGTCGATTTTAAGTACAGATATTCCAAGTGTTCTAAGCTTTGCGCGTCCTAATGTGTATGATCCTTTCAGCGTAGTCTTGGCCTATCTCGTCGCCGTCTATCACAAATGACTTTTGAAGTCAGTCTCTTATCAACCATACAAGCTTCATGTTTTACATGCTACAGCGTACCAAGAAATATGTTTTGACGTGAACACGCCTGTAAGTTTGCTGCCATGACAAAAAACCGATGACAACGAAATTATGGCATACAGTTTTGAGTTGCAGATCAAAAACTATTGTTTATATCGAAAAAATAATTATACCATGGCGTAGATGAAGAATCAAAGAATTCAAAATGGTCGCTGAAATATGACCGAAATTAAAAATGGCCGCCCAAATATGGTTGAATTTGCCAATTGTGCTCCGATTTTAATGAAAGTGGGTAGCTAGGGGTTTTTAAGGTCGGGATCGTGAATAACGAATTTGTGTTCAAAACTTATAAATTTAAAATGGCTGCGCCAATATGGCCGAGGAAATTGTATTCCGATTCCAATGAAAATCGGTATATGGAGCTTTTTAAGGGAGCAAATAACGAATCTATGATCACAACTTTCATTTCCCGGTCAGCTGTATGTAGATTGTTCAAGCTCTCTAAGCATTGATCAACAAGGTTTTTTCAATTTGTTTTTTATTGTTTATTTCCTATCTTTTTGATACTAATAAAAAAATAAAACGATTTCTTTCAGAATATTGTAGACGTATTCACGTCATTTGTCCGTCTCCACGATACAGACAACAGCTTTTTTTGTCTTCAATTCTACAAAGTATTATGGAGCCCAGTATTTTTGCTACCATATTTTGTATTGTAATACCTCTCCAGTTTCCGAATTCTTTTAGATCTCCTTTTTTTGGCAAGTTAATTATTATTGCCTCCTTCCTTTTATTTCGCAATCTTTCTTCGTTCCATATCTGCTCTAAAATAGGATGTAATATTTCTGATATTACTTCAAAGTTTGCTATGAGCATTTCAGCTGGAACTCCATCTGGGCCTTCTGATATCTTATTTTTCAGCTTCACCATTGCTCCTTTCACTTCGCGCAGCGTTGGCGGATTTATATTGAATGACATCCTGGTCCGATGTGTTGCTTCTTCCGTCCATATTGACTGCCATTCACTGATCTCTCTCTGTGGGTTTCGCTGGGTATAGTATTAATGCCATCTTCGTATCTGATCTTCCGTAGTTGTAAGTAAACGTCCTTCTGAGTCCAACAAGGGCTGTCTTCGTCTCAATCCTTTATTTGATAATTTCCTGATGAGGTCGTATAACTGATGCATAGGCTGCATTCGAAAATTCAGCCAACTGCGCCGAATTGGCAGCACATCATTCAAAAAATCAAACCGCTGCAGCCGGGCATATATTCCCTGCAGCCGATACTGCGTTACTGCCGATTCTGCGCAGCTGGCTGAATTTTCGAATGCAGCCATATTGCTGTTGTTTGGTGCTACTTTTGCTTCCCTGGCAAAATTTTCATAGAATTTTCTTTTATCTCCTCTTGCAGCAAGTTTGACTCACTGACATATAAAAATGGACTGCTCATCAGACATTATTCCCATACAAACTCATGGCACCAAAAAGCGTAAAAAAGTATAGTCCTCTCGCTCATCTATAAGCCCCCTTTGTCACCGAACTCAAATTTTGTTAAATTTCGTGTTAAGAGTTCAGTGCATTCACTGGCAGAAGTAAAATCAGATAGCGCCAAACTTAAAAAAATAAAATTTGACATTCAAAAAGTGCACACTTTTCGATTTTCTTATATATTTTTACTCTTGACTTTCAATAAACCGCAAAATACGATAACTTTTTTACCTTTGCAGTAAAATAAGAACGGTAAATAAAATTCTAGAATGATTTTAAGCGAAATTTGAATTAAAACCGCCACAACGGATGCACGATATTAAAGTTGCCACACCTGATTTCATTTTTAACTTTGAACTAATGTCAGAATATTTACAAAAAGTAGATGGGTATAGTGATTTTTTTATTTCTGTCTCGTTTCGCAATAAGACCCGGAATCACTGACATTTAGACGAAACAGGGGTAGAGAACTCGCATGGTTTAACATAAATATTTGTAATTAATGAAAAAAGGCATTTTAATAGGGAAATGACATCAAAATTACATTTGTTATTTTTTTTAACAAAAATTTATTTTGTTTCCATCGTCCGAAAATGAATATAAAAAACTTTTATTTATAAAAGTAACTGACGTGTTTACATGTCAGTGAAAAAAGGTTTGCCACCTATGGAACGAATTGGTGCCATGAAAATTTCCTGATGAACAGTCCATTCTATATGTCAGTGGTTTGACTTCTTTGGCTTTGTATCGATATAGCGCTTTCGCGTGTTCTAATTCATAGTCTCTGGTATTGAGTAGTTTTGTCCTTAACACGTTTCTTTCTTGGATCTTTTTCCATGTTTCGTCTGAGATCCATTCTTTCCTTTCCGCTCGAGTATATCCCGGGACTTCTTCACCTGCTTCTCTAAATATTTCCTGTATATTTTCGGGGTTGGGGTGACATTTGTGATCTTTCGTTGTGTTATTGATACAAATTCAAATTTTATTCTTTCTTCAGCCATTTAGGTTATGTCCAACTACTTCTTTCTTGCAATCCGAGTCGCGATAGTAAAGGCGAATTTACACATCCGACGTTTTTCTGTCGCGCCGCTCTTTTTTAAGATTTCAACCAATTAGAAACAATTTCTGCGACATCAAATTGTTTCTAATTGGCTGAAAGCTTAAAAAGAGCGGCTCGACAGAAAAACTTCGGATATGTAAATCCACCTTGATGGTTAAGAGTAGGTGGTTGTGGCAGTTCTTCCTTCACTATCCTCCGACTAGCTAGCTGGTCGACATTCCACTCTATACGAAAAATAGATTGTCGACAGTACAAAGGGCTTTCCCTGAGCTCTAGTCTTTCACATAAAAAAAAGAAGGTAAAGCAAGAAGAAGAACGTTTTCCTTTTTCGTTTTCGTTCAAAGTGTGCATAGCTTAAACTACATTCTTTGTTAAATGTTAAACTTTAGTCTTTGTAAAATTCGTTAAAATGTAAATGGGGCTACGTAGACTAGTCATGATTACTATGTAGTAAAACCGACTTTTAAGAAGAGAGGGGTGAAGGGCCGGGGTGAGTATGCCGCCCCTTCACTTCTCTCTTCTTAAAAATCGGTTTTACTACATAGTAATCATGACTAGTCTACGTAGTCCCATTAATCGCAAATTTCCTGTCAAATGCACCCACACTTAAGCACAAACAACGCTACCATAAAGAAAATTTGAATGGACTATTTATACAATAGCATCGATCCCAGCGTACAAAATTAAAAAATCTTGATTGTATAAAAAAAACAAAGACCATCCAAGACATTTCTATAACTGGAAGCAAGAACAAAGGAAACTTCACTGCATAAGCACACAATGCAAACCACCACCACCACCAGATCTCGCATGAAATCCAATTTAAAATCCACTCGAAATAACAATGAAAATCTCGTATTGAAATGTAATTGCAACCAGAATGTTAAGATATCACCGTCAGTAATTTCCACCCCTCCCCCACATCCACAATAACTTCACAGGTAAAATGCCCTGCATACCTGAGAAATACGGTCACAGCACACAGTGAAAGCAATCGCATGACTTTTATCCACAAGAACATATTCAGTTCTTGAGCTTTTCGGGTAACCACTTTGCTGAAATGCTCAGACATAACTTTTATTAGTCAAGTGGAACAAAAATATGTAAAGGAAATTTATATGTAAATTCTGAACGTCAGGTGTTTGCTAAGATAAAATTCATAAATACTCGATCCTGCACCAAGTTGCATTTGCACGTACGCTGCTGGCTGCTGCTGCTGTTGGCCCAGAATGGAAATGGTCATCGGAGCCCAAAACCCCAAATGGTCCGCCGCAAAGTGCTTGCAGTTATATTGCAATTTCGGATATACACCAGAGCTATGCTATTGTGGAACGCGAGAACTACCTTAAGGGATGATTAATAACAGTACAAATATGCATGGGGGTGGAGGCTGATGGAGTGTAGGGTATACCAACTACTTCGCTCTGCGGGCATTTTAATCCTCCTGTGCAAGGAACCAAAATGTTAATGATTACATATGAACTTAAATGTGCATGAATATTTCTGCGAAGGAGCATCCTTTCCCAGGAACACATCGGGGGTTTAATTGCCATGCATATTCCCGTAGCTTCGGATAAGAATTTATTCATGAGACACAAGCCCATAATTGATAACAAGTGCTTAAGGATATTTTAGTTAGGAATTTATTGTCTATCCTCGAATTACTGCAAACACACACGCCCACACACACACCCACTCAGACAGGGTAGAAAAATTTAAATGCATGCAGGATAAACTTTAATAATTCGCCCTGAACACAGAAACAACGGAGAACGGCTCAACGCCCCCGGAAGCTCAAAGCAACAGTTTTTTGCTAAAAAAAAAATTTCCACTTTTTGCCTTTGCTACGTATGAAGGTGGTAATTGCGATTTTATCGTTCGTAGCGTCTGTGAGAATTAGCGCCCTCTTCCGAACAGGATGAAAAATGAATTTCTGCGAGGAATAATAAATTTGCAGAATTTTTTATGGGATTTCTATGTGTGCATGCAAATTAATTTTCGCTTGTTAAACACTTTAAAAGAAGGCCAACAGCGTGGGGTAATTTATTGTTTGGTTAAGGGTTCTTTAATGTCGTACATTTGTATCATTTTTAGACCTGCGGCGAAAGGATATGGCACTTTCCCGAGAAGAACGGCGATTGTTGTGTGTGAGTTGCTCCAGGAGATTTGATTTTGATGATTATCCATGATGCAGGCGTATGTTTCTCTGTCGGGCAATATGGCAGTCGAGGGCGGAATTTGAGTGATATAAATGCAAATTTTGGTGGCCAGCCATTAGCGGAATTGAGGGTGGAACGTATGGCATATGAAAATATGTACGCACCGTGACTATGGGGAATTGCAATCGTAGCTTGCAGATGGTGGCCATTTTCCTAAAAGAGAGGATAGACTAATATGATCGAGACTAGCCGATTTGATGTAAGATTGGCGTGAGGCTTTTAACAGAGATAACGTAATGTATAAAGATGCGACAGCTAGAACAAAAAACCCAAACGCTTTTCGCATCTGCACACTTCTGAGATTGCCTCCACCTTAGCAACATGCAACAAATTAAAGTTTCCAGCTACACTACGATGCGAACGTATTCTTCTCAGCCATGGTCCGCAACAGAAGAGATGCGGTGAGTTTGTAGATAGGGAAGCTGGCAGTTTAGGGGGGCAAGGAAAGGAACTGCCAACAGAATATTTTTCGCAACATTGTGATCTTTTGGACTTTTGCCTCTAGTGCTGCATTGAAGAATTGTGCTGGAGTTTTGTATTTTAATCATTTGTTAGAACATTCAGTGCATTTTTGGGGGCGTCTATTAATTACGCGAGGCGATTTTTAGACCCCCTTCACCTTGGTGAGATGTCTATACGCCGTCAGAATTAATGATTTTAGGTCGATTTTTGAGATAATTCTTGTCCATCAGATTTTTTTCGATAGAATGATAGTCTAGGCGTAAATACATAACTATAAAATCATAGTGCGTAAGCACAGTTTTGGCTCTCGGATAGTTTTTCAAATAAAATCGTTAAAAAATAATTAATATTGACCAGCATTTTTTTATTTTACTATCACATAAACTTTATTGTGCATATAGAGTCGTTTCTGAGCCTCCAGGTGCACTTTTAGCCCTTGATTGCATCCAAAAGTGCATTTTATGAATGCTAGACCATTCAGAACGCGGAGAGGAGGGGGTCAAAACATAACTTCGTTTTCTATATGATTTTTAGATCGCTGATTACGGAAATCGGGGTCCCGCAGTCCTAAAGTATAGGCATCAACTTAAAAAATGCAAAAAAAACAACCCTTTTTAAGAGTTTTTCGCGATAATTTCAATAACAATCAAAAATAATACAATGAAATACACTTTTTTCAACATTTATTTGTGAAGGTGGTTGATTAATACCAAATCAAGCCAAATTTTATGATAAGCGATAATCCTAAAGGGTTAAAACCAACCCTAAATCGACTGAAAATGAGAAAAATTTGTAAAAAATCATACATTTCTTTTAGGTAGATTACACTGGTCAATCCTCCTTCAATCAAATAAAATTGAATATGAAGGTTTTAACGGGTTGAATCTAAATCTGGTTTCCATTTTTGCTGGCACGTCTAGATTTATACCTAGTTAATTATTTTTTTTGTAAATTTCTCAAAATTCAGAATATTTTGTGTTTCGATTTTGCGTTTACGCTACTTTCATCTATTTAAATAGTGAGCATGGACGAGTTCTTAATGATAGAAAAAGACAAATACTGGCTGCCGAAAAACTGTTGCAGAAGTTGCTCAAGTATGTGCTTTAATGGGTTGGCTCGCAGGAAATCATAAGACCATGCCATTTGCAACGACCATAACAAAACCATAGAAATTATTGTTACTTTTGTATGACTATGACGCTAGGATTCATGAAGACCAGTTCCTCAACAGAGTCATTCGCACAACTGGTTTGTAAGCACTGCTTCAAGCCTATGAAAAGAACCTCATCTCCTTAGACATTGATTTGAATGATCTTGTTCGAAATTTTGGTCTCTCAAAATCGAAGGTTTTAGTTCTTACATTGCTTCAGAATGGTAATATATGCCCTTTCAATCCCGACAAAAGTCATGGTATTCGTGGAACATTTGTGCTGATTCAAAAGTTTCGTTGACTAGAATGCTGCAGATATACTAAGTTTTGTTGTTTGTTATGTGAATGAGACATTCGCGCAAGAGATAAACCCTACGTAGTAAAAACTGGCCAAGAAGTGCGAGTTGAACTCCTGGAGTCAAATATATATCTGAAGAGTCTTTAGTGAAAAATGAAAAAAAAACTTTAAAATTCAAAATCTTGGTGCAATATCAGATGAGCATGGTGAAAGGTTTCATCAAGACATATTGCACATAGAGAGACGATAAAACGGAAAATGGTCAGAAGAAATGCTTTCAGATTTTTGTTGGTCGATTCGCCGCGAAACTCCAATGGAAAATATGAAAAGAAAGTATTTCATATCGCGATTTGTAATTTTACTGCGCGAATTTACCTTGCGAATTTACATTTTTTTACAGTGTCTCAAACACGTTACGTTTCTCAAGCACAAGCTTTGTTTATCTCGTATGCACGTTCGGAATTGTGTCTTGTATTCTAGAGGGGTTATCATTTAATATCTAAATAAATGAACACATTACTGGATCTCGACGGTAGTGGCGGCGCCCTCTTGGACCTGGCGCCCTAGGGCGGTAGACCGGGTTCGCACACCCCCCCCCCCGATTTCGAATCTGACATGAAAATTGGAACATTCAAAATGGCTCACCGTAAATGGCCCAAAATTTAAATAAAAAAGAGCTTTTTTCGGGTTCTTTTTTTCACTTAAGGGGACATAGCACCTACAAATTTTCAAAAAATCTAAAATTTTGTTTTGATAAAATTTGTTAGAATAAACCTTTACGAAATATTTTTTAATAATATAAATAAAAGTGAAAGGCATCGTAGATTGAATTTTGGTAATGTTTTTTTAAAAAAAAATGTTGTATTTTAACTTGAACGCGATTTTCTTAAAACAACGTGTTTCAAGTTGGTGGGCAAGATTAAAAAAAAATTTATTCGATCGTTCTAAAATTTTAACACGTTAATCTACACATGTTAATGTACAAAATGAACTACGGATGAAAAAATCGGCGTACAATTTTTTGAGTTACAGGATGTTTTCGATGGCAAAAAATTTTGATTTTTGAAAAAATGCCGCCATTTTGTTATTTTTCAACCAACTTTTTTCTTTTTAGTTCATTTTATAGCGGCTTTGATGCTGATTAAAACCGCTTTTTTGTTTTTGTGTCCGACTTTTCTAAGAGCGGAAATCCTGCCCACCGTGATTTTTTGGGGTTCTTTTGAAAAAATTCCAGCAGACGACGCGGGACCAAAAAAAATTAAAAAAATATTTTTTTGTATAGTTAAATACTAGTAAAACATATGTGCAAAGTTTCATTAAGATATGTCTATGTTTTCATTTAAAAATTTACATTAAAAAACAAAAAAAAATTGAAATTTGAAGGTGCTATGTCCCCGAAAACCATGAAAATTGCATCCGAGAATTTCCTATTAGGCTGCCCTTCCCGCACACTGCATCAGAATTTTTACGAATTTGTGCGAATTCTGATGAAATTGTATCGATTTCATCCGAATTGGCACAAATTCGTACAAAGTCTGATCCAGTGTGCGAGCAGCGTTATACAATTTTGTACGTTAAGACAGCAGTGAGTCTTCAGATGGTGAAGGTCCATCAAAAAAAATAAATTTTAATAAATAATATGTACTTAAAGTGGCCCTTATTTATATGGGCGATTTTTGTTTACATTTTTGGTGGTGCTAACCCCTAAAATGGTTCACTATACCAAAAAAATACTATAAAAATTTTAGCTGAATTGGTACAGTCTTACCCGTGGCGAAATCGCGGAGAAAATAAATTTTTTCCAAATAATAAATTGAAAATTTTTTTACAACTATTAATATATAAATAAAGATCTCTTCATTACCTTTAAAATTATACCTCATTTAACTCGACACGATAAATAGAACCGGAGTAATAGCGATTTGAAAAAGGGCGTAATCGGCGAGTGACGTAAACTTTACCCCCACCCCCTTTTTTTGAAAATATTAACCGAAAAAGAGGAAAAAATACGTGTCCGCTTATTTTGTATAGAGACTCCGTAAAAAAATTTGAATCAAATCAAAAATGTTGATTAATAAAACTTTTCTCATAAAATAACAAACTTTACCGCGTTTTCGGGACGAATTAACTTCAAACAATTGAGATGAAATTTTTTGGAGAATTATTTTTTCATAGTAGAGAACCATTTCAGGGATTAGCATGTAGGAATTTCCAACTTTTAAAAATAAGGGCCACCCTAATGCACATGCATTGTAAATATAATAAATTTTATCCTTAACAAATAATAAAACATTTCTGTTCCATTTTTTTATTTATAAAATACTAATTTTTTTTGTTTATAACATACTTTGCATCTTATTTGATATCCTATAATTATTTACTTTTTTTATATTAGTATATTTTATATTTTTTTTTTGCATTTACATTTTATTTATATTAGTTATATTTATTTAATTTTATCTAGGGGTAGTTTAACCCCTTAAGGGTTGAAAATAATTTATTTTTGGCTGTTAAAAGGCATTCAATCGAATTTGAAGCATATAGTGGGAAAAACAATTTTAGAATTATCCCTTATTATAAAATTTGGCTTGATTTGGTATTAATCAACCACCTTCACAAATAAATGTTGAAAAAAGTGTATTTCATTGTATTATTTTTGATTGTTATTGAAATTATCGCGAAAAACTCTTAAAAAGGGTTGTTTTTTTGCATTTTTTAAGTTGATGCCTATACTTTAGGACTGCGGGACCCCGATTTCCGTAATCAGCGATCTAAAAATCATATAGAAAACGAAGTTATGTTTTGACCCCCTCCTCTCCGCGTTCTGAATGGTCTAGCATTCATAAAATGCACTTTTGGATGCAATCAAGGGCTAAAAGTGCACCTGGAGGCTCAGAAACGACTCTATATGCACAATAAAGTTTATGTGATAGTAAAATAAAAAAATGCTGGTCAATATTAATTATTTTTTAACGATTTTATTTGAAAAACTATCCGAGAGCCAAAACTGTGCTTACGCACTATGATTTTATAGTTATGTATTTACGCCTAGACTATCATTCTATCGAAAAAAATCTGATGGACAAGAATTATCTCAAAAATCGACCTAAAATCATTAATTCTGACGGCGTATAGACATCTCACCAAGGTGAAGGGGGTCTAAAAATCGCCTCGCGTAATTAATAGACGCCCCCAAAAATGCACTGAATGTTCTAACAAATGATTAAAATACAAAACTCCAGCACAATTCTTCAATGCAGCACTAGAGGCAAAAGTCCAAAAGATCACAATGTTGCGAAAAATATTCTGTTGGCAGTTCCTTTCCTTGCCCCCCTAAACTGCCAGCTTCCCTATCTACAAACTCACCGCATCTCTTCTGTTGCGGACCATGGCTGAGAAGAATACGTTCGCATCGTAGTGTAGCTGGAAACTTTAATTTGTTGCATGTTGCTAAGGTGGAGGCAATCTCAGAAGTGTGCAGATGCGAAAAGCGTTTGGGTTTTTTGTTCTAGCTGTCGCATCTTTATACATTACGTTATCTCTGCTTTTAATCTTACCCGTAAAAATCATCTAACATTCAACTAGTAGATAACGTAAGCCTTAGAGACGGAACTAAAAGACGTCGATCACGGCGAAAACGCCTTTTAAGCAATTATAAATACAATCTGTATAGAGGTTGATCTGCACAAAAACTAGTCGATATGGAATAAGATGGATAGAATATGGTATGTTAAAAAACTCTAAATCTAAGCGAAACACCATTTATTCATCACGAAATCTCCGAAACTATAAAGCCTACAAACTTGAAATGTTCAGCATGTTCCATATATGACAGAAGTAGTACACCAAACATTTCAGGCTTGCTGGAGGACGATGCACTGTCTCTGACTCTCCGTGAGCTGTACCAAGTTTGAGGTCCCCCTAAATTGTGGGAGAAATACTGAGTCAATCTATGACGTCATCTCGTCATAGATTTGATATAACTCGTTGTTATAGCTGTCTCTCCGTGGTCCTTCCTGACAAATTGGGCCTATATTGCTTCTCAAAATCTTCTTTTAAAAGGAATGTAGCATGTCCTCTATCCTTTGTGTGAGCTTCCATGTTTCTCTGCCGTATCATATAACAGGGCAAATTAGTGTCTTATACTAGCAATTTACGATGTGCGAAAAAGGTTTTATTTCCGAGTAGAATTTTCCTTCTGACTTCATCTACCTTGGTTAGCTACACTTGTTGCTGATCTCTTTTTATTGAGTACATGATCGATCTGGTTTCTAGTCCTTCCATTCGGTGACGTCCATTAGCGAGGTCGATGAGCCTGCCGCAATTATCGTTGGTAGTTGCGTGAATGTTATTGCTGCCTATTGTTTTCATATACCTATTGAGCTTCCTTCTCGATCTTAGCGTTGAAGTCACCCAACATCTTTTTTATATCATTCGAGGGTATATGGTCGATATCCTAATAAAATTCCTCCTTTTCTTCTTCAGATTTTCTTCCGTTGGGGCATGTACAAAATGCGCATTGATTATGTAAAAATAAGACTCGCCCGCACTTAGCATGAAACAGGCGCGGTACACCTGACTAAAAATAACACTCGCCCGCTTCTAGCTTGCAATAGGCACGCACGCACAGCATCAAATCTTTAAAAAATTGTATAGCACGAAGAAAACGGACGATTATCTTGGTGACCATAAAGAGTGCCATTAGCATACTCAGTAGACCAGTTCCCGTTCGATTGTGAAGGTAAAGCAGCATTGGACGTGGTTAGTAATTAGTTGGGGGACTGCTTGGTAAAACAACACTCGCGTTTGAATGGTCTCTGCCGATGCGGGTACGGTTGATTGCAAACATTTTTTTTCATCTACTTATACAAAACATTATTGCCTACAAAATACCCTTCTTGTCATTTTTTCGAAAACCTTGACCTTTCCGAATTTTGGAGTGATTTTTTGGCCGAAAAGTGATTTTTGGAAACTATGTATAACTTCGAAAGGGTTACGTTTTCGAAAAAATGACAAGAGGGCTTTTTTGTAGGTAATAACGTCTCGTATTGACTGATGAAAAAAAATTTTCGAAAAAAACAGTTTTTGAGTGATTTTTGATAACTTTGACCGTGAATAACTGTAATCGGGTCAACATTTTTGTAAGAACTAAAGTTGAAGAGAAAACACGGGAAAAACGCGATATCTCCAGCGGCCATGTTCTTTTTTTTGTGATTCCGAAATTGTTTACTTAAAAAGTCCCACGGAAGCTGTGTACCAATTTTCAGCCATTTTGGAATTTTTGTCTTCTTTCCTGCCTTTTTTTGCAAATTTCCCCGTAGTAGAGGGAAATTATCATATGATAGTGATGTAGTTGGGAAGTTGGATTTTTTGTTTTTCTTTACACATGTTAAGATAAAGCGAAAAAAAAATTTCTGCAAAATCGAGCCTGTGCTGCACGAGAAAATTGCATAAATGTCAATTTTTGATGCATTTTGAGTGCTTTGCTACATTATTTTCTTAATTTCTCCAATTCTGTTTGTCGTAGAAAAATAAAAAAAAGTGAAAAATACTCGTGAATGAATAGACTATTGAACTGATTTGGTAGAAATACTTTAAAAATGAATCCTAACCTAAAAAACCAAAATGTATGAAATTTGGTGTTTTTTTTACTAAAAATGCAATAAATAACGGGAAAATAGTCGGATTTTCATAAAAATTGGAGAAAATGTGTATTTTGATGCTATAAATACGTGGTTGAAATTTCAAAAAAAAGTTTGATTTTTTTTAATTTTAAAAGTTTTTCCCTTTTACCAACTATGATAAAAAAGGGGAAAAATTGAAAATTGAAATTTTTTATCTTAAGGACCATCGGGGGTTTATTATCAGGGCCCTAAATAACCATCTTCTGCTAGCTTTCCCTGAAGTGGGATGAGTCTGTCGGTGTAGCTCGATGGCAAGGAACACGATCTCATTATTTTGCTTGAACAAAGAAGTTTCTACTACAAATCTTTAAAGAGTGCTGAGCACTGATATATAGAAATGGACTGCTAAATAAGCAAAATCCCATACAAAAAAATGGCACCAAAAACTATTGTTGTCTCGCTCCCCCGTTAAATTCCTATGAACTTTAATCGATTTTAAAATAAAAAAAAACAGTTCAGTGCATGTCAGCGATATCAATACGATTAAAAAAATAGACAGGTATATAGTTTTTTCTTCTTTCTCTCGCTTGCGTTATTTTTAAAAGTTCGTTAAACAGGGAGAAACAACCCTCACATATTTAAAAAATACATTTATTTAATGAAAAAACTGCTACTAAATAAAAAATAATGATGGAAATTTATTTCTATCAATTATAACAGACATCTTATTAGTTATTTTCTTCTAAATTCGAAGTAAAATGTTTTGTTTACATAAAAAAGGTCTTCTACTTCTGGAGAAAAATGGTGCCATTGAAAATTGTCAATCAGCACAGCAGTCCATTTCTATATGTCAGTGCTGCTGAGGCTCCTTCATTATCAATTGAAGGCCTGTTTTCGATCTTCAAAACTCCTATATTTACTTGAGCAGTAATATTCCTTATGTTAGTATCATTGGTTTTAAGCTCTTTTCTTGACATTTTCTACCACCACGGCTTGGGTCAGTTAAATGACTCAGCAGGCACCCATTGACGAACCAACAATTCTTCAATAAATTGCCAATTAGGAATGAATGCACTTCAACTATTGAGCAAGAGCATTGGTTATTCTAAATCTTGCAAAGTCAACTTGCCCGACATCCTCCACTTAAAATCGCCTTACATAAAGTGCATCAATATGATTGCAGCAAATGCACAAAACGAAGAAAATTCCATTTTCCATTCTAAACATTTTCTGGACGTAAAATCAATGTTAGGAAAATATGTGTATACGCCACGATGATATGAGCTTGCTTCGCCCTAAAGTTCATGCTTAAAAAAGCAAAAATCCTTATCAAATTTTCTATAGTTTTTTTTATTCTATCTTCTTTCATATCTTTAGCTTTTGTAGAAGTGGAATATATGTGTGGTGTACGTTCAGAGAAGCTAGAGGGAGTGCAGTGTACAATACGGCTTCTGTGGCAGCAGTGGCTGAATCTCTTAAGGAGGTCGGCATATCGACAGAATGAAAAAGTGTTCGTGTTTCGAAAGGAGTAGAATCATTTGATCATTGGATTTTATTTGTGGTATGCTTACGACAGGACTTCATATCATCATGATATTTTTGTACAACTGTTTGCCGGCATACACTCTTTAAATTTCATATCAGTTTTCGTATAAAGGAGGTGACATGGGTTGAAATTATTGGTTACGGGATTGAACTGAACGTTTTTGTGTGAAAATAAAATCATATTTTTTTTTGTTATTTGACAGATGGACGAAAAGTTTGTGGAATTGAATGTTATATCATGTTATCGAGTATTAGAAAATGTAGCAGAGAACAGAATTTTAAAATGCAGATACTTGAAGTGGAAGGACATAAGCAGCTTTGATGTTGTTACTATCAATTTAGTGCAATAGTTTTCCGGTGAACAAGCAAGTCTTGGCTTAATTTCATTTGACGTCATGGTTACGAATGAATACCTTTGAAATAGAAACAAAAATTATTACACATTGCGTCAAACCATGATGACCTGTTTCAATAGTAGCTCTTAGGAGCCGCAGGAAGCTCCCGATAGTTCCAAAGCCTTCCTATTTTGCTTGTGAGATCGAGTGGGAGAGGAATTTGCAAAATGTTGGAGTTGGAGTAAGAGAGATATAAACAAAAACTTTGCTGGTACTTTGGCAAAGTCAAGTAGCCCTAATAAGGCATGTTGCCGGCTTAACCTGTTAATAATTGGGGATCACCCAGGCGGACGGTACATCTCCTTGTAAACCTAGTAGTCTGGTACTATCGGCCTTTGTCGGCTGGTTAGCGAGATTCACTTGGTTCAGGAGACATGACACTCCCACGAGGCTGTCTCCCACTAACCCTGACGGTTGGCTTGGATTTTTTTTAATTTTTGCAATATTCTTGGAAAATTTAATACAATTTCTTACAAAACATTCTTATTACCAGAGGTAATATGGTAATAAAATGGTAATAAAACGGTAATAAAACGGTATTAAAACTTTAATAAAACAAAACATCATCAAAATTTATTTGACAGGCACCTGAAGGGGTTTACTTTGTGCTTAAAACATATCTTGAAAAATACAGAAGATACGAGTATATGGAATCAGGGTGAAGTTTGCGCGATTGAGCGAAAATAGAACCGAGAACAGAATTAGTTATGTTGAGATGGTGGAGAGAGTCACCTCCTCGTCAGAGGAGGCTCCCCCTACCACCAGCCCACAATATGCAGTGGTCACCATCCTGACATTCGAGCAACTTACGTCTTCGATTACCGGAGCAGACTGTGCGAGGTTTCAGTTGGTAACCTCGAGGTTTCTGCTTCCTTGGCGATCGGAGCGGAAATGGTCGTGGCTGCTCACCCACCAGGTGCTGGCGGTCGCTGAGGGGACATTGCAAGTTTGGCTGGCAGGTTTGGTCATGGACTTTTATGCTGCCCTGATCCTAAGCTGTGCCCAACCAAACTTGTAGCCAATTTGGCCTCATGTCTGGCTCAGCTCGTCAATAAATCTTTGGTCCATAAGGAACGTCATCTCTGTGAATGGTGGGCGGTGCACTTTGTGGAGTACTTTCCACTCCTGCATCGTTAGAAGGGTCCTGTTTTGGACCCATATACCTTTCAAGTCATGTCAGTGGGGTCTTCTGTTGCCGCCGCGAAGTACCCGACCACAACATGGCTGTTCTGAGCCCTGTCCAAACTTGGCTTTCGCCTCCAGAAGACTTTCTTGTGCGGCAACTAATTGTTCTGTGGCCAGGAGAGTCTCTGGATAGTCAGTCGCAAGCACGCTCATTCTGACACTCTCTGCCATTTGGCAGGAGGTCGGCTTTGGAGCCGTTCTAAGCTTCATTATGGGTGCGACGGACTTCTTTTCTGAAGGCTTTTCAGCAGGCTTTTCAAACCGTATGTGAAGCCTTCACATTTTTCAGCGGGTTATTGTGGCCTGGAGAGGATTCAGAATCCTGACACAAAGACTCTGTTGGGATGGACCTTCCCCTTCCTACCATACCCATGGGACTTATATGGACCAATTAAGTTGGAGGGGCAAGCAAGGCCGGAGTGGACTTGGGGGGTCGCACGGAGCCCACCCGAACCCCGCTTTCGCAAACTCTTTCCCAACAGACCTAAGGCAGGACGGTATGGCCAGGAACCCAGGACGCCAAGATGCAGACTCAGACAGCCGCCGCTCTACCCAAAGTTTCTGAACCCACGAAAAAATGGCTGCATCAATTCCCGCATTATCTGTGGGAGCAGTCCCATCATCCAGGGACCCTAGAAGAAGAAAAGGAGACGCAATGACCGGAACGACGCAATGACCGGGGCACCCACATCTGGACCCACAGAGGACAAGTGCCGGAGTGGAATTGGGAAGCTCTTGGAACACACCCGAGCCCCGCTTTCGCAAATTCCTTTCCAATAGACCGAAGGCAGGATTGCTGTCAGGAACACGAGAAACCCCAGTTGGACCGGATCACCATCGCAGTGGTACCCTGCTAAAACAGTCAAATCTCAGCGACAAATCACTAGGCAGACTTCTGAACCTGTTCACGGGATTTGGCCTACAAATCTACATAAAGATCTTCTCTATCTATTGATATAAAGCTATTGCCATTGAGGGTTGGTACTAATTCACCCATTATCCTTTGGTTAGTTTGATCTTTGAATAACAAACGAAAATGTACCAAGGTAAATTACTGTGAAAATCTACTTTGATAGTCCTTGAAAAAGTTCTGAAAATATAAAGGTGGTGCTAGACAGACATCATCAGACAGATTCTCTTTTGAACCAAAACACAAAAGCTTCTTTAAAGGACACCGAAAATTGTCACGAGGTTAATCCTTTATCATTATTCCAGTGAAAATAAAATTTTCATAAAAAAACGAACATTTGCTGCATCCAGAACGATTAGTGATTACGACGGACGCCATCAAGCAGAACCCGCATCAGAAAAAGTATAAATTTTTATAAAATTTCGTCTTTTTTTGTCTTTATTTTATTTTTCATTATACTTCATCCCGCCATTACACTACCCTCTCTCTTCTACTATCAGTGAAATTTTCGTTTGAATATGACGATTTTTGGACCATTTCGCTTCGTTTGTGTTTTTGTGAAGGGTCGAAAGGTTTCGCTTCTGCTGAATTCGTTGCTGCGACAGTTGTTGTTATATACCTACAAACGCTGTTGTTGGGCTGCCAGAGAGATGGTAATGGTTTTTGTGAAAATTTCGTCTATCAAAATGGATGTCGGTTTCAGCATGTCAACGGATATTACTTTATGTTTTCCAGCGATATAGACACTGTGAAGGTTCTAAAATTCCCATTTTCATAGAGGAAGTGGGGCCATCGTTGGGCGATTGTTATCTGTAATGGCAGCATTCGTGTGTATGAGAGCATGACTGCATTTTATTATCAAATTCTTATGGATGATGAGAAAGGGGTTAAAGTTGTGTTTTAAGTTTTAGTTGAATTTGCAGCTATACAAATTGATTTTTGGTTGTCTTTTGAATATTAAAAAAATAAAAGGTTTTTTAGGTTTATCAAACAGTAGTTTTAAGGAAAGCGATATTTTGGCATGCTCCTCTACTTCAGAGATGGGCAATGGGCAATAAAACTGAGGTTAACAACCTTGTGCATGCGAACCCACGATACAAAAAATGTTTTTTTTTATTTTTGCACTATTTGTGGACTTTAGTAGGTATTGGGATGCTTGGGCCTGGGAAATTTTTTCATGGCCATGACCTTCAAACTAGATCGAAGCCACCTGTCACCTGTGAGCTCATCCCTAAGTCTTATAACATTTTTTCAAAGCTGGAAAAAGCGGTACGGTCCATGATAATGCAAATCACTGCACTTGCATTATGCAGCCTCAGTCTAAATCACTTGGCCTGTAATTATCTCGGGACGGTAATTATCTCGACCGGGGCGGTTGGGGTTTTTTTGTTTCAGACTGCGTTACTGAGGCTGCTAATTGCTTTGAACATCGCGCAAGCGCCTTAAGTAATTTGCTGCTATGGACATCTTTACCTGTGCTTGGATCATTTTCTTCCGTGTGCCGAGTGCCTCCTCCGTTGCTCGAGTTGCTGTTTTTCCTTTTGCTTTGAGTCGAGCAAATTGCAGCTCTAAATCCATGTGCTCGGTTACGGGGGAGAAGGCAGACGTGAATACTCCGATTACTTAAAGGTCTTCCCACTTTCATTTTTGCAGGCTCGCAGACAATCTGCATGGCTATTTTCAGCTTTTCATCATTGTTTTGTTTTTATTTCCGTGACGCCGTCCATAATAATGACAAGGGTGACAGCTTGATTGATGAGCTGACAAGTGACTTTTATCTAGTTTCAAGGTGGTGGCAAAGTTTCGAGGTCATGGCCTTGAAAAATTTTTCCCAGGCCCAAGTATCCCAATACCTACTGGCTTTAAGCAAATTTCTTTTCGGTGCTGTGTCAACAAAGACTCTTCACCAATTTTCGTACTAAGTGAAACCTAAATTTTATCTAATGATGACTTTAATCGTTACCAGGTTTCCGGGCAGACTTTAGTGCATAATCTCGTAGTTGGGGTAGCGCCATTTATATTAGGAAACACGTAGCTGTAGGTGTACAACAGTACATTTTCTGATTTTAACCATCTAGGTCTTAAAATACTATTTTCTAACCACTTCAGGTGCTAACTGAAAGCCAATCCAGGGCCGACCTACTTGCATCTTAGTCCGGTCAAATTAGACCAAAAAATAGGTATGAGGGTACAGAAATTCACACCAAGCTGGAAATTGGTAAGATTGTTCAAAGCACCGTTATAAATGAAATCTAAAAAGTCCTCATCGATCCGGCACCTGGAACCTGGATTTACTCGGGGTCAAAGCTCACAAAAACGGGTTTTTCGCGATTTTCAGCAAAACGGTAACTTTTATCATAAAATAGTGTTTACAAAGTTTGTAGATTATGCGATTACCTACAAAAAAGGATCTTATACATTTTCCCGTACGAATTGTCATTCATGAGATATCGCCGTTTTAAAGATTTAAAGCACTCATATCCCCTCACTTGCAACTTGTATGGCCGAATTGCCATTTACTTAAACTTTAATAACTTCTAGACCGATTATAGTAGAGCAACGTAATTAGGCTCATCTTTTAGGTAAATGTGGATTCTTTTATTTGAAAGAAAGAACAGAAACCTGAGTGACTCCGTTTAGAAGATATGTAGGTTCAAAGTATGGGCAAACTGCTGAAAAACGCAGACTTCCAGATTTTCCTCACACTTTGAACCTACATATCTTCTAAACGGAGTCACTCAGGTTTCTGTTTTTTCTTTCAAATAAAAGAATCCACATTTACCTAAAAGATGAGCCTAATTACGTTGCTCTACTATAATCGGTCTAGAAGTTATTAAAGTTTAAGTAAATGGCAATTCGGCCATACAAGCTGCAAGTGAGGGGATATGAGTGCTTTAAATCTTTAAAACGGCGATATCTCATGAATGACAATTCGTACGGGAAAATGTATAAGATCCTTTTTTGTAGGTAATCGCATAATCTACAAACTTTGTAAACACTATTTTATGATAAAAGTTACCGTTTTGCTGAAAATCGCGAAAAACCCGTTTTTGTGACCTTTGACCCCGAGTAAATCCAGGTTCCAGGTGCCGGATCGATGAGGACTTTTTATTTATAACCGTGCTTTGAACAATCCTACCAATTTTCAGCTTGGTGTGAATTTCTGTACCCTCGGATGTCTAAATTGACTGGACTATCTCTGTTCGAAAAAATTCACCCTAACCCAATACTGCCATGCTACCCTCACCGTAGAACGTTCCGCTCACTCAATGGGCAGAGTTTTCTTCAGTTCTCGTGAATGTATAGTTGTCTCAAAGAGCTTGAATCCAATGAATCCACTGATCTTGATAATATTGCCCCCCCTGATTCGTTTGCACCTAGAACAACTCTACTGTGGAACAACTTTCTACAATCCGTATTCCCGAACTTATGCAACATCTAAGACTTTAAACGCAAGGCTCATCGCCTCCTCCTCATGATTAAGCCAGACCGTCCTTCACCTATTCGTTTGCTATCCTTTGAGCTAAGCTTACAACTACGCATTGTACCATAACATGAACGACATGACGGACTGGTAGTATAAAAGGACACGTGACCTTAGAATTTCACACAAAAAAAAGTGAGATTTTAAAATTTAGTTTTTTTTTAACTTAGAACTTCCAGTAGCATTTCAATCCAAACTTCAGAGTCTCTGTTCACCCGCATTGGTAGCTTCAAAAAAAAATCATTGTCGGTTAAATTCCTTGCAAACAACGAATTGAAATATTCCAGTGAACACACAAGAAGGAAACGCAATAATTCAGTCGCCATGAACTGAACGAACACCCCCAAAAATTCTTCGCGATTCGTTGTTCTCGCAAACGTGGTTTCCGTTTCGTGAGGAAGTATATTTCCGTGAAATTTTCTTTTTTTCCCCAGCAATTTCGCACTTGGTCTAGATTATTTTCTTGCTGTGGGATATTTGCGCGAACGACCTTTACCCGAGGCTTCACAAAACGCTAAAACAGATTTGTATTTTTGAACTGACAGAAGTTAAAAACGCCCACAACTATAAATGTGCATTATGGCGCTTTGCAAATGCATTGTCAAGTGCATCCTTTATTATTACAGACAGACTAAAGACTATAGGGGGGGCCTTTGGAAAGGATCAGAGTGGAAAACGTTGCGGCAATTTGCAGTTTGTTTGCCAGAGTTTTTTTCGGGAGTTTGGAGAATGGAATAATATATTAGAAGGCCAACAGTGGTTTTAGTGCGGGGTATTAAGAGCTGATTTCATATGAATTTAATAATGGCCGTTAATGACATTATTTTCCCCAACGTCCATGTTTTCTCTTTTAGGCCACTCTTTACTAACCTAGTGGTGTGTTTTGTCTCTGCCAGGAGCAAGGATATTTGGTGTAGCCACTTTGCTGTTCAAGGAGAAAGTTTACCATTTTCAAGTCCACATAAATCACCCATTGATGTTCATGATACTTGATCTTCTCCAAGACCAAAGCTACGGTGCCATATTCTTCTTTTATTTTCGTGGACAATATTATTCCCATTATTTAGAAGGACACATTTTAAACTTCGCTTTGAGCTGCCAATAAATAGGCGCCAATCATCTGGAAAATATTCGTGAAGACTCATTTTTCCCAGGAGACCTCTCTAAGATCGTTTTTCTTGAGAGAAGAAGGCTAGCAGATCCTTTCCTCTTGTACGCTAAAAGGTAATTTTGGTTGTCGTTCAACGTGGAAACAGGTAATTCGGAAGCTTCTTTTGATAGGTTAAGCTCTCTGGTGAGCTCATTTAACTCAACGTGGACCTGAACCTAGATGAAAAACACCGAACGCTGGAGGTCTAGAATGCAAGAAAGTGATTAAAACCAGACAAAAAAAATTGGTATGAATAGGACCACACGTTGGAAGTGAAAACTTCTATGGCCAGTCGATATTTCCAAATCAATCTTAGCTCTACAGGACGATAAGGATCAATAAATTTTGTCTATAAATATTCCATTTAAATTTATTTTATTGTTACTTAATGTCGCAATAAAATAAGAAAAACAAAAACATAATAGATAATACATAATACATAGTGCATAGCATATAATACATAGTACATAATACATAGTACGTAGTACATAGGGGTGCATTTGAAATAATTGTTTTGCGGACTTGGAAACACATTTTTCTAGACAAGTCGCTCTTATTTAATTATACCTACAGTCGTTATACCGATTTTTATGCGCCCCATGTTTTTATTTTAGTCTGTTAAAAGTCCCAGATTATTACTTAATCTGCTGACGCAGCGCTCCTTGGCATACGACATGAGAAGACAGCCCTATGCACGATTTCTTAGCAGACGTCAGAATATCTAGAAGGTCCATGTTTGTGTTCTAATTATTTTATAGTTTTTGCTAAAGCTTATGATTTAAAATAAAACCATTTAACTTAAAAAATTGTTTACCTATTTTTATTGAATCTGTTCTTTTTAGTCTTAATTCAGTCATTTTTAGATTTCCCTTTCTACCAAATTCTGGTCAAGTGATTTGTTATGCATACCATATTGCCAGCGCAATTTTGAATTTTTTAATTTTGACAACAAATTCATTATTTCCGCTCTTAACCCCCCCCAATAGCGATTTTCAGTGAAATCGAATGGTAATTGCCAAAATCGTACCGCCATATCGGCGTCGCTATTTTGAATTTTAAAATTTTTACCACAGATTCGTCATTTGTGACCTTAAAAACTCCCCGATACCAATTTTCAATGGATTCAGAACACATTTGCAAAATTCATCCGCCATATTGGCGGCGCCATTTTGAATTTTTTAAATTTTGACCACAGAATCGTCATTTGTGGCCCTAAAAACCTCCCGATACCGATTTTCAATGGATTTAGAACACATTTGCAAAATTTATCCGCCATATTGGCTGTAATGCTTCAATATGGGATTCGCAGGGTTTGACTCGAGGATTTAAATAAAACAGTTATTTTAATTGGAGACCGTTTATTTTATTAATTGTTCCTCAGCGACAGAGCGTAGAGCTAAAGCCCATTTAGCGCCCTGTAGTCGTTGAGTATTGAACAGTGACTGTAATTTTCATACAAAGTTCCCTTGTATTTATAGTAGGGATTCTTATATACTATCCTTATATACTATTACATATTATCATAACTAGGCCTACTGACTCATATCTATATACATGACTACAATCTAGTTTTCTATATAAACTACCTTAAATTACTATAGTGTGAATCAAAGTGTATGTATAGTTATTTTCTATGAGGTTATACGGGCACCTCACCCCCAACGGTTCACGAGAAAAATTTTCCCTTTCAAGGTAAAATTTTTCATATTATTTATTCGTTCTTAGTCTTCTTTTTCATTTTTCAAATGTCGTTTTCTTTGATTTAACCTTTTACGCTTTCTTTATCCTATTTTTGTGTACTTCTTTGATTTCATCTCCTATCCTAATTTTTATGTTAGTATCTTTAATGTCCATTACTTCATATGGTCCTTCGAAAGGTGATTCATATTTTCTTCTATTGCCTGCTTTTAACCACACTTTATCCCCTGCTGCTACCTGTAGTGGACGTGCATCTGCGTCATATAATATTTTTCTTTTTTCTTTTCCTATCTCAAGCAGCTTTTGTGCTGTTGCATGTGCCTGTTTGAGACGCCATTTCAGTTCAGCAGCATAATCCTCTATATTATATAATGGTTGCGATTTTTCTTTTATTATACCATCTGGTAGAGTTGCTATCTTGCCAAATACTAGTTCATGCGGTGATATATTTGTATCATTATGCGGTGTGATATTGTAACAGAAGGTATAATATTGTAACCACTCATCCCAATCTTGGTTCTGACTGAATGATAGTAAGTATTCATTTAAAGTTCTGTGATTACGTTCTATCGATCCTAAGGTCTCGTGATGGTATGGCGTTGAACTAATGTGACTTATGTTCAATATCTCACAGATCTTCTTGAAAGTTGAGTTCATAAATTCAGTTCCCATGTCAGTTCTAATTTTTTCGAACTTTCCAAATCTTAGTATGACGTTCTCTATCAGCGCACGGGCTACGGTTGTTGCCTCTTTATTTTCAATGGGTATGGCTATGATGTACTTAGTGAGCTCACATTGGATTGTCAGAATATACCTATAGTATTTCGCCTGTCTCAATGGTCCTACTGTGTCCATCGTTAGTAACTCAAAGCTGGTGCTTGGGGTTTCTGTTATCTGCATCCTTTCTTTGGTATTTGTTACCTGCTTGTTTCTTTTACATACGTCGCAACTGTTTACATATTCTTTTACCATTTTGGTCAGATTTTTCCAACAATATCTTTGCCTCATTTTGTTTATTGTCCTTTTAATTCCTGAATGTCCTCCTATGATCGGACAATTATGATAGTCTTTGATTATTTTTCTCTGTTCTTCTTCTCTTGTTACCCTAGTCACTGGCGTGTAGACTAATATATCTAACCTTTTATTATCCTTCTGCTTCATCTTGTTATAAATTTTCATTAATTCTTCTTTACTTATTTTTTTAAAAATTATTTCATTATTTGCTAAGGCTAGCTTTTCAATTTTGTGGTTTTTCGCGAACAGCATTAGTTTCTCCAGAAGTAACTCCAAGTTTGCTTGCGGATTATCACTAAGCTCTATTATAATCTCATTCTTTTCTTTACTTAACTTTATTATTATGTGTGCATCTTTTGCAATATTTTTTTTTTTCTATCATTTTATCTTTATTCTTTTCTCGTGTTATTTCAAATCTCAGCTTAACTACGTTCTTTGTTTCGGAAATTGAAGCACATTCCCACATATGCAGCTGTGTAATCTTCGCTGGTTGTTGCGATTCTTTTTCTTCATCTTCTCTACTACTATTCTTTTTTGTCATTGCTCTTGTGATTATTTTCATGTCCGTATCTGTTGGAATCATTTCTCTCAGTTTCTTAGAGTCTAATTTGATTCGTGATAATGCATCTGCATTGGTGTTCAACGCTCCTTGCTTGTACACGATCTCAAAGTCGTATTCGCTTAAATCTATTCTTATTCTTGTCATTTTTGAAGATGGATCTTTGTGCGTAAATAAACTTACTAATGGTCTGTGATCCGTTACCACTATAAACTTTCTTCCATATAGATATGGTCTGAAATGTTTTATTGCCCAATGTATTCCTAACAATTCCTTTTCAATAATTGGTTTCCTTATTTCATGCTTGTCTAGTGTTCTACTAGCGTACGAAACTGGTAAGTCTTTTCCAATCTCTCCTTGAGACAGTACTGCGCCTAGTGCAAAGTTAGAGGCGTCTGTCGTAAGCACGAATTGTCTATCAAAGTTAGGATATTGTAAAATTGGTGGATTCATTAATTTACTTTGTAGCTCCTTGAATGCATTATCACATTCTTCAGTCCAATTAAATGTCACCTTTTTCTTCGTTAGTGAATTTAATGGCTTTGCAATTGCTGCGAAATTTGGAATGAAGCGTCTATAATAATTACAAAATGCTGTGAAACGCTTAATTTCTTCTGCGTTTTTGGGGATGGGATAATTTTTTATTGTATCATATTTCTTGGGGTCTGTTTTTACTCCTTCTTTGGTTATCAGGTGCCCAAGATATACAACTTCTGTTCTCAGAAAATTGCACTTTTGTGGGTTTAACTTCAAGTTGTAATCACGTAACCTCTGGAACGTCTTCCTTAGGTTTCGGTTATGGTGTTCGAGACTGCAACCGAAGATTATAATGTCATCCACATACAGAAATGTCTCCCCATCTAGTCCAGCTAGTGCTACAGAAAGCATTCTCTGAAAGCTATTTGTTGATATTTTTAATCCAAATGGTAACCTCTTAAAATGAAAATGACCCTTGCCGGTGGAAAAAGCTGTCACTGGTCTTGACTCTGGATGCAGTTCAATCTGGTGGAATGAACTTGTTAAGTCAAGTGTCGAGAAGTATTTTGCTCTTCCAAGATTATCAAGAATATCCTCTAGTCTAGTTAGTGGAAATTTGTCGTCCATAATTTTTTTGTTTAGCTGCCTAAAGTCTACGACCATTCTCCATTTTTTATCTCCATTGTCGCTTTTCTTAGGTACTACTAATAATGGTGAGTTATATGGACTAACTGATGGTTCTATGATTTTTTCATCTATCAGTTTATCAACCTGAGAGTTAATCTCTTCAGTTTGTGACTGTGGTAGTCTATAATTTTTAATATACACTGGTGTTTCTTCATTCATTTTTATTTTTTGCCGGTAGAAGTTGTTCACAGTCAGCTTATCGCTATCCAGGTGAAATATGTCTGCGTATTCCATGCAGAGTTGTATGATTGGATCTTTTGCTACTTTGTCTATATCATTCACATTCAGCTCTTGTAAAAGTTTGTTCTGCCGTTGTCTATTTAGCCGTGGTATTTCCCTCGGGTCTATAATATTGTAATTTCTTAATGGCAATATTTTCAGCTCTGGTAATCTAATATTAACTTCTTTCTCGTGTACGTTAAGCATTTTTATATGTGCTATCCCTTTTGAAGGAATCAATGAATTAGCAATGAAGACTCCATCCTGAATTTGTTGGCTTAGGACAATGCTATCTTCCTTAATTTGCTGATTGACAGCTTGTAGGATTTGTGATCTTGCTGGAATCGTTATGGTGTCCTGTCGAGGTACATAAGTGGTAATCGGCACTATGATATTCCGATCCTTTACTACAATTGTTAGTGTGAATATCTCAAAATCAAGTTTGCACTTATTTTCGTACAAAAAGTCTCTTCCTAATATTGCATCCGTACCAATAGCTAAGTCATCAGATACTACGTGCAGTCTCTGCTTAATTTCTTCTCCTTCAATCAAAATTTTCGTTTCAAGCACTCCTATTGTGTACGTATCACTTTCTGTAATGCCTATTAATTTGCATATATCGTACCTATCAATTTGATTATTGTTTATCAAGTTTCTTTTGATTATTGATATGTCTGCTCCTGAATCTATCAAAAATTTTACCGGCTTATCCATGCCTATTATTTTAGCGGTTATATAGTTATTGACACGCTGAAAGTTATATGAAAACGTCTTTGCATTTCTGGACCTCGTATTCTCATCTAATATTCTTCGTCCCTCGAACGATGAGCTTCGGGGGCGGTTTGTTCGTTTCCCGAATCGAGTATATTGATTCTTCTTGGGTAATTGTTTGAGTTATAACCTCTGTTATACCGTTGTTGCGCATAGTGTCCTTGTACATTGCCCTGCCTTTCTCGCTTGTCATTGGGATTATTTCTTGCTGGTTCCGCAGAATTCCTTTTATTGAAGTTTGCAGTTCCTCTATAACTATAATTTTGACTATCATCTTCCCTGTTCCTATTGAATCTCTGATTTCCTAAAGATCCACTTTGAAACTTATTATTGCGATTGCTCTGCCAGTTGTTTCTGTAAAATTCTTCGTTCGCGCTTCTCCTTCTTGGAGCGCTACCATGATAGAACTGTTTGTTAGTATCATTCACTGCTTCTATTTCAGTAGCTATTTTCACAGCCTTACCTAAAGTTTCTGGCATCGCTGCAAATACTGCTGTCTTATAGGGTTCATTTAGACCTGCCTGAAAAGCATTCAGTCCCGATTTGTCGTTAAGAGCATTAATCAGCTTTCGACTATCTTCGCCATGTTCCGTTATTTGTAGGTCATTCAGCTGTGCTATTAGATTTTGTACCCTTGTCGCAAAGCTTTGAACTGCTTGATCTCCTTGTTGAATCCTTGACAACTTATTTTGTATACTTAAGGGATTGCGTTTCGCCTTAAAATGCGTCTCGAACAATTTTTTGAAACCATCTATGCCTTGCGGAGTACTTGCTCCAATCTTTATTCTAACCTTTTCTGTGATACGTGCTTTCAGCACCAATTGCACCAATTTCTCTCTCTCCGGATCATCTTTTAATGTCTCTCCTATAATTTCAACGATATTGATGAAGTTGGTCAGCTCCTTCTCTTCACCGTCAAAAGTAGGTAACAATTTTAAAATTTGGAATGGATCTAGAGTTCCCATATTGCTGGTTTCCTGTCTATTCAAATCGATAATTGAGTTGGAAGCCTCTAAAGCTCTATTACTCAAGCTATCTTGCTCTTCTTCCGAGCTTGTTTCCTTCTCCTCAGTCGATACCTCGCTCAACTGGAACTTTATTATTTCACCTACTTCCTCGTACACTGCTCTAAATTCTGTCAGTGTATCCTCACTGCTTTCTACAACGTTAATTCGTAGTTCTAGTTCATTTAACTCAACTCTTCTTCTTAATAATCTCTCCGCCGTTCTTAGTTTATATGGCGCCTTTTTTACCTTCGCTTTTATTTTATGGAGTTCTTTCAAAATTTCTACCGCCTCATGCTCTGGCATCTCTCCTTGACTTAATACTGTTGTGCTCTTACTATTGCACTATCTTATCCCATATGTGTATCTATATTTTAGTTTGTTGTTGTTTTTTTTTTTTTTTGACTATTACAAGAAAAAACGCGCATCTTTTTTTGCTGTAAACATTATTTATTTTGCATATCCTTTATCGTATGCTTGGTTCAGTCTTCGGATCTTTAAATTTTTCCTCCAGGTTCTTGTCGTGCAGGGTCGCCATGTAATGCTTCAATATGGGATTCGCAGGGTTTGACTCGAGGATTTAAATAAAACAGTTATTTTAATTGGAGACCGTTTATTTTATTAATTGTTCCTCAGCGACAGAGCGTAGAGCTAAAGCCCATTTAGCGCCCTGTAGTCGTTGAGTATTGAACAGTGACTGTAATTTTCATACAAAGTTCCCTTGTATTTATAGTAGGGATTCTTATATACTATCCTTATATACTATTACATATTATCATAACTAGGCCTACTGACTCATATCTATATACATGACTACAATCTAGTTTTCTATATAAACTACCTTAAATTACTATAGTGTGAATCAAAGTGTATGTATAGTTATTTTCTATGAGGTTATACGGGCACCTCATGGCGCCGCCATTTTTAATTTTCAAAATTTGACCACAGAATCGTCATTTGTGGCCCTAAAAAACCCCCGGTACCGATTTTCAATAGATTCAGAACACATTTCCAAAATTCATCCGCCATATTGGCGCCGCCATTTTTAATTTTCAAAATTTGACCACAGAATCGTCATTTGTGGCCCTAAAAAACCCCCGGTACCGATTTTCAATAGATTCAGAACACATTTGCAAAATTCATCCACCATATTGGCGCCGCCATTTTTAATTTTCAAATTTTGACCACAGAATCGTCATTTATGGCCCTAAAACCCCCCGATTTTCAATGGAATCGGAACACAATTGAAAAATTCGTCCGCCATCTTGGAACCGCCATCTTGATTTTTGTTCAAAATTGTCAGATTGCATTGTCACGGGAACTCAATGTGTGTACAAAGTTTCATAAGAATCGATTTGGTAGAAGTAGTTGAAAAAGCTGTCGCAAGATTTGAACCAAAGAAATATACGAGTTCAAGCTAAATAAAACCATTAATAATGCATAATAATACATTCCAATAATACATAATAATTTATAATAATATAAAATACATATTAATCCATAACACATAATCATAAATTCATAAATAAGAATAAATAATAATATATAATAATTCATAAAACAAACTAAAACCCCCAAAATCAAATTTTTTCTCACATGGTACGCAAAAAAAGTGCGCGTGACGCGAGTTTTTAGTTTTTTCCCCAGGCCAAAAAGTGCCCAACGTGCCATCATCAGTTTTCATTTCAAAAATAAAAAAAACCTGGTCATAATGACTCTAAAAAGTTCTTAAATTTTCAACTTACTTTAAAAATTCATCTTTAAATCTTTAATAAGAAAAATCATGAAAAATAAATATTAAGGCAAAGCTTCAAAATATTCTCATATTTTCATTTCCTCTCCTAACCTAAAAAACATAATCAATTTATAAAAAAAAATTCTTTAAAGTTTACATTTTTCAGAACGCACTCCGCGGCTCATTCCTCCATTCCACGAAATGCCTTCCATCATCATTAAGAGGGAAAGTATTTTTTTTTATTTATAATTTAATTTTTCCTGTATTAAAAATTCAATTTGAAAAGAAGCTAAAGGCTAAAAGCCTTTTCTAAATTCAAAAAAAAAATACGATTTTGGCTGCGAATAATGCCCAAAGTTGTTACACAAAGTTGTAATTATCTGCAATGTTTCAATTTAAGCAGCGATAGACTTATTTGCGTCAGTGAAAGACTTTTTTTTCAGCACAAAAAAAAAACGAAGAAAAAATTAAATACAATGAAAAAAAAAATAAATTGTAAGAAACTCACAACAGGAAGAAGACTTTCTTTGGGGTGAAAGTATTCAAACTTAATTTAATTCATGCGTGCGCTTTCTCCTTTATTTTTTCCTGTTTGTGTGTATGTTTGTGAGAATTTTATTTTTGTTACTGAATTTTATATTAAAATCCTGTAAAGCGTTGTAATTCCCATTTAAATGGAGATCCTTCTGTCAACTAAATAAACGTCAACCCTCCCGACCACCCCCGTTCCACAGATATGATTCTGTGGACTCGAAGGGGATCTTATTCCCCCCATCTTTTTTTCGTTTTTTCCCCTAGAATAAAATGTCCTCTCACACATTCATTTTTATATAAAAATGTCTTCAGCTATGTTCATCTTGTTTTTTTTTTATATTCTGCTTTTTGGTTTGAAATTCAAAAAGGATAACATCCCCAGATGTTGAGAAAGTTGTAGAAGCGCTAGGCAATAACCATTCACAATGGATTAATGCACGCCAGACCATAACACTTCCCCAAAAAGGAAAGTTTTTGAGATCAAGAATAAACATGTAAATTGAACAAAAGGATAACGCTGTAGGAAAAGGGCTGAGCAGAATACGATGGCAACCATCACTTTCGATATAAGTTGAGATGTTTAAAAGCTTATACAAAAGCGATGACGTTAGCATGTATTTTTGTGAATTATGTTGTTCCATTGTTGTTCCTCTCATCCCTTTTCTGTTCATGAATTCGAATATGAATGGATGGACTATAGTAATTACTTAAAAGCATGCTGCTAGGATACGAGAGAGAAATAAATCAATTTTTTACTAGGCTTTTTCAAGGATTATTGTAAATTGAGGATATTTGTCCGTTGTTGCTTTGTAACAGGACTTATTCATAATAAAATAAAATGAATATTAAATAAATGCATGGCTCCAATGGTTTATGGAATTTTGCCATAAGTAAAGAACTATTGTTGTTTCTGGCTCTTCTTCTTTAATGAGGCAGGGTCCAAAAAAAGTACTACGGCCTGAGTGGCATGTTATACTACACCCATATACTAGTGGAGTCAAACAAGCATCAAGGTTTAGTGAAAAAGGAATTGTTTCCAGTCTCTAAAATTTTTTTTAACATGTTAGTTACATCGAATACTATACAAATTGGACATTCTCTACCTCTAGCAACCACCGCTACCCAAGTTATAGGCCATTTTGTGAAAAATCGACATTTTGGTCATTCGTTAGGTTCTTTTTTTCTCATATGTCAAATTGAGTTTTATCAAAAAAAAAGTGGAATTTTTCGAAAAAATACAAAAAAAATGTATAAACCAAAATAAAAAGTTCATAAGAAGTGTAGCAAGGGAACAGCCTTACTTTCTTAACTTTTGTTTACTTCTTGTGTTGTTCTTACCGTACGGTTACTTCTCTAAATGACTTTTCGAAATTATACTTCCACTTCACTTCCATTTTGGTCACTCTCATACGCAATTGTTCCTAACTTCACTCCACTTCACTTCCCATTTAGGGTAGGCCTATTGGGTGGTGCTACACGGAGACTCAAGAAGTCGTCCGAAATCAGATTTGAGAATGCTACACGAGGCTGTCTTCGGCTTAGAATAATTCTTTACCCTACATGAAAGCTTTGATTGTGTGTGTATACCGCGGTCATTGTTTACATCTGAGAAGGGAGAGGAGAAAGAAATGTGCGTATGAGTTAGTTTTCACCCCGGAAATTTTTGGGTGAAAATTCTTTCGTTAAAGTTTCGTTCTTTCTCACGAAGGAGTGTTTCTTTCCTATAAAACCGGGTTTTTCGTACTTCTTGAGTCTCCGTGTAGCACCCCACATTCAGTGTTGCCACTTTGGATACGTTCGTATCATTTTGGATACTATTCAGTCGAAAAAAATCATATGGATACGATGATACGTTTTCCCGAAAAAGGATACGTTCGCGCTTATCGTAATTTTTATTTCATTTTTCAAAATGTACTATTACTTAACGCTTCTTGTCTAATCACTACAATTAATTTCTAATATCTGATACAGTTTCTCTCAAAGTTGTGACCTACTTTTCATTATGTTGTCTTTTGCCTTGTGTGGGGTTTTAAAAGTGAAAAACGGTTACGTTACTCGTTGTTTGCATATTGTATCGTATTGTGGTGCTGTGAAATTAGTGCGATGGATAGGTATTTTTTTTAATAATTACGAGTTACGGCATTTTTTAGTAATTTCCTGTTTTCATAGAAAAACTGCAACGGAAGGCACTCGCTCTATTTGAACCAATATACAATTGGGCTTGCGTACACGGATCATAACGTCAACAATAAAAACCGGTTTTCAGGACAGAGGGGCAAAAGGAAGAGTTGCTGTAACTTTTTGAACAAAAATTTTTGGCGTGAACACTAACACATGCACAAATCCACAAATGTATCTTCTTATCATCTTTTTTTGGGTCTGATGTTGACATATCTGTTTAAGTATAATAAAGCTACTCTCGGTGATGGGAATACCCATGTACGCCGAAAGTATCATCAAGCATCAAGCATTTTTTAGCGTTGACGTTATGATCCGTGTACGCCAGCAACATTTAGTATCATATGGATCCGTACAGAAAGGTTATGGATACGATTGGATACTTTTTCTGCGTTGTAATGGATACGACGAAGCGCTCAGAGAGTGGCAACACTGCCCACATTAGCTTTCAGCGGCAGCGCTGCGTTTATGGCGAATTTCTCTACGTCAAGGTGGAGTGGTGGTACCAGATTGAGGAAAGGCAAGTCATTCTTTTAATTTTGCTTAATTTATTGATGAATCTTTTTAGCGCCATTCTGTGCCACTAAAACCCCATAAGTTACCATGAGTCTTATGATGGTAGAGGTAGTGTATATTCAAGTACATGGCTTTCGGTTGTAGACCCCATGTAAATCAACAAGCTCTGCGGCACCCAGAGATCCATGTGGCCTGCTCATCAGATTGTCCATTATTATGATTACATGCATACTTGAAGTCAGCTTCAAGTAGACCTGAAACCTGAAAGTCATGTAACCTCAGATCGACTTCAAGTCTACTTCACTCAAGGCTGTCCAAAAAATTTGCCGACTTGAACTAAAGCCATGTAACCCCTGCTTCAGCGCTTGAGTTTTGAAATTAGTTCTCCGTTGATTGTGCAATTCACTTAATAGATTTATTTTATTTATATAAGCTGCACATAAATGAGAGAAATTGTTTCTTCCATCACGTATTTCCGCGGCAAACTTATGCGAAGTGTCAAATATATTTCAAGCCAGCTTGAAGTCAAGCTCTCAAGTAGGTAATTTGTCGCCGCATATTAAACTGTCAGTTCAAGTTCAAGTCAAGTCCTCAGTCCGACATGTAACCTTAGTAAACGTGATGATTCCAGTTGAGCTTGAGTTCTCAGTCGTAGAAATTTCTACCCGACATACGAGGGCAGTTTGATAAGTCAATGGCTTTTTCAATAAAAGATATTTTTATCGGCAAATAATCGTTTTATTTCTCAACATAGTCTTCTTTTAGCTCGATACGTTAGTCCAGGGTTTTTCAATATTTTTTAATCCTTCCAAAAAATATGTTTGCTCGAGGCCCTCAAAATAGGCGTTTGTTTCAGTGATGAACTCTTCATTGGACCCAATTCTCTTACCGCCCAGCCATTTCTTTAGGTTTGGAAAGAGGAAATAGTCGGAGGGGCCTAAATATGGAGACTATGCTGGATGGAGTACCAGTTCGTAGCCCAATTTATGGATTTTTGCCATGGCGACTAGACACGTACGCACCCGTGCACGGTCTTAATGGTACATCACTTTTTTCTTCGACAAATATGCATGTAGCCGCTCAGTTGAGATGCCTACAGCCTCAGCCATCTCACACACTTTCATTCTCCGATCGTCCAATATCATTCCACGGATTTTATCGAAGATATATGACGTGACTACCACTTTGTACCCCATATCGTTCTAAAGAAATACCCCCTTGCATAAACTTCTTGCCGTATTCTACTTCCCCGGAGTTCATCCAAAGTCTTGGAAACTTTCTCATGTTCAACCCCTACCGAAAAAAGGTGACTAAAACAATTCTTCCAGCTACCGTCTAATAGCAATTATCTCTATTCTCTCCAAAAAGCATGGAAACGAAAGGCCTCTGGGGTACCTAAAATCTAACCAAATCGTAGATGAGAAACAATACGGCTTCAGAACTGTCTGACAGAACACCTTAACCAAAGCATCCATCGCTTTGATGAGTCCGGTTTGATTGCTTTAGATATCTTCAAGACTCCAAGGCTTTTTATATTGTATGGCACGCTGGTCTGTTAGCTAAATTCCAAGCTATTGACTTATTTTCTGAAGAACTTCGCGACTCCTCAATCGTTAACTTTATATTGCATAAGCTTAACGGAGACGCAAACCAAACCCCATCCAGTCGAAGCTAATGCACCAACCCCCATTGGAGCCCGGATCAGTAAGATCCCACTAAAGGCACTTAAAACTACAGATTCGATCCCAGTGTGAAACCTCACCCAGTGTGAAAGGTCATCCAAGGCAGATCCGAGAATTGTAACCTGGATCAAATTCCCCCACAATATCCCACCCAAGGCCGCCGATCCCCACCCAAGACACACTAGAGTGAAGTTCAACTGGTTTCACACAGGTGGCGCTCACATCCACAGCTCAGCATAAAAAACTCACCACGCCGGATCTTGTCCCGGATAAAGCTCACATCCGAGCTCACAACCGATGACCTCACTGAGCTCGTATGCCTATAGATATACTACTAACTGGGTCAAGAGTTTTCTTTCCGATCGTTCAATCCGGTAGCATTAGATGGCGTCAAATCTCAGTCTCACACCATCTCTGGCGGTGTCTCCAGAGGTCAATTTTGTCACCCTTTTTTCTAATCATCTATAATAATATTCATAAATAAATGATCTACTCTCTGTCCCTTTCAAAACACTTCACAGCTTTCCGTATCAGTGGATGGTGTAGAACTAATGGCAGATCCATTCCTGAATTATTATAAATGTATAAAATGTTCGAAGGAGTTTTCAACTTATTCCCTCATTGGTGCTTGGACCAGTCGCTTTTAATTGCATATTGTAATTGAGAAATTATGCTCAGTCCTTAACTTCGCACATTGAAAATACTGAAAATTTTCTGAACTCCTACAACCTCGTTGTAGTTAGTGATGCGAAAGGTTACAGATTTCACCATTACATTCCACATTGTATCACCATTTTTTTCCTAATATTCATAGAAGCATACTTTTTATATGAAAGACGAGAGCTTATAGGTAAAGTGCTTTCTACTGCCGACAATTATATCTAGAGCGTAATGTTCTTTGAAAATACCTTGAACTACTCAAAACTAGGTAACAGATTCTATGAAACAAAAAAATTCAAGAGTATAGAGCAATTCTATGAAAAACTCACCCTGATTTAAAGAAAGTTTTTGCTTGGTTTATTTATTTAATTTAAAACTCCGTAAAAATGTTTCAGAAATAAAATAATGATGCTTATTTAACTTAAATATGTACAATAATCTCAAAAATTCCCGTATTCATCATATGAAAATTAAAACAAAACAAAAGTTCCAGCAACTTTATTATAAAAACAAAAACAAAAAAACACAAAAAGTTTCATGGAAAAAATCCTTTCCAGAATTACACTCATATTTTTTAATTAAATGAAATTAAAGTCACAGAGCGCAAAAGGAAACAAACAGTAAATTTTTAAAGACTGAAAGGGAATGAATGACTCTTTTCTGTAATTAGGACATCGCCGAGGGAAGAGTAAACATACACATTTACACTAAAAGCGGAAACTTGCGATGAAAATATAATAAAACAAAAAAAAATAAAATACAATAGAAGAAAAAAAATTAATTTAATCCTTGTTAATTTTCTCACGGTGTTCTAAGGAAAAAGGAAAAGAGGAAATCTTTCAAGTTGAAATTAGTTGATAAATGTATATAAGGATGCTTGAGTGAAGGTATTCAAGTTGTAGCGTGATTATAAACACTTTTTAGTTTCAGGCTGCATTATTTTAAGCGTGTGGTATTTTATTATACATATAAGGATGATTATACGACTGACATGAAAAATGAATCGAATCTATCGCAAAATTAATGAAAAACATGACAAGATACTACAGAATCTACAACGAAAACATCGGTTTCAAAAGGCTACTATAAAGTTGACTGAAGAAGATCCATATGCATATAAAGAAATGAATGCAGATACTGAGAATTCAATCTTCCCCATCAATAAATAAAGCATCAACTTATCAGTTCTGTGTGCATTCATACATAAATAAAACGACGATCAGTACGACTTTAGACAATAACCACCCGACTAAAAATAAAAGTTGCCTGCTCCTAGCCTGCAACAAGCACCCACGGCGTCAAACGGCCTGCACGACGCCCGAAACAGGCACGGTACGCCTGAGTAAAAATAAAATTCGCTCGCTTCTAGCTTGCGGCAGGCACGCACGGCGTCTGAAACAGGCATGGTACTTGCCCGCATTTAGCAACGTATGCAGAGACTAAAGGGAGCAAAATTGGGGCTTTAAAAAATTCTATAGGACGAAGAAAACGGGCAATTATCTTCGTGACCATAAAGGGTGTCATTAGCTTACCCAGTAGACCGGTTCTCTTTCGATTGCGTAGGTGAAGCAGCATTGGACGTGGTTAGTACTTAGTTGGGGGACTGCTTGGTAAAACGACACTCGCGTTTTGGAATGGTCTATGCAATGCGGGTGCATTTATAGATGTTAATGCGTGTAGCCGGAGCGTGCGTACCTCTAGTGGGCGTATAGGTCTGACGGTACCCGACCTGCTCACAATTACCTCAAAAGCACTTCACTGCTTAGCTGATGATGCTATTCGGGGTTTCTCTTGAATATTTTATATCATAAGTTAAGCATGTGCCAGACCTTGTATTTATTGCCGTAATCTTATGTCCAAATCTAAAAACAGAGACAACGACCTCATTCTTGTCTGGGTCCGCAAGAATCGTATAGAATCCAAAAAACTTCCACTACTGCTAGCGTCGTTTCAGTATACGCTCTGAATCTAAAAGCTGATCCATTTCGAAACACCCTAGACGTAACATTATCCAAGGACCTGTGATAGAATGGTCGAATATTATAAACCGCCAAACAAACATCCAAATGCTTGGAATATCTTTAGAGATGCAATTTCTTACTTTAGCCTGCAGCCCGGCCTACAATTGACAAGACCAACATTTGACCCCATTTATCTATGCTGGGCGCCTCAAAAATCGCCTTAGCTCGTGGGTTGACAATGTGTAACAGTACCGTAGCTTCTGTTGTTATCGCCTTCCTGACTGCACCACAGTTTTTTTTCCTAAATACAAGACAATGGTGAGGAACTCACCACCCCCAGCAGTACTCCTTTCTAAATATAGATGAGAATTTCTCGGTATGTGTAGGTCCAAAGAAACCGAAAAAAATTGAGGCTGTTCATTATGATATTACACATAACCTCAAAAAAAATTGAAAACTGAAGAAACGCTAAATTTTGGTTTTTTGGTTATAACTTCGGATGTTTGAAGTAAAATTTGATGAAATTTTCAGGAATTATACTTTATAATGTGAGCAACTACTGGTTAAAATTTCAAGTCGAAATTTTTAATACAAGTCTCAAAAATTAACCTCAAATTTGAAAATTCATTTGAAAAGTCATACGTTGCGATGCACAAAAGTTATTGACCAATCAATTTTCAAATTTGAGGTTAATTTTTGAGACTTGTATTAAAAATTTCGACTTGAAATTTTAACCAGTAGTTGCTCATATTATAAAGTATAATTCCTGAAAATTACATCAAATTTTACTTCAAACATCCGAAGTTATAACCAAAAAACCAAAATTTAGCAGTTTCTTCAGTTTTCAATTGTTTTTGAGGTTATGTGTGCAGATTAAAATTTCATTTTGTAACCGCTGAAAGCTAATATCATAATGAACAGCCTCAATTTTTTTCGCTTTCTTTGGACCTACACATACCGAGAAATTCTCATATATATTTAGAAAGAACGACCAAAGTGGTAGATTTTCCACAAAATGGCCCATAACTTACGTAGCGGCGGTTGCCAGTGGTAGAAAATGTCCATTTTGTAAAGTATTCGATGACACTAACATATATTAAGAAAAAAAAATTGAAACTGGAAACAATTCCTTATGTTTTGCTTGTCCGACTCCACTACTATAAGATCCCCAACCGACAACAAGTTTAATAGGTCATTAGCTATAATTTAACAATATTTACGATTTATTCCTAACAGAGACTGAACTGTCTAGGTCAAACCAATACTCTATAAATAGGTGTGTTCTACTTCTTTAATCCCTCGTGCTGCACAGGGCGGAAAAATTTGCCTTCAAGCGAACTCTGTTTTGTCGACAGCTCTCAGCTCCGTCCAGGATCCCCCAGTTGTGTGAACATTAACATAGAAGGCATCCTCGATGCTTTGTTCAAAGTGTGTTTAAGGTAACCTTAGTTGATTTCCAATTGTTATTGGCGAATGTTTTCACATGGAGTGGTGCTGTCTAATCAGTAATCATCGTAAACCTACAAAAAAGGAAGTTAGCTCAAATGGCCTACAGGATTCGCATTTTGAATTTGGCCCTTTTCCTGCCTTTGAAACGACACTAAATTCCCATCAACATAATAGAATATACCTCCACATACAGGGTGCGCCATCTAGACCTTCGGTTTTTCAAGATCGAATAACTCTGACATTTTTTAGCCGATTTCAACAAATGTACACGATTCTGAAACTTCATTCAATACCATTTTAGCTATGAGTCAATACACACCGAGAGAACGCGCTGAAATTATAGCGCTTTACATTGAAAATAATCGTTCAATTGTGAAAACTGTGCGTGCTTATCGTAAAAAACGTTGTGTCGAAAAATGGTGATTTGGAGTGGCCTCCTCGTTCTCAGGATTTAATGGCACCAGACCAGACAAAGTGAAGAACGCGGTGCAAGGTAGTGAAATTTGTGCTGTGTACGATGAAGGCACTTTATCAAAATTTGCTGCGGGGAAATTGTTCGGTTTCTGTCGTTCTGGTAATTTTAATGTGGAAGATGAGCCACACTCTGGTTGTTTAATCACTGAAAAAGCTGATGAATTGTTGGAAAAGTCCAGCAAGAGGGCATGTCTGCAATGTCGATATTAGTACGGAGGTAGGCATTGGCTACAAAACTGTTTTGAACCATTTACAAAAAGCTGGATACAAAAAAACTCGATGTAGGTTCCTCAGGAGTTGAAACGAAAAACATAGTAGACCGAATTAACAATGAATTCACAATTCAACCCATTTCTGAAACGTCCCATCATAACCTGTGATTAAAAATGGATCACGAACGGCAATTGGAAGAGTCAAAGATCGTGGACAAGGGAAGGTATGAGCCGTCACACGAAGCCTGAACTGACTTCGAAATAGGTGATGATGTATATAAGGAACTTCCAGTTAATGAGTTAATCAGAAGATCGATTCTCAATTCTACTGTGGACATTTAGAGAGATTAGGTCAGCAATTTGAACAAAAATGGTCCGAATTGAATAATAGTAAAAATGTTGTCTTCCATCACAAAACCCGACCATACACTTCTTTGAAGACCCGCCAAAATTTGGGAGAGTTTGATTGGGAAGTTTTGATGTATCCGCCTTATAGGAATTCTAAGGCGCCCATTACACGTTCATGCAAGCGTCAATCACTTCCATCAGTCATAATTGATGGAAATCAAAATATACAGAGAATTACATCAGTCATAACCTTAGGTTTTCCGTCAGTCATAGCAGTGACTGTGGCAAAACTGACAACAAAACCTATCGTGTAATGGGCGTTAAGGTGATGCGGCTACATAGAAACGAACCACGAACTTCTGGAATGGTAGTCGAGCACTTTGACTACTTAAACCTACAGTCGCCTACAGAGCGCAGAATAATGAACAGAAATGATCCCTTCATAATTAAATCTTTCAAGCCAATGTTTATCGAAATAAAATAAATCGGTCAATAAATCAGATAAAGCAATTGAACAATCTGACATTCAATTTCTTTTTAGTCTTATAAATATACAAACAAAAAATCTTTATCCTCCGATCAATCAAAACTTCAATAAAAATATTTATCGACAATCGCATTATAGATTCAAATTGTCCATTTCCACCATAAACCTCGAAGAAACTAAAACTCTTAAATTCCCAATATAAAAATCTTCCATCTGTCATCCCTTATCCAAAAAAGTTTTCCTTCCACATTCCATCCATTGAAGGGCCCTGAATGGCGCGCGCCTGCAGCCCAAACATGTTATGAATTTCCCATCTATGAAATTGGCAAATGAAATCGATCCTAATTTAGTTTTGACCAAACGAGAAGAAAAAATAAATAAATGAAAGAAAAATCAAAAATCCCTTTCTGCACCAAAAGGATTCACCATAAAATGAGAATTTATTCAATAGACTGAATACTGCCCCATGGCGAGAAACAGAGAAAGCAGCGGGAATATATTGGGAAAGTGGAATTGCGGCACCAGATAAGAGGAAGCCGTTTGTTATTGACAATTTCCCTAGGAGCATAGCAGGGACGTGTGTGTGTATTATAGTTGTCCCAAAAACAACCATCCCTCGACAGCTCTCCCGCCAGCCGTGTTGCCGGCGGAAAAGCGTAAAGGGCTACCAGCAAGGATACCCCTGGCACAAACAGTTTAAGCTGTTGACTTTTATTGCGACCATTTGTCTTACATACGGGCTTTCCACTTAGTTATGTCGCCCTTTTCGAAGGCACAGCCGCAGTCCGCCCCTATTCACGTTATCAATGCTGCCGGATCCGTCTGTAAGCCTGTAAGTGCCCGGTTAACGTTTTGCTGGAAACATTCGTGTCAATTGGATTCTGACATGCAATACTCAGTTTGAAAGTACATACAGCAAGCAGGACATACAGGTCTCACCAACATCAGCATTATGAGCAGCCAGGACGAGCTCTTGATGAGTATCTTTTGAAACGAGTGCGTCTAGTACAATTTATCTAGATGAAAGGCACTGGGTATCCTTTATTCCTGACTCCGATAGCAGCGTAATGGTGCTCACTTAACCTGAAAAATGCGCAATTTATCATTCTAGGTTCCTTGTTCTAACGGGACAAAAGTGGTAATAGAGAAAGAGAAATTGGGCCTAGGTAGAGTGGCAACTGGCAGACAAGTGAGTCCTAGATATACTCTAGATATGTACCACTACTAAACAACTGTGATGTCCTGTACCGGAAGGCGAATCATGAATAATATTGTTTGGTCCCTGGCATAGTTGATCCTCTTGCATCAGCAAATTGTGACAATGGACCTGAGATATCTTCAGTGCTAAAGAGATCGAGGTCGTAAGGGATGTAATAGGCCTGTTTATGGTCTTCCGGTTAATTAACTGGAGAGAGATTAAGGGCATAACTAAAATGAACTGAATCGATCTTTTACGTTAAAAAGGGTTTTCGGTTATTGCCATGGAGTGGGGACGGACAGTGGTTAGGGAAAAGGTGGAACAGCATTTTGGTGTTTGGCAGAATGCTTAGTCCATTCTGGGCATAAAGTTTGGAGTTGCCTTGGACTATTAAAAGTAATTTAGGACGGTTTCTTTTTATCTTAAGGAAAAAGGATGTGACAGAATTCTGAGCTACTTTTTTACGATCGAATTTTTCATGATTTAGAAACAATATCAGAGATTCAGTTCGTAAAAATGTTTCTTTTTTTATTTTTAGTTTTAGACCTGTTGTGTTTGACATCTTATGTCTTTGATGAGCGTTATCAGCTGATAAAAAGGGCAAAGACATAATTCATCTAAAATCGACTTAAAAATGTTTATTACAAACGAAAATAAATGAATTTCCGAGCTCAATGACCAGACAATCTCCTAATTAAAAACATGGATTTACGGCTTGACTGTATGTACGGTCTACAAGCTGCAATCACGCGTACACTTCAGTCACTAATAAACCAAACCGGCGATAGTAATGCAGTCTGTTGCCTAGTAAATATTTATTAATGCGAAAATCTTTCTAACTCTGGGATTACATTTTAATTGGCTCATGTCTATGGCATCATCTGAATCATACATGTGTGTGTGTTTGCCAGCGAATATTATTGAAGTGGAATTATCTATACTTGATTTTGATTTTCTATTTTCAATTTTCCAATATAAAATGAACAGTAACGAAATTGATTCTACCTTAATTAGTTGAAAATTCATGGAAGCAGAATGTACGACTTTTCACTTGGTCGATGGCTGTTCATTTAGTGCTTGACCATAAATAATATGGTTTTTGGCAGAACGAATGATATCTGATATAATTTACACGTTCCATTGTAGTTGCCAAATAGTTATTTACCTATTTCACCGAAAAAGTATTGAACGAGGTTCGTTCTGGGCTAATACAGGTGGAGCAATGATTGTATTGAATGTAAATTTAGTGATTTCAATTTAATTTTGATATTAGTTTTGTTATTGGAAAGTTTGAAATTATGAAAAGAACAAAGCAACATTCATTGAAAAGGCCAAAACTTTTACGCAAGCCCTGCTAGTGTGCCAAAACGCGAATTTAGTCTCCCATCACTATGCCAAAAAATTAAAGCAGGACAATCACCATGGACCATGCAGGACCATTAATTCTAAAGACATTTTATTTCGCGTGAGAGCATAAGACTGCAAGCTTTTCCAGTGGATTTTGCCTCTGGTTATTTATTCAGTTTCAAACTAAGTTTTTGAAAAGACGAAATACGAAATTCTGGCCCTTGAGCCTTTCTCGAGTCCTACTCCAAATGGATTTCAACTTACGCACAATAAATAGAAATAGAATTTTTGCGAAGTGCACGAGATAAAGTTGACTATTAATAGGCTTAAACTTTTCAAATTTGCAGGGGATGTCATCTTTCTTGATCTTTTTTAGCATATCTTGGAAATACTCCTCCCTTGCTTAAAGCTACTTTCCAAAATTATTATTCTGGGAAATAGTTCCTGCCATTTTTTTTTTAGTAAAATTCAACAGGTTTTCTTATAGTGTGAAAATGAATTTATTTAAACCAAATATGCTCCATTATTATCGACAGTGTTTCGCCATTTTTCGGATAGAGCCATGATATCATCGGTGAAGACTTTCTGTGGTTTCTGGTTGAAAAACTGAATCTAGTAATTCTTTTCAAGTCAGCTTAATGCCATTGGGCGCGTTTAGGTCCAAGTTACTTTATCTGTGTTAAATTATCACTGATAACTTAGTACCGCTCCTAGATTGCCAGTTGACAGCTCTGATTTTACAACTAAAGCCCGGTATGCAAGGCTCAAGAAAAATCTTTGCCTATCTAAAAACTATGTAAAAAAAATGGTCAAGAAATTGTTCAGAAATATTTTCTGAAGCGATTTCTGTAACCGGTATGCTAGAGTCAAGAAATTCACACCAGAAATATCGTGTTTTTTAGCGACACGCAGATGTCGCTTATGATACAATTTTAGCTTTTCCTCCAGAAATAAGTGTCGATTCATTTATTTCCTTAAGAAATTTTAACGGTTCATGAGGTCTTGACGTCTCAGGTGGTTTTTGAAATTGAAAATAACTGTCAGCAATGGAAAAAATTACATATTGTTGTTTTTTATTCAGATTTTTTAAATTCTTTACTAATTAAAACAATTTCATTAATTCTAAGCTATCATAAAACAATTTATTTAATGCCTGCAATGAAAGTAAGTAATTGTCAAAATTTCTGAACTGCTGTCATTTTTTCTTAGGGAAATAAATGCAGAAGTTTTTTTGAGCAAATTTCTTGAGCCTTGCATACCTGGCTTTAAACGTATGTAAAAAAAATAGTCAAGAAATGGTTCAGAAATGTTTTCTGGAGCGATTTCTGTAACCGGTATGCTAGAGTCAAGAAATTCACACCAGAAATATCGTGTTTTTTAGTGACAAGCAGATGTCGCTTTTGATAAAATTTTAGTTTTTCCTACAGAAATAAGTGTCGATTCATTTATTTCTTGAAGGAATTTTAACGGTTCATGAGTACATAACATGTCAGCTGTTTTTTGAAATTGAAAGGAACTTTCCGCAATACTAAAAATAACATTTTATTAATTTTTATTATTGTTTTTTCAACACTTTTTTAATTCCTTATTAATTAAAACAATTTCATTAATTCCAAACAATCATAAAACAATTTATGTAATGTTCGCAATGAAAAAAAGGAACTGTTGTCAATTTTTCTTAGGGAAATAAATGCAAAGGTTTTCTTGAGCAAATTCCTTGAGCCTTGCATACCGGGCTTAATAACAAACAAAAATAATAACATTTCTCATTTTACAAAAAATAACAAGCAATAAAATTAATACTGTAAAAAATTGTTGTTTATGCCGTTGTTAACATGCCTAGCTCAGTTAAAGTAACTTGAGCCTGCCACTAAGGTAGTTTTGTAGAGTGATAGTCAGAGGGTGCTATGTTTATATCCACGCAACTCTGCCAACCATTTTACAGAGTCAGAGTCACTAACATATAGAAATGGACTGCTGATTGGCAATTTTCAATTGCACCATTTTTCTCCAGAAGTAGAAAACCTTTTTTATCTAAACAAAACATTTTTCTTCGAATTTAGAAGAAAATAACTAATAAGATGTTTGTTATAATTGATAGAAATAAATTTCCATCATTATTTTTTATTTAGTAGCAGTTTTTTCGTTAAATAAATGTATTTTTTTTTTAAATATGTGAGGGTTCTTTCCCCCTGTTTAACGAACTTTTAAAAATAACGCAAGAGAGGGAAAGAAGAGAAAACTCTATACCTGTCTATTTTTTTCTATTTGTGTAATGTCAGCGATGCACTGAATTGTTTTTTTATTTTAAAATCGATTAAAGTTCATAAGACTTTAACTAGGGAAAGAGACAACAATAGTTTTTGGTCCCATTTTTTTGTATGGGATTTTGCTTATTTAGTAGTCCATTTCTATAATATGTCAGTAGTCAGAGTCCTCTGGAGAATTTCTGGACCTTCTTCTGTAAACCCTCTTCTCTCGTTGAGAAGAAGTAGTCCCAGACAGGCGAATAAGGTGGAGATATGTGTTTCATGGGAGAAGGTTTGTCAACTCGTAACCACGGAAAAGATCTGTTGGGCCACGTACAAGTTATCAGGCATTGATAACTTAATGCCAATTATATTCCAAAAGATTTCATTGCATTATTGGTCTATGGCTGATGTAAATCTATAACTACTGCCTATATTACAGTTACGTGTGGTGTTGGGGAGGACACGATTATAAAATGAACTTGTAAGAGGTGCCTCTTTTTTCTTTCGAGCCAGTACAATGTCATACTTCAAATGAGGCAAGGGTTGTATTGTAATGCCAAAATGACAAAAACAAGCAAATTAAAAAAAAAGAAAATAAATAAAGATAATTTTTACAAGTTTAATTCTAATATGCATTGAACTGCCTTTAAGCCCGCGCCAGACATAGCTTCAAACATTTGAACCCTTGTTTAATAGCTATATGTGGCACGGAACTTTGTATATGTGTTCAAAGTTTGAACAAAGATGTGCACTTTGCCATACGTATCGGCAAAGTCTTCAAAGAAGTGTTCAAAGTTTGTCGTCTACCAGCCTACTATGGAAAAAACGTTTGCAAAGCATGTTTGGCAGGTTACGAAAATATGCGTCCAAATGTGTTTTCAAAGCTTTTGCAAAGTCTTCAAAGAAGTGTTCAAATCTTTGAAGCTATGTCTGGCGCCGGCTTTAGAGTAAGTAAGAAGTCTATGCCTCCACAATGTACAGCCACGGACAACTAATTAGAAACAGTTTTATAAAAATTGCATTTATACATTTTTTATGATTTTATGTAGCAGTCCTGTGAAGAATTCATTATGATATTGTTATTGATTTCCTTCAATAGACCACCATTATATATTTAAAAAAAATTAACAGGAGGTGGTGGAAATTCTTTAATTTGATTCCTACATAAAAACATAAAAACTGTATAAATGCCTATTTTATGAAACTGTTTCTAATTAGTTGTCCGTGGCCGTATCCCACATAGGCTAATTTCAAGTTGGAAATTTTGCTACCACAAAAGAAGTAAGAAATGTCTCTCCAGTACAAAATTTCACTCCCTCGAAAAATGTAAGAATTGTCTGTTCAGTACAAAAGTTCACTCCCTCGATAAATGTAAGAATTGTCTCTCCAGTACAAAATGTAAGAATTGTCTCTCCATCCAATTCGTATTTACAATCTCACCACGACTCAGTTTAAATTGGATAGTTTACTGCCGCAAAAGAAAGTGAGAAAAGTCTCTCCAGTTCGTGTTTACAATCTCACCACGACTCAGTTTAAATTGGATAGTTTACTGCGGCAACAGAAGTGAAAAAAGTCTCTCCACTACGTAATTTACAATCACACCTCGCTTCATTTATCTCTTTACACTCTCATATACCAGTAGAACATTATTTTTTGAACCGGGACATTAAAAAAAATGAGGCCTCAGTACAATTTTCATCGTGCAAGGGACAAATGTACTGCCTCGGGTGAGTCCTGCTCAACACTAGCTACTTGCCACACTCAAAGCAGATGATCAAAGTGATACTCACACCAAAGGTAGGTAGACCCGGGCATAAAAGGCAAGCTTAGGCCAGTAAATTTGTCATCCTTTGTTCTGAAGATGCCTAGACGCATGCTGGACGTATACCTTCGAAACTCTATAACGAGGTTCACACGTATTCCTCGTACCATGCATATTTCAGGGGAAAATCGTTGGGCACCGCACTAGCCAAAGAAGTGCGTACCGTAGAATATTAGAATATTGTTAGATATGGCACCACTATACACTTTTCAACAATCACTTCTTTCTATCTTCTTCTTACTAGTTGTCATCTTGAATCTGTGGCAATTTATATCAGTCTCTAACACTTATTAAAAATATATCTGCTTTAAAAACAATTCATAAAAATGCTTAATTGACTTCCAAAATTAACAAAAGGCAACTTGCAATAATTTTTCTAAATAAATTTATGACATTTTGCAGAACTACCAAACACACAAAACTATAAAAGAACTGGATTTTCCAATGAGATGTGTCTTGGATGTGGTTGTTACACAAGCTATTTTCGTATCACAGATTTTGATCCAAATCTTTCTTGGATCAAGTTGTTGTTGTTGGTTTACTTGAAAGTTAATGATCTGAGTGGGATCACGGTGTAAAAAGAACGCAGCTAATAAACAAAATTTCGAGTGCATACAAATTATTGTTGTTTTGGCGTGGCGTGGTCAGATGGAGCGCTCGTGTTTTGGCCCCTTAAGGCACCATATACCTATATGGAAATGGCTCTACGCATGGTCAAACTTCTGTGGTCTATCAGAACTGATACTTTTCCTCAACAGGACAGACAAGCCTGATTTCAATTGATCTATAATTAAATTAAACAGCAAAGAGAATGCAAAGTAGACAGACCTTCCACAAGAGACGGGACTTCGAGCCTCACATAATACGCTGAATCTACACAGCAGTGCTTAAACCAATCCTGATACGACTCTGCCGTATGGGTTGGCCCGCTATTGTAAAGAAAATAACAAATTCAAATCCTACGGTCGTAGCTGTCGTGAGGAAGAAGCCAGAGAGACAACCGAACATTTCTTTATAATTAAAAGAGAAGATACGCAATGCCTTTTCCGACAACCCAAATGCAATAAATCTATGCCACCTGCCACTGATGCATTGAAACCAAGTTTAGAATCGCATTCATCGAAGATTAAAATTTAATCGATGACTATTCATCCGTCATCCGAAGAAATATTTTCAATCAGCACTTCCTTCATAATATGTCCTTCACACACACACATAAAATATTGTTATCAATTTTAAAGCACCCAAGACGAACAAGATGAATTGGTTTTCAGCTCTCACCCACTTTTGAACACTTTCCAACTTCTTGCCATCCTTAACAAAACAAAAACAACATAAGCAAAATCCTGCAATGGTATAAAGAACTCAACTCTGCCAAGGATTATTTGTCTTGTATTTTTTTTCTTGTTATGAAAACGCATAGCAACAATTTCAATCCGGCCTCGTCCTGCGATTATCTGCGAGAGGCAGTCAACTACAATAAATTAAAGTAGCAGCAGAACTCTCTCCTGCAAAGTTGCTGTGAATTTAAATTGTCCCTTTTTCAATTTTGTCCTTTTGTCACAGCCATTAAGTACTTCGGATTGGTGTGTTTCTACTTCTTTGGAAAAAGGTTTTTATACTTACACCCCCCCCCCCACAGACGCTCCTCAACCTCGTTCTCTTGCTCTATCTCCTTTTTTTTAATATATATTTTTTCGTCCTGAAAGCTAAAGTAAGTGATTTTTAGGGAATTGTCGTAATTTTGTGAAATGTTGCCCAAGGATATTCGTAGATCTCACAGGCCTTCAATTAGGATGATTTGCTCAAATTTTGCTGAAGGAGGATGTTGTTGAAGCGTATTGTTGTAAATTATAGAATAGAATGATGTATGGACAGTTGAAGGGATAATGTTATTGTAATTTTTTTGTTATGTTAGATTATTTTATCTATCAATGGAATTTCCCAAAAAGAAATGATTTTGCACAAGACTTACACGAGTTTGCTCCGTTACAAGAAAAATCGACTACACCTCCAACGCCGCCGCCGATGTAGACTTACCCAGCGGCAACTCGGACCACTATCTAGTCAGCACTAATTTCCCATATCAATCTTCTATTTCAATCAACAAAGATCCTAAAAGAGGTGTCTGGGACTACTGAAAAGCCAACTCAGTTTTTCGTGGCTTCCAGGTTCCCGACTGGGATTTGTATTTTCGTAGTAAGAACGTCAGCTCTGCCGCTCTTTTTGTCAGACAAGCGATAATGCCATTCCTCATTCTACCAAGTTTATAGTCGATTGTCACGATTGTCTTTTAAAAGGAAGCTTCCCGCATCTCCGATCATATACTAGCTTACTTGAACCGGTGGTAAGTGATCTGACTTTGCCATCAGTTACTCAAGGCTCCTGAATAAGAACAGGCTCCTTGACGCTTGCTACAGCTGCGGGGGCTAGATCTGGAATAACGCCAGATGTTGGTGGTAGCGCAGCTACGTCGTCAGATGGCCTCTTGGGCGAACTGTCGGCATTATTGTAGTCTTCGGTATTCATGAAAGCATGGGGAGGTGCCATTTCAGAATCTGAAGTCTGCCCGTCACCCAAAGATCCTCGCTCTTGTACCTGCTTTTTGAGAGAATCCTTGAGGATCAGCCTAATATGGGAGAATCAATAGACGAAGAGGAGGCGCTGTCCAATACCATGACCAAGTGGAGAATGTTTTCATTCACCCACCAATTATCGGGGGAAACGAGTTTTGTGCGGCGATAATCGCCAGCACTTTCTTGTTGGTTAAGGTAGCTCTTTGGGGAAGTATCCTCGGATCACATGAGCTTGAGAGAAGTTACCTTCGTCCACCAGAGTGATACCACGAGCACTGTTGCCCTTGATGTCAGACACATTACTCCTCACCCATTCTGAAGTAGCAGGGTTTGCGAAGACCAGCAGCAGCCTGCTTGTTCTTGAAAGCATCCCTCGAAAATCGGCTTGACTTCGCCGTCTGCCTTTTCAATAGCCGTGTTCCTTTTTTACTTTTAAGTACTCGGGAGTAAAAAAACGCAAAATTTGTCGATTTGAATAAAACCTATGAATTCCCTGTGAGAGCAAGAGTAGTTCCAAGTAAATACGAGTAAAAAAGAGCATAAAAGGAACACGGCTAATAAAGACGTCAATGATCTCCTCCTGCAGCTATGCTGTAGCCTCACAATCGACCAACAAGTACTCCGCTGCTTCGGAGCTGCTCCGCAGAACCGACAGCTGCAATTAACCACCAGCCCTATTCTGTTAAATATGGGAGCCTCTGTAGATCTGCCCGGCCGGTAAGTAAGACGCTGTAAGACCCACCCTAATAAGCTTGTCCAAACCTTCTTCATCGTTTTCAGGATAAAGGAAGACCCATGAGCCTAGTCGGTACGATTCGCCGCCCTGCATGATCTTCTCACCGGTTTGGGAATAAAGACCACCCTAGCATCTCTCCAGCACCTCAGAGAATATTGATCGCACGAGCTACGCAATAAAGGACGGTTACCTATGGCAGAGCTTTGTTAGGGCCAAGTTAAACCGAAGTGCATCGTTGGTAGTACATTCACGCAGTAACATTTGTAATGGTGTTTCGTTCGGTGGCTTTCTAAACTTCCTTTTATAAGGGAGCGTTGCTCGGAGCTCTTAAGTTGTCTAGGGTTTTGAGAGAACAAACACCAAAAATAATATCTCTTTATTCATTCAAAATCCTTATTAACTAACAATTTTAATCTCTTAAATCTAAGTGACTACTTATTATCTCTGGATACATGTTTCTTACGGGTATAGATAAGCAACTATATACTTGTTTACTCATGTGTGTTATGGTTATTTATGTGTATAAGGTGGTGTTCGGTATATTGCCGGTGTTTGGTCGGGTCATACCTCGACACTGGTCTAGGAAATGTTGCCAGGAACACTGTCGGATCGTATACCTTGACAAGGTCTGGGCAACATTCCGCGGGTAGTGGTCAGTCTGTGGTTGGTGTATGCGTTCTGTGTGTGGTCTGACCATGCCGCATGGTACACCTCGACACGGTCTAGGACAGGAGAAGATGACCTCTCCGGAACGAGTCTGGTGAAAGACTGAATTTGGCCTGTTGAAACGGTTTCTTTTAAGCTACTGACAGAAACAGGCGCAAACGCGGTGCGGACATTGGCTTCACGGTATGTGGCGACTTTTCCCTGACATGATGTTGCGGTGTCGGCGGCGCGCTCCGACTTTGAACACAACAACGAAATCAAAGTGACAAGTCGACGTGATAAGAAAAAAATTGAAAAACCTGAATGATTTACATATAATTTTTCTAGCCTAAACGGTTTGTCTTTTTTTTAGGTGCTAATTTAACCCTTTGAATACCGGGGAGCGCGATCGCGCTCCTTCATGCATATGCGAAAAAAACCGGAAGCGCTATCGCGCTCCTCTTAAATTTTTTTCAATAAACTGCGAAAATAAACATTTTTGGGCAGTAAGAATAATTCGGGCTATGTTCCTAAATTAAATAGAACCCAGTTTACATATTGGCTAGTGCTAATGACGTACTAAATCACACGCGATTCTGTATTTTTTCATTACTGTATTAATGTACTTGAAAATGATTTCAATTTTTGATTTTTGCTTATGAAGAATTATGTGTTATACAGACGTGTATTTACTAAAGTTACAAGTACACGGTTATGGATAGGCGATCAAAAAATCTTATGGGTGGGGGTTGTTGGGTGCAGGTGGAGGGTGGTGGGTGCAGGGGGGGGGTCGTAACGGTTTAGCCGCTAGAGCTTTTTTACAGTTTGTTGGTAGAGTTTTACATATCACCCTGCATTTGTGTAGCCCTATAACCTATTTGCATATGCAGATAATTGTAAATTTATAGATTTGTCCATCTTTTCTTTTTTGTTATGTGAAAGTCCAAGCTTAGGACTACCAGTCTATCATGTCGTACTCGTCATTATGCAATATCTAGTAAAAGCTTGATTAGAAGGAAGCAATACAGAAGAGGATATGTTGATAAGAGTCTGGAGGGTACTCAAGGAGGAGGCGATGGGCCTTGCGTTTGAACTCGAGGATGTTTCACATGGATGTAAAAAATATCAAAACAAAAAAATTTTGCAACGATGATCCGATTACGCAAAGTTGATATCTTCAATATTAACAGGCTGAACCAGAGAAGCAAACATTGGGGCTAGCAGGAGACACCCTCGTTATGCCACGTGAATCTCTCTAACCAGATCTTTTGTGATTTCCCCGGAAGAGCACCCTATAATCCTCACTATTTCGGGAAATACAAGAAAACGATATTAAAATAGTGCCGGCGATGTGAACGCCAAAATAAGAAAATAAGAGGAGTTCCTACGAGTCACACAGCGCTACCAATGACAATGGTAGTGGATTGTGGCCGATCTCGCTAGCTCGAACTCGATGGTAGTAAGTTCAACAATGTTCTGGCACAAAAATATTCATAAGATGACGTGGCAGTCACCAGACGGGGTAACAAACAATGAAATTGACCATGTCCTAGTTGGGAGGAAAGGACCACGGGTATATTGGATGTAAGAGCAATGAGGGTAGCGTGCTGTTGCTCGGACCACTATATAGTCAAAGTGAAATTTAGAACACGGCTAACGACCAAAAGACACAGAGGGTAAACACATTCAAGTACGAGAAGGAGTCCGCGAACATAAGGGCAGCAGAAGAGGCACTATTGACTAGTTCGAACAGGACTGAAGGTCTGAAATTGAAGAAGGAAACCAGAGCCACCGCAAGGCCCCCCACAAGAGCTAGGATGGAAGTCTTCATGCTAAAAAGAAGAACCACAGACAAGCTGTACAGAAAGAAAAAGAGAGAATATCTAAACAAAGGATCTTGCAGATGCAGGAAGACTTCAATGAACAGCAATAAATTTCAACCAATAGCGGACATCTGCAAAGACCTAACTCTGCAACTCTGCAAAATTCAGTAATTGGAAGTTTGTAGCTGAATCCTGCAGTGATGTGGCAATGATGGGTTTTTGAATTTACCCTATTAGTAGACCCTTATAGGATAAAAGAAAGGTGGAGAGAAAATTTTCAAAAGTTATTGAATCCAATCCCCATAATAAAAGAGCATACACGAGGTGTTTGTACCTCAAGATAATATTTCAATAGAGCCACCGACACTGACTTCGTGAAGTTGTAAAAAGGCAAAAATGCAACAAATCACCAGGCGTCGATGGAGTGGCAGCTGAGTTGATAAACGAAGGAGAACCGCAACTCTTAAGAATCTTACACGAACTCATATGCAACATTTGGGAGGCTCCTAGTCTGCAACAAGAACACCCGCAAAGCTTCAAATCGCCTGTGTGGCACCCAAACGGTCACACTTATACGAAAGAACGAAAAAAACGGGTTACTTGGTTACCATAAAGGCTGCCATGAGCATGCTCAGTACATCGATTCTCGTTCGATTGCGAAGGTCAAGCGGCATTGGACGTACTTAGTTGGGGACTGCTTGGTAAAAAGACACGCGTTTGAAATGGTCTATTCCGATGCGGGTGCATTTATAGATGTTCATGCCTGTCGCAGGAGCATGCATACCTTTAGCGCCGTGTATATTTTTAGATTGTCATGCCTGTAGCGGGAGCGTGCATACCCGCTCCCTAGAACGTGCTAAAAAAATATGGGTTAAAAAAAATTGAAGCCAAAAAAGTATCTTTTTATATAAAGGGTGTATACACTAAGTTTACAAAGCGGCCGGCTGTTTATAGGTTTTGGTTAGACGAACAACAAATCGTAAAGGGGGGGGGCGTAAAGGTTGAGCCGCTAGGGCATTTTTAAATTTTTTTGGTAGAGTTTTATATAGCACCCTGTATTTTTGTAACCCTATAACCTATATCCATGAATAAAGTAGCAGTGTACACAGAATACTCCTACCTATCCACAATTGTAAAAGAGACATTTCCACCCTACCTACTCGCAGAATTATGAGTTGTCAACTTTTAGTATTTTTCACCAAAGCTTATGTCGAAAAGTACCAAATAAAGCCAATTTTACCATCAAAATTGTTTATAACCTCAAAAGTAAAGGCCGTGGCATAAAAATTTTAGGGATATTATTCATAGGAAATTTTCGAAGCCATCCAATTTTGGAAAAAAAAAATAATAAGTTAACTACGTATGGTGAAAAGGTTGTTGAAGGTGAAATTTTAGCTTAAAAAAACAGAATTTTGATTTTCACGACTCATAACTCTGTAAATTGATAGGGTGGAACCGTCCCTTTTACAATTGTAAATAGGTGGGAGTATTCTGCGTACACTGCTACCTTATTCATGTAAATAAGTTATACGGTTTCAAAACTGCGATATGATATGTAAAACTCGAACAAAAAAAATTGAAAACGCCCTAGCGGCTAAACAGTTGCGACTCCGCCCACCCACCCATACGATTTTTTGTTCGTCTAATCAAAGCCTATCAACAGCCGTCCACTTTGACTTTCACATTAAAAAAAAATCCCCGGTATTTTTCGCATATGCATGGAAAAAATCTCCGGTACTCAAAGGGTTAATTACCCCAATTTGGAAAAATAAAGATTTTCATTAAATATAAAATTCAACAAATTTGCTATCACAGCCAACACCAACACACGACTCCAAACATATGCCCACCACCACCAGAACACGACTCAAAAACCAAACATCTCTTGACACTACACGGCGGCAACGCGCAAAAAGTAGAAAGTAAAGCAACTTGCGCGGTGTGTGCGTAGCGTAAAACAGCATTTCGTTAGTGCGCATTTGAATACACTACTTCTATTCTCTCTGTCATTGCCCGCACGGCGTTTGCGCCTGTGTCAGCAGTTTAAGGGCCACGGTCGGTCGGGAGCGAAGGGTCCCTGATTGTGCTGTTTTCGGGTCACGTTCGGACACCACCAATTCTCCAACCCTTGTTTTTACATCAACGGAATCGAGCATTTGCTAGAATTATGAAAAGTAATTCCATTTAAGATATAACTTTTATTTTGAATCTCTACTTTTCCTAATTTTATTGACAAAGCTTTCAGTTCAATCTAATGGGGCTACGTAGACTAGTCATGATTACTATGTAGTAAAACCGATTTTTAAGAAGAGAGAGGTGACGGGGCGTCATACTCACCACGCCCCTTCACCCCTATCTTCTTAAAAGTCGGTTTTACTACATAGTAATCATGACTAGTCTACGTAGCCCCAATAACAGCAAAAAGCGACAACCCCTAGTTTTTAAAAGGCAATGATCACTGTCGCAATCAGCTCCTCTACACTCCTTTTCAGCCAATACATTACAGACAATTGATAAGTTTATTAAGACACAAACAATATCCACAACTAGAGCACTTCCACGTGATTTAGTTCGTAGCTAATCAATCCTTTCAATAATAGCTCCACTAATTTCAGTTCTGCCAGCACCAGGATACACAAGGACAATACCGAACCAGTTGCCACAAACGTATGTATGTATGCAGTCAAATACACGCTGTCGTAAAGGCTCCAATTAAATTATTACGCATATATTTTTATGAAATATGTGTATGTATATGTTTCACTACCATCGCTCCGCCGTTGCTCATTATTGAAGCTCTAATTTTCCATCCAAACAGAATTCAGTTCGTGTGACGGATTTATTCGCGTGTAAGCAGCTTATTATCTTGCGGCTGCATCAAATCAAACATGAAGCAATCAACTGCATTCACATTAGGCACTGTCATCAATTAATAATGGATTTGTATAAAAGCCATTTCATTTACCGCTTTACATTTTACACACGGACTTGCAGCAGCACAGAGTATACAGAATAGAGTCTGGAATCCCATTTCGGATCGGCAGCTTTAGAACGAACTCAACTGAAACAAAAGCCAACCAATTGCGAAGCGTGGATTATGCGGATACGAGGCGGCGCCGCGGGGAGGGCAAGGATAATCCTTAAAGTCGCATCTTACTCCTTGTGTGTTATCCTACGTTAACTAGTTAAAGCACTCGCATTGCCGCTGTGTTGTTGTATGTATAAATATTCTGTAATTAATATTCCCACGGATTTTTTTTCCAGGTAAAGCTTTTCATTCTCATACACCAGCCACGTAGCTCCTGTTCGGAGTTTATCCATGCCGTGGCGGAAGCTGCTCGGGATTTTAATGAGGACTTTAAGGTACTGAAAAGTGAATCCGCTAATTAATTGCTGGAAGGCTCAGCCAGCCAGCAAACACGTACAAAAATGGTCTGTCAGTGATAATGTCAGAAAATATACATTTTGCTGTAGTGCTGCCGTGCCTACTGCAATAAAGTAGATTTCTATTCAACGTCATAGCCTAGATATACATAGGTCGGCTTTTGTACCCGTTTGTACTCGCTTGTATACCTTGTCGATGGGCGATCTCCACAGGGGACTTAACGTCTTGCAGAAGGCTAATGGCATGTTAATAAGCTTGCATCGGGATTAAAAGGTATTGATTTGCCAATTATTGTGTTAAGATGGTTCAATATGTGCATTCGACACCCTAATCGAGCGCATGTTAATACTATAGCAGAGCCCTGCGGTAGTAATATCAAAATCTTAATCATATACACGTATAGATGCAAGTGTTTATGCGGACAGGACAACCAGGCATTTAATTATAGCTGCTTCTGGATTATTAGTAGGTTTATGTGTGTCAAGTAGATTATCTTTGTGTATCTTGTTATTATTCTGTAGAGACCAATTTACACTCTTATATAGGTCATATGTTTTTTTTCTTTGAGGTGTTTTCTTTTGCATGCGTTTGGTAACACGAATAAAAATCTATGGAACACACGCTGGCCACGGTAGTCTAGGGGTTAAGGATCCCGACCACCATCCTAGAGGTCCGTGGTTCGAATCCAGTCCACAGCATGGTCCTACGTCTTCTATATCTTCTACTTACTTAGATAAATTTTCTTCTTTTTCTTGTCTTCCTCTCTTTGCAAAAATTTCCTTTTTTTACAGGCGTGTCATGTCGTTGGGCACGTCATAGTGCAATGTGTGTCGTAGTTTGAAGGAATAAACAGGTTTGGTGTTATGAGGGGTCAAGAGGGTGCCATCACCTCTAAGCATAATAAGCGGGAAAGCAATCTCCTGTTCAATACTTGAAGTCAGCGTTCTGTCGCGCGTAGTATTGGAATAAAACCGGTGGAATAGTACCGTGAGTTGGTGTTGTCAGTTCTTTCACTATTCTCCCTAGCTTGTCTTTCACATAAAAAAACACAAAGAACAACACGAATAAATTTTGCACTTGCAAACCATTTGCAAAGTGAAACTTAAAACACAGTTTTGTTTCAACTTTTAACGTGAACATCCTAATAGTTAACGCCATGACTGTACTGGACTGTACTGAAAAGGAGCACACACGGAACTCTCGCCCATACACAACACCGTTTCTTCGCGCGTCTTCCATCCTCAACTCTCTGTGAATGAAGTTCATTGTTCTTTCTAACTTTTTCCACACGCCAAGTGCCAAGTCTCGGGCACTGTAAAAGGGCGGGTTTTATGTAACCCTTAACAATAGAGCATCTCGGGTAATATGGTGAATCGACATGCCCGATTCGATTGAGGTACGTACTGTAACAAACGAGGAGCTGGCGAACAAATCGTTTTCGTTCAAAATGCCCAAAAATATGTTGAAATAGAGTCAGAAGTTCGTACTTTCGATCGAAACGATATAATTACAGTAAAGTTATATAGTTTTGATCGAAGTACGATCTTCTGACTCTATTTCAGCATACTTTTAGGTCATTTTGAACGAAAACGACAAATGTAATTAGAGCGTTTTGTTCGCCAGCTCCTCATAACGGACTCAGTCAGGAGCTACGTGAATCGTAGTTTATTTCTCCTTTCGCTAGTTAGCCACTCTTCCATGGCTGGTATGATTCTGTGAGTCTATCTTCCTCGTCAGCATCGTCCAATCTCCTTTACCATATAGATTGACAGCGGGCTAAACGTCATAGCGCTGTTTTTCAGATGCTGCTCGCATAATCTATATCATAAAGGCATCGTGCATCATATCCGAAGGGTACTTACAAAACATTACGCCCTCCACTTCTGCCTCTTAGCAATTCTTAGCCTGTTTCCTCTGTTTGTCCAGTGCTGTAGCCTACACTGCTGCTACATACAGCAAGGCTTAGCTAATCACCCTTGTCTCTCGGTATTCACGACTTTACTCCGAGGCCGACGGCGGACGCATTATAGTTTGTGTCCATCAAATGCTCCCTGAAGCTGATCATCGTATCTATCAGTACTTCCAGATACTTGAGCCCTGATTTGCTGCTGATCTGCTCATTTACTCTCGACCTTGTGGCCTCCTGTTTCTCCGCTAGCAGATAAGAACCATCTTCATCTTCTACTCATCAAGATGCAGTCCAGTGCTCTTAGGTCATTCCGTTAGTACTGATATCACTACGTTCGACGGTTATTCCCACTCTTACGACGCTCGGAAGTAATCACTTATAGGTTCCTCGCTCGCCCGAGTAAAAATAAAAATTGCCCGCTTCTACCCGACAACAGGCACGCACGCACAGTGTCAAAACGCCTTAATGGCACCCAAACGAGACACAGTACGCCCACACTTTTTCTAGACTAAAGGTAGGAAAATTGGGGCTTTAAGAAAATTGTGTAGAAAGAAGAAAACGGGCAATTTATCTTTGTGACCATAAAGTGTGCCATTAGCATACTCAGTAGACCGGTTCTCGTTCGATTGCGTAGGTCAAGCAGCATTGGACATGGTTAGTACTTAGTTGAGGGACTGCTTGATAAAGCGACACTCGCGTGGCATACGCGTGCTATACATTCGTTCACTGTCCAAAGCATTTTTCCCATGGTGACGGTTTGGCAGACTTCCTCCCATGATAGTGCCCTCTCCGCCTGCAACATTAGACACATTTTTGGGAACACTTCTTTGCATATCGGGAAGTGAGTTGTGGCAACCCTACAGCAACAGTGGAAGCTCGGTAGAAACTCCATGAATTCCTCAGTGGATTTTGTCCTCTTACGGTCTTCGCGCCTGACATTATATGGTTGGCATGGTTGGTTAGAAAGAACCATGCTAAGCCGGGTCAATCTGCTAAGATCTTCCATGTATTAGCATTTGTGTATATTACAGATATTTAAAATCTCTCTGGCCAGCTGTATAAGGTAGGATAGTCCTTCGTTTCACCATGATATAAATGCTTTCTTACTACATTACCCTATTTTACTGGACACTTGGGTTGGATATGACACGATTATAAATGAGTTTGTAAGAGGCGCCTCTTTTTCTTTTGAGCCAGTACAATATCATACTGCAAATGAGGCGAGGTACAATTGTAATGCCAAAATCACTGAGTTTGATTCTAATATTCATTAAACTACCTCAGAGTAAGTAAGAAACCTATGCCTCCACAACGTGTATTTATATTTTACAATAACCCCTCACCTCATTTCCTAATGTATGTTATGTTAAAAATTGAAAACCATGAATGAATTTACCTCGATAAAAACTCATACCAAGAGTAGGAGGACATATAATTTTTGAATCGGGACATTTCAATAAATTGCGGCCTCAGTACAATTTACCATCATGTAAGGGACAAATGTACTGCCTCGTTCAAGTCCGGCTCAATTCTACTGGACAAGACACCTCGAATGCTTTATTCAGGGCAAACTCTAGGGTAGTAACCATTTAAGCAAATTCCACGATCAACTTGAATCTATCCCTAAATGTGTATGGAAATCTCACCTCTGCACTGTTTCCATTTCGTTCTCTTGAGGCTCCATTAAAGCTTCGCCTTGCCTCCCTCTAAGGAACAAAGGATTGGTACTCATAAACGACTTCGTTAAATGTCATTAAGCTTGGAAACTAATCTTTTTAAGACTAACCCTTCTTATAAATAATGTCCTATCTCTGTTAGACTTTGCACTCCATGTAGATAATCTTCTATATATATAAAAGTGAAAGTATGTCTGTAAATGTTCAATAGACTCCGAAACCGCTCATCCTATTGGCCTGAATTTTTGTATATAGGGGTTTTCGGGTACGGCGGGTGTTCCTACGAGGTCTATTTTGCTCTATCTCGAACACTTCGGGTGGCTGTAGTGTACCGATATCCGTAAAATTCGAACTTTTGTATGGGAGGTACTCTTCGAATTACTGCTAAAGAGCTCAGATCTATATTATTTTGGTTTTTTCCGAAAAAAATACGATTCCCAAAGTTTCAGATCGATCGGTCCAAATTTAAAATGGCGGCCAACACAAAATGGTGGATTACCTTTTTCTTTGCAAGCCATTCGGTATAGGTATTAAATGAAAGGGTATGACAAGTAGTATCACCTGATTACTACTATTGGTTTATGGGTGCAGCATAGGCGCGCCGGGTCCCAGCTAGTTTAGTACATAAAGGAGAGAGGCTAACCAAATCTGAGCAGCTTATGTAGAATATTCGACAAGAAATTTAATCGCTGCAGAAATATTCTGAAAAATTTAGTGGGAAATATTCTAACAAGAGCTCCGCTTTGCGAAGTTTAGAATTGGACATTTTTAAAAGATATACCTTTACACATTACACTATCTCTAGAACGATTTCGTCCACTTACAACAAAGAAAGAACAATGAGCCTTCGAAACAGACCACTATGAAATATTGCCAGAATTGAACGCTGCCAAGCTGGGTATCCCGTACAATGTCTGTGTCGTAGCTGCGGGAGGACGAACGAGAGAGAAACACTTGTTCATTTCCTGGGTAAATGTCCGGCTTTAGCTAAAGTCAGATAGCGCACACTAGGCAGTTGCAATCTGGAAGACTTAAAAGAGATTTCCAGACTGACGGTCATCCATCACTGATAAGATCTACTATAAACTCCACAGGACGCTTTAGATTTCGGCCACCGTCGACCTTTTGGTACACCATGTTGTGGCATCAAAACGGCACGCCAAAGCGCTAATGGGCCCTCATGTCGTACCAAAGACAGCCCTACACCTAACCTGAAGGAACACATCAACGCAAACAGTTCCTGAGTAATAAAAATTATTTTCAAAAAATTACGGATTTGATAGATGCATTTTACATTACACTAGTGATCATCCTGGCTTCTCTGCATATCAATGAAATTCAGGACTGAATCAGTCACAAACCTATACACAAGTATGACGACCAGAGAAATCATTGTTCATCATCAATTGATGTTAAAGCAACTTAAAGTTATGGGAAAGATTTAAGATAATACAGAAAACGACAATGCAAAATAAATTTCCTTAAAATTATATTCCACTTTATTTATACTAAATTAAATCCACCAGAAACTAATTCTCATTCTACAAAATTTACTTTCAACATCCTTCCTCTAACAATGTGTACATTAATCCCGGCACATTTCCCTCAATACCACCCCCACCATAGCTTCACACACCATCGAAGGAACAAATAAACAATAAACTATTACGAAAATCAACAATCTGCAATCGCAAACAATGTGAAAATGCATTCACATACACATACATAAATGTTAAATTTTCTTCCTCTATTTAACAATATTCAAACATAAGGATCAGAAATTATGCTTAAATTGTAAATAAACTTCAGTCACGCAACCGTTCCGACGACGTTGTTGAGCGACTGCCACAGGACTTTCTTGCCTTCTAAACATCTCCGCTCATTACATTAAGAGTGGGGGGAAATTATTGGCACTTAAATTATAAATGCTATCTATTTGGTGCACATCCTTAGAACTTTATCTAAGCATATTATGCCTGGTTCATGGCATTCAGGAGCAAGGAAGGTGCGTTTCTACGTAAAGGACTCCCTTTCGTTACACAAACGAGGCAATAAACGAAGCTTTAAAAGCTTAAAAGCTACGTTTTCAAAAAAAAGGATAAAGCTTTAAAGTTTTCTAGAGCTTTGCAACATGTTTCTGAAAATTTCCCCTAGAAATCAGCTTTCAGGATATGGTTATAAGACACATTTCCCCTTGGATAAAGTTTTATATCGGCGGAGAATGCCAGCATAAAAGCTACTTGCAAGCTTTAGAGGGGAAAGCTTTTCACATTTCTGGGGAACTGAAATAGAAGTCCTTAAAGCTTGCTCGAACAATTCGTACGACGTTACTTATTCCGACTTGTTTGAGGATTTCAAAGTGAAGTTTTCCTTTGAAACTTTACTAAATTAAGAAGTGATTTTTTCCTGATTTTCTTTATCTGAAACCATGCCTATTTTTGGAAGCGGCATTATTCAACTTTTCTTCCACTTTTAAGGCACACGCACAGATTGTATCAAAGACCACCCTTTTTCCATTTAATTTCATATGCAGAGTGTTTGTCAAGCTTACTAATAATTTTGAATTAAACGAACATAGGTTCTTCCTTTTTTTGTTTTTATTTTTCATCCCTTGTAGACCGTGTACCAAAAGGAGATATGAGGTATTCAATTTTGTTTTAAAAACAGACCTTCAACTCTGTGTAATGAAATGGAGAAGGCATGTAGACTTGGCTGTTTAGATTTTTTTATTATACAACGATTCGGCAATTGGAGTTTTGGAACGTGAGTACCTTTTAAAAAGAGTCGTGATACTCGTAAACTCCAAACGAGAAATTATAATTTATTTTACAAGACAATGAACAAAGGATTTCGTTGAATGTTTTGTAGTTGTAGCAGTGGCGGTTCGTAAGGTTCAGGATTAGGAATGCAATGCGTAGGGCGTCAAAGCTAATATGCAGCGTAAATGGTCCTGAGATGTTTTCGTGTGCCTCTTAATAGCTTTGTGGAGAGTTGTTTAAGTCCGAAAATCCTGGAATTCTCCACACGTTGTTCTCAGATGAAAATAACAAACAGGGCCAACAATAAAGTTTGTTAGTGAATTTGCAACCTGTTAACCAACCATTCAATTTCATCATATAATTTATATGAGAAATGTCTGCTAAAATTATTTTTTGAGGATGGTTCACTTAAAGAAATAAAAGATTTTGGGCGGCCGTTATCTATAACTCGCCTTTTCTTTTCGAAAGTTCTAGATGCAAAAGATTGCCTCAGGAGTTCCCCGATATATGGTTGTTACACAAGCTATTTTCATATCACAGACTTTGGATCCAAATCTTCTTTGGATCAAGTTGTTGTTGTTGGTTTACTTCAAAGTTAATAGGCGTGTATCTTTTTCCTGGTGTAGCTACACCCGTGTACTCTAGAGTAGATGGAAAACAAAACACATTTTTTTATTTCAGTGTAGTTTATAACCTCAAAGAATAATCAATTGCATATAAATGGTAGTTTCCATATTTTTTTAACACCATTTCCTTGGACATATTTAATTTATTTAAACTTCTTCTGTTCGTTTAGAATAATTTCGGTTTTATCAATGATGTCATTAAATGACTACTTCAAAAAAAGCGCTTAAATGATTGATATAACCGAAACGGTGAATAATAAAAACTTAAAATTTTAAAGGCACTATCTTTTGCAAAAAAAAATCGAACTACTCGAATTATCTACTCCAATATATGAGCTGGGTTAGTTGGAACTACTCCAAAGTACACCGGTGTAGCTACACCAGGAAAAAGAAACACGCCTCCTTATGATCTAAAGTGGGATTACAGTGTAAAAAGAACGCAGCTATAATTACATTTATTTTTCTTTTGTATTGTTTCGCGATCTGTCTAATAAATGTAGTTATTTTATTTCTATTCCAATTTATTCCGCTAGGTGCGCAAATGACGTTTGACAGCTGATTGCCAAATTGTGAATCAACAATCGTTTAGCGTTAGATATTGACGAAAAATTGATTCAATTGTTTATTTTCAGTTGAATTGTGATTCTGTTGTAAGTTCATCGCAATCGTTTCATGAAATGAAGTAAGTTTCGTCGTTTTATCTCAAACAACTTTACAGATTTCTTTGTTTTGATTGTTTACTTGAACATCGATCTTATAATCGAAATATAAATAATACCCGTTGAGATTCAATGCGATTTCTTATTTAATGGAAGGAAACAAATGATTTGGTTGACCTGAAATTTTGACTTAATTTAATATTGTGACTTAAATTTTGGATCAAAGCCGCTTGGTTACAAGTCGATCACATTCCTGGCACATCACACATTTCATTTCAGCGGTGTACTGCCGATAGAATTAATCTCGCATGAAAAAAATTCTCATTTTGAAGCGGTGAGCCTCGCATTTGAACTCTTTGATATTGTTTGTGCTCATTTATTAAGCAGGAGGCTGAGCCAGAGATGCAACCATTGGGATTAGTGGGAGGCAGCCGCATCGGAGTCTTATGCCTCCTCAAACAAGTGAATCCCGCTGACCAACCAACAAAAGCTGTGACACCGGCAGTAACAGACTACCAAGGGAACAAGGAGGTTTACCGTCCGCCAGATTTTATAGCTTTGCTAACAAATCAAGCAAAATCCAAATAATGGCCTGCATTTCAATCACCGCTGGCTGGAGACCTTTGAAAATGCTTCATTTTGGAGTAGATATATTGTTATGAGCGCTTCGCTAGGGCTGAGAACGAGTAGCCAACTGGACGATGGTTTTCACCAAATTTCAGTATTTCAGAAGAGATTCCGGAAACTATCAGAATGTATGCCTCCGAAGATCTCACTGGCTAAGTACTCTTCCGTGAACATACAAAACAGGCTACTCTGGGTTTACCTACGGTACGCTTTAGTCAAAAGGTTATCAGTAGGACCATACCCAATAAAGTTTGGGACTCCCTTGATGAGTTTGGTCACTTCTACTTGGGTCTCGGGTCACAGGAGCTTCGAAGGTTATGCAAAGGCGTATGCTGGCACCTCAGGATACTGGTCGTCTCGATCATCAAACACTGCGCCCTAAATTACCACTATAGAGGAAAAACTAACAGAAAATCAAATCTGTAAACTTATCGAGAAGGATGTGTTTGTCCTTCATGTTCTGTGTCACTGTATTGCGATAGTGAAGAAGTGGGACTAAAATGTTTTTCGCTCGCTTCGCTTGTGGGTTTTGTTTTGTTCTTTATAGGAATTAATATATAAGAAATTGTTAATTAAATAAATGTTCTTTCTATTTGGCAAAGTCAACCAAGTCATTTATTAGTACAGTTCCTTTCTTACTTCAGAATCGACTTAAATGAAATAATCCATTTAATTTCATTTCTTCGCTTTCGCTGATAAGACCCGCGCTGAAAACGGATGGGGACTTCTCTTCTACTACTTGCTGTGCCAATGCCTTTCGTTTCGGCGAAACTTTTTGCTTAGCCTTCTGCTCCGCAAACTGCTTTGGTCCTGAAAAGGGCCGTTTCTGTTTATCGTTTCGTCTTTCTTCTATCATTTATTGAATAATCCTGTTTTTGGTCCTGAAAAGGACCGTTTCGCGGTTCATAATTAGAGATTTACATTGTAGTCGATAGATCAACTAGTCTGTTGCTGGAGCCCGATCAAAAGTTGCCATGCTCTAGCCCAGTGGTGGCTAACTTATGGCACGTACGAAACTTTTGCTGGCACGTGAACGATTTATTATTAAATTGGATTTAATATAGATAATTTTAAAATTAAGCCATGTTTTGGATGAAGTTACGTGTGCTTTTTTAAAATGAACCCGTCCAGTGATTGCAAAGTGTACAATCATGTACTTACATATAGTCCAGGGGCCGGATTCCGCAAGCGTAAACATGAATGTCTGCACGACGAAACAAAGGCAATTTCCTTGCGGAATCCGGCCCCAGATAGTGAAACGAAAACCTTAATGACGAATACATCGATAGATTGAATCGCTGTCTCACTTTCTTTCTTGCTTTGCACTTCGTGCTGCTTTGAAACAAGTTTAAAAAAAACTAGTTGGGACGTGGGTTTAACTCTTTCGGTTCACACGATAAACTTCCGAGTATGATGAATGTTGAATATTATGAAATGTAGATTTAGGATTTTTCTAGAGAAATAGTTTTTCCCGAACGTTAGCAAACGAACATTTCCTTCGTAATTCGTTCGCGACACTAGAGCGCATGGTCAATGTTGGAAAACAGTTCCCTGTCCAAAAAGTACTGATCTAAGGTTTGAAAAATTCCTGATGTTTGTAAAGGGTAACGTAATTTTTGCACGAGAGTGCTCGGATTTTGACAAGTGATGTCTTGTTGGGAAGTTATCGCTGTGCGGTATCCAGAACAGGTAACTTTATTTAGAACGGTTTTCATTCCAACGAGTTTATTAGATATTAGAAAAACAAAGAAATGTTAAACTAGTGCTTGTGATTCTTAGCCGAAGTCTTTTCATTTAAACAAAAACAGGGCTCGACCGAATGTTATGAAATTTTTTCAGAGCACGTTTTCGCTAATACGCTTCGATGGGCAACTCAAAGAATTCGATATTGTTTTTGGTTCGTGCAATATCGTGCAGGTACAAAAATCACCACGTCGCTTAAACAAAAAAAAGGCTCGACCAAATTTTATGAAAGATATGTCAATACTTTATCTATGCCGAGAGTATTTTCTTAACGAAATATTTAACAGCTGCCGAAATAAAACGCGTTGCAATTTCAACTCGATAACATTTCCGTCCACTGCCTTACTTTTCTTTGGCGATCATTTCAGTAAATGTACGTACTTTCAATCTACGTGTAGGGCGCTCAAAACGATTTTCATTGGTATGGCACTCATCCAATAAATGCTGACTTGAGTTCTTCCTTTTTTAATCAACATTGAGCCAAAAACCTGCGATTAATTTCTACCGTCGAAATATGAAATAGCATATTTTTATCAATAAAGGATTGACCGTTTGCTTAAATGCTGATAACAAGGAATATTTGTGGCTGTTACTATGTACAACTTTGTGCTGCTCGAGATCCTCTCTTACATGGCTTATTATTTTTGTCGATTTTATTGGTGCAAAAGATTTCGCTTTTGTCTGAGAAATTTTACATAATCAGCAGCGTGTAAAAACCATTTTCCAACCCCCCCCCCCCCCCCGCCAGATGTAAGAAATGGTTTTTCGTTATTAGTTATCCATAAACTACATAGTGTCAAGGTGTCATAGCTGCTCATATTTCGCATTTGCACCGGAATTCTTACATATTTTAAACAATATTGTGCAGAAATGCACCCACGCGCAACCCCTGGACTGGTGGTGCCAATGTTTCATACTTTTTGCTAATAGCTAATCTGACTATATTTCCTATTAGTAAGGATATCTTACAAAAAAAACCGCGGCCTCCCGGAATATTGTTTCAATTGAGTTGCTTCAGAGTCTTGTTGAGTTGTTTTTCGGTAAGCACAAGTATTGTTTTAATAGTATTGTGATTGTGAAAATATAGGCGTTGATACGTTCTGCAATTTAATAGGTATGAATTTTTGAAATTGTCTAAATAAAATTCTGAAACACCAAAATTAAAAACTGTCGGGCACGCCAGCAACACGATAAGTAATATTTGTAATTTTCTGGCACGCGCACATAAAAAGGTTCGCCACCACTGCTCTAGCCAGCTACATAACTACAAATCGCTTTCGACAACATGGAACACGTTTAGCCTGTTCGACTAGGCATCTGCATTTTACTTATCTGTGCTCATACCTTCTTATTGAAATGAATGGTAATGCCAAAAGTTGTCGTTATGCCTTCGACCCTAGGACATCGCAATGTTAATCGAAGCGATGTTTCGGTCTAGAAAGTAGACATTATGCATTCGAAGGAACATGTACAGAATCGACTCTGGAAGGTTTCCATTCCCTACTGGGGTGTGTTGTTGTTGAATTGTCTGACATGTCCGAGTCTGCCAGGATCAACCAAGAGTAGAGTGAAAACCATAAAAGTAGACGCCCGAGTGTCCCATTCGCTCTGGTTGTTTGAAAGCGCAGCTTTTTCACTCAAACAACCAGAGGGAATGGAAAGCTAGGCGTCTTCTTCTATGGTTTTACCTCGAGCAGAGATTGGGAGGGAAAGAGAGGAAATAAAGGGTTAGCGGGTTACCTCTGGATCAACTTCCCCGAGGTAGCCCGTTTGGTCTATTTATGTCGGAGTCCTCCCGGATCAACTCTCCGGGTCTTGTCGGTTTATCGGTTGGTCGCCGCCACTGGATCAACTCTCCGTGGCTTGCTGGTGTGTCGGTCGTTCGGTACCACTGGATCAACTCTCCGTGGTTGTCAATTGATTGATCGGTCTGCGCCGCTGGATCAACTCTCCGTGGCTTGTAAATGTATCGGTCCGTCAGCGTCACTGGATCAACTATCCGTGACTTGTCTGTTTTTTCTGTCTGTAAACCATACAATCAGCGCTCCTATGGTTCTGTCCAGTTATCAGGCAGAGGAATCAACTCTTCCACTATCTAATTACGACTGACTCTCGCAGGTATGCACCGGCCTTTAATGTCTTTTACAGCTGTTTTGTCCTGTGTTAACAGCGGTGGTGCTGTTGTGTTTTTTTGTTGACAGCGGCCTGTTTCGTTACACATACGGTTACCAGACGACAGGGATTTCGCTGACATGTCCGGAATTTCTGTTTTCCGTCAGGTAAACAGGGAAAATTAAAAAAAGTCAGGAAATTTGGAAATTGAAAGAGAAACATATAAAAATAAACATTGATATATTTATTGAACATTGAACAGGAATTAGAGAATCAAATTTTTACATTACATTAAAAATAAGTAAATTATTAGGTCAAATTATTTCAATCTGTCTCATACTTAGCAACTGCTGCTCTTGTATCACGATTTTATAAAACTCTTCACATGATTGTATTCTTTAAATTGAATTGTGTCAAGAATAAAGTCTATTTCTCTCCTTAGGCCGGCTCCAAACGTTGGCACTAAGGTTGGCCTCAATGCTACTTGTCCAACGTGTGGATCGAGAAATTTGCAGTTGGCGTGAACATTGTGGATTGGCGGTCACCTGTCGGAATCTGCACCAACATGCGCTGGTATCAACGTGTGGCGCCGGTGTTAGTCCACTTGGGTGCACAATGAGAATACCCGCTCTAAGTTCGCATTTTCAGCTTGTATTGCTAATATAAAGCAGCAAATCTTGTTCAGTTCTAGAAGTCTCTCCACGCTGCTGGTTTTGAAAATTATTTCCCATTGTTTAACAGGCATCATTTCAAAAAAATCTTGTTTTATATACTTGGTGGTGGTCCGTTTATTTCAAACGGGTTTCCCGCTGCCCCAACCCGTTTGCGCTTCAACTGGCATAACGGTATAAGTGGCTTAGGTTGTAGGTATGATGGATTTTAAAAGCTTAGTTTATAGGACTACTGGGTTTTAATAGCTTGGGCTTAATATATTCAATTTTGGTATTTACACCGTCATTAAAATCGCTATTGAGAAAAAATGTCAGGAAATTGTCTAAGAAGTCAGGGGGGATTTTGTCAGGAAATCTCATTTTCATTTCTGGTAACCCTAGTTACACATCTATCAAATGAACGGTCGATTTTTAATAATGTCATTTTACATCGAAATTATCACCCCAAACAAAAGAAAGCTCAAAGTTCCAACTTGGTGCAATGAAACCAATAAACAACAGCATCTAGAATATACCTATTTTCACTTAGAGACTTCCCGGAAATCAAAACTCTCACGGGAATAATCTGAGAAGTCCAAATAATACAATAACAAATGCTTTCTGGCTTCTATGAACTCGGAATAAATCTGGCTAAAATACAAATAAATGAGAATTAGTTTTTCCTGTTTTCTCCAAAGGGCATATCCCAAAACGTATACTTCCAAACAAACACAAAAGTAATATAAAAATTCCGGCAATTCCGGCAAACAAGCACCACACCTCAAATCTCTCTAAAAAAACATCCGTGCAGCTACTTGTCCCCTTAACAAAAAATTTTATTGCCAAAATAGAATTTAAATTAAGGGAAAAAACAAATTAAAACAAAAAAAATCCTCAAATAAATTTCCTCCGGCCAACTTCAATTCACCTTTGATTACCGTCAACATAGAATTAGGATAAACATCACATAAAACTTAATCGCCTTTAAGGCATTTCTCCGCATCAAATGCCAAGGTCACCATCGATTTCTGCCGGAATAAAAAGGAAGACGAACAAAAATTGTCATGTCCTTTTTTTTCAACTCATTTGTAAATGTCCAGCAGAGTATCCTGATGGCAGTTGGTGTGTTTAGTTATTTTTTATTTCTTTTCTTTTCTCCTTTTTTCCGCTGGTATCCTTGAAGAAAATTTTTTACTTTTATTCGTAGTGGAAAATGCCTATAAGGATGCGGCATCTGCCCTAATGGAGTCGTGGTCCTTTATTGGTTATTCGATGTCCTAACAAGTTGTTATCATATACAAGCTTAACCAAAACTGATATATTTTTGCCCTACGAATGTCGAAAGATTTCCTTACAAAAAGAAAAAGAAAAAGGACATTTCTGCTGAGGGAAATTTCATGTCATGAAGGACACTACTACTTCCTGAAACTTGACCAAAATTTTAGGGTGATACATATGTATGTAATAAGGAAAAAGTTCTTGCCAAATTATGAGACTTAATATGGTCGGGTGAATAGATTCTAGTTTCAAAGGGAAAAGTTTTAGTGGACACAATTTTTTTTATATGAATAGAAAAGTGCTAAAGTTATGGGTTTGGCCTTGATAGTGATAGGGCCATGGGAGAAATTAAGGATTCAGGGTTTTCACGAGTAAAATGAGCTTAAAATATGGATGTATTAAAACAGATTCTTTATTTATCTGCATATCCTTCCATTGTTTGTATTAGGTAGCCTAGGATCTTGCATATTTCTAGGACCTTAAGGATTTCAACTCGAAAAGGATTATTTCAATTTCAAGCTGTACTCCTAAGTTCACCCCAAACCTTGTCCGTCTTTTTAAGGATGCTTTGGCGCCATGTTGTACGAGGTCTGCCTCGTTATCTGCTGCTCTGCTGGGTCCAGGTTAGAGTTTGCTATACGTTATATGTTCATCGTTTTTTCTTAATGTGTGCCTCGACAATATATATTTTCATTTGACCATTTTTATCATATCTCCTTCTCTCCAGTGAGAGACAATAAATCTTCATTTGTGATGGTGTTTGGCCAGAATATCCTCGTTATATTCTCAGGCAGAAATTTAAAACCATTGCAGTTTTCGTCTGTTAAATGTTGATATGTGTGCAAAGGTTCGGATTTGTCTAGTACATATTATTGATTTGCGACATTCACTTTGAACACGTGAAATTTTATCTTAAGAGTCAGTCCCTCTCGACCTCTAGATGCATCCTAATCTGAGTAAATCTTTTATTGTTACCTCAATATACTTTGAGGTACCTGTACCTCATTCCTCGGCTATAATGCCTTCGAAGTATATGAAACTGCCTGTTGGTGGAAATGTCTCACCTATTACATACCATTTGTATTTGCGGTGTATATTTTCAAGCCTACTTACGAAACCTTGTTTTTGTTATATTTGATCGAAACGATTGGGCAGCAGCACTATATCAGCTGCATATGGTGTTCATGCCAAGCCCAGACCACAACATTTTAGGCGAAACCCACAAAGTTGTTCTCTTTTTCTGGCGGGACCAAATTCTGGCAATGTTGAAAAATTATACTGGTGCTACTGCATAAATACGGCGGTGCTAAAATTGTCAGAAATTAATTTTTGTAGCAATCCTTAAGCCTGAACCTAGTATGACGTACGTACCGACGGTACGTCATATTAGGTTCAGGCTAAATACGGTCTTGCGGATGTACACAGACGTGGTACGGCCAATACTCACATACGACTTTAGCATGAACCTAATATGACGTGCTGCACCGTAAGAAAACTGAACGAATTTAAGACTACTTACGCCATTTTAACAGATAGCCCTGAATGAAAATGTAAAGAGACAAGTGACAAGTGCAAAATGAAGATTTAAGTGATTTTTTTTGATTTATTTCAGTTGTTGAAGCAATAGAAACAGCTTAGAAGTGCTAAACAAAAAAAAAGAATAAAAATCGACAAATAAACAAAACGAGAAACATTCACGGATATTATAGTGTAGTGTTAAGTGAGAAACACAATTGGAGCTTTTCTGCCAGCTTTTCGGCTGGCTTGTAAATAAAATAAAATTTTGCAGACAAAACCCGACGATATTCTCCCCCGTTTAACGAAGCACAGATCAACAAAAGATAATGGTGAGTTTACACGAATTACACACTTGTCATTTTTTCGGTCATAATTTGCCATTATCGATTACACGGTCATAATTTGTGTCATTATTTCTGTCATAAAAAATGACAAAAATTCGTGTCATAAAAGTTGTCAGAAATAATGACACAAATTATGACCGTGTAAACGATAATGGCAAATTATGACAAGTTATGACAAGTTGTCATAAAAGAATGAACTTGTGTTCTGTTTTTCGAAATATTTTCAATAATAATCAAAAATAATGCAATGAAATACACTGTTTTCAATATTTATTTACGAAGGTGGTTGATTTATACCAAATTAAGGCAAATTTTATGATAACGGATAATCCTAAAGGGTCCCTTAATCGATTGGAAATTAAAAAAAATTGTAAAAAATTGTTTGTCCAGCTTTATGCTTCAAATTCGATTGGATGCGTGTTGTCAGGTACAAATAAATTGTTTCCAACCCTTAAGGAGTTTAAACTACCCCTACAATTTTTAAAATCAACTATAAACAAAAAAAAATTGCAAACCGTTAATTTGTACAATTTTTTTCCTTTTGCGGTTTAATAGATATTATCAGCCAAAAATTAATTATTTTCAAGCCTTAAGGGATAAACTACCCCTAGATTAAACGGGCGGACCACGTAATCAGGGACCCAAAAACATACATATACGGATAGAGTTTCAAAAAGGTGTTATGTTATATACCCAAACGCGCGTTTTGGATATTTGGCAATAAACGACCGCAATTTATGTTCATATTCGTTATGATCATTTTTATTTATCTTAACAAGGCAAATCTCATATCGAAGTGTGATTGCAAGACGTTCTCCGGAAGAAATTGGTTGACGCATGTTTGTGGTTTACTTTTCGATCAACGGAGCGAGCCACTTTATTAAGGAGGAAATCGAAGAAATCCATCCTTAAAAAATTTTTGAAGGGTGAAGGGCCGGAGTTGCAATCGCAATGTCTCGTAAAAACCAGTTTCCAAGAACATTGGACGGCATTACGATTTCTGTTTTCTTCTCCTTTTGGTTGTTTTTTTTATAAATTTCAGTCCTTCTTTAGCAGTATCCCCAACACAAATAAATTCAACTCTGTAATAATTCGACTTGCCATTATTTATCATTCGTAATTCAACAATTCAATTCAACTCTTGCCATTATTTATGGCAACTGGTCATAATTTAATGACATGTTATGACAAAGCTCCACACATGTCATTATTTGTCATTATTTCCGTCGTGTAAACAGCAATGTCATTAATTATGACCAGAGATTATGACAATTGTCATTTTTTGTCATTCGTGTAACCGGGGCATAATGACAGCAGCCAGCTGAAAATTTAAAATTTTTTAAAGCTCGAGCTGACCGAAAATCGGCATTTCGGCTGACCGAAAATCTGAAGCTGTTATTCCCCGTGTTCTTTTAATGAACTGGGTTTTGAGAGCTTTTGAGTTCCCATACAAAATCGAAAACGCAGGTTTTATCTGGGTCTTCTGGTTCTTCGATTTTGTATGGGAACTCAAAAGCTCCTCAAAAGCTCTCAAAACCCAGTTCATTAAAAGAACACGGGGATTGTGACCAGATGCGTGGTTTTCCACATGCCAAAAGCTCAAGCTGGCAAAAAAGCTCCAATTGTGTTTCTCGACTTATATGTTGTGCGTTAGCAAAAAAAACGCACGAAAGGAGACTATATGGCATTTACTGTTCCAAATTTATTATTATATTAATTGTTAAATAGGAACAGATATTTCAAATAGCTAACGGATGCCAATGTTTTGTGCCTTTTTTACGGCACCGTACGTAACATTCCAGAATTTAGCGAATATTCATCAAGTTTATTAAGTCAATTTAGGTCGGTGCCATAAACTGAACAGTCATGTTCCTAAGTACGTACGGTTACGCTAGGTACGTTTTTTTTACTTTTTAGTTCATTTTTTGTCACAAGGGCGTCGTGTTTTTTAATTTTTTAATTATTTTGTTTTTCTTAAATATTTTTACTGTTCACTTTCAATAAACTACAAAATACGACAACTTTTTTATCATGATTTAAAAAAAACGACACAACGGTTGCTCGGTCTTAAAGTTGCCATACCTGATAGATGGGTATAGTATTTTTTTTATTTCTTTCTCTTTCCCCCATAAGCCCCGGAATTTGTTTAAACATGGGTAGAAAACCTTGCATTTTCTAACATAAACATTTGTAATTGATGAAAAAAGGCATTATAAAAGGGAAAAATCATCAAAATTTTATTCCTTCTTTTTTATTTATTTAGTTTCAATCTTCCAAATATGAAGTTAATTAATTTTAAGTTAATTTTTATTTACAAAAGTGTACATGTAAGTGAAAAACGTTTGCCACCTATGCTGGATTGGTCCCATGAAAAACTTCGGATGAGCAGTCCATTCGTCAGTGACAGTAACCGTATTCCGCTGAGAAGGCTCCGGCCGATTTTTTTTCTTTTGCCAAACCTCAAATTACCACTTCGAGGCACCCGTTTTCAGTCGATAGATGGCATAAAAAAGAATTCTGGCCTACTTTGAAGGCGATACAATAAATTTGGATGAATAATACATATTTTGTGTTTCATTGACCAATTCCCGGTACTTTTTTGACATAGTAGTATTTTGCATTACGCACCCTAGAAAAATTCTGTCGTTACGCCTATGGATCAGAGGCATAAAAATGGCATCTAAAACACTGTATTATCGAAAAACTATATTAAATTTCGACAATCAGAGTGCTCTAAATGCACTTGGAACTTTAAGCCCGAATCACAACTTGCTTGGGCTGTAGTAGAAATAATAGAGTACCTAAAGAGATAAGAAATCGAGTACCTTTCTGCTTGTTCTTTTCCTCTAAACGGAGGTGTGTCGGCCTGCGGTGAACCCAAATATTCCTCATCTTACTACCAGTCTCAGTCCTCAGCGGTAAGAGTGTTGTTTTATTAGGATAAATGTTTAGTTCCTTACTGATGCGGCAAATGTGACTCAGACAGACGATAGTTTTCGGAGATGTTTGCCCCGAATCATTATCACGGTATCATTGACTTATCCTTGACCGTTAAATCCTGACGAAATTAATTTCTCCCAGTGTTCATCAATCATAATAGGGCAAAGGTGTTACACAGAGTACACAGAGTACACAGCCTATAACGGCTTTGATTGTGACGGTACAAAAGCGGTGATGCTGGCATCAACTATTTTATAACAAGCTAATGATGATACAAAATCAGAAAGAGCAATGCATGGGACGACGATCCGTTTTTTTGGAAGTTTTTACCATTGCCACACAAACACAGCCAGCACCACCTTTTATTGTCTAGATTATTCTTCCAAGAGTCTTTCTTGTTTTATTTAACCAATTCCGGAGGTTGGTAATTAAAACTCATCACCGCCTGCTTTAAAGTAGGCATTAAGATAAAAAATAGCCAACAAAGTGCCTCTAAAGGTGAATAAATCTCAAAAGAGAGAATAAAAATTCCCCAAAAACTAAAGTGTTAAAAATTTACATTTAAAGCATAAAATTTTCGTTAATTTTAAGGACTTTCTTTCATTTACATAAGTGTATATGCAAAATGCTCAAACTATGAACATCAGAATATACCCACGCTTTGGAATCCCCACCGGGGGTCGGAATGTGTGATAATCCCAGCGAAACAGCGTAGGAAGGAGTCGGCACTAATGTTTTAAACTACATCTGTTGATGAGTACCCAAAAACGACTTGATAATCCCATACAACATAGGTCATCATGTTACAGAAAAGAGCGTGAGTCCTCCTTTAGATAAGGTAATAAAATAGGGCCACATACATGCTAGTCATACATATGAATGGTCGGAAGCGACTAAATCTATATACGCCACCATCCTTCAGTATCCCTTACTAAAGCAACTATTGTTGCTGTTTGGTTACCAGTAATAGCGACTAAACATGGGCTGGCTTTATCAAGTCATCATAAGACATTGTTACTTATCCTAGTGCCATAAAAAGACAAGTAGCCAAAGGCGAAGGCGGAAGGCAAGTAATTCCGTGATAGCACTCACTCAATGTAGTACCGGAGTACATACACACATACATATCCTTTTGCAACCGCATAATAAAGGAGCTTGTGCTGATCCAGCCTTTTTCCCTATTTTTGGCAAGGATAAGAACAATTGTGTCGGTTAAGGGATAATTTATGATAGCAACGAGACTATGAAATGCCGCCAACAAATGCCATTTTTTTGCGGATTGTATTTTACGTGTGTGCTGTGTGTGCCACTTCAAAAATAATAGTAAAGTGCTTTATTACAAACATGCTTCGGGGGGTGACAGGTGTCTCGAATTTTTAATTTTAATTTTTTGGTTTCTTCAATTAATTTTTTATTTTCATAAAAACAACCTCATTTTGTAAATAATTACTTAAAGTAAATTAAATGCTGGCGAAAAAGTGCAAATTTATTTTGACATTAATCGAATAACAATTGTGGCCACTTAATAACAAAATAATTTAGTGTGGATTTAAATTGATTTTTTTTTAATTTTGAAATTGTTCAAACTTATTATTACAGTTTTGAGTGGATGAACGGCTTTAATGGGAATTTAATTAAAATTTAATTAACATAATGAGATTTTCGTGGATATAAAACGACGGTGATTTCTTTTATTTCATATTTTTTAATTTTTTTACTGAAACACTTAAAGCTTTTATTTTGCATATATAGGGGCAAAGGCCCAGCTCTTGTGTGTATAAAAGCCTCGAAATTTTTCAGTATATGATTGAACTGTATCAAAATTTTAATTAATTAAAAATCGCATTAATGAATGAATGCATTTACTTGAAACGAAAGTGAGTATCTCTCTCATATTATCGAAGGCAATGATCCTCAAACCTACACAAGGATGTAGCAATGAAATTTTCATATATAGCCAAGCTTCGTATTCACAATTAAGGGGGTCTTACTATGTAACATTTTCAAAAAATCGATTTTTTTTTACATTTTTTTCATCTAAATAGTGTTAGAAATATGCTGGTAAAAGGATTTAACTGTGGACGGGCTCGTTTGGCAGTGACAGAGCATTTTTCACAATATTTTATTACGTTGTCAATCTTTAAACGTGTTTTTCCGAAAGTCGTCTTTTTTGAGGTGGGGTGAACGTTTTCGAGAAATCTACCTGACCGATCTTGTCATACTACACATTTTTATTATCAGAAAACATGTCGCAACAGATAGACACGAGCTTTTTTTGAAATTCTGGTCCAAAATTTTTTAACAGCCTTGAATAGCAGAAAAAAAAAGTGCAAAAAAAATTTTTTTTTTCAAAATTCTATTACTATAAGAATTTTTTGAATTTTTGAAAAAGCTCGTGTCTATCCATAGCCAAGGGAATGAGAAAAATAAATTTTAAAGGTTTTTTGGTTTCAGATCATCTGATCGGTCAAAATCTTTCACCCCGTGCGCCCTGGACACTTTTGACGAGGACGCAGTGAAGGACGTGTAGCGGTCACATACGTCATTTTTATGTAAAACCAAAAAAACTATGTAAAGTTCAATAATTAATGATAACATTACAAAAAACTGCTTCCCGAAATCATTTGTAGTTTTCTACTAATCAATTTTTGAATATAGCGCTCGGAAATGAGGTATTATATAGTAAGACCCCCCTAAACGATTATTTAAATAAAATATTTTAATAAATTCAACACGTAGTTGCGGCGTTAAATGGTCCATAATAAATTGTTATGGGCTACTAACCACAACTGACATATATGAACTGACAAATGGCAACCAAACCAAAATGGCGGCCAAATAAAATCGGCCTGAAACAAAAAACACCGCCGGCCCAAATTGTGAAACCGTACATTCACTCTATGAGAATATAATAATCGTTGGTGTATCAATTTTTTTTCTCGTGCCAAGCTAGTGTAACGATAGCGATGCAGGGCTGAGCTATGTAAGCCCTGTAGAAACTACTGACATGTAGAATGGACTGCTCATCAGAAAATTTTCATGGGAACAATTCGTGGCAATAACTGGCAAATATTTTTTCACTGACATGTAACTTTTGCGAGTGTTGTTTTACCAAGCAGTCCCCCAGCTAAATACTAACCACTTCCAATGCTGCTTTACCTACGCAATCGAACGAGAACCTTTTTACGGAGTATGGATTGGCACCCTTTATGGGCACCAAGATAGTTGCCCCTTTTCTTCGTCCTATACAATTTTTTAAAGCAATTCAGGCGATTTCGTGCATCCCGGTGGTGGGAGCGTGGATCCCTGTGGCGGGAGCGTGCACCCCTGTGGCGGGAGTGTTCATGCTAGTTTTATTCCCGAGTAAAAATCCATCCCTGTACTTACGAGGGTCTTGGTTTTGCCCGTATTCAACGGACATCAGTATTTTGTGCACCCTGCACTTCTTTGAAATAGGCAATAAACCGTTTGCCTCAGCAAATTGGACACACTTCTCGGGAGTAGCGAATTCCCGAACAATATACGCCAAATTAAGACTACATATTCGCGATTTCCTCCACATTTAGTCGCCGGGGAGCGTATTCACCGTATATATTTAAGTTTTCACTCGACATCTTTAAAACAACTTAACTTAAACCGTGCCGCAGGAAACTAAAGTAAAGCAGTGCAAAAAGGTATTAAATATTTTTGAAATAACGGAACATTTCGTCACTTCCACCCTTCACAGGAATGCTCGCACAACTCCAAACCACCCAACCCCACCCTTGCCAAGCCTGAAATAACTCAAATCATGCCGCAGGAAACTAAAGCAGAGCAAAAATGTTTTAATTTCTTTTGCAATAACGGGACATTTCCGCACTTGGATACTTCACACAAATGCTCAAATAACCCTTCCCACCCAACCCCACCCCTTCCCCAGCCTAAAATCGTGCCGCAGGAAACTAAGCCAGAGCCGAAAACCCTAGTAAAAATGTGCCGTGCGCATTTGTTCGCTACGCGTGCTAGCTGTGGCGCCGTGCGTGCTAGTGCGTACCTGATGCAGGCTAGCTGCGGGCGAATTTTATTTTTACTCGGGGAAGTTTAATCTACTAAAAAAATGATTGTCAAAAAAAGATAAGAAATAAAATTTCGATGATTTTTCCCTTTTTTTCATCAATTACAAATGTTTATGTTAAAAAATTCCAGGTTTTCTACCCTTGTTTCAACAAATTCCGGGGCTTCTGGGGGAAAGTGAAAGAAATAAAAAATCACTATACCCATCTATTTTTTTGTAAATATTGTAATAATGCGCAACGTGTACTGCGTAATTTTTTCGGTCCGCATAATTGTCCAACAGAGTGCGCAATCTTTAATATCGTACATAAATTCGAGACAACCCGGATCGGTGGTAATTCATCATCGCGCTCAGCAACTGCATATTTCACGAGGCTTTTTGCAGCGAATTTTGACAAAGGACTTGAATTTGCACACTTACAAGCTTCAATTGACTCAAGAACAGAAGCCCACGAACCATTTTGAAGTGTTGCCAATATGCAAACTTAAGTGGATATCAACTATCAAATCATTTTCAGCGATAAGGGACACTTTAGGTCAAACCAAAATGGAAAGTAACGCAGAGGTGAAGTAGACTTACTTCCACTGAAGTAGATGTAACTCCCACTTCACTTCCATTTTGGTCACTCTCATACATTCATATGCAATGGTACCTAACTTCATTTCACTTTACTTCCCATTTATATTTAGCCATTTCACCTCGATGGATTCGTCAATCAGAATCATCGCATCTGGTCTAATGAGAACAAAAGAGTTTTTGTTGAGAATGCCATGTATCCAAGAAAAGTCGCCGTTTCGTGCGGTTTTTAGAGAGGCGGAGTCATTGGGCCATATTTTTTTTAAAAAGTTAACTGTTACTGTGAATCGCATACGCTATGGCCCCATGATAACGGATTCTGTGGTGCCGCAATTGCAGCTACGAATATTGACAATATGTGGGTCCAATACGATAGTACCACGACACACAGCCAACGAAATAAAAAGCAGAAAAAGTTGGATGGTCATCTCAATTGGCCGCTCAGATCATGTTATTTGACCCCTTGGATTCCTTTTTTTGGCCAAAATTTAAAGACAAGATGTACGCCAATAAGCCACAACCTTTAAGACCTGAGGATGAGATAATTGGAAACATTAATGAAATTGAGCCGCAATATTGCCTCAGCGTAATCCAAAATATAGACATGTGGATGGTGGTTTGCCGTCAAAGACGTGGTGAAAATGTGGGCGATATTTTGTTCCATACTGTAATTGATTAAAAGATAATACACACTTTACACGGTAAAATCCCTAATGGGACACCCTTTATCAATTGTTGTTTTCAGTGATGAATATTAATTTTAGGTTTTGTCCACGGTCTGATCTCGTTTTATATTCCTTGGAAAAATGCTACGATGTCCTTTTGAGCAATTCTCGTTTAATATTTTTTAATTTGAATAACCAAGTCCTGCTTATTTTCATTGCATTTGTTCTCAAGCTTCAATTAAATACGAACGAATTTTTTAGTAATTTCCGCTTTTTAATTACTCTCGTGTTTTTTAATCAGTTGCACATTCTCACATAACCCAATTTTACATGGCAATCGCCCAAAATTGATTGAAATTTAATCCGAAATTTGGTTAAAAAACGAATCACTTCCATTACCGCAACGACGACGATTCATGCCACTACTGGCTCTTATCTTCCCGTTATCCTGATGACTTGCATCTCGATTGTACACAAATTTTTATGTCCTCTATCCTTCAGTAAGTGCCATCATAGTCTATACCCAATCCAAATTACAAAATAAATGGAAAACAATGCACTTCAAATGCATAGCAATTTTTGTTGGCAATTAAAATGCAGTTTGTGCTTTAATTGCCAGAAGATTGCATCACATCGATTTCCTTCTCTAGGCTGGGGTGAACGTTTTCCAGATTACTGCCAATTCAAAATGTCGAAATCCCCAAAAATTTAATTTCCATTTAAAGGAAGCACTCCACCCGCACATTACTATATGTATGTATTGGATTGGGATTGCATCTCGTGCTTCTTCTGTGACTGTTGTTTGGTTATTCTTGCCCGAATGCCATACAAATTCCTGATAAATTTTCTGGCTATGGCATATAAATCCGGGCAAATGATATTCGGCACAAGACGTAGACCAGTTTCATTCGACCTAATTGAAATACAAACGTAGGTAATTTTATTATCGGATTATCCTGATTAGTATTCGGATCACGAATTCGATTTTGTGTGCTCAAAGTTGTGCAACATGAATTTGTGAAAATATTGGGGAGGAAGTTATTTTGTTTTCAGGAATCCTGCACCAAGGATCATAATGAACCGAAGAATTTAAGATTTATGAGATACACTTTCAGCACGAGAGAAAGACTTGTTCCGTGTTCTTTTATTATTTGATAAGAAAATCATGAAAAAAGGGAAATTTTAAAAAAATACTTGACGAAAAGTTGAAAGGGAAAAAATTTTTAAATTAATTTTTTTTTAACTTTTGCAACTGACGGCAACTGTGTCATTCAGAAAACATGGTAACTTACAAAGAGTGACAGATTTCCGTTCAAGGAGACATGACGAAAAATTCAAAAACTTTTTTTATAAAATAACTTTTTGATATTGGTTTTAAGATACGTACACTGCGCCCCCACCATACCGATTCTTCCCGGTGATGATTTTAAATTAATAAATACAAAAGTGACATCAAACAATTCATGATGTTCATGGTATATCCACTTACAGGATGATTGAAAAGTCATTACATGCACCTCACGTGTCTCTATAGCTGGGAAAATTCAAACACAGCACAAATAGATCCAGTGAACGAGTGAGAAATACGATATGTTTGAGTGCTTTGATGAAATTTGCGGTTTATGCTGGAATGAAGCTGCAAACTACAATAATATGTACTGTGCATAGATATAAATGCGGTAGGTGTTGATCGAATTGCTTGCGTTAGATACGATATATGATATTTGTATGATATGATTCATATCAATATTATTAAAGATAAAAAGAAAATGTAAATTCATATGTACCTCGTTCAGAATGTCAAAGTGCAAATTTTAGTATATTCACATTACGGAAGTGCAATTTTCGAACATAGTTTAGTAAATTTCACGTCGTCTTCACTTTTTGAGCAGCCCTAATAAATAAGGCATCTCGCCGGTTTAATTTCGCTTAGGTCAGGTCTTCACCTAGCGGACTGTTCATATGTAAAGGGCCAATTACAATGATTCCGTTCCGTCCGATCAGTTCCGAAAAAATTGAAATTTATTCAACTTTTTCGTTCCGATCCGTAAGTACCATTGGTACCACCTTTCCGAACTGCCATATAAGTTCTAAGCAAACATCGAATTTTAACTTTGACAGCTTAGCGGAACGGAACGGATGCATTGTAATTGCCTCTTTAGTCTGGTACTGCCGGTGTCAGAGCTGTCGGCTCAGCGATTTTCACTTATTTCAGTAGGCATAACATTCCGACGAGGCTGCCTTACCCTTACGCTAACCCCAACGGTCGTGTCTCTGGCTCAGCCGGCTGCTGTTGGGGATATCGATCTTGCGAAATCGAATCCCCGTTACTAAATTTATTTGTTTTAATTTTTGTTACTATGGGCTTCGTGCAAGTTTCTTCTCTTTAGTGATCGCGTTTATGTGCAGGACCGAACCGGTCCAAAGTACAAAAAAGGTTCAAAAAAAGCCCACATTTTCGGTCTCGTCCTTGTTTAAGCGAATTTTTTTTTGCACCATTTTTGGTACTTTGGACCGGTTCGGCCCTGCACATAAACGCGGTCAGTGTGAACTCCTACAACATCCACACGACAATAAAGGATATTTAAAAAAAAAGTGTAATTTCAGGTCAACAGAAAAGCGCAGTGTTGCGAAGGGAATAGGGGAAAAATACCCCAAAAAAAAGTAAAATATAATATTTAACACTAAAATTTATATTTGATTTTCTACTGAGAACACAACAACATCACTCCGGATGCGCTAGACTAAGCTTGACCACACCGTTTGCAAGATAACCGGAAAAACTGAAAAACCCTTTCTGCCATTCCGCCATGAAAACCGAAACCGGTTTTAAACTGTCCATGCCTCTACCAACTAAACGAAATCTTATACTATACACCATTAGAGGCGATCGCTGTAAAGGTATCTACCTTTACATTATGTGATTTGTCATATGACTTTACTTCAAAATTACGATTTGATAGACCATCTGACTTCGTATTGTGTTATGCTAGGTTTGATTTCATTGGACATATTCACACGTTGCCACAGAGCCGGATTAAAGATCTGGAGGCCCCTAGGCGGAACCTGTGGTGCGGGCCCCCTTCCGAAAAAAAATTAACCTTGACAGTAGAAAGAGAACATTATTTTAATGGTTTCAAATTCAATTTCAAAACATTCGCTAGGACCTTCTCCAGTAGTAAGACATTGGACTTGCGTAATACAAAGAACTGTGGTATAGACCTGGAGGAAGACGTCATCTACAGGAAGTTCGGACACCTGCACCTGGACATTGCCAGGGTTTGGACAATTGGAGCGATTCCCCTTCGGCCTATGATTGACAATTCAAGAATTCTGCTACCAGGGCAAACTATCTTTATGTTATAGTACTCTGGAAATGGAGTACACGAGTTTTGCAAAGATATTCGATTGGATAAGCACTCTACTTAAACTCGTACGAAAACGGAAAGGAAACTGTATACAGGGTGTATAGTGTATACGCTAAGTTCACAAAGCGTCCGGCTGTTGATAGGTTTTGGTTGGACGAACAAAAAATCTTATGGGAGGGGCAAATCGTAACGGTTTAGCCGCTACGGCGTTTTAAAGTTTTTTTAGAGTTTTACATATCACCCTGTATTTTTGTAACCCTATGACATATTTTCATGAATAAGGTATCTAAAACTATAAAAGCCAAGATTCTACCCTATCAACTTCCACCGGAATGAGTCATCAACGTCCAAAATTCAACGACGCAATTCAAAATTCTGTAAAATTAAACTAAGGGTGCCTTCCATTTAGACACAGAGAGACACAGTGTTACACTGTGTCCGACACAGAAGTGTTCCATCAACGACACAGCTAGACACAGCCGGGCACAACTAAGGCAATGCTACCAACCCTCGCCAATTGAAATGTGATCGTTAATTTATAATTACAACAATATTGTTTCATTTTTAAGATTCCCAGCATTTATAAGATGTCGGGTAATTAATTTAAAGAAATTATCAACTTAAAATTTACGATTTATTTGCCAAACAAAAATAAAAACGAGGAAAGTGCGCCGTGGCGGATTTTTTATGAACTTATGTGTTCCATTTGGGCTTACACAGAACGACACAGAGCGACACGCTGTGTCGGACACAATTGTCTTTCTGTGTCTAAATGGAAGGCACCCTAAATATCGTCCGCTTAGAGTGTAAACCTGCTAACTAACTTTAATGAAATTTTACAGCGCGGACAAAAAACTTCTAATAATTTATATTTGTGGCTTAGAAAGCAGTAGTAGTCTAAACCATAGTATTTACTATACAATATTACAACATAAACCAACTATATTTTGGGTTTTCTAAGCTACAAATATAAATTATTAGAAGTTTTTTGTCCGCGCTGTAAAATTTCATTAAAGTTAGGCTGCGTTCCCATGGGCACGGCTAAAGCTCAACCTCGGCTTGCCTTCGTGTAGTATTCGGAAATGTTCGTGAGAGGCTGCAAAAAGATTGCCGCATGCCTGCATCTCCTCGTTCACATGAGCGCATCTGCTGGTTGTCAAAAATCAGCTGTTTTGTGATTTTTAAAAAGTGAAAAAGTGAGTTGGATTACTTTAAAAATAAAAAAAAGTTATGTTAACGAGTGCAATAGTAATAATAACTAAATATAAAGAAAGACAAAGTGACAAAAAAAGAAAATTAAGAAAAAGAATTGTCAACTTGAAAGTTCCGTGATTTTGCAGCACGTTCACATGGGCTGCATGCAGCACGGCAAAAGCTCGAACTTGACAGTTCCGTGATTTTGCCGCATGGATAAGAGATTTCCTCTTTGCATGCTTTTTGCAGCAATGCTGTGCAAGAGAGAGAACATGTGCCGAGACAGATATTTTTTCCTGGCCAATCAGAGAACATTAAGAGCTTTTGCCGTGCGGCATGCAGCCCATGTGAACGTGGCCTTAGTTAGCAGGTTTACACTCTAAGCGGACGATATGCCAAATGACCAACAATCTTTGATAACTTATAGTAAACAGAGACGGAACGCAGAGTTGCATCACTATTCTCGCAAACCAGCGATATGTATAGTTCGCGTGACAATGCAATCTGACCATTTTGTGAAATAATCAAGATTGCGGTTCCAAGATGGCGGCCGAATTTTGCAATTGTGCTCCCGGACCCCCGACATGGGTATTAAATGAAAGGGTGTGACAATTAGTATACTATTAGTTGTGTCACGTCATTCCAAATTCAAAATGGCGGCCAACACAAAATGGCGGATTATTCTTTACAACCCACTCGGTATGGGTATCAAATGAAATTGTATGACGAGTATAGTATAGTAAACTTTGTGGCGTCATTTTAAATCTAATATGGCGGTCACTACGAAATGGCCGTACATATTACATATCGATACCCTCATTCTAATACCACGTACGAGAAAAATCCCAAATTTTTTAGGAGAAGCAAAAAACTGCTTTTTATTTCGTCTGCAGTACTTACCGTTATTATATTTTATAGTAGGACCATAGAATTTTGTTTTGTTGTGACTTTTTATTTCATGGTTTTGCAACTGGTGTGTAGAGAATTGCAAAATACATAAAAATATTTCACAAAAAAAAATTCCCTAAAAATGCTCATACGTGGTGTTAGAATGAGGGTATCGATATAATCGACTAAATATAGAAAATAAAAAATATATTTTAAAAAACTAAAAAATACGAGTTTATTTTAAAATGAAATAAAAAATAAAAAATAATTTTGAATGTAAAGTTTTTATTGCTTCAGCCAGTATATGTGGGGGGGGGGCGCTATAGCTACAACTTCCGGTGTTACTAAAATAAAAATATAGGTAAAGAGCTCCACGCTTTTTTACATTTCGAAAGGTAGGTTGTTTCCATATACTGGCTGAAGCAATAAAAACTTTACATTCAAAATTATTTTTTACTTTTTATTTCATTTTAAAATAAAATGGTATTTTTTAGTTTTTTAAACTATATTTTTTTTATCTCCTCCTAGTTAACTAATATTTTTTTTGCAAAATTGGAAAGCTTGGACAATTTCCTATCAATAATGTCTGGACAATTTTTATGCTACGGCCTTTCCTTTTGAGGTTATTAGCAAGTTTGGTTTTAAAATTTGCCCTCTTCGGTACTTTTTGACAAAGCTTAGGTGTTCAGCAGTAGCAGAACCGGGTTTTTAGGAGAGAGATTAGAAAGGACAAGAAAGTAGGGTAGAGTCATGTTTACCAGATATCTACACTGGGATTCTTTCAACTGTTACCGAACCAGTTCTACAACATAATCTAGGTCTACACTGGTATTCCTTCATCACGAGTAGTATATTTGGAAGTAACAATTTCTATGATAATTTTCAATAGAAACATAATCTATGTGCCTCCGCCTCCGCTTGCGCGAAAAGTCGGTGCCTTATGTGGTGGACTGCATAAAATATTTTTGTGTGTGGTGCGGGCCCCTTTGTGGTGCAGGCCCCTAGGCGAGCGCCTATGTTGCCTATGCTTTAATCCGGCCCTGCGTTGCCATAAGCAACTCACACGGAGCGTAAGTTATGGATAGTCAATTTGAATGCTATACAGGAACATTTAAATGTATTGCAGATGAAATTTACTTGTTAGAGAAAAACAGAGCTAAAGAATGCAAAAGATAGTAACTTTTTATATGTGTGCTAGTTTTCACGCTTTGGTTTTGCGTGAAAAATGTTTCGTTAAGTTTTTCCGCTCCCTTCCCTCTCTCATCTATAAAACCGGTTTTAGGCGCCATGAATATGCACTGTGTGAATAGGCCCATTGACAGTAAATAGTAGGCTCAATCTACAGCTATTTCGCTGCGTTAATGCACTTCATGGCTCGGTATATACCAGTGATTCCCAAAGTGTGCGCCGCGGCTCCCCGGGGCGCCGCGGTGCCGTCATAAGGGAGCCACGAAATATTCAATTAAACAATTCGGCAATTTTCTTGAAATTTCCAACTCTCCCATTCCCAATAATGCTTTGCTAACATCATACAAAGTTGCATATAGAGTTGCTAAGTGTAAAAAGGCCCATACCATCGCAGAGCAACTCATTCTACCAGCTGCCGTAGATTTAGTGAACATTATTATTGGCAATACCATTAGTCGCAGAATTCATCACATGGGGGAGGATCCTAATATACAATTAATTGAAAAATTAAAAGGAAGTGAATTTGGATTGCAACCCGATGAGGCCACAGATAATAATAAGGGCGTCCACTTGATTTGTTACGTACGGTTCTTAAATGGTAATTCAATAGTTGAGGACCTTCTCTTTTGTAAAAGTATTACTGGATTCTGGAAGTAGGCTGGCCGCACACATACGGTTTCCGTGTTCGGTTTCCGAATACGGAATCCCGACTCGGAATTCCGTGAGCCTAACGCAGACGTTCGGTTTTTGGCATCCTGAACGCACGTCTTGGCTTTCCAACCGAATATCAGCAATGGTTTCCGAACGGAAAATTTAAGAACGTGTGCGCTATGTAGAATTATTTGTAAGAAATGCCTGCTTTCGGGTGTTCGAGTACGGAAACCGAACACGGACACCGTATGTGTGCGGTCAGCCGTAAAAATGCTCAGGATTTGTTCGAGAACCTGAATATATTTCGCTGTTAAATGGGTAATCGCTTTTAAAAAGGAAAGTTTTCCAAATTTTTGAAGAAAGTCAAAAAGTTAGAAAAAAATCTGATGTATTGAGGGCGCCGCGGAAAATATCCGGTTATTTAGGGAGCCGCAAACCGAAAAAGATTGGGAACCTCTGGTATATACAATTTAGAATAACAGAGTTAACCTAGCGAGAACTTTGAGCACATGAATACAATCCCAGACAGTTTTTGATTCGGTCTTAATACTTCTAATAGGCCAATTGATATATCACAGTCACAGTTGTGACTTTTGCGTATTCTCGTGCTTCAGTCAAAAGTTGTGATAATACAGACTTCTGATGACATATGGAGCAGGTCACAAGGGGAAAAATAACAATAATGAACGAATTTTTACTAATTTTTGTTTTTTTGGGCTATAAACCACAGACCAAATTTGAAGAAATTGTATGTATGTCTTATTTTGTGGAATTTCCAGATGATTCCGGCAAAATTCGATGAAATATTCGAGCTGTCTTCGGTGTCATAAATTCTTCTGTAAAGACTTAAAAATAATGTAAGCAATCAAATTTTTTACTATTCAAGGAAAAATTTACCTGTTCCAATTTTGGCGCGTGTTTGTTGATTGGCAATTTCGTTGACAAGTTCATCACAATTTCACAGAATTTGACATTTCAAAATTCCACCACAATTGTGGAATTCTTGTGATGAATGAGCCTATTCACACAGTGCATATTCATGGTAAGTAAAACCGGTTTTATAGATGAGAGAGGGAAGGGAGCGGAAGACCTTAACGAAACATTTTTCTCGCAAAACCAAACGCGTGAAAACTAGCACACATATAAAAAGTTACTTCTATCTCTTGCATTCTTTAGCTCTGGTTTTCTCTAACAAGCAAATATCATCTGCAATACATTTAAATGCTCCTGTAAAGCACTCAAATTTACTATCCATCATAATTTACGCCCCGTGTGAGTTGCTAGGAGTTGAATAAAACCGGGTTTACTCACCACACTTATGGCATGGTGTGAATAGGCCCAATGTTGTTCACTGAGAATTTAAAACAGCTGATCTGTCACACGATTCGTCACAAGATTAATCTTGCCATACTTGCTTATGACTTGACAACTCGTGACAAATTTGCATTTGTGAATTTGCCTATAAAGGTGCGTTTAAACTGTACGAGTTTTTTGCCTGTTATTGCACTGGCTATTGCCAGTGATGCAGTCAGTGCAATGTAAACATCATGTCAGTGCACTGGTTAGGGCACTGACATAAACACTGACACGATTTTTCTCGCGCACTCTAAACACACAAAAACGTGCACTGACGTCTTTTTCGTGAGCACTGGTAACTTTACAAACTTGTTAGTAAAGTTATACGAGTTTTTTTTATTCAGAAATGTTATTTTCCTTAAACTTTTGTAAAGAAAAATTGGAAAATTGTTTTTAAATTGGAAAATGAGCGAACACTGTTCACGAAGTTCATACGGTTCTTGGACAAAATAAGAGATTAAAATTTTAATATCTTTGTACGAGAATTGTCCAGAATGTGGGTGCTTCAATAGGGACATATGTATATCGAAGTAGAGATTTGAAAACAAAGTCTCTACAAGCTGCCGTACAAAGGACAAATGACCTATATGCATTATAGGTCAAAATGGCTTTGTATGCATTTTTTGATATAAAATATTCATATTTATCCTTAAAAAAAATTTCATACTGATTGTACTTTTTAATTAAAAGTTATCACTTTGAAAAGTTATTTTATTTGCTTCGGTTTCATGTATTTTGAAAACTTTGAACGCGTTTTTCTCGAAACGAGCTTTTTGCAGATAGGTCTTTTGGCCTTTGCACGGCAGAGATATATGTACAAATATCTCTAAACAAAATATAAGATCACAATCGCCTTCTTTTTGGTTTCTTTCCTGCTTTATCATGAAATAACAAGTATGCAATAATTTCTGCACCAATTTTTTAACCGAAAAATTCACTTGTAAATATAGTCTCTACATCACAGTCACTAGATCAAATTCACCAATGCTGTGGACTTCAGCACCTAAGAGAGTTATAATTTTTTTATGTTTGTTTTTCTGGTTAAAACTAAGAAAAATATAAATTTTCAGATTTTTTGGACTTCTAATTTTTTAGTTATCATTTGAAAAAAATCGAAAATCGCATAATTTTGCCAATTTTTGAAATCATTAAATCCATGAATAAAAGATTTTCCAGTAAAAACAGATTTTTTATTTTTTTTAAAAAAATATTTTTTGTGGTTACACTCTTAAGATACATACATATGTAAATGCCAAAATTTAAGATGAGACGACATTGAAATCATATTGAAATAAAACATTTTTTGTACATTGTGATATTTTTCAGTTTGAAATTGCTGTTTTCTGCAATTCCGCACGAGATATCTTTTCCAGTGAACTGGAGTCGCAATGTAAACACCATCAATTTCTATTACCGGTGCTCTGGAAAAAAAGTGTCAGTGAAGCACTGGCAATCCTCTGTCAGAGAAATATATGCCAGTATTCTCTGCTAATGTAGACAGTGTGCCAGTTGCCTGGCTGCGACTGCCAGCGAAAACTCGTATAGTTTAAACGCACCTTAAGTCTCTTTAGAATGGTCTAACCGTCTAAACTGATGTTAGAGCCATATTAGCGTCTGGTGAGATTTCGGTGCATTCTCCTTTGGCCATCACCTCAACTTGCAAAACTGTGAATGAATGACCCAAGAAACTTGATAATTATTTTGTAGACTCCTAGCCCGTTTCCCAAAAAGGGCTTTAGACCCTTAGTATATCAGGCCATAGATATAGAAAGTGAAGATCTGTGAGACTTTCAATCTTCACGACTACAGATACCTTTAGCTTGTCCGGGAAGATGATCATCGATTCAAAGTTCTCATCCCTGACTAGAGCACAAGAGCATACATAAAATCTTAAATTGGTGGTTGCATCTAAGATGCAGCAAGATTAAGATCAGTAACAGTAGCAATGTGGCTTTTGAGAACACATGTCCGTATGGCTAGGACCCTACAAGCTTCTTGTTCTGTGTCCGCAATATTCAATATCCAGTCTTTATATGCCGATACCCGATATTGATGTTTCTTTTGATACATGCCAATATTGTGTAACATCCCAGTGGGAAAAATTGGGAGCGCTGTTCAGAGGAGCTTACTTTGAGCGCTGTTAAATATGCTCCCGAGGGAGCATTAGCGGAGCTTTCATAAATTTTATAGAACGAAGAAAATGAGCGATTATCTTGATGACCATAAAGGGTGGCATTGGCATACTCAATGGACCGGCTCTCGTTCGATACGAAGGACAAGCAGCTTTAAAAGTGGTTAGAATTTAGTAGGGGGACTGCTTTGATAAAACTACACTTGCTTGGAAAGGAAAAGGCAATAGCAAAAGATAAACAAAATAAAAGCTTTTCGATACCCGGATCACATATCCACAGGCGTCCATGAAAATTCTTTATTAAAAAGCTTTTTTATAATGCTCCCAGAACGCCTTTGAAGGAGCATAAAAACGTATGCTCCCCTGCAATGACATGCAATGTTAAAAAGTATATGGAACTGGAGCGTAACGAGAGCGCTGTAAGCTTTTTAAGGAGTGCTCGAACAGCGCTATTGGAGCCCTCCATTTCCCGCTGGGATCGTGCCAAAACGGCATTTAACTCTATCTTTTTCCATGCAATACTACCCCGACAGAACGCTACTTCCAGTGAACGAACAAGAGATGTCATCCTCGATTATTGTGCTTGAAGTTGATGAAAGAGGGAATATTATTTGGGCGGGAGAAATCAAAAAACGAAGGACCTAGGTGCCTCTTCGAACCACGGACCTCTGTGATGGTAGTCGAGCATCTTATTAACCCGTAGGATACCGAGACTCCCGCCTTTGATGTAAATTTATTGCAATGTACACAAAAATTGAAGAGTTTCCTTTAAAATAGAATTAATTAAATTTAAGCGAATAAATATATCTCAAAATCATCTTGAATCCTTTTTTGAGTGTAAAAATACATCAAAGGGACTGCTATGATTTCCACACAGCCAGCGTAATTTAATAATTACTTAGAAAAAATCCTTCTACATACAATTTCACCTATTAAATATTCCCAAAAATTCCGTTTGATTCTAAGAAACTTAAGTACCATTCCATAACTGTAGGAAGATTTGTGTGGCAGAGACCATTTCACCACTGGATCCAAAATCTCTCCAGAGGCACACTCAAGGCATTATTCCGTGTAATTAAGCAATTAGGCGCTAAACCTTAAGATTCTCCCCGGAATTTATAAAATTTTAATTCAAGTCTTGCTGCGTTAATGCCCACCATTGATCGTATTAGTCGGGATACTAAAACCAGAAAATTTTCCCATTTAATATTATGCAATAAATTAAACGTTGCGAAAATTTTCTTTTAACAAATTGAACCAATTTAAAGTGAGTAACTTTCATCATTTTTCATTTAGGGCAGCATCGGCCATCTCTACGCCCATGGCGGCGGCGGCAACGCTCGGAGAGGAGTAAGGAAAAATATTCATCGAAAAAAAATCAAGTGTTCAAAATTAGAAAACATTAAAACTGCCACTACTGCGTCAAAACTGTCACTAAAAGGACGATCATTAATCAAAGGATAATTAACTAGAAAACGGCTAAAAATCTTCCGGATAAGACACAAATTGACTTTTAAGGGCTAGAAATTACCACTTAACAAGTGCTTAACTTCTTGGCGCTCCTGGAGCAATTCGTTTTGTAAGTTTATATCCCAAGCAGCAGCGGGGCCCCGGTTTGCGTCTGCTCGGGCCAAGGATGCTCGACTCGTCTTCTTATCCAATACCCTGATTAAATCAGGGAAAATTCCTTTCAATGTGATTAGAGACATTCTCTCGATAAATCACACAGAAACGAAACCATTTCTCAAAGAAATCGGGAATCGGGTGGAACATCGCCTTGGTATCAGCAGCACCACCAGCACCAGCACCAGATCCGGCGGGCGGCAACAGCAACAACGAACCAGATTATACGCAAACAGAATCCTGGCGAGTGTCTTGATCCTTGTTTTTAATTTTCTCAAAATGCCGATTATCCGCTTCAGTAAGGATTGCCTGAAAGTCTATCGATTTTGGGGGATTTTTTTTGGGATTTATATTTTATTTTATTTAATTTTTTTTTGTTGCTTTACGGTTTGTTTGTGCAAGGGATGATCTGGCAGGGTGGCAAGGTGCGAGCTGCTACTGTGACTCCCTTCATTATACGGAATATGCGAATGCGGTAAGCGGAATATGCAATATCTAACAGAATTTGAAGGGAATGACGTAGATAAGGATTCAGGGCTGATCAAGGACCAGATTAATATCCAATTAGGGTGGGAAAGTGAGCAGTAGTTTATGGGCGCAATTAGGTTAATTGAGCGAATTTTGATGGATTTGTGATCAAATTGAATTTAATCTGTAAATGCTAAGTGAATTTGGATTAAATATCATGGATTGTGATATGATATCAACAATTGTGGTTTTAGTTTCTTAAAATGATTGATTGTTTTAAGATTTTGAAATCCTGTTGTCGGGGGATACATTTATCGAGTTCAACAATAGCGTTATCCTGCTCCCACAAACGCAATCTATTTAAAAAGTTATAAAATATTTTGAGATTTCATAATACGTTTTTGAATATCAACGACCTGTGAGAGAGAACTCTAAATCTTTGATGGATATTTTTTGCATTATTATTATTTTATTATTATTTTGTAGCTTACATTCCTTGGTGGACCTTTGTTTCTTCAATAATTTCGCGGCAGATAGCATACTACTATTGCTGACAGATCGACTTCCACAGCTTTCAACCACCTTTTCATGGTTTTTCCGATATGGGGTGTGGTACCAAGTAAGAAGAGTTTAGGTATTCTGGTGTTTGGCATTCTTAATAGGTGACCAAGACATCTTAATATCTACGACTGGATGAACCTCACGACTATTGGAAGCCTAATAGATCAGCGCCTTCTGCGTCTATAGCTTGCGACTCAAAACCAGATCTGAGAGTCATGAGTTCCATACGAGTCGGGTTGAGTTGTGGTTAAATTGAAATGACACTTCAACTCAACGAGTAAAGGGCCAACTATAATGCACGTAAGAAACGCTCGTCAGCCGACGTGCGTAAATATGAAACTTTCGTCAAACGTATAATGGTTTGTGTATACGGAAAGTTTTCAAAAGTTTAAAATTATTAAAATGCTTAAATACACAATATTTTCAATGCTATTTCTTCTTTAAAACCCACAAAACAACAACAAAAATGAACTGTCATCAATATAACTACAAATCATATCACAAAACGTACGTTGACCGCGTTTCTTCTCGCACTGTTACGTTTAACGAATCTTAACGAATCAAACCATGGACGACGTACGTCCAATATAGCCGAGAACAATCATTTCCATAAGACCGCCGAGGGGGCGTGCGTTTCTTACGTGCATTATAGTTGGGCCTATAACTCTATGTGTTTATTTCTGCCTACCGTCTTCCTCCATCTTTTTTCATCAATTAATTTTATTATCGATTTTTCTTTAAAAGAATTTACTAAATATAAAGTCTCTTCTAACATCCAAGCTAGGCGCGACATTTTCACTTATTGTACCTTTGCCAGTGTGCCGTTTTTAGTTGTGTTCGTAAACTGAGTTCAACATACCTATTCTCGTTGAGTTGAGCAGGTTTAAAATATTTAACGAAAACTCTTAACTGTTACTATTACCGAGTTTCCATGGGAGTTGAGTTGTGGTTGAGTTGAAATGACACTTCAACTCAACGATTAACTCTATGCGTTTCCATTTCTGCCTTCCGTCTTCCTCCATCTTGTTCCATCAATTAATTTTATTATAGATTTTCCTTTAAAAGTATTTATTAATTATAAAGTGCGCCACATTTTCACCTTTTGTACCTTTGCCAGTGTGCCGTTTTTAGTTGTGGGCGTGAACTCAATTCAACCTACCTATTTTCGTTGAGTTGAGCAGAGTTGAAAATCTTTAACGAAAACTCTTAACTGTGTCGGTTTCCATGACGTTTAACTCGGGTTCAACTCTGGTTGAACTCTCATAGAAACTCAGTATATGTATTCATGCTGAGTTCAATAGTTGAGTTGAGGTTGAGCTGATCTTTCGACTAGCGTATATGAGCAACAAAATTGAAGAGGCGGTTGCAGTATTAATCTATCAGCTGTGACATAAAAATATTGGGTGCCCTGCGTGTTATAGTTAAAATTCGAATTTATTTCATACTCATTTTAAATAAAGAAAATAAAACTAATTAAAAAACACAACAAAAATCCCCTAAAGGCAATAAAAAAACGTAATACAGACGCTGTCAACCAAATTGAACTACTGAACTCGTGTCTATATGCACAAAATGAACTCGATTCAAGTAGCAGAGCTGAATCGAGTTCACTCGACCATATCTCAACTCGACTCGTGTCTACATGCAGTTGAACTCGGGTTCAAACTGGGTTCAACTCATCATGTATACGTAGTATGTGTCTGTTTCCATGACATATAACTCGGGTTTAACTTTGGTTGAACTCTCATGGAAACTCAGTATATGGCTGCACGTGCCTTATTTGTAATTCACTGGATCACTCACCCGCAGTTTTTCAAGTTAACGTGGTGGCCATGTGCTGAAGTCTGCATGATTAGAGGCATAAAAATATAATTGAACTAAAAAGTAAAAAATAATTTTGAATGTAAAGTTTTTATTGCTCTAGCCAGTATATGGAAACTACCTACCTTTCGAAATGTAAAAAAGCGTGCGCGCTAAGAATATAGGTAAAGAGTCCCGCACTTTTTTACATTTCGAAAGGTAGGTAGTTTCCATATACTGGCTAGAGCAATAAAAACTTTACATTCAAAATTATTTTTTACTTTTTAGTTCATTTTAAAATAAAAGCGTATTTTTTAGTTTTTTTAAACTATATTTTTTATTTTCTAATTTTTAGTCTATTATATGTCTTCCGCCATTTTGTAATGAGAGCCATATTAAATTTAAAATGACGTGACATAGATTACTGTACTATACTCGTCATACACTTTCATTTAATACTCATACCGAGGGCGTTGTAAAGAAAAAGATAAACTGCCATTTTGTGTTGGCTGAAATTTTGAATTTGGAATGACACCACACAATTCATAGTATTCTAATTGTCACACCCTTTCATTTGATACCCATACCGCGTGGGTTGTACAGAAAAAGGTTATCCGCCATTTTGTGTTGGCGCCATTTTCAATTTACAATGACACCACATAGCTAATAGTATTTTACTTGTCATACCCTTTCATTTGGTACCCATATCGAGTGGGTTGTAAAGAAAAACGGTAATCCGCCATTTTGTGTTGGCCGCCATTTTGAATGACGCCACATAGCTAATTGTATTGCACTTGCCATACCGTTTCATTTGATACCCATGTTGGAGAACCTAATTGCAAAATTCACCCACCATCTTGATTTTCTTACAAAATGGTCAGATTGCATTGTCACGCGAACTATACATATGTGCAAAATTTGAAGTTGATCGGTTATATGGAAGTGGGTTAAAATCAAGTTGCAAGATTTGTTTACATACATACTAGATACAACATACAGGCGAAGCCAATATAAAGCGTATAAAAAGGCGGTCCGCCATATTTTGTTGGCCACCATTTTGAATTTGGAATGACGCCGCAGAGCTAAAAGTATTCCATTTGTCATTTTCTTTAATTTCATACCCATATCGAGTGGGTTGTAAGTAAATAAAAAGGTAGTCGGCCATTTTGTGTTGGCCGCCATTTTGAATTTTGAATGACGCCACATAGCTAATTGAATAACAACATACAACATACAGCATACAACATACAGGTCAAGCTAATATACAGCGTATAAAAATGGCATCTGAAAAACTATATTATCGAATTTCGACAATCAGAGTGCAGTATTGGGAAAAACAAATGGAAAAATAGAAGAATCAGCAAGCTTCTACAAAGGGGTAAATCAACAACGGAAAGGATTTGAGCCCAGAGTGACAATGTGTAAGGATAAAAGAGGGGATATACTAAGTAACAAGGCAGCAGTATTGGCAAGATGGGTAGCAGCCCCTCCCTAGGCTAGTGCGTACCTGATGCAGCTGCGAACGAGTTTTATTTTTACTCGGGTAGCTACCACAAAACAAGTACGCCAGACGCGCGATCATTAAAAAAGTAGTGATGTCGCGGGACGCCCGACAGAAACGAAGCTTTTACGCATTTTCAGTGGAAAGTATGTATGAATGAAAATATTTTACAGGTTTCCGAAGTTATTTACATAGTATTTACAGATACTCCAGGAGCGATAGCGGAAAAGTGTTCAAAAGTTAAAATAAATTTACCTGCAACCTTTTGAAGCTATACAAAATTAATGTGTTTTGGATAAAATCGGTCCAGGGAAGCCCGTGGAAAAAAAGTTAATAATAGTAGCGAAAACGTTTTTTCACGTTTTTGGTACGAATTTTTTTTTGGAAAACAAAAATAGTACGTAATAGCGCTTAAAAAGGCGAAAAGTTTTGGACAATTGAAATTGGTCAACAGGTTTTTGCAAAAAAAATTTGGACATTTGTTGACATTTAATTATAGGGACTGTAATTATCGTAGAACCTTGTTTTAGGGCTTAAATTGTGGCTTCTGTTGGTGCCTACCTACAATAAAAATTTCATGAAAAAATAATAATAACTTTTCGTGTAAATCGCAAAAATGTAAAAACAGCTGCCTCCGGAAAAAAATTTGAACAAGGCCTAGAACCTAGAGTTATTTTGAAAAACCTTATTTATTCGCAAAGAGTTGCTCTACAAACTCATTTTCATGAAATGTATGTGAGGTTTGATTTAATACATTAAAAACTCGTTTGAAAACCACATTTTTTCCCGGTTTTTTGGATGAAAAGCTTTTCTTTTGAGTTTTTTTTCGCAAGCTTTTTGAGCTTTTTCTTAAAAACAAAAAAAAACTATTTTTCAACACTATAATTAAGAGAAAAATCGTAGAAATTATATGAATATATTTTGTATAACATCGGACCGGTAGAACAGGTGAAAAACAAATTAATAAAACTGTCGAAAACCGGGTTTCAAGAAAAAGCTCAAAAGAAAAGCTCTTCATCCAAAAAAACGGGAAAAAGTTGGGTGCGAGTTCGTAAACGCAGGACTGCAGTCATTCTGCAGAATTCAGCCAATGACTGCAGTGCTGCGTTTACGATCTCGCACGGTTTTCAAACGAGTCGTCAAATACAAACATAGCAAAATAATAAAAAAAATTGTTATGAAGTAAAGGTTTTTTATGTACGCCTTTAGTCAAAAAGTTTACTTGGGAGTGATTGGTGTGGTTGGAAAATTGTGTCACATTGGTAAGGATGAAAATGGAGAGGTTTCCCGTATTTGGTGTGAATTTAAAAAAAACAATACAAAAACAGTAAAACATAAACATAAAACATAGTAAAAATGCTGTACCAATCGCTAGAAGAACAGCAACTATAGCTTTAAATATTAATAAAACTTTAAATGTAAAACGAAACCATTTATCCATCGTTTTACCATGTGCTAGTTTACGCTGCATAGATTTTTGAAACGGATTAAATACTTTTTTTTACTAGATTTTTTAGAAATTCAATCTCCTTAGTTTAGCCCCAGGCCCCGTAACTTAATGAGGGGTACCTGTACATAGTACTTAGCACATAATACATCCACATGCTACGTACATAGCACATAATACATACTATAGTACATGCACATAGTACCTACATAGTAGATAATACATAGTACACTAGTACACAGTACACACTACATTGTACATAATACATAATATGTACAGTACATAGTACTGTTGCCTGCATTGGTTATGAGTTCACGATCATGTAAACAGGGTCTAGGATCTGCTTTTGCTTTTCTTACACTATCGAAGCCATAGGTGTTGATGGATTGGACAACAACAACAGATCACATAGACATTTTATTTGAAGAAGCTTATGGATCCCCAGACAAGGGGACAGAACTAAAACCCAGATAGGCCCGCTTAACATGGACATGTCAAAATATGCGGGTATGCTTCGTGTGAACCTCAGAAACAAGGAATTTGCCTGATTTCAACACTCTGGTGCCTCTTCAACACTGCTAGGACAATGAACCAACATAAATCCATGCAATTCTTCGAATGACTTGATTAATCGGAGTTTCCTCAATGTAATGTTTATAGCATATAGCTGCAACCGTAGTAAATTTTGCCTTTTACGTTACTTAAATTCTAATAAAAGCATCCATTGAACAACAACACGCCTCCGTACATCATAAAAGCTACAAGTCATTGTGAAATTGATGTGAAATTTATTCAAAGCGAAATTTGTATCATGTAACCGAAGCCCCTAGGTCGTTGTAGAATCATAAATAATCCTCAAAAGGTTAATAAAATGTTACACAATTAAAAATTACTGCACACAAAGTGCCAAGATAATATACAAATTATTCCTTAGCGCTCTCGTTCGTACATCTTTCAAAGTCCAAAAGAGAATTTATTGGGCTACAATAGACGACGGAAGAAGAAAGGCTTTGGGTGTTTTGTTGCAGCTCCTGCACCACACCCTGTAAATCATCTTTATTGCTTATTTAGAAGGAAATTTATTCTGGAAAATATCGTATACTATACTATTCTATAGCAGCGCTTCTTAGTTAGTCTCCGTGGCCGATACCCCGTTCGGTTAAGCCCAGCAGCACCGCACCACCATCGGTATTGTCTATATTGAAAGTTTTGTGTGCTTTAAAGTCTTTCAAAAGGTCAACAAAAATGGGTTTTTGAGGGTTTGTCACGTTTCACTTCGTGGGCCACTTAGGGGTATGGGAGTTATAATCTTGGTCGATCCCTTTTATAGTGGGCTTTGCTCCTTGTTGTTCTTTTGAAAGATTCGGCAAATTAAAGTTAAACAAAAAGACTGAAAGAAGGCTGACAAGAAAAACAAAGCTGTCTTAATGGTATTCTTTCACCAAGCCGAGAGAGGATACGGTTAAATGTTTTAATATTTTTAAGTTTTGTGGTTGTTGGTTTTTTTTAAAATATCGCAAATTTCCAAAACTTATTTGTTTCTCGAATAATACCAAAATCTCGCACGAATGTACCCTTTTAAATTTAACTGTCGAAAAAATCTTTCCTTCCTTTCGTAGGAGAAATGCAATTGCAGTAGTTTTTCAGTATGTGCATTTCGTTAACGTTAAGCTTAAATCTTTCCATCCCTATAACCAGTGAGCAGTACTATAGGAATATTGATGTAAATAAACGAAAGGCATGGTAAAACCATTTTTTTATATTACTAGGCAAAATCTTGCAGATAGAAAAAAACTCGGCTGGACGCGATGATAAACGACTAAGCTTTCCAATTCTGAAAAAATTAACTGCATGTGTTTTTTGGAGAAAAAGGTAAAGGTAAAATTTTGACGACTCATAACTCTACAAGTTGGTACGGTGGAATCCTCACTTTTACAATTTTAGATAGGTGGGGCTACTCTGCAGATATTGGTACCTTATCCATGGAAATAGGTCATAGGGTTACAAAAATACAAGGTGATATTTCAACGGGCCCTGGCGGCAAAAACGTTACAATTCCCCACGCACCTGACATCGCGCTATCTACTAGTCAGGGTTTGAAGTAATGGTAATTAAAGACATTAAGCTCCAGGAGAGTGCGAAAGGAAAAGTCTCGAATGGGCCTCGAGACTGTGGTGGAAAGATCTGGAACTTGGATAAGGGAGAAGCTTTGATAAGTTTTGATTTGAAAGGCGTGCATAATTTTTTTTGGCAACCGAAAATCTATTTGTTTTTTACATTTCCTGAATGTACAACTTATTAAAAATATCTTCAGCATGTTTAAACTTAATCGGATACAAATTGATAGAGCTATCCGTGAAGAAGTTGGGCTAGATCGTACCAGTGTATCAGTGTACTTTAAACGCGTTCTTCTCGAAAAGTACTTTTTGAAACCGGTGACCAAGATTACTCGAAAACTATGCGACCGGATCGCTACCAAATTTTACACACTTGTTTATCAACTAAAAACGGTACTTTTAATCGTACGATTTTAGTTTTCGCTAATACTTTTTTGTTTAACTATATATGTATATAAAAATGAATGTGTGTATGTATGTATGCATGTAATTTATGTGTGTTCGCAATAGGCTCCTACACGGTGTAACCGATCTTAATGAAATTTTAACCATGTGCTATTTACATTAAAAGAAAGAAAATTCTATTACTTTCTAAAGCCACTCTTAGATAGCGCTGTCAGGGAGAGCTTCAATGAAAATCATTGCACTGCTTTGAATTTTTGCATGAAGGTCCGTGAGGGTCTCCCATTATGCAGGTCGAAGCCCGATTTTCGAAATTCAAAATGGCAGCCGAAATATGACCGAAATTCAAAATAGCCGCAGAAATATGTTTAAATTTACCAATTTTATTCCGATTCCAATGAAAGTGGGTATCGAGGGGCTTTTAAGGCCGAAAATAACGAATTTGTGATCAAAACTTTCAAGTTCAAAATGGCCAATATGACCGACGAATTTGCAAATTGTGTTCCGATTCCAATGAAAATCGCTATCTTGGGTTTTTTAAAGGAGCAAAAAAGCGTGGGGCGCTAGCGAAAATTTCCGGTGTTAATTAAATTAGAATATAGGAAAAGAGCCCCACACTGTTTTACATTTCGAAAGGTAGGTTGTTTCCATATTCTGGCTAGAGCAATAAAAACTCTACATTCAAAATTATTTTTTACTTTTTAGTTCATTTTAAAATAAAAGCGTATTTTTTAAACTATATTTTGTTTTTGTCTAAAATTGGAATTTAACTTAAAGCAGCTACCATTTTGTTATAAATAGAAATTTTTCTTAAATCAACGATTCATCATCATCATTGGCGCTACAGCCCTCTGTGAGCCTTGGCCTCCTCAAGAATTTTCTTCCAACGTTCTCGGTCCTGTGTCTCTCTCTTCCAGTTGGTAATCCCAATTGCGCGTAAGTCCATTTCGATGTCGTCTTTGTATCTCTTCCTAGGTCTTCCTTGTGACCTTCTTCCCTCTGGCGTTTGAAGGAACAGGATTTTCGGGGGTGCTTCTTCCGGCATTCTCATTACATGTCCTATCCAGCGTAGGCGTGATATCTTGATGCTTTTTATAATGTCTGGTTCTTTGTATATTTGGTACAACTCGTGGTTGTATCTTCTTCTCCAGACTCCCTCTTCATTTACTGCGCCTGTGATCCTGCGGAGAATTTTTCTTTCGCAACTTCCGAGGATCTGCTCGTCATGCCTAGTAAGCGTCCATGCTTCCGATCCGTACATCAGTACTGGTTTTATTACGGTTTTATATAACTTGAATTTTATACGCCTGCTTATTCTTTTAGATTTAAAATATTTCAACATACTGTAGTATGTTTTGTTCGCTAGCAGTATTCTTCTTTTAATTTCCGCAGTAATGTTGTTGTCTTTATTAATTTGCGTTCCTAGATATGTGAACTCGTTTACGGATTCTATGTTATATCTGTCGATTGTTATATTTTGTCCTGTTCTTCCTCTACTATTTCTATTAGGGATCCGCATATGTTTCGTTTTATTTTCGTTGATGATAAGTCCAGATTTCGATGCTGCTTTTTCTAGCGCTACATAGGCTTCCTTTGCTGCAGTCATTGTCCTGCCTATGATGACTATATCATCTGCATATGCCATTACCTGAACAGACTTGTTTAGAATTGTCCCTCTGGTTTCAATGCGTGCCTCTCGGACCGCTTTTTCTAATAAAATGTTAAATAGTAAGCAGGATAGAGAGTCTCCTTGTCTCAGGCCTCTGTTCGTTTCAAAAGGCACCGATACGTTGCTTTGTATTCTTACTCTGTTTATCACTCGACTCAATGAGGTTTTAGTGAGCTGAATTAATTGATCTGGAAAATTCAGCTCCACCATTGCTTCGTAGATTTTTGGTCGTAGGGCAAGATCATATGCTGTTTTAAAGTCTATGAAAAAGAGGTGGGTCTCTATGTTGAATTCTTTCGTCTTCTCAATTGCCTGTCGTAATGCGAATATATGGTCGGTTGTGGACTTTTGTTTCCTGAATCCGCACTGGTAATTGCCAATCACTCTGTCATATTGGTACAATAAGCGAGTATACAGGATATACGAGAATATTTTATATGCTACGTTCAGTAACGTAATACCTCTGTAGTTTGAGCATTCAAGCTGGTCCCCTTTTTTGTGCAGAGGACAGATTATTCCTATGTTCCATTCGTCAGGTAGTTCTTTATGCCTCCAAATGTGTTGTACAATCTTGTGCAAGTGTATTTTTAATATATTACTACATTTTTTATATATTTCGGCTGGTATATTGTCTACACCTGGAGACTTGCTATTTTTAAGCTTACTTATAGCTTCTTCTACTTCCTGTACGGTAGGTTCTGGTATTGTTTCAGCATTCCTGGTTCTTTCGTTATTATCAAATGTGTGTCCACTATGTCCTTCTTCATGTTGATCCAAGAGTTCACTGAAATGTTCCACCCACCGATTTAGAACTTGTCCTGTCTCGCTTAGAATATTTCCCTGCATGTCTCTGCAGGCTGATGTCTTAGGTTTAAATTCTTTTCTACCCTCTCTTATTTTCTTGTAGAACTGTCTTATTTCTCCCTCACTATGAAGGGATTCTAGCTCTTCCATCTTGCGCTTTTCGAATTCTCTTTTCTTTCTTTTATGTACTCTTTTTTCCTCTCTTCGTCTAGCTCTGTAATCTTCTTCTGCGTTTCGAGTGTTATGTCTTTTTAGTTTTCTTTTATACGCCTTGTTTTTCTGTTCTGTTGCTATCCTGCATTCATCGTCGAACCACTCACTACGGGCAGGTCTACGTGCTTCACCTAGGACTTCATATGATGATTGCTCTATAGCTTCCTTGCACCTGGACCACGTCTCATTGATGTTACCGATATCGTGCGGATCATGGTTGTTAATGGCATTAAATGCTTCGTTTAATTTGGTTTCAAGTTCGCTAACTTTTACCTCATCTGCTAGACTTGCTATGTTAAGTTTTGGTGTGCGTGTTAATCTTTCTTTTTTAACATTGGAAAGTCTTGCTCTGATCCTGCATTTGACCATGAAGTGGTCTGAGTCAACGTTGGCCCCTCTATGCGTTCTGACATCTAATATGGTCGAACTATGCCTACCGTCAATGAGGACATGATCGATCTGGTTACAAGTTCGATTATCTGGTGAGAGCCATGTCATCCTATGTATTCTGCTATGCTGGAAGTAGGTGCTTTTTACGGTCATGTTTGCGGATGCTGCAAAGTTTATAAGTCTTACACCATTGTCGTTACTTTCGTCGTGTAAGCTGTATGGACCAATTGTAGGGCGGAATATTCCTTCTTTCCCAATCTTGGCGTTTAAATCACCTAAGACTATCTTAATGTCATGACGTGGGCAGCTAAGATAGGCTGATTCTACATTATCGTAAAATTCGTCTTTCTCTGCCTCTGATTTATCTTCAGTGGGTGAGTGTACATTGATAATGCTATAGTTGAACAGGTTTCCTTTTATTCGTAGATAGCAGCTCCTTGGGTTAATAGCTTTAAAATCTATTACTAAATGCTTGCACTTATTTCCAACTATGAATCCTGTTCCCATTATATGTTCTCTAGGGTGGCAACTATAGTATACAGTGTGTTTCCTTTTGTCTATTATACCTTGCCCGGTCCATCGCATCTCCTGTATAGCCAAAATGTCCATTTTGTATTTATCAAATATTTCCAGGAGTGTCCTAAGTGCTCCTGCCCTATACAATGATCTTACGTTCCAAGTACATAATATCAAATCGTTAGCCTTTTTTCGTATGCCAGGTCGTTGCCGAGTAATCCGTCCGGTTTCTTGCTCTTGAGTTCTCATAACAAAGAGGTTTTCGTGGTTGTGGGTTGTTAGCCCACAGACCCTTATTCTAGTGGAGGGGCTGCCTCCTATTCGACCCCTAGACTGGCCGTTGAGTCTACTCATCTGCTGGGATTGGCACTATGAGGTTATCCCTGCTATGCAGGGCGCCCATATGCACCTCTCCCAAGTCGTGATGTTGATCGACATTCAGGTCTTCGACTCCTTTTCCCCTCCTCCTTTCTCAACCGGGCTTGGGACCGGCTATGGCGGAGTTTCAACGAAAATCAACGATTAAAAGCACAAAAACTGGTGGCAGGACTAAATTTTTTTTATTTTTTGATGAATCGTAGTCACCGCATATTTTAGGCGTTTCACGAAATGCTTGGTTTCCGCCTTATTAATTAATATTATAGTCCGCGGAAATCAGCCAAAAAAAACGCGCGAAAGGAGACAAAATTCCAAAATGGCTGAAAATTGGTCCACAACTTCCTTGGGACTTTTTAAGAAAACAATTTCGGAATCCCAAAAAAACTCATGGCCGCCGGAGATATCACTTTTTGGCCAAAAAATTACTCAAAAACTAGTTTTTTCGAAATTTTTTTTGATCAGTCAATACGAAACATTAGCTGCGTGTTCCTTTTCTATTTTTTAGTACTTGCGAGCAGAGCAGAAAAGGAACGCCAAATTTGTTGATTTGAGTAAAACCTAACCTAGCATTTTTGATGTTATTTCATTTCTATACAAATAAAAGTTTAGAATAATAATTTAAATTAAAGCGATTTTATTATTTATATTTTTATTTATTTTATTTATAAATTTATTATTTTTATTTTTATTATAGACGTTTTTATAAGAAAAAAGCTCAAAACAATCAAAAGCCATATATGGGTGGTTGATAGCGTAATTAAAATAATTCACAATAGACTCCAAATGGGAGCTTTCCTCTAGCGGATTTTAATTGCGTAACTAAAAGTGTTATCTACTCGTATGTCGTGTACTCACGAGTAAAAAATAGTAAAAGTTACAGAAAAGGAACGCAGCTATGATTGCCTACAAAATTCCCCTCTTGTAATTTTTTCGAAAACCTCGACCTTTCCGAATTAAGGTATTTTTTGGCCGAAAAGAGATTTTTGGAAACTTTGACCTTGAATAACTAACTTCAAAAGGGTTAGGTTTTCGAAAAAATAACAGAAGGCTTTTTTGTAGGCAATGACGTTTCGTATTGACTAATCAAAAAAATTTCGAAAAAACCAGTTTTTGAGTGATTTCTTTGCTAAAAAGTGATATCTCTGGCGGCCATGTTTTTTTTTGTGATTCCGAAATTTACCTAGTTTATAGCTACTCCAAAAATAATTCGAATTATGGTCCAAAAATGTATGTATAATGTATAAACGGGATAATTCGAATTATGGCTTAAACCGAAATTTTTCGGCTTAAGCCCAAGTTATAAGAATGTAATTGTGAAAATCTTCGATATTAAATACCCGTTTATACGTTAGTTCGAAATTTTGGCGCAATCTTCAGTTAAATCGATTTAATTTTGCTGCTATAAACTTGGTAATTGTTTTCTAAAAAAGTCCCAAAGAAGCTGTGGACCATTTTTCAGCCATTTTGGAATTTTGTCTCCCTAAAATGCTAATTTCCCCGGACTATTATTTAACCAAAATTTTAGAAAACGTTAAATAGTTGTGTTATTAGGTATATTATAAAAAAATTTTACCTAAAATAAACAGTTGCTTCAAAAAATAATTTCAAAAAGTTATGTCCGACTTTAAAGTGTTCAAAGTGATAAAAGCGACCTAAAGCGAAAAGTGGTGATTACATAGTGAATTAAAAGGCGATAAATATAAGTTTTTAGTGGGAGTTATTAGATTGCAAGTGATAATAAGGAATTTTAAGAATTGTGCTTGTCATTGAATTGTGTTAATAAAGACTTAGGCGAACATTTAAATAGTGAATTCCTTAATTAACCAATATAAACCATAAAGGAAGTCGAGCGCTCTCGTAACTTCTGTTACGAACCTCTGAAGGTTTGGGCTGCATTCCGTAGCCCGAATGTCATAGGCCGAATGGCGTAATTATGTAGAAAAATTCTGGATGTGCGGGATCGGATATCTATCCGGAGCAGTGACTGCATTCAGGCGACGGTCATCCGCATTGCCTCCAATCAAGTGAGTCTCGTTTAGGGACCAGATGAAGTGGAGATACTGCTGGGAGCGACGAAGGTCGGCAAATCTCAAGTTGAACCATATCCTTGAAAACTTCGGCATCTGTGGTTTCTCCTTTTCTCGACTGTGGAGCACACATTGATTTGTCGTGTGTGGCTATGCGTGAATCTGTGAACTCAGTTGTACACGGTTGCCATAGTGAAAAGTGATAGGAAAATAGGAAAACTGGACTCACATTTTCCGATAGGTGACGTGACTACCGCGATAGGAGCCATCTTTAACAGGTAGGTCTGTTCGGCGACTGCATCAGCTCAGAAAAAATCACAAGGGTGATGATACCCGGCTCAATGCATTACTCAAATCCTACGTCATTGCTTAGTGGGAGATTTAAAAGTTCGCGTTTTTTGGTTGTTCTATCCTACATTTAAAAAAATCTGAAGTAAGCGACAATTTCTTCTATTGCTTAAAGCGCATTTCAAATGGATAAAGCTCAGATAACGACAGACATGTAATGATGATCGGCGATAAATTGATAAACTGACAGCAATATAAATTGATCTAAGGAAATGCGCGACAATTCATCGAAAAGAACATAAAACAACATTCTTATTGGCTTTAAAATATCCTCGAGATTTGAGCAATAAAAAAAACACAAGAGAGCGAACATCAAAAGAAGCAATTTTCCTAACACTTGAATAAATTGCTTTCTTCTATTTTTCTGGCACTTTGTTATTTTTCTTTATACCATCAGAGCATCATTTCATTTCCCTTATAACCTCGTGGTTATTTGCTGGCATTCATGAATACAGTTATCGCGGAAAATATCCTTTTTTAGCTTGAAATAAAGCACGGAAATTTCTACAAAGGCAACAACCGTTCTATCTATTCCCGGAGGTGGAAGGCTTTAGGCGATTCAAATCGTGTTTCAGTTTGTGTCACGAATTGAATTGAAGATATTTTATTGAAGACCCATGAATAATTCATGTGAAATCGAAGTCGTTTTTGAGCGTTACACATTAATGCGAATATTCAAAAGCGCACAAAGGACTCCCGGCCCCAGTCAGTCAGCACACCCCTCGACCCCAGTAACCTCACCCCTGCGTTAATGTAAAAGATTGTCTGAACCTATCTCTCTAAAGGCTTTCTTCGAACAGCGGCGGTGAAACTTGAATGGAAAATAAATTTGAAATCATGTCAATTGGGGAAATATTGAAATTTTCTTCGGTTTTTTTGTAAATAACGGGACTTACAATAATATTCTTTTGGAATTGTGATGGTTTCCCGCCTTGACAAGAAAAAAGCTGGCGAACAACTGTGGGGGATTTCGTGTTTAGGGAAAAATAGTATCACAGTATTTATGTAGACAATTTAATTCATTCAAAATCATTTAATTTGATAAAAATAGGCGCGGTGTGCTTTTATGTGAAGAGATTTATGATGTATTTTTCAGTTGGAAATTGCCGAGAGAATTCATGTTGCTGTCGTTTAGGGGGTGGCATTTTAGCCTACGCGTATTTGTGCACATCAATAAAGGAATTTCACATAGAAATTTCAGTTCATTTCACAATTTCACAAAACTTGTTTTTGTAAAAAATTATATAGAAGCACTATAGCATTTGATATGTTAGACTTCTCGTGTATTTTCTTTAAGGCATAAACAGATTGCGGTGACGGCGGCCGAATTCCACATAGATTTAATTTCTCCGCGTTGTCTGCCGTTGGTGTTAGCACATATGGTGTATTTTAAATGTTTTTCCCGTTACCGTCGCCGTCACTCTGCTTGTGCCTTCATGGAGCGGTACTCCGGACTTTCTTCTAAAATACTGCATTGAGAATTTTCTTTCTGGCCATTCAATGAAGGTAGTATTAGATGGCGCCGAATCAAAACCCAACACCATCTCTGTAGATGTCCCCAGGGATCAACTCTATCGCCAACTCTTTTCCTTTTATGAATGACCTATACTCTCAATCATAGAAATATAAACCAAACACGGAATGGCTGTAAGCCAGATTAAGCGTACCACAATTCCTGATGTGTTTGAGTTCACTCGGTAGTAGTGGTCAGGCAGTGCAGGCCAAAATATGCAGAAATAATAAGAGGGACGTTTTAAAAGCGGGCGATTAAAATTCCTGGCATAAAATCTATCTCCCCGGATATTGACTAGGCACGCCACCATTCACTCAAGAAGCTACCCTTGACAGTTCGGCAATTTGTGTCCCACTTGTGCACACTATTGCTGTCCCTTTAAACAAGCTACGTTTAATGTGGTCGCTCACGTACAGGGTTTTTACACTACACAGCCATTCCATGTTAGTTTATATTTCTATGCTCTCAATACCCTCCCATGAGGAGGTATAAAACAAAAACCCTACCTTTAACACCCTCCCCTTACTGATGGCTCTAGGCTCGAGGGTCGAGTAGGAGGAGGAGTCTTTTCCCCAGAGCTTGGGATTGAAGTCTCCTTCCGACTTCCCGATCACTGCAGTGTATTCCCAGCGGAGGTTCTACACATACATGAAGCTGTTCTACTAATCAACCAGCAAGGCGAAAGGAATCGCACTGTCTACATCTTCTCAGATAGGCAGAGGGCTCTGAAAGCCCTGCTCTGTTGCACAAACAACTCTAGAACTATCACCGAATGTCACAGATCTCTTAACGAGATGGCTCAGAGTTCAGGACCCTCCTCGTATGGGGTCAACTGGGCCCGGTCACCGAAACATAGAGGGAAATTTTAAAGCTGACGAACTGGCTAAAAAAAGGCACGCCCGCCACTCTACTTCCAAAAAGGAAAGTCTTGGTATGCCTTGGGCCACTTTTAAACTCCGATACAAACAGCACACAATGCAACAAGCAAAGAAGCATTGGAGGGATCTTAATAAATGCACCTTGGCCAAAATAACCTGACCCTCTTATGATCTCAGGCGGACCACTTCACTACTGAGCCTCGGGAGACAAAACCTCTTAGTTATAGTGGGAGTGCTGACCGGACATTGTCTGATAGGGACTCATGCGACCCGCTTAGGTCTTGAGACCTACGATTTTTCCCGACGAGGAGAAAAATGTACTACATCTCCTCTTTCACTACCCAGCGCTAAGCAGAAGGAGACTAACCACATTTGGTGAACCCTTGCTAAGCACACTTGCGGAAATCTAGAAGATTGGGATCCCGCAACTTAGAAGATTCATTACTTCCTCGAGATGGTTTAGCGAAGAAACGACACTTTAACATCAGGCTTAAAGTTGGATCCCTATGGCATCACAATGGGCCTATCCTTTTGGCCTAACAAAAACCGGTTTTATAGACAAGGGGTCGCAGGTAAGACAGTTTCTCTTCCATCATTTTCCATCATTTGTTCACCCAAGCATTTTCTGGTTTCACCGTCCATTACATTAACACAAGCATATTTTTCATTCTGTGACTTACTACATAGGAATTACAATGGTTACACGGAAATGATGGAGCCAGGTGAGTTCAGGGTGTATTATCAAGCTCATATTAAAACCTGTTTGAAACGATGGACAAGTCTGCGAAGGGTCTTACGGACTCGCAGTACGTCATCGGCCGCACTAAATTTGGCCCCTCTAACATATTCTGGATCTTAAAGACGCGCTTTCTCTCGCCAGCATGTCTCCGGTATCTCTCACGCTAGGTCGTTGCACTTCTTCACCCTGTATGCGCGGAACGGAAGACGTAGTGCCAGCACATCATTATACATTGTAAACCACAGGAGAGCGCCCAGGACGCTCGTCCCTGCGGAACTCTACTTATTCACAATGAAGTGGCCTATCTGCTTTCTTTTTTAAGTAAAATACCAAATAACAGTTTCGGAGGGGGCTGTGTTTCTCTGAATACCCACCCGAGCCCAGAGTATGGATTCCATCAAAAAGGAAGATTATTTCTAGTCATGATGCATTGTTTAAGTCTGAAATTTCAAGATTTAATTAGTGACACCGTATTCTTTTAATAAATTCAATAAATAAATTTCTTTTTAACTATTTGTTTTTTGTTAATATAAAAACCTATGAAATTAAACTGATCAAATAAAACATCACACAAAAACTGGCGTTCAAAAGTCAATCTCTCGACTGCCTCCTACCAAACAAATTAACAAAAACGTCATCATTAATTCTTCACTATTAAGGTGTGCACTTGTAAAAACAGTGAAATATATGCAAAATAGTAAAGGCTCAACCAACCCCACAGCATTCATGACTATACCACATAGAAAACATACGCTATACTACTTTGCATCAAATCTGCATATTGCATACCTCACACCTTGATAATTGATTACAAAAGACCCGTTATGCTAGGCAGTACAAGAAGTGCGAACGATGGCAGTGAAATAATTGAAAACGTTTCACTCTACATGAATTTAATTTAGTCCGTTAAAATCCTGCATGGATGCAGTACATATTGACTACGTTCCCATGTCATTTTATTAGCAATGCAACATTTATGCCTCTGCAGACAACAAAACACAGCAAGAGGAACAGAAGGACACTGAGAATCCGTATGCATAGGGAGGAACTGAAGCACATTTTAACAATCTGGCCAGGAAATTAAGTGCTAGCCCTTAGGAGGCATTGAGCTTCCTGTGGGCAAATTGCAATCCTTTCAAATGCAGGCATTAAATAAAACATGTTCTGCTGGAATTCATCAAATTTTCTTGTAATCTTTGATTGCATTCATCTAGAAGGATTTGTCAGTGGATTTTAGAAAAATATTATTGAATTGGCATTCATTAAGGTTAATTACAGGAAAATGAATGGAAGTTATTGATTAAAAATATTTTCATGCTAAAATGTACGAAAGTGTAGAATTTACTTATCTTGCATACGACGCGACGTTACTAATTGCCGAGAGGTTTTTCGTTCATTTTGCTTAGTTAATGAAGTACTGCGGTGGTAGCACGTAAGTTGTTTCAATCGACCTCTTCATACAAAAATTCAGAATTTTTGTATGATGAGGTCGATTGAAACAACTTACGTGCTACCACCCCATATTGGTCACGACTCCAATTCAATCTTGAATTTTGTGCTTGTTTCGAATTAGTAGCTTCATTCAACAGGATACAATTCATTTCTCATAATTCAGGCTTTTTGAAGTCTCTTCTTCCAGTCGTCTCTAAGTCATGCTAGTCCTCTCCAGTTTGGCATTCGAAGTTTTCATACCATCTTCTAGCACAACAACCATCCATCTTTTTCTTAGTCGTCTCATACGCCTCTTTTTCCTGATGTTCTACCATTGAAGATCCTGACTAGCATACTTTCTCCGTAGCTTGTACATGTCCGAGCCATCGCATTCTGCTCAATTTTATGTCTGTGTGCAACTATCATTGATTCGTCATACATTTGCTCAAGCTCTTCGTTTGTTCTAATGCGCCATTCGTTTTTGGTTAACCGTTACAGGACCAAATACTCTTCTTAGGACTCTCCTTTCGAATATCTGGAGCTGATATCCTGTTTGGTCAATGTCCAAGCCTCAGACCATTAGCATAGAACTGGGGGGATTAATGTTTTGTATACTTTGCATTGTCTTGAGATTTCTTGGTTCTTTAGAAACGAGTCTAATGCGACTCGATGCATGTCGTCTTTTATCTTATTTTCTGCGGTAAGCATTGTCCCTAAATATATAAAGTTATCTTAAGTTTCCATTCTAGGATCGTCAAGGCTAATGCTTCGTCCTAATCTTTGTTCTCCTTCTTGAAAAGGTTTCGTTTACGTCTTGGTCTGTATCCTTTCTTTATCATATTCACTTATTACTAGAAACTCATCGCATCTTAATTACTGTAGTATTATTTGCCATAGACGCCATGTTAGACGTTCGCTCTTTCCACCGGTCAAAAAAGAAGCTCTCTTGTGACTAGCGTGGCAAAATATTCAAACCCGGTTGGTCATCAAAGCATCCTAAAGTTACTTTCCTCCGTTTTCGAGGGTGCTGAGCACGGTGGTGGTGTTGGATATCGCTTCCCACCCCCACCAACCCCTCCACTGGCCAATACTCTCCCACAAAATGGGTGAATTTTTTTTGTAATATCAGCGCCAAAATATATTTCTCCCCGTTTTCGATAATGTTGAGTGCGGTGGATAAATTTTTTAAACCCCTCCAATCCCTGTAATGTCCAACAATCATTTCGTCTACGTTTTACGGGAAGGGATTGGAGGGGTTTAAAAAAACTACTCACACACGCCACTATAGAAGTCTAATAGATCTTCACGTTTGGCTCTTTAGCCTGATGCACAGATGACTCGACAACAGAGAAAGAGATACCACATTTCTAAGGCATTCAATTGATCATTCACCCACATTTTTTCCAGCTGAGGTGATAGCTATAGAAGAAACCTACAATTTTCGTAAGAAATGAATTCCTAATCCTGGAATCCTCACTGAATCTTAGAGCTTGAAATTGTTTTTTTTAAAACGAAGAAAATGTATACCGTTACGACTCTGGCAAGGGAAACCTTACTGCATCGCACTGAATCAGATAAATAGAAAGAAAAACAGCAACCATGGCCAATGTGGCAAGCCAAGTAAAGATATCCGAAAAACTGTCTAGACCAATGAACATCTATAATGAACTTCGACAAGGGAACGGTCTCCGACATTGACATACTGGTAGAACATCAAGACGCAACAAAGCCTGCTGTAGTCTGCAAGTCTCTTCAAATTCAAGCATCTAATAGTATAAGACGGCGCTCCGGTACTCACCCATTCATCCGAGTCTTGGTGCTTATGCTTAGTAAAAAGTGTTTGAGGAGTCCTTCGGAGAATTGTTGTCCCCTTATGTGAGAAAAAAAAGATCTACGTGCGCTATCTTGACATATAGGACGCTTGAAGCTTACTTCAAGTACAAATGTAAACGCAAGCAGCTCGACTGGAGTCGATCAAAAAGATTTTTTTGATCGGCTCGAGTGCTTGTCATGTAAACTGGGCTTGAAAGCTTGAGTGCTCGAAATTGTTCAATCGTAGTCCATCAGATGCTCAAGAACTCAAGGTCACTTCATGCTAACATGCCACTTCAAGTAGGCAGAGCATATACGCGCTCGAGTTCTTGAGATTTTCAGGCTTTCGAGCACTCAAGCTGTCATGGACACGTACTAATAGATGTGAAGAGAATACAGCTTGGCAGACTCCCGTGGGCAGGGCATCTAGCTCGTATCAGCGAAGAGGAACCTGGGGCCGTATTTGGTTTCCCGACTCGATATCGACTGGTGTAGATAAATAAAAATTGGTATTTGGCAACACGATATAAGGCCTCCATCCACGGTCAAACAAATCATCAAATTTGTGGCCAACATCGAAAAAATTGTGTGCGTGTATAAAATACAAGTTTTCGAAGTTGGCCGCTGTTTGAAGAAAATATTCGCCCGGTTTAATATTTCCTTCAAACAGCTTAAATGTGTGTGTGCATTTTTTATGTGTAACATGTAAAGCCACAACCTTCTATATTACAAGCCATGAACAAGAATCTCAATTGAGAGAATCGGACCACCAAATTCTCCCAAATTCTCCAAATTACACTAACAACATAACGTGATTTCACCGAGTTGTGGTCCGATTGAGCGGAAATTCGCTCTCAATATTTTCCTTGTTCATGGCTTGTAATATAGAAGGTTGTGGTAAAGCATATGAAAGTTCGTTTTGTTTACATGAATTGTCGCTCGGGATGTTTGAAGAAAGGTTCCCTCGTTGATGGCCAACAAATGTCAAAGCATTAAAGCGCTGTTTGTCGAAAATTGGTTTGATGATTTGTTTGACCGTGGATGGGGGCCTATAGACAACGGTATCGTCTCTTTACGTGTCGATAACGACGTTTGACGTTTATTAAAAAGCTCAATTTATGCATACAATAAACTTTTAACAATTGCTATTTTAATTTAATATACGCGGTTTGCTGCACTTCGAGTAATATCACACAATTTGATGGTTTTGTATAGCAGCGCTTATCTGTCGAAATGCCAAATATGAAACTTAGAGAAAATCGAGAAGCTTTTTTTGTCGAGTTGATCCATCGACTCGAGAAACCAAATACGGCCCCTGCTCGGAAAGATCTACAGGATGCGACAGTGAGGGAAACCCAGTGTCCGCTCTAAGGATGGCGTAGCCCAGACGTTAGGGATGCCAAACTCGATGAAATCGGCTCAGAACCAGAACCATTGAAAAGGCCAGGACCGGACCCCGTTTGTAGAGCCGCTGAAGGATAGAAACTTTTAACCAAATGTAGCCAACCTATAATCTGAAATTAAAACAATTGAAAGAAAAAAAATTTGAAGTTCTCCCTTAAAAGGGAGAAAACACTGGCAAACTGCGCTGAGGGATATTTGGATTATTTCTCGCTTTGCTTTTGACATGTCGTTTTTAAACCACAAGCAGCAGCCTGCTTAAGGGAACGCGACAATACCTTGACCCTTGTGCTATTCAATTTTAATTTTTTTCTCAATCATTTCTTCTGTACCTTAATAATCACAAATTACTTAAATAAAAGCCCCAAACTTGTGTTTAAAAATTATATTTTCTTAAAAACATCCCACAATAAAAATTTTACTTAACTTCAACTTCCTCCAGAGGTTTTGTGGGTGGCTGAATTTTATATTCAGTTTCTGGGGCATCATAGATCTTTTCTTCTTTTGGTTCTACAACAGAAACATTATCTGGTAGCGGCTTCTTGGGTCCAATCTTATTTGTAAGATCCCACGGAAGCATGATCTTAACCTTAATACCTAGCACACCTTGCCTTAGAAGTACATGCCTTGTGGCTGTTTCTACATAATCATTGCAAGGATCACCGGAATGGATCATGAGACCATCAACGAATTTCATTGATTTTGCACGCTGTCCACGCAGTTTACCAGAAACAACGACTTCACATCCTTTAGCGCCAGATTCCATAATAAATCTAAGAACACCGTAGCATGCACGTCTGACAGCTAATCCTCCAGTCAATTTATAACGGAGAGATTCCGCTTGGGCAATGGCACACAAGCCTCTGTTATTTACTTTTTCGGCGTATAACTCAATACGACCTGAATCGAAACTGAATCTTTTTTGAACCATGGCTGTCAGTTCACGAATGCGGCGGCCCTTCTCACCCAAAACTTGTTGGGTCTTCGTAGCCATTATGATGATTTCTGTACGTGTTGGAGTTACACGTACTTCGACTCCGGAATAACCATCTTCAGCTAGCTCACGAGTTAAGAACTCATTGAGTTCAGCTTTGAACATGCCATCGGCAACGAACTGAAATAATAGAAAAGTAAAAATATTTAATACTTTTTATCACAAATCAATGTAAGCGTTTTTAAGGTTATGTTATTAGAAATTTTTTAAAACACACATAAAACTACGTCTTCACTAGTATTTTTATGGGAATTTATGTAGAGTAAAATCTTCACTATATTTCGCTTTATTTTATTATAATTATCGGCTTTTACCTTGCGTTTTTTTGAAATAGGAGTAGTCATGTTTATTCTCACGACTCGTACGGAACGTGGTTGAAAGGAAAGAAGGAGCACTGCAATACCAACAAAAATGGCACTTTTTCGACAAAATTACGACAAAATTTTCGCCATCTTTAAAGTTTTGTAATATGTCAACTTCTTGCATATGGCAACTGGGAATATGTGGCAGTTTTGTTATTTTAATTTTTATTGGAAAATTATTATTATAATTATTTTTACAATTACTTTACAAAACTAATTTCATTCTGATATTTAACAAGTCAAATTATTTTTATTGATGTAATTTACTTATGTACTGCACTAGCCGACTGGTTACATGGGCAATGGCAATAAAAAATTGTTGATCAAAAATCATTGGGCGCGTTTAGGCCGAAGTTAATTTAACTGAGCTAGGCAAGTTAACAACGGCATAAACAGCAATTTTTTTAGCGCTGTTAGCTAACTTATTTCTGCTTTTTGGCTTAGCTAAAATATAGCACAGCCAAAATGAATTGACGTTTGCTTGTAAATTTTTGTTGTAAGCAAATAATTTAGAAATATTTCAATACAGTATGAAGATATTATCATTATTATTCATTTTTTAGCTTTTTATTATTTGTGAAATGAGAAATGTTATTATTTTTGCTTGTTATTAGCTGTAAAATGAGAACAGTCAAATGGCATGCTAGAAACGATGCTAAGTTAACAGCGCTAATTTACCAGAGTTAAAATAACTCCGGCCTAAACGTGCCCATGTCAACGCAAAGATAGGCTTTATACATTAATTTAATTTATGAATTATACTAATTTTGTGCCATATATACGAGAGAATTGGGGGTAAAACCGTATTATGAGTTTCTTATTCCTTTACGCGTGATAAATGTTTAGCCGGGGTATCCCCCAGCTTTTTTTTAAGCAATCGCAACATTTTTGTTGGTTGATTGCAGACCTAATATGGCATTACAATATTTTACACTTCTGCCAATTGTCGAAAAGCTGTATAATCGATTTACGTTTTTTCATCACTTGAAAAAGGCAGCCATATCGAGGCGTTGCGTGTGATTGAAAAAGTTGTTCGATTTTTAATCATATTCTTGGATTAAAAATGTCTGGTGATAGTGTTGGAAAAAAGTTAATCGATTTAAGAGTATGCGATTTAAAAGAAGAATTAGAAAAGAGGAAGCTAGAAATTACAGGGAATAAAAATGCTTTAGTAGATCGCTTGCAGAAGGTAAATTACATACCCTCATCCGCCATTTTGGGGGCGAACAATCTGGTGGTGTATGATGAAACTATTACCCCTAATTTATTATAGGCTATTAAAGATGAAGGAAATGATCCTGATACTTATTTATTTGGGGGACCAGAAAAAAGATCAGCAAAAAAGAGTTTACCCAAAAAAGCTACAAATGATGATAAACCGGATGCGACCACTGAGGACAGTAATGGAGTTCTGGTAGATGAAGTAGGCACTGTTGATGATGAGGTAAGTTATTGTATGATAAGGTTCAATATTTTATCTTGTAAGGAAAGGTTCAATGTCGAATCTCCAAAGCATAGAAAAGAGCTCGAAGGCCTTTGAACCACCGCTTATGGTTTTAACTCGCATAAGGCCGCCCCAAATTATAAAATTTTTTATCTTACTCAATGCATTTATCAAAGAATCTTAAAACCACTTCTTGTTTATTGTCCTTAATATTAATTTCGTAAATTACTAAAAGAGATCTTAACTGCAGTCTATGTTCCATCTTTGCAATTTGTAAGGTCTACTTTAATTTGGAGGGCATACTAAAATCGGAACCTGCGATACTAAGAGCAACAAATAATTTTCTTAATGTTATTGAATTTTTAGTGATTTTGGTAAATGGCAATTTGATGGTTACGTATAATGCTATCTTAGGGCTTAGAGCGCTTCGCTCCCAGGAGCGTTCCGCACGAGCTTTGTGGATAAGGTGAGAAGTGGGGTGGTATCTTTCATCATCCCCACTTCCCCTTCACCGACAAAGTTCGTGAGGGGCGTTCCTGGAAGCGAACCCTTTAAACAGACCCGTAGCAACAAACTATTTTAAATGTTTTGATATAAATTTAGTAAAAATAAAGTTAAATATAACTGGTAAACGGCGCGGCATTTGAATGCTTCAAAGAAAACCCCTCATTAGGTATATTTAAAAAATGGATTGTCAAGGTCAATTTTTAAATAAACAAAATTCCCAATTTATGAATAGATTTTACAGTATTATCGATCGATATAGTTTTTTTTTCAATTACCAGGCAGAAATGGCTGCTTTTCTCGAATCGAAGCATGTAGAGTAGATAAATAATTAAAAGAAGTTTGGCTTTCAAGCATATTCCAGTGTTTAAAATGTCGGGCGACAATGTAGGATTCAAGGTAGTCGATTTAAGGTTGGAAATTTCTTCTCTTTGGTGTAAACTCTTACAACATCTAGGAGCTCCATCGCAAGGGCCATCGCCTCCTCCTTCAGCATCCTTCGGAACCAAGCTTAATACTTAACATTCCACCATGACACAATGACGGGCTGGTAATACAAAGGGTGACTCCTAATCTTCAGCTTTCAGACATAAAAATATCTCATCTGGCATAGAAAAGTGGATTGAATTGTGTTTGCACACTTAAAAATGAAATTTACAATACAATAAAATAAGTTGATTTTTCCGAGGAATGTGTGGTGGGCTTTTTCATAACTGTATGGTTGCTTGCGTGATTGAAAGCATGTTTGCAAAAGAGCAAGGCCCTTTTCAAAATTGTGTAATTGCGCAAATCGATCATGTGCTTGTTATTCTAAAAAGCAAATATGCAAGCATCATTTGTTCAAAATTGCAACCTGTCGGGCAAGTTTGCGCAAATCTTGAAACTATTTTTGTATGCAAACTTCTAATTAGATAACGATTAAAGCTGTAGAATGCTTTTGAAAATACCTAAAATTTCAAGTATCAAGCGAGATATCGAAAAAAATTATGTTAAATTTTCGTCTTATTTTGCGGTGTTTTATCGAAATTCTTAATTAAAATATCGGCGCTAAGGATATCGTAGCTTTGATATAACTAAAAATCTTTGGTATCAATATCTCGAAAACTAAGCGTAATATCGAAAAATTTTATTTTATATTTTCGTCTTATTTTGTGGTACTTCATCAACTGAGCTCCGAACTACTATGTGGTATGGAACAAGGCCACCAGTTTGACGCTGTCTATACAATTTTATCAAGGCATTTGATCGAGTAGACCACCATATTTTATTTACGAAATTATTAAGATTTGGGATATCCGGTCCCCTTTTGGATTGGATAATTTAATGACGATACTCGACAAACAAGAAATTCCATTACTTAAAGAAAGAGTAGTCCCATCGCACTGAATATGCTAGAAACGAACCCGTTAACAGGTGCTGTATTACCTTCAATATTTACGCGCCCTGTTTCTCCCTCAATTAACAAAATGTCCTACAAAAGAAAATTAACTTCCCTGCTGTCCTGATTGTACTAACATGATAGACCTAGACCTTAGTTTAATACGATGTTAAATACTCACTGATGTTCCTTTACTATACATTAATGTTAATTTTTGTATTTAATTGTAATTAGTAATTAAGTGCCTTACTTGGGAATAAATAAAATCCATCGTCAAACAGGAGGCCACGGAAACCGTAGAGGTGCCGATAAAAATAGAGGGGGTAAAAAAATTGGACCCAAAAATAGACCGTCAACGTCCGTATTATCCATCTTTCAGCTATTCTCAATTGAAATCTGTTGACGGAATGTGGTGCTCACATTTTGCATACTCAATTCCCTCCAGCTCCCAGTCTAATATCTTTCTATTCTTTTTCTTTTTAAGACCACAAACATCATGGCGCCGATGGTTGCTATGACTTTTAATTCTGTTGACATAAATTATCGGAAAAATTATAGCAAATATTAGAAACAGTTCATCTTGAAGGACAGATATCAACTGCAAAAGAATTCAGAATGACTAAACTTCTTGCGACGGCGAATTCAGCCGTTCTGTTCTCCTTATCGTAAGGGTAATAATATGGTTCCTTAGCCATTTTTCCTTAAAGTCGCCTAACACGACTCATGCTGTAAGAAGCGATTCTACCATAAGTCACTCGTGTCGTGAGTTTCATAAAATTCACCCTTTTCTTGTTCTGGTTTTTATTCTGTACGGGCGTGCACCATGATGAACGTTATATTAAAAAATCGAGATATAATTCTTAAGCGAACCGATCGCTAAACGAAGTGAAGTCAATGGCGTTGTTTATTCGAGGTTTGAGCACACAGAAACCTACCCCTAAGTTCCTTCTGGAGTTATTATAGCCACTGTAGAATATGCTGGCCTCTTTTCATTTTAGGGCTCCTTTACCAGTCCATCTTAGTTCTTGTAGCCCAACGAAGAGTATTCAATATTGTCTAAGAAGCACACCTATCATGTTTGCCATTACTCTCAAGTATATATATTGTTCTCGACATTCCACGCTGCGAATTTTATTTCGTAGTCATAGTAATATTAATTAATCTTGGGACGTTGCTAAGGTCTTGGCTGTAAATCCTGTCTCTTCCCAGGCTGATTTCTCGATTCCACAACAAGAATTGTTTTTCGAGGAGAGGTTGTCACCTTCTCGCCCAAACCAGGAGATCCGGTCCCCGATAATTTATATCCTCCCGGGGGCGTGGGTGTTCTAGTTATATCTAGGATCGTGAACATACATATATGAAAAGCTTTAATTAAAAAGTACTCATTGTATATAAGGATTTTAATACTGTATTTTTTTAGGAATTCGACGAAAACGCCGAAAGCCACAACAATGATGCTAGCATGAATGACAATGAGGAATCGATAAATCTAACTATCGAAGAAGATGAACAAAAATTGTTACATGCCCAGGTAAGCTACTGAATTTATTTTTGATTTAACATAATTAATATTATTTATTATTGAATTATTACAGGCTCAAGACGAAAAGGATAGCAAGAAAAGTAAGTACATTATAATTGTCACAGGTTTGTCATCAGTTTATATTGAGCAATTTTTAAACAAAGTACAGAGTATCGACCCTAAAAAGATTTAATATGTATAAGTTTCTAATTTTTTTACTTTTAAGTAAATAATAAAAAAGAAATTCAAGTGTCAACTTCCAGTAAAAAAAAACAAATAATCCTTAATTAAGTGAATGAAATGGAATCAATTAACATTATTGAAGCTGCTTTCCATGATAGCACAACAAAAATCTATAATTTCTGATCCAGATTAAGTAATCTCTTCATACAAAGATTTATAACTTGTTCCAGTATTACAAAAGCATTAAATAATGCCAGGCAGAGAAAACTTTCTTATTTAGATTTTTACACATTTTGGGGAGATCAGTAGCAGATATAATTGTGTTATTTCTTGCTAATCACTGTTAGCACAATTATTATTTTGATGATGATCTATTTAAAACAATTTAAAAAAAATGCAACTGTTTATGTTGAAACTAAATCACAGTAATATACATCCTGCAGCTGATGACGATAAAGGCGATGAAGGTGATAGTGGAATGGATTCAAAGAAAGAAGAGGAAAATCAGAAGAAAATCAAAATTGAAATAGAATCGGAAGGAGATAAGGAAGAAGACGATAAGGACGATGAGAAATCAAAGAAAGATGATAGGTTTGTTTGTTGCATCATATTTATTCACGAACAGTTTGAATTATTAATTTAAAAAGAAAAAAAAATACAAAAATTGGAAGAGATTTTAATAATCAACTTGAAAAAAATTTAACAAACATTTTTTAACAAAAAACAAAAAGATGTTCTCCTGATAATGGTATTAATATCATTTTATTCATGAAATTTCGCAGTGATCAAAAGACATCAAATAAATCAACATCGTCTAAGGATGAAAAAGGTAATTTTCTACAAAAAATAAAAAACAAAGTTTTTTTTTTTTAAAAAAAAAAACATGATTAAAAAATGGACAATTTTATAATTATAGCTAGTTTATTTATTTATTTAATTTAATGCTTCGTAAATCAATGCCTTTGGAATCTGAAATTTACTTTGATAAGTATCGATGCCTCGGGGTTTTAAACGTGTAAGTGTCGGGGTTTAATGAGGGAGTGATAATGGGAATATGATTACCAGTACTTGATAAGTTGTGTTTAATTTCATCTCTTTTGTTATCTCCCTAAATAATGTTCTTCCAATTATATTACAAATTCCGGCAGAACTGTCCAGTAATTATCACTGCCGAAATGGAAATCTCGGTTGTTCTCATTTATCTTAGTTTAATTTAAGAAATTACAGATTAATTTACAGAGCCCTTTTCCAACATCCATCGTCAACGTTTTTTGACACTCAAGGGAGGAAGAATTAGCTGAAACGAGATCGTCTAAACAGTAACCAAAACTTATTACGAGGGTAATTTTTCGGTTGGAGTTTGTGCATACATTTACTATTACGTAAATTGAAATTGCAGAGGATTGTAAAGGAATTTAAAGAAAGGAAACATTCTTTACGGAATTATTACAAATTTTATAACATAGGGACACGCAATTTTATATCGAAAACTATTTTTTTTTACTATATCTTGCAATTAAATATAAAATTACGTGTTGATCAGATTCAACGACTACATTTGGAGATTGCTGCTATAATCATCTTCATTAAAACGTCAATGAGATTAGCTGCCGTTATATTTTCGAGACTTAATTTTATAACTTTTCGTCCTTCCAGTTCCGGACTACTAAATTCTTTACGAAAAGCATCATCTACTACTGAATTTATCATCTTCTTAGTAGTTTTTCAATGTGCATAGCGCAATAGCACGTCTTCATATTTGTTCTAATTAAATTTAATTTGCATGTTTTATCATCTTTAGTTCTTTACTTTGATTTATCTTGAATCAATAGCAAAAAAAAGACGCCCTTATAGAAGTTTCTTCATGCAGGACTTTGTACGCAAAGCGTTATAACCATATTTAGAAAAATATAACGAATGTCAACCAATGAAACTATGCTTCGAAAATTTCAGATTCCAAACAGTTTCTCATATAAAGTATCCACCCGCTGCTATCATGCCAATGAACGATTTTAACTCTAAAATAATCATTTAAAAGTTTTAACTAGTGCTTCACAAAAAAAAACATATTCTAGTAATAAAAAAAAAATCAGAAGTTTACATACAAGTTCTTTAAAAAAATCTTTATTTGGCCATATGGAAATTGCAGACAAATCATCAGCTGGTACGAAATCAAAAAGTTCATCAAGCCGAAATCTATGGGTATCTGGGTTATCATCCATCACACGGGCGAGTGATCTTAAGACGATATTCTCCAAATATGGAAAGGTGATCGGGGCTAAGGTTGTTACCAATACAAGAACACCAGGGACAAGATGCTATGGCTATGTAACGATGGCATCCTCATCGGATGCATCTAGATGCATTGAACATCTTCATCGGACAGAGCTACATGGTCGAATCATCTCAGTTGAACGCACTAAGAACGAGATTGGCAGCAGTTCCTCATCTTCAATTAATAAAAGGGACGAAAAAGAATCTAGTTCTAAAGATCGTCGCCTAAAATCTGAGGACAAGGATAGCAAGGATAAAGCCAAAGATAAAACTGACGCTGTCATTAAGACTGAAGATACTAAAAAATCTGATGATTGCGAGATTGTTGAGAAGGCGAAAAGTGTTACAGATTCTGATAGGTTACGTCGTGGAAGAAGATCTCGCACCCGTGCTACATCATCAGAAGCACGCCGACTTGAAGAACGAACCAGGGAGCGTGAGCGGCGCAAAGAGAGGGAGATTTTATCTTTCCAGAAAATCCGTGAGGAACGCGAGAGACAGCGACTTCGAGAGAGGGAACGGGAACTTCGGGAAGAGGAACGTCGCCGACGTGAAATTCGAAGGAGACAGCGTGAGGAAGAACAGCGTTTGGCTAGGGAACGCGAGAAGCTGCAGCTAGAACGGGAGCGTCTGGAGCGAGAAAAGGCTGAGCTGCTTCGTCTGGAAAGAGAACGTCAAAAACTGGAGCGTGAAAAGATTGAACTGGAGCGGCTCGAACTCAAGCGTCAACAAATGAAGTATGCTACATAAAAATTTATTTTTTAAATTTATTTCACGATTTTAGATAAGTTTTTTTTGTTTTTAATTTTGTACTAAATTTTACACTGGAAGATTTACGCCAAATTTGGTCGTTTTTTGTGCGTTGCACGTGTTGTGAACAATTTGTGTTTCCTTCTCTCTTATAGAAAAGTGAGAATTCCCTTCGTGCAAAAGAAAGCAGACGTAAACTTAAAACTTTGACACACCATTAAGTGCTACTAGATAATTTAATAATAGTAATTTAATCGCGCGGATTGATATGCTGCTTGTACGTGCTAAGACCTACTAAATTATCACTTTTCCCTTTTTGTTTATTTGATCTAGGATTATGCAGACCTCTAGGATTGAGGATACAAAGAGGTCATTAAAGAGAACCGCAGATGACCGCTACACTGCTGAAACTGATCGTAAACGTTCTACAAGTGATAGAATGTACGAGCCACCGCCGCCACCTAGGTTTGATTCATCAATTGCAAGGTAAATTTATTTCGGTTATTATTTTCGCATTATAATAAGAACATCGAAAACTATGATGACGTAGAGCTTCCGACAAGAAACGTGAAGAATATACCAGCTCAAAGCGTGAAGAATACACCAGTAAGAGAGAAATTGAAGTGCCTAGGCATTCGTCGTCAAATTATCACAGCAGCCGCTCGGAAGCGCATAAGCCAAGCCGATATCCTGAACCAGAACGTCCTGAGCCACGACCATCTAATTTTAGACGTGTAGATGATCGAGGTGATCCAAGGTAATGTCGAAATAAAAATTCTGTGAGAGTAAATACATTAATTATGCTCACTGACTGAACAGGCAATCTGGAGGAAAGCGTTATGAAGTATCTTCATATGTTGAACGTCCCAGTGGTGCCAGCGGGGGATCACAATGGCACAGTTCTGGTCATTCTGGACATTCGGGACCACCAGCAATTAAATCATTCACCAATAACACGATGCAGTCCAGCGGAAATGCACCAAGTTGGCAAACAAAATCCAGTGATGAGCATTGGAGACCAGTGGAATCCCAACAGGATCGTTATGATCGAACTTATAATGAAAGGTCTGGTCCATATATGGAACCTTCACGGCAGGGAATGTTTGGTGGTCGCCCACAAGATCGTTATGGCGGACCAGTTTCATCAAGATATGAGAATGGAAAATATTAAGGGACATTTAATTTGTTTTATTTAATTTTTAAATAATCGAGAGTTTTTAGTTGTAAATGTGTTTTTCTGAATTCATTTTTGTCTTAATTCTTAGTTTAACTATTATCTACATTATTTGTAGACTGGATATTGAACTTTCAATCTTTATATAGTATATGTCATTGTAATGCAGTCAATAAAATGATTTTCAAGATTTACATGATTTAGTTAACATATTTTAGAGTTTTGTTTTGTATTGATAGGTGGTACGAAGGCTGGGGCTGAGATAAATCCTTGTTTGTATTCAAGAAATGGGTGCGAATGTGGAGGCACACGATTATCCTCTCAACTATTGTCGAACTGCTGGTTTTACCCAGCCGGAAAAATTCTGCTGCTAAGGGGAGCGAAATTTGAGCGCTGTCAAAATGATCCTAAGGGAGCAAAATTGCAGCTTTAAGAAAAGGACGAAGGGCTATTATCTCGGTGACCATAAAGGGTCCATTAGGATATACTCAAAAGACCGGGTTTCGTTAGATTACGGAGGTCAAGCAGCATTGGACGTAGTTAGTCGTGAGTTCGGGGACTGCTATGGTAAAATGACACTCGCGTTTGGAAAGACGAAAAAGCAATTGCAAGAGCCAGTTTAGACGGTGCGCTCCAGCGCGTGTGTCTCACGAACATTCTTGGATGAAGGGAGAAATGGAGTGCTACCTCATCATCCCCGCTTCTCCCTTCATGCATAAACGTTCGTGAGGCACATGCGCTGGAGCGCACCGTCGAAACCACCCTGCAAACATTTAGATTCGGAATTGATTTGAAAACGACTTGCCAAAAGCGAAAGCTTGCTTTGAACTCGGACTCGTAAACGAATTCGAAGGCAATAAAAGCGGAGCAAAATATCGACACCAATCAACTAGGAAAGCTTTTATGGTGCGTTTTGAACTTTTCTCGTACCTTTCGCAAGCAGTTTTCGAATCGAGAATGATCCGAGAAAGCGAGCCTCCGAGAATTTGTTTGCAGGGCAGGCTCCAGAAGGTGAACAAAAATAAAAGACAAAGCCGTACGTCCTTTATGCCGGGTGTTCATTAGTAGAATTAGTGGTAGAGTATACTGGTCGAGTACTAACTATCCTGTGAACTCACCTAATGAAAACTCGGTTATAGTAGAGTAGAGTGGGATATCACCGTGGCAAAGTTACTCTACCGCTTAAAAGTAGGCCAGTTACTCTACCACCAATTCTACTAGTGAAAACCCGGCATTAGAGTTAGTGTCCGACCGAGGGTTCGGCTTCGGCCAAAAAACACCTTCGGCCGCACATTCGGCTTCGGCCAAAGGAGCCGAAGGTTAGCCGAAGCCGAAGTTTTTATATCCAGCCAGGCCAGTCGCTGAAAACGAAAAGAATTGAGAGTGTGATGTGAATGTGACATTGAAACGTATGGTATTCCTCAAATAAAAATAAACAAATCTTAGTTTATTATTTTTGGAAAGCCGCAACTTAGTTATTTAAAATGCATATTGCAATCATTTTCAGCACTATGACTATAAAACAAAATAAGAGTCAAGAATTTTCATTATTATGTATATTTTTCAGTCAGTATACCAAGATTTCTGTGTATGATTGAACCTTCGGCTTCGGTTTCGGCCGAAGGTTATGGCAAAAGCCGAACATTCGGCATCGGCTTCGGCCTAAAACTGACCTTCGGTCGGACACTAATTAGAGTGAGAAATTACAACTTGAGGGGCAAACCCCTCTTACATACTAACTCCTCTAACACCAATTACGGCATGTACGGACCTCTAAATCGCATGCTTTTAAATGTAAACAAAAATATGAGCATCCATACAAGTGAACTTGTCCTTAAAAAGAATCTTTTTATCTAGCGTGCCCTGCAAACACTTTCTCGGAGGCTCGCTTTCTGGGACCATTCTCGATTCGAAAACTGCTTGCGAAAGGTAAGAGAAAAGTTCAAAACGCACCAGAAAAGCTTTCCTAGTTGATTGGTTTAGATATTTTGCTCCGCTTTTATTGCCTTCGAATTCGTTTACGAGTCGTTGACGAGTTCGAAGCAAGCTTTTGGCAAGTCGTTTTCGAATCGCTTCCGAATCTAAATGTTTGCAGGGTGACTTCTTGTGTGCACCACTCCTTCATTGTTGCTTGTATTTTTTATATTTGTTTGCATGCCTTAGCTGAGCTGCAGAGCAGTGGTAAATGTTTCTCAGCCCAGCTGAGAAGTGCGCCTTCTGTGTTAGAACTCTATTAAAAACTTTTCGACACCCGAGCTTATTCACATATCCACGGGTTGCCAGCGTTTTAAAGGCTTCTAAAGTAGCATTAAAAGGAATGCTTTCGTCTGCGCAGTTTTGGGTAAAGAAAACTTTTAGGCGAACAGCTATGCTAGAGTAAAAACCATAAAAGAAGACAACGAGTGTCCCATTCGTTCTGGTTGTTGGAAAGTGCAGCTTTTTCACTCAAACACAGAGCTAATGGAAGGCTGGTCTTCTTTTATGGTTTTTCCTCTAATAAGTCGGCCTTGGTTTTACTTTCTGTTATCATCTCCCGCTTATAAATGAAAAAAAGGAATTGTGGAAGAGGTGAAATTCTTGCTGGAAGTTACGAAGGACCAGGAGGACTGCTTGCACTGGTATTCAGAATGTTACTTCTCAACCTGTAGACTTTCTTGATATACGAAGTGACCGGTGCGAAGGGAAGGTCTGTACGCTCTACAAGCGGCGTCTTTAGCTTTAATTGCATTCATACATTCCTCATTAAGCCACCTCTTAAGGCTAGGCTTATAGATTTGGTAGAAACAACGCATATCCACCCGTATGATTTTTAATACACAGGGCGATAGTGTTCTCATTGGCACTACGAAAACACAAATCCCAGTCAGTGACTTTAAAAAAAGTGAATAATCCCTAACCAGTTGGGTGCAAATTTTTGATGTCTACGAAGAGTTCGGCGTTTTTGCCAGAAATACGTCTACGCCATCCTTCCAGCGGAGGTTGGGTCTACCTCGCTGTGGCACCCCATGTCTTACCGCAGAGAACTTTCCGAGCAGGCTCATTTTCACACTTACGAGCTAGATGCCCTGTTCACCGGAGTCTACCGAGCTTTATTTTCTTCACAACATCTATGTCGCGATAACGCTCGTAGATCTCGTCATTGTAGAGTCTCCGGAATCGTCCTTCCTCACATATGGGGCCAACAATCCTCCGAAGTATTTTCCTCTCGAATACCGCCAATACCGCAGCATTCTTACGTTCAGTTGCCAGCTTGCATTCGTTATCGAACCAGTCGTTCCGATCTCAACGACTTCTGCCTAAAGCCTGAACCAGATATGACGTGCCGGACCGTAGCCGTACGTACCGTAACGTACGAACATGAGTGTTTATATGGCACCGACCCAAATTGACTTAATGAACTTGCCGAATGTTCGTTAAATTCTCGAATGGTACGTACCGTACGTACGGGTGCCGTAAGAATGGCACAAAACCTTAGCATCCGTTAGCTATTTAAAAAATCTGTTCACATTTTAACAATTTTTTAATAAATTTGGAGCAGTAAATGACATAAAACAGATAAAGAAGATATTAACGGCCTTGTAGATTGTTTGTTTAACCAAGAAACTATGACATATGCACAACAAAAATTCAAAGTTATTTTTTTTCATTCTCGTGTGAATAAAAAATTGCGCTGAATCCAATTTCTTTATTTTTACAAATGTAACACGGTAATATCCGTGGCTGCTTCTCATTTTGTTTATTTCGCGATTTTTTTTTCTTTTTTTTTCCCGAGCACTTCTAAGTTTTTTGTACTCTGTCCACAACTTAAATAAATCAATTAAATCACTTAAATCTTTATTTATTCTCTGCTTTTCATTTTTCACTGCGGTGTCACTGGTCACTTTACACTTTCATTTAGGGCTAGCTGTCAAAGTGCCGTAACTGAGATCAAATTCGTTCAGTTTTCTTACGGTCCGGCACGTCATATCTGGTTCAGGCTTAAGATGGAATCAGCAGTACTAATGACAGCATTTTTAAGGTGGGTCCAGCTCTCGTCGATGCCCTGCATCTCATCCCCAGCACTTACTCTTCTGAGCGTGAGTTCTAACGCATGGCCATAGCTGTTTCTTGCCATTTCATTGCGCAGTGCAGCCATGTTGATTCAAGCCTGATCAGCGGATACAAAGCTTTTCAGCGTTGTAATGCGCTCTCGGAGCATCATACCAACAAGATAGTGATCCTAGTCGAAGTTGGCATCTCGGTACGTACGACTCGAAAGGTGGCGGCGGTCTATTTGGTTGCGAGCGGTTCTGTCGCGCAAATCTAGTACTTGCAACGACAAGTAAGAACTTGCTTGCTGCCATCTCTATAACTCGTTGTCCATTGCCATTAGTATTTTCATGCAAGCGACATATTGCCTGTATACGGGCTCCTGGCCTACTTTGGCGTTCAGATCTCCCAGTATGATTTTTACATCATATTTAGGGCAGGCATTAAGTTCCCGTTCAACTACTTCTAAGAATCTCTTCTGAGGGACTCTTCTGTAGGTTCGTGAACGTTTATGAGGTTGATGTTCTTAAATTTGCCTCGCACACGAAGGGTATAGCCTTTCGTTTATTGCTTTAAAGCCGATAATGGTAGGCTTCATCCTTTTGCTGACCATAAAACCTACCCCGAGCACATGGTGTTTTGTATGACAGCTGTAATACACGTCATTCTCAGGTTTTTGCAAGACACCATTCCCTGTCTATCGCATGTCCTGCTGGATGGCGGTAATTTCTGTTTTATATTTTATCAGTGTATCGGCTAGATGTTTTGCAGCTCGAGTTCGGTACAGAGTTCGTACGTTCCATGAGAAAATTCTTAAATCGTTTTGCCATTTTCGTTGCCGTGGTCGTCGTCGTTTATTCCAGTTCAGGAGGCACATTGCTCGTTCCGTAATAATTCACAGACACATTACAAAAGAAAAAAACTCCAATTACACATTGTAGTTTTAACTAATATAATTTGGTCCAGCTTCGTTTACAGAAGTTGCTTCTATATTGGGTTATATTTTAGATTAGAGGTGAGTCCATTTTTATTTGGTCGTATAGGTCCTTTAATTATGACTGCTTAATATCTATAATAATATTCTAGTTGTGCCACTTTCAACATTTTTCCAAGAAATCGAGCGAGCATTTTTTTCAAAAGAGAATTTTTTTATTTTCTGTTGTTTTGTTCGCTCGGAAGAGAATTTTGTACAGAAGAGAATTTTGTTTTGTGTTTGATTTTTTTTTTGCTATTTATTTTCTGTTTTGTGTGTAAACAGGGCTCCACTAGTAGGAAATAACATAACGGCAACGGTCTTATCCTACAATTTTGTCGGCATCGTCCTTTTTTATAACCGATTCCAAAATACGTATACAACTTTTTCCCCAAATGATGGTAAAGCAGTTTCGAAAAAATAAGCCCAACCTTCAAAGTATCAAACTGTCAAATACAGCTGATCACTGCGGATGATTGTGATTACAAAGAATGTCTTTAGAAGTTAAAAGTTAAAAATTACAATAAAAGAATAAAAAAAATGGTAACTTAACATAAATAAATGCACAAAAACTAATTCAAATAATTCTAGGCATTCCCAGTTAATGACGTAGATATAAGCAGTGAGCCAAAAGAGTTACTATTTGAAAAGCATGTCGAATACATCGCCAACCACGGAAATGATCAAAATGATTATGAATATTGCATGACAGAATTCCTACGAATGTCTGGAATCTATTGGGGTGTAACAGCGCTTGATCTACTACAAGAACTTCCAAGATTAGACAAACAATCTATAATTGATTTTATAAGAAAATGCCAATGCTCGCATTCTGGTGGAATATCGGCATGCGAATGCCATGATCCGCACATTCTGTACACCCTTAGTGCTGTGCAAATTCTTTGCATCTACGATAGTTTGAATGAGATCGATATTGATGGTATAGCGAAATATGTAGCATCACTACAGCAGCCGGATGGAAGCTTCTATGGTGATAAATGGGGAGAAGTAGATACTAGATTTTCATTTTGTGCTGTTGCTATTCTTACGCTTATAGTGAGTAGTTAATTATTTAACTTAGTAATCGTTTTAACTAATTGATATTTTAAAGAATCGTCTCGATTGTATAGACATTCCAAAAGCTGTAGATTTCGTAATGTCCTGTTGTAATGCTGATGGAGGATTTGGATCAAAGCCGAATGCAGAGTCTCATGCGGGCCTTATTTACTGCTGTGTTGGCTTTTTATCTATAACAAATCAATTACATAGGCTAGATTGTGAGAAACTGGCTTGGTGGTTATGCGAACGTCAGCTACCAAGCGGTGGGCTAAATGGACGACCTGAAAAACTACCTGATGTATGTTATTCTTGGTGGGTTCTAGCATCGCTTACTATAATGGGAAGATTGCATTGGATTAGTTCGGAAAAATTGAAATCCTTTATTTTATCGTGTCAGGTTTGTTTCAAATTAATTTAATTCGATTCTTATGTAAATACAAATGAATGAATTTTACTAGGATTCTGAAACTGGTGGATTCAGCGATAGAACCGGAAATCTTCCAGATATATTTCATACGCTTTTTGGCTTAGGGGCACTTTCGCTGCTGGGTCATGCGAATTTAGAGCAAATTAATCCAACATTCTGTATGCCGCAGTATGTCTTGGATCGGTTACTTATAAAACCACAGCTTTTATGTGCTTAAGGAAGTTTTGTTGCAGGAAGGCGTAACGTGTTTCTGAAGTTTGTCAAGTTCAATAAATTATTAAAAAAATTCATTCGACTTTATTACTGAGCTTATTGCGAGCTCTATTTTCTTCACAACATCTATGTCGTGATAACGCTAGTAGATATCGTCGTTGCAGAGTCTCCGGAATCGGCCTTCCTTCTAACAATTCTCCGGGGGTTTACCTCTCGAAAACTGCTAACCTGCTTTTTGCTAAACACCCACGTCTTGGATGCTTATGTGAGTACGGTAAGACCAGCGTCTTATAAAGTAGAAGTTTGGACGTTATGGTCAGATGCTTGGATTTGAAGAGCCTTGACAGACGATAGTGGTTATTCTCGTTGGCGATTGACGGTGACTACGAGGGACGCGGTGGAATGAGACTGTCGATACCTACAAATATATCGGCGGAAATATCACTTCACACACTAACTTGCGACAATTCGATATGTATATGTAGTCCAAGCTTTCGTGCCACCTGCTCAAACTTGGTGAAAGCTTCGTGTACAGCTCTTGATGTTCTTCCAATGATGCCAATATGTCGCCTAGTAGGTAGGTACTGCTTGCGCCAGAGCCTTTGTCAGCTGATTAGCGGGATTCCCTTGTTTCAGGAAGCATGACACTCCGACGAGGCTGTCTCCCGCTAACTCGGACTGTTTGGCTCAGACCGCTGCTAAAAAATGAACTCATACAACTTCCAAGAGTTCAAACGCGAGGTTCATTGCCTCCTCCACAGACTACACCCTTAGCTTATTATATCCTTTTCCTATTTTCGAGTTAAGCTTACTACTAGACATTGTACCATGAGGTGAACGACTGGTAACACCTAAGCTTAGACTCTTTCACATAAAAAAAGCCAATAATTGGGTAGAGTTGTGGAGGATTGTGCCCCTTGATGTCACTCCGAATCTCGAATTACTTTTTCCAACGCCAGGTAGAAAGGCGGCAGGCCAGACCGTCCCCTTGTCGGAGGCCATTATAGATGTTGATTTGTCTGGCTAATGTTCCGGATTTTTACTTGGCTTGTCACATTGGTCATGATCAACCTTACAAATCGTGTCAGCTTATTGGGGATGCCGAATTCTCTCATGGCTTGGTGAAGCTCTACTATGGCTATGCTATCACAGGCAACTTTAAAGTCTATGAAGAGGTATTGGATTAAGTTCTGAAACTCCAGACATTTCGCCAGATTCCCCTCTTTGTCCTTGCAGTATAGGCAACTGGTGTGATTTTTCTCCCAGGCTTCCTTTTTCCGTCTGTGAACTCTCTTTTCTTCTTTTTTGGGCTCTTTGTACTTCTCTTCACGTGCCCGTGGCTTCTAAGACGGTTGCAGAGTTCCTACGTTCAGTTGCCAGCTTGCATTCATTATCGAACCAGTCGTTCCGATCTCTACAGTACTACGACAATATTTTAAAGGCGTGTTCAACTCTCGTCAACGCTCGGCTGACTGAGCGCGAGTTCTAACGCGTGACCGTAGCTGTTCCTGGCCACTTTATTGCTATTTGAAGCTGTGTTGATTCGAGCCTGATTCGCGTATACAGCGTTGCAATGCGTTCTTGGAGCACCATACCAACAAGATAGTGATCTGAGTCGAAGTTGGCACGTCAGTACGTTCGCACTGTCATCAAGCCCGAAAGGTGGCGGCGCACAGTGGTTCAGAATCCCGAAAACCTGGTCAAAGAAGTTTGTTTAACATCTAAAAGTAGTTTTTTATATGAAATTTCGTACTTGGGCGATGAATAAAAATGCGCTATCAATTTTCCTAACAACAAAATGACGGATACAAAATGGCGTACGATTGTGCTTAATAACCAGCAAAATTTCATGAAACTCGTTATATGGGGGTTTTCTTCGGGCGCTGATCCTCAATAATACTAAATTTATCTTTTAAATTGTTCTTTACGAGAAAGAAAATATATTTTCTTTGTAAAAAGATGTCTGGCTTCAGAGTCCCTGAAAAATAAAATTACTTATTATGAATATAAAGAAAAATTGTATTGTAAATTTTTCAGTTACTTTCTTTTTTATTTTAAGCAGAAATGTATGCTGGACAATATGCGAGTAGTTTCAAGGCGGTTCTTCGACTCATAATCTTTTATCAGAGTTAAAAGTAATAGTTCCAAATGATGCTAAGGGCTTCACTACAAATATTTGGCGGGTCTAAAGTGCCTAAAAATATTCTTCATTTTGGGGATTTTTGACCATGTTTTCGGGAATCTGAACCACTGTGCGGCGGTCTAACAACACATGATCTATTTGGTTGCGAGTGGCTACATCAAGAGATATCCAGGTGGCTTTGTGGATATCTTTACGCGCAAATCTAGTTACTTATAACGACCAAGTTCTTACTTGCTGCCACCTCTGCAAGCTGTGTGTGCCGACATACTACCTGTATACGGGGCCCCGGTCTACTTTGGCGTTCAAATCTCTCAGGATGATTTTTACATCATACCGTAGGCAAAGGTTAACTTCCCGTTCAACTACTTCGCAGAATTCTTCTTTTTCATCGTCCGATGTCTCTTTTGTAGGTACGTGAACGTGAACGTTTATGATGCTGTTCTTAAATTTGCCTCCGACACGAAGGGTACATAGCCTTCCATTTATTGCTTTAAAGCCGATATTGGTAGGCTTCATCCTTTTGCTGCCCATAAAACCTAACCCGAGCACATGGTGTTTTCTATGACAGCTGTAATACACATCATTCTGAGATTTTTGCAAGACACCATTCTCTGCCCATCGCATCTATTGAATGGCGGTAATGTCAGCTTTATACTTGACAGGGTATCGGCCAGATGTTCTGTACAGAGTTCGAACGTTCGATGTGAACATTTTTAAATTGTTTTGCCTTTGTAGTTGTCGTGGTCATCGTTGTTTTTTCCATTATCAGCATGTTGCTCGTTCTGCAATATTTGTGTTTTCCGTGGGAGACTCAAACAACATGACCTTACCATATTTTGCCAAGTCTTAAAAACCTATGCCTTCTGGATTAATATAGAACGCATCGTAGCATCTGCTAACAGCCCATAAGCTGTAATCGTAATACATTATATTGTTTGTACCAGTTTTAATATATATTATTATGAAAAATACAGACACGGATTTTTTAAAAAGATTTTTTTTTATTTTAAACGGTTAATAAACTATATAATAAAAATTCTCAGTCAGAAAATAAACTAGGCAAAAAAAATTTACAATATAATTTTCGCTTTATTCTTGCTGCAGTAAACCAAAATCGCTTGAATAAATTCGAATTTTTCTATACTGCTCAACAGCAGCTACTTTAAGTTCTTGGTCGCCGCCTGACCATTTTTTTCGTAATAGATGAAAATATAAACCATCAAATCTAAGTAAACTAGTAAACGAACGAAGACCAACAGAATAGAAGCAATTTTGTATAAAATTATAAAATTTCTGAAAATAAAAAGTTAATTCTGCATCATGTGCAGAAATCCTTTTCACTGAATCTATGTTTAAAAGATCACGTATATCTTTAGGACAATTGCAGGCTAATAATAGACAATCAGCTTCATCCAAACAAATTTGCTGCTTCTACGAGTACGAGAATATATAAACAACAATATTCATATTATTTGTTTCATACTTACTTCCATAAGAAAAAACAATGTCAAGACTACAGTTAGGTCTTCCTGTGGTATCTTCAAAAGCATATCTCTCCTCAACTTTGGAGAGATTATAAAACATAAAAAGTCCCATCGTAGAAGATCTAACTGGCCAATGTCTCCATATGGCTGATACAGCAACTGAAGTATTGGTGGTACTTTAACTACAAAAAAAATGCTTTAAGTTTGTACAATTTTAATATTCCTTGTTTACTTGAGGGGTAAATTGGTGTCTCAACTACGAGCCTGTAAGGTTTGTTATGGGTTGCTTTGTAATAAAATTTTCTCCCAAGGTCCAAATAATGACTTTGATGCTGCAATAAAATTCCCATAATTCGTCGAAGCATTGGACTTAAAATTTCGTAATATGGCGTAAAGTTTCGCATTCTTAAATTTATGTATATAAAGCATATAATATACTCCCTATTTCCCAAAATATGATAAAGAAACTTTGTGGAGTCTTTTGCTACCTTTTCCAAGACTGGATCCCTATGCCTGAGTCGCATATTTTCCTAAAAAAAACAATGTTAGAATTAACAAAAAATCTTCTTACAAAAGTTTTCATCTTCTACCAGGCAATAGAAATTTAAACTGGTCTCAAGATCATATATTCCTTGCGGAGCATCGCGTGGATTAAAGATTATCTTGGATAGCTTTTTCAAGTCGTAATGCTTTAAATGAGGTGGCAGAGAACGTACGCTTCTGGCAGTATTAGCGATTGCGAAGAATTTATTGTTATTACGATCTGTAACGCGTTTGTGATAAGCCTGAAAAGATAAAAAAGAATATGATTGTTTTTTATTAATGTAGAATTCTAAAAATAGGAAGCTAAGTTTTCTTTGTTTCTATCATTCACAGTTGACCCATCGCTCGGTAACTGGAAGCCCTGCTTTGTCAGCGGTGACTACTCATAAAAATTTCCCACCCGAAACAAAGCAAGTAGCAGACAATTAAAAAGGGCCTGGGATTTGTTTTTTCCGCAGGAAAAGTAACTCGGTCGCTCTTTGTGTCACCCGTGTCTATAAAGACTAGACAAAATGGATGGTTCAATCGGAAGTGTATGGATGTAATTAAAGCTTCATTGAGTTGCCGGTAGAGCATACAGAAGTTGATTGATTGATTCTCTTCGCAATTAGCTCACATTTAGCCAATACCGAAAAGTGGTGACTCCAATTAACACCTAAAAGTAATTAATTTTGTCATCGAAGCAATAGAGACAATAATCAATAAAAGCTCTAGAATATGCAGAATCAAACCGGGCCTGGTTGCTCTAGATATCTCCACAGTTTGGACAGAGTATAGCACCAAGCACTAGTTTGCATAATTTCAAGGTATTGCTATCGACTCAATTCTAAAGAACTGGGGCTGTATTTGGTTTCTCAAGTCGATGAATCGACTCGTTTAAAAAAGCTTTTTTTCTCTAAGTTTTATATTTGGCATTATGACCGAATCGACAGATAAGTCTAAAACCATCAAATTGTGTGATATTACTCCAAGTGCAGCAAACTAACATATATTTAATTAAAATAGAAACTGAGCCTTTTAATAAACGCCAAACGTCTTGAGCGACACCGTAAGACGATATGGAGTTGTCAAATGTGAATGGTTACTTATCGACAGAAGTCGGCATCGACTCGAGAAACCTCTGGCCGGCCTCTGCATTGAGTTTTCTTTCTGGTCATTCAATTAAGATAGTTTTGTATTGTGCCGAATTTAAACCCCACACTATCTTCGTCGGTCTCATAATTTGGTGGTGATACTAATTTCTCTTTTAACCGACCACCCGAGCTGACATATTCGACTCCGCCTTGTATACAACTAGTTTATCTAGTTTGGGACTTCGAAAATTCCTTCAACATAGCTGGGCAAGATGCAAACAAGCCATTAACCCCATTTATGATGGCGCCATTTGCACCATCATATACACATTGAGACACCGTACAAATGAAGCACCATCGGAAAATTTTTCCTCTATTGCCAAAGCATCCCACCAAAATATGTGCCCTCCTGACGACTTAGGCTGGACTAGAGGCACACAGAACCGAGACACAGGACCTTCTTGGTTGAGTGTTATCCACCTTCTGATACACCTACGGGCACTTATGTAATTGTGAATCGGTTAGCGAGCTTTGTCGAAGTCACCTTTCGCGCAAAGAAAGCATAGAAAGTAGGTCGTTATCCGTTTTAAGAGTCACGTTGATGTCGTCAGGCCGAAGCAATGGGTGAGTTCAAAAACTCATCACTGCCGCAACACTGCAACATTCAGCTACAGACTTCCAATTGCTGAATTCTGCAGTGTTGCGGCAGTGATGAATTTTTGAATTCACCCAATGCCTTTACGGCTCGTACCGGTCTAGACTGAAACGTCATGCAAAAAGATTGGTGAATTTTGTCAGTAGGAATCTGACACTACCGTCTAAGTGCAGACTCCCAGCGATGTCTCTTGTCCTAGGCATGGGCCTTCTTAGGAGGTCGTACACAGTCGTTGCTGCTAGACCGACGTAGAATTCTCATCCCTCGGTCGTAAACAAAATTCGAGAAAGGTATAGGCAAAAGCTTTGAGTTCGAGTGAGATAAAAAAATATTTTGCTCGTGCTTCGGAAAATTTGAGTATTGCCCAGCCATCCTCTACGGCAATATTTCTTCCGCAACAAAAAATTATCCCGCTCGCTCCTTTTCCAGCCGTCATAAATAGAAAAACTCGACTATCTAAGGTGTAAAAATATACCGCAGCCAGTTCCGGATGTTGAGCATTGCCACTGCGTCTGCCGTCACAGAGCTTCCTGGGGCCCCTAGTCCGATTCTCGTTAAATAGTCGAACGAATGTTAGATCGAAAAAGTGGTAGTCCCATTCTCGATTGTAGTGAACCGAGTCAACTGCAGTCGAAGACAGTTCACGATTGCATTTAGATGGTCGAATGCGTGTGTTTATTTTATTTAAACATCAACAACTTCTTAAAACAACATTGCCATTAAATTTCCTTCGAAAAATTTATGAAAATGACAGAAAATTCTCAGTTACAATGGCGGTACTTTTTGTTCGATTCAACTGAGTTACGGACTACCAATATTTTTCACAATCGAATCAGCTTTCGATTCCCGATCGATTGACGAATCGAATCTCGTACTAGGGGCCAGGGTCTGCCTAATGGTCTATTTCCCGAAATTTCTGCTTCTATAAGCCATTTTGGGATACGGATGTCCTCCGTGGCCGACTAGTCTTAATCCACGGCCACAACGCAGCCATCGTACCTAGCACATCGCAGCTAGGAAGTACGGGGTGGTAGCACGTAAGTTGTTTCAATCGACCTCTCCATACAAAAATCCAGAATTTTTGTATGAAGAGGTCGATTGAAACAACTTACGTGCTTCCACCCCGACTTTGGCCATCGCACACTAAACCTAAATGGTGTTATGTGTAGTGCTAGGTGCGATGGCTGCGTTATGGCCGTGCACGTAGTCTGCTCATTTTTATGAAAGTTGAGAGTTCTGGGTCGTTAAAGATTTTATACAAATTGCCATATTCCATCTTATCTCGTTGGGGCTATTATGCACCTGAGATTTTTCTCATAGACCTGTTGGCTCGTTCCTCTCTGTCCTACGTCATAGTCCATAGCTACTGTTTTGTAGAGTGAAAATTTCGTACAAATCTCTTATCTCTCAGTAGAATTCGTCTAGTAATCTCTTCATTTTCTCCGTTTCTTTTTGTAACTGTAGACACAAGGTAGACTGTTTCATCGACTACTTCTACGTTGTGTTCTTCGATAGTTATATTTCTTCTCATTATAAAACTTTCAGCTCAGGACTGTTGCATTACCTTTGTTTTCTCTTCGTTGATATCCTGGGGCCAGATTCCGCAAGCGTGAACACGACTGTTTGCACGACGAAAACAAAGGAACTTCCTTTGTTTTCGTCGTGTTCACGCTTGCGGATTCCGGCCCCAGGCCTATGTCCTTTAGCGCCTCTTTTAGTTCGGCATAAGCTTAGTTGGCTGCAAAAAAGGATCCTCCCACGATGTTCACGTCATCTGTATATCAAAGTTATTGTTTAGACTGTGTTACTATTGGCGCCCTTCTCTGGACTGACGTTTCCCCTATCACCCATTCCAGGGCGAGGTTGAAAAGTATTGGTACCAGCCCATTCCCTTGTCGTACTTCGAACTCTTCTGTTACCACATTTTGGTTCTTTACTTTCGCCAGTGAGTTATTCTGTGCGCATTTGAGCAGTCGTATCAGCTCTGAGGGGACTCCTAATTCCGATAAAGATCTTGTACAGCCTTTCTCTGTTGAAACTCGACAAATATTTGGTATAAAGCCGGAATTACACTATTTTGTTGTGGTGTGTCGAGGCGCTCTGTGCCGTGATCTAATTCATATGTTTTATATGGGGCTGATTACATTATTATGGTGTTGTGGTGTGTGGCGTCCCGATCTGGCGTTTCTGATTGGACACAGAGCGCCACAACACAATAGTGTAATTCGGGCTTAATTCCGGCTTAAAACTGATTTTGCCAAGGGAGATTAAATTCCTTAGCAATCTATCTATTGCGTGGGTTTAAACCAGATTTTATAACTTATTCTGGTGGAAAGAGCACAAAAAAGCTAAAAGGAAATTTAGTACCGAATGTTTCTTAAAAAGTGGCACAAATTAAAAAAAAGGGAAAATAAAAGTATCAGGGAAACAAATGGAATTGCCAATGCACTAGCAAACAGTCTTGGCTAACAAAATAAACCAAATAAGAATGCTATCAACTTGCCTGGACTTTTTCATACTGCAAAATATCATTTCCGCTTATCGTTCCAAAAATCAGCATTTGTTTTGAGCTTAATTCCAAAAAATTGTTTAAAGCACTCTTGTTAAATTCTAGCGTTGTTAACGTTGAAAAGTCCATAGATCGCGCCGACCAATAACGCCAAGTACCCTCAAATATCAGAAAATCGGTGTCCTGCGACACAACAGCAAGAGCATTTATTTGATTTGCCATATATGCAATTTCTTGATCGCATTCATTTAAGGTTGCAACCATAACACGCCCATAGTGCTCAGCTATGTCAATAAAATTTTGGAAAAATGATGTTAAATTACATAAATGAAAATTTCGCAAATCTCCACTCAAGTCTAATCCCTTATCGATGGCATCTAGGATTCGTACACCATTTGCGTAATTTTCATTACGCCGTTGCAAACAAGTGGGAATTTTTTCTGGTTGAGTTGGTCCATCAACGTAAAATATTAAATCTACTCCCATTGATTTTAATGAATTAAACATATTGTGTGATCTTTCATTATAAATTTCATGGCGTCCTCCCAATAGAATCTCATGATTGTTGGTGTATACATGAGAATGAAGTGGGATTAAGTCGATTATTATAGTTGGTCGTTTTCCTTTATTTTGACTGAAACATAGTTTATAGATTTAATAATTTCTGTTTATTACAATAATGAAGAAAATGGTTTTATAATTACCGTTTGTAAATTTCCACTTCTTTTCTCATATCCACTTCAAATATGCCTTGTGGCACATCCTGGATAAGAAATGTATACAGATGCCTCACACCCATTTTTCTTTATTAATGAAATTTGAAGACCTATAATTATTAATTTTGAATACAAAAAATTTTATTTTTTTTTTTAAATTTTTGTTTAGCAAAACATCTTTTCCTGCTGCCAGCTGTCAAAACAATAATTGCGTTCGTTATGTATTTTTGTTCTACATTGCGAGATAAAGCAGTTTGACAGTAGATTTTTGCCAGAAATCTTTTACTTATTTTCTTAACCGAAAAATTAATATTTAAACCTAGTAATTTGAATGACAAGTGTAAATTTATATGTAACGGCTATAGTAAATATAATAATTTGCTTATAGTGCAGTAAAAAAAGCATTTTAATTTGCACAGTCTGGTAATAGCAAGAATATGATTTTATCCTGTTTGGGGTATCACCAGGAGTATATTCCTAAGTTTTGAGCCTCGTGAATGTTGTGCTACTTTTGTTATAAACAATTAAAGTTTTTTTACCGCGTTTTTCGAGCTTAAAATGTGAATTACTCCGGTTCTATAAGTCGGATCGGGGCAAAATCGGTCTCTTCGTAATAAAATTGCCAATAAATCCTTGTTGGTTTTAAATCTCTGAGGTACACACATAACCTACAAAACTGAAAAAAAACGACAAAAAAACAGTCTTTTTTCATTTTAGTGCCCAACACAGTCAACTAGACCAATTTGAATCAAACTTGGCCATTGGCCAAAATAGCCAATCTGGCATGTGCAGGGTTGGAGGGGATTGAAAGTAAGTCATTTATAAGGATAAGAAATAGAGCAGGTGATAACATTGACCCCTGAGGGACTCCCGCAGAGTTGGGGTGAGATTCGGAATTGACGCCATACAATACTATACCTTGATTGAATGCTCGGAAAGGAAACTTTTGATCCACTTCTGTAGAAGTGAGTCGACTCCAATAGCTTTGAGTTTAGCTGGGCTGGAGGCCAAACTCTGTCGAAAGCCTTGGAGATATCTAGAGCAGCCAGACTTGACTCACCAAATCCGGTTGAGGTGTTCTGTAAGGAAAACTGAAAGATCGCCAGTGGACCTTTTTTATCACAAGCCATACTGTTTGTCGTTTATAAGTAGGTTGGATTCTAGATATCCCATAAGCTGTTTGTTGATTATCGTCTCCATGGTTTTGGAGAGAATAGAAATAATTGCTATTGGGCGGTAGTTGGAGGGAAGGCTAAAGTCACCTTTTTCGGTATGGGCTGAACATGTGCAAGTTTCCAAGAGTCCGGAGAAGTATGATAGGGCCAAAAAGTTTACGCAGGGGTTTAGCCAAAGGTGAAGCGCATTTCTTTAAGACGATAGGGGTATATTATCGGGTCCAGTGGATTTGTTGGCATTGAGCTTTTTGAGGCACCTGTACACCTCGCGAGTCCTGAAAAATACCCTGTCCATTGAATGAGCGCTGTGCTCAAGGATAGGGGTAGCGTATCAGTTTCGGGTAAAGAAGAATTTGAGGCAAACAGGAATGCTAATAAATCGGCCTTGGAATTGATGTCTGTTATCGCCTTCTCATCGTGGATGAAGGAAGGGTTTGTGGGTGTAGTGTAATTCTTCTTGATGGAACTTACCAAGGACCAGAAGTTTTTGCTACCGAAGGATGCATTAAGGAGTTTACTTCTCAACTTGTTGTCAAATGATGTTTTGGCTTTCCTGATGGTGGCTTTACAGGAATTTCTTAGTTGTGCCCTTATTCTGGTTGTCACCTATGGTGACAAATGGCGAAGTGAGACAAAAATGCTATTATGGTTCTCTAAAAAAGTAACATTTCAGTGAGATAAGGCGAATTACAGTTGTCACTGATATCGAGAAAGGCGAATTCAGTGACAATTGATCTCACTTGATGTTTGTAATTAAGATTTTTCTCTTTTGATATTTAAGGTAACATTTCTCGCTATGGTGAAGTGACAACCAGAATAAGGGCAATTGGTGATACGGATAGCGACAGAATTTATTTTGAAACAATGAAATTTATTGAAAAAATCCCGATTTATTTCAAGAAATAGATCCAATTAACTCCCAAGTTTGTAAGACTTGATTGTATCTTCATAATATTTGAAGTGCACATCAACAATCCAAAACCATCCACTACGACTACAGCATAGTACAAATATTTCCCCGAACATAAAACGACAATGCACTTATAAAACACTACAGAATAAAATAAAATACACAGTTTGTACCGGCTGAATTTAAAGAACATTTAATAACAAGTGCTCACAAAGTTTGGAAATGATTCTTTAATTTCAAAGGTTTAAACTATTTAGAAATTCTAAAATATTATTATTATAAATATTATTAAAATTAAGAAAAAACAATATGTAAATCAAGTTTAGTTCTTAAAGTAAACTAAAATCACTTGAATAAATTCGGACATTTTTGTATCGATCAATAACAGTTTCTTTAATCTTTTGGCCTGACCATTCTTTTCGTAATAGATGAAAATATAAACCATCAAATTTAGGCAAATCAGTAAAAGAACGAAGACCAACAGAATAGAAGCAATTTTGTATATAGTTAAAAAATTTCTGAAAATAAAAAGTTAATTGTGCATCACGTGCGGCGATCCTCTTCACTGAATCCATGTTTAAAACATCTCGTATATCTTTAGGACAATTGCAAGCTAGCAATAGACAATCAGCTTCATCCAAACTAATTTGCTTCTTCTACGAGTACGAGAATATAAACAACAATATTCATATTATTTGTTTCATACTTACTTCCATAAGAAAGAACAATGTCAAAACTACAGTTAGGTCTTCCTTTGGTATCTTCAAAAGCAAATCTTTCTTCAACTTTGGAGAAATTATAAAACATAAAAAATCCCATCGTAGAAGATCTAACTTGGCAATGTCTCCATATGGCTTATACAGCAGCTGAAGTATAGGTGGTACTTTAACTACAAAAAAAAAAAATATTATGCTTCATGTTTGTACAATTTTAATATTCTTTGTTTACTTGAGGGGTAAATTGGTGTCTCAACTACGAGTGTGTAGGGTTTGTTATGGGATGTTTTGTAATAAAATTTTCTCGAAAGGTTCAAATTTTGACTTTGGTGCTGCAATAAAACTCCCATAATTCGTCGAAGCATTGGACTTAAAATTTTGTGGTATGGCATAAAGTTTCTCATTCTTAAATTTATGTATATAAAGCAAACAATGCACTCTTTATTTCCCAAAATATGATATAACAAGTAATTTGCTGAGTCATTAGCAACTCTTTTCAATACTGGATCGCGATGCCTAAATCGCATATTTTCCTAAAAAAACAATTTTATAATTAACAAAAAAAATTCTATTTATAAAGTTCTTATCTTCAACCAGGCAATAGAAATTTAAGCTCTTCGCCAGTTCACACATTCCTTCCCGAGTATCGTCTGGGCTAAAAATTTGCTTAGATAGCTTCTTCAAGTCAGGTTTTACCTGAGATGGTAGGGAAGACATGTCCTCGACGAAATTAGCGATTGAGAAAAATTTATTGGTATTACGTTCTGTAATGTGTTCATGAAAACCCTGAAAAGATAAAAAATTAATACGCTTTTTTTATCTATGTCTACATTCTCTAAGTTCTATTTAAACCCGAATTATTACGTTTATAATTAACACGGTGAATAATGAATGTTTCTTCATTTACCTTCGTAGATCTCGAGAGGGCGTTCGACGCAATCAACAGGGGAGTTTTTTCGGAAGCTTCAAAAAAAGGAGAAAGTACCAATAAAATCCTTCCAAATGAACAATTAAGTTAATAACAACGGCAACTGGAGTGCTCACCAGTACTCCTCATTACTGTACTTGACGAAATAATAAAGAAATCTAGCAGAGAAACAAGAGATTGAGAAGAAACGGCTAGATCTCGAATACACAGATGATACCGCATTTCTAGCTCATTCAGGAGAGGAAGTGCAGGGAAAATAGATAGCTTAGAAATATATTGAAAGCAGGTCTAAGTATAAATGTACAAAAAGCAAAATCTATGAGAATTAATCCTACAAGCAGTAACCTATTAATGATAAAAGATAGTATGATAGCAGACGTGAAGGAGCTTACTTACCTCGGTAATGTTAGTAGCATTAAAAGAGCTAGAAGTGCACTCAACAGATTGTGGAAATTGTGGAAATCGACACAAATATCTAGAAATGTAATGTTACATAGTTTCAACTCCTGCAGTTTGCAGTGAAACCTCTGAGGCCTTACTCTCTATTACAATATTGTCATATTTTTCAAAGAAATTGACGAAACCGTATTCTCTATTACAATATAGGCATTAATTTATTGAAAATGTATTGTCAAATAACAGAAAGAAAACGAAATCAGCAAGGAAGTAGAGGCGTTGGTAGACCGAAAAAAACAACCTGGAGAAGAACAGTGATGAAAGAAAATTATTACAAAACGAGGGGTAAAGAAAGATCATAATACGCGCATAGAACTCCCAATACACCAGCAAACAGCCTTCGCTAACAAAATAAAACAAAACAGAAATGCTGCTACTTGCCTGGACTTTTTCATATTGCAAAATATCATTGCCGCTTATGGTTCCAAAAAGCGCCATTTGTTTTGAGCTTAATTCCAAAAAATCGTTTAAAGCACTCTTGTTAAATTCTAGCGTTGTTAACGTTGAGAAGTCTATAGATCGCGCCGACCAATAGCGCCAAGTACCCTCAAATATCAGAAAATCGGTATCCTGCGACACAACAGCAAGAGCTCCTTTTTTATTTGCCATATGTACAATTTCTTGATCGCATTCATTTAAGATTGAAACATAAACATTTCCATAGTTCTGCGCTATAATAATAAAATGATGGAAATATGTTGATAAATTAGGTAAACGAAAATGTTGCAAATCTCCACTTAAGTCCAAGCCTCTGTCAATGGCTTGTATGACTCGAGCACCATTTGTGTAACTTTCATTACGTCGTTCCAAAGCAGTCGTCAATTTTTCTGGTTGAATTGGTCCATCAACAAAAAATACTAATTCCACTCCCATCGATTTCAGTGATTTAAACATATTACATGATCTTTCATTATATATTTCACAGCGACCTCCCAAAAGCAGTTCATGCTCTTTATGCTCCTTGGTATATACTTGTTGATAAAGCGACATTAAGTCGATTATTATAATTGGCCGCCGGATTTTATTTTGTCTGAAACATAATTTATAGTTTTAATAATGTGTATTTATTATAATTAACATTACTGTTTGAAATCTTCCACTTCTTTTCTCATATCCACTTCAAAAACTCCGTTTGGTACTTCTTTGCAAAGAAAAGTATACAAATGCTTCACTCCCATTTTGCTTCACTAATTAATTTTTGAAGACTACTCGTTCGTGAAATTCTTGTTTAACAAAAGATCTTTAGGACTGGTTCGACATATTCAATTTTTCATTCCATTTTCTGAATTGAAAGAAAAAAGTGGAATATTGTGTAGAACCGAGCTTCAAGCCAAGAAATATGACAGAACAACATGTTTATAAGCGGAGTTTTACTCCCGGATCTTCAATCCAAAGTGCAACTCCCGATGCGTTCTAGGGGAAGCCCAAAAACTTGTTTCTTATGAACACTGCCTAACCTACCTATAACTTTAAATTACGAGGTAAAGCAGTTCGGCAGTAGTTTTTTGCCAGAGATCTTTTACTAATTTAACCCAAAAGAATCAAAATTATTTAAAAATTCCAAAATATCTAGCTTGTCGAGCAAAGTTTCTGCATTTTGAAGTTAAAACAGTTAATTTTAAAATATCTGAATCCACTACAATTGTTCATGGTCTTTTAAAGAGTTCTGTTTACATCACAAATTATTAAACCAGGATGAGAAAAGATTTTGCCCACCGAGTAATAATTCTAGGTGTTCATCTACAAGATGCCCTCGGAGAGGATATGTACATATAGCTCCTGGGCATCCTTTTAATATAGTGCCCTCAAGAGACCCAATAAAAGGACAGTGACCGTTAGTTTGCGAATGTCAAAGACAAAGGATGTATTGTCGAAGGCTGCCGGATATCGAGAAAGTTATAGTGCGAAACAAGCATGTGGGGAAATGAAAATTACACACAAATAAACATTTCGCACATTCAGGGGATAAGATATGCGCTTATGTATTTTCAATTTTCACTGCGCATGGAAAATGTGATTTTGAGAGTCTCAACTGATTGGGTTCGTACTATATAGAAACTCCTTTTTTTAAAACTGATCACCCAAGCTTAAGGTCGGGATTGTGAAGAGCCGCCTTAGCGAACTTGCCTTTCTTGTATGCGTGCTGGGTGAAGAACAATGGTTGACATTATTTTTATCACCTTGGCGCTGATCTTCATTCTCTTTAATGCAAGTGGTTTGTCAGCCAGAAGAAACTCTTTATTACATTATTTCTGCAACTGGCGCATTCGTTTTTGGAGAGACGTACATTTTAAGGTGTCTTTCGCCTCTTTCTTTATCCTCTTCTGGTCTTTCCTCTCCTCACTGCCGATTTGGCATCACAACAGATGTGCCCAGCAGAAGGTTCTTCCCCTTAGTGCTGCCATCTTGTTTGTAGCTCCAGATCCCTTGAACAGCATGGCAAGAGGCTGGGTCCTTGGGGTTTTCATGGTTCCTAACTAACTACATGTCTTTTGTTCATTGGGAAGCAGCTGGCGAAATTTGAGCTCCGCTAATGGTCCAGATACCGAGGTTTTTGAGCGTATCTTGCTCATTTTAAAATCATTAACAGATTAGATATATGCCATATTACGAGAGTGGTTTTTTAGATTCTATTATAATGTTTGTAAGTCCACAGTTCTTGCTATGAGATTGAGAGCCCGACACAAAGTCACACATTTTACTTTCCCGTGAAACGAACGGTTTGCAATTACGACAGCCCACATTTTCTGAAATAACCATCCATCTTCTGACAAAATTCCCCTGCAAAATAATATAAACATAAAAAGGGGATTTCTTTTTTTTATTATGTACCTCCTGCAGCCTCAAGGACACACCGCAACATTTGACCGTGTTCAGTTTCAATTTTTCTTGCCGATATTTAAATCGCGCTACAAAGTTCTAGTATAACGAAAAGAATCAGTTTTATTTCACGTTGATATTCTTCACATGTCGCCCAATTCCGTTATAACGATATTATTTCTGGAAACAAATTTCATCCCCAATCCTAGCAACAAGAGTTTCCTAACAAGGCCCCCAAATAGACCATAGCCACCCTCCGCCCCCTATATCACGGTCGTATTGTTTGTAAATTTTTCAGTTGCATTTGTAAGAACGTGCCAGATGCATTGTTGCTGCAGATTCCCGCTGGTACATACACAATATAAAAATATTTTCCAAGAAGCTGTAGGACTATAGAAGATATAAAACATCACCCACCCACCGCCTGCTCTGGTTTTTTGTTCATGTAACCCTTTTACTATGCAACAAAAAATATTTATGTGCACACTTTTTGTTATTGCACGAAAGGATAGGTACCATTTGTACGCTTGGCCCATGGAAGGGCAGCATGTTGGGGGTGCTGTAGTATTTCGACCCACCGTTGCGGGGTGGCTCTGACTTCCTATAAGAAACTTTGTGAATGGAATTCCTTGCTCAGTTGGATGCTGAACGTGGCAGAGCAAGGACTACGGATCCTTTGCTTTGGGTATGACACGGCTAGAAGCCAATAATCCTTCGTAGCTAGTCTGGTACCGACCGGGGCGAGTATTTTCAACCCTATTCAAAACAGTGAGAGTAAAAGAAAGTGCCGGTGTGTCTTATACCCCGATTTAGTTATAAACTGTAGTTTTATCCCTGCAAAGAAAAGTGAAAGTGAAAATTTAAGCTCAAAGGATACGTGCCGTGTTGTTTCTTCCTGTGAGATTGTGTGTGGCCACCGGCGGTTTTATTTAAAATGTCTTGTGTGGTGGTTTTTGTAATTTCTTAACTTGATTATGGTAGATGTAATAAGCATTCAAGATGAGCTACAAACGAAGCATCCTAATAGGCGGCAGTTTAGTCCTAATTGTCATTGCCGTATCAGGATTGACATTTTATATGAGCATGGGTATGTTTTGTGTGTGTTTTATCAACACCTTTATTAAATGATTTTTCGACCGATTGGATCGACCGACAACGTTGCGATTCTTCGGACGATGACGTTATTCAGACGATTAAACAAAATTAAAAGATAAAATCCTTTGGTTGAAGACATTCAGTGCTTCTTATATATATATGTATATTTTTTTTTACTTTCTTGCTTGTCTTTGCCATGAAACTCGTCCATCCGCACATGACAAGATTTTTGTATATAACATTTATCTCCAAGGATTTTCGTGAGTTGTATGCGGGTGAAATCGAGAAACAGGACGAAGAGTCTTTAGGAATCCTAAGCAGGTGATCAATCACTTGAGAGTTTCTATGAATAGAGGGACAAAATATTAAACAAAAGATAGATTAAGGATGCGGGAGATTTTCACATAATTTTCAAAAAAGGATGCTTTTTTTGCTGTGTGTGATTTAGTGTGGAAATTGTTGTTTGTTTTTGGAATTGTTTACAGTGGATTTTTTATTGGTTGTTTTACGCTATTAACATTATGAAATTTTATTTTTTTAAAGACAACTGACGTGTTATATTTAGTAATCCCCAATTTTGTGTAACTCTTATTTATGTTCTGCTTGTGAACATAGTTAAGGGATAAATGGGGCTTAAAATGCTAAGAATAATAGAGCAATTTGTGAATAAAATTACTTTACTATGTCAAAACGTCCCATTCAACGCTGTTTAATGAACCCGTTTTACACTTTTAATGCCCTGATTTTGACTATTACCTTGTTTATGCGTAAGACGGTTTTAAGCTTAAAATCGGTTTAAGACGAATTGCCTGTATAAACAGATTCGGATTCTCTCTCAGACAATTGAAAATTTACGTTCTTTATTATGCATTAACATAACTTTAATCACTAACCGGAATAGAGTGAGATTATTCTTTTAATGTAAGGACCAAAATTAGCCATTTTGTGAACTCCTCACACATATCCACAATAATTCGTCTTAAGCTGAAATAAATTAAGCTTGAGACGAATTTCGGCTTAACACTGTTTATACGCAGCCGGATTCTATCTTAAGCCGAAATTGGACTTCGCATAAACAAGGTAATCAGATGAGACCAAATCTGGACTCTAACGTAGATGGGATAAGATTTCACACAAAAATTTCTTTAAAAAGTAAAACAAAGAAATTTCTTTTTTTAATTCTCTTTGGATGATGTGTGAGTGCAACGCTTTTGGAACGCGTCTTGTTGAAAGTTTCAAACCATTTGCCAAAATCGCATGAATCGCATCAAAACATGTTCAAATTTCTTTTTATTTCTTATTGAACTTTAGCGGTCTTCATAAGCCATAAACGTATTTCACCTGCACTCTGCCTTCTTTGAACAGCTTTATCCATTCAAAACTTCCGAACGGCTTGACGACTGATCCTCGTAAACTTTCTCAGGGTACGATAGTTGAGTACTCCTAATCGCAAAATTGCCATAGTTGACTCGCTGGACCCATCTCCAATGTCTCGATTGCAATGGGTAGGACTGAAATACATGCAATTCGGACCTACACAATCTTAAGAAAGGTTCAATCTTAAGAAAGGTTTTAAAGGCGCCAACATTAAAATTTTCATCCGAAATAGTTGCAGGATACTTGACGTACTCCAGCGCTTGACAAAGAAAAATAGAGTCTCGCTTTGCTGGATCCCTGGATACTGAAGTATCGAGGGCAGTGATGCTGCAGACAAGCTTGCGAGAGAGGTCTGATACGTCGAACCCTTCTGCGACATCTAATGGTCTAGCTCCAAGTCCCTGATAGAGGACCGGGTTAATAGATTGAACCTAGCCTACTGGAAACCTGTGCCAGGTCTTAGACAGGCTAAATAACTAATAAGACCCTTTGCCTTAAGGGGCTTCATCACTTTAAAAAGGGGGTGTTGGTGGGATATCTGCAGGGGTGAATCCAGAAACAATTCTTTGGTGGGAAATTAAATTTTACTCAAAATCTGGAGAAGACGTTATCCGAAATAGTATTCGGTGTACAGTTAAAAAAATAGTAAAACAATTAACTGCCTAACAATAAAATAACTTACAAGAAAAAAAACATTGTAAATCGCAAAATGCTAAAAAAACGAGAATATTGGGTTTGTCTTATGCTTTGAACCTACATATCTTCTAAATGGAGTCACTCAGGTTTTTGTTTTTTCGTAAATACGCTAGATAGTGGGATAGGCCCCTCTCTAGAAAAATTTTTTTTTCCAAATATATCCAGGAATCACCCCTGAAAATATTAGCCACGTAGTCAATCAAAAGATTTTAGTGAAGGTCTGGTGGAGTATCCAAGTCGCGAAAGATTGGATATGAGTAGGGATACGGAATCCGTGGAAAGAACTCGAGTAAATAGTCATGAATAGAATCGAAAGAAAACTACTCAATGAGTACTTTTAACTCGTTTAAAAGTGTTCGATACATTGAGAATCGATGAGTAATTGTTTTGAGATTTCTGCGAACTGCCTTACCGTAAGGATTTCTCAATTTCAGCTGGGACAGATTACAAATACTTATATATATGTAACTTACATAAATAAATAAATTCAAACCTATAAAATCTCGTTTACATTCCAAAACGCAAAGTGGAAACGCAAATTGGAGCTCTTATCGCACAGAAATTTGTATGCCTTTCTCTCTGTCTGGAATCTACGTTCGTGCAACAGAGAAAAAAAAAACATACAAATTTCTGTGTGAGAAATATAAAATATAAAAAAAAATAAATATTTTATTTTGCCTATCGTTAGGCAATTAATCGAATTTTGTGGGCAAAATAATTTTTTTTGTTTTTTCGTCCATCTTTTCGCATGTTTTCAATGAAGCAGCAATGTGCGCACAAAAAACAACTATTTGCACAACTCTTCCAGAGCATTTTAAGCCCAAAAACGTTTCTGTAGGGTGCTGATGGCTATGAGCTAATCGAATTCGACCGCCAAGGTCCTTTTTTTTTTCGAAAAAACTATATTTTGCAAAAACTATTTATTTTGAAAATTTTCAAATACGCTTCGATTGAACTCCCCAAGAACTACACTTTCCGCGAGTTTCATTATAAAATCGCTGTTTTGGTAAAAGATATGAGCATTTGCAAAAAAACCTGATTTTTAGTGGTTTTTTTTGCAATTATGTACTCATTTATTTGTTTATGTATTGACATAAAACTGGCCTCATTTTATTAGTATGAAAAAGCTCTAGAAACTTTATAAACCTTTTTTTTGCACAAAGTGTAGTTTTTTTAAAAAAACGGAAAATTTTTTTGGCCCTTTTTTGACGCCATTTTGAAAACTTTCCAAAGGTCTACGAGCGCCAAAAGTAGTTCATCAAATTCTACGGAATTTTTCCCATTTTTTTCCATATTTCACATTGTGGATGGCTCTGTTGGCATGAAAAAATCTAATTTGACTGGCCTACATGTTTCATTTGGACTATTCCGTGCCTCTTTTATTGGTAAGTGCCTGTAGCGGGCTGCATTTGGAAAAGTAGAATTTTTACTTAGGCGTATCGTGCCTGTTTCATGCTAAGTGCGGGCGAGTCTTATTTTTACTCAAGCGTACCATGCCTGTTTCGGGTGCCGTGCAGGCGTTTTGACGCCGTGCAGGCCTGTTGCGGGCTAGGACCCGGCGAGGAAAATGCCGACAAGGCTTCCACACATGTTCTCTATGAATGTCCTGCTTAGAAGAAGAACATTTATCAGAGAGCTTGTCAGCCCCGCTCAAGTCAAACCACATTGTTATAAATGGTCCACTTCTTATTACCAGTTATGAGTTCAAAGTAGAAGTGTTTTCTAACATTTAATGCACATATTTGTACGCCTCGTCAAATGAACTGCTTTGAGTTCATAGGGAGTTTAATTTTCAAGCTTATTTACATATTCACCAGTTTCAGGTGATCATAAAAACTTGAATGATAGATGTTTAAGGTTTCTGCCGGCCTTGGTAGACTATGGGGTTGAGGCGCACACTACCACCCAAGAGGTCCGTGGCATGGTCCTTCGTCTTTCCATTTCTCTCACCTAGATAAATATCCTTCTTTCTTGTCTTCCCTCTTTACAAAAATTCCATGTCCTTTCTCCTGTCATCACCTGTCTGCAAGCATAATAAGCGAGAATGCCGCCATCTCCTGTTTGATCACCGAAGTCGATAGAATAAACCTACGTGTTGGTGTGCAGTTAATTTCAACATTCGGACCGGTGAATGCCTAGATCATGTGATATCACACCTCTAGACTTTTTCCTTTGGGATTACGTAAAGTTCAAAATCTACATGAATAAGCCGGCTACGATTGAGGAGTTTGGAAGCCAGCATTACTCGCGCCATCGCCACCACTCGAAAAGTGGAACTTTCGAATTTCTTAATTGTTTTTGCTTTTCAGAAGAATCGCTTCACAAAAATTTGCCTTTATAACCGGGATCCGGTCCTGGCTTCCCTCTACCTGTCGTGATTCCCAGTCGATATCATCCGGCCGGTATCCCTAAGCTTTGGGTGCCTGGTCCACGTCATTCTTTCAGCGATAAAGAGCCTAGTTACATTCAATAAGTCCTACCAAAAAAAGACTCCGAGAGGCTTCCTCTTGGCCCATAGAAGCTAGATGTCCTGTCCACCTGAGCCTACCGAGTTTTATTTTTTCACGACATCTATCGCAATTGTAGAATCCCCGGGATTATCCTTTCTTACATAACGCGGCTAGAATTTACCGACGGACTTTCCTCTCGAGCACGGTTAAGAGGCTATAAGTACTGGATTACACTACTTCAAATTGTTGCTGCTCTACCTTGATTATGGAACCATTGTTAGATTGTTTTTATATACACTTGCTTCTATGTATGGACTGGGACTGGGGGTCGCTGTTGCCGTCAGTCTAGTTAAAACGCATTTAAAAATTTTCGTGCGCGAGTGAATTGAAAATTCAATTAGGATCACCACTAGCACAATTTAGATACACTGACAGATTGAACGACTCTCAGCTTGATGACGTCGGTTCGGTAGCCTACATCGGTCGCTAATGGATAGCTGGTTGTACATATGTCGATGTCATGTTGTGGAGAGTAACCGCTCGTATTTTCGCCGTCTGCCAATTTAGTCTTGGTCTTACAGGACCTTAGCGCCCTGATCGCCGCTTGGCTATCAAAGAACGTAAAGATTCATTTGTTCTGGTAGGCCCTTCTTAAGTTCTCATGAGTGCATGCAAATATAGCGTATACCTCTGTTTGAAAGACAGTTGCTAGAGTGCCTAGGCTTATCGCTCTACTGAATCTGAAGCTTTCACTCCAGATTCCGGCGCCCACACCTGTCTCTGTTTTGGAGCCATCCGTGTACTATATTAGTCCACTCTGACGATCTTTAGTACAAGTTCTGGTTAGCCATTCTTGTATGTGCACGGCAGGTTGCTCAGGTTTTGAAATCTTAAAGGGCATGCAATACAATAGGATTCCCGATCCTGAAATCTCTTCTATAATGTTGATTATTATAGACTAGCAAAAAACCCGCGTGCGTTGCAACGCCCTTAAATAAAAAAAGTTTATGTGTGCACTGTCCGCCGTAGGAAAAAAGTGAAAGAAACAACAAATCTGGAAAATATGATTTTGGATACCTTTTATATTCTATTGACAGCTTTTTTGACAGCTGTCAAAAGTCAAACCCGGGTTTTGATATGATATTCGTATTCAGCGATATTGAAAACCTCAGGATACCAAGTTTCACCTTGAACCGATGGAAATCAAGTGCCCAACGCTTGGTTGAATCTAAAAAAATGAAAACCCATGTTAAATCCCTTTTAAAATTCAAACTGCGTGGGGGACGGTTATAATTTTGTTTTTCTCTTTTCGGTTAGCCGTTACACTGCCCCCTTCTTACTTCGTGTTCGTTCCGAACACAGCTTCCGTCCCGTTCTTACCGATTGAACTTTTTGGATGCGATAGATGGCATCGTTTAACCATGGCAGTGGAGGGTCCTTCCCTTTTCTTCGTAATTTTGGCGATTTACCGTTAATTAGTCGAGGATTTTATAGGTACACTCGATCGCGTGACAAATTCATTACAATAGGGGAAATGACCAAGATACACTATGTTCAATGTTCTTCCATTTGGAGCTAGGATGTGAAGATTCAGATTTCCCAACTCTTGAACAACCTGCCTACAGCTGACAGTGAAATGACACTTATTTGCTAAAATTTGTCCGCCATATTGGCCCCGAAATTTTAAATTTATTAGTCTTGATCATAAATTCTTATTTTCATTGGAATCGGAATACAATTGGCAAACTCATCGGCCATATTTGTGCGGCCATTTTGAATTTATAAGTTTTGATTATGAATTCGTTATTTGCAACCTTAAAAATTCCTAGATACCCACTTTCATTAGAATCGGACCACAATTGGCAAATTCGTCGGCCATATTGGAGCGGCCATTTTGAATTTATAAGTTTTAATCATAAATTAGTTATTTGCAACCTTAAAAACCCCTAGATATCCACTTTCATTGGAATCGGAATACAATTGGAAAATTTCATCCGCGGCCATTTTGAATTTATAAGTTCGGATCATAAATTCGTTATTTGCTACACAATTGCAAATTTGGGTGGCCATTTTGAATTTCAGTCATATTTCGGCAGCCATTTTGAATTAATATGTTCTGATCAAACATTCGTTATTTACTACCTCAAAAAGCCCTAGATATCAATTTTCATTGGAATCGGAACACGATTGACAAATTCGTCGGCCATATTGGCGCGGCCATTTTGAATTTCTAAATTTTGACCACAAATTTGTTATTAGAGACCTTGAAAACCCCTAGATACCCAATTTCATTGAAATCGGAACATAATTTGCGAATTCACATTTGAGTGGCCATTTTGAATTTCGGACATTTTTCAGTGGCCATTTTGAATTTCTAAATTTTGACAACAAATTCGTTATTAGAGACATTAAAAACCCCTAGATACCCAATTTCATTGAAATCGGAACACAATTTGCGAATTCATATTTAAGTGGCCATTTTGAATTTCGGCTATTTTGAATTTTGAAAATCGGGCTTCGAGGTGTCTCATGGGAGACCCCCACGGACCTTCGTGAAAAATTTCGAGGCTCTGCGATGACTGGTGCTCCCGCTATAGCGCACACATACATACATACATACATAAGTGCCACCGAGCTAATTAATTAAGTTACTATTGGCCTAATATTGGTGGTGTATATCCAGAACTTTGTTTAGTGCTGCGCATTTCAGCCTGAGGACTACCTTGTGCAGTGCTGTTTCAGTGGACTTTTCCGCCTGATACGTATGCTGGTTTTTTTTAGCGAGGGATGGTGAGGATTTCTCAGATTCTTACTGACTAAACTCACCACCCCTTTCGGTAACGTTTATCCCACCCTGCACCGCCGCGAGGCATTACTTCGGGAGGGCGTCACCAACGTGTCCCTCCGTGTGGGCGAGAAGATACCAGGGCTCCGTGGAGATGGATCAGCGACCGTCCGTCCCCATCTTTTTCGTTTTCAGGATGGCCTGGACAAACCGCGGCACCCTTGACCATTCCTCGGGGCCCCGAAGCATTATCCCAACAATTGTGTCGGGGGTCATGCTTCCAAGCTCCTCTTCATACGTATGCTGGCAGGAGCTTAGTGGTTGGATAAGTTTCCCTTATCACCCTGTCAACAATCTTTCTATTGTTTTCAAGGCAAAAGGCGAGAGAGACTTAAGGAGTATCCACACACATCAGGGACGTGCCCGGGACGTTCGATTTTTGCTCCGGCCCGGACACGGACATATGTGAACGAGATCGTATAAAATGTACGCACCGATATTTTTTGAACCCCTGACGGAACACTAATATGTGTGGATACTCCTTTACTCGTTCACACATGTCCGTGTCCGGGCAGGGGGTCGTTCACACATGATAGAACCCGGCCCTGTGACGTCCCGGGCACGGCCCTGATGTGTGTGGATACTCCTTTATCTGCTTGAAAGTCTAATCCGAGCGTCCTGGTATAAATGTTATGTTGACATTCCTCCATGTACGACAGAAGTTCTGATTATTTTGCTTAGTAAGAGAGTGATTAGGTCTTAGCCCTCCTGTAGCAGAATGGGATAAACTGCTCGTATAATCATAGCGAAAGAATTAAGCATTGCCTTTTTAAAAATCCGAAAGTTTCTAAAAATCTTCTTTTTTTCAAATGGATTTCAAAGCCTTGTAGGTCTCAGACCGGACTTGGGTCGTACGCCATGGTAAAGGCCGTGCGGCAAAACTACGCGGCCAAAAGGCTGTGCTTAAAAAGGTACATTGTGCGTCCACACACTATGAGCTTTTTAAAAGCGCGAACGCCGTTTCAAATGAGAATTGATTTTTTCTCACTCATGATTCAGAAAATCTAAGTCCGCGTAGTGAGGACGGGCCTTTAGTCATATAATCTTGCTGTGTCATTCCGTTTCTTCTGTTTTTGTAATTACTTTGCGAATTGGTAAGTAACGATTTATTATAAGAAAAATGGTACGAACTGATGTATACATATAGTACAAAAACAAAACTGCTTTTGAAGTAAAGAAGCAAATAAAATTCATTGTCTGTCCCAACACCTCCTACTGCAAATTTAATACCCAAGTCTCGCTGCCGCTTTGGCGAAAAAAAAAAATTCAAGTTGAAAAGTAAAATTCGCATTACGAATTTCAACCTGAAAGTTTCCAAGGTTTAAGTAGATATATTATCTATGATTAAATTCCCGTATAATACCAATACACTACTGCCTTCTACAATTCAAGCATAATGCGCCATTAGATTCGGTTCTTCTCTATGGAATTTCGTAGAACTTCTTGCCTTAAATCCAATTTTATTGTTTGTCACTGTGATTGAAACACGCGAAAGTCGACGCGACATTTAAGGATTAAATTCTGTGTGAGAATAGCCCAACCCAAACTTCTCTCGTACTAGCAGTATTCAAATTAACTCGATCCCCATTTATTTTGCAAAAATCCCTAGTTCACATTAAAGCCAATTAAACCCTTTCGTTATCCTGACATCTTTAAGGAGTCTATAAAAATTACGAGAGGTTTTCTTTATCACCTTCATAAAATTTGTAGAAATCCTTTTTCGTAAATCCTTTCCAACCCCAGAACTCCTTTAAGAAGATTTTTTTTTGGTTTTTGTTGTTACTCGTTGTCTACTTTATGATAATCGCGCCATTCTTGCAAAAAAGGCCATGGTAGTGTTGCCCTTAGATTGTCACCTTCGCAAGGAGCAGGACATTTTTCTTTCGCCCCTTTCTAAAGAGCCCAAAAGTGTTCCCACAGAAAGTTATCAGCTAAAGAGTTTCCTATTGAGACACGATATCAGTTTCCCCTGAAGCAAAATAAAACCGAAGATTTTAGGGATGAGCAGGCACGGTATCCATCTGAATCTAAATCCAAAATCCATCCCTAGACTAGATCTTGTAGGAAAAGGAAAAGGAATACTGCCGCCACTACATTCATCCTCGTGTGGTGTGGTTTGAGATTTTTGGGAGGTGTGGATTGTGTCTCAATATTTTATTTTTAATTTCTCTGAGGGTGTTAAAAAAGGAGCTCAGGACAAAGAATAGGTTTTTACCGCTTAGTGTGATGTCCGCAGTTTGCATTATCCGAGAAAATATGCCCTTGTGGACGGCCCCCACTGGGTTATTTATTTCGAGATAAGTCAAAGGCCCCGGGTTTTGAGGAATTAGGTCTCCTGTTCTTTGGCTTTTTTCCTTAAGGGTTTTTGTTGTCTCAGCAAACTTTCGCTAAAGCCGGTGGCGGAGAAGATTTTTTTTATGGTTTTTTGATAGCAAGTTGAATCGTATTCAGGAGTCATTATGCTGCTGGTTTTGTCCCTGATTTGAATTACGATAGCAAAAACTGAAATATCTGCGGAATAAAAAGGACTCACAGTTCGGACGGTACGGAAATTTCCCACACCACATGTTATGCTTGTACTCCGATTACTTTAACAATTTTATGGTAGTTAATTCCTCATGTGTCACATTGTCGTGCTGAGACGTTAAATAAAGCTAGAACATTATCAAACAAAACCTCCATCATGTTAACCCATGAGGTCTATTATTACACCATTTTCGACTCAAGCATAATTAATCACTCCCCGAAAATCCCTTTGCCCCCAATCCTTCAAGCATACACGAGCATGTACACAACTATATCAGATTTTTCACAATGGTATGGGATAGGGTGAGCTTATTCGGTGGCAGTTCCTTAATCATATTCCGTCTAGATCTTCTTTTGATTCTACCATCATGAGCCTTCCACAATTCTTCTCTAACCCTTAACCCAGAGAAGCTACTCGATGCCACAATGTCTATTATGAAGCCGAAGTCTTTCTACTAGCAGACATACACCCTCTGCCAATGGTGTGGGTGAGAAATGATGAATTTTCGCCCAGAGAGGTGTTAAGGTATTTTGTAGTCCTCCCAGATGGCAGCCACGAACGTTGATCAGCTTTCAGCTTATTTCAGGGTCCTTCACCGGGAGCAGTATGAAGCTCTACTATCATCGTCACCAGAGTCACCAGAAAAATTATGGCAACCTGGTGACAACATCTGCAACACGGAATTTGTTAGAAAGTTGCAGAAGAATTTTATTTTGTTTTCTGTGTGGTTTTTGGTGTTGGTGATGAGCCTTGATAGATAGATGGAATCTCAGAGGTTATTGGCAACCGAAATCTTTTCTTTTTCTTGCTTTATTGATTATATTAGATCACAAAAAATGATTATGTAAGGTTTCGCTGTAACGATGGTGAGACAATCATTTTCAGGTTTTAATCCTGAATTTTTATATTTTTAGGTGGTGTTCAATTTTTTTAAATAACAGCAAATGGAGCCTTCATAAGGATTCTGTTTTTTTGTTCAAAGGGAATTCTTAGAAATTTCTCCAAAAATAATCCCAGACAGATTGCGGGTAAGTCGCAAAAGGGTGGGATGTTTTGATGTTAATAAAGGGTAAATAAAGGTTATTAGAACACCTCTTTTTGATGGTGGTGGAAGTGGCGCTGAAAGCCATCCACTAGAAACTTAAGTAATACGAAGCTCAAAGAAACAGAAAAATAAATGCTAGCCCGAGTAAAAATAATTTAGTTGGCTTTAGGGATGGACGATATGCATCGATGTATCGGAAACATTCGATATATAGACACGATGCATCGAACTGAACCGATATTTTATTAATGTTTCGATATATTCGATGCATCGATGTTTTTTATCCGATGCATCGAGTGGAAATATGTATGCTTTGACTTCGTTCAGTATTCACATAAGCGAGTCGAAAATTCAACTCAATCTCAACTCAACTTTTAAAGGTGTACGTGGTAACTGCTAGAGTATCACTCATAAAGCTGGAAACAGAATTGAGTGGTCATAAGAGCGCATCAGCACCGATAACTGTCAAATGATAGAAAATGGTAAAGCGTGCATTCTGTTCAGCACAACCAGGTTGTGTGCAATCTTATTAATTTTGACGTTTATCAGTGCTGATGTACATTCATGACCGCTCAATTCTGTTTCCAGGCTTAAGCTGGAAGGTGCGCGGGAACTGTATTGCAAATACACTCACGGATATGTTGTCAGGGTCACTGTCGTAAACATGCATGAGCAGTGGCGTATTTATCCTAGGGCCATAGGGGCCATGGCCCGGGGCGGTAGCTTGCGAGGAGCGGCTTGCGTGATCAGCTTTGGAAGCCTTTAATAACACAGGCACACAAAAAAATAAAAATGTCAAGACCCAGAGGGTACATCCCCCTACCCCGCCGTTTTTGGGGTCGCTGAAACCGAATATGACCATAACAATTTTTTTTTAACTAGCCATTTCCCCGCAACCACCCCCATACACCCCCTTCTGGTAGTTGAAATGTCAATTCTCGTACAAAGTCGAGTAGGGTGTGTATTCCTATGTTTTCTGGGCCTCTAAGAACGAGGAAGACTACCAAAAATGAATTAGACCCCCTCTTTAGCCCCTAGAGTCACTTTACCACCGCCATACACCCCTTTGTGGGGGTTGAAATGTCAATTCTCATACAAAGTCGAGTAGGGTATGTATTCCTATGTTTTTTGGGCCTCTGTGAACGAAGAAGACTACCAAAAATGAATTAGACCCCCTCGTTACCCCTTTCTCATACAAAATCGAGTAGGGTGTGTATTCCTGTTTTTTGGGCCTCTAAGAACGAAGAAGACTACCAAAAATGAATTAGACCAACTCGTTAGCCCCTAATGTCACTTTACCATACACCCCTTTTATAGGGGTTGAAATTTCAATTCTTATACAAAGTCGAGTAGGGTATGTATTCCTATGCTTTTTGGGCCTCTGTGAACGAAGAAGGCTACCAAAAATGAATTAGACCCTCTCGTTTGCCCCTAGCGTCACTTAGTGACATTAGGGGCTAACGAGTTGGTCTAATTCATTTTTAGTAGTCTTCTTCGTTCTTAGAGGCCCCAAAAACATAGGAATGCACACCCTACTCGATTTTGTATGAGAAAGGGGGGTAGGGGTAACGAGGGGGTCTAATTCATTTTTGGTAGTCTTCTTCGTTCACAGAGGCCCAAAAAACATAGGAATACATACCCTACTCGACTTTGTATGAGAATTGACATTTCAACCCCCACAAAGGGGTGTATGGCGATGGCGGTGGTAAAGTGACTCTAGGGGCTAAAGAGGGGGTCTAATTCATTTTTGGTAGTCTTCCTCGCTCTTAGAGGCCCAGAAAACATAGGAATACACACCCTACTCGACTTTGTATGAGAATTGACATTTCGACTACCAGAAGGGGGTGTATGGGGGTGGTTGCAGGGAAATGGCTAGTTAAAGAATTTTTTTATGGTCATATTCGGTTTCAGCGACCCCAAGAAAGGGGGGGTAGGGGGATGTACCCTCTGGGTCTTGACATTTTTTTTATTTTGTGTGCCTGTGTAATCTTTAATTAATACACTGAGAGAAAAATAACTTTTTGGGTTGGTGCAAAATTTATACGTCTTTTTTTCACCATCATTCACAAAGTTACTGTACTGTACTGTACGGTAGCTTTTGAGCTAAGCCTGAAAATATAACTGCAGAAAATTTGTGGTATACGCGATTGTCAGCTAGGGCCGATGCCTGTGCCAGCCTTAACAAAAATTGAAGCGAAATGAAGTTCTAAAAAGTTACGCGGGCCACCAAAAAGCGTATGAAGTTCCCAAAATTCTTAAAGGTTTCGACACAGACATAGAGTTAGTTTCCAGATTCTACGAGTCACTTATCACTTTCATAGAGATCACACAGGAATCTTTTGATGCAGGAGGCTGGTAAGAAAAAATGCACCGAAGAATTCAGAAGCGATCACAAAAGAAAGAAGTAAAAAAGAAACTGTACCATGAGTGTCGTGAGGGAGTATTGTAACAAATACCAAAAGGCGACCAATTGTTAGAAAATTTCTGAAGGGTCAAATCTTCATATAAAGCAGTAACTGCCAATTTTACATTCTTATGCAAATTGGATACAATGCCTGATGGGGAGGTTAGAGCTAACCCCATAAAACTCCAAAAATTATACCCTTGATCTTGCGGAAGATCTACAAGAAGAATGTGTTCTTTTGAAACAATTCTTGGCGTCACCTTAAAAAAAAGTTTAAGGTAACTCAACCCATCTCTTAAGCACAAGGATTTGAAGGAAGCATTTCCATATATGTACAGAAATGGCATTACATATCTCAGCAGGTATTGGGTAACTTGAGATGCGAAAATTTCTTGTCAGCGCAGTGTAGAACTTTCGTTTTCCGTATTAAAAAGAATAAAAATTCCCTACGTTCCCGGATTAGCGAAGATCATTTAATAAATGGTGATTATTCTTTTGTATGACCTTATATTATATATGACCCAGGGCGCCAAATTTTAAAATACGTCGCTGTACATGAGCAGGTTCGTATGTATGAGTTTGTTTAACTGTAACACCTGAAACTGCATAAATTTTCATAAAATATTGTAATTTTGAATAAAGTTTGTGGGTACATGGACAAGTTACAGACATCGATGTATTTTGCGATACATCGTCATAACATCGATGCCACAGAACGATGTATTGCATCGAAAAAAACATCGATGTTTTTTCTTAATGTCGACCCCTAGTTGGCTTCCGCTAAGGAGGTATGCACGCCTCTGTTACAGATATGAATGTATTCGTAATCGACCATTCCAAACGCAAGTCTTATCAAGCGGTCCCCCAACTAAGTACTAACCACGTCCAATGCTGCTTTACCTAGGCAATCGAACGAGAACCGGTCTACTGGGTATGCTAATGGCACCCTTTATGGTCACCAAGATAATTGCCTGCCAAGTGTGAGGGAACCGTGCTTCGTTTGGTCTTTTCCGTGCGTCTTTTATTGGTACCTGCCTGTTGCAGGCTAAGAACGGGCGAGTCTTAATTTTACTCGGGAGGAGAGATAGAAACTCCATAGCTGATCCAGCGCCATGACGCGATGGCGTAAGACGGTCACGTGGGGAGAATGAGAGTTAAGAAGGAGGTGGCGTTTTTAGAGACTCACAGAACTGAGAGGCAGTAGTTTCGCAGGGTATGCTGTCCACCTGACGACAAACCTAGGGCGCAATTTCATAGCCAGTGAATTGGGTAGCGAACTTCGTCGAAGACACCTATCCCGCAACGGGACGGATGGTAGGTCGCTTATCTTTGTGCCCCACTCTTCCGGCTCTTGTGAGCTCCTTCAAGGGCCCTTTTAAGGGTTTCGTTGAACTTGAGAAAGGTTTATTCTAAAACGGGTATTTTTATCACATCAACAGCCAGGCGGAAATCAGAGCTATGAATATCAAATCCAAGTTAGTTTGGGACTGCCAACGAGCCCTTGTTGAGCTCGAGGTTCTCAATCGGAACAGCCTGCTTGGGTCTCGCGGCATCAGGAATTGAAAATGAAAAAAGGGACGCCCAGACAAAACAGGATTCTGGCACTGCATACGTTGGTCCGGAATTGGCACCCACCTGTTTGGTGATGAGAGTCCTAGACGTTGGTAGCCTGATGAAATATATCGAATGCAGTAGGTCCACGCCTGTTCTTGTGAATGCCAAGTTTTGTATTCCTATTCTGTCTCGCAATGCGGCAAGGTCCTAGCCTACTAACTTAATGGAAAAGATGTCAGGACACTGGTTCGTTTGAATTCTTTGCTTAAAATACCACCTGGAGGATCGGAAGAGCGAAGCCAACCTGTAAGCTTTGTCTCGAGGAGGATAGGTCCACAATGAGGATGAGTCAGTTAGAATGAGTCACGTGCTATGTAAGTTCTGCGATGGTGAGGAATTTGTTTGGAGCGACCGTTGTTTGGAGCAACCTTGCCGGCATTGACTAGTCTAAGCGAAAAATCTTAAACTAGGTTCCTGAGCTTGTTCAAGCAGCCTAGCCTACAAGTCACTGGAAAAGCATTATTATGTGGCAGACTCAACAATCAGGTAATAATTGTAAAGTAAGACCACGTCGTTAGGGCGGACAATGTTAGTTTGTTTTTTCGAAGTGAAGAGAATTGTTCACCAATGTGGTGCTTAAGATATCACATTGTCGTGACCAATTTAAAACGGGGATAGATACATTGGTAATAATGAAATCAAAATAAAAATAACTCGAAATCTATGAAAATTCAATTTAAAAATGTAAACGGAAACATATGAAAATGCAAAGTGACAGCAGCTGTCAAAAATAACGCTGTCTGGCATGAACAATTTTTAGTATTGGATGCGTTGCTGTTATATTCAACATATGGCTCTCCCATTGCCATAAAATATTTAGTACAGCGTATGTTCCTTTAACGTCCAACAGGTGGCGCTGGGTGGCCGGGTACAGCTTCTAGAAGTAACTGGTTGCTAGTCTCTTGATCAGTTCGTTTGGATGTGTGCTGACGTTAGCAAATCTTTTTTGTATGAGGGCAGTGAAATATTGCATGATCGGTGTAATTTTATGAGATTTTAACGTCGCTACGGCTGCTCTGACTTTTTTAATTTTTTTTCCTTATACCTTCGACACACGGTCATTGTTACAACGAAACTACTTCGTCGTTACTACGAGTATTAAGCATCGTAACGACGAAAACCAACGATGCAAATTTTACGTCGTATGCCCGGTACGCAGCTCAAGCCTAGTATGGAGTTCGAACGGAATTCCGTTCCCCATATAAAAAACACGTAGAAAGATGCACGGAATTCCGTTCACCAAATTTTTCCGTGCCCTTTTTGTTTTATGAGTACGCAGTTCGAACGGAAAACTATTGGTAATATTTAGCTTGTGCAATTCTCTAACAGGTGGCTTGTAGGGAATTGGAGACTTTTTTCCGTTCATGTTGGAACGGAATAAATGTTAGACAATTATTCCGTGTTGTATGTTAGGTAATTTTGACAGGATGAATGAAAAACAGCTATTGCCGTCAGTTCGTGGTTTTATATGTGATTTTTAACAGTCAGCTGTTCGCTTTTTCTCAACTGTTAGCTTTTCTCCACGGTATTCTACACGAATTTTTCCCGTGTAGAAATATTTACCAAAATTGCTGAACGGAATTCCGTGCGAACTCCATACTAGGCTTCAAACGGAATTTTTCGCTGGGAATTAATAATAAAGGAAAAAATTCCGTGTAGATTAGTGTGGAGAAATAGTAAACAGCTGAGAAAAGAACAGTTGGCGGGGTTATGTGTCATTTTGGCGTTCAAGTGGGTTAAAAAATTCGTAAGCAATTTGGTAAAAGTGTTTTTAGATTTTTTCATCCCCATCCTGCATTCTGCAACCTGTTCCTCTACTTTATCCGCCTCTTAATAACCACTTGCATTAAGAGACAGAATATGAGAATACACATTTATATGTCCAGGCACATAAATTATAACGAAACAGATGTAGACTAACAATCAATGCCATCTACGATTCAGTAGGTATACTAGCAAAATTCCTACGGAGCTGCGTACCACAAAACGAAATTACAAAATAAATTTTTCGCTATTGATTTCGTTTACGTTTTTTTACATACATTTTATATGGAAAATTTCTTTCCGTTTGAAGCCTAGTATGGAGTTCGCACGGAATTCCGTTCAGCAATTTTGGTAAATATTTCTACACGGGAAAAATGCGTGTAGAATACCGTGGAGAAAAGCTAACAGTTGAGAAAAAGCGAACAGCTGACTGTTAAAAATCACATATAAAACCACGAACTGACGGCAATAGCTGTTTTTCATTCATCCTGTCAAAATTACCTAACATACAACACGGAATAATTGTCTAACATTTATTCCGTTCCAACATGAACGGAAAAAAGTCTCCAATTCCCTACAAGCCACCTGTTAGAGAATTGCACAAGCTAAATATTACCAATAGTTTTCCGTTCGAACTGCGTACTCATAAAACAAAAAGGGCACGGAAAAATTCGGTGAACGGAATTCCGTGCATCTTTTTACGTGTATTATATATGGGGAACGGAATTCCGTTCGAACTCCATACTAGGCTTGAGCTGCGTATTAGGCATTTTTACGACGAAAACTAAAATAGAGCAGAGGACATTTGTCGATCAATAGATTATTGTAAAAAGCTCCCTTATGACTCTTTTAAAATGTCCTACGGTATCAGCTGATATTGATTTTAATTTCATTCAAAAACTAATAAAAAATATTACCTGTTTCCGGATTAGCCGATATTGAGACCGGGATTCATTGACAACATCGTAACAAGGAAAATCAATTCGTTTTTAATTTTCGTTCACGGACTACACATCCACTTTTTACAACTGTCGAAACATAATGACGAATTTGATCGCTAACGACGAATTTGACCGTGTGTCACCCGCTAAATTGGCATTCGTCGTTACGGCTGCGTTATCATGCCGTGTGTCAAGGGTGTTATATGTGGGTTTCACTTCCACCTATGATGTATTAGTAGATACTCCTAAGTATGAGATGGATTCACTTATAGGTATAATGCGCCGTTGATGCTTATGCTTATTTGCTTTTATTCACTAGAGGCACATTTGTGCTGGATTATTGATGCAGATTAGTTTACACTTATTTTGTTTGACTTCGATGTTGCAGTCTCGATAAAAGTAGATGATGTGATTCGCCAGTGCTGTAAGGCTCTAGCCACTACCATCGGAGATTCATTGGCTGCCCAAATCATGGTGTCAGCATATTGGATACTTGAGGTACCGTAGATAAGGTCCTTGTGCGGGAGGTCATAGACAAAAATATTGAAGAGCTTGGGTCCCAGGAGGGACCCCTGTGGAACTCCAGAGTTAATCGAGAATCGCTCGGACGAGATTTCACAAAGCTGAATAGATGTGGTCCTATTGATGAGGTAAGTATGTATCATTTTGGAGATGCTGAAGGGGCAGTCTAGGCTGTTAATTTTATAAGTTAAACCTCTGTGTGAAACTCTATCAAAAGGTTTCTTCAAAAACTGATTCCTATCACAGTAATCGAGGGTTATACTCGTAAGTAGAAGTATTTGAACGATTTACTTTATCCACCATCGAAATAGTCCCCAACATTTATGGAATATAACTTTCACATAAACATTATAGACCAGTGCAAATAATTTTTGGAAACAAAAAAATTATTAACAGCATGACAAATGTTGGAAAGTGAAGGAAATATAGTGAGCCAACCAGAAAAATAAATTCAAGTCGATCTGAGTTACGTGGGTGAAATAGGGGTAACTTTAAGGGGTGAAAAAGGTTTTTCACGATTTCCAACGAAACTAGACCTCCTATCAAAAAAAGTTGAATATAGGAGTTGTAGGTAACAAAAAGAACTACAACTTTTGTCAAACCATTTTTTCACATAACCTCAAATTTCCGAGAAAAATCGAAAAAACTAGTGTTTTTGTTTTTGATTTTTAACTCCATGAAAAAAAAATTTTTCTTCACGAAATTTTATGGAAACTTACCTTTTTATGTCCCAAACACGCTGTCATTTTTTTGAATTAAAATATTTATTTTTACGTTTTATTTTGAATTTAAACCTATAAAGAGACCTCATTTTCAGCCGAAAATGCCCATGTTCTAAAATTATTTTTTTCAAAAAATCTAAGGGTTTTTTCTTTTGTTGAAAGGTCTAGTTTCAGATGGTGTAGAAAAAATTAACAGGACTATAGAAAAATTTGCCAGGAAATGCGAAAAATTGAAAAACTTGATTTCAAAAAGTTATTTTTCAATCATTGTTTTAATTTTTTTTTGAACTTGTTTAACGTCTCCAAAAGCTGCTTAAAAAATTCGTGGAACACTCCAAGACTCCAGCTGCCTTGTTTTTTTTTTTTCTATTTACGATTCAAAAATAAGTGTCACTCACTGATCTGCTTTTAGTATTTTGAAACACTGAAAACAGTAAAAACAGATCTGTGAGTTGCAATTAGTTTTGAATCGTAAATAGCAAATAAAAATAAGTCAGCTGGAGTCTTGGAGTGTTTCACGAATTTTTTAAGCAGCTTTAGGAGATGTTAAACAAGTTCAGAAAAAAGGAACTTAACGACCTACTTTTTGAATTAGAGTGAAAAAAGGGGGAAAAATCGTTGAAATAAAAGGTTGATACCTATTTTTGAATGGCAGATATCAAAAAACCAAACTAGCTGGAGAGAAATTTTCAGGTAACTTTTGAGGATGCTAAAAAAGTTCAGAACAAAGGACCTTAACGATATACTTTTTGAGTTACAGTGAAATATGTGGCAAATAATTGTTGTTTTTTTTCATATTTTCTTTTTACAAATAAACCCCTTTATTTCTGTGTTTGCCATGGTACACTATTGGTTTTATTAATTAAATGAAAGCCAAGTTCCTAACGATTACAAAGATGCCCTATTTGTGGAAATCGACCGTTGTCTCATTACCTATTTATTCTAAATCATAAACTACATTTTTTCCCCATAACCAAAATTCAAAACGCCCCATCTCGAAAACGGGAAAGTCTCGATTGAAAAAAAACAAAAAAACACGTGTTCATTATTTTTTGAAAATCTTTCTGACCATACAGAAATTGACCGCCCGCCCACCCCCACTTTGAGGGGCGGGAGAATCAGAATCCGTGAAAAAAGGGGGATTTCAATCGAGAATTTGTCAGAAAATTGGGTGGCACGGGTGGTTTTAAACACCCTGTATATATATATATCCATATATATAACATGTATATATACATATATGTATATAACAGGTATATATGTATTATAACATGGCCCGATACATGCGCGCAAAGGCTGCAGGCAGCGAAAAAAAACTAACTTCGGACGATCATTTCTCGTGATCGGGAGTTTTTTCAGCTGTGAGCCCATGGGCACTTTTTATCTACTCGCCGAATACTATAAGTGAGTAAACTTTGTGCCAATTTGACCGGGACCCATTTTCCATACAGATTCTGCGGGGTCCTTTATTTGAATTGAGCAAAGTAAATTTTTTTCTAGGAAGTATTCAAAGAAAACTAATTATTTTCTATCTTACATTATTCAAGGATTTCAATTGTAAATTTTAATAAATAATGTAAAATTTAAAACAATGATTGAAAAATAGCTTTTTGAAATCAAGTTTTTTAAGTTTTTCGCGTTTCCTGGCAAATTTATCCATAGTCATGTTAATTTTTTCTACCCCATCTGAAACTAGACCTTTCAACAAAAGAAAAAAAGATTTTTTGAAAAAAATGATTTTAGAACATGGGCATTTTCGGCTGAAAATGAGGTTTCTTTATAGGTTTAAATTCAAAATAAAACGTAAAAATAAATATATTAATTCAAAAAAATTACAGCGTGTTTGGGACATAAAAAGGTAAGTTTCCATAAAATTTCGTGAAAAAAAATTTTTTTTCATGGAGTTAAAAATCAAAAACAAAAACACTAGTTTTTTCGATTTTTCTCGGAAATTTGTGGTTATGTGAAAAAATGGTTTGTACAAAAGTTGTAGTTCTTTTTGTTACCTACAACTCCTATATTCAACTTTTTTTTGATAGGAGGTCTAGTTTCGTTGGAAATCGTGAAAAACCCTTTTCACCCCTTAAAGTTACCCCTATTTCACCCACGTAACTCAGATCGACTTGAATTTATTTTTCTGGTTAGCTCGCTATATTTCCTTCACTTTCCAACATTTGTCATGCTGTTAATAATTTTTATCATTTTTGCCTTTTTAAAAGGTATCTGCACTGGCCTATTATAAGTAGATAAGTATATACAACACCTTTCGCCAAAAATGACTAGATTCCACCATTGATTCATAAAAACAACGTTGGTGTGCAAGATTTAATTGATTTATTGAGAATCTCAGTCCAACAATTTCCTAAAAGCAACAGTATAAACCATGAAAGGAAAAATGGTGAAGAAAACGGATCTGGTATCATGATAATATTGAAATTAATGTTTCCTTTAGTACTTAAGGCTCTTGTTGGACGCATGATTATATTTTATTAGTGCTCTTGTGAACGGAGAATTTATTATTAACTTATCTAGTCATGTACACAATATTGTATGAAAAAAAAGGTTGATTGTATGAAAAGGAAGGTTTCTTGGCTATGCAGAATTTAATATGTTTTGGATTGAAATTGAAGATACCCATATCACATTTAATATGCCATATCATGGATTCTAAATAATCTTAATTTAATTTCCCATTAAATCTTTTTACCATTTGGGAATTGGGAACAAAAAAAACGTTTTTCCTAAAAGGTTTTTACCAATACAATTCCTCCACATTTTGCCCATGTTAACCCCAATCATCGTGGAAATCACAAAAATCCATTTCATTTTGACAAACTGACAAACAAAACAATTCCACAACTTTGTAAATCAATTCAAATTATCAGTGTCACACCGCTTTGGCCACTCACTAAACTTCTTCTGAGACAAACAGACTGGGAATTGCCATTATCACAAAGAGCACTATTAATATCGGACCAATCTCAGAATAATATCTCTTGCCCGATCCTTCCTCAGTAGCACCATTCGCCATAAGACTTGTCATAACATACACGCTCCCCAAAAACAAAATCTGTTTACTACGACACCCCGAGGACAAAATCGAATTTTCATTGGGGAAGCATAAGGAATCTTCTTGGTGGCGTAGCAGAGACGACGTCACGAACCCACTAAAAAGTTTCAATTACGCAAACACCTCACAAAAATGAGCAGCACCCAGAAGAAGGATGCACGCGAGCTCTATAGATATCTAGTAGATGCTGGGGGATATAAAGTTAGCAAACGGCTGGGCGTCCATACCTATGAAGCACACCGGGGACTACTGGATGCAAGAATCTCTGCACTGATTATTATTATCCCTTTGGCGAATCTGAGGTTGACACAGACGAAGGTGTATTTTTTTTTGTGCTTTTTCGTCCTGCAGTCGTTGAAGGGAATATGGATGAAAAGTTGGTCCTGAACCGCAATGTCGCTGGGGCTGTGATCCTGATGTCGGTAGCCGCTTTGTCAACGTGCCCTCTGTGTTTGAATGGCTATAGTAGATATGCCATGGGATTTCTGCACTCAATTTAACTTCTATCCATCGGGATGATTCATAGCGCTGCGCTGAAGTACACAATTTAGCCTGTGGGGCTCCATTTGGGGGATAAGTGAAAACTTTTTGTCTTCTGGCCGAAGGGATATTTTGGCGGTAGCATTTTCTTTATTTTCCTCATTATTTATAGTCACACATAACGACACCTTCAATTGGTATCAGAGGATTTTGTGAGGTGAAATCAATTACTTCCACCTTCTGAACTTAAGTCTAATTGTGTGCCCGGGTTAGTAGTAGTAGAGTCCTAGATACTGCTCCCAATCTTCTGGGTGTATTTCAATAGGGATCGCCACAAGGATGTCAAACAGAACTCCCTAATTGAGATGAGTGATTAATTGAAAATGGTAACCAGATACCCTTAATAGAGAACAAATTAACCCGAAGATGGTATCATGATTTAAGGGATGGGTTTCAGTGCTGACCTAGACGTTAGGTCGCCAGACCGTTGTCGCACCAGATAAAAGGTGCCATAAGAAATCCTCTACAAAAGCGAGAATTTTTTAGAATTTCTCTATGGTATGAATTACAATTCTGACCCTTCTTCTGCGATTACTTGATTTGTTTTAATTAGCTGCTGTCAAATTTAAATTAGCAAAGGGTGACGAAATTTTAACTAGATTAAAACTCCACAATAAAATGTTAACTAGGCCATTTATGTGAAGGGAGACGAGGAAATTTAATAACATTTTATGACTTCCCCACTTGATTTGCTAACGGGTGGACGGTTGAAAGTTTAAGTGCCTTAATAATGAGAAAAGTTTTGCCCTTGATGTTCGTAAATTTGTTTAAGGGCTTGGTTAGTAGCCAGTAATTTATATATAAATGGACAGTTGGCGCTTGTTCCTTTCTATTTCTACGGTAATCGTTTGGAAGGGATAATTCATGTTAAACTCGATTTGAAAAACAAAAACAGCTTTGCCAACCGCGATTTTAAAGTTTGTTTTAAACTTTTTGACCCATTATAGACAAGGACGTATGCATTCAGAAGCAAAGTTCTTTCGGGCAAAGGAAGCATGCGAAGGTGAAAAAGGTAGGAAGAATCTTCTCCAGACTCATGTCGTACCCACTCGGAACGGGGAACAAGGAGCTAACTAGGCGCGAAAACCATTCACTCCACACACGTTCACGATTATTCGTAGACATTTTTTTCATTTGTAGACATTTTTAAGAGGAACAATTTACTGATTTATACTTTCGTAAAAAAACCATTTTTTCTGGAACAAGAAAACGAAAAAACCCTTTTTTGGAAACTTTGACGCGCCGCTTAGCTTCTGTTTTTGAAGTTGTACAGCATGACCTCTATATTGTAGGTAAGAATGTCCTCTACATTTTTTGCTTAAAAAACTTTCCTCTAAAATGCGTAGATTCAGAGAAAAACGCTTTTCAAAAACTTTTTGAGTTTTCCAAAAAACTTCTACTAGAAATTTTACTCAAATTTAGAGTTGAGCTTCTTTTATGCTCCATTAACGATTTATGAAAAATCATCCTTCCAAGAATTAAAGGTACCCCGATTTTCCAGTCCATCTGTACTGTACTATAGAGAATTTCTTACGCCCGCTTTCAACCTGGCTGAAGAACAGCCTCGAACTCATCCAAATAACAAACTAATTCGTCGACAGTACAAAGGGCTTTCCCTGAGCTCTAGTCTTCCACATACAAAAAAAACAAGACGGGAAATTTTTCATCAATGTCCTAGGGAGGAAAGTATATTAGTCAGCAATTACCGCCAAAACTCGGGTTTTAACCAGGAATCTTTAGATTCGCAGGGTCGTTAACATCATCGAGGAATACCTTTAACCGAGAATTAAGGATTTACCTTTAACCACCATCGGTGGTATGTTTAAATTGGTTAAACATCACAAACTGTAAAAAATGAAAATTTTTAAGTTTGGCAATTCTTTTGTAATATTTTCGAAAATCATTGCGACTTTTGCCAACCTTTTCTCATATAGATCGCTCGCTCCTACTTTTATTTCAATGCAAAGCTCAATCTCAGTGTAGAGCTCACTCTAATTTAGTTAAGGCTTGTTTGTATGAAAAATAAGAGCTTTCAAAGCCACGTACGAAGACATCACCTCACACCTCAAACCATGGCATTGTTGTAATTTAACAAAAAAGCTCTCAAATTACGCATTCGAAGTATCTCTAGTTTCGATATTTTGCACATGGCGAATGCGGTGTAGAGTTCAGTGTTGGGTAGGACACGATTATAAAATGAGTTTGTAAGAGGTGCCTCCTTTTTATTTTGAGCCAGTACATTGTCATACTTCAAATGAGGCAAGGTAACATTGTAATGCCAAAATAACAAAAACAAGCAAATTAAAGAAAGAAAGAAAATAAATATTAATGAAGAGCTTTTTTTAACGAGTTTGATTCTCTTATGCATTAAACTGCCTCAGAGTAAGAGTAAGAGACGACGATGTTTTATAATCACACTGCGCCTCATTTCAAATTGGATTTTTTACTGCCGCAAAAGAAGTAAGAAATGTTTTTCCAGTACGTATTTACAACCTCACCTCGACTAATTGAAGTTGAAATTTTACTGCCCCAAAAGAAGTAAGAAAGAAGAAACCTATGTTTCTCTACTATGTATTTACAGTCACAGATCACCTAATTTCGTCATGTATGTTAAAAATCGAAAATCAAGAATGAATTTATCTCTAGATTAGTAGTACATTTTTTTGAACCGGGACTTGAGGCCTCAGTACAATTTACCATCGTGTAAGGGACAAATATACTGCCTCGTGTAAGTTCGGCTCAATTCTAGAGAGTTATCAAATTACCCCCAATATTGGATTTTTTATGGAGTAAACTAGGTTGAATTTCATGTTCAACTTACAATTAAGGGTCACCTTTTCACGAGCGATCCGTTCGTCGAAAGGGCGCTGAACCACGACAAAACCTCACCGTGTGAAGGGACACTCGGATGGACTCGTGGCCTAGAACCACCAATTTGGAGCTCGCTCGTGGGTGGAGCGAATGGCGCCAAACCATCCATTGTACACGGAGTGTGTGTGCATGAAAGCTTCACAGTGAAAGCCTCAAGCTGCCAGCTGCAAGCTTCCAGAATTAGGTACACCTTGGGAATGCCAAATCAGACCACTTTTTGCGGGGCCCTTTCCGCCCCGCTCTCTACAGTCATCTTAGTGAAGGTGGAGTTCTGTATAGTTTGCATCACTGTTACTTCCAACTGCCTTATGTCCTCTAATAGTCCGAGAGCCGACCGCTGAAAATGGCACCTGATAGGTTAAAGAAAATATATTATAGGAAAAGATAGTACTTATGTAGGTGGAAGTAATGCCATGAGATCCGCAGTCCCCAGCAAGTCACTTCACTAGGCAACCATTTTTGAATTTTTAAATTTTGGTGTAGTTGCTTAGCTTAAGTTAAAGGATGATTTTAACGCCAAATGAAAGCTTGGACTTTCTAATTTTAGGAAAAAAAATGGTTGCCAAACGTCAGATAGTTAGAAAAGTTGGCAGCCCACTTTGAAGGCGGGCAACCCGAGTTTAGACTGAAACGTATTCCATAAAAGTTTGAGAGCCCAGGCCTACCAGACCTACTTCATTAGCTGCGTTCCATTGGGAGAAATTTTCTAATCCGGAGTACTCCGGAGTACATGGCCAATGGAACACGATTATTCATATCAGAAGAAAATACGAGTAAAACATAACCTCAAATTAATTTATTGCCCTTAAAAGAAATGCGAAAAAATTATTTTTCTTTAAATAAAAGGAAATTTTATATCTTACTGTATACTATATTTACCGTTTTTGTAGATTTACTTTAAAAAAACACTTTAAAATAATTAATCGAGAGTTTACTTAACCTTAAAAAACAAAAGGCCATCTATTTTTAAATAGTTAAAGCTTGCAAACCTGGCGGAAATTTTATGCGTTTCTAATAGGAGTGAAATACCCTAAAGCAAGAGCAGGGGTAGTTGAGTATACCCGGGAGTACTCCGGAGTAGCAAATATTGCCCAATGGAACGCAGCTATTATCTTAAAGTTGATATTTCGTTATATGCACATAGTGTGATACACAGTTAAGAAAGTATGCACACTCGCTAACCCGGAGAATGGGCCCTTGTATATAGGGGTTGGGGGGGGGGGTGGTAAAAAATGGGTTAAAATTGAAAAAAATTCTGTCGCTGCGTATGTAGGTTCTACTAGGGCTAAATAACCGTTAAATACTAGCGACAAAAATTTTTGACCATTTGCAACCATTTGGGGGTGAAACGGCAGTTTCAGCTAGGGGTGATTGGCGAGGATGTAAATGGTCGAGAGGTGTCATATTCAAGAATTCTTATTTTTTTTAGCTGAATTTTAAAACGTGCTCATATTGGATTCCAATTGCATGCCATGCAGATCCCGTTTCGTCTAAACCGCGCCTATTTTTACACGACTGCCCCCAAAAAAAGGAGTGTAATGTGTTTAGGTTTGTTGTGTGTATGTACGTTGTTTTCTACCACCATAACTTCTAAACCCCTGAACGGATTTAGATGACTGGGGTACCGTTAGAATCGTTTAATGAGTCTGAGTAACATAGGCTAGGTTAATTTTTAAAAAAAACAATATGGCGGCCGTCAGACGCAATTTACATAACGCCCAATTTAATTTTTTTTTTCTGATTGGGTCAATATGGGTATCAAACGAAAGCAAAATTGAGACGATTTCAAATATATATAACACTTAATAGATATGTGTTAAATGATCGCGAATTTTAAGCTTAAATAAAATTAAATTACTCAAAACGTCTTTTATTAACCCATCACCATGAATGAACACTTAATAGTTAAGCCTAGTATGCTGTTGAGGCGAAATTAAAATTCCCTAAACAAACGCTATGTAACACGACTGCCCCAAAAAGGAGTGTAATGTTTTCAGGATTCATGTATGTATGTTTGTATGTTTCTTTGTTCCACCATAACTTCTAAACGCCTGAACGGGTTTAGATCGCTGGAGTACCGTTAGAATCGTTTAGTGAGCCCGAGTAACATAGGCTTTAATTTAAAAAAAACAGTATGGCGGCCGTCAGACCCAATTTACGTCACTTTATTTACAAAATGTAGGGGTACAAAATGTTACGAGAATAAGTACAATTAAAACTGTACCCGACTGAAAAAATACAGATTATACATATACGATAGTTGTGTGATACTTAACAAAATAAATAAAATATCTTCTACCTTGTTTCTGTCTTACATTAGTACTTAAAACTTGTTTTTGACTTTTTAGTTCATTTTTTAATTCGGCGTCGTGTTTTTTAATTTTTTAATTATTTTGTTTTTTATTATTTGAAGATGCAGTCGCGGCAAGCTCACCAGCACTTATATCGTTGCGATGGGTGTGGTAACCGCTTATACCCACGCATGCCATTCTTTACAACCTGTCATTTTAACTATTTTCTATGTGTCAAGCAGATCACCGAGGCATCACATGTTATGATGGATCATCATGACGTCTGTCGAGTATGCTAATCTCGGTGAGATATTATAACTTATTCGACACACTCTCTTTCGATGGTGAAGCGCGATTTTCATCTAGTCATAAGGTCGTAAGCTCAGTTCGAAGGATAGAAGAGGTTTCAAGTTATGAGAACTTAGAAGGGTGTTGAAGGAAATGGCGATTGACCCGCTTTTGAACTCTCGGATGTTTTGGGAGTTTGGAAATACTGACAGTGTAAGGTTGCTCCACAGTCGGGTTGTTTTATTTATTAACGAATTCTTTGTCTGTAGCGTCCGCGAAAAGGGGGCTGCAGGAAAAGGGATGGCTATTCTGCTATTCTAGTGGTTTTTGGTCGAAAACTGAATCAAGTAGTTTTCTCAGGCTTCTTTTGAAACCAGCTTAATTCCATTGAGTAGTTCTGCAGAGATCGGAAGAAGTGATAGTCAGAGGGTGCAACAGAGGTCAGAGGGTGCGTCTAAGCAAAGCGGGGAAATCTGTCATCAAAGTTAGAGTTCTGATGCGGTAGTGTGGGATGGAAGCTTGTTGAGTAAAACCGCGAGATCACGTTAGAATTCGTTTCTTCTTTTTTCCGAATGCGAATGGTTACAGCTGAGAGGTAGAGCCTTTTGTACAACCGAGATTGTATCGCAAACACTTAAGCTCTAATCCACCATAGACTCAATGGATAACGATATTCCCGTAGTGATTTTTCCAGGGAAACTTTTCCTACTCCCTATTATGCACGATAAAGTTATTCAAAAACAAAAGATTAGGAACAGATACCGTTTAAGAATGTTAGTAAGTAATGGAATTGTGTCAGAATGGGGCAATCCCCAGCTACGACCTTCAAGTGGTGACGATGGTAGCTCCGAATGGATGATGGGCATCCCCAGCGGAAAGGATGAGAACGAATGCAGTAAATGAGAGGGAGTACATCCTTCAAAGTCAAGTATAACAATCTAATCTGGTCACCGGGTGAACCCAGTTGTATGATGCCTTATTCTGATATGGAGATTCTGTCAGGGACCTTTCCTCTGAATCGGCAGGTAGCAATGATGTTTCCTTACGGGGCTAAATGGGTGGCGCCTTCCTTATGACGAGGCGCGAATGAGGCAAGTCGTTAGATGCCCTGCGTGTGCCTCATAGAGGAGTCCACACGGGTTCCAAATAAGGCAGTGGGTCTAGACTGCGGGGCCCTATCTGCACTACCCCCCCCCCCCAAATTCTAGTAGGGCATAGCCGAAAAATTTAAAACATATAAGTAATCAGGCCACTGGTAAATAAATTGACCAATTAACTTTTTAAATTTTAACGGTTATCTGTTCACCTGCTCCCCACCCACAATGATTATGCTCCCCGCCCCTGATAAAATATACTTAGTCCAGTACAACGGGATCAAAAGAAAGATCTACTATGTCTTGCTAAACTATCTAAAAATCTTTAAGGTTATGACTGAAAGTAGATTTTTAGAGCGTAGGACAAAATTCTACTTCATTATTAGGCTCTAATTGCATGACACCATTTTTGCCTAAAGGATTAAAGTGATTAAAAGCTTTGAAAGGATACTTTTGTTAATGCCATAAAAACTGAATTAAACGTTTTTTTTTAAAAAATTCTAAAAAAGAAATGTTCAATTTAAGATGATATGAGCACGTTTACCTGTTCTTAACCCTTTTTACCATGTTAGACATACATGTAAGTACTACGTGCCGACGCCAAACCACAGTCTCGCTTAACTTTTCAATCTCTTATAATATCACATTTCTTTGTCTTCACTTTCTATAAATTTCACTTGAAAATAATCTTAATTACTTTCCACTTGAAAAATTCACTTCATATAAAACCCATAACGAGTTCGTCCTTGTATACACACATCTTGCTACCATGGAAGGCACGACAACGTCTAGGGGCGTATCACCTCTTGCATCTAGAGCCATTGAAAATGTCAAAACTTGGCCAATCTTATCTGCAACACTGTGTCACAGTTATCAGATCCTGGCGCCCACTTGCCAATTACACAATCTAACACATCTGTGTCACTGCCTACACACCGCCGGTTACTTTAGCGTGAAATGTCCTTTTGCTTTTATAGAGAAGATATGTGTAGTTGGAAGCCTGTAATGGACTGTCGGGAATTAATGGAACTCAATTTCTCGTTATCGTATCTTTTAAGACAATTTTTAATTTGCACTTATATTTGAAACATTTTGTGATAGATCTACTGACATAGGTGCCAGACAGACATCTTGAAGGACTATGTGTTTTTTTACGGGGAAATCAAGGCTTCAATTGAATAATAAAATAATTATCGCCTCTGTGCGGCGGCACTTCACTCACGATTTATTGATGAAGACAAACTTATCGAACAAACAACTGATTCTATTCGAAGGCACTCAGGATATTCTTTGCAAGTTTTGATTAAGAAAATTCGATCTGAATGAATGATGAAAAAAACATTTACTTCTTTTTATCTATCTTCAACGTCTTTAACGTGCTATGAAGACTCACCGCATGGATTACTCACGTTCTTAGCTGTGCTGAAATGTTCTACGATGTCCCAAACATAGAACCGCACAGAAAAAAAAATAATCTATTGGAAAGCGATAAAAGAGTACTTTCACGACTTTATACCGAAATCAGCCGGAGTAGACGATAAAAAAAGAAGGATTCGAGCTAAGAAGTGAATCTTGTGGCATTTATGTTCTCCTACTCAAACGCCAACCAGATGCTGAATTGTTCAGCATGACTACGCAAAGCCTTGAATTGTTTGTTTACTGGAAATTGCAGAAAAAAAAGAATTTCTTCTTCAAATGTTGTTAAAATTAATGTTTGTAACAAAAAGAACACCATTACCGATCGACTTTTCATGGCGAGTAAAGCTATAAAATTAGTAGGCAGCGCCTTTTATGATCTTTAGCAACTGGAAAGGGCATTAACTGATTAATTTTAAAATTTAATGCCGAATTGCTGAAAGTGAATGTTGAATGGATTTTCATTTGATTTGGAAACATTAACAGAACGTCGTCTACGCAAAGAACAATTTTAAAGTACTCCTTAATAATTGGGAGTTTACGACTTGCAGACTAAATAACTTTCGATTGCAATTAGGAACAGCTGTTGATCATCTTCGGAGAAAAAGTTCGTGTGGTTTTCCCAATAGATGGCGTTTATTGCAAATAAGTGACGGACCTCTGATCTCAGCGACATCACTAAAACTGGTTTGAAAGATGACAGTCATAACCGGTGATGAAAACTATTACTGTGTTTCCATGAGCCAGGGTAGAGTTTTCGTTAAGTAAACAGAAAGCTTTTTCTCTCAAGATCACTCGATGCTGTTTCCATGACGGTTCTGGGTTGAAGTGACAGATAATTAATTTTACATTGCCTCGCCGTTGGTATATGTGCAGTAAAGGATACTGAAACACGCACATATGCAAAACCCGGCTTAATCGGACTGGCTTCGTTGAGTTTACTTGGATTTAACGAGACTTTACTCAATCCCCGTTTCCATGGGAGCTTAATCTGAGTAAACTCAAGATAAACTCTGCATGGAAACACAGTATATGTCACGGCAATCGGAAGCGTTAAAGATCGTGGACAAGGGATGGTGAGCCTTGATTACCCGTGAAAAATTGGGAGACCAGCAGATGGGGAAACGCAAAATAGTTTCTGTAAAGTAAAAACAAGAAGGAATTATATCGAGAATGTCCAAGCGAGAGATCCAAACGGCCGGCCCTGGGATGGCAGGCGGATGCTAGGCAGTTGAATCCTTTTTGTCAAGTTTCCTCTACTTTTGTTTTGGATCGCCTTTCTGAGTTGTTGCAACACCTCACAAAAGCGTGCAGCTGTGATCGTGGTCCCACGGGGCAGGTAATTGATCACGTCCTTTGAATCCCAAAAGAACGTTTGCCACATTCCCGCGGATTCCACAACTTCCGACGCACGCCCATAGAAATTTTACAGTGCTGCCACTACACCCAGACGCAAATTCCCTGAGACTCCCAGACTTTTCCCGCCAACCACACGGATTAAAAAAAATAGTGGAACTTACTTTTGAGACGACCCTCGTATTCGTAGAAAAAAATTGTTCTAGAGAATGGGGCTATCGGCTAATAACTCCCAAACTATTTATCGTAGAGCACTGTCATCTTTGCAGGTGATTTTCGCTAAACGTGCCCGAGCTGATCAATTGCGCAATTTTTATGATATAATTATTTTTGTCCCGGACGAGCTGTGCAGATTAGTGACTACCGAACCGTCCAGGAACTGATATACCCCGTTTATGAGTAAGTTGAAAAGTTCAGTCGAGGTTGAGTTGAAATTTGGACCACCGTATATGATGTCGAGTTGACTTCACTTTGGTTTGAAATAGAGTTGAACTGACATCAAAACATAATCTCAAATTTTTGTGTGAAATTCTCATTTATAGATACGAAAGCCTCTTTTTTTAATTCTTTCTAACAAAAGTTTGATAATACTCTTCAGCGAATCAGAATCCGTGAAAAAATGGGGGTTACCATTATTCATCCCAATTCCTGCGAGGCAACCCACATTTTTTTTCATCTATTATGATTCTCCGAAGAGAAATATTAAACTTTGGTGGAAAATTTGAATGATGAATGATTTTTGGGGATAATTTGGATTTTTGATGATTTTTGGGGGTTCAGGGGTTCATTTTAAACAAAAGTTTCATATTTCCCTGCGGAGAATCAGAATCCGTGAAAAAATGGGGGTTGCCATTTGAAATTTTAGATTCACCCCCCCCCCCCAGGCCAGGAGGTGAGATTTGTGTGCAAACGATTACAGCCTCCAAGTTGGGCAACTTTCATTCGAAACTTTTTTCACGAAAACCTACCCTTCCGGAAATATCGGACCGTTGCCGGACTTTTTCCGCACGCTGTATAATATCATTTGTATTATACATTTTTGCTTCTTTTAACAGTATTTCCAAAAAAAAACAAGCCCTTGAAGTGGAAATTACATACATGTTCAAAATCGGTCGATGTTGGTTTGATATAAAGAATTGCATTACATATAATTTTTCCAGATATGCTGACCAGTAATGTTGAAAATTGTAAATTCCAAATTGATACCCTTGAAATCTGATCCTCCGAATTGTACTAACGATTCATCATTTTGAAGCAGCATGTCCAATTCATCTTGTAACGAAAAATTTTCGTTTTCATCAGTATTCAGCCACTATTGAGCTACATCGTCTACCCGTACATCGATGACATCAAAAAGATGCCAGGCTAGATGGCCTGCAAAAATTAGTGTAGTTTTTAATAGAGTGACTGTGGGATCCTTGAATCTTCGCAATAATTTCATGACATGCTCATTCATTCGGCCATCTCCACCAATTTTTAAATTTTGCATGAGCTTATTACTGTAGTTGTTAACGTCGGAAAGCTTCTTGAACATGAATTGTAAAAAATTTTCAGCGCCCACCAACGTTGGGTCCTGATGACTAAGATTTGCGACAGCTAATTTTACGGGCTCCATTGCCTTTACAAGTATGTTCAGAGCAGAAAAGTCCTTCCAAATTCTTTCAATATTAGGCGAATTGCTGTTTCCGTCTTTACTAGTGGCTTAATAATTGATGGAATGGAGCACAATGACATTTAACGCCATTTGCAAAAAATATGGTTCATTCACATTAGCTCTATAGGTTTGTTTATTAGTTTTCAGAACAGGACAGAGCAGAACAGAATAGAACAGCAAGCAATTTAACGTCAAACACTTTAGAAAAACTTAGAACAGAAAATCTAATGAACGCTTTTTTGTACTTTTTTGTTCTCAATTTTCTGTTCTCATAATTTCATATACACATCTGTCAAAACTAAGAAAAAACAACAACAAAAAACTCTTGTCCAAAACTGTCCTGAAAAAAATCTAGAACCAAAAAGTAAAACTTAGAACACTTTAGAACAACTTAATGAACACCAAACTAGAACATTCTCGGACAAAAAATAACAAGTTTTAAAACTAATGAACGCCAAAGCATGTACTTTTCTGTTCTAGGATGATTTAGATAGTTCTAGGACTGACTAATAAACAAACCTTATATGTTTACGTCGCACGGGATCTCGAGATTTTTGACAGTCAAGTTGAATAGTGGTGATAAAATTGGGAAAGTAAGAAAACGCTTTCTGGGATGTTATGGGATGTTTCGTGCAAATCAAGAAGACCATGTCCTAAAAATCACTTGTGTCTTCAAATTAATGACATAAAACTATTGAAATTAATAAATTATTTATGAAATTATTCACAATCTTGTAGTAAAGCACAAAATGAAGAAGTAATTTTCAGCACGTCGTAATCGTTTTGGTTTGACATGACAAGTGAAAATTGCTTTTGACAATTAAAATTTCACTACAGAATCGCTTTGACAGCAAGCCACAGTCGCCAGGACCTCGGAAACTTATTTGCAAGAGGGGAAGCGAAAGTGGAAGTAAACGAAGTTGCCGTTAAAAGCTAGTCTTCGTATTGAGCGTTTTTCGACATTTGTACATTCTGATCAATACCATTCATCAACCATCATTGATGAGTTTGAATGATCGGGATCCTTTCCAGAGGCATTGGCTCAACTAGGGTATTTTACTTAAGTTATGTTCCGAAGATTTAAATTTGGGTTGATGGGTGGAGTGAATAAAAACTAAGTGTACACTTAAAGGGAACACTCCTGAGTGGAGTGATTCGTTAAAAGTGAACACTCGATTTAGTGTGAATAAAAATTCTCTCATTCAAATACTATTCACTCATGGGAAATTTTAGTTCACTCATGGGAAATTTTGGGACTAAAGGGAAACGTCATTTTTGTGAAATTAGTAGGCTAGTAAACGTGGATGTATTTATATGGAGTTTTACTTTGGGAAAATTTATTTAGGGCTAAATGAGGTTCTGTGGGAAAAATTTACGTTTGCGGGATTTAGTTTGGGCAAAAGGTGGTTTTGTTGCGAGGTCAAGCATTTATCTAATGCTGAGTAGATTAAGATCTTTAAACGGATTGAAAATTGAAAATATCAAACCAGCACAATTAACAGGCTAAAAACCATGCAATACTGATGCTCTTGAGGAAATGGAGCGCATGAGAAACTTACCTGCTGCTTTTTAAAATGGATTAATTTAAAAATTTCTTAGTTATTTATAGTTGTAACTAAAAAGTAAAAAATAATTTTTTCTCTGGTAGTGATAGGTATACACAAGAAAAGTTTCATTGCAAAATAAGAAATTCTAGAACTCAGGCTTATCTTAAAGTTTAATATGTATTAACAATTTTAAAATTATATTCTCGTTTGACTTTAAATGTTTGATCTCTTATCAATGAATTGTGTAAATTTACAGCTTTTCAAATGCATTAATAAAAGTTTGGACATCCATAACTATAATAACAATTGCCCAAACTTTTAATAATGCACTTGAAATGCTGTAAATTTACGCAATTCATTGATAAGAGTTCAAACATTTAAAGTAAAACGGGAATATAATTTTAAAATTGTTAATACACATTAAACTTCCTATTTTGCAATGAAACTTTTCGTGTGTATACCTATCACTACCAAAGGAAAAATAATTTTTTACTTTTTAGTGCATTTCATTTATAAAAAATATTTATTTTAAAAGTTTTTTTAATTTATTTTATTAAAATGAATGAAAAAGGTCCTCGCAACCAGCCTCAAATTTTACAAGTGTTCACTCACAGGCAACCGTTAAAACTTTGTTTTATTCACATCAAAATGAAGTGTTCACTCTAGATGGAGAAATGACAGAGTGAAGTACTTAACGAAACCTAACGAAGGTTATTTTTATTCACGCCAAAATAAGTGCTCACTCCAAAAAATGGAGTGAACACTTGCACTCAGTTTTTATTCACACCACCCAATATGAGATGAATCGAATGCTTAAAAAGGAGACATCGTTTTTTAAATTAGAAAGTAAAACAATATATTTTCGTTTCGTAGAGAATGTTACAAACATCGAAACAAACATTTTTATAATGGAGCTTCATTGGGTGGAGTGAATAAAAACTAAGTGTACACTTAAAGGGAACACTCCTGAGTGGAGTGATTCGTTAAAAGTGAACACTCGATTTAGTGTGAATAAAAATTCTCTCATTCAAATACTATTCACTCATGGGAAATTTTAGTTCACTCATGGGAAATTTTGGGATTAAAGGGAAACGTCATTTTTGTGAAATTAGTAGGCTAGTAAACGTGGATGTATTTAGGAGTTTTACTTTGGGAAAATTTATTTAAGGCTAAATGAGGTTCTGTGGGAAAAATTTACCTTTGCGGGATTTAGTTTGGGCAAAAGGTGGTTTTGTTGCGAGGTCATGCATTTATCTAATGCTGAGTAGATTAAGATCTTTAAACGGATTGAAAATTGAAAATATAAAACCGGATCGCATGAGAAACTTACCTGCTGCTTTTTAAAATGGATTAATTTAAAAATTTAGTTTGTAATTATAGTTGTGACTAAAAAGTAAAAAATATTTTTTTTCTTTGGCAGTGATAGGTATACACAAGAAAAGTTTCATTGCAAAATAAGAAATTCTAGAACTCAGGCTTATCTTAAAGTTTAATATGTATTAACAATTTTAAAATTATATTCTCGTTTGACTTTAAATGTTTGATCTCCTATCAATGAATTGTGTAAATTTACAGCTTTTCAAATGCATTAATAAAAGTTTGGACATCCATAACTATAATAACAATTGCCCAAACTTTTAATAATGCACTTGAAATGCTGTAAATTTACACAATTCATTGATAAGAGATCAAACATTTAAAGTCAAACGAGAATATAATTTTAAAATTGTTAATACACATTAAACTTCTTATTTTGCCATAAAACTTTTCGTGTGTACCTATCACTGCCAAAGAAAAATTAATTTTTTACTTTTTAGTGCATTTCATTTATAAAAGTTATTTATTTTAAAAGTTTTTTTAATTTATTTTATTAAAATGAATGAAAAAGGTCCTCGCAACCAGCCTCAAATTTTACAAGTGTTCACTCACAGGCAACCGTTAAAACTTTGTTTTATTCACATCAAAATGAAGTGTTCACTCTAGATGGAGAAATGACAGAGTGAAGTACTTAACGAAACCTAACGAAGGTTATTTTTATTCACGCCAAAATAAGTGTTCACTCAAAAAAATGGAGTGAACACTTGCACTCAGTTTTTATTCACACCACCCATTATCTCTAGATTCAATTTGATCTTTTGTTAATTGAAGTTTTGATATTTAACATATAATAAACAAGTTAAATAGAGTTACAATTAAAGGTCTTACTTAGATGTTTTTATTTAACGTCACAATAGTATAACTTTACATTTATATATAAAATTTTACCCAATCATATTACAAAACATGACACAAATAAACGTTTATACGATCAATTCATCAATATTTGCTTTATTTGCTTATATTTACTTTATTACACAACATCAATATTAAATAAGCATTAACCTAGAAAATGTTCATCGGCACACACAGAAATCAATTCTCGAAATCATCATAATTTATGAAATACAACCCGAATTCAAATGATTTCGCCCTCCATTTTTCAAATAATTTAATAGCAAGATGATGACTATTGTCTGTGCCATTTACAATACCCCAAAGACAACATTCCCATTCTATCGTCCATCCTCTAACACGAAAGGATGGAAACATTGCCGATATAGATAACAAGAATAAGGATGTTTTCATTCTCTGTCTTCTTTCAAGGTCCGTGTCCGGAGGGAACATTCTCATGCGACAATGGAACAATTTGCCTTCCACAAAGGCAAATCTGCGACGGACGAAAGGATTGCTCCGATGGTAGTGATGAGCATCCTGTTGATTGTGGAATGTACCATGGTAGCAAGGAGCTTGTCAATAATATTGTGACCAATTCAATACTTAAATTAAACGAGAGTCACGAAGTAAATGATGAGTTTGAATGTGGTAAGATGTTTTGTTGTTTATATTTATTTTGTTTGTTATGAAGAATTCCTCTTTTATTTTTTCAAAAAAAAAAAAAAATAGAAATCCAAACATATCCGAATAATACTTGTAGCTGCAAATATACAACGATGATTTACTGTGGTAATAAAGGATTAACTGACATACCAAAAATAAGTTCAGAGGTTAGTTATGTCAAGGACTCGAACCGACATTTATCATCCTTCTTAACTAATTAAAAAAAAGGACTATCGTTTACTTCTTCCAGAGAAGCATAACCACAAACACACCTATACTTACTTACACGAAAAATTAATCAATTTCCACATTTATCCTGCAGGTCAGTCACCTACTTATAATTGGAAACAATCTAACTCTCAAGAAGGATTCCCTCCAAGGACTAAACCCCATTCTCTTGTACGTAACTTGATATGGCATAACGCACACTTTAATACATATCCTTCCAGTCTAAGATAGTGGAAAAATGCATTTTTTCGTTTGAAAAATTTTTCCTCTCTCTGTCTCTCTGCTATCCTTTCGCTCTTATTTCGTCCTTGTTATTTTTTTTATATATTTTTCGCTGTCGTTTCATTTCCAGAACATTAAAGCACGACAGCATATCAGAGCTTCCAGGAGGACTTTTCTCAGGACTTGATCGGTTACAGAAACTTTTCTTAGGTTACAATCGCATACATAAAATAACTGTGGGCATATTCAAAGGACTCAGCTCGCTGCGATGGCTTTTTTTGAACTCGAATGGTCTGCATAAATTTCCATTAATGAATCTTAAGGATTTGAATAACTTACAATGGCTGAATTTATCCGAGAATCATCTATCTCTAAAGGGTGCAGTTTTTCCGAAAATTCCTAAATTGATGGAGTTGTAAGGACAATATTTTTTATGGTTTTTTTGAGTTAATTTTTAAATTTAAATCTTTTTAGACACCTTGATTTTAATATGATTGAAGACATCAAAGAGGACACATTTCAAAATCTTGATTATCTGCAGTATTTGTAAGTATTTACTTTGATTTCGTAATTTATTGAGTTTGTGTTTACAAAAGACAGATTTTAGTGACATTTTGAAAAATAATTTTCTTTCCTCTTTGAATGCCAACTAAAGGAGTGTTAGTTTTAATAGGATTGATTACATTCATCCAAGAGCTTTCTGGAAGTTAACAAACCTCAGGGAATTGTAAGTGGAAGTTTTATCAGTATTTCTTTTGAATATTTATAAATTGCACAGAAAATAAATAAGGTAAAAAAAAACATCTCCGCTCCAAAAGGTCGTATTTTTTTGTAAACTCGTAGAAAATTAGCACCTTTCGATAAGCAGTGCTGCCATTTCGATGTAATTTCAAACTAAAAAGATAATCGAAATTTTGTGGCCAAAATTTGTTTTTCCTTTTTTCGGCCATTTTGTCGCATGTTTCTAATCAAGTACCTACATATCAATATGCGCACAAAAAAAATATTAGCAAAACCATTCGAGAACACTTTGAGGCCAAAATTCTTTCTGTAGGTGCTGAAGACTATGAGCAAATCGAATTCGACAAAAACGGTTTTTTTTACGAAAATAAACCGTATTTTGTAAAAACTTTTTTAGTGGAGTGCCTGGGGGTTTTGGCCTCAGACTTTTGTTACGGTGAATGAGGTGGTCGAGGTAGGATTTTGTTTTTTATACTATAAATTGCAAAGTTTACCAAAAAATTTTTTGTACTTTTACCGTGGGGGTGAGTGCCACCCCTTCTCGGGGTGAAAATTCTTTCATTGAAAATAAGTCCGGGAATAGATAGATTGGCTAATTCTAAGCAACTTTTGTTCTATAAACTTTTCGAGTTATTCGCGAGTGAAAATGTAAATTTTTCAACCAAAAAAACCACGTTTTCAGACGGTTTTTCGCGAATAACTCACAAAGTAAGTATTTTAGCGAGCGTGGGTTTACGGTGTCTGTAGATCCAATACAAAAATAGTAATAGCTTGTTGAAGGTTGGTTCTTATTTGAGGAGTGTCATTTCAAAAGGATTTATTATTATTTCCACCTTATCCGGTTTTTCAGTAAATGCAAATAACCATTCTCTTATTTATTAATTTATTTATATATTCTTTTTTACTTCACCAGAAAGGGACTCATATTGGGCTAATTCTGAAAGTAGTACATTAATTTTAGAGTTTATTTATATTAGGAAACAATTACATAATAATTTGGAAATAAGCCTCTTTGTTAGGTATTCTAGGAAATAAGCCGTTTTGTTTTGTAAATAATGGTTCTGCCACAGACAATTTGGTTTTAAAAATATCGCCTACTTGGGTTTTAATGCCCTGACTTCTAGGGTTTTACTGCCCTGACTTCTAGGCTTTTTCGGCCACCTCGGTTGCCAGATATATTATAATAAAACGACACGAAACAATGGTGTTTTGGGATTTTTCTATTCCTTAAAATGTATGAAACGGAAATATGTAAGTTAGTTTGTTATAGAAAAAGTGACTAGTCCCAAGTTGTATTGGAATTGAGTCATTTTGTAAAGAAACTTTACATGCCATAAATGATGTGAGTAAATTACTTGAAAATGAGCTTAACTGTTTTAAACTAGTGCATTGGAAGTCAAATTAACAGAGGGAAAAAGCATTTTTCTATTAAACAATTTAGGCTAATGTCACATGAGTTTGAATTCAGACTCTAAATTTTTCAGACTCGGATTTTTTCAGCTCAGATTTTGGTGTCACATGAGTCTGAATATTTCATATGCCGTAGCTAGGAGACCAGTGTTGTGCGAAATTTTGTACAAAGTGTTTTTTTTTATGTGGAAGTCTAAGTCACCCTTTGTACTACCAGTCCGTCATATCGTTCACGTCATGGCCAGATGTCTGGAATAACAAAGGTTAAGGGGTGTCTGGGGGTGTATGAGGAAATAGCGATGAACCTAAGATAGGGACGAATGTAAGATTTGTAGATGATAGCCCTGGCTGACGCGACGGCTGAAGGAGGAAATTGTATCCTGTACATTTAATTTTTTTAATTTCCGATGAATTCCAGTTTTAAATAAACGGGATGGTATATTTTCCACAAATTTTATTTGCTTTCAATGCACGAAATTAATTTTTCGCCGTCACTTTTTAGTATAACCTTACAGACGCACGCCTTTTGTTTAACTGAAAAATTCAGACTCATCTGACATGGCGCGATAAAGAAACATGTAAGAGAGCGAATTTTCATTCCAATTCTGAAAATTTTAGACTACATTTTCAGACTGAGTAGTCTGAATTTTTTCAGACCGTTTGGAATTTCTGAGTCATGTGACATGGCACAATTCATTTCTGTGCATTTTTAGACACTCTGAAAATTTCAGAGTCTGAATTCAGACTCATGTGACATTAGCCTTAGTATAGAGATCCAAAAGAATGATAGAAATGGATTCCAATTATTATTTGATTTTTTTCCAAAACTGGAAATAAGTCCTTTTGAAATGACACTCCTCATTTGTCAAACGCCAAAATTGAAAGTTTCAACTTGAAATAAACAAAAAACAATGCATTTTTCGGGAAAAACTCATTAAACCTTTTTTAAAGTGCTTGAAAAAACCTTTATTCTTGTTTTTTTTATAAAACTCCCTAGCATTAAAACTAAGCGAGCTATGACGAAAATAAAGTTGGTCCCTATTTTTTCGGCGACAAAAAAATGTGAAAATGACCCCCTAATTACCACCCCCATTGAAAATAATCGGTACCACTTCACAATTCACTTTATTAATGTACTTGTAATATGCTCTAGAAGTTTGACCGTTTTACAGTGCTTAGTTTTGAAAAAAATTGAGATTGAAGTGAAGAGATCATTTTTGTAATTTTGCAAAATATTGCCTTTTCTTCAAAATAACTCAAAAACTATTAATGATACGCAAAATTTTGTAGAGTACACAATCGTAGGTTTTGCTTTTCTGAAAATTTTGGTTGTTTTTTTTTGCATAAAAATTGAGTAAGATATGACCGTTTACAGTTTACATATGTTCGTAAATAGTAACTTGTTCAAGCCCTTTCAGCTCAAACCCTTTCAAAAATAAGGGGTGAAAGAAAGTTTATAGATAGCTTATAGCTCTCGAAAAAAACTACAAAATGCTATTTGGAAAGACTTGGTAGCTCAAAAACTAAGCGAGTTATGGGTAAAAAACCAATCACATATTTTTTCAGATATGAGAACACGTATATTGGAGCATTGATGAAAACACATTATACCCACATTTTAGGCACAAACATACTTGCAAGTATTTACACACGTCACACACAATAACCGTAACCGCAACCGTTGAGGAGATTTTACAAGCTGTCAGTACTGTACTGTCATGTTTTATGGACTTCCGAGGAACCATGGAGGCTATACAAGGAGACAAAACTACGTGTTGTAAATTTTCGTTTGATTATTGGTGGCGCTGCAGTCAAATGTACCCCAAAAAACATGGCCGATTGTATTTATCCGGTTCATGGCAAAGTTCGTTTATTACTAATATATTTTACGTTTAACAGCTTACAGCTGTTTACCAGCTTCTAAATTCAATTTATATCAATGCGATTATTCGTAATTAATCAATTTTTGATGTTTCCAATGAATTTTTATTAATTTCATGTGGGGTACATCGGACAAAGGTGACATCTGTGGCCAAAATGAACTAGAAGTTTAGTTTCTTCTACCCATCCATTTCCTGTCATTTTCCCCATAAGAGTTTTTCCTCCTTGTATATTCTCCATGCGAGGAACACTCAATTGAATATATTGAAAAAGGTGGAAGACTTACCATTTTGAATTTATAAGTTCTGAACATAAATTCGTTATTTGCTTCCTTAAAACCCTCCAAATACTGAATTCCATGGAAATCGTAACACAATTGGCAAATTTGGGTGGCCATTTTGAATTTCGGTCATTCAAATCAAGATCACAATTTTTTAATAGGTAAACTTTTTTATATATATTATTAGCTAAACATTCCATTTTGAATTTTTAAATTTCATTCACCGTAACTGAAATCCGAGGTTTTCATGTTTTTAACGCTCCAGGAACTCCACTATTTATTATTTTGCAAATTTGTGAAAACGCTTTTATTTCACTCGACAAGGTCTATCTATGCTATAGTTTCATTAAAAAAATGTTTTGTTTGTAGAAGATTTTTAACGATTTTTTGGCAATAACTCGTTTGTTTATGTATTGACATCTAACTTTTGTTATTACATATTAAAAAGTTCTACAAATTTTGTGTAAACCTTTTTATTGTACAAAGTCTAGATTTTTAAAAACGCGAAAAACTGTTTTTGGGCCTTTTTTGACCACATTTTGGAAACGTTCCCAAAGGTCTAAAGCGCCAAAAGTAGTTCATCAAATTCTATGGAATTCTTATATTTGATCTTGCGGGTGGCTCGGTTGGCACGAAAAAATCGAATTTGACTGGCCTATAGACCCATCTCCGTGAAGGCGCCGTAGTTTGATCTACTCCGCGAGAAACTATATGAAGAGAACCTGCTTCATTCAACTAATCGTGTCCCGTTAACAGCAGCCCTTTTTTCCGACAATGTCATATGATGTGCGCGGCCATTTCAGATTTGTTCAGTCGAAAGTTATTATTTTCAAGAATTCTTATTCTTTTCAGCTGATGCCTGAAACTATCGGGTCTTGTGCTTAGTGCTGCAACTCATCTTAGATATTCTCGTATCCATGCCGCTCACAGCTATCTCGAACCTAAATATTTTCGCGTAAACGCTTTTAAAACTACTACGGATAATGATGTTAAGAGCTTAAATATCTTCGCGTAAACATGGTCATTCTTCCTTATCTTTACTCCTTACAGCATTTCTTGGGGCCAGTTCACGTAATTAGACGTCGACTGAAAACGACACTGAGCGCGTTCGTTTTTTAGAGAATTCCATAACGAAGAGATTTCCCAGTGCATATGTTATATTAAAAGTTAGCAGGAACAGAGCTATTGAAAGAAATATAAAAAAGTGCCTATTTTATTCACAATAAGTTAATTAAAAAATTATGCGGTCAACAATTTGTGGACAAACTACAACCTAAAACGAAACTATTTCAACAAAAATCGCCCTTGTCGGCCAAAAATTTATTTTTTAGCATCATTCCCTTTTCACCGACTAGTCTATTTGTCAAGTATGAGCTTAGTTCTTTTGGTCAAAAGCTTCGACTGCAGAAGTTTTTGCGTGCAAAGTAGGCCCAGTTTCCTTCCTGAATTCTCTCATTTATGGAGATATGCAATGTGCATATTGTTTTCACTGGATATCACTGCTCCAAAGTAAGTGATCCTTGAGACGTCTTTGAAGTTATAATATCCAATGGTAATATTTTGTGGTCTCCTTATGTGTTCATCCCAGGCCATTTGAAGGTACTTAGTTTTCTCCTTATTGTTTTTGAGGCCTATCTTGCTCGTTTCTTTTTCAAGTTTCACAAATGCTTCCACCATACTTCTGTAGTTCCTTGAGACAATATGCTATATAATCGGCTCAGCATTAGCTATTATTTGCAATGAATTGTTGAATATAGTGCCTCCTCTCTTTAGTTTGCCAATTATATACTTCACAATAATATTTAACAGGATTGCTGAAAGCGCGTCAGCTTGACGTACTCCAATGTTGATACTTACATATTTCCTTCTATTAGTAGGGGAGCTGACGCTTGAAAAATCCATGTCACCCTAACTTACTGCCGCCTGAAGCTTTTAAAGTAAATTCGAGAGTTTTTTATATGACTTTTTATCGGGAAGTGCACCCATCTCGAGATATGGGGTTGGGCGTAAAAAAGGGGTTAAAATTGAAAAAAAATTCTGTCGCTGCGTATGCAGGTTCTGTTAGAGCTAAATTACCGTTAAATACTAGTAGCAGAAATTTTTGACCATTTGAACCGTTTCCAAGCCACCCCTAGCTGAAGTTGCCATTTCACCCCCCGCCCCCACACCCCCAGCAAATGGTCAAAAATTTCTGCCACTAGTATATAATGGTGAAATAACTAGCAACGGCGAGGCTACAAACGGTTACGTTAGAAAATGTGTTTCTAAAATCAAGAAGATTTAATAGAAGGTAGTTTCGATAGCTGCTTTTGGGCATTTTCCATTCAGATGCTTGCTCTCAATAAACAAATATTTTATCATAAAAAATATCTTAAAAAACATTTCTCCAGCTCGTGGAAGGACCATCACTTAATTTATTGCAAATATTGCCACTGTTACCACAAACAAACTCCAGAAGTGAGTGCAGAAAAGCTTCTTATTTTTTCCTGATTGAATTAAATTACTAAAATTCTGATAAGTAAACGAAGAAAACGTGATAAATTCAAAATTTGTTTGCCTAAAGTATGAAATCCTGGGCGCAAACAAGGTCAAATCATAAAAGACATCTTCTCCTTGAAAATCTGCCTGAAGCCCTCTAATTGCCCCAAAGAGCCCCGTTGACATTAAACAAGCCTTTAGAAACGCAAATAAATCTTATCGAGATTCAGTTACTCGAACAACAACAACAATAATAATATCACAAAAAAAATCCCTACAAAACTTAAGGACGACAAAATTCATGGATCAGATTTGACGCGCGGCATACTCTGTCTATATGGACTGGGCTCTGTTCGCGCTGCCATAAATGTAGCCTCGTACCAAAATTTACAGCAAACAATATTGGTTCTATGGACATGAATCAAGGATTTTGCTATGTTTGACAAATTAATCACCAGCAATGTCCTAATAACACGTTCGATATAACGACTTTGATGCCACATCAAACACCAACACTGAGGCCAATTTACAGGATTCGGTCATCCTTAAGGACAATTACATCACAGAAGCACGTAAAATGGCACATGCTCGAGTTTAGTAAGATTTTCGATTTATAATCACTTGTAGAGTGTTACAGGACAATCCCCAAAGAGTCCTTATGTGAGGCAAGTTACAATTATTATTAGGATTGAGTATTAGTTCCCATTTGGGGAGTGCTGTTCCTGTTACATAAATTTCGAATTTAAGGAATTTGATTATCCGACAAACGCAACAAATTCATTCACCCTCCCTTCCTCCATCGTAACAAAAGGAGTTTTTACAAAAGGACAAAAAATCTAGCACATCAGACGGAAGATTGACTCCCACTTACAGCCCACTACGCATACTAGGCAAGGCACAAAGTGAATAAATTCTTTCGTTTTTTTTTCTTAAAAGTAAAATGTCCTGAAAATAGTTTTCAAGTTGATTCTCAAGGATTTTTACGATTTTATGTAACGTCGTCGTCTGGGGAGGCTCAGTAAATGTTTTTTCTTGTTATTGAAGGAAGCTATGCCACAGCACCCTTCCGAGCTCCCTCCTTGGCTATCGTTGTTATATCGTCAATTTTAGTCCTTGGGATGTTCTTGGTACTGGATAATTCGGAAATATTCGATTCGGGAGGCTCTTGAACCGGAAGCTATAAAACGAGTATAACATCCTGTCGCTTACATGCGAGGATCTTAGAAAATGATCAGAGATAATGATTGTAAACAGTTTCACTTGAGCTGAGTTTGAGTGAGTGTTTTGAAGAGTTAGCAGTTCTGAATTTCATAGATTCAGATTCAATAGTAACCCGGGAATATCAAATTTTATGGGTGATTTGTAAAACTTTTTGGTAATAAACTAAAAACATTACTATTTGATAAGCAATTTTTATTGTGAAGGAAATTGACAGGTTTAATTTATAGTCGAACTCTATCAATTTAATTGCAATGTCATTCACTGTGTAAACGTGAAATTTATGGAGTGTGATAGGCATCGGTGTAGGCACTAGGCTTTAGTTTGAGCTCCAGTTCAGCAAAGTATATGCTGTTATAAGTTCAAAAGAAACCATTTTCCAGTAGATTTAAGAACATTACAATATTTGATTAAAACTCAATTCCATGAAAGCATTTGAAGCTTTTGCGCTAATCACTCTTTTCCTAGCAGCACGCGTATCAAGACAGGAAGTATACTGGACGGCCAATCACAATGTAAAACAAACAGTTCTAAAAGACTGAGAGTTTTATCGTTTAATCAGTTACAATCACGTATGGAAGAAAATGTCACCCAAATGTTTACCAGGGCTCTGGCGTCAGACCTCTATCCGTCTACATTTTGGATGCCGCTGAGGGATAATTGCGTTTGAATTTCATTAATGTATCGAATTTATCTCGTCCTTCACCTCTTGAATGGTTGTTGGCTTATTGGCCACCTACACCTTGTCTTTCAAATTTCGCCAAAGAAAGAAGTCCGATGGTGTCACATCGCAAGATCTGGACGGCCAATTGAGATCACCGTTACGGAAGATAATGCAACCACTGAATTTTTTTGCTGCCTTTTTTTCGTTGCCTGTGTGGCAAATGGCGCCATCCTGATATTGTGCACATCCATAGCTTTCAATTGCAACCACAAAAATTTCGTTATCATGGCGCGATAGCGTATAGCATTGTGGGGTGCTATATACACGAAGACTAAAGAAGTGCGCAAACCCCGCTTTCAAAGAGAGAAGAGGAGGGGAAAAGACGCCGAAAGAATTTTCATCCAAAAATTGCCTATGTGAAAATTAACGCATATGCACATTTCTTTCTCTTCTCTCTTCTCAGATGTATAAACCAGAGTTCGGAAACGCACACTCGCGTGCGCACACTAACGACTCAAAACTCATTTTTCGACTCATGTGCGCACACGAAATTGTTCAATTACTCACAGCTCACGTGCGTGAGTAATAAGGACAAGAAAAGCGCACACAACTCATTAGTATCGCTTTACGCGATATCGAGCGTGTGCGTTTCCATACTCTGGTATAAACAATGGCTGCGCTCTAACAAACATACAGAATTACCTAAGAAGGCGATCACCTCATGGTAGCACTAAATAACGAAAAGAATCTCTGCTTGCGACCGACATCCCTGATCCGAGTTTACCCTGGGTTTACTCAGAGTAAGCGCCCATGAAAATTGAGTCAAGTTTCATTAAATCCAAGTAAACTCAACGAAACCAATCGCGTTAAGCCGAGTTTTGCATATGTGTGGGTTGAGTATCTTTGACTGCACATGTATGTTAACGTAAAATTATTTACCTGTCACTTCAACTCAGAACCTTCATGAAAACGGCACGAGTTAATTTATGGGAAAAAGTTTTCTGTTTACTCAATGAAAACTCTACCCTGGCTCATGGAAACACTGTACTTGAGTCTTCGTGAAGCACTGGCCATTCATGCTAACATCTTGACCTTATTCATTATCGAAGAAGTATAACCCAGTGACTTTTCGTGGATGTATAACCTCCTCAACAATAACTCTTGGGTTATCATCAGCCCATAGGTCGGATTCCGCAAGCGGGTGCAAGACCATTGCATTGCTCTGTTTTTGATTCCGCAAGCATGGACGTGAGTTTTTTTTGACAGAAGGCGTACACACATGTGCGACAATTTATTGACCGCAGAAACGCATGTGAGTTAAGTGGCTTAGTGAGGAGCAATAACGTAGGAACTTCTTTGGGTCTAATTCTGGATTACCCCTTACCATCTGCCTTCTATTGTAATGCGTTATATAAGGGCTCTTCTAACACCTAAGAAAATAGGAGTACCCCTTACCAGATGACTACTTATATCAGTGCTCCATCGGTAAGTGCTACCTAGAATTCCTACTGGGAAAGAAGTTAGAAATTTGCCCGGTGACTCAAATACCATTACAAAAATACGAAAACAAATGAGTCATCGGGTAAATTTCTAACTACGTTGGGTCGAATTCTGGATTACCCCTTACCATCTGCCTTCTCTTGTAATGCGTTATATAAGGGCTCATCGATGAGCAGTTCTGTACGTACTCAAAGGTAAGTACTTATGTAACTACCCTAAGGAAAGTAAAAAGTAAGGCCTTACCTCCTATGACATCGTGTGTAAAAATAAGTACTTCTGTAACGGGAATGGTAAGGCCTACCCCTTACTAGTAAGGGCTTATTCCATTACTTCTGTAAGCTTACAAGTCCTACTGGGTAGTTCCTGATCGCGACGACGAATAGAGCTCCACGGTTGGGGTAACCTTTACGCTTTGCTCGACTGGCCCAACTTGTTATGAACTCGCGTGTAGAAATGTCAAAACAGCAAATGTCAAAGAGAGAAATGTCAAAAATTTGACGTTTAAAATTATTTCATTGGAATGAGAAAATCCCTAATGAGTCACTTTTTAGTACTGAGTCTGGATAATGCAGTGTAAAACAAAGGAATAGCCTTCGTTAATACATCCTTTGACATTAGCTGTATTCTTTTTACAACGTGAACCGGATCAGATCAACCGAGCATAAAAGAACGGAGTTGGATCATGGGAGAAATTTAGTTTTTTAAAGTTGTAGTTCTGATTTTTTATGTGTTTTGTCGCAATTTATGTCAGTTTCTAAAACTTACTAAAAATATTTCCGCTTTAAAAACAATTTATAAAAATGCTTAATTCTTTCAAAATTAACAAAAGGCAACTTTCAATAATCGCGCAAATTCCGCCAACAATTTTTCAGAACAACAAACAAAACTAAAGAAAACAGAAGTACCAACCCACAAAATTAAAAAAGCACTGCATTTTCCAATTGCATCGAGAAGGATGAGTTTGCTCTTCACGTTCACTGTTAGAGTCCGATCCAAAAGAGATGAGGTTTGTCAAAAGTCTCATTTTCCATGCGCAGTGAGAATAACAACAGATTTCGAAGGGGAAATGTGAAAATACATAAGTACATGTCTTATCCCGACGTTCGCAATGTTTATTTGTGTGTAATTTTCATTTCCCCACATGCGCGAAGAAAACCTCAACTGATTTGGATCAGGCTCTATTATGCCGCCATAGCGAGGAGCACGGCTGATGAGGGACGCGACCATTCTTGAATAAGCAAGTCTGAACCAAATCTCTAGGCAGACTGCTGAGCCTATTCAAGTGGTCTGGCCTTCAGATTTCAAGTGTAGGAAGAAGAGTGCAGTAGGTCCAAGTGGGGTCGCAATACTACTTGAAGCTACTTAAAACAAATAAAAGGCTAAAGAAACGAAATTGACTTTTTTTCCTCTTCACCAGATAAACCTATCATTAAAGCAAAACGTAAAACAATTTCCATAAAACCTTGATATTGGCAGTCGATTTCTTTAATATAACATTGTCTGACAGAAAGGAACGACAAAGAACTTAAGTTTTTCAGCCACTATAAATATTCAGCACTTATTTTGCCATAGGAACCATATAGAAAATATCCCAGGAGAAGATCTAATCCTCATTTTTCATCTTCAAGGACAAGTTATACTTAACTTAATACAAGCGTCCCTCTTTCTTCATGAAAATGATTTTTTTAAATTATGGAAAAAATTCAAAGCCTAAGTCAGGGTATCACATTTAGTGCAAGTAGTGGAAAATTTCAATTTTATATATTATATTAAAAACACTAAAAATTATTGCGTAATATCTCAACCTATGTCAAAACAAGCTTAGAGCACAAATCACGAAACCCGGTGGACAGATCCTTTTTGGTTTTTAGTAAGTAAAAATTCAACTAAATTTATTCAAATAATAAAATTCAAACTCAAAATCCCTTGAATACACTTTAAATTCCTCTTAAAGTCCTGACGACTGTTGATTCATTTCTCTACAAATGAATAACAATTTGCCAAATTCCACCCCAAACAAAATGTAAGTTAATGAACGAAAAAATCACAGAGCAAAATTACGTCGGCAATAAAATAATTATTAGTCTACCATTAAACGTTCGTTCAACCTCCAAGCTACAGAAACTTTCCTCGAATCTCTTTATTAACTTACCCAGATTCAGTGTCCATTAAGGAGTTTTTAATGACCACCATTGACACGACAACAGCTCCTGTTTTTATACACACTCAATTATTCGCCAATTCACAATTGCATCATCAAATTTTTATTAGCTTTGAGAAGAATTTGAAAATTTCGTCCATTTATATTTTTTTTATATAACATGATGCATTTCTTACAGACGATTGACGGGGAATCCCCTAAGACAGCTCTCGGACCAAACTTTCATAAAGACGCCACTTCTGGACGCACTGTAAGTATCATAGTTCATCGTCTATATTGTTATGATTAAATAAACTTGAGTTTGCTAAAGGACATTATCCGTCTCGTTACAGATTCCTAGGTAGGACGGATCTTACTATCACCAGGGACCTCATAGGATATGTTAATGTGACCTACTTGAACTTGGACGGGATCGAGTTTAGACGTATTGACTTTAAAGCGGTCGGTGACATCTCCAGTTTGCAGTTTGTTGTCTTTGATAAGTTCTACTTTTGCTCGATGACGCCCAATGTGAGAAAATGTAAGCCCAACACGGACGGCGTCTCATCATTTGAAGATTTGCTTACAAAGCCGGTCTTAAGATACTCCACGTGGTTGATGGCTATCCTGACACTGCTGGGCAACCTGCTGGTACTTTGGGGACGATTTATTTATCGGGACGAAAATCGGGCAGTGACCATGGTCATTCGCAATTTGGCGGTGTCTGACATCCTAATGGGCTTCTACTTGTTCGTCATAGGGATCCAGGACTTCAGATACCGAAATCGATACCATGAAGTGGCACTGGAATGGATAACATCTTGGAGCTGTGCAGCTGTTGGTGTATTGGCTGTCACCTCGTCAGAAGTCACCATGCTCATACTCGCTTTTATGTCCTTGGAGAGATTTTTACTAATTGCGGATCCTTTTAGTGGACATCGCCGCTTAAATTCGAGAAATGTGTCCATCTGTTTATTTACAATCTGGACTTTAGGTGGGATAATAGCAGTTGCTCCTGTCATACTATGGCGGTCAAGTACTAGATTTTATGGCACTTATTCGGGGACTTGCTTTCCACTACACATTCAGGAACGATATCCATTGGGATGGGAGTACTCAGCATTTATGTTTTTGGGACTAAATTTGTTTCTCCTGGTTATGATCGCTCTGCTGTACTCAGCACTTTTGATATCTATATGGAGAACTAGACGGGCAACACCACTTGCCATTCTGGACTGTGAATTTGCCATTCGGTTCTTCTTCATTGTCTTGACCGATGTTTCGTGCTGGGCTCCGATTATTTTTACAAAGATATGGGCTTTTTTGAGCTATGATATTCCTGGTAAGTTGTTTTCGTTTATTTGTGGCGAAAGAAAATTCACCATTTTGTGTTTTAAGTTTTTTTTCTTTCTTGTTTTGCAATACTTTATGTTATCAAATTTAAAAAAAGATTCCAACCGAACTGTTATTTATATTAGGATAGAAAAGAAACAGAGTAAAAAGGAAGATTTTTAGTTTAATACGAAATCCTTAAATCTTTTTCATACCAATAACATCAAGAATACCCTTTCGTAGACATCATGTTGGGTTTTATTTTACAAAAACTTTTTGAAGACATCTTGTGTCAATGTTTGTCTTTTTTCTACAAGTAATTGCAGCTACTCCCAAGTGCTTCAATTCTTAAGGATTTTAACAAGACAGTTTAAAGCTAAAATATTGCAAGACCTCTCGCAGGGCGTCTTTATTAGGTGTTGGCACCATCTGAAATTTGTTACATGGAAATTTAAAGTGGTCAAGGGATCTACTTATTCTTGATTGGTGCAATTACAGTGTGATGTAGTTTTGTAAATTTAATGTGAATTATTGTAAAGGGTTTCAGTTAAGAAATTTTTTTTGTGCTTTAATTGAGAAGTTAAATCGTGAGTGAAATTTACCTTCATATTTTAAGATTAGGCAGGAATTGGATTTTGGTGTGTTGGTCTGAAATATTTTTTTTTAAATGAAAACGGCTATGCAATTAATAACAATTGCACCGTGAGTAAAACAGCTGCCTAATATTTTGAAAAAATAAAATTTAGTTGAGGACATGGAATAGTTACATGGAATACAAAGTAGACCTACAGGAGGTGTCTAAGAACCTACCTTGATTCCACGCAAAAATCTAGTTAATGACGCATAAAGGTTCATGACAGAACTACAACAAATCGTTGCACCACGACATTGTTTCAGCTCTTCGTATGATTGTTGTACCAGCGATCGTCCTATGATGTCCACATCGTCATCATATCCTAATAGTTGAATTGATTTGTTAAAGACAGTACCACATATTTGTTCTTTTTAAAATCCACTCTAACGTCAAGTTAAATATCATGGAATCTAAAAAGTCGCACTGTTTTAATCCCTGTGTGACTTGAAATTCATCCGTGAGTGCGTTTTGTATTTTCACCTGCGAGGTCGTCATTTCTATTGAGAATTTTTCTCAGAGTAAGCAGCTGGTCGATTGTCGAGCGATATTTCCTGAAGCCTGCTTGATACTCGCCTACGAACATTTCTGCGAATGGTTCTAACCTATCCTTTACGATATGTGTAAAATTCCTATATACAGTAGCGCGATTCCTCTGAAAATATTGCAGAATTTATCTCTGTTCTTATGAATTGGACATATGACAGATTTCTTCAATTCGTCTGCTAGGGTCTGGGCTTAAATCCTTGAAGTTTTCTCTCGCATTTTGATTTAATTTTTTCACGGACTGTTAAGATAATTCCGCTGTCATCTTTACATACATTATGTCAGTTTTTGGTTGAAATTTGTTACTGCCTTTCATTGATATGAACTTCTGGTTCTTGGCTTTCCTTTTCAGCTTAAAAAAGTCATATTTTGCTGTCGTGGGTTCGGCAAGGTAGTCTCGATAGCAGTGGTTTTTCTCTTCTATATATTTTTTTTGCAGCTTTCATCAAATCACTCACACTTGGGGTCTTTCTTCTTTTTCTAGGGCTGTGGTTTTAAAATACTGCTTCCACATTAGTTCCATAATTTCAACGCCTATACGAGATCTTGTACAGGACTTTCTATGTATGACCCATTATTATATTTTTTGAGCATTTCTTTCGATCACTTGACGGAGACCTAATTTTGTATTTGTATTACGTTGCCAGGACTAAATCAAATGTTTACAGTAAATGGAATTTATAGTAGACATATTGGTGCCTGGGAATGTTTGAATTTTACATCGATGTTTTCCGGCTCAGTAGTAAATCTTTGCCATCTTCACGAAACCCTTCACAAAATTATTAAGCGAGCGATCAATGGTAGTTTCGCAATGCTCATGCTCAGGGTTCATCTTCTATTTGCACTTTTGAAATAAACTGAAAAAAACTGATGCGTACACAGATTGCGTTCAAATGGAAAGAACCACCTGGAGTTTTTCGAAAGAAAAAAATCAAAATTCAAATCATTAAATAAAAGCCTTTAAATAGGATGGATTATTAGCGATATATTGCCTTATTTCAAAACGGGCCCTGCCATCAGGTATATCAAGCTAGCTGGCCAAAGAGTCGTGCCACACAGGTGTCTAGGTTTATAATTTGTCGCTAATTTGTCGCTAATTTGTTACGTCAAAAAAATTTTGTCGCTCATCTCATTGTTTAGAAAATGATGAAAACGCTAGCTTGATATCAAGCTAGCTAGCCACACACTGTATCTTTCCAACTAAGCAAGATAACAAAAAGGCATTGGTGCAGTAATTTGTCGCTAATTTGTCGCTGAAAGGATCACGTAATACCGATTTTGTCGCCGGTTTTTAAAGGAGCCAGAAGGCGATTATTACCGAGCGGCGTATCAAGGTGGCTGGCCAAGGTGCGTTTCTCCCATTTAAAAGGAGATAACCAAACAGGGTTTGCGCATTAATTTGTCGCTAGTTTGTTGCTGGAAGAATAGCGTAATTTCCATTTTGTTGGTAGCGGTAGGAAGGTAAATGAAGCTGATTCCCCTAATTCGGTATTAATCTTGATGGCCAGAAAGCGTAGGCGTGCTTGTTTGTTTGCTGAACTATATATTTTTTCTATACGAGATTTAATATTTTCTGTTTACTGAATTGTATCGGCTGCATTTATTTTAATTAATCGAGTAAGTAATCTTTTAAGGATATGTTTGCATCGCCAGTTATGTCAAGTTAAGGGGGTTGTATCACAAAACCGTTGTTTCAAGTTATTTTTTGTCAAAAATTCTTAAAGATCGTAAAATTTTATAAAACGAAACGGGTTTTGGATAAAAATTAAAAGATTTGTGTCTGGGTCTGTGTGGATGTTTGTTTATAGATGTTCATTTACCTTCCTACCGCTACCAACAAAATGGAAATTACGCTATTCTTCCAGCAACAAACTAGCGACAAATTACGGCGCAAACCCTGTTTGGTTATCTCCTTTTGAATGGAAGAAACGCACCTTGGCCAGCCACCTTGATACGCCGCTCGGTAATAATCGCCTTCTGGCTCCTTTAAAAACCGGCGACAAAATCGGTATTACGTGATCCTTTCAGCGACAAATTAGCGACAAATTACTGCACCAATGCCTTTTTGTTATCTTGCTTAGTTGGAAAGATACAGTGTGTGGCTAGCTAGCTTGATATCAAGCTAGCGTTTTCATCATTTTCTAAACAATGAGATGAGCGACAAAATTTTTTTTGACGTAACAAATTAGCGACAAATTATAAACCTAGACACGTGTGTGGCACGACTCTTTGGCCAGCTAGCTTGATATACCTCCTGCCATCCATCTTTTCGATCCAACAACTCGCTTTTCATTGCCTGATGTGTTGATCAGTAAGCAGCAGATCTAAAATTACATTCAGTGTTTCAGTTATAATGTACTTCGTCTTATCCTGATTTATGTATAGGTTAATGTCCACTGCATTTTTCTTGTAAATTTCGCGACGCTTTATTTAAGTCATAATACAGTTTCTAAAAGCAGTCACAACTCAATCACTTCGCAAATAGTTGCAACGGCTGTCAAAATTATGACTGTATAAATAGCAGATCACAAAAGTATAAAGAGAAATTTCCTACCATATTTTCATAATTTCTTACAGGCTCGACAAACAGCCAGCTTCAATATTTTCTGACGTTGCTTTATCTCATTACACGTGCACAAATTAGTCCTATAGTTCCAAATCGTGTCTTATCCAAAAAAATCAAAAATTGAGTTAGGTATACACTGCTATAATCCATGACCACTTCCTCAACTTTTTGAAAAATCAGGGTGTAAAAAAATTTTTTTTCGTGCCCATTTTGATAAAACAAAACTGGGTATTTTTGCAAACTGTAATATAAATATGAAAAACAGTTTTTCCTCATTTCTGAAAAAGTAAGGAAAGTGGAAAAGACACGTTTTGGAACTATAGGACTTATTCACCATTAGAGGTGAATTATTTAAGATTTCTCTTGTGAATGGGTGGTGCTTAGAATACCAAAACAGCTGATAGTCACAAGAATAGTCTCAATTTCTAAATGACAAGCACGACTCTCGAAAGCTTGTGACTATGACTGGTCACAATTGAGAATAGGGGGATAGTTTTATTTGCTTAGAATGGCTATATTATCCGCATATGCTAAAGTTTGAGTAGATTAGTTGACCAACTTATTTTGAGTGCCTGCTATTCTAAAGCGAGATTAAATAGTAATTGGAATAAAGCATCTCCTTGTCGTAGTCAAAATGTTATTTCAATAATTTCCGATAACAGAATAATCTTTTTCTACGCCTCTGTTAGAATACAAGCATTCTGATATTACTTTTAGTTGCGGAATTAGCAGCATTCCTCACCCGTGTGGAATATTCATTCCATCACTTGTTATGGAATGACTACTATTGGCGACATCTGTTCGTCGTAATCCAAGAATATGATTTATTAATTAAAGAAAAAAAAGATTTATTAATTAAAGAAAGAAAAGGATTGTTTCAATAATAAACAATCAATGATGTTCCGCTAGAAACATTTAGCTTTAAATAAACTCTTCAATTATTAAATTGCAGAAAATAATAGCATTTTTTTAATAAATTTTGCGGCGGCCATCTATTAACGAATTATTAAATTACAAAATGGTTATGAATGAACACTCCCTACTAATATGTTATTTAGCGTTAAAATATCTTGCTGTGCCTTATACATTATATTGTTGACATTAGCTTTACAGAAGGTACGTTTTTCTTTACAAAATATTAATAAAAACTAATTAAAGGCGTAGAAAAAGTATAGTCTGCAACACGTTTTGAATGGCATATTCCGCACTCGTGGACCGCCACACTCGCCTTCGGCTCGTGTGCCAAACTTCCACTTGTGCGGAATATGCATCATTCCAAACTTGTTACAGAATATACTATTTTCTACGCCTCTGTTAGAATACAGGCATTCTGATATTACTTTTAGTTACGGAATTAGCAGCATACCACACCCGTGTGGAATATTCATTCCATCACTTGTTATGGAATGACTACTAGTGGCGACATCTGTTCCTCGTAATCCAAGAATATGATTTATTAATTAAAGAAAAAAAAAAGATTTATTAATTAAAGAAAAAAGGATTGTTTCAATAAATAAACAATCAATGATGTTCTGCTAGAGTATTTTTGCTTTAAATAAACTATTCAATTATTAAATTGCAGAAAATAATAGCATTTTATTATTAAATTTTGCGGCGGCCATCTATAGTCCAAGAGCTAGTGACAGAATTGCAAAGTGATTTTGTAGAGGATGGGCCTTTGATATAAGGTAGATTAGGTAAAGCACAACCGATTAAAAATATTCGCCAGTTCGAGTCTACTTAAGTTTTAATTTTATGAATTTTTGAACTTGTCGATTTTTTGACCATGAAAAAAGTGATATTGCAGAGGATGGGACTTGGTATATAGGTTAATTGGGTTGCCCCCAACACATATTCCGATTCCCATCTCGTTTGGAGGTTAGGTTTGACTTTTGGGAATTTTTGAACATGTCGGTCTGATCAAGATGGACAAAGTGATATTGGAGAGGATGGGGTTTGGTATAATGGTGAGATAGGCCACCAAGAACCCTAATTCAGCTGCCCATCTCATATGCAATCACGGTTGCGATTTTGGCGGCTTTTAATTTTGTGGCCATTTTCGGTATGACCCAAGTGATTTTGTAGGAGATGGGATTTGAATATTAGGGTTCGTTACAACATCTACAATACATATCCACTTGCCCATCTCTTTCCCAGTTGTAGAAACCCTTGCCATCTCCAGTTGAAGTTGAAAAATCGTAAAATCTAGTTTTATATAGCAAATAGAGTTAAAATGGATGTATATACCCCTCTAGTGGCATATTTATGTTATATATTTCAGATATTATGAGTAGTTGTGTATTGTATATACAAACATACATTATAACCTGGCCCGCTGGGTGCGGGCGTGCAGAGTGTACACCGCACGCGGGCGGCACTTTCAGGGGGCGGCAAACACAACAATCTCGTGATCGAACTCATTTTCATCATTTGCACCTAGGTTCTTTTTAGAATGCCATAACAATTACATGTATTGATCTCCTTTAAAAATAAACCGATAAACCGAAAACGTTCAAACCACTTAAGAAGGATCGATCTCTGAAAATAGTATAATATAAGGACAGAGAATGTAAAATTAAATTCCCATGATAGAAGTCAAATTTATTCTGTAAATAAAAGTTGACATTCTAATCTGATTATAATTATTGACAAAATTTTAAAGCAGTTTGACGTCTAGTTATGGAGAATTATCCATTTTTATGTGCAATAAATTCCCACGTTTAATATCATTTTTACTCGACCTTTACTTGAATATTGAATACTAATTACTCGAATGCAAGACGTCCAATGTTTTTTAAAAAATTTTATTGAATGTATGAGATATCAATAAATAACGTATTCAAATTTCAGATTTTTAATTTGGAATATGCTCCTTCAATCGATCTTCCTTAAGATAATTTTAAAGAGAATTCCCCGTTGTTCCATGTAGAGGAAAAACCAAATAAAAAGAAAACGAGTTTCCCATTCGCTCTGGTTGTTTAAAAGCGCAGCTTTTTCACTCATGCTGCGGGCTCCGTTTGCTTCTTAAAGCCCGGGACACACATATCCGAACCGTGCCTGCACCGCATGACAGCCGTGTGTTGGACAACACACGGAGAGAAAATAAACAAGTAAAATTTGATGCGGTGCGGACATGGAGACGCGGAAATGTGGGGACTGACTGGTAAGATTTTACTTGTTTACTTTTTCTCCGTGTGTTTTCCAACACACGGCCGTCACGCTGTGCGCAAATGTGTGTCCCGGGCTTAAGCCGGCTCTTCACGATGCGGTGAACGTTTCATTCGAATATTGGCTTCCAACGTTGGAGTGATACCCATCACAGCCTGAACGTGTCCAAATACGAACGTTGGACGCTACGACATTGGACACTCGTAGTTCGAGCATCTGCCACACGATGCATCCTACCATCAAGCGTCCAACGGTGGAGAGTGTTCATAGCATCGTGTAGAGCCGGATTTAGTTAACTTTTCCTCTAGCCGGGCGATAGTCCGACGTACAGCGTACAGGGTAATAGTACAGGATCCGTAGAAGAACGACCTTCACCGATCGAGTAACCGAATGAAATGTTTTTTTATGATAAAAAATATGCTAACAAAGTAACGATGATGGGTTGCCTTACGAAATATGTTCAAGGCTATATTTAATAGGCGTTTTCCCCATTTTCCGCCCTTTTCTCTATTTTGAGGAGAAACTATGCATTTTGGTGAAAATATCAAAAGAGCAAAGTTGTAGAGCATAAAAATTCCTACAAATTTTGTTTTCACTGTTTTTTCGAACTACGCATAGTTTCGCCGCTAGCGGCCGTTTTGCGCCTTTTTCAGATTCTGTTGATAAATCAAAGCGTCCAAAGAAAAGCCGTTGAAAAACTGCAACTACTACTTTGATCTTATTTCATTTCTCATACAAAAGCATAATTTTGGCACAAAATCTAAAAAAGGCGCAAAACGGCCGCTTGGAATATAATCCCTGACAATAAATTGCTTGACTATAACAGTTGTTTTTTTTATCCACTCCACTCAAAGCTTGGACAATTTCTTATCAATAATGTTCGGACAATTTGTATCCTACGGCTTTTATTTTTGGAGTTATAAGCAATTTTAACGCTAAAATTGGCTCTTTTTTTGTGCCTTTTCACCTAAGCTTTGCCAAAAAGTACCAAATAAGCACCAAATAAGGCAAATTTTAACATCAAACTTGCTAATAACTTCAAAAGTAAAGGCCGTAGCGTAAAAATTGTCCAGACAATATTGATAGGAATTGTCCAAGCTTTCCAATTTTGCAAAAAAAATATCAGTTAACTAGGTATTTTTTGGAGAAAAAGTTGTTTTTAGTTGAAATTTTAGTTAAAAAAAACGAAATTTTGACTTTGCGACTCATTGCTCTGGAAGTTGGCTAGCTGGATCCTTGATTTTGACAGTTTTAGATAGGTCGGAGTATTCTACGTACACTGGTATCCTATTCATGAAAATAGCTCAAAGGGTTACATAAATACAGGGTGATATGTAAACCTCTACAAAAAAAATTCAAAACGCCCTAGCTGCTAAACCGTTAAGATTTACCCCCCCCCCCATACAATTTTTTCTTCGTCTATCCAAAACCTATCTACAGCCGGCCGCTTTGTAAGCTTAAAGGTATACACCCTGTATAATCGTCAAAATGTTTTTTTTTTTCATCAACCAATTTTCTCAATTAAACGGAAAATATTGATGGAACGGAGATGGGATTGAAAATGTAACATTTGGCAGATGCCACGAGCCTATGGTCCAAATCTTGGGTTCTACAAAATCACTTGGGTCATACCGAAAATGGCCACAAAATTAAAAGCCGCCAAAATCGCAACCGTGATTGCATATGAGATGGGCAGCTGAATTAGGGTTCTTGGTGGCCTATCTCACCATTATACCAAACCCCATCCTCTCCAATATCACTTTGTCCATCTTGATCAGACCGACATGTTCAAAAATTCCCAAAAGTCAAACCTAACCTCCAAACGAGATGGGAATCGGAATATGTGTTGGGGGCAACCCAATTAACCTATATACCAAGTCCCATCCTCTACAATATCACTTTTTTCATGGTCAAAAAATCGACAAGTTCAAAAATTCATAAAATTAAAACTTAAGTAGACTCGAACTGGCGAATATTTTTAATCGGTTGTGCTTTACCTAATCTACCTTATATCAAAGGCCCATCCTCTACAAAATCACTTTGCAATTCTGTCACTAGCTCTTGGACTACTATTAACAAATTATTAAATTACAAAATTGTTATGAATGAACACTCCCTACTAATATGTTATTTAGTGTTGCTGTGCCTTATCCATTATATTTTTGACAGTAGCTTTACATTAGGTATGTTTTTCTTTATAAAATATTGATAAAAACTAATTAGAGGCGTAGAAAAAGTATAGTCTGCAACACGTTTTGAATGGCATATTCCGCACTCGTGGACCGCCATCTTCGCCTTCGGCTCGGGTGCCAAACTTCCACTTGGGCGGAATATGCATCATTCCAAACTTGTTACAGAATATACTATTTTCTACGCCTCTGTTAGAATACATGCATTCTGATATTACTTTTAGTTACGGAATTAGCAGCATTCCACACCCGTGTGGAATATTCATTCCATCACTTGTTATGGAATGACTACTAGTGCCGTCATCTGTTCCTCGTAATCTAAGAATATGATTTATTAATTAAAGAAAAAAAGGATTGTTTCAATAAATAAACAATCAATGATGTTCTGCTAGAATATTTTTGCTTTAAATAAACTATTCAATTATTAAATTGCAGAAAATAATAGCATTTTTTTATTAAATTTTGCGGCGGCCATCTATTAACAAATTAATTAATTACAAAATTGTTATGAATGAACACTTCCTACTAATATGTTATTTAGTGTTGCTGTGCCTTATACATTACATTTTTGACAGTAGCTTTACATTAGCTATGTTTTTCTTTACAAAATATTAATAAAAACTAATTAGAGGCGTAGAAAAAGTATAGTCTGCAACACGTTTTGAATGGCATATTCCGCACTCGTGGACCGCCATCCTCGCCTTCGGCTCGGGTGCCAAACTTCCACTTGTGCGGAATGTCCACTGACATATAGATATGGACTGCTAAATAAGCAAAATCCCATACAAAAAAGTGGCACCAAAAACTATTGACCTCTCGCTCCCCCGCAAAAATCCTATGAACTTTAATCGGTTTTAAAATAAAAAAACAGTTCAGTGCATGTCAGCGATATAAACATAATTAGAAAAAACTAGACAGCTATAGAGTTTTTTCTTCTTTCTCTATTTTCTTTATTTTTAAAAGTTCGTTAAACAGAGGGAAAAAACCCTCACATATTTAAAAAAAATACATTTATTTAACGAAAAAACTGCTACTAAATAAAAAATAATGATGGAAAATTTTTTCTATCAATTATAACATACATCTTATCACTTATTTTCTCCTAAATTCGAAAAAAAAATTGTTGTTTACATAGAAAAGGTCTTCTTCTTCTGGAGAAAAATGGTGCCATTGAAAGTTGTCAATTAGCAGTCCATATCTATATGTCAGTGGGAATGTCCATCATTCCAAACTTGTTACAGAATATACTATTACTGTACAACTAGAGTTTTATACTCCAGCTATAGCTCCAGTCTCGGTGATTATACGCTCCAAACTAGTGGAGCGATGAGGATCAGAGCTAGAGATGCTCGGTATAAAGCATAACGTGACTCTTGCCTGGCATAGGAACCTAGATGGGAACAGGAAAAATAGCTAAGCAAAAATACCCTTTTTGTTTTACTAGGACATGCTGCTAGTTAACCAAATGTTAAGCGCGCTGGAGGCCTGGGGCCGGTTTGTGTATCTCGAACGTCGATAAATCGTTCAAAACGAATTTGAAAACGAAAAAATTCCGAAATTGAGCGTTCACTTTGCTCGAAAGAAAATTTTTCGTTTTCATTAATAGTTCGAGAGCGCAGGCCCGCCACACCTACGTCATTTTCTTAAAGCTGATATTTCGTATATACATAGTGTGATACGCAGTTAAGAACGTAGCCCGGATGATGGGCCCTTTTGTAGATATTAGGCCCTAAAGGTATAAAAAAGACCTACCAACGTACGTTAAATTTTTACGGCTGATTTTTATATATTTTGTACAGAATACTATTTGAAACGAATATAAATTACTGCCAGACACCTCCGGTTGGCCCTAATTTCCGCCAGACGCTTTAAAGCTGGAGAAAAAGTGTGTGAACTATAGTCCAGGGAAATTAGATAAAAAAAAAGGCTCAACTTCGGAAAAATTCCGAGAAAGCTGAATTTTGGTATGGACATTGATATTATTGTTCTAAAGAAAATGTCAAAAGTCCCGATCGATTTGAGACCCGGACACAATTTTCCGTAAATATCTCAGTAATGCTCACTTTTACAGAAATATTATGTGAATAAAATTTGAAGCTTAGGTAATTTCCTACAAAAAATATTTTATAACTTTTTCTTGTAAGAGTAAATGTTTTTGAGGTATTTTGATTTACAGAGTTTTAAATTTTTCAGCTTTAATAAAATGACGTACATAGGTCTGGCGGGCCTGGGCTCTTGTACTATAAGAGAACTATACATTACTGAAACTCGAATTTTTTTTACTAAAACCGCTGTATACAAACACTCGATAATACAAGATCTTTCGAGAACTTATTGATGCCTTCAAACATTTAAAAAAATTTCGAACTATGCGAACTGGAAACAAAAAAAATTTAATAGGCAGGATTACCTTTTTGATATAACTCTCTCGTCATGCTCTGTTCCTAGCATATATTATTCCTTACTAACTTTTCGATTTAAACTTACTACTGGACCTTGCATCATTATATATGTTTGTACCGCATCACAGACTATTAGTACAAAAAGCGACTCCTAAGCTTAGGGAAAAGAATAAAAAAATATTGAGACATGTAAAATCCAATTTTAACTGAATATCGCTATAAAGGCTTTAAATATGTACATTACAATTTGCAATTTACATAATAACGCGTATCCGTTGCCTGCCACATTGCAAAAAGAAACAAAATAAAAATAGCTTTTTTAAAGCTTCCTCAGCGTGAGTTAAACATAAAATTTGCAATAAAGGGATTTCATATCACCTCTTGAGGGATCACGAAGGATATATCAGGATACAAATCAAGTGCAAGGCAATAAAATAGTATTACTGGGTAGTATTAGCTTAAATCAGGATATTCACCTAGAAATTACAATGGTGGAATATCCTGTTTGATCCTTAAAAGCGATAGATTTTTGACAGATTTTTTTTAAAAGCAAATTTGAAAATATTTTAGTGAGTGTGAAGAAAAATTCATTTTAATTTAAATAGAAGCTTCCAGATTCAATTACTAAGGAATGCCAACTGTGGACTTAGCCATATGACTAAGATTATTACAAGAGATTATTTTAATCTCCCACTAGACTAGAAACACCCGGCAGTAAAAGCAAAATGATGAATAATTTATGATTTGTAAAATTGTTGTTAAATTCAAATTTATTAATTATTTATCTGTGTCAGTTCACACAGGTTTATTATCTAAATCGTGATCTATAATAAAATTAAGATATAACAAATTTTTCCTTAATAAAATTTTACTTATTTCCTTATTTTTATGCTTAATAAAAATTAGAATATTGTCGCCCTCGTTTTGTTTACATTTCCTGCTCCCCTCTCCCACTTTTGACAGGCTACATGTCAACATATACATACATCATAAAGGATAAAGCTATAAAATGATTAATGTACCCAAAATTTTCATTTTTAGACGACACTTATGCTTGGCTGGTTGTGTTTATATTGCCACTAAATTCAGCTGTAAATCCACTTTTATACACATTTACAACCCCCAAGTACCGGAATCAGGTCCTACTGAGGGGCTGGCACAAATTTACCTCAAGACGTAAAACGGATGGTTCAGCCACATCTAATCCAGGTAAGTACGTGCCAACAAAAAAGTTCCGTTTCAACCTTGTCACCACAACCCTTACTTAGTTAAAGGGAAATTCTCTGCCAATTTTTTTTGTATGACTATGTACATTGGCAATTTTTTGATTTTTTTGCTTAACCTTACTTTACATAAATACATACAACTTTTATCCTTGCAGACGAATCTCAGGGTAAGATCATCCCTTTGCTGTATCAAGCTGCCAACAACACAAACAATTGGAAAATTTAAGGACAAATATAAATGTGGTGTCTTCTGTGAATTTTACGATGTAGCGCAAAAGTTTTATAATATTGGTAATCCAATTTTTACACTTGTTTACCGTATACATGTACATATATACATATACATTACAAATTTATGCATACATTCATAGATATATTTATATATGTGCCGAACAAACTAGAGTTAATGAATCAAATTCTTTTTTTGGGGAAATCGAATTGTTTTCCCTTCTTCATTTTTTTTTTGGTAATTTTAAAAAAATTCAAAAATTCGACAAGACAAAATTAATGTGATCTACTCTTACATTGGAAGTTTATTCATATTCAAAAGACTCTTGTGCTATCGATTGATATATTTTTTTCCCTTTATATTCGAATAACAGTAACTTATATGACAATAAAGTGTTGCCATAAAAAAATTGTGTTTTAATTATTTAATCAGGTAATACTATGAATAAAATTCCCATTCTCTGTTTTCTTGGTACTACATATTTTCTAATTTGCAGATTATAACTAGGAGAAATGACAATAACACTCGAAATTTTCGTTCCTTTCATCCTACAAACCCTCTTCGGACATTGTACGCCTTTAATATGTACCTACCGAAGGCCGACAAAGGGGTAGTACCTAAATCAAATGCTTTAAGTCAAACAGATTAACTTCTTTCCTCCTCAAATAGGTGGAGACTATAATTGACTTCCACGCACATACGAAGGGAAATCTCAATTAGAGTGTCACTTGATGCAAACCATTTTACCCATCACCCTGGCAGATCTATTGAAATCGCCATACACATATCATAGACATTGAGAAAAACCTCGAAGTAAAGAAGGCTGCTTCTTGCATATTTGCTTACATTGAGTGGGCCTCTGTTAACAGGTATAACGGTGTATGTTGGCATTGAAAGGGGTATATCAGCTGCAAAAAGCGGGTGTCTGCAGCGCGGGTACGGACCAAATGACGTGAATACAATGTTCTGAAAGAAATCGTTTTATTTTTTCATTAGTATCAAAAAGGTACCGATTGGCTAGAGAGCTTCAGGATACATTATGTTCAATGTTCTTCCATTTGGAGCTAGGATATGAAGATTTTCCAACTCTTGAACCACCTACATTAGATACAGCTGACCGGGAAATGACAATAGACAATAGGCAAACTTGTCGGCCATATTGGTGCGGCCATTTTGAATTTATAAGCTTTGATCATAAATTCGTTATTTGCTACCTTAAAAACCACCAGAATACGATTGGCAAATTTGTCGTCCATATTGGTGCCGACAATTTGAATTTATAAGTTTTGACAACAAATTCGTTATTTAAGACCTCAAAAACCCCTAGATACCCCACTTTCATTAAAATCGAAACACAATTGGCAAATTCAATTATATTTGGGCGGCCATTTTGAATTTTGGTCATAATAGAGTAACCCTTCTAGAGCAGAAGGTACACTTCTCAGCTGGTCTGAGAAACATTTACCACTCAGCTAAGACATGCAAACAAAAAAAACAATGCAACATTTAAGAGGCCAAGGCCCCAAGACATCAAACAGAGAAGCGTGCAAAAACAATGAAAAAGTGGGACACACAGGGAGTCACGCCACATTAAAAAGAGTCCTTTTAAGGACCTAGTGAAGATGCATATTTCGGCGAACATTTTGAATTTGGAAAATCGGGCTTGGAGCGGCATCATGGGAGACCATTGGAAACGGAACACAATTGACAAGATTCGTCCGCCTTATTGGCGCGGCCATTTTGAATTTATAAGTTCATTAATTACTACCATAAAAACCCCTAGATACCCACTTTCATTAAAATCGGAACACAATTGGAAAATTCAACCATATTTGGGCGGCCATTTTGAATTTCGGTCACATTTCGGCGAACATCTAGTTCGACAAAGGATGCTGTCAATATGATGACCAGATTTGTGCATTGATAACCCTTAACGTAAAAATGCTTTCAACACCGCGAAGTGGAGCAAGATGATCGAGGCATTGATCAATGTGGATACACCGAAGTATCTAGGGCGCATTGCGATAAAATTCCTTGTGGTAGGACACTGCACTGCGAGTCAGACGAGGGAGTAAGGGAGTACAGTACAATTTGCCGAGTCCTCCAAGGTTCCGTTCTAGGCTTCCTCCTGTGGGACTTCATGTATGATAAAGTAAGTTATCGTGTAGGGTTCGTCGATGATATAGGGGTCGTGGTAATAGGAAGGCAACATGACGAAATCGAGATATTTGCGAACGAAACGATATGGAAGATAATCGTGGCTCGAGAACGCTGATCTAATGCTAGCTGAGCACAAAACGGTAGTAGTAGCAAGAAGAAAAAAGTGGAGACCATAACCGTGAAAGTGGATGACCAGGTCCACCGCTCCAACGCCACATTTAAGTATTTCGAAGTGATGATTCACCGAAGGCTCAACTTCGAGGTGCACTTGGTGGGGACGACCGAAACAGCGGCCGAGATGCAGCTAACACCGAGGAATATCCCGGATCGGATGATGAGGTCGAAGATGTGAGGAGTATGGTCGAAGTGACGCTAAAGGCCGTTCACCAGAAGCTTAAGCAATACGAAACTCAAAAAAATAGAGAAAGGCAAATAAATGCCAGATGAGATAGCATATGAGATCCACTGCCAGACGCAATGGCGTAAGCCGGTCGGAAAGATAAGAAAGAGGTGGTTTTTAAGGCTAGCGACAAACGATTGGGTTTTTCCCGGACCGGTTTTTTTTTCGTGCCAAATGGAACTCGAGCAATTAGGTTAGCTGTGATATACGTTAAGGTTAAAACCGAATCGATTTCAGAACCGAAAAGCACAGAACCGAAAATCGGAGACGGTTAACCGTACGGGAAAAAACTAATCGTATATCGCTACCCTAAGACTGGGCTAGAGACTCACAGAACTGAAAGGCAGTAGCTTCTCGGTAGAATGCTGTCCACTTTCCGCAGTCAGTGTACGCCGAAGCCACCTTTCCAGAAAAGAAAGTAAATACTGTAGGCTGTGAGCAACTTAGAGGGACCCATTTAAGGGTTGCGTTAATGACGCCAGGCCGAAGTAATGACTTTACGGTTCTTACCGGTATGCACTTAAATGTCAGGCAAAAGGGTGGGTGGGTTTAGTCAGTAGGAAACTGATACCACCGTCTAGCACGGACCCCCGGCGTTGTTTTCTGTCCTAGGCATGGTTCTTATAGCCGGTCAGGCCGCCACAATGGTGGGGGCAACTGGGACGAATTGCCCCGGGCCCCAGGTCAGAGGGGTTCCGAAAATAGATTGAGAGCCAAGTTAAAATTCCTATATCCGTGCGTTCTTAACGCCAAGCAGGCAGTAGCCTAAGACCTGTTCCTTTCTAGGCTCCACTATGAATCAAGAAACAACTGTTCGTTCTGAAGTTCTGAATGAACTTATTCTTACCACAGATTTTAAAGAGTATTAAACATTTTTTTTAGTAAAAGATTTTTTGGAATTTCAATCTCCTTAAAGGGGCCCCAATCATATTGTAGCCCCCGGCCCCGCAAGGTTATGTGGCAGGCCTGCAGGCGGTCGAGCTGAGATCCGATGCTACCCGAATGTTGATATATTCTCACCACTTCCTCGTACAAAAGGGATGCATCAAAGAAAGGAGTTAATGGCTGCTGACGGTATGGGTGAAAGATGGCTAAAGCGCAGAGAAAGAACCACTTACTTAAACTTTAGTTCCGTCACAGGCCAAGCCGTTAAAGGCTGCCCACAACAAGAAATCCTTTCCTTGCTCCTTTGTCCAATTGCGATTAATAAACTCCCATAGAAGTCAATCTCGACAGGAATTAAGGCTGATGACATCGAGTAGATATGGTAATAACGATGTGGAGCAAGCATGATCAAGTGATCTCCGAATAATGCAAACTATCCTCAGTCAGAGGTGCATAACTAAGGAACCAAGCCTGAAAACAAGACAAAAAAATATTTTACCATTAACAAGAAGACAGAACAGCTTCAAATGGGGCGATCCTAGAATTCTCAAGAGAAGGCGTTGCCATTGGCTATAAACGTTCGTGGTTCATCACAATTAGATGAAGAAAACAATCTCCAAATGTTGGGCCAACCTATAAGCACTACTCCAAAAACAAGAGTGTCATTAAAGAGACTGTACTGTTAAGTATCATTTAAACAAGTTTGGACGAACCACAATGAAATAAGCTGATGCTTCTGTCCATGGAGACTATACAAGGAGCTTAAACTCCGAGTTGTCAATTGTCATGGCCGAAATGGCCGAATATTTTCATCCGGTTCATGGCCAAGTTCGTTAATTAATAGGATATTTTATGTTTACGCTTAATTTGAAAAACCAGCTTCTAAATTCGATTTATATCAATGCGATTATTCGTATTTAATCAATTTTTGGATTTTCCAATGAACTTATTTTAATTTCCAATGAATTTTTTTCCATTGCTCCATTTCGACTAACTTAATTTTGAACGAATCGTCAAAATGGGTCAAATTCAGCTAACTTCATGTGGGGCACATCGGACAAAGGTGTCAACTGTGGCCAAAAATGAACTAGTAATTTATTTCTTCTACGCATCCATTTCCTGTCATTTTCCCCATAAGAGTTTAAGCTCCTTATATAGTCTCCATGCTTCTGTCTAAAACTCTTCAAACATGGCGCACTTGTATGTTGTTACGAAGCGACCGCACGGCATAAACTTAAACTTGATTAGCTTTTGTAGATTCTGGTGGTTATTCTCGTTGGCGAGTGACGTGACTGCGAGGGACGCGGTGGAATGAAACTGTCGATACCTACAACGTATCGAGGGAAATGTCACTTCACACATCACCTTGCGACAATTAGAATACGACGTTTGTAGATTTAGTCGCCAGGAGTCTCTTAGATTGACAATGCGAATACCAATTTAAGGTCGAAGTGACGTCTGTCACGTCACTCGACAAAGAGAATAAGGCTGTCTATAACGAGTTGAAGATGGGAGACCTAAGTGTGTAGTTTCGCCAGGTTATTCTCTTTTACTTCCATATTTTTTGCAATTGCCATTCAAAAGCTGGTATCATTCACTGATAATGTTTTTAGCATTCCAACAGTTTTTCCCACTTATTTCAATGTAATTCAAAAGGTAGGTCATTAAGGTCCCTTTTTCTAAACATGTTTAACATCTTTAAAACCTCCTTAAAAAAATTTTGGAATACTTCAAGACTCCAGCGCCTTTGGTTTCTTTTGCTATTTACCATTCAAAAATAGGTGTCACTCACTCATCTGTTTCCAGTATTTGGAAAGACTAAAAACAGTGAAAACAGATTAGTGAGTTCTACCAATTTTGAATTTTGAAAAAACCAATCCAGGTGGAGGCTTGGACTGTTCCAAGAAATTTTCAGGTAACTTTTAAGGATGTTAAAAAGGTTCAGGAAAAAGGACCTTAACGACCTAATTTCTAAATTACAGTGAAATATGAGGGAAGAAATTGCTTATTTTTTCATATTTTTTACAAATGTGGTGATGTTTTTCCCATCATGCACCATTGTTTTTATTATTGAAATGAAAGCCGCATTCCTTGCGATAACAAAAAATATACTATTCCTAGACTGTTGTTTAACCCTCTGCGTTCGAGAGGTGCCCCTCAGTCAACACTGGATATGTTGTGAACGTTTTATTCTAACTCATTAAAGTATATTTTTTCAACAACAAAATTCAAAACGCCCTATCTCGAAAACGGGCAGAAATAGGCCCCTGATACACTTTCTTGTGGTTATTATTAACGCTATCATTGCTAACCTGATTTGGCTTTTTATTGTCACGATTTACTTTTCTTTTTAAATTGCTAAAATAATACCCAGAAGTGAAATCTCAAAAAAGCATCCACGCCTCACAGAAAACTTCTTCACAATCGCAAAATTTCCATCTGCAATTTTTTATTGAAACTTCCATAAGCTCGTAAATCTATTTTTATATCTACCACAAGTTTTCTTAAATGCCGTGACTATTATTAGATTCCACGCACACACCCACATCCTACTCTCAAGTAAACTTAAGTATCCTCAAGTGCATAGAAACATATTTTAAACACGCGCGAATTTTAAAATTCGCGTCTATTTTAAAACCAGCCTCATTACATAAAATTGTGTATTTTTAAGGTAAAAGTTTCCGAGATAAAACATTCTCACCTCCATGCGCGCAATTACCATAATTAGATAAACAATCTTAACGAAAGTTTGAGAATCATTCCATAGAAATTGTAAAAAGTTAAGCACCACAAGGATTCAGTTGTTTACCTTCGGATTCAGGTTGATCCATTTAAGGAAATCCCAAAAGCTTCAGATTTAATCCCTTATAAGCCCAATGGTGAAAATGGAATCTTGTGAGAGAAGTGGTTATACCACTCCGAAGTTATGTAGCAAGGATTTTCTTGTCGTGTCTGGTGGTGCCTTTTGGATACTGGATAACTTGGTTTATATATAGATGGACTTGGACTAATGAGAGTTTATTGGTGCCAATTAGGATTGCGCTTCTTATTTTTCTGTGCTGCTCCTTACTCAGGCTAAAATATTTAGAGACGTGTGTCATGGATATAAATCACAATAAGAGCTTGATGTGGTTTATGAGATTAGTTCTGTAGTTTAGTAATATAGTCTTGCTAAACATTGTGTTGATGGCGGGTAATTATACTTGAAGTGCATATTTTTTGGTAGAAAGGGCACCAAATGCATTGGATCATTAGACGCGGGCAGTGAAAGTGTGAATATGTTTGGAGGTAATCTAGCAAAATAAGAGCGAAGTTCGAAAATCAATTGATCTTCTGCAGCCCGAATGAACTGAGAAGAACATGTAGGTTGACCATTATAAATATGACAAACCAACTAAAAATATCTCCAACTCTATCCATACCAATCAACATGTATACTTGACTCATGGGATGGTATGGGCTTGTCTCCTATTGGCCCTTCGCAGACTTGTCCATCATTTCAAACCGGTTTTAATATGAGTTCAATGATGCAAGTTACACTATCCATCATTTCGTTTATTACCCCCATACACAAACTGATTTTTTAGGCAAGGGGTCGCAGGGAAGTTATGCCATGGGTCATAATGTCTCCTCACTTTTGAGCCAGAAAATTTGCCAGACTCACCATATAACATCGCACTCTGGGGCTGCGAAAACTATGAGAAATTCCCCTTCCCCTTTGCGCTTATTGTACAACTACAAAGACATTATAATCGTTACAAGAAAAAGAGGCAGAAAAATGAATGCTTAGTGTAATCCTCGCATCATACACAAACCGTTTTGATGTGAGTATCGAGTGATGGATAGTGTAATTTGCACCAATAATACACTCGGAGCACACTTTTCTCCATCATTTTCGTGTAACGATTGTAATGCCTATGTAGTAGTGTGGTGTGCAAGCACAGCGAAGCAGCTTTGTCGAGAACGAAAATATGCTTGTGTAAGTGCAATGGACGGTGAAACCAGAAAATGTTTGGGTGAACAAATGATGGAAAATGATGGAAGAAAAACTGTCTTCCCTGCGACCCCTTGCCTATAAAACCGGTTTTTGTTTTGATGTTATGGACAAGTGTGCGAAAGGCCATTCAGTTTGTAGTTAGAGAATGTGTGACATCAAGAGGTACGTACGATTCTCCACAAAATTACCTAAATACTGGCTTACACCTACATTGACATCGTTATAAGAACAACAAGGATTGTGAGGAACAATTTCATCAACTGGGCGGCCTGAAAACTGGAGCTGCACAGTAATGAAAGAAAAACTAGGAACATACAGTGCGTTTCCATGACAGCTTGAGGCTTACTTGAACCGTACTTCAAGTACTAATAAATGTATACACAAGCAGCTCGACTGGAGCCGATCAAAAAGATTTTTCTGATCGACTCGAGTGCTTGTCATGTAAACCAGGCTTAAAAGCTTGACTGCTCAACATTTTTCAGTCGTAGTCCATCAGTTGCTCAAGAACTCAAACTCATTTCAAGCTAATCTGCCGCTTGAAGCAGGCAGAGTATTATACACGATCGAGTTCTTGAGATTTTCAAGCATTCGAGCACTCAATCTGTCATGGAAACGTACTTAGCTACCCCCTCTGTAAGAATATGTAACATTGGTTTCAATATAAAAGTAGAGGAAATTTGCTCCCGTGTGGTGGAATTCTTTCTCTACCTTGGGCGAATAATATCAGTGGACATCAGCATTGAACCGGAAATACGCGCGTGTTTTATAAAAGCCGAGCTTACAAGCGTTCTCCCGATAAATCACTTCCTCGAGAGTACACCAGACTAAGAAAACCCTATAAATCTACCATCGGGAGAGTCAAATCATTATTTGATAACAAGTTGACAGATCAAATCATCAATGCTAACAAAAACTTCTGATCCTTGGTAACTTCTTAAAAGAAAAAAATAACTACTTTCACCACAACTTCCTTTTATTATCAAGGAGGAAGTGATACAGATGACAACTCTAAGTTTAACATATTAGTATCTCTGTTCGTGCCACAAAGAGATTGGCGTCAATAAATCCCATGATTCTAACAACGTATCCTCTGTGGTCCTAAAGAAATATCCTTCACCTTTGGCAAAATAACTGCGCATGTATATCGAAAAAATGTGATTCCCAACAACCTTCTTAACTACCGCCTTATAGCAATTACTTCTACTCTCCTCAAAACTATAAAGACAAAAAACATAGTTAAACTAAGATGAACAAAACAACGGCTGTTTTTGAAAATAAAAATGGCGTCGAATAAATGCTGAAAAAAAATGATTATTTTAAAACAGAAGTTTTATTAAACAGAGACAATGTTTATCATTTTAATTATTTTTACATCAAAAGTAAAAGTATAATGATGATAAATATTCCAGGATTTTTTTGAAGTGAAACTTCTTTAGGCACGTTGGGCACTTTTTGGCCTGGGGTAAAAACTCGCGTCACACGCATTTTGTTGCGCACTTTTTCCTTCGCACTCACTTTGCGCAACATTTTGGGGGAAAAATTTGCCTTCGCCTTTGCCTTGTTTCTTAAATGTAGCTGGCTAGAGCATGGCAACTTTTGGTCGAGCTCCAGCAACAGACAGCACCGTAAATTTCGAATCGCTGAAGCGACCGGCAAAGAACTGTTTTCCCACCACATTTTCATCGCGCCGATATATCGCTGAGGCGACCGGCAAGTCGCATTTCAAGCGATATGTCGCTTGCGATATCTTGCTCTATCTCGCGACTGTGAACCTTCTGAGTATCTAGGCCTCCCATCTGATGCCTCCCCAGGTGGAGGATAGGGGAGTGACTCTCAGATATGAGTGGTATTGGGGAAGTCAAATACCCGAGGCAAACCAAAACCTAGTTTCAGCGTAGGGCTGACAACCCAATAGAGTAAAACAATATAAATGTCACGAGAGATTCAGAAGAGCCTCGGATAATCAGACCTGGACATAATGATACTAGACCCTCGCAACGAAAACTGATGAATGATTGGATACTAGGACAATGGAATGTTAGAACAATGTTTCAAGCTGGAAAGTTAAATGAAACAGAAAGATACAAAATGAAGATTGTAGCCTTGCAGGAAATACGCTGGAAAGATGCCGGAGATGGGCAAAAAAGAGTATACGTTATAATATAGCGGAGATCGTAATAGAACTGGTTATCATCTACATTAGACGTGAGAACTTGTCGTGGTGCCATAATTGCGATAGTGATCACTATCTTCTAAAAATAGAAATGACACAAAGAATATCTATAATGGAAAGCAAAGAGGAATGAAAAAGAAGGAATGGAATATAGATAAACTAAAAGATGAGAACATACTGAGGGAGTATAACATGAAAATAGATCAACAACCACAACAGACACCACGAAATGGAACAATAGATGCAAACTGGGAAGCAATTGAAACAGCTATAAACTCAGCAGCAGAAGAAACAAGTGGACGCGCCCAATATAGAAGAACTAAACACTGGTTTGACACGGAATGCATGAATGCTATTGGAATAATGAAGATACAACAATTATTGAGAAGCTTTTAAATGTTAACGAAACAGAAACCATGCACGAGACCGAAGATGAATTAAACGTAGGCAACTGTGAACCACCAACATTCGATGCAATCAAAAGTGCCATAGAAAAACTAAAAAACAATAAGGCGACCAGTGAAGATAGCATACCTTCCGAATTAATAAAGATAGGTGGCGAATCATTCATACGAAAGTTACATAGTTTAGTATGTATGACATGGACCGAAGAGAAAATTCCGGAGAAGTGGAACACAGGATTAGTACAAGCTCTTCATAAAAAGGAAGATAAAATGGTCTGCGAAAATTATAGAGGCATAATGCTATTAAATACAGCATACAAAGTATTGTCTAACGTAATATATGAGAGAGTTAAAAGTAACGCCGAAACAATAATTGGTGAATACCAATGCGGGTTTATAGTACATAAACAGATCAACTATTGACCAGTTCTTCATGTTAAGATAATGAGAAAAATATATGGACGCATAAGAAACGAAAATGGGCAATACCTTTACAGATCTAACAGAGAGCTGAATGATCTCATGAAAGGCGAAACCATAACCAAATTTATTAAAGCACAACATATAAGATGGGCAGGACATGTAACTAGGATGCCACCAGGACGAGCGCCGAAACAAATATTAGATGCTGATCCTATAGGACTAAGAAATAGGGAAGGCCAAGGATCAGATGACGCGACTGCGTAGAAAAAGATCTGAGAATACTAGGAGTAAGAAGATGGAGAGAAGTATCGTTGGACAGGAACGAATGGAAGAAGCTAACGAATCAGACAAAATCTCACCCCGAGCTGTAGAGCCAAATGATGATGATGATTATGATGACTCCCTTTAGATTTCAAGTATTTGTTTTGGCGTGTCGCGTATCGTGTATCGCTCGCGACATATCGCTTATCGTATATTGCCTGAGTATGAACGTCGCGCGATAGAGCAACATATCGCAAGCGACATGTCGCTTGAAGTGCACTGCATAATTACTTACGGTTAAATGCTGAATCTATGAAGGGTTATTGCCCGGATAGATACGAAGATGAAAATAATACTATTCATCCTGAATTGTGGAGAAGTGAACAGGAAGCAAATTTACCTACTATTCAGCCTTCATGTAGCAAACATAATTACGGAAGATATGCGAAGCAAATGAGGGATACCATTACAACATTTGTAAACTTGCATAATAAATACTTTACCTTGGCAAAATGAGTAAAAAGTAAATGAAATATAAAAGTTAATTTCAAATATATCTTTAATCAATATTACACGTTTATTATATTAATCTTTGCTAATGCTTCCATTGAATAAGTGTTTTATTCTTGCATCAGTTATTACCTGAAGAAGTTTTACTCTGGTTTCCTCTTGCACTAAGTCTGGTAAATCATTTAGCAGTTTCGTTAGGAACATCATGAATTCTAAATTGGCAGAATTCTGATTACTCATACTATCATTTTTCTGTTTTAAGGCAATACAAACGTCCTCAAAAACTTCCGTTTTTTCCTTTTTCTCCGGAGGTGATAGTAATGAAGAATCATTCGTGTCACTCAGCTCTATTTTTGTCCACAACTGAGCATTATCATCTGAATTAGAAGACCGCTCCGAATAATTTTCAATTGTTCTACAAAAACATGCATAACGGTATATTGAGTCAAGTATGTTTGTTAAAGTGCCGTTGCCTCTTAGCTGGCTACCAGCGCTGGTTGTATCTTCCGCTGGCTCCCAGGACATTATCTGCATAGTGGTCAACCCTACCAGGTGCTGGCTCAACCAGATCGAGAATAATCAGAAATTTCCAAATTCCGGATTGCTGCTAGGTGTTGGCTACAACTCACCACCAGTACAACCAGCGCTGGTAGCCAGCTAAGGGGAAACCTCGTAGTCCAAGAGCCGGCCGTATAAAAATGAAGGTATAAAATATCCTAACAATTTTTTGTGAGGGAGTAGTACTGCCACAGACCTAAAGGGAGCCACCTTTTATATAACCTAATTTCGCCCGCGTCATGGAATTTTGACGTCACTTCCGGTTACGATTTTTGGTGTTGGTGACGTCATAAAATATCCTAATAAAATTTACATCAAATGAAGGTTGGAATGTGTACATTAAGATTACACAAGGGTGCCAGGCCTAAACCACCCGCAACCCTGTGGCACCCTCGATTAAAGTTTTTTTACAAGCTTTTTTCTTTGTTTGGGACAAATCTTACGATCCATTTTTCAAGTACTTCCCGATGTCCGGTGATGCTCAAATTTGGCACACACCTTTGGTTCTGGAGGCAATACAATATAGTATATTCAATTTTATGGTACATCCATCATGGGTTCCACCATTAAATGGCGGATATTTCTGGGGGTGGAATCTTGCGATTGATTTTTCGGCCACTTCGCGTAATCCAGTGATGCTCAAATTTGGCACAAACCTTTGGTTCTGAAGACAATGCAATATAGTATATTCAATTATATGGTACATCCAATATGGCGGCCACAAATGGCGGATTACCTTTTTCTTTACAACCCCCCAACATGGGTAACAAATGAAAGAGTATAACGAGTAGAACACAGCAAGCTATGTGACATCATTTTAAATCGAATATGGCGGCTAAGATAAAATGGCGGATTACCTTTTTCTTTAGAAACACCCGCCATGGGGATGGGCATCAAATGAAAGAGTCTGTCGAGGAGAATACAGTAAGCTATGTAACGTCATTTTAAATCCAATATGGCGGCAACCACGAACAACCCCTCGATATTGGTATCAAATGAAGGGTTATGATAAGTTGAATACAATTAGCTGTGTCAGTCAGATATGTGACGGCATTTTAAAGCCAATAAGGTGGCCACCATAAAATGGCGCATGAGACTAAAAATTAAAATAAAAACCAATAGAAAAAATTTTTAAAACAAGCTTTTATTAGATAACTACTAAAAAATATTAAATAATAAAAAAATTTAAAAATGCGTTAACAAGATGAGCTAAAAAGTATAAAATACTAATTTTTTTAATCCACCTGTATGTAACTACAAGTAAAAGCTTGGGACGCTCAGTTAACAAATGTTTCACATATTATAACAAAAATGCAAAAAATATTATGATTTAACTATTAAATACGAAAATTAATTAGGATACAATTTGATAAAACGCGCCCAATTATTGGATACTTGTTAGTTCATCTTATTAACGCATGTTTAAAAACTTTTTTTATTATTTAATATTTTTTAGTTTATCTAATGAAAGCTTTGTTTTTAAAAAAACATGTTTTATTGTTTTTTTTTTGATTTTCTTAACTCATCGAATACATCGGTGACTTTTTTTTAAATTAACGTATAAGCCTTATAGTTATTAAAAAAAATAGGGTGCCTCTTGTTAGTTGCCAGCCCCTCCTGGCTGCTTCGGTTTTAATAACTATAAAGCCTACGAGCATAGGGCTAAATCTATGAATTAGATAATTTATTTATAAATGTTTCTTTCTATAACTACGTAATTTATCATCTCTTTATCAATAAACCATTATCCATTATTACTCATGGCTCAAAAATTTGTTATGCTCCAAGATTTTAATCAGATTATAACATAATTTATTAACTACAGATGTTTTTCATGTTTGCCTTATTAAGTTTACATCATAAACAACAAAAGAAAAAGAAAATATTTTGGAATACACATAGGGTTACAAAAATATGATTTTATTATAATGTAATAACAAAACTCTTATATTAAAAAAATACAAATTCAAATATTGCTTTCATGCATCAGCATTACAATATTGGATTTAAAATGACGTTACATAGCTTACTGTATTCTCCTCGACAGACTCTTTCATTTGATGCCCATGGCGGGTGTTTGTAAAGAAAAAGGTAATCCGCCATTTTATCTTAGCCGCCATATTCGATTTAAAATGATGTCACATAGCTTACTGTGTTCTACTCGTTATACTCTTTCATTTGATACCCATGTTGGGGGGTTGTAAAGAAAAAGGTAATCCGCCATTTGTGGCCGCCATATTGGATGTACCATATAATTGAATATACTATATTGCATTGTCTTCAGAACCAAAGGTGTGTGCCAAATTTGAGCATCACCGGACATCGGGAAGTACTTGAAAAATGGATCGTAAGATTTGTCCCAAACAAAGAAAAAAGCTTGTAAAAAAACTTTAATCGAGGGTGCCACAGGGTTGCGGGTGGTTTAGGCCTGGCACCCTTGTGTAATCTTAATGTACACATTCCAACCTTCATTTGATGTAAATTTTATTAGGATATTTTATGACGTCACCAACACCAAAAATCGTAACCGGAAGTGACGTCAAAATTCCATGACGCGGGCGAAATTAGGTTATATAAAAGGTGGCTCCCTTTAGGTCTGTGGCAGTACTACTCCCTCACAAAAAATTGTCAGGATATTTTATACCTTCATTTTTATACGGCCGGCTCTCCGACTATCGCTTAAAGATTCTTTACTTACTGTCTTGGTTTAATATAATGTTTTAAAAAAGACATCCTTTGGAAGTGAGCCCACATTTTCATATGGCTTTGAGCACTACTTGATGGAGCATTGCATTTCCTCAATTCCCTCGAATATCGTTCACGCAACGACTTCCATCTAGCTTCACATTCTGACGCTGAAATAATATAATTCGTTAGAAGTATTCTCAGCTAAAAATATAGTAGTTTAGCGCAATAACTCCGTACCTGATTTTCCTAAATTTGTACTTATTCTTTCCCAAGCTTCTTTTTTTGCATTTATATCACTTCTACTTTTATCAAATAATAACTTTTCTTCACTAACACATTTAATTAATTCTTCTTCAAATTCCATATTAATTTTTTATTTCTTTAAAATTGTAAAATTAAACATTAACTATGAAAATCTTGAAAAAAGTAAGATAAAATCAGCTAATTTTCCTATGCGTATTATGTCAAGTTCGCTCCAGACCGAATTCTTAAGTGGGAACTTCATTGACATAACAACGCATATGTTAATGATTATGTCAATTCGCTTACTCAGAAGGTAATGCAAGAATATAGAACTACAGGAAGGATCCTCGCCGAATTTTAGCGTAGTGAAATTTTTTTTGTGTGAGTGCTCACGTTTTACTAGTTGTTTGTCCACTACAAGCGGATAAAGCGAACGGAATAGAGGAGGGCAAGAGCTAGTTGAAATATTCAGTTAACTTCAATAAAATTTTGCCCCTACAAATGAACTTTTTACACGCCGTCCACTACGCATTCTAATCAGCTTATCCCCTTGAATTTTCCATTGGGTCAGTTAAAAGCTGCGTTCCATTGGGTAATATTTTCTACTCCCGAGTACTCCCAACTACCCCTGCACTTTTACGTTTTACTTGAATTTACTTCTAACATCAAAAAATCGCGTTCCATTGATGATGTACTCCGGAGTACTCCGGCTCGCCCAATGGAACGCAGCTATTGTAAACAAAGAAATCCAGCAAACAAAATTTATATTATTTGGAGTATTTAGCGCAGTGATTTAAATATTAATAAGTAATATATGAGTTTAAGAAGTATTTTAATTGGGCCACTTCCCTAAAAAAGGATTTTCCTCGCGGAAATTTCGAATTATTCCTTACATCCACAAACTCCACACTTCATTGTTATTTTTTTCACTGAAAATTCACTCGGAACAACTTCAATTATACTAAAAACAAATACTTTAAACTTTATTTCTTTTTTTAAATTAGTTTTATAAAAAAATGTAAGAAAATTTTATAAAAAAAACTCGAATTAAAGAATGTACGACACCGAACGCAGGATAATTTGACAGTCAACTAACAAGCAACAACCCAATTTGACAGTCGACTGACCCCAGATTTCACTACGCTCGCATACACGGATTTTATACGCGAGAGCCTTTCCTGTAGTTCTATATTCTAAGAAATTTCCAACATAAGAATTCGGTCTGGAGCGAACTTGGCATATTACCCATAGAAAAATTAATTGATTTTATATCAAGCACCAACGTGTACTTACATGTTTTCACAGTTTGCTATGTTAACATTCGTCAAAAAATGACGTTACTCTATGCTATGTTCATGTCAATCTAGTTCCCACTTTACATATGTTTCGTTAATGTTTGACGAAAAAATTAGTTGGGGAAATTTTGATCACATGCCATGCTCAGTGCTGCCACTTTGCTACGATTGTAGAAAATGCTACAAAATTGAAATTTGTGCTACAATGTTACTCTGCACACTAATTTGCTACAATTCCTCTGAAAAGAATTCTTTTTCATTTTCACTAATTTTGTTTTTAAAACCGACATCAAAATCAACCGACACGCCACCTTTGGCCAATATTTAGAAAGAAAATTTCGCTGAAGCTTATGGAGAGTATAAAAAGTTGGAGCCAGACGGGCAAAACATCTTTCTCCTGTCTTAAACGCTTTAAAAATTGTTGATCATGAATATTTGAAGTCGAACCGAAGCCATACACAGTAAAATTTATTTGAAAACCTGTTTGCAAACAAGTGAAATTTGAGCGTGTATAGCGTTGTTTGCAAACCAGTTTTCGCGTTTGACAAATAGTTTGAAAAAAAATCAAATTTTTTGATTTTTTAGGGGCGTGACTGCTTGTATGATGCGGAATTTGTTCGTGTATGCTACCGTTTGCAAACATTTCCTCAAATTATCAGTTAGCTGCACGTTTCCGTCAACGTGTACGCATCGTTTTTAAATAGTTTTTTCACTTGTCAGGACACGCTAAAGACATGAAATGATGTTTGAAATTCTGTTTGACTATTTGTTTGATAGTGTGTATTCGAAACATTGAAGCATTATTGCAAACAGGCTTGCAAACAAATTTGACTGTGTATGGCCTCGGTAAAAACTTTTTCGACATTTTGCCAGATTAATCCTTTTTAGTTAATCGTTTTAAAAAGCTATACTACTGTGAAGTAAAGACCTTATGTTCAGAAATGCGAGAATGCGAGATTTAAATAGTTTGTTTTGTCTAATTTGACTCAGAAAATTCATTAAATTTTTGGAAAAAATTAGTGAATTGAAGAATATGGCAAATGAAATAATGTTTACTAATTTACCTAATTTTATGTTTCATTTAATGGCACTTCCTCACAGTATTGCTACAGTTGAGAGATGCTTTTCAGTATTAAATATAAAAAATAAAAAAAATAATAGATACAATTACGAAACAATTAATACTAAAATGGCTTTGCATCAATACATAATTAGTATCAAGAAGCAAACCAAAACTTTACTCCTGAATTTAATATTCTAAATTGTTTGCATTGAGCGACATTATTTATTTTATTTTTTTTTTAATTAGATTGTTTTATATTGTTTTTGTTTCTTATTATTTTGTTGTCTGTTTTGTTTTTCGTTAAACTATGTTTGAATTATTTTAAAAAAGTTTTTTTAAAATCACAGAGTTTTTTAATCAACATTTCTAGTTATTATAAAATTGTTCATTGAATTTTAATATGACAGAGTTTTAAAGTGCTACAAAGAAACCTTTTATGTTACGCCAATTCAAAAGTGTGCTACGCTTCGCCCAGCGGAAGTGCTACAATTTTAAAATTTCGAACTGTAACACTGGGGCCCATGCTATGTCAATTTGAGTGCTTACATTTCCTTCGGAGTAAGCGAATTGACATAATCATTAACATATGCGTTGTTATGTCAATCTAGTTCCCACTTTAAAGTTCCCTCTTTAAAATGCTAACACCGGCTCCACACGTCGGTCCCAACACGGGTACCAGCGAATGTTGGCGCAGATTCCGACACGCGACGGCCAATCCTCAATGCTCACGCTAATGCAAATTTCTCGATCCACATGTGGGACAAGTAGCATTGGAGCTAACCTTGGTGCCAACGTGTGGAGCCGGCCTAAGATAGTTTAGTTTTTCCCCGAACGCCTCGCTTGAATATTTGAATTCAGCGGTTTAGCGCGCGGCGTTTTTGAATTCGCTTTCTTATTTTTAATAATTTTTTATAATTATAAAATTTTTTTAAAATAAGATATAATATAAATTTAAGTAAAATGTTCCGCTCTTTCACGTGGTGCTATTAGTTTTTAAAATTTTTTTTTATTTTTCGAGATATAACGCAAAACCCAAATTTTCCAATTTACTTTCGAAATTGTGACCTTAGCTTTGGGTGGTTCTACACGAGCCTACAACGAACACATTTTTGTGTTTTCGAAACGTCGTTTGTGGAGAAGAGGGTGAGAGGGGATGATGGAATTCCACCTCCTCTCTTACCCTCTTCCCCATAAACTCTCGTTTCGAAAACACAAAAATGTGTTCGTTGTACGCTCGTGTAGAACCACCCATACACTTTAGGGCAGCAAAGATTTTATATTAGCCTTTCTTGGCTTAAGGTCTTAGAAAATTTTTCACCCGTTTTAAGCAAGAAAAGCCTCACCCGAACAATTTGTCGCTGGTGTACATAGAGCCATACGAACTGACTATATCCAAGTTTGGATAAATGTTTTTCAAAATCTATTTTCGCAGGAACGCATCTGGTTTTACCAAAATTCTTTCAGAAGAAAGGTGGCATTGAAAATGTATACATTCTTGAACTAAGTCCGTTTCTAAATCATTAGGATACATTTCTTCCAAGAAAAGGGCTTTTCCGTAAGTGTTGATGATGACAATTCACTCATTTTAGACAGAAATTAAAACTTCTCATTGAACCGGTTGTACGCCTCCTGCCGTTTCTCTAATTTGGATACGAGTCTATCAATGAGGACGAGAAATGTTTTAACGTTTAAAGTTATCACTCGCAGTCATTTTCATTTCTTCATCGGGTGTTTCATCATATTTTTTTTTCTTTCTCGGTTGTCTTTTTCCTTTGTCTTATGTATACTGCTTCGAAACGCTTAATTCCGTCGCCGTTTCTTCGAAATACTTAAAATTCTCTCGTTCAGCTACGAAAAACTTGCAGAGATTAGATTCGTAAAGATCGGCAACAGTGATCAAATCGATTGTAGAAGCCTATGGTGAAATGATCTTTAAATTTTTTGCTCACTACTTTTTACCTGATATTTCTTTCTTCATTCTCAACAGGAGCTTAGGAATTAAACATATCAAATTTTCGTAAAATGTTAAACCGACCATAATAAACGTAACAATTTAGTATATCGATACCCTCATTCTAATACCACGTACGAGAAAAATCCCAAATTTTTTAGGAGAAGCAAAAAAATGCTTCTTATTTCTTCTGCAGTACTTACCGTTATTATATTTTATAGTAGGACCATATAATTTTAATTTTGTTGTGACTTTTTCTTTGATGCATTTGCAACTGCTGTGTAGAGAATTGCAAAATACATAACAATCTTTCACAAAAAAAATTTCCCTAAAAATGCTCATACGTGGTATTAGAATGAGAGTATCGATACATTCATACATACATACATAGATTTCAAAAGTTCAAAATTATTAAAAATGTAAAAATATTCATTGACTATTAAATAAAAATAATTACATATGTTTATTTTAAATTTCAATTACTTCTCATCAAACTCGCTCCCATAAATTTCAACCTCAACTTTTCCATTCTCTTTTTTATTTAAAACACACACAAAACAACAACAATAAATAACAGAAACAAAACAACATACAAAAAAATCAATTCTCATCAATGCAACTCTACACACCATCGCCACACAAAAGTTACGTCACGTGCGGTTATCATTCTACACGCGTTCTTACGGTTAACGAAAATTAACATAACAACACATGAACAACGTACGTGTATTATATACCCCGGCACACACAGCAACATAATTACGATGAAAATTAGTCATTTACGACGAATGCCAGTTATGCCAACATTAAAATCGAAACCAGCTGATGCCGTATGACACTGGAAACAACGCCTAAAACGAGCTTTTTTTCAATAATCGACCGACAGATGGCCTTCTTTTGAGCTTTCATCATAATAATTTAAAAATTTTCTTCATTTTATTTCGTAATTACGACGCTAATATTCGTCATTAATGACGAATTTTTATCGTAACAACATCCGTGTGACGAAGATATAATTGGGATTCTTAATTACGAGAATAATATTCGTCATTAATGACGAATTTCCGTCATAATTACGTTGGCGTGTGTCGAGGCAATAAAAAAGAATCAAATTATTTATATTAACCTCGACACACGACCGTAATTATGACGAAAATTTATCATAACTACGAAACTTAACGAAGCAAATTTTACATAATTTATGACGAAAATAGGCCGCCATCTTGTGGTTGAATTATTATTGGAGAAAGCTTGATTTCGGCGTTTATTCCAGCATAATACGGCATCAGCTGATTTTGATTTTTGGTTTATTCGTGATTTAGGTTTTTGAGGAGATGAGTTTTGCTGTGGACGCTGGAAAAATGTAAGTACAAATTAAATGATGTGGTGGTAATGTTAAAATTTGTAAATTTTAGGAATATGTATAGAGAAAGCAGAGGAAAATTCAAATGGACTACAGAATATATGGATATCCTGTTCGAGATATGGCGAAAATACTTCGATCAGCTTCGCGGGAACAAAAAAAATGCTCAAGTGTACTCAATAATGGTTCAGGAATTAGAGGAAACGGGTGTAATAGTAAGCCCGAGAGAATTACGAAATAAAATAAATAACATGCTGCAAAAATATAGGTAAGTAGTACATATTTTAAACCTTGGCACTGAGAATCCCAGCACTGCTGGCATGGTATTACATACCGCCAACAGCGAGCAATAATTATAATAATAATTATTGCTCGCTGCCGCCAACACCGAATGCCTGCGCAGCTGGCATACAATTCCATTCCGGCAACTCGGAACGGAAAGCCTGCACTGCTGGCATGAAGAAGATCGAATAGAATAGAGCATAATTAAACATTAAAATGAAACGAGTACCTACCATTATCGAGTTGATGGTAGGAAATGTGAAAGTAATACGCGAGTGCAAAGAATTGTAACACTAATTTTGTGCGGTATCGATTCTACTAATGTTTTGTTTGATGTTCCAGAGACGAGAAGAGTCGAATCGGCACGGGTTCATCGACATCGCGGTGGCAATTTTATGGCAAAATAAGCGGAATAGTCGGTGATTATCCAAATAAGAACCTGGACGAAAGTGATGTAAGAAAATCGAGCTTTTAAATGTTGCATGAATGTGTGTATTTTGATATTATTATATTTCATCTTTAGGCCTTCGACGATGCTTTATGTCCATCTCGTTATGGATTCAGCACTGCTTTGGATTTTTCAGAAAGTAACGTAAAGTATGAAGCGAATGAGGTGGCAAATTCACCGGTTGCTACAGAAGTTGATGATTCCTCAAGAACACCATACACACCAAAAGCAAAAGCACCCATAAAAACAAGGAAAAGAAAATCGGAGTACACAGGGTTTTTAACAGAAGTTTTGCGAGAAGTCAAAAAAACCAACACAATTTTAGAAAGGGAACTGTCGGCACGCAGGAAACTGGCGGAAGAGATGGTAAAAAATGATAAACAGTTCCAAACTCAATTAATAAAATTTCAAAATGATTTTTTGGACATTATGAAAAAAAAAGTAATTCTTAAAACATATTAAAATAAAGTTTATTGAGAAAAAAGTAATATTGTTATGATTATACAAAACCTCTTCTTCCATTTAAGTGAAACAAGTTATATTACAAATGTGCGCAAGCGTAAATCGTTTATAGAGCCGTATGTAATGAAACCGAAAAAAAGCAGATCAGCTCAGAGAGGAGCAACTGTCAAAAAATGTAGAGCAAGAAATATTGCCATAAGAAAACGATGCTTTAAGTTACTCCAGTTCAACTTAGAGCAGGCTCATAAAACACGAATTGCTCATGAAACACATTTTACTGAAATATCTCAACTTAGCTCAACCTAGAGCAGCTCATTAAACACAACTTATTTTAGTTTGCAGTTTTTTGTGTATTTTCTCAAGCCTATGTAGTTTCAAATTGAAGCTGCTCATTAGTCTTTATCGATATTTAAGTTTATTGCTTTACTTTGGGATGTGCCGCATTTGCGAAGCAACTTGATCTTGTGATCTTTCGGTCGTCTTGGCTTCCGTGGTGAATTGTTATCTTGTCCGAAATGAAATTGGGCTGGTGCTACATTGAGATCGCGTATTATTGTGGATCGTATGCTAAAGAGTACAAATTCTTAGAGCAGTTTTAAGGTCTATTCCCGTACCTGCAGAAAGTACAGAATATGTCAGTTGCTTCGAATTACTAACAGAATTCTGTTCCCGTACTTTTACTGCAGCCGCCATATTCATTTCCCCACCCTGCAGTAAGAAGCAGAAACCTGCAGCAGCGAGCAATAATAGGTTTGTTCCCGTACTTTCTACATTCTGCCACTTACTGCAAGTTGCTTATTGAGAGGTGGGGATGAAGTACAGAAAGTACAGGAACATGTTTCTGCAGGTTTCTGCAGTTTTAACACGGGAATGACAGTTCTGACATTGCCATATTTCAAATATCTAAGCTGCAGAAGGTTACAGCAGCTCGTAGCTACTGCAGGTTTCTGCTTCTTACTGCAGGGTGGGGAAATGAGTATGGCGGCTGCAGTAAAAGTACGGGAACAGAATTCTGTTAAGTAATTCGAAGCAACTGACAGATTCTGTACTTTCTGCAGGTACGGGAACAGACCTAATATCAAGAGTGATTAGACCCCCATCCACGGTCAAACAAATCATCAAACCAATTTTCGACAAACAACGCACACATTTATGCTTTGACTTTTGTTGGCCATCAACGAGGGAAACTTTCTTCAAACATCCCGAGTGACAATTCCTGTAAACAAAACGAACTTTCATATGCTTTACATGGCACACATAAAAAACCCACACACACATTTAAGCTGTTTGAAGGAAATATGATAAATCGATGAAAGATGCAAGGTGTAGAGTCAGAATAGATGGTGAACTATCCCCACCCCTCAGAACAAATAGAGGATTAAGGCAAGGCGACGCACTATCCTGCTTGTTATTCAACGTGGCCCTAGAAAAAGCAGTAAGAGATGCATCGATTAACACATCAGGGTGCATCTTCGATAGGTCAGTGCAAATATTAGCCTTTGCCGACGATATAGCTATCCTTGGAAGATCATTTGAGAGCATGAAGGAGACCTTTGTAGCACTTGAGCAAGCCGCAAAAAAAATCGGGTTGGAAATAAACGAGCACAAAACAAAGTATATGTACACAAAAAACGCCAGAAGTAGCAGACAGAACATAACGATAGACACCTACAATATAGAAGCAGTAGATGAGTTTGTGTACCTCGGCACGATAATAACAAAAGGTAATGATACATCGGCCGAAATCAGAAGACGAATAGCACTGGCTAATAAATGCTACTTTGGTCTACGCAGGCACCTGACGTCTAGAAATATATCAAGGAAGACGAAACTGGCACTTTACACGACACTAATAAGGCCTGTCCTACTATATGGTTCGGAAGTGTGGACATTGAAAAACGCAGACGAAGCATTGGTAGGAAGATTTGAAAGGAGAATTCTTCGTTCGATCTACAAAGGAATACAGGCAGTGGCGTACCGACACAGTTGGGGGCCTGGGGCGGCACTAGTTGAGGGGGCCTAAATATATTTTGTACATATCTATGTATATATAGTACACAATTGTCAGGTACAGGTACAATAATAACAACAGGTATAAAACTTTATGATATTTTATTAGAAAAAATAGACACGCAAACTTCACAGAAGAGTAAAAACTAGAAACATATTAAAATTTTTTTTTGCGAGCCTTGACTTCTGAAAATTGTTGGATTAAATCATCAAAATTCACATGCTTTGCAATCTCATTTTCAATTGATAATATAGCCAAGCTTGTCAAACGAGACTGGCTCATTGTAGAACGCAGATAGTTTTTAATTAATTTTAGCTTTTAAAAACTCCTCTCACAAGAAGCCACAGACACACACATAGTAAGGAACAGCTTAAGTCCCTCAGATATGTTCGGTAACGATTCACAAAAGTCCATTTCAATAATAAATTTAAGCATTTGCAATGATGTCCATGAGGCTGCATCATCTATTTTTATTCCAGAAGCCTTTAGATGTCTTCTTAACCTCTTCACTTCCGGTAACATTTCTTCTTCTTCTAAATCATTGAAAAAATTTGTGAACTGATGAATATAAATTAATATCTTTTCATCACTTGCATTTACAAGATTTTCTGAGTGTACAACAGCAAATTGTTGATACACATTGTTCATTGATGTTAGTCTCTTTTCTAGCTCTACATGGAAGTTGTCAATACACTCTAACATAACACGCTTCACTTCTTGCTGTGGAGTCAAACCTGCATCCTTAACTTTTTCTCCTGGCATCATCTTTTTAACTCGTGTGCGGTGTCTGCTTTCGATGTCAATGTCCAATTTAGCACAAGTTGTGATTGCATATTCTAAGGCTTTTTGGACCAGTTCTTCCCGACTCTCTTCTAAAAAGATTTTCAAGCTTCTCAGCTTCAATACACATTTTTCCAAACTAATACCCTCGATTTGGAGGTATTTTTGTGCATGGTTCACTTCAGATAAAATGTGGTACCATAAGTGCAAGAAGCAAAGAAAATTGAAATTACAAATGTTTGTCATCAACACCTCTGCTGCCCCTCTCGTATCTAGATTTTCAGAAGCATCACACAACTTATCTACAGCATCAACCAATTTTTCGAAATTTTTAAAGATTGGTTTAACTGCATCATGATGAGCACTCCACCTAGTATCACTAAGTCTCTTTACAGTCACCCCTACGATTTCTTTTAAAACATCCCATCTATGGGTTGAACACGAAAAGAACTTGTACACACTTTTTAAAGTTCCAAAAAATGTTATACAAACAGAAACACTTCCAAAAGCGTGTACCCCACACAAATTTAGAGAGTGGTTGGCACATGGGACAAAAACCGCTTTTGGATTTAGTTCTTTAATCCTCGTTTGCACTCCGGTGTGAATGCCTGGCATGGTTGTAGCATTGTCATAGCCTTGACTACGACAAAGTCTTAAATCCAAACCGTCCTTTTTAAGCGATTGAAGTATCTCTTCTGTAATGTCGTTTGCCTTTTTCCCACTAAGGTGGATGAAATCGAGAAATGATTCTTTCACCTCTACTTTCCTGTTGTCAATTTTAACATATCTCACAACTTCACTCATCTGTTCGATGTGAGATATGTCAGGTGTGCTGTCGAACAATATTCCATAGTACTTTGCTTTCTTGATTTCAGTGATTATTTCTTTTTTTACAGCGTTGCCCAACAGAGTAATAAATTCATTTTGTACTGCTGGCGATAAGTAGGTGACTGGAATCATTCCTGCTTGCAAAGATTGTTGAAGCCGAATACTGTGCACTTTTAAAACAGGGTCATAACGTGAAAGAAGGCTCACTAGTTCTAATAAATTACCACGATTTCCAGAGTCAATGTCTTCCCTGTGACCTCTAAAAGGCAAATTCTGCTTAGTCAAAAAAAGTGTAATATCTAAGAGCCGATGTTAAATGTCCTTCCATTTCTTCCTCTCTCTTACCATGCTGTCTTGGTGGTCAGCATCGATGGTTTTGTTTTGAAGAAGGCTTGCTTCAAGCGTTTTCCATTTCTCTAAGTTGGAAATATGGATATCGGAGCTTTCGTGATCAGACACTTTAGGATTCAATTTCCACCAACTGTTGAATCCTGTAATAAAACTGGATGTAGTTGTGTTCTTATCGTTTATATCGAAGAGCTTGCAACAAAAGCAAAACAGCGATTTCTTTTCATGAGAATAAACCATCCATTTCCTCAAAATCTTTTCTCCGCTAGGAAGCTGCTTATAAAACCAATTTTTGGTCAACTGCCGGGTTTGGCCTTTTGGATTTTCTCCAAGCTTCTGAACTGACTCAAATGGTCCATCCAAGTTTTGGTAATTTGCACTGCCTTGTCTAATAATATCAGTCCTAAGACCATCTGGCACTCGAGTGGGCCAATTTCCAACATCAAAATTTAATGATAAATCCCCCGATTCTTCTGATATATCCGAGTCTGCTTCAGAACGTATCAAAGAAGTTTTGTCTTCTTCCTTTTCTTCCCCTTCTCTTCCTTCTTCCCCATTTTCTTCGTCCCTTTCTTTTTCTATTTCTACATCCTTTTCTTCTTCTCCTTTTTCTTCTTTCTCTTGATTACTTATATCTTTTACTCGTTGATAATAGCTTGTACTTGGTCTTTCTATAGATTTTGGACCTTGTAGTTGCTCTGCTTCATTGATTGCTTGGGATGACGCCTTTTCAGTAAATTTCAGCAGTGAACCCGACAAACGCTGCATTTCTTGTTCCCTAGCTTTTTGTTTTTTCTTCTTTTCCCATCCACTGCGATAGTTTCGTTTCATATTATCACCAGGTTGCTTAAATGAAAAAATATTATTAATATTATAAAATGATTACCCAAAACTTCGGCACATACTATTCGTTAAATGCACTTTTAAATTACTTGGATTTTAAATTAAAAATATTTAACCACTTCATATATTAATTAGCACATCGAGGCACGTTAACAACTAAGGAAAAATCAGACACGAACAACCAACAATGAAAAAACACGCAAATCGAATCCGCACATAAGAGTCATCTCACTATTTCACTTTTAATTATGTGCTTCCCCGTTTTCATTAAAACACAGAACACTTCACGAGAAATCACGAATAGATATTCTCTTTTATTTTCTTGTCCTAGCATAGCAACAACAAAAACGCAGGAACTCTCAAACTTTTCGTTCACAATTCGCTAAGAGTGTCCATTAAAATATGCTTTCCTTGTACAAATTGAAGCGGTCCTTGTTGAAATGGGACATGTGCATAAGGCATAACCTACAATTTCAATTTCAAATAGCAAAACAATATTCATAATTAATTTTTTTATAGTAAAACAGGCAAAACCCAACTTCCAGTTGCATTTGAAGAAAATTTGTGTGCCGCTGTTCCACTAAAAAACTTCTCACGCCATTTTTCAGACAGTTTTTTTGAGTTTCCCAACATTTTGATATTTTTTACATATCCCCTTTCAACAATGACCGCTTCAATTATAATATATGTAGATATACATAGTTGTCTAACATTCGGGGGCCTATACTGAAGTGACGATTTTTTATTATTTAGAAAATAAAATAAAGTAACTTCATATTTGAGGGCCTATGCCGACGCGGGGCCTGGGGCGGACCGCCCCCACCGCCCCACCCTCGGTACGCCACTGAATACAGGTTGATGGCGTTTGGAGAAGAAGATACAACTCAGAGTTGTATGAAATCAGCAAGATTCCAAACATTGTCAAAGTGATCAAAATAAACAGACTGCGATGGATTGGTCACGTCCAACGAGGTGCGGAACGGAACCCGACAAAGATAGTGCTGGGGAAAGTACCGTCAGGAAAACGCAGACCCGGCCGGCCTAAGAAAAGATATATAGATGACGTCGAAGAAGACTTGAGGCAGTTGGGAATAAGAAACTGGAAAAGTCGAGCCAGAGATCGAGAATCATGGAGGCGAATGCTGGAGGAAGCCAAGGCCAACAATAGGCTGTGGAGCTCCTGATGATGATGATGAAGGAAATATTAAACCAGACGAATATTTTCTTCAAACAGCGGCCAACTTCGAAAACTTGTATTTTATACACGCACACTTAGAATTTTTTCGATGTTGGCCACAAATTTGATGGTTTGTTTGACCGTGGATGGGGGCCTAAAGAGTACAAATTCTTTAAGGGCCCCATACACGGTCGAACAATCTGCGCAACGCAGCCCGTTGTGCAAACATTTTCCCCGTGTATGGGGCGGTTTGATGTGTAGCGCAACTGTTTGATTAAAATCAAACGCGTTTGAAAATTTTTGTGCAGCGGCAGCGCTGCGCAAGTTGTTTGCTCGTGTATGGTGGTGTTGGCGCATTAAGTTATTGAAATTTTACAAATTAAGTGAGAAAATGGCAGCGAGGAAAGCGGATGAAGAATTCTGGAGGGAATTTATTGAAATGTATCGTGTACTTCCAGAACAGAACTGAAGTTTGCGCAACTCGTTGCGTAGTGTATGGACAATCACATATTTTTGCGCAAACACGAATTTGCGCAAATTGTTCGACCGTGTATGGGCCCCTTTAGAGCTGTTTTAGACGGTGCCCTCCAGCGCATCTGCCTCACGAACGTTTGTGGATGAAGGGAGAAGTGGGGATGATGAGAGATACCACCCACTTCTTCCTTTATCAGCAAAGGTCGTGAGACACATGTGCTGGAGCGCACCGGCTCTTAGGGTCATTTGTAACGCGTATAGCTGTCTTCTGTGGATGGTGGCGCAGGACCACTATGTCCATGTGAGTATGGTCGAATCTCCCTGGTGCATTGAATACTCCCCGTGGGGATATTGTGTATATTGGCTTTCTGGCAGGTCAAACAAGGTTTGTCAAATCCTTGTTCATGTTGGGCTAAAAGTATCCTGTATTAATAAGTTTGTTTGTTGCGCGGATGCCTGGATGTGACAGGTCGAATCGGTTTCTCGAAAATGAAACGATGAGGTGGTTGACGTAGGTAGGGTCTGTTGGTGTTTGTGGCTATTTCATGCCATATTTCGTACTCTTTTGAACAGTCAAATATCTTTTGAAGTTTAAAGAATGAATTGTTTGCTTTATTTGCGGCATGGATTCTTTTTATTTGGAGTCCTCTCTTGTTCATATCCTAAGATATTTAGATCTATTTTGTCAACGGTATTGATATATTGATTTCGTCGATTTGCGCTCGAGAGAGTGTGCCAACGACGACATTTCTAATTCCTTTGATATGTTTAATGTTCCGAGTGGACTGAGAGGTAAAATTTAGCTGATTGGTTCTTCGTGGAGACTTTTTGGAATTTGAAGATAGTACGTTCACCAGGCCCTTATGGTCTGTATATACCGTGAAGTCTTTCCTTTCAACGGAATGCCTAAATTGTTTTAGCGCTAAGTTCCCTGTCGAAGTTTGAAGACTTCATTTGATTTGGTTCTAATCACTTTGAGGAAAAACCAAGTGGTTGCTACTTTCCGGTGCTTTCTGTTCTAGTGCGGCACCAACTGCATCATTTGAGGCGTCTACAAATAGGCTGATTTTTGCTTGTGTTCAAGCAGTGTGTGGTTTTGTTGCTTCTCTTTAATTTCTTTGAACGCTTCTTCCTGGGCGCCTGACCACTCAAAGTTGATTTTTTGGTTTTTGAATTCGACTCTTTTAGAATGTCGTATAGGGAACCAGCAATTCTTGTTGCGACTGATAGAAAAATCCATGGTAGAAGTTTGTCATGCCTAAGAAACATTGTAGTTCCTTTACAGAATTGGAGGTTGGAAGACGTGTTCTTGCCTGTATTCGATCTACTGATGGTCTTATACCGTTTATCGTGATCCTGTGTGATAGGAAATCTAGTTCGTGAACACCCGAGTAAAAATAAAAGATGGCCTTACAACGGACGAACACCGGCCGCTTGGCTTTTTAAGGGGCATATGATGGCCGTAGAGTTTTTAACTGTTTTTAATGGGAGCAAAAATCTCTGGCAAAAATATAATAAAAAGTAGTAATTTTATAATTTTTATTTTTCGTTTTTTTTAAAAAAAAAAGCGTATACCCTTTGGTTTGATGGCCGCCACATGAGCGGGGACTACGATTCAATCACGGTCGGTGTTCGCCCGTTGTAAGGCCATCTTTTATTTTTACTCAGGCACCAAACAAACATTTGACAGTTACTCCATTCAATTGTCTATAGTCTCCCGAGTAAAAATAAGACTCGTCCGTTCTTAGCATGAAACAGGCTCGCACAGCGTCAAAATGCCTGTATGGCATCCAAATGAGGCACGGTAAGCCTAAGTAAAAATTCTACTTTTCCAAATGCAGTCCGCTACCTGCATGTATCAATAAAAAAACGCACTGAATAGTCCAAACGTAGCATGGTACGCTCACACTTTTTCTGGACTAAAGGGAGCAAAATTTAAACTTTAAGAAATTGTATAAGACGAAGAAAATGGGCAATTATCTTGGTAAGCATAAAGGGTTCGGTTGCGTGTAGGTCAAGGAGCATTGGACGTTTTTATTACTTATTTACTTATTTGGGAGCTTGCTAAAACGACACTCGCGTTTTAAATAGTCGATTACGAATAGATTCTATTTGTAACGGAGGCGTTGCTCTTTAGCGAAAGCATTTTTAGATTTTTGGGCCTCTAGCGGTAGGGTGCATGCTCGTTTGGCAGGGGTATTTTTCAGTTTTTTTTACCCGTAGCGGGAGCTTGTCATAATAGTACCGGCCGCATTAGTCCGCTATGCGTGCTAGTAACCAGCGCATCTATGCTTCTAAAAATGTACCTCTGTAGTTGGTTTGCCGCGTGAATATACCAACTACTTATTTTTACTCGGACCTCATGGGGTCTCCATTCGTAGCAGAGAAAGTACTAGGGCAGTTTTACCATTACCTCGAATTCAGCTTTAGCCGCATTGTATTTTTCTGCATTAAGTCTCCTTGCTTTTGCGGTTGGTAAAGATTCTTCAGTGTGGATCCTGTGTAGTATACGTTTTGTTTAACTTTGTAATTGAAGTTGGGCGGCGATTTAAGGAAAGCCAAATGATTGAGGATGGCCCTATTTAAAGTTAGGGAGTCTTCTAGCCGCGAAATACAATTTGCTGACAGGGGTGGTAGTCTGATCGATTAGTTTTCTTCGTCGACTAAAAGATTGTTGCCATACAATCTGCACGGAATTTCCGTCATAATTGCATTACCGTGTGTCGAGGCTTTATAACAATCTCACTTCGATCTTCTTTTGTAATGGTTTAAGGAAGCTTTGGGCGAGAGCAATTCTTCTCTGAATTACTACACAAATAATTAATTTACTATTTTTGTGAGTGAAACCGACCCACCCAAGCTGAAAGCGATTGTAAATAATTCTCAACGAACGCACGAACCAATTCACTTCTTTTCCTTCCAAACGCCTAGACTGGATCCGTACGTTCTCGTCCATAAATGAGGCTCTGCAATGCGGCATCGCATCCAAGGCAGATCAAATCTCCGCTGGAAGGCTAGCATGGACCAAAAGGTCTAGAACTTCGTGGTATCAAAATTTAAGTTGCAAGAGGTCACGCCTGGATTCCGGGTTTAGAGCTGAATAAGTAAGTATGTAAGCTAGTATTGTATACGGTGATCACCAACAAGATACGGGAAGGTAGTACACCGCGGAATTCAAGAATCAGACCTAGGCAGCCGCTGAATGCCCAAAGTTTCTGGTGCTGGAAAATTAACAACACCAACTACCAGCTACAGTCCCATGAAAGGTCCATCTGGTGTGCTGCCTGAATGATCAGAGGACTCTCCACGGGAGCAGGGACCCCAGACGAAGAAAAGGAAGCAGTAACAATGACCCTCCTACCGTGATAGCAGGTAAATCCAGACAACCGCCACTCTGCTGTAAGTTTCTGGACCCACCAACGAGCCAAGGCAGGGAGGGTCGATGTGGAATTGGAGAGTCCCATGGAGCACTCCCGAGTGCGGCTTTCGTAAACTCCTTCCCAACAGACCGAACGCAGGATTGCGGTCAGGAACCCGGGAAGTCTCAATTGGTCGAGATCACCTTTGCAGTGGTACGTTGTTCAACGAGACCCTGCTCGAACAGCCAAGTCTAAGCGACAAGCCACTAGGCAGACGGCGGAACCTGTTCAAGCGATATAGCCTCCAAATATGAGGTATCGGGGTGTAGTACAAAGATCCAAGCGAGTGGCCGCGGTGCTTTTGGACCCAATACTATACCAAAAGAAGAAGAAGAGGAAGTTAGTACAAATTTTTTCATCAGTTTATATATTGATGCTACAATTGCAATTATTTTTGATTTTATGAACATAAAAATGTAAATTCTTCTTAAAAAAATTCATATCGCACACAATGCCTTCTTTAAGAAGGAATTCATTACTCTATTAACAACCTTAGTCCAATTGAAACCTTTTTTTTCTAATAGATTTGGCAAACATTTCTTTTTAAATGTTTTTCATTTAGAAAATTTCCATTTTTCCCCATTTAAAAGAAAATATAAGAGAATTTTGTAATTGATTCAATATATTCAACCGCAATGATACCTAGAAGTCACCCTTGCATACTTAACTACGTGGTGTCCAAAAAAAACAAGGGCTTTAACCTTTTCCAGATGGCAAGAATCTCTTTGTTGTTAATATTCTATTTAGTCACGGGGTCTAGACCCTCTATTACATAGTCCACGTCAGTTTCTTCGCTTAATTTTTTTAGGAAAGTAATTTATTTTGCTGTTAATTAAAAATACAAAAACAAAGAAAGAAGACATTACTACAACTGCCACCATTGTGGTTTTCTAAAACGTTATCCTTGCTTAGTAGGATTGAAAATTTCCCTAAAAATATTCCATTCCATAGCCCAATTCACCACTTATACTTGTACCTTAAAAGGCTTGATGATTTTGTTGGGAGAAGATTTTATGTGACATTTTTGTTCTGTCCTATTTTCTTGTCGACAGTAATGAAATCTCAAATAAAAGCTTGACCCCATTTTTTTAGGAAGAAAATGTATGCCGAAAAATGAAAATTAATCGGAAAGATTCGCAAAAGGAATATTCTCATCCTCCTTGTAAAACTGTGCGAGGCTCTCATAATCACGGACGTAAAATTTTTTAGGTGGGGATGGTAGGCGAAAAAAAATAAATAATTTTAGCCAACATTAAAGTTTATGAGATTGTCAATGGTGTGCGGCACACTTAATTTTGCTTTCGGTCGAATTTATGACGAAAAGAAATTGTTATGGGCACTTTGAGGTTCTGCTGTATTTTTCGTAGGGCATTATTTTTGGTCACAGCCTTGTAGTAGGAGTACGCAAAGTATCAAGTATTTTAGGGTCATGCCCTACAATGAACTATCATCTATGATGGTTTTTGATGAAATTGTACTTATCGTGATTTATGCTGCACAGACAGCATTGTCTGAGGGATCAATGAATGGACTTTATTAGCTGCCAATTTATGATTATGTGTCGTATACAAGGATGCTGGCTCTTATAGAGACATTTTTTTGCAGATTATGTGCTGTTATTGGTTACGAATCGAACGTAATGTGGAGGAATGGTCGATGACTACCTGAAATATTATAATTTTAGGTACAAATCATTCAAAATGAAATATTTTTGTTTATTCTGAAAAAACTAAATCTCATTTTTTTAAAAAGGCTCAATTTTTCCATTATTCCATGCAGCTACATATAGAACACCATAAAACAACGAAAATTTTTAAGACAGATGGAACATAACATAAATTTTCTAGTGTAATGCAAACTTTCGGTTTTGTGTCATTGCAGTATTTTGATGCTGAACTATTAATAGTAAAATTCTTCTACCGACCATTTTCTGGTTCGCTTGGTATTGATTTCGTATTCCAAAGTTTCTTTCCAGTCCATAATAACCTTCATTGTCTCATTTGCAAGTTAGGCCCGATTCACAATGAGCGCAACTTTTAATTTCAGAGCGGTGTAAGAACTCCTTTGGTCCGTGTTCAAGCCGTAAGAACTTTTTTTTTATATTATTTATAGTTCAAACTTACCTCTCACCTAAATTTTAAGTTGAATAATATTTGACTATACGCTTGTGAAATTTTACATTGTTGAGAGGCTGTAAGAACTATTTTGTCCCGCTTGCCAGGTGTAAGAAATGGGTTTTCATACATTATTTGTTAAAAACTAATTAACAAATTAATTTCAAAGTGAATCAAATTTGTCAAAAATCCTGATTTACTTTTCCATCTTCCACCAGGTGTTGTCCCACCATCCAGGTGTAAGAAATGACTTTTTAATATGGTAAGAACGTACGCTATCGAATATACAAGGTTTCCCGATGAATAAAATTGGACACAAATTTTTGTCGCGAGCTCCCGATCTAATAGAAAAATAAAATCAGGTTTCTGAATCCGCATCCTCTTTGACCCGAAGTCTTTGACAATATGTCAATATCTATAACAAACAAAGCTTTTGTTAACTCTAAAGTCGATATCTATAAACCTTATTTATTGAATTGCTTTAAGGTGAATTGCCTTACAGTCAAAAGAAGACTCAGTCCATCCTCACCCTTCTCTTGGTTTTCTCATGAAACCCGTGAATTTATAATTCAGAGCGATTATATGAAGAGCCGTAAACGATCTAGGATAAGCTTTATCCGTAATTCGAATGCTTAAACATGAAGCAATATAAAATATCCAAAATTGAATGCTGCTGAAAACTCAAGATTTTATATCGCAATTTTTACTTCTACTTCAAGGTTAAATTCAAGCTCAGTGTAAAGCTCACTTTAATATTGTAAACGTTCTTTTTTCAATGAAAAAAAAACATTTCAAATTCATACATAGCATAATATTTCCACATTTTGTGCAGTTTGTACATTTGCAATTTTAATGAAATTGTATCATTTATAAAAAAAACTCTTCTTTAACATTTTTATGCGAATGAACACGACCTTGAACACATGTGAAATGCCTGTAAAATCATTATCTTAACCACAAACCAGGTCGATGCTTATAATAAACATACTGGTACAGACAGTATGGCAGGACTAAGACCCTTAGTTACCTAAATGGCGGCAAACTGCTTCATAGCTGCATCTGTACAGATGTTAAATCCGCTCGTAAGCATTAAAATTTACAAACAAACAAATCTGATCGAATTTTCATTGGCTCGATGAAGGCCATACATTGTCAGTCTGACTGAGGGACAGTGGCGGACTAAAGGTGGGGCGGAAGGGGCCGTCCGCCCCGGGCCTCTGGTTCCTGGGGGCCTCCAAATGTCTACAAGTGCCCTTGATCAAATGCTAAACAAGGCTTTTCAAATATGGTCAGTGCCTACCTAAGTGGTACTTTGGAGTGGGAGGTCCCGTACAATGTTCCCGTAGACACAAATAAGTACACATGTAATTATTAAAATGGGACTTTATTGAATCGTTATCCTGTACATCGCTTATTCTTCAATACCTTGACCATTTTCATCTCGGTTGCAACATGCAAGATGAGTTTTTCTAAACTTAAGCCTGGGGCCCGTTTCCGCAACGGTGAGTTTTACGGTGTTCACCGATTTCAGTGTACACTGCTTATTTTCGCGTCCGCAAGAGTGAGAATGAGTTTTTTGACATTTGCCGTGAACACCGCCGTGAAAAATTTCTCTCTGAGAAAAAGGCTGTGAATTTACGGTGAGTTTGAATTTTGACGAGTAAAGTTGTTTTTGTAATTTCGTGCAATTATTTTTGAATAAGTTTTTTAATTTTTTTGAGAGATTTGTTTGGTATGTAAAAATAAAATGTTGTTTTAGTTTATTGTTCTAAAAGATTTTATTTAATTAGAATTTTTAAAATGGAAAGGTCAAGATAGTACCAGCTCAGCGCATCATTCAGCCACTTTAAAAATTATTCAGCACTTTAAAACTCACTTGCTCTTACGGAATCGCATTTTAAAGAAAAGTGAACACCGAGGTTGCCAGTGAGTTTTTCCTTCGATGTTCACTGGCGAAAAACTCACCGTTGCGGAATCGGGCCCCTGGTGTCCACTATAGAGCTTGGAGAAAACTCTCGCCTAGAGACGCGTAGAGAAGTGTATACACCCTCGAGAGCTCTACACATGCGCTCTACACCCACTCTACGCGAAAGTTTTCTCTGCTAAAAAACTCTATAGTGTATAAGCAATTTTGTTGTGAGCTCTACATCTGCTCTACGCTCTATCAAGCATGTTTGATAGAGTTTTTCTCTCTACAGTATTCATTCTTATTTGCATTTCGACTGCGCTTCGAATTGTTGTACATCGGCCTGTTAAATAACAACGAAATTCGAATACGACATACGCAGAAAATGTGTCTTCTTCCGTGAGCTCATTCAATAATTTTGGATACATTCCAGCGCTTTATTTTCTTTTCGCAATCCAATCTCGCGCCCAACATTTCCTTTCCTTCTTTTCGAGCAAAAATAAAACTGCAGCAGCTTGTTTTTGGCGAGAACTCATTTTATTATTTTTTTGTTTTCCATTAATTTCCTTTAAATTTTTTACGCAATATGTGCACGCACGCATCTCTGAATAACTGAGAAATTAAATGACATGCAAAAGTTGATGGCCGACTCTACAGTAGAGAAAACGCATCTGTAGTGTACAGTCTGTAGAGCACGTGGTAGAGCTCTACACAAAATTTCTCTAGAGCAATTCTACGGGCGCACAGTGGGGCAAATAGCTCATTTTTTGGACAATCGATAATTCCCAAGCCTGAAATTAATGAAACTTAAAGTTTTTTTTGTAAACTATTCGTCATAAAATTGCCTTTAATTCTATCGAGCCCGAATTTGAAATTTCAAAATTAAAGATGGCTAATCCAATATGGCGGACATAAATTTTGTAAGTAAATTAAAATTTTATAAAAAGATTCTTTAAAATTAAAAAAAATTGTTACTTGGGCGGTTTTTGGAAACCGAAAATTAATTAATAATAATTAATTTCAATAATTTTAAAGAATCTTTTGATAAAATTTTATTTTACTTACAAAATTTATGTCCGCCATATTGGATTAACTACTTTCGGAATCGATGTGTAATTAAATGCTTTCCCTACTGGGAAATAAACATACACACACACTTTTAAAAACAAATGAAAACTGAATAAAAGGCTTCTAAAATTACATCAACTTCTTAGATTGAGGGCCTCATTCAGCTTTGCCGCCCCGGGCCTCTGACGGGCTTAGTCCGCCATTGCTGAGGGATGAGGACTTGGGGCATCCGCCTGACAGGCCGCGGACCGCAGGTGACCTCATGATTCACTAAGTACACACAGACGAAGACGACAGTTTATCGTCGAAAATTTCAGATTGAATAGAAGTCCAGATCTTCAGGCACGGACTGACGACAAGTACCCAATCGCATAAAGATTTTGTCAGTTTTCTTGGACTGCAGGCCCCATCCAGTTGGCGGCCGATGAGAGTATGCTGATACTTGGCCTCAAGGCGAGAAACCTTTAGGCCATGGCCTAACGGCGGCCTGTATGTGAATAGGGCCTTTAGTTATGATAGTTACATTTATCAATTTTAATTGTTCTTAAACCCCTCTGTTACTTCTACTCAACCCCACGAATAAGTATATGAAAATTCGATCCCAGGCTTTTTTAAGCTATTTCCAAAGCCTTTATGTGATCTTGAAGATCACATAATAAACCTAGGTTGCAACGGTCCAGGAATTCTTCGGACCTAACGTCCGTCCTCTAAACATCTTACTCTAATGTATCCTACTAGAATTTACGATAGGTATATATATTTACATCGCTAAAGCCTATTAGATCTATTGTGCCAACCCTGAAATTAAAAACTTTAGAGGTTAAGGATGTAGCCTAAAATTGATTTAGGAGTAACATCCGAAATCTCTCTGGGAACAGGGAAGCCGCGATGAAGGAGACTAGTGCCCGTCCACAACGCAGCCTGCCTAGCCTAGCACTGCACCTAGCAAGAACAAAATTTTTCCATCGCATACTAAACTTATATGGTGTAATGTGCAGGCTGCGTTGTGGACGGGCACTCAACCTCCTCCTCGCTATAGCCTCACAATCGCACAGCAAGTGCTCTGGTCTTTTGGCAGTTGCTCCGCAGAACCGACAGCTACAATGAAAAACTAAGAACCCTACTCTGCTTAAATATAGCATTCTCTGTAAATTTGCCCGGGTGTAGGCAAATTACAAACAGTGGAGTAAGTTCGCTATAAGACCAAACCTAATGTGCTTGTCTAAAACCTTCTCCATAGCTTTCAGGAGAAAGAAGAGAATCTGATGGGTCTATAGAATTTTGCTTCCTTGTATGATGTTCTCCCCGCTTTGGGAATAAAAACCATCCTAGCCTCTCTCGAGAGCCTCAGAATATGGATCCCACGACATGAGCATGAAAGGACGATCACTCATGGCAGAAGGCTAAGTTGAACTGGAGGTCGCCGGTGTCCGATGTCTATCGTTGGTAGTACATTCACGCAGTACCGTTCGTCCCTTCAGTACCATTGTTTACATCTCTCCTCTCCAGATCCGCCGTATTCAGTGCGTTGCATATCCAAGCAGAGGCAGCTTGATGATCCCCGCACCTATGCAACCAGCAATGCAAGGGCACCTCGAGCAGGATGTGGCCTAAGAGCCACATACAGTCGTTCTTGAATCGAAAGCTCTTTGGTCCGTGTTCGGGTCACCTTCGGGCACAGTACAACCAAGCCTCCAATCCGCTGTAAACAATACTTCGCCCCTACCTTTAATATCTTTGAACAAACTTTGACTTTTATGCAATGAAGGTGCAATAAAAGGAAATATTAGTGAACTTGAGCGTTAATCCAAAAGGTTTCGTTACAGAAATTTGAAAGACTCTGATAAGAAAAACCAAACAGAATCGATTTGAGCAAAACAGATTACGAACTAGGAAATGGCCATTTTTAAACTATTGGCTTAATTAAATGTGCTTTTCTAGTATATTTCCTTCCTAGATAGACTTCAACAAACGTAAGAAACTTTCATTTTCCCATAAATCTCTAAAAGCACATAAACGATCCAGATTTCCGGTAATACTAACATGAGTCCAAAGCCCCGAACAATGGCAGTTCATTCACTTACTATGTCGTACCAAATACGTCAATGAGGACGCTGGACACAATTTAATCTGTCGCTTTAAGCTGTACATCAGTAAATAAAGCTAACAGCTCGCGTGACATCCATAATCACCGCTAACCATTCTGTAATTGTATTTCAGTAACATCAACTCCAGCCCAACCCCCCCCCCCCCCACAATAACAGCAACAACAACAACAACAACTCGGCGGTAGCAGAAAACGGATTATCCGCATTTCTGATGAGTTTTAATCGAATCTCGTCCTTTCTGTCATAATTCTATCTGGTCATGTATCGTATGGGGCAATTTATTGGATGTAATCCTTTGAGGGACACCAAGGAGCAGCACACAAGCAACGACAAGACGCCACGACGAAGTTCGTCTTATGTAAGATTCCCGAAAGTTTATTGCCCCCGCATTGAAAAAGGAACCCGGAACTGTTTTTATCATCCTGAAAACGAGAACGGTGCAAAAAATTTCGTCATCCTTAGTCGTTATCCTGGTGTTTTCTGTTGTTTCAAGGCATACCATGTGTGTTTGCTCGCGCTTACGTATATCATGCTTGCTGGAAAAACATTTTCAATCCCGCGTCATGCGTTCGTATTATGTGTGGAAACTGGGCAAACTTCTTCCTTCTAGACGCTGGTAATCACGGTGGATGTGAGTCCTCCTCGGCTAATGTGGGGGGGGGACTTTCAAAGTCAAATATTGATTTTCTTAAGTATAACGAAATTTACTGAGGTTTCCTTCTTATTTTATTATTTTTCTGCGGTTCGTTACCTGAAAAAAATTATTTAAATTCCAAAGTCCATAAAGCTTGAATGTTATTCAGTTCCTCCCTTAGTAAAGTCGTCCTTGTTTATTTTTTATTAAGCTCGTGTGAAATGTTCCCTAGGCGCGTTATTGTATTTTTCGGGGAATATGTTTAATGTAATAAAGATTGAGGAAGTAATAAAAGTCGTTTTCAATATAATAATGAAAATTTACGGGAGAAATTTTAATGGAGATATCATATTGATGCTAGACGTCGTCGTGCTGTGCCCATCCTACAGACTAACGATGATGAGGAATTTAAAGTTTTTTTTTGTAATATTACAAACAAAAGACAATCTTCTAGTGGGAGAACTACACTACTAGAAATGCTTATGACTTTGCATCGTTTAAGCAATCAAGGAAGGTGTAATGTCCTACTATAAAAACTTAGTGTCTGATAGGAGCAAGATTTTGATGTCATTTTTTGTCATCTTGATGCTCCTCTCTATAGTGAAAATGCTAATCATATCGATCGGGACAGCTGGTGTGTGTGCTTATTCATGACTTGTTTTTTAATGATTGTGTTTCAAGTCCGTGAAAAAGGAAGTCATTAACATGACTTAAATTTCGTATGTCATTTAATTTCAGTTCGTTTTTTTAGTGCAATGTTTAGCGCAGTTAGCGTGCAGACTTATATGTTTTTTTGGGGTGGTGAATGTATCTTTCACTTAATTGAAAGGATTGATTGAAAATTTGGTGCGGTAAACATTTCACAGAAACATTTCACGAGTAATCAGTGTGGAATTCAGAGGGCCTCTGAGACCGGCGCTAGGCTCAACTTTGAGAAAGGTTTGAAAGGCACCCGCATTACAATTTTTTCGGACAGACAAGAAACTCATTGTGCAAGCTGTCCTCCAAAATTGTTGCAGGGTGTTTTGAAGTACTTTACCCTGACCAGGTAAAATAGGGTTTCGCTATAATGGGCTCCCGTACACGAGAGTTATGACGTTGCGGACAATCCACCCTCGCGAGCTTGTCTAAGACCGTGGTCGAAACGTTCTGTGGCATCTCCAAGTCCCCGATAGAGGACTGGCTTAAGGGATTGAACCTAACCTATTGGGAATTGGACCCAGCTCTAGGGCAGGGTAAAGAGCTAATAAGGTCCTTTGCCTTAAGGGGCGTTAACATTCTAAACAGGGCCATGTGGGACTGCGGTACCACCTCCACAACCATGGACTGTATCAGAAGACAGAATGCCGACTCTGCATCCTCCATGAAAGGCGACGACACTCCCACTCCCTTCTCTGTGAATGTCTTGCTTTAATCTATTTAGAAGAAAAACGATTATCAGAGACGTTCTTGCCTTCGTCAGGAGAGCCGACGGTCTTTTCAGTTAGTGAGGTATGTACCAATAGGCATAAATTGGCCGCAATACTGACCGTACTTATTTGGTATTTGTTTCTTTGTTCCGTTATGACATCATGCAGGCTTTTTATTACGATTTCACCTGCTTATTTTAACAGCTCTGCCACTATCCGGAGATCTGTTGTTTTTTTTAATTTTTTCACAAGGTTCGGTACATCGTCTAATGTAGTCACAGATCCATCTAAAATTGTAACTATAATGTAAAAGCCCAAACATATCTTGAAGTCGGCCATGAACAAAATTTATAAGAACTTTGTTAAGACTGAAGGTTAATAAATTTTTTTTTAAAATCTTAAAAAATAAATCTAATGTAGGCATGTCTTCCGCTAGTTCTTACTTCTCCTAGTTACCGTTCTCGGCTATGCTTTACTGCACATCTGGGGCTAACAATTCTTCTAACAATTCTTACAACATCTAGTTAGAACTATTTCTTTGGTACTCAGGACCTCCCCATCCTTATTTTTGAACATTGTTGTTATAGGGTTGAAATCCTTTCATTTCTAATTTACTTTTTTATATAGTTTACTAATATCGTTTTGCTTTTTCGCTCTTTCTATCATTAATTACAATTTATAGTATATGTAATACTAGCTGGAAACCGGTGCGCCTCGCTGCCCCCCATAAGCCAATAGTAGCTTCCGTTTATTTTGCAGTTGAGTTGAAGTGATGTGAAATTTAATATACAGTAGGAGATTTTAGCAAAGACAATTTATTGGTATTTTTGATTCCAAATAACAAAATGTGAAACTATTAGGGATCTGATATTTTTATCGATCAGCACCAACGCATCATTATGGACTTCCTCTGTAATATTCATTTGTGGATTTGAAGTCGAGCGACGCATCCGATGTAAAATATCATCCGCCATATCGCCCTTAAATTTTTCCCATAAATCGATTGGATTCGAAGGAAAACATGGCGATTTCACCATCGCGAGAAACGTTCGTATTTTATGTGGATGGGATGAAAGTACTGCCTTCAACCGGTGTTCCTTGTTTGCGACGTTGGAATGTTTTTAAAATTTGATTCCAAGTGTAATATTGTGGCAATTCAGAGTAAAGGAAAGCTCTTGCAAACTCATCTGTTTCGTACATCCCGATGAAACTTGTCAATGTGGCGGATGGTGGTCTTTCAGCCTTAAGTAAGCTTTAAGCCGTAAGTAAATTTCCAGGTACAACAGCTCAAAAAGTAAAAGCGATGAACATCCGACTATTGAATTTGTTGTCTTTTTGGCTTCGAGACCCTTTATTTAAGCCACAGATTGCTAAAATCGGTCACATACAGCCGAAGTTACTTCAATCCAACTACCCGTAAATCTCCTCCGATCTGAACTTTTGGGTATCTTTTTTTTCGGAAAAAAACCAAAACAAAATGGATCTGAGCTCTTTAGCAGTGACTTCCATACAAAAGTTCGAATTTTACTGATATCGTTACACTACAGCTACCCGAAGTGTTCGAGATAGAGCAAAATAGACCACGTAGGATCACCCGCTGTACCCAAAGAACTCTATATACAAAAAGATTATTAAAACTATTATTAAAACGTCCTATAGTTTTACCCCTGTTATTACTACATAGAATTGTGTTTTTAATTAAGAACCTTTTTTGGTATTACGTCAATGTGCAGATTTAAATAATGACAGTTGACAGTAGTATTGAAATGCTTCATGTTCTCAATGAAAAGTTCGAGAAATAAGTTAATAAATTGCCATATTTTTAGAAAATTGGCCTAATCATAATTTTTTCAACAATCTTCAAAAGAACATGCTAACAACATCTACTTTGAAAATGTAATTTAACGAGATAAAACGAGCACAATTTCTTTTACTTAGCACTTCACCGATTCTACCGCCATTTAAACAAAATTCAGTTTTTATATTTGCCACCAGCGCTGCTGTCACGATAAACATCCGTTTTAAACAGGAACCATGCCCGTTTCTGCACCAAAACAAGAACAGCTGTTTAAGGGGAAGTATATATCAACAAAAACTCGGCAGTTATCGTTCGCATAACGAAAATAACCGAAATTTGACATTGAAAATTTTGTCATCGATGGCATTTCTTTCAGGGCAAGCAAGTCACTTTGACGTATGCACGGAGCCCATTTGCAAATAGTTTCTGAGTCTATTTTTGCAATATTTGGCTTCTAACATCCGCGAAAGCCAAAAATTTTCGCTAACAAATCCGTTCGTGTCCTGCATCCGACCTCATCTGGTAGCAATTCGCCCGAGTATGCAAGTTTACGTGGCTTCCATATAAGCAAAATCGCATCGTCGCTGACAGTAGTCGATTCGGGGAAAATTCCTGTACAGTGCTTGGGTGGTTTTTTTGTTTTAAATTGTTATTTGCAGGTGAAAAATAGAAAATAGAGTAATAAAAATGCCTGGAAAAGTTGGTGTGAAAATTAAAGCTGGAAGGAATCTACCAGTAATGGACCGGGGGAGCGATACTACCGATGCGTATGTGGAGATTAAGCTAGGGAACGTCACACACAAGACAGACGTCTGCCGTAAAACACTTAATCCACAATGGAATACCGATTGGTAATTAATTTCGTATTTTATTGTTATGTATCATCTTTAATTGTTTTGTTTTTGGTTTCAATTCACATAACCACTATAAATATAAAACAACCTTGATAACCACCATCGAAATTGTGTCACTCAACAAGGAATCTTGCATTATTGACTACTATGAATAATTTCTGTTTTGAAAATTGGCGAGAAATCGTTGTAAAATCAATTTAAACCACATCTACATTATTTTATTAGAGAGGGTGTCCATTGTCTATATTTATTCATGATTCTCCCCAAAACATTTGTGTTCTATTTGAACAATGCAGACTAAATGAAATGTAAACAATTTTTCCGATAACAAACAATAATTTTTGGCACACCGTACAGACAGGTTGCATGGTTACTTGCCTTCTTATTGTTATATTCACTTAAGACGCAAAACTGAGATTTTTGTGAAAATAATTAAGATTGTGTAATCTTCTAGAGAAATCTTTAATTAAACACTTTTTTTTCAGTGATATAGTATCTTGCCTTGAGTCTAATTACAGGGATTTTAACGAATACGAGATATCAAATTAATTGTTGATATGCTAGACTCGATTTCATATTATTTTTTGAATTAAAATAATTTTTCTTATAGCATTTGGCGCCAAGTAATCACAGTACATACTTGCTGGTCTTAAAAATGAGAAATTATGGACTTCTTTTATGTTTTATTAAAAGAAACTCACAGAGCTGAATAAAGATGCAACATTTTATCTAAAATTTCTTGGGTAGAATCTAGATTTAACTTATAACAATTGCAAGCGTATTAAATGTAAGGTTCAGATTCATTGAACTGTAGATTTTACGATCTATGATTCATTAAGGAAAGATCCACAAACAGCTTTTATCTTTGTCACGATCATTAATTTATTTAAATTGCACTGATCTTAATCTAAATCTCCATCAATACAATCGCAGTATAGCCCAAATAGAGCGCTGGCCTATTTTAGGGCATTTCTCCAAGTTTGGCGCTCCTATGCAGGATGTCTCCATTTCGGAATGTTAAGCATTACCTTTGCCTTAGGCTTCATACACCACATATACATGAACGAATCGATCGATCCAGAGATCGAAGGATTGAAAGTGAATATCTGCGTATTTCACATCGTCGGATCGAATAATTGAAGTTTAAATGGATTCAAACGCAATCGAAAAGCAATGAGCATATTCTACAATATACCCTTTTCATATCGTTTTACTGTGGTTTCGCCACTTCATTATGAAAATCTTCATTGCAATTTTAATATTTTAATTTATTTTTCTACCCACAACACGACGAAGGCACAACAATAAAAATAACATAACCTAAAAAATGTTATGTTGTCATGTCAATCTCTCAATCTTTGAATTCGCGTCTTTACCACGACAGTTCGTTCGATCCAACCCCAAATGCTCGATCGAATCGGCTTGATCCTATTTGAATTCGATCTGCGTATACATGGATTTTTCTAAGATCCAACCTTGCTTGAAGCCGGCTTCAAATTCGCATGTATACGTAATAATATCTGTTCTATCTCCTTCGCCATATTTTATCCCCTCTCGTTGAGTCTACTATGCACCTGAGAACTTTTCTCTCAAATCTGTTGCCTCGATCCTCTATGTCCTAGCTCATAAACCACAGTCGCTACCATAGCACAGCACTGGGCGAGTTTACGCAATTCGACGTCGACTAAAAACGACGTTTTATGTCTGTCGTTTTAAAAGTGTCGTTAATCTACTCGACGCCAAACTTGGCATCGAATTCAGTTATTAGTATGTTAAAAGACGAGTTATGTTGCCAATTAACTGAACTATTAAATTCAAATGGACCGCCGATTAGAAATTCTAATGGATAGTAAATGGTATTTGAAATAAATAAAGTAAAAAATTTGCAATTGTATTAAACATATTTTAGGTATGGCGAGATTTTAAATATAATACCAAAAAAAAATTAGTTACAAACAAGAAGTCAATTGCCAAGACTGGTGGTGGATTGTATTAAGTTTTTCATATAAAATCACTAAAGTGTTATATAAGCAGCAGGTTTGGGAGCCTCGGTTTCTAGGCTCCAGCATGCGGAATCATATGGACCTGGCAGCAGTAATTTACAATGTTCTTCATCGGCAAATAGACCTTTACAAGAAGTTGTGTCAGATGAGATTGAACCAAATTTCATTAGCTTATTTAAAAGGGTGAGGGTGGAAACGAAAAAATGCAACCTAGACCTACAGAGGGAGCAACTACTGCAAGAGTAGGTAACGCTTCCATTAGGTAACAGCAGTAAAAGCAACACTTATCTTCTGCAGTATGCAATCTTAAAAAGAACTGCAAGATCAGAAAGAATTTCACACAAAAGTCAGTTCAGCAAGCGAAATACAATAGAAAAAATAAGATATTTAGTGGAAAAAGAAAAACTAAAACTGCTCCGAGAAAAGAGTTTATTTAGAAAAACCATAATATAGAAAAATAAATGTAGAGTTAAGATTTTCAAATGTTATTATGAATTTGTTTTTATTTTAATGTTTAATTAATTAATTACATAACTGACGTTTTAATATTAGCCGTGATTAACGAGCTGCTCTAGGTTGAAATATCTCAGCAAAATGTGTTTCATGAGCCTGCTCTAAGTTGAACTGTAGCAACTTAAAGCACTATCCAGGACAGACAGCGCTCTTAATGTGCATTTGCTAAATGAACATTAGGCGCTTAATGTGCATTAAAAAAGAAGGTGATAGACAGCATCTGTATGACATTAGCACATTTTAATCAACATAAGGTTTTTTGACAGTGACAAGTCCCCCGCCTAAAATAAATGAGTCGTACTCAAGGACGTTCGAGGTAAAGGAGTAATTTGCATTTCTTACGGAATCTTAGCCATTGGGATACTTGTTGAGCGATTTGAATTATGTCCTCATTTCATCGCAAATCCTCCATCAATGCTAAGCTTAGCGATGGGTTATACTGTTTTGTTATTTTGGAAGCATTGAATTCGGCACTGACGGCCCAAATTAGAATGAGTTCAAGGTCCCTGTTGCTTAAGTATGACTTCATGGCCATGAAGACAGGTCTGGCAGGTCCTCGACTTTCATAATAAAGAACGTAAAAGTAACGCCGATTGCCGCCATCAGCAAAGCTGTGAAGTGTGTTGAAACGGATTGAGAGTAGATAAAGCAGTTGGTAGAATTGTTTTTAGGGGTACATTGGGAGAGATGCGGTGGGTTTAGATTTAACGCGTTCCAATATTCTCCTAATTGAATGCCCAGAAAAGAAACTATTTAACTAGTTGTTAAGAATTAAGTGGATACCAATAGCTTGAAGTTTAACTAACAGAGTAGGGCTCTATACTAATACATGCATACTTTATTTGAAGAGTTCTATAAGATACGCCCAACTAAAGTTAATTTCTTAAAGAACAATCTACTGCTCCTATAGTCTCCCACGGATTTTACTTTTCGTCCCTAAAATAATCCGTATATTACTCCATATTTCTATAATCTTTGTTTAAAGGGAATTCTCTGTAAAACAACAATCTTTTAAATCATATCAGGTTCCGTTTTGAGGTAGACGATGCTGAACTCCAGGACGAGCCACTACAAATCCGTTTAATGGATCATGACACATATTCAGCCAATGATGCTATCGGAAAAGTCAACATTAGTTTAAATCCATTATGTTTAGAGACTGCAGGACAATCTAATCAAGGAAAAGGAGCAGTCATGTCAGGATGGATACCAGTATTTGATACCATGCATGGAATTCGGGGAGAAGTCAACATAATTGTTAAAGTTGACTTATTTTCAGACGCTAATAAATTTCGACAAAGTTCTTGTGGAGTTCAATTTTTTCACTGTAATTTAATTTGACAATTTTATTTTAGTTTTGATTTTTATAAGATTAATTTTTTGTAGCGCCTTGTGTACCGCACGGATACAGAGCACAAATAATACATGGTTTTGTGGAAGAGCTTGTTGTAAATGACGATCCTGAATATCAATGGATCGATAAAATTCGAACACCACGAGCGTCTAATGAGGCAAGACAGGTTGTGTTTCTAAAATTATCTGGACAGGTAAATAAGACTTCAAAAATTTTCACAAGCAAAAAGTGATTTAAACATATTTTTTTAAGGTTCAACGGAAAATTGGGTTAAAAGCAATAAATTTAGGTGCAAATGCAGTAATCGGCTACACGCAATGCTTTGACTTAGAAGGTGATGTTGGTGTAGTTGCTCGTGGAATCGGCACCGCTGTAACCCTAGTAAAAATTCAAGAAACTAGCACACAGCCGGTGCTTGATAATGCACTTATCGAAGAGTAAGTTCTAACAGTATAATTATTTCTTTAAATAAGATACTAAACTGATATTTCAACTAAACCCTCGCCCCACTCAACCCCTTATCGTGTCCCAAAACCATAAAACCTGATTCGTATTTTTGTTGCTATGCACGTGCTTACAAATGGCATTTGCATTGTTTATTATTTTATTTAATATGAAAACATGTATTGTCCCTTAATAATAATTGGTTTTTTTGTTTGATTAAAAAAAAATATTACATACAATTCTTTTGTATGAAAAAAAATAGACGGACCCTAAAATATTTAGAATTTCTAAAAGGAAGTGGAAGTGCTTATGAGAATTATAAAAGTATTTTTGATAATGATTCTCTTGATGGTGGACCAGGAAATGTTGTTTATAAAATTCTTGGTATTGAACCGATGGATAAGAGCTCAACAAAAGCCCCTAATGTTATTTTAAAAAAGAAATGGAAACCTGGCAGTAAGAACACTGTAATACCTGAGGAGGTAATTAGTGAAAATGATGGATTGAGACAACTTCTTCAACAAGAAGATATGAGAGGAGAGAAAACTTATCGTAGATTTAGACATCATTATCGAAAATTTAAGAAAACATCGAAAATATTTAATGATAAATTTAATGTATTCAAAGCTAAAATGCTTGATGATAAATTTGATGGAGGTTCTTTAACAAGTTCATACTCAGATATTTCTTACACGGATTCTATTCGCAGTTCCTTAACAGATCTGAGAAGCTACATTCGATTAAAGAAAAAGAAAGATAAAAAATTCGATCGATCCGTTAGTGATGGTAGTGCGATGGCTAGTATTTTAGTTAGCTCAATATTACATGGCCCTAGTTTAGATTCGATATCTGAGGGTCATGATAGTGTTAGATCAACACCAAAAAGTGTTAAACTAAGAGAAATTAAAGATAAAAAATCTGAATCATTGGGAAATTTATCGCAGCAAAATACAAAAAAGAAAAATTTCCTTTCAGCAGAATTACGTCAAAATGCAATTCTAGTCTCTGATATTTCAATATCTAGCGCATCAATTATATCATCTACAACAGAAGAAGAAGGATTCTCCGATGAGAATTCCGAAACAACACCACCAAACGAAATTGTTATTGTTGATGCTGATACTGTTAGTATGGTTGTTAAATCAGTATTAGCACAAGAATCAATGGAAAAAGAATCTGAAAATTGGATTGAGCCAAAGCAAAGAGATACTTTAGATATAGTAGATGATGGCCATAAACTAAATAACCATCAAATTATACATCACAATTCATTTTCTGAAAATGGAAAATTAAATATATCAACTGGAGCTACAAGAATTTTAAAAGTTGATAAAAGTGACAAAATAACAGAATCAACAATTATTGAAAAAGAAACCACCCAAGCTAGTTTTAATATGTTATGCAAAACTCCATCAGAAGATGAAGATGCTGAAAAATGGATTGAGCCTGGATCAACAACTGATGAACCAGAAACTATCGACAAGGAACGTAGGGGGTCGTTGTTGCATGATTTGAAAGAAAATATTTCTGAAAAAATTCATCTTTTACAGGTCAGAAACTTTGTATTTTGATTTTTATTTATTAAATTTGATTATAAATAACTATAAATTTTAGGAGTTTGATAAAATATTTGATTTTGATTTGATTTATTTTATTATGTGAGTTTTTAACCAATCTGTGCACTTTTGCATGTTAAATAAAAATAGGTAAAGTAAGTTAACCGAAATAATAAAATGTTTGTTCATTATTGTTATTAAAAAAACAAATGTGGTTATGGAAATGCTGAGATGGTAATGAGAGCATTTTGTCATTTAATTGTTTGCTCGTCAATAGTCAACTTTTCTGCAGGTCTACGTGTGCTAGCCCAGTTTTTAGGAGAAAATTTTTTACATATAATACGTAAACGAAAACTTATCTTATTTATAACCAAGGTTTCACTGCCCTAGAGAGTAATACAAATTTTACGCATAAATTGAAAATATATACGAGCTGTGGCTATTAAATAACGAGCCTGTTGCTGTAAAATCTTTTATTTTAAATTTATACATATTTATTGATTATCCCCTTCAATATATACCCCTCCACTCTTACACTTCTCCATACGAATTTTCCATTGTTCAAAACAATGCTTCAAATCTTTTTCTGTAAGGTCCTTCATGATGCTTGCCGCATTTTGGTTTACTGCTTCAACGTTATCAAAACGTGTTCCTTTCAACGCAAATTTGACCTTAGGAAACAGACAAAAGTCACATGGAGCCAGGTCAGGTGAATAAGGCGGATGATCCAACACTGGGATGCCATGCTTGGCGAGAAATATCGTTCGCTTGTGAGATTTTTTTGGCACCAACTTTGCACACACCTTTTTCATGTTAAGATCATCATGTAAAATTTGTCCTTAATTTGGATTCCTTGTCAATTCTAATAGCTTCAGCAATCGCACGAATGCTTAATCGACGATTATTTCGGACCATATTATTAATTTTTTCAATATTATCGTCTGTTTTTGGGCGACGCGGGCCTGTGTTTTCCTCAACGTCTTCACGGCCTTCTTTAAAACGTTTACACCACTCAAAAATACGTGCACCGTGATAAACACTCATAACCATATATGTACTTTATGTAATAATTCGTAAATTTCGGTGGCCAAGTTTCAAAAGAAATTTCACATCAACTTTTGCTCGACTAAAATATTTAACATTTTTCCGGCAAAAAAAAAAGTCAAGTTACGAAAACAAATGCTACGGTACAGAGAGAATAGCTACTGTCATGGTGTTTGCGGCAATCGAGAGAAGGCCTCAAGCTCAACAGTTGCGGGACGTTCCCATTATACTACCAGTCTGTCATGTACAGTAATGAAGAGTAATGGTGAAATGGGACAAACTTACATCAAACCATCCATCCATCCAATGGCACTACAGCTCAAATCGAGCCTTGGCTCTTCTAGGGCATTTCTCCAAGTTTGACGGTCCCTTGCTGCATGTCTACAGTTCCTGATGTTAAGCATTGCTTCTGTGACCTCACATCAACCCAATTGTTATTAATATTAGATCGCTTAATTATCCTTTTTTAACTCTCCTTTTTCGTACATCATCTTAATCATTTGTATTAGAGATAATGCTTCAATTGATCCGCGTTGACCACTTGCTTCTCTTCTTACTACGTATACATGATGAGATGAATATTTAAGTTGAGGTTGAGTTGAATTTTCGACAATCGACAAAAATCACAAACAAACCACAGAGATGCTGCTCTCAAGTGAATTCAACTAGTCAACTACTGAACTCGCGTCTATATGCATAATTTCAACCGCAGATAGAGATAGCAGAGCTGAGTCTAGTTCAGTCGTCCCTAAATCAACTCAACCTGAGTTCAACTCATTATGCATACGTACTATTGTTACGGCTTTTGTCGTCAGGAGTACAGCAAAACTAACTAATGACTGTTTTAAACTCAGCTTAGCCTACTACCATGGGTAATAACTACCCCTTGTGTTTAAATACCCCTGGTGTTAATAAAGAGTTAAAACAAGTTTAATTGAATTTTATCTGATTTTAAACTAGCCGACAGCATATTTGTATGATCCATTCTATAGTCCAAAGCTATTGCAACCTTTATCATACATTTATCAAAACTTCTCAAAATATGCAGTGCTTATCTTTATATTATATTTTTTTTGTTGGGAGATGTCGTTGATCGCAAAAAGTATGACGCTAGAGTTTTTATTAAATTTTGCATTTATTTTATTTCTGTTGTGGCTCTTTGAAATACCCGAGTGTCATATACCAATTTGTAATCACATTTGTAATTGAATTTTTAAAATAATCTAAAACCTCCTCAAGATTATGTCGATAATATTTCAGGCTATGGTAAAATGTTAACTAATTTAATTTGTATGTCGAATTGTCTAACATATTCCAGATTGATGAAAGTGCTTTTATTTTCTATAACTTCTTCTCTTGGACTTTGTTGGATTGTAGGTTTAATACTACTTTGTATTAAATTGAAGTGACAATATCGTGTATTATTTACAACAACGCCTTTTTAGTTATTACTAATCAAATTTCGTGCAATTTTAACAAAATTATATGGAATAACTTTCTGTTACAAACATCGAAAGAATTTAAATGTTTTTTTATTAACCATAACATAAACTGAATAAAGATTCACCTTATACACAGTTTTCTTTTCGAATATGAAAATTAAAATCAATTTTTTATCTTAATTTAGATTAATTATTAGTATTCAATAATAATCCCACCAACATAAAATTTCTTTATAAAATTAATTTTTTACTTACATTTTTGTTTCAATAATTCGTTGACTCTATTCTATACAAAAACAAAGCTTACACTATTGGAATTTTTTACACGTTGTACAATTGCACTTCTAGTTACACAACTGCATATTTTTTTGTCTAATAAAATTTTATTGTTTTGTTCTTTTGCTTTGGTGAACAGATTAGCTTTAATCACAATACAACGAATTCACAAAATAATTTGTTTCCAGGGGCACATGCACCTGCCACACTTTACAGATGATAGAGATAAATTGCACAAAAAGGCATTAATGGAAGCAACTAGATGTGCAGAAGATAAAAAATTAGGGAAAGTTTATTCTGGAGATGATATGAATATAACAAAAACAAATCAAAAGCCAGAAAAAAGACGTGGAAGTTTAGATTTATTAACAAGAAGACTTCATTTTCCATTTTGTCATGCAAAAGAAAAACCCCATTCAGAATTAAAAACTGAATATGGCTTAATTGGTACTGCGATGAAAACAATATTGCTAGATGATTTCAATTTAATTGAAGAAATTGGTCATAGCGCTCCAAATACACCAGATATTGTAACAAGCTTTGATGATTTATCACAAAACGATACAAAAAATATATCAGATAATGATAAAAGTGATTTAAATACGAAAAGAACGAAAACGGAATTTTGTATACCAAAAATAACTTTACCGACAATTCAAAATTCAATCGAAACCTCGTATTATTCTTCCCAGCCAGAATTGAATCAATCAGCAATGTCACCAACAACAATAGGGATGCCTTTTGTATCATTAACAAATTTAAATGTTAGCACAAGTAGTTTTTCTAGTCAAACTACAAATTCAATTAATATCCCATCAGATATTCCAAATTCTCCCTCAATTGGATTTTCATCCAAATTTATTAATCCTAAAAATCGTTTGCTACCATCAGATGTTGTTAAAAAATTAGATAATGCTAGAAGTAATGTTTTGTCATCATCTTACACAAATTTGAGTACTAACAAAGCGCCATTGCTTGCCCCATTTCCTTGCCTTAAACACTCTAGATCTGAATTAGCAACAGCTACAGCTAGTCCTGGCGGTAAAGCACTAAGTGGTCATATACGAACTGAATCAGTTGGCTGTAAGGTTGTACAAAGTCCAGCGAAAATTGGTAATTCAGCACCAACTGGAACTGTTACAACAAATAAGGATGCTGGTATTCATAGAAGATCATCCGATTCTGATTTAAGTGTTACACCAAAAGGTATGTAAATAGTTGATATTTTTTAATTAAGTAATTTTGATTATATTTATTATAAAGCAATATAAAAGTGCTTTTATTAGAGATGTGTACGAAATAATTGTGGCAAAGAATTTTTGTTTGTAAAACATAATCTGCAGAAAAAACGCTTTGAATAGGTTTTGGAAAATAGCAACAGGAACAATAGCAGATTAACAGTATTGAGAGCTATGGATATAAATAGTTTTGGAAAAATAAGGATAGACTTTTACTGACGAATACTTATGTATAGTACACCCTCTTTCTTCGTCCAAACTACAGCTTACGAATTCGTTCATAAACAGAATAACGCGGCTGTGGATCTTCTGGTCTCGTATAACAACAAAGAGCAAGGTTTATCGCGATCAGCATTTGCCAAATTACACCAAGTAGTGCCATATAAAAAAAACCCCATTCTTAGATTTTCAAGAAGATTCTCGTCTATAGCATTAGTCCTTTTTCTCTTCAGATCACCTGCTTCTTCATTTAGCTGGCATTGTTTTATTTTGTAAAGTATAAGTGATTTAAAATTGCAAGTCTAATAAATGATTATGAAAATCATGTCAATAATAAACTTGAATAAATTGGTACTGAAAACCAGTGTCAGAGACATCAAAACGACAGTAAACGTTATCGGAAAAACAACAATATCATTGAACCACAGCCTATTATTAAACACCACAAGGTATTCAAATTTACATTATGAACGTTGAAATCACTCGCAATAATGATTTCACACTTCAGTTGGGAGGATATTAATCCGTAGATCTATTCAGAGATAGTATAAAATACTAAGAAGGTGCAAAAGTAGGCTATCCAAACCTGATTACCCCAAGGAAAATGTCAATTTACGTTTGCGCTGATAGGGTAGATATAAAGAGTAAGAAGATGCAAATTTCGTATGTTTTAGTTTTCCCAGAAACAGACAGACAAAAATTTTGGTTGAAAATGCTATAACTACAACAATTAAAGGAATAATGGCGTGTGCTACCCCATTAAGAGGACGAGGAAGGATAACTCGGCATATCGGCTCCAATCTAGAGTAGATTAGACAGTTGTGTACAGATTTTAAACTACTCTACTTAAATAAAAGTCTTAATCATTATTTTGATAATGTGGTAACGTAAAAAAGTCTTTTGGCACAACGATTCAGAAATAGTTACCCTTTTCTAGAAATTCTCACCAATAATAGAAACCCTTTTTAAACGACTCAGCATCGCCCTCGCAAGGAGATTAACAATATGCAAAATATCCTAACATCAGCTGAAGAAAGTGACGTTTCAGTCGAATTACGACTTTCAGCACAGGGGCCTAGAGTGGAAATGCTAAGTTGAGTTTAGGCCCATGTATTTTCTTCAACTCAAACGACTTGTCGTGTCGTGACGACTCGACATTCAGCGCAGGGGCCACAGTCTGCTATTGGAGGCGATCAACGTCATTGTTTTTTTTGTTGCTTATTTTTACTTGAGAGAGCAGCTGACATCTGAATCTAGCTTTTACTAGAAAGTGGTCTGATTCACAATTCGCAGGATACTGGAGACTGCCCTTCTATCTATGAGTATATGGTCTTTTTAATTACAGTATCTTTCGCTAGGAGATTGCTATAGAATTTTCTGAATGTCCTTTCTTGGGAAATATGTTGAATTGACGATCATAATTTGCTCATTGCAAGTCGATAACAATTTCTCCGTTATATTGTTTGATATTTCATGAAGACTTTCCTTTCCAATGGTCGGTCTGTGTCAGTTATCTCTTCCAATTCAGGTCTCCTATCACCATCCTCATTATCATTCGAAGCGGCTGTATCGTATACGTGCTCATGGTTATAATAAAAAGTATCTTTGGTCGTGTCCTCTTTCTCTTCCGTCTCTGTATGTTCGGCTATGATCGATAGGATGAAGAATTTCGTTCGCCTATGATCGATAGAATAAAGAATCGTATTAAACATAGTCTTAAATTCTTCGTTGGTTTAAACTCTATAATATTATGTATAACGGACTTGTGTATTATGAATCCTACTCCCAGATGATGGCCTCTTCCGCAGCTGTAGAATATGCTGTAGTTACTAAGGTCAATTGTTCGGTCTCCTAACCATCTAATCTCTTGTCTCGCGAGTATTTTGATTTTGTATCTGTTCACTTCATTTTGTGATTTAACTACTCCAGTTCTGTACAAACTTCGCGTGTTTCATGTTCCGAAAGTCATTTCCAGGTGTTGTCGTAGTCGTTGCTTCGTAAGCTTTGCTGGTGGTTTCTTAACTACTGTGTTTGTTGGGTAGTTAGCCCAACACCCAACCACCCGACCAGGAGCACCAGATCCTTGAATTTTACCCCATCGGATAGGGTGAGCCAGCCCTATATGAAATTTATCGTATTTATCACAACTTGAGGATTTTAACATTATCGTCCAACAAGACAACGAATTTCATCAACAATTTTTAAACGAAAATGTGACTACGAAGATAACAAAGTGAAAACAGATATTGACTGTGTAGCACCTCATTAGTTTTTTTTAATGGATACCGCTACACTATTAAGCAAATTTAATTAAAATCACATTTTATCATCACATTGCCAAGGATAAATTTCAAGGGATCGAATCTAAACAATTAAAAAAGTTATGCATCTAAATACTAAATAACAACTGTAAATAAAGCGTACATATCTCTAAGATCCATAAAAATCCATTAATATAAAATCTAGGAAATAAAATATTTAAAAGATTTTATAACTTTGTCTATATATAAATATATTAAAAACCGCAAAAAAATAAAAAAAAAACAAAATTATTATTGAAATTTTAATTTTGGAACGCATGTTTACAGTTTTTGGCCGCAAAAGTGAGTACTAGCAACGAAATAAATGGGTCAATGTAAAATTTCTATAATAATATTGTAATTATAATTTTGGTTAGTTCAATGTAATAATTTTTTAATTGACAAAACAATGAGTAAAAACTTAATACTGTAATCCCTTACATATTAACAAAATAAATAAAACAGGATGAAGAAAAATAATAAATTAAAGAAAACTCATTAATTTGTCCATTAGTATAACACAAATAAACGTAATGAATTTTTCTTAATTTTGAAATTGGTCAAATAAAAAATCTGTTTTTTTTTCATACTTAATGAATGCTGTACTTGTAAGTCTACTAATACAGAATATGTCTGCCACTTGGTAGAGTACTATTTCCTTGGATTGATGAGGCGAAATAAAATTGTTGTAAGATTAAAATTGCGCATAAGATTTAACGCGTGTTGTAATTATTTCAGAGAAACAGATTTCAAACAGTGTTTTTTTGTGAATGAATATTCTTATACTTATACTTATAAAGTTGTAGTTTGCTTTTCCACAAAATGGCTATTAGTAAAAACCATACTTCTTCACCATTTTGATAAGCTATAAATCATAACCCCGTAATAAGAACAGGATTACATAATTAATTTAAAAATTGAATTGTAGCTTCAAATGATAATAAAATTATAAATACAGATTATTTATTTTCTACTGGGTTGTTTGGAAAGTGATTTCGTTTTTTATAGTACATTAATATTGTAAGTAATTATATATTTATTATTTAGGTTCAATACATTCTGTTTCTTTTCTTATTATTAATGATTCTGTGCTTGTGAAACTTCGGATCTTTGAATTGCTCCTTGAAGTGATTTTTGATATTCTCATTTGTTCTCTAAAGAGATATGTAAATGGCGAGTCCAAATCTGACGAACACCGTGAGTGCTATAACGATCGCTCAGCAGATTCTAGCAAGTTATCAAACTAATCTTTGGCTTGATGTTTTTGTAGTTTAATGCTGCCCTCTTCTTTTTCATGGAAACGCTAAATTGGTGGATCGCACTTCCCACTTAATTGTGAAATGAGACTGCTTCAATGTGATTTATTTCATCAGGATCAGGTTAAGGTCACATCCATTATTTCTTCTTCTTCTTCTTTGACGGCTCTACAACCCAGTTCCGGTTTTGGTCCTGGCCTCTGGCAATGGGTCTCGATTTGGAGCCGATATCATCCAGTTTTGGTATCCCTAAACACTGGACGTCCTGGTCTACGCCATCCTTTCAGCGGAAGTCTGCCCCCTGCAAGATTATTTATCTCGAGTCAAATTTCAACAACACAAGATAGACTTTATTAACGCAATAAGGCGCACTATGGATGGGGGGTTTGCTATTGCTTCGCAAAGAGCAAAACAAGAGCATCACTCTTAGCCGTTTATGTTTTTTTTAATTATGATACGTGTGACTAGCCAAGTTAATACAGCGAGGGGAATCTTTTTCGTTGAAATCATACATCCCCCCCGCCCGGGGCACACCCTCACTTTATGCTCCAGAGTGAAATATCTGGGTCTAATACTGTCATAAAGTTAGGAGGGGTCCAGAGGACGGCAACAATAGGGCAACAGGGACCTTGAGATGAGAAGATGCCCTACGAGTGCCCTTCATGTTCTCTTGCAGCTACTTAATGGCGACCTTCACATCAAACACCTAACCTCTTATAGTGCCCCCAGGGAATGCAGGGGTTGGAACTTGACCTTCCTACCCGACGGTATGGTCGCCGCAACCACAGACTATCTTCCTCCTAATTGCTTTAGCAAGGACTTCGGTCAAAATACCCTCAAGAAGAGAGTGGAGAAACGAAGACGTTCTGAAAGAGTTCGATATACGAATATTCACCGACGGCTCCAAAACGTCAGAAGGCGTCGGGCAGGGGTTTATTTAGAGACCACTAATAGTTCACTTTCCTGGCACGTCCCGGTGCACGCTACTATCTCTCAAGCACAAAATGCTGATGATCCTGAAGGCCTGCCAGACAATGAACTAGGAACCTACCAAAGCATTGAAGCTTTCATAGATAGCCAAGCCTCTATAAAAGCTCTGGAGTCAATAGTAATACGCTCCAAGCTGCTGGAGCGATGCACAGCTGTGTTAGAAAGGCTCGGTAGAAAGCACAACGTGACTCTCGTCTAGGTTCCTTCCTACTTCCTTTGTAAATGCCCAACTTTAGCTAAAGTCAGGCAGCGCACACTAGGCAGTCACGTTCTGGAAAACTTCAAAGAGATCTCCTGACTTGAGATCAGATTACTGATAACATTCCTAGGATGGCTTTAGACATCCGTCACACCCGACCAAACAACGACTGAACCTAGGTTCACGAGTTGGGGCAAACACGGCCCGCCAGAGCGCTAATTGGGCCTCTGGTCGCACTGTATGCAACCTTACACCTAACCTAACCAAACGTCGAGCTTTGAAGCAAACAAATGATCACAATCGACAAATTCAAACTCGTTGCAATTTCTCATAGCTTTGTTGCAATTTTATCTTCATAGCTTTAACTTTCCTTCCAAAATATCGTGTATCTATGCTTGAAAGTAAACTACATTTTTCAAATCCGTTTTGCTACTAGCTAGTTCTGTTACGTTATTTGGTCCATACACTTCATACAGCTTCTTTCTCCACTGAACACTATTCTTACCTTTTCAAAGAAATACGTTGCTTTTATTTTCAATTTTTGATAAAATATAAAAAATACACTTCAGAATAAAATGACCTGATTAAATATGAAAATCTAAATTACTTTCCGAATAACCCAATAGAATTTGTTAAATTCGCTTCATCAATACACTCTCGTACATCTCAAGTACTTTACCAAGTTACAGAAATATTCTGTATAAAACCATACATAATCTGTTTCCTCTATCACAAAAAGAAATTATATTATATTATCTGTAGCCCAAATAATTTAAAACTAAATATGCTTGATTTATGGTCCAAAACATCAGAAAAGAAAACTAAAAACTTCTTTATAAATGTATACCTAACACTGCAAACAAATAAACTTTCATGCCATGTACTAGTTTATAGTGAATGTATTTGTTATTGTTGTAAACCACGTTTTAATTTTCAGGAAATTCAATTTGCATTGCCAGTGAGCGTCTGGTTGCAGCTACAAATATGATGCGATTAAATGCACCAGCAAGTCTCAAGGCAGCAAATCAAGAAAATCTAGATATGTTGGAATATCCTTTCTTAACAATGGCTAGGTATCCACCAGGATTTATTTTACATCTTGGTAAGTGTTTATGAAATATTTCAAAACAATAGTTGAACAATCAGCGCTGCTCTACAATAAATACTTTTGTACATTACGATATCTGAAATTTAAAAGTTAACCAGCAAAATCTATAGAGGATAAAAGATCTAGAAGCATATAAATTCTTAGATTAATCTCTCAATTTTTAGCATCAATTTCATTGGTTTAGAAATTAAATCATACTTCAGAATGTAACTGGAGTTTTTAACTATCTCCTCTTCCGAATATCTTTTGATTAAACATACAACTTTTCCAGGAGCAACAGTTGCTGCAAGGTCTGTAAAACTTTTGGAAAGAGTTCCTAATCCAGATGAACCAGAAACACGAGATTCTTGGTGGACAGAACTAAGAATGGAAATCAGATCACACGCTCGTGCTTTAGGATGCAATGTAATCTTAGGATATTCCGAAGTTACTACTATTTCGTAAGTTTTTCAAAAAAACAAAAGAAATTTTTCTATTATAAATTCCAATCCCCAGCGATGATGTTTGCGTCCTTTCTGCAACAGGAACAGCAGCTGTTATAAACATGACATATAACGGAAATACATCACAATTTGATTTGTCCCATTCATCTAAAAAAGACTTGATGGTCTCCTCATTAGAAGAAAAAGATATTTTAAAAGATATAAAAAATTGTATTCGTGATTTTGGTGATGGGACAAACAAAGAATGCTCCACATCACTTGGTACAGGCACAAAAAATCTATTTGCCAATTCATTCATACAAAATCTTGGATGCAGCATGTGTCATATACCCTATAGTCAAGCGTCAGTTCCCTTCAATGTTAAAATGAAAAAATGTGCAGTATGTAAAAGAGGAAAAGTTCCAGATGTAATTCTTGCCACAATTGAAATTCCAGAAAATTTATTAATTACTGGCAGAGGTTGCTTTATGCAGGCACAAGTTGTTCGTGCTAAAAAAGATTTGAGATCAGAATCAAATGCCAAAGAAATTTCTGATGGTCTTCCGTTTTTAGAATATGAGCTTCATAGATTACTTATAAATAAATTGAAGGCCAAAGGTATGAATGCAATTTTTGCACTTAAAGCGCACGTTGCAATTGGTGAGAAAATGATGGCAGTAATAGCAACTGGAACTGCTGTTTATTTATCAGCCTTACCTCCGCCAACAGTTCCTAAAATAGTAGCTGGAAACTCATGGAATGATACTGCGAGATTAAATGAGCTACAAAAATCCTTACAAGAAACATATGACAGAAATCGTGAAATTTATCAATTAAAATCTTTAGAGCCATTGTTACAAAATGGAAAACAATCAGACACTGATGATTCGGAAGATGAAATTCCGGAATTAGATTTAAACACCGGCAATAAAGACACTTGTGTATTAGAAGTAGATGATATTGAGGATTTAGAGATAATATCGTTATTAATGGAACCATGTCCGCCAGAAGGATTTCATGTTGTTAACACACAAACCGTTCCTGGATTACATGACATGGAAGTTGTTAGAAATTTACAAATGTTCACCCAAATATGGCGAGCAAAGCTCTCTGTTGGTCAAAGCCTCGGTAATTTCCCAAAACATTTTCAAAGGTAAACATTTAATTGCTTAAATAAAATAATATATTACTAAATCTTTTTTTTTAATTTTACTTAAGATTACTGCAAACTGTTTATTTTAAATTAAGAAGTATGATTCCGTGTGCAATATGTGACTTAAGATTTAGGCTTGATTTGCCCGACAGTGTAAGTTGCAATCCCATCAATTTTTGCTTCATCATTATAACACTTCATATTTTCAGGATGAAATTCAACTTTTAGTTACCGGTATGGCTTTAGGTTTAGGTGAACCATCCAAACTTACAAAACTCCGAAGAAAAGTTACTGCTACTAATGGTGTCACCAATACCGAAAATACACCCTTAACAAATGGTCACATAGGCAATGGCAAGAAATCACAGGATGAGGAACTAATTTTTAATTTAGAAGAAGATTCAGCTAGTGAAAGTTCTCCTTCAGCATTGCCAATGTCTAGTGCTAATTATGGGTCACATTCGTTTAGATTAAGAAAGACATCACCATCACGGACCAAATTCAATTCAGTACGCCTAGCAAGACATGTATAAATAAATTTTTGTTTTTCTAGATTTGTGAATATTAAATTTCAATTTTTTGCAGACACCGCTCCGTGATCGTTACGGTGTTGATATAACTCCACTAAGTTATGTACCGGGCGGTAAGATTGAAAAGTACTTAGGTAATTTGAATTTCTTCTTTATTCGGGAAAGTACATCTATTAGAGAAAATGGTGGAATCAGTGGATTTGTTCATAGTTTTATTACAGAAGTAAGTTTTTATTTTTATTTTAAATAAAATATTCTAAATAAACAGTAGGTCTGTGCACACGTACAGAAGTCTTACCTTTAGCATTTGATCCTATTTCTGAACAGATCTCAAATCTCTCAAAGAGTAAAATCATTGTTGGCAGTGATTTTAACGTTTATAATGTAAATTGGCTAAATTACTCAAATGGCACCTGTTAAATCTTGCTTCATGATGGACAAGCCATGTGCAACTCGAACAGCGATATCAACCTTATTCTTTATTGGGGCTATAAAAAAGTGCTGATTTCAACACATATAAAACGAAGTAATTTTTAATCTCTATCAAAAAATGCAGTATTACCTATGGACGGTTTGGATCTAACGGCCGTAACGCCTTAAGCGGAACATGCATCTGGGACTTGCAATAAAATGATCACATACATCAAATCGCTTAATAAGCAAGATTTCTAAAGAGGTACAATTTGCACCTTCAACCAGTGGCTCGAGATGTAAAGTGAAAAACTGCGTTATAAAATTATCCGTGATCATAATTGCGGCGCAACTTCATTAATGTGTCGAATCATCTATGCCCTTCAGCTTTTGAATGGTTGCTGCCGTACACTTTCGCTTTCTTCTTTCTTTACTTGATCTGGGCGGCTAATTGAGTACACCATTTCGGGAGATAATGCAACTATCAAATTTTTGCCGCAAGAAAGTCATTGTTTTCTTGGCTGTTTGGCAAGTTGCACCATCCGATTGAAATCACTTATTGTCCTCATCCATGGCCACAAAAAATTTATTATCATGGCGCGCGATAGCCTATGTTATTCACGGTGAAGTTGGAAACAGATACAAGCGTGTGGGCGGTGCGGGCAGTAGTGGTTCCACAGTATACAGCGAGTTTTCACTGACAAATCATTGCGTGGCTTGCGTTTCCTCTCATCTTTCACACATAACAATAAAATCTGTGCGTGTGTTTGTTATTGGTGATTGTGTTTGGGAATTTGAAGCTATCTCGGACGCGGCAACGCGGAAACATTGCCCGCACCGCAAGCGCACATGTATCTGTTTCCAAATTAACAGCTTGGCCGACTTCATTTTTCGCACTTTCGCCCGCACCAAATAGTGACTTTTCGCCTTCTCATCAACACAAAACGTCAATTCGCCGAAGATCGTAAAGTTGACACCCATTGACGTTTGCTAACCATTTATTCGGCTTATTGGCTACGCATCAAATGGCTCGTGGACTTCAGTTCCTGGGTACCTGGAATTAATGCACGATTTTAAAGATTGTGCGTTCGGTTAATCGATTAAACGGACTGAAAAGTCACTTAGTGCGCTTTTCTTGAATGCCCATTTTCACAATGGGCTTGGATAACCTTTAGCCCTTGTTCGACTGTGAACTCACGATGAGAAATGTTAAAACCGAAAGCAAAAAACATTTGGCTTTTAGACATATTTCCCTATCGGAATGGGGAAATCTCTAATGGGCCACTCTTTACATAAACTTGACTGTAGAACGATCTTCTCCAGTAAATATTTCCGAACTTGTCCAACAACCTAGAGTTCAAACGTAAGGTCCATTGCCACCTCCTCGAGAAACCTCCAAACCCCCTTAATCTATTATATCCTCTTCTATACTTCTAACTAAGCTTATTACTACACATTACTCTATGACATGGTGGAATATGGTAGTACAAAGGGTGATTCCTAAGCTTAGTTTATCACTGCATGTGACTAATCAATCTGCATGCATACCCCGCAATTTCAAATCCTAAATCTCCCAAGGGACACCCTGCACTATACGAGTATGTGCCATACAGAAACGATTGATCTATTGAAACATCACAGAGAAAATGACTAATACAACTACTTTTGTAATGATTTTTTAACTTTGAATACACAAATTAAAACAAAAACTAATATCATATTTTTCAGATGTTGGCAGTTGTAAGAGCCCATATTTCTGCTCTTGGCGGAAATGCAATGGTCTCTTTTTACATGACTGAATTAATTTTGGTTGACAATCAGCATAAAAACCAGGTATAATTACAACGGAAAATAATATAATTATCTCATAAAATTAATTGATATCAAATATTTCCAGGGACAATGCTTAATCAGTATCGGTGGTGATGTCGTATATGTTTCATACTTCTCAGATGACTGATACATAAAGTTACGGGGTATCTAGCGTTTATTTTACCTTTCACGACCCAAAAGTGTTCTCTATTAAAACGTGAATAATATAAAAACAACAAAAAAACGCCGACAATTTAGTAAAATTTATATTTCGAAGCAATAATTGCCAAATAACACAAATCATAACTTAAAATTACTTAAAAATAAAAGAAAATTATATTTTTACATGAAACGTCACACAAATATTCTGGTCTATAGAAAAATATTTTCCTCTCTTTAAATGTATGTAGATTAATTTTAGTGAAAATTTACACTTATTTCTTGCTCCTTTTGTAATTGCACTTAAGTAATTACATTATACTAACATGACATTATTGTAAAAAAAATAAAGAAAGAAAGAAAAAAATGTTCCCTTATAATCGAAACGAGTTTGTAAAATACATATAATTGGCTAATTTTTACCAAATAAGAATTTTGTAAATATAAGGAAAATGTAGTTGTAACATTGATTATATAATAATCCCAAAAAAAAGCTTCGTTCCCTATTAACAAGACTGTTTTTATCTAATTTTTTTTTGCAATAACATTTTATTTTATTGTAGTTATGTACAAAGTTCTACATAGACTTTTTTTAACTACAAAAATTTATTAAGTAATAATTAAGGAATGCAATAAATTATTAAATATATAAATTATGCTATAAGCAATCAAATACTTGTTGGTATCCGCTGTTTATTGTGCTGCCGGTCTTGTATTTGCATAATTGTTTTTGTTATTCTTTAATCAAGGAAGAAATGTATAAAAGAAATTGAGTCAACTTTGATTAAAATTGGATCCTTAGAAACATATGCAAAATTATACTCAGAAACATTAAATGCTTTTAAATATAAATTTAGATAAAATAAATCCTTTTTTTATTTTATGACAATTTTATGAACACACATTCCCTGCTGTGCTAGGATTTGATTAGAATGTAATAATTGTGTTTTTAAACAATCTTCAAATAGCGCAGATGGGATGCCGTGGGCTCATTATTAATAAACACATTCATTTAATTAAAGAGGCACACACGGGTATTCCGTCAACTGTTGTGGAACCGATTTTTTAGGATAGAAGAGTAAAACGAAAATGTCAAATACTTATTTTTAGCGAAGTTGTAAATTTAAACAGGTAGCTAGTTTCCGGGTAGCTCTTTTCCCAGGTAGGAAACAAAATTTTTATTCTAAGAAGAGCCTAAGCATAGCTGTAGTGTGATTCGTATGTAATAAAAAAGTGTGGAAGCAATAGAGGTACATAAGAATGAAGAGATACGATTACAGCTAAAAAAGGTATATTGTCGCACGCAAGAAATACTCGTACATAGTAAAGAAGATTTATTCTTTCACACTGAACCTCTAAAACAAAAGAAACAAGGAATAGTAAAAGGAAATTACCGCACCTTTTATTCTTCTCTAAAAAAAAACATTCCTGACAACAAAAAATAGAATTTGTGATGTTGGTTGAAAGGGATGTAAAGAAATTTGTTTTAGGCAATTCTAGACTATTAGTTTACTGCATTCTTCTTGTAGAGGTTAGATGAATGAGTGTTTATCGGGAAGGATACTTTCGATCTGCATTAGTATTTTTGAAATGTTATTCGAGTGTGATGATCATGTTTGGAGTAAAAAATATTGAAGGGTACGGATTTTGGATTCAATTCAGAGTGAGTACATTTCTAGTGATCTAATTTTATTAAATTAAGGATTTTATATAGATCTAATTTTATTAAATCTTACATACAAATGTGACAATTTTGATAGTAAATTTATGTGCTGTTTATGATAAGTTAGTTAGTTAATTTAATTTATTAATTCGTGTCACCTAGACCATAAATTAAGTCTAACCATTGTATATAAATATTTAATAGCACAAGTGAAAATGCAGAAGTTGTTAATGTGCCTCCTTTTCAACCTTATTGAGTACGTTATGTGTGTTTCAAAAGAGTTGTGTATTTTTTCAAAGGCGGATACTATACTATCTATCCTTTATAAGAAATAGTAAAGAATTTTGTGTTACTATTTCTGCGATTTGAGAACCACATCGCAACGTAATTAAAAAATAGTGTACATGAACCTGACGTTTTTAATTTTCTCAAAGTGATTTAAACATTATATGTATAGAGAGGCACACTTCATCAACTGATTCTAGATCTGCTCAAATGGTGATATTTATTAACTGCGACAATCACCAATATCTATCGAGTAATATTATAGTCCTTTTTCTCGCTGTAGGAGCATAGGGCTAGAAAAAAACTTATTCAGCGTATCGTGCTTCTGACTATTTGCACAATTCTAGACCAAGTTTTATTAACCTCGTACAATTCTTCAAGCCTAGTGCGTCGCGAGTTACTAAGTAGTCATCCTTCTATCTATCCTAAGGGCGGCTAGTTCTATTTCTTACTATAATAATGTTATACTTGATTAATTTGACTGATTTTACAGTCTATAAGATTTTATTACTAAGTAAGCTGTAGAGTAACTGGCCTACTTTTAAGCGGTAGAGTAACTTTACCACGGTGCTATCCCACTCTACTCTACTATAACCGAGTTTTCATTAGGTGAGTTCACAGGATAGTTAGTACTCGACCAGTATACTCTACCACTAATTCTACTAGTGAAAACCCGGCATAAAGGATTGCAGCGCATATGATTTGAAGATATATGCTTCTCCATTGATTTAGTTACATGCCGAGATTGTCATAAGTTTTCAATATTCGAATTTGCCATTGACTCTCAGTCGCCGTTTTGAAAATTGTTTACTCATTTTAAATTTTCTATGAAATCCAAATAATTTAAAAAAAATATGGCTTATGCATAATTTAAAAAAAACATTGTTGTGCTCGAAAAAAAAACGAAAAAAATGTACACGACAGTTTTAACACTGAGGCCCCGGCGAGATTCGAACTCGCGATCTCCTGTTTACTAGACAGGCGCTTTAACCAACTAAGCCACGGCGCCGTTATGGAGAAGTGTTCATATACACTTGAAAACCATTTCTAGTATGCATTACAGAAATTCATATTCGAATGTTTTGTTTATAAATAAGATTAAATTTTATTTACCTTATTTCTTCTAATATTTAATATAAGCAATGAATAGTGAGAATTAAAACAAGAAATACAAGGCATCCTTTTTTGCGGTGTTATGACTTGCTATTAGGGGGCAATAAAAATAAATAAGTTTTATCAAAATAAATAATTAGAAAAAGTTAGCTTATCCTCTTTAAACAATATTGCACGAAAAGCTTCTAAACAATATTATTTACAAAAAAAACGTCGTAATATATTGTAACTGCAGCAAACTTCATGTAGCAGTGGGTGAGAGATTGAAGAAATTTGTAATCGCTTCTGTTTTCGGGAAATTTCTGGTTTTGCTTCTTTTTTGTAAATAAGGTTTTGCCTGAGGTATTAAATCCCTGTATTTTTTAGTTTAAGTCCAAGCTTCGAACTCAGAAAATGTCTACTTTTCTTGCACTCCTCAAGTAGTTTTGAATTTCCAAGAATTTTTTATGAGATACATAAATAATATAAAATCGTATTTTGGATGGAACATTTTGCAATGCAATGTTTCCTAGTGATATGATTGATAATCTTTGTTAGATTTTGTTTCCAGACGTAATGGTTAATAATTAATTAAAAATAAATAACTTTATTTCAACCACAATCATAACAAAAACTGGAAAGCTAGCAAGACGTACAGAAGACTGGAAAAAATAACTTCAAGATGCCTCTAGTCCTACAAGGACTGTAGCTCCATTTAAGAAGTAGATCTATCCTTGCTTCAAGGCTTATCATACGCAGCCCTAACAATATACATATTCCATTCTTCATCCGTTCATCTTTAGTCAATTGCAATCCCTCTAAAGTTGTAGTGCACATTAGGGGATATGCCGTAGTTGGAAATTTTATTACCCACATTCGAAACAGGTATGGGTTAAGTGACTAGCTGCCACTGACCAATTAGAAGAGTAAATGCTAATACGAGTATTTTAACTTAATGTTTTTGAGTGTTAAAGGATGTGAACTTGGTTTTTTTATTATTTAATTTTGTGATCCTTTAGGGAAAAGGGAGAAATACCATAAGTTCAAAGAGATGATAGAACCTGAGAGAATTATAGAACCTGTTATTCAAGGTATATCTCTTAAGCATTCAAACAAACTTACCACTATCAATAGCTTTTTTGACGACATTGAGTCAATGCGATTTCAGCACCGATTTCTCCTACAAATAAAGACTTCCCATGATTTTGCACCTGAAAAACTCCTCACAGTATCTGTTCAAAAAGAATGGACATGTCCTTTGACTACTCTGCCAACGTTGCGCAAAACAATGTAGATTTATTAATAGTAGCAGGATGGTCAGAAAATCCTTGATTGTTTATTTCAAAAATATCTACAATGTTCGAGAACAGCTATTGGAAGCCCTGCCATACACTCGGGTCAAAATGAATCGCTCTTTCACAAATGTAGGAGGAGGCGCTTACTGGTGCCTGTCTGTTGCTTTCAGAGGGATGTCGAACATAAATGAGCTACGTTGAAATCTGTGTGAGCCTTTGTAAAAAGATTCGATTCTGTTATCGACCATATTGCAAATGCATTCTTCGCCATTCTTAAGCATTTTATTACGCGAAGACTGCAGTGATTAGACCAACGAAGGAGGAATTCAATATATTAGATGCCTAACAAAAGTTACACTATTGTTTTTTCCACATCTCGCCCAAATGGCTGATTCATGTCCTAATATCCTAGGCGTTACATTAATCGAGGGCGATGGTATGACGACATATTCCAAATCGCCAAACAGCCATCCCAATGCTTGGAATTTCTTAAGAGATGCCATTGTCTCCTTCAGTCAAGCAGCACGAGCTGAAAGTTTTACATTCTGCTGCACCTTGAATACAACTTGTTTATTTGTGTTGGAGCGTCGAAGCATGTTTTATTCTGGCTGGTTAATGGGCAAAACCGCATCAAACTAAAACTTGGCGATTCTGGCACTTTTTGCTGTGCATTGAATGACTCATTGAGCATAAGCCACCGTTGGATTGATACAGTCTTGGAAAAATTTTATCGTTATTATTCTAGCGACTGTTGGGCATTAAACGCACTTCTGCCTACGAATTTCCTGCAACACAAGACTAGCTTGCTCGGCTCACCCTCATAGCCTATAGAACAACTCGACTGGTAGAACAATCTACTACAGGCAGTATTTGCGAACTCGCATAACATGTTTAAACTTACGGTTCATCGCCATCTCCTTAACCACACAAGACTTTTTTAATTTATCCTTTTATCTTCTACCCTTTAAACTCACGGTATACAGAAACAAGGTAATGTAACAGAGACTGACAACTTCGAATATCGTAGAAATTTCTGTCTAGTAGTATAAACGGTGATGCCTAAAGTTAGTGCATCACAAAAAAGGAGCCATCTCGATTCTTCATTGGCCAATATTTTTGAGTTCGGCTAGACAAATATCTCTTGCGGGCCACAAGCTGTTGCGCTGTCCTGAACAATGCCCTTTCACCTTGAAATTCTTTCATATTATTTTTGCTATGATTTACCATTGCTTACTAGGAAATCAACGGGATTGGTGAGTGATGTGCAACCAGATCTCCATCCCAATATCCTACTGCGACCTTTAAGTGGTGCATCCATTTAGTGACAACCCCCAGCGGAAAGGAGGAGAACGTCTGTAGTAGGTGATAGGGACCAAACCGTTCAAACCATACTAAGCCAAAATGAAAATGTCATCAGGCCCGTTGGGAGCGGGCGTGCAGAGTGTGCACCGCACGCGGGCGGCACTTTCAGGGGGGCGACAAACACAACAATCTCGTCATCGAACTCATGCCATAACAATTCCATGTATTGATCTTCTTAAAAAATAAACCGATAAACCGAAAACGTGTGCAAATTCAAACCACTTAAGGGGAGCTGCTACATTGGAATTTTTTTTGTCGATTTTTTTTACATAAAAATGTTCCTTTATACATAGGTGTATAATACGTACGCGAAATTTAAAATCTTGTCTGATCTTGTCGTAGTTTGTCTTGTTTTGTTCCTAAATTATATTTTTTTGAAAAATATGCTGCCAAATTTTTATTTTTTGACCAAATCGTTATATTTTGGTACCGATTGTAGAAAATATTGTCTTCTTTAATATGCTTTTTTTTCATACATCTGGAAACAAAGTTATCGTGACTAAGGGGGCATTCAAGTATTACGTAACGCAATTTTTGAATATTTTTGACCCTCCCTCCCCCCATGTAACGCGCCGTAACGTTTTTCTGTACTCCCCCTACGTAACGTTACGTAACACGAACACCCAAGTGACAATTTTTACCTAAAAGTCACAATTGTGTTGCGCAAAGTTCCGGGAAATCGCTAAAATACCTTTGTTATTGTTTTAATCGCGTTTGCGGTAATAATAAATAAAACAAGAGATTTCTAACTCGCCAAGTTGGGAGATTTTAATTCCCTAGTTTTTTATTTAAATAAAAAAAATGTTACGTAACGCGATTTTCGAACCCCTCTCCCGCCCCTGTAACGCATCGTAACGTTTCACAACCTCCCCCCTCCCCCCAAATTGCGTTACGTAATACTTGAACGCCCCCTAAGCTGAATAGGTAACTTTTTTTTAAACGCCATCTAATGGAAAAAATATGTATTATTTTGGAAAATTACAAATTTTTTAGAATATTGTTTTTTGTGTTTTATTTGTATAAAAAATTTAAGGTTTCCATATATTATAGTTTTCCCACAAAAAATAATAAAAATTATATCTTTTTTGAAATTTCAATGTAGCAGCTCCCCGAAGGATCGATCTCTGAAAATAGTATACTATAAGGACAGAGAATGTAAAATTAAATTTCCAAGATAGAAGTCAAATTTATTCTGTAAATAAAAATTGATATTCTAATCTAATTATTATTCACAAAATTTTAAAGCATTTTGACGTCTAGCTATTGAGGATTATCCATTTTTATGTGCAATAAATTCCCACGTTTGATATCATTTTTACTCGACCTTTACTTGAATTTTGAATATTACTCGAATTCAAAACGTCCAATGTTTTTTAAGAAATTTTGAATGTATGAGATATCAATAAATAACGTATTCAAATTTCACATTTTTAATTTGGAATATGCTCCTTCAATCGATCTTCGTTAAGATAATCTTAAAGAGAATTCCCCGTTGTTCCATGTAGAGGAAAAACCAACTAAGGAGAAAACGAGTTTCCTATTCGCTCTGGTTATTTGAAAGCACAGCTTTTTCACTCATGCTGCGCGCTCCGTTTTTTTTTAGTTAGTTTTTCCTCTAGCCGGGCGATAGTCCGACGTACAGTGTGCAGGGTAATCCCTGACAATAAATTGTTTGACTGTAAAAGTTGTTTTTTTAAACACTCCTATAAGTAACCAAACCAAAACACCTTCCAGCAAGCTCAGTCAGAACAAACAAGATAAGGGAGGGGGCGGCATTGTCTGCTTTGCACGCGGGCGCTGAACCGGCTAGCGGCGGGCCTGAATGTCATCAACGTCGAGGGCTGCAGGACAGTGGGTAGATTTTGCATTGTCGCTACGACACCCAGTTGTAAAATTCGTCATCCTGATATGGAGGCTCTTTCAGGATGAACCTCACCTTTCCTTCCATACTCGCGGAACTCTGGGATTGCCAACGTGCGCTTAGTGAGCTGGGCGTTCTCAATCAAGTTTCCATTGTTTGGGTACCGGCTCATTGGGGCTTGAAACGCAGAGAAAAGGCGGGCTAGACAGGACTCTAACATTGTATCCATCGGTCCGGGACCGGCTATTCGGGCACCCATTAGTTTGGTGAAGAGCGGATCGGATCGGATTTTGAACGCTCGCTGGAGGTCTGCGCCTGGACTGGCCAACTCTAAGCGGTTCCTTCCTGTGTCGTCTCTTACTGCGGCCAAGGAATTGTTGGAGGGCAGTAGAAATGATGTCAGGTCACTTGTGGCCTCGATTACCGGGAACTTACCACTTATTGAAAATAGTAAGGACGTAGGACCTCACCTGCAAGTTTTCCTTTGAGGAGGATTAGTCTGCCTTTCATGTTCTTTATGAGTGCGACAACCGGCAAGCTACTAAGCGACAAGCCACTAGGAGGCAGTCAGCTGAACATGTTCAAGCGGTCTGGCCATGGAGACTATACAAGGAGGTTAAACTCTTATGGCGAAAATGACAGGAAATGTATGGGTAGAAGAAACTAAACTTCTAGTTCATTTTTGGCCACATATGTCACCTTTGTTCGATGTACCCCACATGAAGTTAGCTGAATTTGACTCATTTCGACGATTCGTTCAAAATTAAGTTAGTCGAAATGGGGCAATGCAAAAAAAATTCATTGGAAATTAATAAAAATTCATTCGTAAATCCAAAAATTGATTAAATATGAATAATCGCATTGATACAAATCGAATTTAGAAACTGGTTTTTAAAATTAGGCTTAAACATAAAATATCTTAATAATTAATGAATTTGGCCATGAACCGGTCGGCCGTGTTTTTTGGGGTACATTTGACTGCAGCGCCACCATTAATCAAACGAAAATTGACAACACGGAGTTTAAGCTCCTTGTATAGTCTCCATGGGTCTGGCCTACAAATATGACATATAGGGGTGTAAGTGTAGTACAATAGGCCAAGCGAGTGGCCGTGGTATCTTCGGACGCAATAAGAAGAAGACGCCAATCGAAGAATTGTGAATATGACCGCATTTATGTGCAGGGACTGAACCGATACCGAACCGGTCAAAAGTACCAAAAAAGGTCCAAAAAAAGCCCGCATTTTCGGTCCCGTGCTCGTTTATGCGGGGTTTTTTGGACCTTTTTTGGTACTTTGGACCGGTTCGGTCCCTGCACATAAACGCGGCCTATGAATGTGGGTATCTACACTAGTATTCCTTCAGCAGCAACAGAACTAGTTTTACAAATTAATCTAAGTCTACACTGGCATTCTTTCAGCAACTTTCTTGTTTTTAAACGGAGCTATCTGTGTGCGCGTCGATAATTTTGCTACCTAAGGAAAGAGTAGGAGCTCCTCTCTAGAGTAAGCAGAAGCGTCAGCTCATTGTGTATGTGTTAAGTTTTCACGCCGAAATTTTCTGGTGAAATGTCACCTTGTCCTTTCCATACCTGTCTCGTAAAAAACCGGTTCTGCTGTTGCTGAAGGAATACTAGGGTAGATATTGGGCCAATGATATTTTGCAATCAATTTATTGTCATAGTATAGTCGAATTCTTGATATTTCAACAATGAAAGACTGCAGTCCAATGTCACTCACTTGTATTCCAAATCACTGTTAAATTTCCAACGCAAGTACTCGATTTTAAGTATGAAGATGCATTGATTGGTGAATTTGTGTTTACCATTGGGAAATCACGTACAATTTGTGAATCGTGTTTAAACCAGGCCTTCCAACCAGCCGAAATAGCTCAGTTGGGAGAGCGTTAGACTGAAGATCTAAAGGTCCCCGGTTCAATCCCGGGTTTCGGCAGCTACTTTTTTTCATGAATTCTTTTTTTTCGTGAAATTATTTAAATAAATTAACAAAATTGATCATAAAATGAATATATTATTAATAATAATAATTGATATACATGTGCACACATATATATATTTACCTTTTAATTGTTTTTTTTATTACAATATTAGGCTTAAATGTTTATAACAATTTGTTGTGTATAACACCTGTGCAAAATTCTTTACATTTATTAATATTTATATTTTTCACCACTTGAATAATTGAGATTTTTAATTGCATTTTGTTTATTTATAAATTTTTAATTCCTTTTTATCGAAATGCTGCTTGATAATTATATTCAAAACAATTAAATTTATTCATTAATAAATTTTATATTTATTGTTCTTTATTCACAATTAGCTAAATACATAATAGAAACTATATAAAAAATAAATTGTAAATAGAGTAAACTTTTTATAATTTTTTTTTTCATTTAATTTATGTTTTTGTTTTGCCTTTCCCCTAAAATAAAGCGGAAGAAGGTTACACACAATATTTCTTTTGATAAATTTTTAAAGAAAGCATTCTTTCAATATTTAATTAATAATAATAATTGAGATGATAAGGAGTAAAATATTGGCTGGATTTTTGTTTATTTATTTTTTGTTGATAGAAAGAAATAAAATAAGAGTAAATAAATAACGAAATGGATTATATTAAAGAAAATTATTTTTATTTATGTATTCTATATTTGTTTTTTATAAATATATTTTTTTTAATAATAATTTAATTTTATTTTACAACATAAGTAGAAAGAGAAAAAGGGTTTCGCTGTTATTATTATAATTTTTTTTTTCAAATACTTTTTCCAAAATTATATCAGTCAATCGACACGCTTTTATTACTTTTGTCGCACATATTTTTTATATTTTTTTTTGTTTTTATGTTTTGCTTAGAAGGAGAATTTGTTTATTTTTATTATAAATAATAGTTTTTTATGGGGGGTTGGATATTTCTTTTTAACGTCGTCGACCGAATCTCAAGAATACATGATCCACATCTGTCCGTTTGCCAGTATTTGCTGCCATTAAGTCATCGGGTTTGTAGAGGAGCGCTGAAAGATATAAATAAAATTTAATTAGATTATTGCTAATGTAGAGTGGTTTTATTTATTTAATCATTGTAGGATTGTTGAAATCATATTATCGAGCGACAGGCAACAGAAAACATTCCTATCTAGGGACATTACATACTGCCCAAACACGACTTTCCCATATCCAAGGGCATCTCCTACCAAACGATTCCTTTTTTGGATAGGATGAAACTAGCCCAGCATATTTTTTTACTATTTGCACCGTGGTTCAAGCGGAATGGTATTCAATTACATTAACGAAGAGCCTTTGGTATATATCATTATCGGATTTCCGTGAACGATAGGTTGAGTTTTCAAAGTGCACTGAGAGATTGCAATCAATGAAAGACGTTACAAGCTGCAGCATCAGAATGACATGATGACGGCCTGGTAATGGGTCTTTCAACTAGAGGTGTTATTTTAAATTTCGCACCAATGTTGAACTGTCAGCATACAACTGTTATTAAGATGACATTTTACAAGTTAAAACTAGGAGGTTTTCAGATATGGATCGATACACACTCGCAAACCGCATTGAAATAGTGATAATTCACCACAAAAATGGTAAGAATATCACGGAAACGGTTCGTTAAGTTCATACTGCTTGTGGTCATTATCAAGCGCTTTCTCGCACAGGTATAATGAACTAATCAATAATTTCGAATGCCTTGAGTGAAGTTAGTTTCGTTACCGAACGATGTTGACTAACTTTTTTTGGTCTGAATTTTATGTTATGGATGGGTATGACGTTTTATTTTCAATTTTCAGCAGGCCAGCGCCACCTAAAACTGAGCTCGTGAACCAATGGATCTATTGCGTGAACATTTCCTGGACCTGTGATTCCTCGAATTGGAGACTTTAATTGACAGTCGAGATCATGTCATCTAACACTGTTATACTTGTTTTTTGGGCTACGTTTAATTTAAACTCTACACCAATGCTCCAACAAAGATTCAAGCACTCAAAGACAAATATTATAGCGGCTATTCGCGCAAAATTTAGTTGGTATTATACGAAGAAACATTTCATCAAAAGAATAACCGTTTGTAACCCCCTGCCTACACTGTCAATAAAAAATTGCCTGCCATAAGTTAATGCTTCGTTATTGCTAATGGGGATGGCGTAAACACAGAAATAACATTTTGCATGCCATATATTGCAAGCCAAATAGTATGCCATTTATTTCTGAACATGTGCCTGGAAATAAATTTGGCATATTGAGAAAAGAAGGCGGATTTGAAAATTTCACAGGTAGATATTATAAAATTCAAGAGATTCTCTTCAATATTATACTTTTCCCTTTTTGCGAGAAAGGGATTCACCCAAAACTTCCTTTTTCTTAATTTTCTAATCCCTTCCAACTCCCTAAGTGCCAAGTTCTTTAAACAAATTAAGGCTACAAGCTTAGTTTTTTGCGACCTAGACAGTTCCATTGCAATGCTTGATATGAAATTACTTGCCATTATTTGCCCACTGACAAATTTTGGTTTCTGCAATTTCGAAGCAATAACATATAGCAGGCAATTTTTCATTGACAGTGTAGACAGGGGGTAAGAAGAGCCTAGTTGGATACTGTGTTCCATTATTAACTTCAGAGTTTGTACTTTAGATTTAATCAAAAATATCATCACCAACTAAAAGTATACTCAAAAGATATAATATGCTCTCTTCGAAGTTATGACATGCAACGTTCACGGCAAAAATATTCAAAAGAACTTTCCCATACCGGGAATCGAACCCGGGCCTCCTGGGTGAAAGCCAGGTATCCTAGCCACTAGACCATATGGGACACATGGAAATACCTATGTTAAATGAGACTTTGTTATATTCAGCCATAATTGTTAAGGCGTTTAGACGCAAGAAATAATAAGCTGGAGGTCAGCCGGACTTACATGAGGCAGTACGTTCGTCCCCTACACCTACACGATTGCAAACTGTACTGAAACTGAGGCCTCAAGTTTTTGAAACGTCCCGGTGCAAAAATAATGTTCTACTACTCATTGTAAGAGCGTGTATCGAGATAAATTCAGTCTTGATTTTCGATTTTTAAGAGGAAATGAGGCGAGATGTGATTGTAAATACGTAGTGGTGGGTTTCTTCTCTCGTACTTCTTTTGGGGCAGTAAAATTTTCAACTTGAAATGAGGTGAAATGAGATTGCAAAATATAAATCTATATACATCGTGGAGTGTACTCTCTCTTACTCTTACTCTGAGGCAGTTTAATGCATATTAGAATCAAACTTGTAAAAAAAGCTCTTTATTGGAATTTGTTTTCTTTTATTTTTTTAATTCGTTTGGTTTTGTCATTTTGGCATTACAATAGCACCTCACCTCATTTGAAGTATGACTTTGTACTGGCTCAAAAGAAAAAAGAGGCACTAGAGTTTGTATTTTATAATCGTGTTCTACGAAACACTACAATAAACCAATCATCCCTGTTCAAGTAGTGGTTGGCGGTATTACACAATTATAACGTACAAAACAAAAATAAGAACTACCAAAATAGATAAGCTAAAACTTGAAGAAAGAAGAGAAGCTTATCAGAATGCTGTCGTAGAAAACTTGAGAGAAGGAGTAGGAGAATAGCTCAACCCACGGTATACAGAAACAAGGTAATGTAAAAGAGAAATGTCATTTGAGTGCTGACGTCACTCGGCAAGTCTTCCCCATACAAAATCGAAATTGTTGTTGTTGTTTTCTGTATTAACTTGCCGGGTGACGTCGGCTTTTTCTACGATATTCATACGATATTCGAGCTGTCAGTCTCTTTTACACTACCTTGTTTCTGTATACCGTGAGCTCAACCAACATCAACGATAAATGGAAAAAATTAAAAGCAGCACTAATGGGGCAACAGAAGAGGCACTCTGGCCGTCTTAGGTATACAGATAGACTAGAATTGACTGGTTCAACCAGGACTGCTGATCCTTAATCGAAGAAACCAGAGCCCGCGCGGAAGGGGAGTACATCGCAAGTTCCACAAGAGTCATTTCGGCAGTCTTCAAGTTAAAAAGAAGAACTGCAGACAAGCTGTACAGTAAGAAGAAAAGAGAATATCTAAACAGGAGGTTCCTACATATACAGGAAGACTTCGATGAAGGGAGAATTAAACAAGACAAGACAAGAAATCTTAAGAACCTTATACGAACTCATAGGCAACAACTGCATAGTGGTTCAAAACGCCAAGAACACGGCCAAAACTAGAAGAAATTGACATAATTCTTTCAAATTTGGTGTAGCGGTTTTCGAAAAACAAAATGGCGGCCGTGAATGTTAAAAACTTATAATTTTTTAATGGAAATGGGTGTCTGCTGGTTTTCGAGGTAACCGATTTATAATTTGACAAACAAATTTGAAAAAATAAAATGGCGGCTTCAAAATGGCGACCAAAAATATTTGAAAATTAGTTTTCCTGCATGAAAATTGGTATCTTGGATTTTTCGAGGCTGGAGATTTCGAATTTGATAATATTTTTTTCGAAAACAAAATGGCTGCTAAAATATTTAATCGGTCACTTTCGCACTGGCACGCAGACTAATTTCGGTAGATGCAAGTTCAATGCAAGATGCAAGTAGAATGTTATTGTTGCATTTCTTCCGCTCTTTTTCATTTTGTCCGAATACTGGTTTCAGAGAAACTTGTAGATGGACGACCACCAGCAGAGCGTGTTTTCATATTTTTTACGGAACCAATGATAACAACCTCCTTCTCGAGCCCCAATTGATTATTTTCATAAAAGCGGAACTTCGTTCTATAAACTGCTTACCATTTAATTTGAATTTTAGTTAGCTTTTTTCTTAGTTGGCTTTTTTGGTTAACCGAAAATTACACTGTTCGACCGATTTTATGTTGCACGTACTCCAAACAGTACTGATATGTGTGGATACTCCTTTACCATCAAGCGTCCAACGTTGAAGGGTCCAACGTTGAATCGTGTAGAGCCGCCTTTAGAATGGTGGTGGCAAGGAAAACGTCCACTGAGGGAAAGTGTTTCAATAGCGGCCGACTACGTACATTTACTTGACAGATGACGAGAACATCATGGGAAGGTCTTTTTTGACAGCAAAGTAAGCTTATTTCGAACTAAAAGAGGAACAAAGGACGTACATATAAGAAGAAAAATACAATAGTACAAATGCATATAGACATGTAGAAGCATAATGTTGATAGTTTTAATTTTTCCTTCTATATTCTGACTTAATCCCAAAAATTTGTTTTTGAAATTAAATTAACGTATTTTCACGCTGTAATAATTTGTTTTTGGTAATATCGACTGTGTCCAGAGCAATGTGCTCCTTCACTCTGAACTACAAAATCAGTATGCGTGGTGGTGTTGCAAAAAACAAAGGCATGCCCTAAGGCATTTAGCGAAAATGAAAAGAATCTTTTCTATATAAAGCCTATACGAAGCGCTAAATTCGTGTAAGAGCAATATTTCCAAATTATCGATTTTAAAGTAAATTATATAACCCAGTTATCCAAATCCTTTAGGCAAGAACACGTTCTTTGGCGCAAGATTCAAAGAAAATGCCAGAGCAATGTCCGTTGAACACTCAAAGGATCCAATTACCACCATTTCCGCAAAAAACTTTTCCTGTATTCATTTAAACAACACCCACACCCACACCACGAGTCTGAAGATTAAAGCAATTTAAGAAATAATCCGATTATATATTATGTAAAATACCTGCTGCTTCGTTTTTAATGTAAGCGGTTAATGCGCTCGATAGCTGATTTGAATTTTCCAATGCGATGCAAACTTTACGGATGTGCTGGGGCATTTCTTCCAAAATTCCGGGCTCACATAATGGTGGTGTGCTGGCTGCCCTGCTGCCTACTGTGGCAAAAACAACCAAAGCTAAGATTACTGTTGCTACAATTTGTGATGACATTCTGCAAAATAAAAAATGAAACAAGGAATTAATTTAGTTAAAAATAAAATTTAATATTAATTAACAATATTAATATTAATAACGAAATTAAAAATTTAAGTCAGTTCCTTTTTAACCCTTTTAGTAAGCAGTATCCTTTTTTACTTTTCTATAACAAAAAGATCCTTTCTTCCGGCATCGATTTTTTTCTTAAAAGTGTCAGTTACATCTAATTGGCTGCGATTGCTTTACGCCTAATTAAAACTCCATTATGTGCTTAAGGGCTTTTCGTAATCCTTGCCTTTAGGGTGGAAGTGGAATGTTTGCTTTTTATATATATATATAAAATTTGATTTTTTTATCTATTTAAAAAATCTGTTGAAATTTTCAATTGTTTGTTATTTAACACAAAATGGATTTATTTTACGTCCACATCCGCCCTTTGACAATTTTAATTTTTGAAGTGTTGTTGATGAACATCGTGATTTTTGTCAGGTTTTTTCATATATTCCATTTCCATTTACATATTTCATTTTATATGAAATGCAGTGTGCACGTGTACTTTAAAATTTTAATTTGAAGAATATAGGATATGAAGTATAGGGATATTGGTCAGTCAGTCAGTCAGAATAGTGTAGTAGAATTGCCAGCATAAAATCAAATTCAAGACGCTTTGGTAATCGTTATCCCTAACATTATATCGTATGTAAGAATATCACAGAAGCATTAAAAACTTCGTCTTTATGTTTGATAAACTCACTTGGGGATTGAAGCTTGACAGAATGAAATGAGTACCAAATCAAGTCTGTTCTGGTAATAAAAATATTTGTTCATTTTCTTGATCCAAAGTATGTATCAGAAAACTCTTTCAGTGGAAAACTATTCCCAAGAATTTCTTCTTTAAACATCATCGGCAACCACTTACGTAGCTATTCCGTGGAGAATTTCAACAGAAGGAAGACACACAATTTTTAAAAGAAGTAATTGAAACCAGAGCTGTTCTTCTATAGTTTTGAATTTCAATCAAAAATAAATTGATAGTGAGCTTGTAACGAAGTGGATTACTTTCGATTTATTACTTCAATGATTTAATTAAAAACAATGGGATAGAAACTAATCTTGAAAATCTTGGCAAATACAATGAGCTCCTATCGTTTGGTTGACATTTCAGAACAATTGTATTATATCTCTTCAAAAACAATTCTGGCGTGGTGTCTTTGGAAGCAAGGGATGCATTGCTTCCTTTACAATTTTTTAAAAAATTATAAATTAAAATCTAAAATAGATCAATAATCATTTTATTATTTTGCAACCATTTTTTTTAATTTTATCTTTCTCAGATTAACATTTACCTGATTGCTTGGTATTTTTTCTAGCGCATACTGTCATCGTCTCGAAATGAAAAATTAAATGGAAGCATTATTTAATATTATCATCCATCAACGAAAGCCCTCTTCTCCTTGTCTCTGAATTCGCATACTAAAACTACTCTTTATATTCAAAGAAACATGCCCACGAACTTCGAGAAACAGAATTTGAACTACATACTTCCCTTGACTAGTATTATACTGTTCACCTTCGTTACGAGCTTGTTGATAAAGAGGGAAGTGGAGATGGCGAGTATCAACAAAAGTTTGTTCCGCGGAAACAGTAGTGTAAAGGGAAGCAGCTGAATTTTTGCTTGCAGCTTGAAGCTTTTATTGTGAATCGGGCCCTGAGTTTGAGACCTTAAAGGCCGATTCATACACATCAGTCACGTCACAGTTCAGTCACTGTTCCGAATCAGAACCGTCGGCGTCCAGTCTCAGTCAAAATGAGGACTGTATTCACATACATATGTCCGTCAGTACTACCAGTGGTAGTTTTTTCGTTCCGTTTTTACAGAACAGTTCCCTGTCGCAGTGCTCTAGGAGCATTGGGCCCACGCACACGGCGCATAGTTATGGAATATAAAACCGGTTTTATAAAAGAGGGATGGAAGGGAAGGAAATAACTTAACGAAACAATTTTCACGCAAAACCAAAAGCGAGAAAATTAACCCATGCATATTATATTTCTTCTTTATGTCAAATCTTCTTCTTTATGAGCTCAGCATATTCCCACTGAAATTCTTTAATCATTCGCTTTTTGTTCATCAACCTGTTCAAGTGGTCTGAAAATTTTGTTTTATTTTTTGAGCATATTGAAAAAGTTAAGGACTTTTTATTTATATTATTTCTATTTGTCAACGAAACGACAGCTCTATGACAAGTAATTTTCATATGCAAAAATACATTTAAAATTTCCTCTAAAGATTGAAGTTATTCCACAAGAAGCTATTAGGTACCCTGTCTGCGTTCCGAAGAGTATAGTAAAACCGGTTTTATGTGCCATAACTATGATCTCGTGTGCGTTGGCCCATTCATGATGTCATGAATCGACACCATTTTACTACTGCGATTACTGCTCTGAAAAAGGTAGGTGGATGCTCACAGCAGTTTGAACAAGTGACAGATGTTTAAGTTTTGAAAATCTGTCGACGTGTTTAACGCTGTACAAATAATGGCAAATAATAATGCAAAAATGCTTTAACTGACAGTTAAGCCTGGTACAGACAATGCCCGTATTTTAGACGAGTGGCGAGTAATTTACTTACTACTAAACGTCTTAAACCCTATGGCTTATCAAGCAATTAGTAAGTCATGGACCCTGCCGCTACTCGACCGAAAAAATAGAACAGGAATGGATTGACTCGACTAAATGATTTTACTAAATTACTCGACTTTTGTTTTTTCATACTGGTTTACTTACTCACTCGACTAAAATACTGGCATAGTCTGTACCAGGCTTTACTTTCTGTCATTAGTCTTTACAAAATACGAAGTACAAAACACGTCAGTCAAAAACAGAAATCGTCCAGAAGAAATCTGATATTGCCGGTAGGTGGCGGCGACTAGCCTGACGGGTCGGTTTCGGAAGGGTCCGTAGACAGTGTCATTATTTGGCACGTATACATGACCAAATCGAACGATCCAGAGATCGAAAGATTGAAAGTGAGAATCTGCTTATTTGACATCGTCGGATCGATTAGTTGAAGTTTAAATGGATTCAAAGCTAATCGAAAAGCTATGAACATAGCCTACAATTTGTAGTTTTCGTAATTTTTTACTGTTGTTTCGCTTTTTCATCGAATTCCGCTCGATCCTATTTGAATTCGATCTGCGTATACATGGATTTTTCTAAGATCCAAGCTGGCTTGAATCCGGCTTCAATTTCGCATGTATACGTACTAATTAACTTTCAAAGCTAATGTGTGTGAATCGGCCTTTAGCCTGAACCTAATATGACGTACCGTAAAAAAACTGGACGAATTTGAGCTTACTTACATAATTTTGAAGCATGACCCTAAATGAAAATGTAAAGTGACAAGTGACAAGTATAAAATGGATTCCGTAAAAGCATATTTAGTTGATTTATTTTAGTTGTGGGAGAAATATAAACAGCTTAGAAGTGCTCAGTTAAATAAAAGGAAAAATTTAACCGAAAAATTTCGTGGGGACTGATGCCGCTTACGGATGCTAACGTCTTGTGATCTTCTTACGGCACCGAATTTAAAGAACGCTCGTCAAGTTTATTACGTAAATTTAGGGCGGTATCATATGAACACTCATGTTCGCACTTTAGGTTACGTGCAGTTACGTTACGGTAAGGTCGTATTAGGTTCAGGCTTTAGTCTTAATTTGCCATTATAACGATGTGGATCCCAGGCCCCGAAGGACACATCGTTAACGAAATTGCCGATGGCCTGGAAAGAATAGGGGCAAACTCATTACTTGTTGGTCCGGAATTTTTCTGCAGCTTAGCCAGCTCCGGTGCAAGATCGGCCATCAAGAATTGAGTCGACCGGCTATTTCGTCATAGCTGGCCATAGATCCTGGACGCTCGTCGAGCTAAAAGATTCTTTCAAATCGACAAAGCTAAAGCGAGAAAGCTTTTAAATATCAAGGTGGGAGCTAAAAAGAATAATAGAATTCTTGACGGGTCAATTATCATTTTAGCAGAATAGGGCTGGTAGTTCATTGCCGCTGTCGGTTCTGTGGAGCACCTCCCAAAACAACGGAGTAGGTACTTGCTTTGCGATTATGATTATGATAATTTTTTTTTAACAATACTTTTATATTCAAATTTAAATTCTAGTTAAAAGTCAAGTCTTTCAATTTGAAATTTAAGATCTCTTTTCGGCGTTTTGTACTCGAAGAAAGTTAAGCAAGCTACATCTAGTGGGTGTCAATTGAAACTTGAATGGTCAAAATCTCATGATTTACAATTTCCCTTTTTCACTATAAAAATTGACTGTAAATTCACTAACATTATCTCTCCTTAGATTTATTCAACTATGAAATTTGTACATTCTTATCTTCATCCTCTTACTTAAAATACATATTTCTAAAAAGACACACCGAATGGTATCCCAACATAGATTCATATCATTTCTGTGTGATCAAAGCAATAAAAGTTACCCCATAGCAACTTCAATTTAGATTATCCTTTCACCAAAAAATATAAATTTACAGGTAACTCGTTTTCTGAATACGTGATTATATCCTTGTATCCGATTCAAATTATTAAATTGAAAATGAAATGATGCTAAAGGGTCTTTCTGGTCTCTCAATTTTTAGTATTACCTTGTCAACACCCACCACCATGCACCAACCAAATTTCTCAATGTAATGTGACCAAGGAGTATAGAAGAAGTTTCTAATCATATAATAGAGAGTTTATAAGTAGTAATTGAATATTCGTATAAAAAAATTATTTTATTATTATTATTTATGTACCTATGTCTTTTTTCTTTCGATGAAATTGAATTCTCTAAATTTATTTTTAGTAATCTTAACCGAATTTGTATATATCAAGAAAAATAAGTCTAAAAAGGTTTAAGAAACTAACAGAAAAAAAACATTTTCATGTTTACGGATCCATTAGCTATTTCACACGTGGATGTCTTACAGGATTATCGGAGTTATCCTTTTACATTTGGGTATAGAAAATGTATTCCCTTTTTTTCATTTAAATGTGTGAAGAATGATCGAAGGTATTTATGGGGTATAAGAACTGCGCTTTAAAATATAGAAAAGCTAAGCATGTCCCTGTAGCTTACAGGATAATCAATTATTCTGATGGTATAGCTGGAATCATATTAAATATTCTTAAGCTTGGGGCTTTGTTTCTTTCGGGGTAAATGTCAAGATTTTTCATTTTTCTTCATTTTCAAGGATTTTTTTTATGTTGTATATTAACAGAAAATGGAAAAAAATTAAATTATTTTGAGATTTAAATGTAATTGCGGATGTATAACAGATAGAATCGGCAGTTTTGGATTACTAAAGATAAAATTCAATAAGGGTTTTTTTTTTGTTTAAAGGAAGATTTATGATGAAAAACTCAATCATAAAATGCTACTGTACCTCTTGCTCTCCAGGCGGTACGATCCAGGCTTAATGTTTTTGCTGTAATCCCTAGCGAGACATTTCAGATTTTATTGATTATATGGGAAAAAATTCATTGCAATAAAAAAGAATGAACTTGTTACCTTTTAAGTAAGTTTTAAGATTTTTAGGATTTTTTTGCTTGATAAAAACGTATTTAGCGTGTATTTTAAAAGATAAATCAATAAACACCACTACATTAAAAATGAACACCTTTAAGAAATTAAGTTATTCCAACTAAGAATACTTATAGTGTAGTCCCAAAAAATTTCTTAAATAATGCACAATGAAAAAAGAATAATTAGAGCCCCCGTAATTCTTTGGTGACCAGGTCAAATCTGGTACAGCATCTTTCTAGGGTATTTTTTATGTAATAAAAATGTCTGGTCTGGTAAGTCAGTGTATTCACTGTACTCTCTAATTTTAATTTACTTCGATCTTTACAAAAATTCCTTTAATGGAAAAAGTTTCATGTTCTTAAAAGACCCTAAAAAGCACCTGGACCAGTTTTTTTGCACAGAAAAGATAAAAAAGTTTTACAACAACGAAAATTTGGATATTTCTTCGAGGGGATAACACTGATAACAGACGGTACATAAGACAAGACTACAATGAATATGTTTTCCCCCCCTTTGGACTATCAACTAACACAATTGACAGTTCAAATTGATCAATGCATTGACTCGTATATAATCACCCGTAGCAGCGAATTTCCTTTGTTTCACAGATAAAATTGTCCAAAATCCATAGACAAAAATTTTTGGGAACAGAAGTCTCTATCGTGAGCACCTACAACAAACTTAAAGAATTGAGACGTCTCAAGCTTTACTACTAGGATCTCAGACAAGATGAAATGGAGTACTTCAATTGCCAGATCTTAAAGTAATGGTTGACTGATATATTAGATGGTTTCCCTCTTTTTCATGGCGGTTACCTTTTTGTAGAAGATGTCATAATATATCACTGCTAACGTTAGAATATATGATGCAATTTTTTAATTCAAACCTACAGCTTTAGTAAAGTAAATTTAAAGGCAGCCACAGATATTCTGTAAATTATTTGAGGGAAAACTGCACAGTTCAGACCTTGAGGATTTTTGAAGCTGATTTCGTTTCCCTATCACCCGCACCAATTTTTAGGAGTGAGTGATGAGAATCTTACATCGGTCCAACAGCAGCGAATGCGTGACCGCGTGTAAGACCAATACTAAGGAAGGACACGGGGTCCGCACCACTGACTTGTATAGAATGGACTGCTTATCAGAAAATTTTTATGGGACCAATTCGATCCGTAGGTGGAAAACATTTTTTCATTGACATGTATCCCTACACGTCAGTGACTTTCGTAAATAAAAATTTTTAAATTCGTATTTGGAAGATTAAAATTTAAAAAAAAATTGTTAAAAAAAATAATTAATTTTTCTCCCTTAAAAATAACTAATTTTTTTCCCAACACTAACATAACTTCTTAAATTATGAGAAATTTTGTTGTTTTAATACACAACTACATTGACAATAGAATCGTTACACGAAAAAAATGCAGAACCGTCAGTTTATCGTGTAATTCTTATATCATATACGAACCAGTTTGTTAAGAGGAAAGGTGTTAGGCTACGGTCACGTCTCGTGCTTGTAGGAGTGTAAGCTTGTTCGAGCGTGTACGATTGTAAATCATAAACACGGAAAATCAATAGAACGGCCACGTTCAACGATTGAAGTGGTTAGGGGTGTACGCTTGTTTAAGGGTGTTAGATGGAAGATCAAATTCATTTGATTTACAAGCGCACTCGTGAGAACAAGCCGCACGCCCACTGACTGATTAAAGAATATTAGGAGATGTTGTGGACCTTGAAAAGGGTGAAAAAGCTTCGGAAATTGCTGCCACAAAAAATAATTGCACATTTAACGAGGCGCAATATCTAGAAATTGAAAAGGAGAAACTTGCAATTATGAAAGAAGATTATTCCTTAAAAAAAGACGATAGCTTCATTTTTTTGGTAAGTTTGCTGCCGTAGATGCAAAATATGCCTATTAATGACAACTTACGCTTTCAAATGAAATTAAGCCAGCTTATGTTGGAAACAGTTTTCCGCATTCAAACATTATTGAATAATTCAACTTCTTCACCTTTATTTTCCAAACTGTTACATCCATTCGCCTTAACCCCAATCAGCTGCCCTCCCAAGATCAAAAGTTACCCAACGTTAACTTCATTGAAAAAATATAGCATATTAAAAGGTCATGTTGCTATATAAACTCTAGATTTTTGTTCTTGTTCTCTACTGAGAAACAGTTATTGAAAAACATTCTTTATATAAGATTTGCCTTTAATATAAAAATGGTAAAAAAAAATTGAAGAAGTTTAATTTTCATTAAAGAAAACACCCCATCCTTTTCATGTAAACCGAAAACAATAACTCTACAACAAAGTCATCTTTCCATTTTCCATTCATGCTTGACTAAAATTAACGTCCACTTCGCGAAAAAGGTCGGGATAAAAGTTGGATTTCTAGGCAAGAATAATTCCAACGCTTGGGGATTTATTTATTTTTGTTAAAGGGGTAAAAATGTTTACTTGAAAATATGTTGAAAACCCCTACACAAAAGATGCTTTTCTATATTATATTTGTTGGGTTTTTTACAACATTCTGCTCTATCTCGATTGAATACAATGAAGTAAATGTCAAGTGCATCGCTGACATTTGCTAAGATTAAAGCGGAAATGCGTTGGTGTTAAGCACAAACAATTTTGCAGCTCCACAGGATGAAATGCTTCTCTTTTGTCGTCCTTCGTGGAATTAATTCAATTAAGTTAAATACCAGATAGAGATGTCAATTGTCCCAGGTAAAAGGAGTAAATTGAACTTTATCTGTCTCTTAATTACCATTATCCTTTAAGGATCCTTTGTGTCGACTAACTCTTATCCAATATCTCCCACAAGACAAAGTCCATTTGTCTGATCTAGTCCTGATTATGAAGTGTCCTCCGTGTAACATTGTTCCACTTTAAAACCATTACTGCATAAGGATATTATTACAGACCCCATCTTGTGGTGTGTGTTTACCTACGACCTGTTGAGTTCCTTATCTTGGATCAAAGTCACGATATTTGTAATTTGTATCCTTTGTGGAGTGGGGGGCAATTTCTTTGTTTTTCAAGAGTTCCTTCGCAATTTTGTTCGTAGTTGCTTCTCTGGAATATTTTTTTTCTAATATTTGTTTTTTTGTTGGTTGTTGACAATCGGTTGACTGCTGGGAAATTATTTTTACCTTCGTTCCCTTGTGGTGATGCGCAACCATAGAGAAAGGAGCAATGAGATGTTTTGAAATTTATGAGTAATAAACTGATTTTGATGCGTTGAAAACGATATGAGGAATTGCATTGATTTTTTATTTGTTTGTTGAGAATCGTATCGATGCAGGAATTCACCGATAAAAAAGTATTGATTGGATTATAAATAAAAAAAACATTGTTGGTTCGGATTTCTAAGATGGATGAGCCGTAAGCTTTTGTATAAAATTCAAAATTTGGAAGAAAGGCGCATATATGTGTGTATGTATGTATCAACGGTAGTGCGACAAGTACCATCATTTAGTGCCCATAATAATGGATGAATCAGCATATCTTATTTACTCTATCCTTCATAAGATTTAATACTGATTGTTATAGCTGATAAAAATGTGAAAGTGCACGAGTTAGCACAGATCAACGGCATTTAAAAAATGGCCGTTTCACTTCAATTTGTATAATAAAACTATAAGTTTTTAAGTTGTATCTAATTTTGTGACAATTTTGATGAGGATACAACCAAATTCCGGAAATGATCAAGACACATGGTAAACCGGTTCGAAAAAAAATTCTTTCTGTGACGCCTAGATGTCAGCACTATATACATATAATGTTAATGTTTACATTTGACGTCTTTTCAAATGACAGAAGCCATTTTGTTTTAGTTTATAGAAGGTAGTACAATTTTAACCGTTACGTGCACACATTATTCAAAATTATTATGAAAATGGGCGTTCTTTGAAAAACACTCATCGCAAAATTCGTGAAATGCAGATTTCAAATGGTCATCATGTGATCTCAAACCAATAGATTTTTTTTCTGTTTTTTTTTTTGAAAAGTCGAGTAATGCAAATAAGCCACAAACAATTAATGATCTACAGGACAACATTCATTCAATTCGTGAAATAACTCCAGCAACATTAAAAGTCCTTAAAAAATTCAATATTCGAATTGATACCTGTAGATGCAGTCGGGCTGGACATTTGAATGATATTTATTGTCCCAAGTATAATTGTAATGGATCGTACTTTCAGTAAAAAACAGCTTGAAAAAATTGCAACAGTTTATGTTTTATTATAAAAAAAAGACATGTGCGTTTTTTTGGATGGCCTTTTATGATATCTATATTTAAACCCAAACGCCCAAAGTAAAACCCCATTTAGCTTATTTACCAGATCTAGCTTCCTTCGTCTGTCCGTCTTTTTAAATGGCTCTACAGCCATTAGGACTCGGGTTTATTGAAGTCTCTTCATCCAGTCGTCTCTATGTCTCTCCAGTTTGTTAGATGGAGTTTTCGTATATCTTCCAGCTATTTCTTGGTCGTCCTATGCTTCGTTTTCCTGATGGTCTACCATTGAAAATCTGGGCTTGCATTCCAGTCTTCTGAAGCTCGAATAACGTGTCCGAGCCATCGTAGTCTACTTAATATGTATGAATGTATGTATGTATGTAACTAGGTCCGTGTCTGGATTTCCCAACTCTAAGCTTTTCCTTCCTCTTGGGGTGTAGTGGAAGGAATGGCAGGACAAGTTTTGGCTACAGTTGTTGGCTTGACGTCACGACACTTGATGGCTTGATTACCGGACACTGCGCCCTTAATTACCATTTATGCAAGATAGGAAGGGCGGAAGACCGCACCTGCAAATATGAGGTTTCGGGGTGTACGAATATGAGGTATCAAGTCCAAGTGAGTGGCCGCGGTACTTTTTTACCTTCTGCTTCTTCGATGGCTCTACAGCCAAATTCGAGCATTGGCCTCCAGAAGTCTCTCTTGACCGTGGTTTGCCAACTGGACTTTTGCCATCTGGTAGTAAACTCAAGGCTTTTTTTCGTATCGTTGAGTCATCCATTCTTTGGACATGGCCGGCCCAACGTAAACACAGTAGTTTGGCATGTGCTGAAAGTTTACACTCATTGTAAAGGCCGCACAATCCGTGATTGTAGCGTATTCTCCATGCATTGTCTTCATTGATTGGGTCGTAAATCCTTCGGAGAACCTTTCTCTCAAATAAGTTTTCCATTGTCATTTTCGCTAACTTCACTATCTTTAGGAAGATGTTTAGGTCCAGCATTGTCGCATACATTTTTTCCCTGTCGATGCTATCGTATGCTTGTTTGAAATCGATGAAAAGTTGATAAACATCAATGTTGTATTCCCAGCATTTTGTGAGGACCTGCCGTATTGAAAAGAGTTGGTCCATTGTTAACTTATTTCTTCTAAATCCAGCTTGGTATTCATTTATTGCGGCTTCTGCATAAGGTTCCAGTCTGTCTTTAATTATATTTGTCATTAGTTTGTAAACTGTGTTTTAAAGAGATATGCCTTTATAGTTTGCACAGTTGAATTTGTCCCCTTTCTTGTGTATTGGGCAGAAAATGCTTTGCTTCCAATCTTCAGGCATTTTTTCGTTCCTACATATGCAGCTTTTCGACCTTATACCTCACTAAAGAAGGAGAAGCGACAATTGCGCCTAGAAGCAATTCTTGCAACATCTTTCTGATTTTCCATAGTTTGCAAATGGGAAGTATGGCATATGTAGTTTCCATCATTTTTTAAAATTTCTGGACCTGGAGTCTTATGATTTTTGAGTTTTGCTACGGCATCTTCTTCTATGGCCATTTCTTCTATTGTAGCCTCTGGTGCATGGCAAAACTGAGGAATAAACAAGCTTTCCTGCAACTCCTTGTCTATAAAACCGGTTTGTGTATGGGGGTAATAAACGAAATGATGGATCGTCTAATTAACATCTTTAAATTTTCTTGTTTGCTGTGTTTTTGAATACCAGAAGACGATTATATTTTTACAATGTCACATTACAATTTGTTGTAAATGTTTTGCGGAAAAATCGAACTCGCCTATATTTATGGTATTTTTATATTCTTCACATTGTTTCTTCAGCGAGTCCAACATATTCTTCTAAAATTCTGATTGATAACATAAAATCTTCTCAGCAATAAACTTTATTCAACTGATATTAGATTGATGTCATAAATTTTATTAGAAAAACGATAAAAATTTTTATTCGAATATACAATTTCGCATGTTGTGGGATATCTGCAGTTTCAGGAAATTCCCTTAACCTTTTTCATCATCAACACCATATCTCTACTGCAAGTTGGGAATTCATCATGCAAATATGCTTGCAGGTGATTCTTTCATTTTCCATTGGGGAAAAGCCAACAATATTGCATGCATACCTTGAAAACTTTTTTTATATGAAGAAAGCTTACAAAGTTTTCATATCCAAGAACAATAAACTTTCTTCAAGACGTGATTTATTTTGCATTTTGTTTCGCCACCAACAAAGTATTATAAAAGGTACGTCCTTTACGGTAGCTTTAACAAATTGCATACCTTGGCTTCTTAAAGATGATTTCATGGCACTTAAGATTATTTTCTGGCTTTCTTTTTCCGTTTCTATCTGCGTATTTTATTTTCTCGTAAAATTTGTGGCTGTACTTATATTTAATTTCTAATTCTGCCTAAATGTTTTTTTTATTTTTTGTGTGGGTGGGTTATATTAGGATTAATTTTAGTGAAAATTCATAAATTTCGTTCAAGAGATTAACCTTTTCAACTTAATGCGGTGCACGAAAGTAACGTAACTTAAAAAGTCAGTTTAATGTTTAATTGCGTTTTATATGTATGTATAAAGCTAAAGGCAAGGTTTTTCTGTCTCAATAGTGCCCATTTCTTATATTTAATTGAAATCTCTTCTTCCTTAAAATTTATCATCATTTTATCATTTTAAGCAAATTCAATTTAATAAGTGTAATTAAGTGAAGGAAGGGAATTGGAGATTTAATTTTACTTAATTTATATACTGATGAGAATAACACAAAGAAATTCTGAAACAATACTTTAATAATGCTTGAAGCCTTTTAAAATGGATAAAAAAACCGAAAATCTCTCTTAATGGGTATACATATGTATGTATATCTGAGTGTGCATCAATGTTGAATACTTTTTTTTTTAAATTCTAGGCCTGAGGGCAAATTGAAAACACTTTCAGAATGTAATAAATATTAAATTTCTGTAGGTGGATTGTTACATATTAATTCATGTTTTTCAGGAATTACTCTTCCACATCGTTATGGAGCCATAAACACGTTATTACAATACAATATGAAGCTTTTTTTTTGTAAGTGGGGAATACTTCAACAATTGTAGAAATACACCAATTTTTTTATAAGATGAAATTCATTGTGTAAATATAAAATTTTTTTAATGTTTTATATTACTTATATTTTATTTGTAGAATTCTTCGAAAATGAATAGTAATCATAAAGATGAAAAATGCTTGCCGTATTTACTGTTGCTTCTTAAAAACCTTTTCTAATCTCTAATTGGATTTAAATCTCACAACATCTTAGAGTCAGACAATTTGTAATTAAGTACCGTAATTCCGTTTGAGAAATTTTATATATCAACTCTTTGTAATTCGAAAGTCACTCAATATTATATGTTTGTTGAGTACACTTACACTATATGGTTGGTTGCGCTTGTACTTCTGTCAAAGACGTCGTCGGGTTCGAGTTAATGGCCATCTCACAAATGAATTTGATGTTATATCCGGTGTCCCTCGGGGTTCCTATTTGGACTCAACTCTTTTCAGCTTCTTTATAAATGGCATTGGTGTTTACATCAGCTCAGAACATCAATAATAAGCAGATGAAGATATACAGAGATATTAGTAATGAACTAGGTCTAAATATATATAAAGTGGGGCAAAAGTAATGTCATAATGTGTAATGCCATCATTTTTTGCAAATGGCGTCAAATGTCATTGTACTTTGACATTTATGTTGCAGACAGATATGGAATTAGTTTATAACAAGCAATGGAGCGATTATTACTGCTTATTTGACCAATTTCCGGTGTGTGGTGTTAACGCAACGTGAATTTCGTCATCGTTTTCATCTTCGTCCTGCACCATGTGCCATGTGCGCGAACAATTAAGCGTTTGGCTAAGAGTCTCGTGCAGACTCGGTCCGTTAGAGTATATCGCAAGAATTGGACGCCCCTGAGAATTTCGATGCTGTGGCCGAGGGCGTCCGAGATAGTCCATACACATCGACGCAGTGGCGTATTTACCCTAGGGCTATAAGGGTCATGGCCCGGGGCGGTAGATTGCGAGGGGCGTCTTGCGTGATCAGGTTTGGAAGCCTTTAATAATCGTTACTTAAAACACTGAAAGAAAAATGACTTTTTGGGGTTGCCTGCAAAATGTATACTTCTTTTTTTCAGCATCAACGGCCTTACAAAATTACTGCAGTCCTTTTGCGTTAAGCCTGAAAATGGAACTGTAGAAAATGTGTGATATACGCGATGGTCAGCTAGGCACGGTACCTCTGTCAGCCTTAGCAAAAATTGGAACGAAATAATAGCGGCTCTTGATTCTATAAAAAGTGACGGGAGGGCCACCAAAAAGCTTATATAGTTTGCAAAATTCTTCAAGGTTTTGACACAAACGTAGAGTTAGCTTCCAGATTTTACGAGTCACTTACCTATCACTTTCATAGAGAACAAACAGGAATCTTTTGATGCTTTTGAGGAGCCTGGTAAGAAAAAACGCACAGAAGAATTCAGAAGCGATCCCAACAGAAAGAAGAAGAAAAGATACCGTGTCGTGAGGGAGTATTGGCGACCTTTTGTGACCAAAAGATTAATACCTTTTTCCAAATATGCGAGCAATTATGGGATGAGTTCTGTGGGATTAAATATTCATATGATGCAGTAACCGCCAATTTTCTATTCCTATGCAAATGGAATACAATTCCTGTTGGAGAAGTTTTAAATAATCCCATAAAACTACAAAAATTATACCCGATTGCTCTTGAGGATGGTTTACAAGAAAAATGTGTTCTTTTAAAACAATTCTTGGCATCACATTAAAAAAGCACAAGGATTTGAAGGAAGCATTTCCATATACAGAAGTAGCATTACATATCTCAGCAGGTATTGGGTTACTTGAGCCTGGGAAAATTTCTTGCCACCGCAGTGTAGAACTTTCGTTTTCCGTACTAAAAATAATAAAAAATTACCTACATTCCCGGATAAGCGAAGAACATTTGAATAATAATTTATGGGGCGGCAAATATTAAAGGCCCAGGGCGTCAAATCTTTAAATACGCCACTGCATCGACGAGACAACAATGTACACAATTTAGCATCAGCAGAATTTTGGTAAAAAATCTGAAGATCTTCCATTACAAATTGCAAACCTTTCACCAATTGCTGCCTGCTGACCGTCAAGTGAGGTTAACTTATTCCAATGCTCTGTTAAACTTTTTCAAGATGAGGATGATTTCGTATCCAAAATTATAGTGAGCCAATTTCAACTTATATGAAAAAACAAAATTTGGGTTTCTGGTGCATGGAGAATCCACATGAAATTTATGACAAGCCATTGCATCCCCTTCAACTGAATGTTTGGTGCGGCCTTTGTAGTGAAAAAGTGATTGACCCCTTTTTTTGAACACGGCGACTGCACCACCGTAACCATAACTGGTGAGCGCTACAGACAGATGTTAAACCAGTTTTCTTTCCCGCAAGTTGCTGAATTGGGTCTTAAGCCTTTTTGGTTCCAGCAGGACGGATCGCTCACAACGCTCGGACAACGATGGAGATTTTGAAATACCGATTTCAGGACGGGTGATGTCTCGTTTCGGCTCGTTTTTTTCAAAAACTGATCGGCCAGATCGCCAGATCTGACGGAGGCATACTTATTCTTTTGGGGCTTTTTGAATCTCACGTTTACCACAACAAATTACACTCCTTGCATGTCTTGAAAGCCAACATTGAAGAAGAAATCACCAATTTGGAGCCCCTCTAGCACGACATCTGCGAAATTGAGAATTGGTCATTAACATAAAAAACTGTCCAGTGATATCTTTCTCGCGATCCCTACTTGATGGTCAAATTGTCTAAACTGCTGGAACGGTAAAGGTCTTGGATGATATTTGATGACAAATTAAACTTCTCTGAGCAGCCTTACACTTAGGTTTTATTTGTAGAGCAAGTAAAGCGTTTAGAGATGTCAAAACACTGATATTTCTTTTCGCAGCGTTCGTCAAGCCCGGATCTGTGGTCTGGTCTCCATTTACTGAACAACACACCGATCATCAATGTAAGAAATGCTTTCGTTATGTTAAGGTTTCTGAGCATTAAAATAGTATGAGCGACATTGTTCAACAATATAAGCTCAATAGCCTAGGTAGTGGCCGACAAGTGGTCGACTTGTCCTTCATTTTAAAAGTGATGAACGGAATGATCGATTCGCCGAAATTGTGATTGACTTTGGATTTATTTACTAGAGGGTAGAGCTAAGAACTAGTAGACTGTTATCAGTAGTAAGTATAATAAAAAATACGTCTACCAAGGACCCAAGAAATATAATAGCCAATGATCAACCAGTATTTGGAGGATCCTTTTCGTGGTTCTCAGAGCGTGTTAAAAAATGTGCTAAACAATTTTGAATAATATAGTAATCTTCATTGAGTGATTCCACAAATATTTTACTTTTAAAACTAACACGAAGTCCCAGCACTGACTTTTTTTAATACCAATCAACCACCCGCACGGATTTTAAAAGGGAATCTTTTTTTAGCAAACAATCGGCGATGTTCGCAGTTAAATCAACACACGAAAACTTCTTTCCAATTTCTTTTTCAAGTGCATAATTACATGTCCCACGGGAATATCTTCATCGGGAAGCGCCCAGACCCCCGATACCCATACCTTCCCGTGGAAAAATAATTTATTTGGTTAATTATCTTAAAAGCATGCACGTGCCCGCACCTAGCACGCATAGCGAACCAATGCGCATGCCAAAGGCACGAACTTCTAAAAATTCGCCTGCCACAGGTACACTTAAATCAAAAAATTCCCGCTACAATCATGAACATTTTTAAATGCATTTGCATCGACGTAGACCATTCCAAACGCGAGTGTTGTTTTACCAAGCGGTCCTCATGCTAAGCACTAACCACGTCCAATGCTGCTTGACCTACGGCTACGCAATCGAACGAGAACCGTTCTACTGAGTATGTTATTGGCACCCACCAAGATAATTGACCCTTGTCAATTGACACTGTGGTGCGTGCCTAGGTACGGGCGAGTTTTATTTTTACTCAGGTTTGTTGTAAAGGCATTTAAAACAGTCGACTCTCGTGCACATGGAGTTGTTTGTGTCTTATTTTTTGTACGGGGTTTTATTACCAAGGAAGTTGTATGTAGCGTTCGGTACACGTATAATATCTAATCTACATAAATTAATGAATTCTGTCTTTCTTTTAATGTTTATTTTTTTCACAATTTTTTTGTTAATATGTATGTATAATGCCGATTGGCGTAAATAAATAAATAAATAAAATGATTATGGTCTATAAGAAAGGCAGTGATTGCTACTGTTGGTATTTATCGAACCTTCTAATCAAACACAAAGCAGTTCTTCACTGTTTCAATTTACAGATTTGTATTTACAAAGTCCAATTTTTTCCCTTCGAAGAAGAAGTATTAAGAATAATGGTATAAGAAAATAATTGCTTTAAATTCAACCAAAGCCAATTTAAATGTCTTTTATTTCATTTAGAGACGGGAAATTATCCAATTTTGCTGTTGTATTTCTAAGAAATCATACGCTTCAATGAAATGTACTCGGAATCTTGTTTCAATCGCAAAAAAGTTATTAATTAATTTTATTAAAGGTTGAAAAGATTACTTGAAATCATTGATTTTCTCTGATATTGCAAAAGGAAATATTAACCACAATTATAAATTGCAGACAGCAAGCGATGGATTTTATTAGTTGAGGTCCATTTTAACATATCTTTAAAGTTTACATATTTTTGTTGACTTTAATTTAGGGGTGTCCATTTAGAAAATATATCGATGTTATATTTCGATGCAATACATCGCGATTGTGCAAGGATGTTTTCCAATGCATCGGTTAGAAACAACGATATTTTCTCGGAATCAAGTACTTTTTCTAACATTACATCACTAATTGTAAGTTGTGGTCAGCCCCGTGCCGATTTGAGTTGCTTTAGAAAAGAAACCTTCAGCTGGAACTGAATTTCTGGTCAAGAAATTGTAAGCAATTCTATGAAGTTTAGATAGCTGAATTTTAAGATCATTCCAAATTACCAATTAGTTCTCATTAAGTCTTCCTATTGGACTACACAAGTAAATAGAGCGTGCGTCAGAAATAACATCGCCCGACTTCGTGGTTTTACTGTTCTTGTAGACTAATTTGATCTTTCCACAAAGAAAAGCTCTCAAGATTCAGATTTCCCAGTCTCAATTGGTGCTTTAGTTTTCTTCATCAATCCTTTGACCAGTGGCGTAGGGTGAGGGAGGCAGAGGCGGCCCAGATGAGGTTGGCGGCGGCCAAAATGGACCAAGCTAGCAATCCTGTGGGCAATATAAGGCTATAATCATGGCACGACTGCGGTATGATTAAAACGAGTCCAAAAACGACATGTTCACCATTGATTGTTAAGAATTACCAGATTGAGCAGATTGTCCTGGCTGATGGTGCTATATCTGGACTATACGGTGGATGGATTAAAATTTTCCAACCAAATTTTCCTTTTTGACAGGTCATCAAAAAAGTGTGTGCTCGGGCGTTGTTGCGATGGAAGATGTAACGAAACAGTACGACACCGCTGTAACCAAAAGACGAAACAGAACGCCACCGCTGTAAAAGCGATACCAAATAGAATAGCAACTCGCAACAGGGCACTGATATACATAAAAGGCCGGTGCTTGCCTGCTGAGGGCAGATCTAATCAGACAGTGGAAGCGAAACGTTGATTCCGTTGGCAGAACCATAGGAGAGTTTATCCATTGATATACAGGCAAACCAGCAAAACAGCAAACCACAGGAGAGTTGGTCCAGTGGTTCACCGAAAACCAACAGCACCCTAGAGAGTTGATCGGGTGGTAGCCCAAAAAACCTGATTTGCTCTCCTTTCCCTACCCTCGATAATTGAACTCGAATGAAATATAATTTCTTGTATTCAACCAAATTGGTTGAACCAATTAAAAACAATAAACGTAAATTCGGAATTTCATTTCTCTCCGAGCTGTCTCCTGACCCGCCACTCCAGATTTTACAAAGACAACACCTTTTCTATTATTCAGTTCGGCTCTTTTTCGTTCAATTGCGAGGCGTAATCTCTCTAGTTGTCCACAGAGTGAATCGTCTTAGCAACTGGAAGTACTTCTTAGCGAAGGATTCCGAGATACAGGAGATGTTAATTTGGTCTTCTTCCTTCTTTTTGTATCCAGGTTTGTGTAAATGGTTCAAAACACTTGTATGGACAATACCTAACAAGCATATTTCCTTCATGAGATAGAGTAGAGTTCGCGCCATAAAAAAAAGGGAAATGAGCGCGCATGTGGAATTGTGATTGAGAATATAAATTAGCCGGTTATTTGCGTTTTTAAACAAACAGAGTGACGTTAGTATCTTGTATAGACTTGAGACACGCATGTAAACAGCGATTTGGAGATTTCCTTCTTTTATGGCGCGGGCGCTAACTGCTGAGTTCGAGAAAGGCTCCAGCAGCTTCCAAATCTGTCGTAACGAATTTTGCTATCTTGTCAATCGAACAATTGGACAAGTTAGCATTGACTATTGCTTTAAAGAGTTTGCTTTGCAAAAAAACACGCAGAATAAAGTGTTCATTTAAAAAATATGTTTTATTTTGATTCCTTTTAAAATAGTGACTTTTCGACATCGCAGACTTTTTAGCAATTTTTTTCTTAGTTGTGAAAGTATAGGGCGGTAAATTTATGGTTCGCTCCGGTTGGCAGAAATCCACGCTACGCCACTGCCTTTGACTGTGGCGGCAGCCGAAAAGCAAGCGGTTGGGTCTGTAAAATCCATTTTTTTAACCTCGAATCCAATATCGTGACTATAGCTCTCTCTAAAAACCCCATTCTCTTGCCAATCTCTTTAAGGACAAGCCACTGCACTTCTTTGGCAAGAATAGATTCGATATGTTATGTAAATAAATCGATGCATAGCTTTTCAAAACATCGGATCGATTCGATGTATCGTATTGCAAACATCGAGTGAATTCGGTGCATCGATGTATATCGAATATCCCTACTTCAATTTGGTTAAAGTCGTAACATCCACAGACAAAAATAGGTTTATATTTTTCGTTCCATTTCCTAGCACTATTTCTATTTTTATAGCAAATTCTGCGTACTCTTACAATGTAGTTATAGGCTAATCAAATTAAGTTTTAGTAAGGAACAATTGCGTTAAAGAGTTTTTATTAGTTAATATGTTAGTTGAGCACCTAATTATGATAAAACCACAAAGTGCCCCCTTTTTGAGGGCTGCGTTTTTGAGCGCCGGCTCTAAGTACCCCTTTTTCAGGTTTTTCAAAATAACTCGAAAGCAAAGCAAAATTCGAGATTTTTACTAAAATACTTTTTTGTAGAAAATTAAATTTCCCATCGAAATGCGTTTTTAAATTGTTTTTTACCATTTGTAATTCAAAAAATAATCGAAAAACAAAACTAATATTTTTCGAAAAATCACGTTTTTTACTTTTTTTTATTAATACGGTTATAACATTTTTTACGGCATCCTGGGTATTCATTAATGTTCAGAGAAAAGAAAGGTTATGAAAAAATGTAGAAATTGATTTTTTTTAAAATCTCCATACGACCAACGGTAACCGAGAAATCGCCATTCCAAGTTGACCATTTTTAGCCACTTTTTAAATTATTTTCTCTTAAACATTTTTTCTTTTAATTTTCAGCAAATAGATTTGTTTTTGTGCAATAAAACAACAATTTCAAAGTAGTAGAGATTGCAGTGCAGGAGACATAGTCATTACAATTGACATCAATCCATTTTGGGTTATCTTCCAACCCCATTGGAGGGCATTAAATATATTTCCCTTCCATTGTTGGATTTGAAAATATGTTCGCTGTCCATATAATCGTACACTATCAGCTGTTGGGGTAACTGCGATAGCGTAAACGTTACATCCTTTAAACGATCGTAAGCGACATTTACCTAACCACATATCGTTTGATTAAGGGTCATATAATAAAGCTACTATTGAATCACTTGGCAACCCTATTTCTTCCTGTTTAGCATTGTCTGTAAAAAAAAGCGTTGGCATGCGTTTCTAACTTTCCAAAATTTTGATGACATGCTCAGAGCCGGATTAAGGATCTGGAGGCCCCTAAGCGGAACCTGTGCTGCGGGCCCCCTTCCCAAAAAAAACCATTAACCTTGACAGTAGAAAGACAACAATATTTCAATGGTTTCAAATTTTAATTTTATAAAAAAAATCAAGAATTTTTTTCCAACTTTAAAAAACGATTATGTGGTATCGCAACCACTAAATGAATATATGAAGCCAATGAAACTCTGATAGTGTTGATATTGAAAGCTGTTTCGGCTGTACAATTTTGCATCTACTTTACCAATATTTGGTTTCAATGAATATACAATGTATATTATACATTATTGTATTTTTCAGGCAATAATTAAAGTAAGATCCACGTCTACATTGACTAATAGAATATGCATGTCCTATCTGGGATCCCATATTTCTCATAAGTAGCAATAGGATAGAATCAATTCAGAAGAAATTTATCCTCTTTGCTCTGAGAAGTCTACACGACCCGCGTGACTTTCTAAGCTACTGACAGAATCAGGCGCAAACGCCGTGCGGACATTGGCTTCGCGGTGTGTGGCGACTTTTCACTGACATGATGTTGCGGTGTCGGCGGCGCGCTCCGACTTTGAACACAACAACGAAATCAAAGTGACAAGTGGACGTGATTGGAAAAAAAATTGAAAAACCTGAATGATTTACATATAATTTTTCTATCCTACAGGGTTTGTCTTTTTTTTATGTGCTAATTTAATTAACCCAATTTGGAAAAATAAAGATTTTCATTAAAAAATATAAAAATCAACAAATTTGCTATCACAGCCAACACCAACACACGACTCCAAACATATGCCCACCACCACCAAAACACGACTCAAAACACAAACATCTCTTGACACACGCGGCGGCAACGCGCAGAAAGTAGAAAGTAAAGCAACTTGCGCGGTGTGTGCGTAGCGAAAATCAGCATTTCGTTAGTGCGCATTTGAATACACTACTTCTATTCTCTCTGTCATTGCCCGCACGGCGTTTGCGCCTGATTCTGTCAGTAGCTTAAGACTACCACCCTACACGGACAGGCTCAAAGTATTGGATCTCTTGCCGCTCTCTGCTAGGAGAAAATTTCTTATCGCATCTCTCACCTTAGAAGTGCTTAACGGCAACCTTAAAGTTCAGTTTCTGTCGGATATGATCAAGTTCAATGAAGACATCCGACTTACAAGACATACGAAATTGCTAAAGGAATACCCACATCGGACTGAGTATGGAAGGAATGAGCCGGTCAACAGATGCTGTATGATCTTTAACAATTATAGATCATGTTACTCCCTTTCTATAAATAAAGCATCCTATAAAAAAAAACTTAAATCCTTCCTGACATCCTAAATACTAACACTGTTTAGAATTAAGTAATTTAAATACGCCAGTGATTTGTTTCATTTTTTGTTGTATTTAGTTTAAGTGTGCCTTGTTTGGCGAATAAATAAATAAATAAAAAATTGTGTTGCCTTCTCTCTAGCTGATTTTTTGTTCTTTCTCATTTTGAAATTGCCAAACATTGATGATCTTGCCTACAAAAAAAAATGTTTCCATTTTTTTCTACTAGAGGTTAACTGAATGAAATTGTAATTCTGCTGAACAGGGGATACCTTCGTAGAAAACGCAATCTTCAACAAAGAAAAAATGTTTAAGAGCAAATAATTTAAAAAATGTCTAAAAATGGTCAACTTTGAATAGCGATTTCTCGGTTACCGTTGGTCGTATGGAGATTTTAAAAAAAGCAATTTCTACATTTTTTCATAACCTTTCTTTTCTCTGAACATTTATATATACCCAGGATGCCGTAAAAAAAGTTATAACCGTATTAATAAAAAAAAGTAACAAACCTGATTTTTCGAAAAATATTAGTTTTGTTTTTCGATTATTTTTTGAATTATTTTGAATTTCGATGGGAAATTTAAATTTCTACAAAAAAGTATTTTAGTAAAAATCTCGAATTTTGCTTTGCTTTCGAGTTATTTTGAAAAACCTGAAAAAGGGGTACTTAGAGCCGGCGCTCAAAAACGCACCCCTCAAAAAGGGGGCACTTTGTGTTTTTATCATATTTAGGTGCTCGACTAACATATTAAGTAATAGAAACCCTTTAACGCAATTGTTCCTTACTACCTTTGATTTTTCCTTAATTTTACTAGTCTATTAGTTAACTTCCTACTTCTCTTCATTAAAATATCACGTCTAAAGAAGGTTCCTTGCCCCAAAAGATATTATATTTTGTTATATTATTTTCATGAAATTTGATATTAGTTTAGAAGAACAACAAAGAATTTCATTTGCTATATTTCTATTTTTAGTAATTAACAATATGTGATGTCCACCTTAATTTTACTGGGTAATGTTACTCCTTTCCAGGAAATTCACATTCCGCGTTGTTATCAAAAGAATTCCACTTTATTTTTCTATTTCCTTTCTAAAGTAAAAAATTCAACCCTTTAGCCTTATTGTTGCCTGATTCAATTTCCCTGAAATGCTTGAAGTGTTTTTGTATTGAATTTCATAGAATTAATGATTTTTTTAGTTTATTCCGTATCATTTACTCATACTTTATTTACTTTTTCAGATTACTTCGAGTTTTTCCCCAATTTTCATCAATTACGCCCATATACCGCCTTCGGGCGCTGTAGTAGACACTTTCGAAACAATTCCCATGTTCTTGTCACCGAGTCTCTAATCCTAAACTGTGCAATTAACTGAGTGCTTTACACGCTCTTTTCTAGATAAAAATCGATTTTCTACTTGGGCTATTGTGATTTATTAAAATTCATCTAAATCCAGGATCTAAATCTTTTGTTTAAATATTTTCTTAATCCTTATTTTAATCCTTTCAATGTTTCTTATCCAAACTTTAAACTTAATAAGCACCGAACCATCTTTAATCGCCGTTCGTTGTAGCATCCTAGTTTATAATATCAAGCAACAAAGATACTTGTAGAGTCTGTGTAATATTGGAGATTCGACACTGTCATTCCAAAGCTGCTCGACCTCTTTATAATACTTTCTGATATCGTGTTACCAATTACAAAGTGCTTCACTACGGATAACTTTCAACTCAATAGAATCAAAAAGAAAGGCACAGGTATTTGAAATTGATCTTATGTTTCAAATGCTGACGACGACGACTTCTAGAATGTCGTTGTTGAGAAAGTCGATATGAAACTGTAAAAGAGTTTAACATAGACGATAGCAGAAGAAAGGGCTGTGAATATTCTTAAACTGCTCGCGGAGTTACCTCACTCACTCACACCATTTGAATGTGCGAGGCATTTTGGGAAGGCTCAAAGTTTATGTTAGAAAGGTTTAATGGGAAGCTTCAGCTATTCTTGATAATTAGTCCTTAATGTTGAACACCCTTCCTTGTTGTTAGATCGACATTTTCAATTTTAATGCAAGTTTCTTGTCACTACGCGAAATTTTACTAAGAAAAAATCATTAACAGACATATTTGTTATTAAGGTGTGAGGTGCGAAGGGATTTGATGTTTTTATTTTTAAATGACGATGTTTTGAGGGTTTTCGTTCTAGTGCGAGTGAAATAAATGTTGGGGCTTATTCTGTTTTTTCTTAGAAATTCAATTTAGTTTTAATAATTTATGATATTTAAATCTAATGGAAATATTTTTTTTTCAATTAGTGCCTTACAAAATAATTTTTCCGAGTTGAAGTTTGTATTTTTTTAACTTATGGAGAATTCTGCGAGTGTGAATGAATGATGAGTGTTTCATTCAGAATAAAAGTTGAAGTGGAAAGCATTCAGACCCTATTGAAATACACGGTATTAAATATGTTTTGTCTTTTAGTAACTGGTCTAAAATATAGTTGTACATTGCCTTTTATGTTACAGGCCAATGTCTGCCGATGCAGTTTATTAATTATATTTTATTAATTGAATTTAGTCAAGTGGCCGCCTGGGGCCGTGGCTCGAATGCGAACTATTTCTAGCATATATTTCATAACATTCTTACAGAGTACTTTGGCTATTTCTTCTCGAATATTATCCCTAACCATCAATATTGTGATTGATATGATGTGTAAAATTTTCCCATAGAAAAAACCAACCATAGCAAAAATTCGGGAGCGTTCAAATCCGGAGATCGGGGGCCAGTCGGTATCACCGTTTTGTGAAATTATTCGGGCAGGAGAAGCTTCTCGCAAAATTAGCAAAGGGTGTGTAATGTGGCACCGTACTGTTGGAACCACATGTGGTGTAAGTCCAAATGATTCAACTCGGGCATAAGAAAGTTTTTCAACATGTCACGATAGCTATCATCAGTAAATGTTAAAGTTTTACCTCTAGTATCTTCGAAGTATGCCTCTATGATGCCGCTGCCGGTGCAAATGGCGCACCACACAATGGTTGTTGTTGTTTCAATTGAGGATTTCCAATGCCCCAAAAAAGGCTATTCTGTTTATTAACAAAACCCACCAATTTCAAATGTGTCTCGTAACGCTGATTTTTGCCAAAAAATTTTATCGTTTATATCAAGTTATAAAACCCCTTGTTGCCCCGTTAGATGCTCCATAGTAAATTATTATCGACTACTATCTACAACTGTCAAATAAGAACTGGCAAATGACAGCCAAACCAAAATGGCGAACAACCATAATCGGACTGAAACATGAAATTTACGCTGTATATGTGCAACCTGATTATATAGGGTATCTAAAAGTGAAACCCCAATGTACACTTCGCTAGCTTTGTTACTTTGCTTTGCTTTGACATATCAAATAAACCAATGCTTTGTTATGAGGCAAAATCAAATGGCAAATCGGTTAAGGCACACCAAAACAAAGCAAAGCTCGAAATGAACAAGGTTAAAATTTGTATATGCTCTTTGTACGCTTTGACATTTGGCAAAATCAATTTCAAGCAAACAGACAAATTTTATAAAATCTTCTATTTTCTTGAATTTTTTTTATTTTCGGTTTAATCCAAAAATTAAACATAATAAATAAATAATATCTAATATATCTTCCATTTTTTCACTAAATCTTTATGTTTTCATAATCAAAAGCAAATCGTAAAGTAATTAAAGCAAAGCGTGTATTTGGTTTTACTTCATGTGTTAGGTTTGCTTTGACAAATAATACCTTAAAAGCTCACCAAGTTCAAGCAAGCGAAGTGTACATTGGGGTTTCACTATAACGATTGTAGAGGGCTAAGCAGATATCATTTTCCTTTAGTTATGTTTCTTATGAGACCAGTATAACGGTGCCAGTGCAAAGGAAGGCTACACCTAATGTAACTACTACAGGAGGATTGTCGTACTGAATGTCTGACAAAAAGTATTTTTTTATTTTTTATGTAAAAGACTAAAGCTCATAGAAGCCCCCTTTGACAGTTATACTCGTATCTAGAGTATAATGTGGAAAAGAAAAATACATTAACGCAGCGTTTGAAAATGATGTAGGTATACTTAGTACAAATAATTACGATGGGTCTCTAACAGTTCATGGTAAGATCGGACAGAATGCTATGCATTTAATATGGCATTTAAGTGCGGTTTATAGTTTTTCAACAAACATTGCACTATTAATGTAGAAGGAAAAATATATAAAGTTTTAAGAGAAATACGACGATAGTAAGAAATTAATAAACGCTCATCGACAACAAATACAAAGACAAAAGTCCCTAGTGACATAAGGTCGATGATATACCATAAATAGCCTTAAACAAAATCGCACTATCGATAACAGTAATACCGCAAGGACTGGAAAAAGTTTCAGCTGATCGAATGAAGCTCTGGGATATGCAGACTCGTTATATAACCTTGCGGGGCCTGGGGCTAAAATATTTTTGGGGCTCTTTTAAGCTATATAACAAAAGATTTTAGTTTTAATATATTTTCGGGGCCCCTTCTGACTTGGGGCGTGGTGCGATTCGTCCCAGTTGCGCCGCCCCCCCGGCTTTCTGGCGAGACTGGGCATATGCAGATAGTGTCATAAGTCGATGATACATGGAGTCGATGATTTATTTAGACGGATTAGAGATACCTCATCATTAGTTAAATTTATCGCATACATTCATTCATTTTTTAAAGAGCGACTTTCCAGGCACTGCGACCTATTTGATCTCTTATGCCTACCCCATGTTTTGCGAAGCATAGTACTATGCTGGAAATAGGCGCTGAGGTGCACCTAACACCGGAGACCAGATTATGAGGTTGGAGAATGTGGATGTGTGGATAATGGTCGAAGTGGCGCTGAAAGCCACCCATCAGAGGCTTAAGCAATACGATGCCCAAAGAATCAGAGAAAGGCAACAAAATGCTAGGAGAGATAGAAGCTAGACAGCTGATCTAGCCCAGTGACGAATGAGAGAATGAGAGTTAAGAAAAAGGTCGTTCGGTTTTTATGCTGGGTTAGAGACCCACTTATGTGGGTACTACCGGCACTTATGTAGCTAGTGAATAAGGTGGCGAGCTTCGTCTAAGTCACGTTTAGCACAAAGAAAGCATAGATGGTAGGTCACTGATTCGTAAGCCCCACTGGTGAGCACCTTCCAAGGACCCATTTTTAAAGTTCACGTGATGCAAAAAGGGTTGGTGAGTTTAGTCAGTAGGAATCTGACACTACCGTGGTGTCTCCTGTCGTAGGCATGGAAGCCTTGGACAGTCGGTTGCATACATTCCTTGCTGCTAGACCAATGTAAGATTTTCATCGCTCCCTCGCAAAAAACCAAATGCTAATCCCATCGTTTAAAACCTTCAAAGTTAAGGTTTTTGATATAGCCTTGAGACTCATAAACCAAACTCCTCTAGGCACAGGAAAGCCTAGTTGTGCTCCCCTGTTTCGGGAGTGGACCGACAGCTACAATCAACTACCAGCCTATTCTATCCCGGCTTCATCGCCCTCAGTCCAATAATGTTGTTCAGTTCAATCCACATAAGTCGCTTCACCGGCTAAAGTCCAGTTTATGTTAAGTTCGTGCTTGAAATTGTTGTTGCTTTTTCGCCAGAAGTGTGAAATGCAAAAGCTCATTGGAATGGCATTCCATAATTCCAGTTGATTACTCTCTTTTGAGGGAGCGTTTACGTTCAACCTCAGTTCGATGTTCTGTTGGGCGAACTGAGGTTCGATTTATCCTGAGTTCATTATGTAAAAATGTAAGGGAACTGGGGTCTGAACTGAAGTTAGGTACACCGATCTGCTCGAGCTTGCGCAGTTCGACCGGTGAAGCCAGGGCATTAGATGATAACTGAGCGAACAGTGGCTCGTCAAGAGCTCTGTTATTCTTCTTAGCTCTCACTTCTTGATATTTTCGCACTTTAGCCTTGTTGATTTGAATGAATGTAGCGGGCACCCTGGGTCTTGTTCCAGCTAAGAACAAATAGCCGGTCGACTCAATTATTATTATGACCATCTTTTATGCCAGCTGGCTACGCTGCAGAGAGGTTTCAGACCAAGAAGAAATGAGTTTGCCTACTTTTGCAAGCCATCGGCAATTTCATTACCCATGTGGCTTTCGTGGTCTGTAATCCACATCACCGTCACCGTTGTTCCTGCTGAGGGATTTTAGAGATAGGAGACCTTACAGGACATTTAAGATACGCTGTGGAAATTAATAGCAAACAGGGCAGCTTGAAACTGTCTAAGATCATTTGTCGCATAATTAAACTTTCTGAATGAACACAGTAAACAAGACAATAACCAATTAAAGGAATTTTTTTCTGCTTTCATTGCATGAAATATAAAGACATTTTTATTTTAAGAAATTTCAAGCATATCAAATTTAAGTTAAAAGAAGTTCATCAATCATCAAAGCAAAGTTTGCCTACATTGCGAATCATCATTACGGATAAAGTTATTTGCAGATAATATCTTCATACTAAATATCATGGAAAAAGTCGATTTTATCACTAAGGAGCGTCAACATAAATATGCGCTTTCATAATAAGAAAAATACAAAAAACAGATTTAAACATTGCGAATCATCATTATGGATAAAGCTCACTGCGGCTATTATCATTAAAGTAAATGTCATTGAAAAGGTCCATTCTATCACAACAACAGCAGAAGTTAGGTAGGAGGTAGGAGTTAAGGCTGTAGCGTGAACATAAATATACGCTTGCATTAAATAAGAAAAAGACAAATATTAGGAAACGCCTAGAAAGTAAATAATAAACGAATCACCATTCTCAATCAGTTATATTAATTTAATGCTTGATCTGATTGGAAATTTTGGATTGTCTGTATAGGCCAGTGCAGATACCTTTTAAAAAGGCAAAAATGACAAAAATTATTAACAGCTTGAAAAATGTTGGAAAGTGAAGGAAATATAGCGAGCCAACCAGAAAAATAAATTCAAGTCGATCTGAGTTGCGAGGGTGAAATAGGGGTAACTTTAAGGGGTAAAAAAGGTTTTTCACGATTTTCATCGAAACTAGACCTCCTATCAAAAAAAGTTAAATATAGGAGTTGTAGGTAATACAAAGATCTACAACTTTTGTACAAACCATTTTTTCACATAACCTCAAATTTCAGAGAAAAATCGAAAAAACCAGTGTTTTTGTTTTTGATTTTTATCTCCATTAAAAAAAAAATTTTTTCACGAAATTTTATGGAAACTTACCTTTTTATGTCCCAAACATGCTGTAATTTTTTTGAATTAAAATATTTATTTTTACGTTTTATTTTGAATTTAAACCTAAAAAAAGACCTCATTTTCAGCCGAAAATGCCCATGTTCTAAAAATTTTTTTTCAAAAATCTAAGGGTTTTTTCTTTTGTTGAAAGGTCTAGTTTCAGATGGTGTAGAAAAAATTAACATGACTATGGGCAACTTTACCAGGAAACGCGAAAAACTTAAAAAACTTGATTTCAAAAAGTTATTTTTCAATCATTATTTTAAATTTTTTTGAACTTGTTTAACATCTCCTAAAGCTGCTTAAAAAATTCGTGGAACACTCCAATACTCCAGCTGCCTTGTATTTTTTGCTATTTACGATTCAAAAATAAGTGTCCCACACTGATCTGTTTTTAGTATTTTGAAACACTGAAAACAGTAAAAACAGATCAGTGAGTTGTAATTAGTTTTGAATCGTAAATAGCAAAAAAAACAAGGCAGCTGGAGTCTTGGAGTGTTCCACGAATTTTTTAAGCAGCTTTAGGAGATGTTAAACAAGTGCAGAAAAAAGGACCTTAACGACCTACTTTATGAATTAGAGTGAAAAAAGGGGGAAAACCGTTAAAATCAAGTGTTGATACCTATTTTTTGAAAATCTATCCGACCATACAGAAATTGACCCCGCGCCCACCCCCATTTTGAGGGGCGGGAGAATCAGAATCCGTGAAAAATCCGTGCGGTATTTTTTTTCAACGAGACTTTCCCAGAAAATTGGGTGGCACGGGAGGTTTTAAACAGCCTGTATATACAGTGGCTCTCAAAATTATTGGGACACCCATGAAATTTTGGGATTTTCCAAAAATTCTCAACTAGCGCTTTTTTGGATGGGAAATTGGTAGGCATCTTCCAAGGAGTCAATAAATTAATAATTTAAACAAGGAAATTTTAATCAATAAAATTTGGTAAGATAGTCTAATTTTTTAATACCTTCCTTCGTTGTAAAATTTCTTTGGTGTGCCAATAATTTTGAGAGCCACTGTATATATATCCATATATATATATAACATGTATTTATACATATATGTATATATATCATGTATATATATATATAACATGGCCCGATACATGCGCGCAAAGGCTGCAGGCAGCGAAAAAAAATCTTACTTCGGACGATCATTTCTCGCGATCGGGAGTTTTTTTAGCTGTGACCCCATGGGCACTTTTTATAAACTCGCCGAATACTATAAGTGAGTAAAATTTGGGCCAATTTGACCGGGACCCATTTCCCATAAAGATTCTGCGGGGTCCTTTATTTGAATTGAGCAAAGTAAATTTTTTTCTAGGAAGTATTCAAAGAAAACTAATTATTTTCTATCTTACATTATTCAAGGATTTCAATTGTAAATTTTAATAAATAATGAAAAATTTAAAACAATGATTGAAAAATAACTTTTTGAAATCAAGTTTTTTAAGTTTTTCGCGTTTCCTGGCAAAGTTGCCCATAGTCATGTTAATTTTTTCTACACCATCTGAAACTAGACCTTTCAACAAAAGAAAAAACCCTTAGATTTTTTGAAAAATTTTTTTTAGAACATGGGCATTTTCGGCTGAAAATGAGGTCTTTTTTTAGGTTTAAATTCAAAATAAAACGTAAACATAAATATTTTAATTCAAAAAAATTACAGCATGTTTGGGACATAAAAAGGTAAGTTTCCATAAAATTTCGTGAAAAAAATTTTTTTTTAATGGAGATAAAAATCAAAAACAAAAACACTAGTTTTTTCGATTTTTCTCTGAAATTTCAGGTTATGTGAAAAAATGGTTTGTACAAAAGTTGTAGATCTTTGTATTACCTACAACTCCTATATTTAACTTTTTTTGATAGGAGGTCTAGTTTCGGTGAAAATCGTGAAAAACCTTTTTTACCCCTTAAAGTTACCCCTATTTCACCCTCGTAACTCAGATCGACTTGAATTTATTTTTCTGGTTGGCTCGCTATATTTCCTTCACTTTCCAACATTTGTCATGCTGTTAATAATTTTTTTGTTTCCAAAAATTATTTGCACTGGTCTAGTAAGCACAATTGAAACTAAAAAGACTAATTTCAATAGTCAATATTTCAATCTTTTTCCATGACTTTGCATGATGACCTAATAGGTCCTTAAAATGGTCGAAAAATTGCAGAAAAACTCAAAGCGAAACATCAAGCTTATAAGGGTTCTGGTCCATTAATGAAACGCTTATGGAGAGGAGTGCATATTTAATGTAACGAGGATGTAAAAATAGAAATCATGGTTAATGATTTAATATTTAATTAACTTACATGCATACTATTCAATCGAAAGAAAAGGGTCTTAATACAAAACTCCGCACAAACTCTCTTCCTTCTCGGTCTTACATCAAAGCCACCATGTACTTCAAAAGATATTGACCATAGGAAAAAAGCATTTATGAATGAAACACAACATAAGTATAAAGGAGTATAGTTCGTTGTAAAGACAAGAAATAGATCTTTAATTAACATTAACCTTTAACTTTTCGCATTGTTGCCGCATCCCTATTATTTCATTCTACTGACATTTTTTCAAATTGATTAGTTATTTTCGGGGAAAACAGGCAAATTTAACAAAATCAATCTCCAAACTAATTAAATTATTAATAATATTTACTAAGAATCAGAAAGAAGCACAAAAGTTCAGTTCGATCCGAAAACCTTTTTGCATATTTAATAATGACCCAGAATCGCTGCTGCTGATTTCTTTCCTGATACAAAAATAAAATTTAAATATCCTTTTCACTTTACCACGTTTTTTATCGCTTCTACATCATTTCACAATATTTTCAGGTGAATTGAAATTTTTTAATGCATTCTCATCATTTCTAATAAAAAAAAACAGTATTTTACGAAAGAAACTAAATAAAAAGGATCAAGGACCCACGTAATATAAGGATGGATTCCGTTGACTCCTTCGGTATAATGCAGAGGATAATCCCCTAATCATGTCTGCATTATTCCATAAAAAACAATTTTCTTCAACTTCTGAACAATGGAAAAGGGTATGTACCGTACAGCGTTAACTTGCAGTAGGGATTACCTTAATCTTGCTAGTGACAAACGGGATAAACGTGAATTAATTAAATGGCAGCAAGTGAGATTAATCGCCTCCGGGAAGATATCTACCTCTGGGTAGGGTGTAGGCATCTGCAGTGTAAAAAAGTGGTCTTTGGTCCGTGCATGTTGTTCTGGATGAGGGTTGATAAGCGATATACACTTGATGGGTGATTATTGTTCAGATCTCCTTCGTGTTCGTTGATATTGTTTGATTATGTTGATACAAAAAGGTAATTTTTATTTAATATATTATAAGAAGTTGAAAGAGCAGATAATGGGAGCCAAGTTGGATGATGCAATTTTATTACCCACTGACAGGATATCCGCATAACAACAGCAAAAAGGGGGGCTTTTGAAATTTGTACGAAGGATTGATAACTTGCTTCATTAGGTTTGTTTGGTGATAAGATATGTTTACTGATTTTTAAGTACATATGGGATTTTCTTTTATGAGAAGCAGATCGTTCCATCGGATAGAGTTTTTGTTTGAATTTGGATATTGAGAGATGACTATACAAAGCTGAATAGGACAAAAGATTGGAAAGGAGTAAGCTTATGGACAGCATTGTTTGCATCAATTCAATGGCAAGACAAGATATTGATGAATAAACAACATGATGATGATGACTATATGATGCCATATTAGGTTTGTCAGTAAAATTGGGTCAATGAGATTATATGATAAAGTTTTAATTCTCAACGTTGATGGAATGTGTGCTGGATTAAAGAGGTTCTCCACTATTTAAGTTTTCAACAATTATTATCAATCATTCCTTTTTTTACAATACATATGTTATAAAATTTGTGATTAATCTCATTGTCATTCGTCAAAAACGGAAATTTTTACTTAGTACAAGATGCGAGATAGGGTGAGTTCAAAAATTCATCACTGCCGCAACACTGCAATATTCAGCTACAGACTTCCAATTGCTGAATTCTGCAGTGTTGCGGTAGTGATGAATTTTTGAACTCACCCATATTCCAACTGTTACCTATACTAAACATATTGTGGGTGAACATCAACCGCCGTGTAGACGAGACATTTTTTCAATTTATTCGAGCACTTTCAAAAACCCGACAATTTCTTAAATTTTGCAACTTTCATCATTGTATTTTCCTCCCGATGCTGCTAATTTTGCACAATGTTTCTTCTTTGACTGTTATTTAAAAATGAAATGGCATAACAGAAATTGCTTACAAAAATGTTTCTGTCTCGTTTCGAAACTGATGTCGTAACAGAAAATATGTCTCGTTTAGACGGCGGCGGTTCAATGTAAATTCAGATGGAATAAGTCAAAGACCAAATATTTACTGTGCGGCAAATAATGAGGAAGTTATATGAACTTTAGTTAGATTTATATTTCCTGCCGATTAACTAAAAGTAGGAATTTGACAGATTGGATATAAAAATATACATACATATTACATCACTCAATAAATATATATTTACATAGAGATGGCGCCACTTTCAAACCGCACGTATGTGTCAAAATTTCACATGACATTCCAATTATTAGATTACAAGTCACAGCTCTGCCGTGCAAAGGACAAATGACCTATATGCATTATAGGTCAAAATGGCTTTGTATGCATTTTCTGATATAAAATATTCATATTTATCCTTAAAAAAAATTTCAGTCTGATTATACTTTTTAATAAAAAGTTATCACCGTAAACATTTACTTTATTTGCTTCGGTTTCATGTATTTTGAAAACTTTGATCGCGTTTTTCTCGAAATGAGCCTTTTGCAGATAGGTCTTTTGCCCTTTGCACGGCAGAGCTACTTTTTTTCTTTTTTCAAAGCAATGGAAAAACCTGAATTGAGTTTGTTAATAAAGAGTTACTTTTTAATGGGAAAATATACTGTTCAAGCAAAGCAGTGGCATGACAAGTGTTATTCGGACTCTGCTCTGAAAAATGGTAACTGATTTTAATCGCGGCCGTCAAAATTCGGCATTTGTTCCAGAAAACATAAAAAAAGCGCACAAAATTGTTTTGGAAAACTATAAAGTGAAGTTGCGTGAGATATCTGACATCTTAAAGATATCAAAAGGCAGTGTATTTACCATTTTCCATGAACATTTGTCTATGAGAGAGGTCTATTCGAAGTGAATACTGCGTTTACTCACTGTTGACAAAAATCAACAACGTGTTGATGATTTAGAGCGCTGTTTGGAGCTGTTTTGGCAAAATAAAAAGTATTTTTTAATACGGTATGAGATAATGGAAGGAAAATCGATCCATCCCTACACTCCAGGGTCAAATAGACAGTCAGCCCAAAAGCGACCAAAAACGCAAAAGTCGGTTGAAAAACGTTATGGCGTACGTATTTTGGGATGCTCATGGTATAATATTCATCGTCTATCTTGAAAAGGGAAAAGGGATCAATAGTGAATATTACATAGCATTTTATAGTGCCATTGAAGGACGAAGTCGTGAAAACCCGATGAAAAGAAAAGGAAAGGTGCTCTTTCACCAAGGCAATGCACCGTGCCACAATTCGATCGTAACGAAGCTACAATTGCACGAGTTGTACTTCGAATTGCTTCCACATCCACTGTGTTCTCCAGATTTAGCACCCATTAGGGATACGGAATCGGTACTCGATTCTTTACCCATTTGAGTATTTGGGCACCTCTACGGTTTCCGTGGCCCCGCTGTTTGACGATGGATTTTGATGAAGCACCCCAAAATAAAAGGTTTTTGAAAATACCTAAAACTTCAAGTATCGATATCTCAAAAAAGAAGCGAGATATGGAAAAAAGTAGTTTTGATATAACTAAAAACCTTTGGGAAACACCACAAAACGTCAAACTTCAAGTGTCAATTGCTCGAAAACTAAGCGAGATATTGAAAAATTTTATTTTATATTTTTGTCTTATTTTTGGGTGCTTCATCAAAATCCATCGTCAAATAGCGGAGCCACGAAAATCGTAGAGTCCCCAGTATTTGGCTTTCGATTCTACTCATATCAGTACTCGATACTTTTGACCGAGTTCTTTCACTCATATCTTTAGGGTAGAATCGAGTACCGAGTACAATTTGCACTCAAGTCAGAATTCAAGGTAATTGCAAGTTTATCTCAGTGGTGAATAACTTCCATATACATGTATTACATAAATATTTTTGTGCCTCAATTAAGGAGAGTTTAGGGACGTTTAAGACCCTTTTACATCCCAAACGCAAATTAGAGCTCTTTTATTGCATAGAAATTTTTATGCTTCTTTCTCTATTGCACGAACATGGATTGCAGACAGAGAGAAAAGCATACAAAGTTCTGTGCGATAAAAGAGCTCTAATTTGCATTTGGGATATGAACGGGCTTCTATAGGTTTGAATTTATATCCCAGCAGAGCAGAGCAGATCAAGGTATCTCATTGTAGAGCAGCTGTCAAAAAGTAGAGCAAGAAATCTTGCCCGAAGCTTCTCTACTAAAAAAGGTAGAACAGAAAACGGTGCTTTAAATTGCTCCGGTTCAGCTTAAAACAAGCTCATGAAACAACCTCAGTTCTCAACCTAGTTCAACCCAGAGCAGCTCATTAAACACAACTATAAACAGCTTAGAAGTGCTCAGTAAAATAAAAAGGAAAACAGCACAGAAAGCAACGCGTATATTGCGGTTGTGTCCTTATTACGACACCGTACGTAACATTCGAGAATTTAACCAACATACGTCAAGTTGTTACGTAAATTTGGGTCGGTGCCATATGTTCGTATACTTTAGGTTACGTTCAGTTACATTACGTTACGTCACGTCATATTTGGTTCAGGTTTAACGCATACGTTAAGGGAGTTCGCAGAAATGTCAAAAAAGTACTCATTGATTCTCAAGGAATCGAGTACTTTTGGACGAGCAAGAAGTACTCATTGAGTAATTTACTTTTGATTCTACTCATGAGTATTTACTCGAGTACTTTCCACGGACTCCGTATCCCTAGACCTACCGACTAAAACCTGTTCTCAAATTTTAAAAGCCGGAAAGAAATGTGTTTCCAATGAGGTGGTGAGAATCTCAAGTGGTACTACCTAAAATCACAATCTTTTCGAATATAAATAAAATTATAAAATATATTTACTTTCTGTTACTTTCTTCTCAATACTTCACTTTATGTGATCATATTTTTTGTTTAGGCTGAACATTGTATTTTGCGCTTTTAAATTACCAATTCTTTATTGAAGATAAGTAGTAATTACTACATTTTTTCTTAATTCCCCGAGTAAAAATAAAAAACGGCCTTATAAAGGGCGAACACCTGCCGCTTGGCTTTTTAAGGGGCATATGATGGCCGTAGAGTTTTTAACCATTTTTAATGGGAGCACATACGGCCTTACGACGGCCAAATTTGACCAAAAGATTTAAAAGGCCAAGTACTGAGCTGTAGAAACGGGCATTCGAGGGGAAATTTGAGCCAATAAAAGAGTCTGCACCAAATGTATTGTTGAATGTGTTTTATGGGAACTTAATCATTTTCGTTATGTACAATGGTTCTTTCGATTTATCCTACTTAAAGATATCGATGCACAAGAGAAACGAGCAACGCCAGTCGTCGGTTTGTTGCACGTGAAGTGTGTGGTGCGTGTTGATTTATATTTTAGTGGGAAACCGAAAAAAAATCAAACATTTAATTGCAGTGAAATATATTTTCTTATAGGAGGGCGAATATCCACATTGCTGCCACTGTACCACCGTCGTATACCCGTAATAGCAACCATACGGCCGCCGTACCACCGTCGTATGGCCGTTATTGGAACTGTAAGGCCATTGTTTCACCATCAATCGCCCCCCGTACGGCCGTACTGTCCTGCAACGAGCCTTCTGTTAACCGCCAGATGACCGAGGACTATGTTTCAATCACAGTCGGCATTTGCCCGTTCTAAGGCCATCATTTATTTTTACTCGGGTCACTCACTTTTCAGATTTAATATTAGGTAAGTAAAACCGATTATTAAAACGTAGAATAAATTCAATATTTATTTCGTCAGGATTAATTGATTATCACTTATTAAGCCGATCAATATGTAGGAGCAGACCAATATTATTGCGCAATATTTCTCAATACACAATATTGTTTGTGGATTTTATTGAAAGGTTGCATAAAATATATTGAGTGAACTCAATTTTTTTTGGATATTTTTTACGAAATATGACATTATATTGCATCTTGCATCGTCTGTATACAACATTGCACAATATTCGTTCAGTTTTATCCGAAACTTTGTATAGTAAACAAAGTTAAAAAATGTCCAATTCAAAGGAAGAGGAGAGAAAATTTATTTTACAGTGCATTGAAATATATCATAGTTTACCAGCTTTGTGGAAGTCAAGTGCAAGGATTATAGCAATAGAATTTAAAAAAAAAACGAACAATACGATGAACTCCTGATAAACAGGAATTAATTAAAAAATTCAATTCCTTACGTACTAATTTCAGAAAAGAACTAAAACGGATAAATGACTCTCAAAGAAGGGGCATTGGAGCAGACGATGTCGTAGCGCCAACGTTATGGTACCTCTGCAACCACTGTTTCGTCCATTCGCATCTTTTCTTTAATCATTTTTCTCTGAAGCAAACAGCAAGGGCAGTGGCCACACAACTAGCTTCGGTATCACTCAATCCGATAACTCCACAAAATTCAAACTTCAACTAAAAACTCCGGAATAATAATTGCACTATTTAGAGTGTCAAGAAAAAATATTGTGAAATGTATTGCCGCAATAATTACACAGGCACACAAAAAAATAAAAATGTCAAGACCCAGAGGGTACATCCCCCTACCCCGCCGTTTTTGGGGTCGCTGAAACCGAATATGACCATAACAATTTTTTTTAACTAGCCATTTCCCCGCAACCACCCCCATACAACCCCTTCTGGTAGTTGAAATCTCAATTCTCATACAAAGTCGAGTAGGGTGTGTATTCCTATGTTTTCTGGGCCTCTAAGAACGAGGAAGACTACCAAAAATGAATTAGACCCCCTCTTTAGCCCCTAGAGTCACTTTACCGCCGCCATACACCCCTTTGTGGGGGTTGAAATGTCAATTCTCATACAAAGTCGAGTAGGGTATGTATTCCTATGTTTTTTGGGCCTCTGTGAACGAAGAAGACTACCAAAAATGAATTAGACCCCCTCGTTACCCCCTACCCCCCTTTCTCATACAAAATCGAGTAGGGTGTGTATTCCTATGTTTTTTGGGCCTCTAAGCACGAAGAAGACTACCAAAAATGAATTAGACCAACTCGTTAGCCCCTAATGTCACTTTACCATACACCCCTTTTATAGGGGTTGAAATTTCAATTCTTATACAAAGTCGAGTAGGGTATGTATTCCTATGTTTTTTGGGCCTCTGTGAACGAAGAAGACTACCAAAAATGAATTAGACCCTCTCGTTTGCCCCTAGCGTCACTTAGTGACATTAGGGGCTAACGAGTTGGTCTAATTCATTTTTAGTAGTCTTCTTCGTTCTTAGAGGCCCAAAAAACATAGGAATGCACACCCTACTCGATTTTGTATGAGAAAGGGGGGTAGGGGGTAACGAGGGGGTCTAATTCATTTTGGTAGTCTTCTTCGTTCACAGAGGCCCAAAAAACATAGGAATACATACCCTACTCGACTTTGTATGAGAATTGACATTTCAACCCCCACAAAGGGGTGTATGGCGGTGGTAAAGTGACTCTAGGGGCTAAAGAGGGGGTCTAATTCATTTTTGGTAGTCTTCCTCGCTCTTAGAGGCCCAGAAAACATAGGAATACACACCCTACTCGACTTTGTATGAGAATTGACATTTCGACTACCAGAAGGGGGTGTATGGGGGTGGTTGCGGGGAAATGGCTAGTTAAAAAAATTTTTTACGGTCATATTCGGTTTCAGCGACCCCAAGAAAGGGGGGGTAGGGGGATGTACCCTCTGGGTCTTGACATTTTTTTTATTTTGTGTGCCTGTGTTATTGATCGTGTGGACTATACTTGTGTGGCTTTAGTTATTTATTTGTAAAGTATCTCAATCGAAGACGATTCTATCAAGTTTTATTAATTTTATTAATTAACTTTTATAACATTACAAATGCAAAAGAACCGATAAAGATATATGTACTGTTTTCTTTAAGTTTGGCTTATGTTATGTTCTGTCAGTACAATTTCTTATTTCAAAAGTTTTGTGGTAAATAAAAAATATTTATAGATTATTTTGTGAACAGTTACATATGCTTGCGGTTATTGAAAGAAATAACACTTCAAAATTAATATCTGCAAGATTAAACTAGTAAATAATGTGGAAGTTGAAAAGAAGCATTATTTATTTTATTTTATTAAATCCCTAAAGCAACTACATAAAAAAAAATTTTGTGTTATTATATTGTAAAGATTTTACAGGTATGTTAATGAGATATTTTAAATTCTACAATCTTTTTTGTCTAAAAATATCGATATTATAAAAAAAAATTGTTAAAACATATTCCCAACAGTTTTTTTTATAACAAATAATTTTTTTGTAAGTTTTATATGTTGTAACAATAATTTACTTTATTTTCATTTATTTTTTCAAAATATCCTTAAGGCTGGTCGCACACTGCAGCAGATTCGGCCGAATTTTTTACGGCCGTATACGGCCGAATAATTAAACAAATCTGATCGGAGTAAACCTAGGGACGTCAACGGCCGAAAACAACGGCTGTAATGTGCGAATGAGAATAGCAAAATAATTGTTTGAAAAATTCGGCCGAATACGGCCGTAGAAAATTCGGCCGAATCTGCTGCAGTGTGCGACCAGCCTAAGGCGTAATGAATATCGACTAGAACTAGATGACGCGAAAGACTATGTAAAATGTTTTTATAGTTATATTTAATTAACTACACTTGAAATATTATCTTTTACTTGTTTAAAAAAAACTGTTTCAAATTTTTGAAGGTTTTGTTTTGTTCTAACGAAAAATTCTTGGTACTCTAAAAATACTAAATTTTTACCTTCAAACTTTTAAAATTACATAAAAAAAATTTTACATAATTTTGCAGCATTTATTTCTAACTTTGAAGGACACTTAACAAATCCTTGAATTTCGCATACATGTGTATGCGTTTATCGAAATTTGAATTTCTAAATTTATAACAATACTTGGAAGTACCCAAAATTATTGCCTAATCCCTGCTACAAAATCTCACTAAAAACAAATCACTTTTAAAAATAAATCGTAAATTTATTCTCTCATAATTTTAATATTTCCACTTAACAAAAATAAAAGGACATCATCAATTGAAAAAAAAACCAAAAAGAAGTTAAAACACACACCTGTATATGCTGGTATTCCTTAAAAACTGAGTGAGAAAGCAAAATGCAAAAATTCGCGGTAAAGCGGATGATTATAAAACACAAGGATAAACTTTACTGAAAAACTGTTTCACAAGGATAACTTTTCCAACTGTTGCTCCACGAAGAGCTTTGCACGTGTTCAGGAGAAAACCTGTTGTGTGAAGCTCAAGTGACCAGCGAGTTCTTTTATACTAAAAGCTTGATCGGCATTCAACACTATCGTCATTGGCTGATATCCTGCATCAAATCAGTTAGCGCCTGCTCCTGTAAAGCTTTCGCCCTCAACACCCTTCTCATCCCTATCACAAATACTCACATACTCAGATAGAAAAATTTATAACAATTTGTTGTTCTTTTTTTATAAAGGACACATTTTTTTGTGTCTTTCGCTATATTCCTTTGACAAAAATGATACCTATACAGTCGCATCGGATATCCTTATGCATGCACGACCAGCAGCTATAGAAAAGATGGGAATAAAATCGAAAAGTGTAAAGTGCTTTGGTTCCATATGGCGTTATTTTACATATAAACAAATGCCATCGGGAACAGAACTCAAAATTCATCCTCCTTCATTAGGATTGGTTAGGATTCCGTGTCAAGATTGCTTCTTGATTGCGTCATTGCCTTTTACCTCAAGGTGCGTAGGTGAAGGATTTGAACAGATTTTTTTTATACAACAGCAAAAATCTCGTCAAAGTAGGTGCGCGACACCTTTAGGTTTCAAATATCAGTAGGTGTACCAACATCTGTTAATGAAAAGAGCTTATAAGCTTATCTGGAATTTATTCCAGGGAGAAAAAAAATGGAGTTTTCGCAAAATTCATATTGGCCAACACAGAGTAAGAATGATTGCTTTTCGGATTTCTATTCGGATTTTTTATATTAAATGAAATAAATGAATTGTAACAGATCCGGATTTAGATTAATAAATAAAATGCTCGTAGGGCGTTGTAGCATTTCTTCGTTGTTGTTGTTGTTTTTTTTTTGTTTTAATAAAAATGCAATTAACGCAATGTGTCTGATGTGTTGCTATATAACTTCAATTACTTTTTAATTGAGGCATCATAAAATCACACAGTGTCCTTTATTTAGCCTCTATTATATGAAATTTTAATTAAAAATTACGTCTCTGTTTGTAGCAGGCTTGAAATGGTGCAAGGATATAGTTTTCGTTTTAATCTACAGGTTCGCCTGTGTTGAGTGAGATCAGTAAATTTTAAATATTTCGGAAACACATACATGGAACGTCAGTCAAGGCAAATGTTTTATTTTGTTGCTGAAATTAATTTAAAAAACGTAAGTCAAATCCTTGAAAAGATTTATAAGTATTTGTTTTCTAATTTTGGATGTGATTTATTGCAGATTTTTAAACAAATTTATAGTTTGTATTTTAAAGTATTCTGCCCCTACGAACACATTTCCCAAAAGAATTGGCTGGCGTTATGGAAAAGTCAATTGGTTATTCGCATTTTCCAAACCACAGACTGAAATTTGTGTTTCCGTATTGGCAATGTGAACTCTGTCACTCTCTGTGCCATCAAATTCATACGGTTGGGAATGCGTTTGTTCAATGCTCACTCTACCATTAAGTATAAAGCCTATATGCCGAATGGTTTAATGGGAAATCTATGAACGAAATTTAAGTTAAGGAAGCCGCCTATAGTAGAGCATACAGACGTTCTCCATATGACCTAGGTTAAGAAACTCTTGAAATTCCACAATCAGGAAAGATAAATTAGCATTTGATGACCAGTTGAGAAGTAAAATTCTCAATACCACTGCGGGTAGTAAAAACCCCTTTGTTGGTAAGTTCCATTAAGAAGAATTTTAGCTCTTCCGCAACGCCTTTTATCATCTATAATAGGGAGCTAATAAAAGATATTAAATCCAAGGCGAGAATACCACCTACTCAATGGACGGATTTTTTTAGGACTCGCGAAGTAGGCATCTCAAAGAGCTTGATGGCAATAAATCCACTGGCCCTGACAATATCCCCCATTATTGGTTCTCAAGAAATGTACCTCACCTCTAGCTTAACCCTTGCGCAAACTTAATTCCCTGTCATATTTCTTCGGAGTCTATCGAGACTTTTCGTAGATAGCCAAGTCTCTAGAAATGCTATGGATGCAGTAATGATGCGCTCCAAGTTACTGGATATGCTTGGTAGAAAGCACAACGTGACTCTAGTCTGAGTTCCCGGACTTAGGAACATAGATAGGGATGAGAGAGCCGACTACCTAGCCAAGCAAGGCAGCTCAATAGGTGGGGTCAAAAACGCAATTTTGGACCATCATCTGCACTATCTTTAGGCACTGGAAACCTGCAATATCTTTAGGCGACTTGACCCGCTTACAACATAGAAAAAATAATGGGTCTCCTAAACAGACCCCGACGAGATATTGTCAGAATCACGGCAATCATTACGACATTGGCCCATAGGAGACCATGCTGTCTGTTGACGTAGCTGCGGGCAGTCGAATGGGAGGGAAACCCTTGTTCACTTCCGGTGTAAATGTCCGGGTTTAGCTAAAGCTAGGCAACTCGCAAACAAAGTACAGTCCCATCTCTAATAAAACCTGCACTGAGCTTCCGACGTGTCCCAGTGGATTGTGTGAATCTAACAGGTGATTTATCTCTTAACTTCAACTGACCATCTGCGATGGAATGACCACACATTTCAAATCGCCAAATAGGCATCTCAATGTATGGGGTTTCAGAATAGATACAAGTTTCTCCTCCTGCCAGTAGCCCATCTGCAATCTACAAGTCCTATATTCGGTCCCGTCTTTAACACAATTCGTTTATCTGGATAAGCGCTTCAACCACTTGCTGGGTAAGGTGATGTTACGTATGTATATCAAAAGCTAACCGGCTGCGATCGGCGTTCGCACTATATTAGAATGGAAAATTTGTTTATCAGTATCACAATTCGAGCACACATTCGGTTTGCAACAAAACTCACATGACATTAAAAAAAGTTTACGCGAATTAGTCGTCAAGACATAAGAATATTTTTGAAAGTATAAAGCGGCTCGAGGAAGGTAGAAAGAGCTAAGGGATGATCAGTGCTCAGGAAAAACGTCAACTTAAACTAAAGAAGATATGTCTGATAAAGATCAAGAAATATTAAGCGAGAATCGATCATTGTTCGGTCGATCGGTGAACCCAGAACAAATGATTATTTCTTTTCAAGGGAATTTTGCTGGAAAATATTATCTGATCCACTTTGCAGTGGAATTGTATCTAAATAGTAAAATTTCTTCATTACTCCATTGTTCAGCTCGCCGATTTTGGCTTCTTCCATTGGGCTTTGGCCCATTTTCCCTTTTTGTAACTTCTACGTACTTTGGTTTTGTGCATATCTATTACTTCTTACATCATTTTTTCTGTTTCATTCTAGAAAGCTATGAATGCTTGTTTAACTGTTAGTGCTGATCTTTCGACAATTTCAACATCATCATCTGCCAATACTTGAACTGAGTTATTTTTCTCATAGTCTTTAAATAATAGGTACAAGAGTCACCTTGTCGAAGTCTTTTATTCAATGGGAAATTTTCGGACCGATTCACACCTATTTTACATACTCTAGCAGAGATAGTTGCCTTCGTTAATATGGCTTTTTATACACTTCTTATTAGCTTCACCTGTAACCAGCTAACTAGCTATGTAAAAAATCTTGGAAGTTAAACTTGACCCACCGTTTCCGATTCGCATGACAATACAATCTGACCATTTTGTAAAAAAATCAAGATGGCGGCGGTGGGGCGCCAGCGAAAAGTTCCAGTGCTAATAAAATAAGAATATAGGTAAAGAGTCCCACGGTTTTTACATTTCGAAAGATAGGTTGTTTCCATATACTGGCTGGAGCAATAAAAACTTAACATTCAAAATTATTTTTTACTTTTTAGTTCATTTTAAAATAAAAGCGTATTTTCTTGTTTATTTAAGCTATCTATTTTCTAGAAGGAATACGTTCTGTGCTGAATTTTCCTTGTCCGAAATCAGACTGGTATAGGCACAAAGAATACAAAGAAATTTTATTGTTACAGCAATATTTTTAATAGGATGATAATGAAGATTCACACAGACGTACTTAGCTCAAACTCAGGCATTTTTCACATCTAAAATTACTTCGTTTTGCAACAATCAAACTATACAACTATATCCTTAACTACATTCACTACGATTGTCGTTTGATGTGATTATTAGGCTCTCGCCTTTTCAGATTTGGTCTAAAAACCACGTTTGATCTCGGGTATTTGACCATTGCGGCTCAATAAGACTAGATATTGTTGTGTTGAAGTAACACTATGTTAATTAAGTAATACTGCAAATATTTACATAAGAAAACGATATAAAATTGAAAAATACACATACTGTAATAAATAGATTGGCGGGTAGCAATCGATAAGGTCCCGTACTAGTCAGGAACTGCTAACGTGCTCCCATGATGAGCTGGATTTTCTCAATCAAGTTATATGTTTTTAGGTCTGGGGTCGATGTGCGTTCGAAAGCAATGAAAAGGTGAATGCAGTAGCCGGGCAGTGCTTTGGCTATACCCAGGGGCGGTTATTGGAGTACCCGCCAGATTGGTGTTAAGGGACCCTGATGATAATACACTGATGGAAATGGCGGCGGAATGGTTGAAAATGGTTTTTATGTGATAGACTAAAACTAAGAGATAAGCCTCTTTGTACTGTCGATTGTTCAGTCTAGAGCAGGCCTGGCCTACCCAAATCAGGTAAATAAGTTTTTAAATAACGTAATACAAATATAAAATTAATAAAACGTCGGAGTTTGTCGAGGATTAATGGGCCCTGCGCTAAAAGTCGAGTCGGGTGGCAGGATAAGTCGTTTGAGTTGAAAAAAGTGACGGTTCAGCCGAATTACGACTTTCAGCATAGGGGCCCGAGGGTGGAAGCGGTAAGCTGAGTTTATGGCCCCTGTGCTGAAAGTCGTAATTCGGCTGAAACATCACTTTCTACAACTCAACAACGTTTGTCACGTCACACGACTCAACTTTCAGTACAGGGGTCAATGACTCATTGTTTAACGCGACGTGTCTCGAACACTAAAGTCTGAACGACTGCTGAAGCTTATTTCACATTTTCTCCGACAAATATGAAATATAAAGGTTAAAATTGAAAATCGCTTCGAATATAAAATCAATGGTCTACAGCCAGAATAATAACACAATTACCGCACTGAAGAAATGCATGGATAAGATGTATTAAAACGCAACGATGGAATGCGATAAAATGATATTGATAAAAAATGTTTTTAATACATTCCTGCCAGAATTCTTAGGTGCACAAGCTTAAATATAGCATCTAAACTCCATATTCCTTTAATATCATACCGTTTCTTTTTCAACAGATTGCACCTTGTTACTGAATAACCTTTTATTTGTATGCACAACTGAAATACTTCATGTCCTTTAACTTAAAAAAGTAATTAATATCAAAATACGAAGTATAAGAAACTTCTCTTGCAAATAAATCAGTTTCTGAAAACCTATTTCAACTCTGCAGAGCTTTTGTTATCAGATAAACAAAATCTGTCTTCTACATATCTAATGCGATAGTATTAACTAGCAAGACTCCTCTGGAAGTGGGCAGAGAAATCCAACTGCGAGGCACGTCAGCAAGAAGAAAGTTGACAAAACCAAAAGTTTTCTCTCAATTTCGATTTGGGAAAAGCCCACTTCAGTAGATTCGTTAATGAACTTGGAAATAAGTTGGGTTGTTGATAGCACCACTCATGACATTCTATTTTCGAGGTTGTTATCAGATAGTGTTGAGATAACCTTGGATTTTTTGTAATTTTAGGAGAGATTAAAAGATTAAAGTGAAGTCAGTTGGTTTATTTTTATGTTTTAATCTTTAGAGAATTGCGGCTTTTTTAGCTGTTTTAGCACAATATGAATCATCTGCCGAAATAGCTCAGTTGGGAGAGCGTTAGACTGAAGATCTAAAGGTCCCCGGTTCAATCCCGGGTTTCGGCAACTAGAAATATTTTTAATATTTTTTTTTATAAATATTACTGAATAATGTTCGGTGCAGTAACTTCATAGGTAATTATTTCAAAATCTGGATATATTTTTGAAAAAAACTAAATTAATCTATAATGATTACATTTTTTTATTAGTAACAGTAACAACCAACAACGGACTAAAAGAATTAAAAAATCCATAAGTTGAGATCTTCCATGTTGCTATATCTCATGTCTTTATAGTTAGCCAAGCCAGCTTTATGTAAGAATGAGCATTTCCACCCCGCACCCGTAAAGTAAGGCTGATCTTATCTATTTACTTTGGCTTTTATGGTCACTTCTTCATCAGCTCTTGTTAATAATCTCCATTTTAGCCATCCAACGGATTTCGATGGATTTGTCAATACATGCTTCTTATATTATTGCTGATACCAAAGTCGATTTATTATTTCAACGAGGTGGTACCTAAAATGCCCGTTATTTCAAACATTCAACGTTTATTGCTAGGCTCCACGTGCTTTGGTCACCTTGTATATGGTGTGGTGTTTTTGCGCTATCAAGACTGTCGTTAGCATATAAGAGTGTTTACGGACTTGTTTTTTAAGGTCTTTAGTGACATTCAAAATGATGTTAAATAGTAGCAGACTCAATTGACAAACTTTATGGACTCCCACTTTGACTTTAAATTCTGCTCTTACAACTTTTATTATTATCTTCACTTTTAGTCCATTCAAAACACGCGTTTGGGTGTGGAAACATGACACCGTTATGAAAAACGTGACATGACCGTTATGAAAAATGAAAATCGAGGTTCCACAGTCCTAAAATATGGGCGTCACTCTTAAAAATGCAAAAAACACCTGTTTTAAAGGTTTTTTTCGCGATAATTTCAATAATAATCAAAAATAATCCAATGAAGTACACTTTTTTCAATATTTATTTGCCAAGGGGGTTGATTTTTACTAAATCAAGCCAAATTTTATGATAGGGTATAATCCTAAAGGGTTAAAACCACCCCTAAATCCACTGAAAATAAAAAAAATTGTTTTTCCAACTTTATGCTTCAAATTCTATTGAATATGTATTGTCAGGCACAAATAAAATTTGTTTTCTGCTTTTTGCGATTTAATAGGTATAATCAGCCAAAAATAAATTGTTTTCAACCCCTAAGAGGGTAAAACTATGTACCATAACTATGTAGCAGGCGCGGATCTAGAATTTTATTTTGGGGGGGTCACGGAATTAAAAGTGGCGAAAAAAAATGTCTACTCCTAAGGGCCTATTTAGACGGTTCGCTCCCAGGAGCATTCCTCACAAACTTTGTGGATGAAGGAGGTAGTGGGGCAGTGCGGCGGCTGGCATATGTGCGGGATGTGCAACTGCACAGGGCCCCGTGATTTTGGGGCCCCGCTAGCGAGGCGAGCGAAAAATTATTTTGGAATAAAAATCATTTGAATTCATTATTTGCATTTTTACTTCATTGAGAATGGGCCATACAAATGAGTTTGGCCCACAGAAATCAGCATATGGGCCATTATTCTGTCGTGGGGATGGGGTTGTATGAAGAGAAATGCGCGAGCGAAGCGAACGGAATTTTTTTTGGACTCTCCCCAAATCCCCCAAATTGTCTGGCCGCGACACTGTAGTGAGGTTGATGAGAGGTACCACCCCACCTCTCCCTTCATCCACAAAGTTCGTGAGGAACGTTCCTGGGAGCGAAGCGTCTAAACAGGCTTTTTAGGGACAAACACAAAATTAACAAAACGAACAAAACTAACCGAATTTTCTCGTGGATTAAAAACAAACGTAGTCCGCTCAAATTAGTAAAAAAAATCGCCGTTTTTACGAAATTTTTCCCACAACTATGAGACCGGTGCCAAGTGAAGTCTCTATTTTGTGGAGAACCTATGCATTTTGGTGAAAATATCACAGTTGGAGAGCATAAAATTACCTACAAATTTTACTTTTACAATTTTTCCCAACTCCGCATATTTTCGCCGATAGAGGCCGTTTTGCGCCTTTTTTAGATTTTGAGCCAAAATTATGCATTTGTATGAAAAATTAAATGAGATCAAAGTAGTAGGTAGTTGCAGTTTTCCAACGGCCTTTCTTGGGACGCTTTGATTATTATCAACAGAGTCTGAAAAAAGGCGCAAAAACGAGCTCGAAAAAATGCCGAATTCGAAAAAACAGTGAAGGCAAAATTTGCAGGAAACTTTATGCCTTATAACTTTGCTCTTTTGATATTTTGACCAAAATGTATAGTTTTTCTTAAAAATAGAGAAAGGGCGAAAAATCTATAAAATTCACATATTTTTCAAAAACAACCTTTTTTTCGAACTGCGGGTTGTGAAAATCATGCTTAGACAACCCATATCCTTCACTTGGCACCGGTCTCATAGCTGTGGGAAAAATTTCTTTAATTGTCCCTAATTTGAGCGGATTAGGGCAGAAAACGTGCCCTAATGTGTTTTTGATGAAGACGCGCCCTTTCTTGTGAGTGCAGCTAACTTCAGAGTTTACAAATCAAAATATATAGAAAGAGTATAGATCAATATGTAGTTGACCTTTAAGGTCATTTATTAAGGTCGTTGCTTTAATTTGCAAAAAAGTTGGGTCGGTTTTAGACGTTTGGTTATTTTTTGTTTTTGTTTTTTTAGTTGGATCAATTTTGTTTTTTAAACAGCGAGCGCTTTTGGTGGGGGTCATGACCCCCGTGACCCCCCCTTAAATCCGCGCCTGCCCCCTAGATTAAAGTTGAATTTGAAAAAGATTTTTTTTGCATTTAAATTTTATTTTTGTTGAAATATTATCAAAAAATTTGGGTAATTAATTCTAACCCCCTTTTAAGGGGGTTAAACAACCCCTAAATCGAAACAGAATAAAAAATACAATGAAAGAAAAATTATTTTCGTAGATACAAATAAAATGTCTGTGGAAGACGTAGTAGTGGCCGTATAAAATGGGTTGTATTGAAAATCGCAGAAACTTAAATTATAGTATATCCTTCGTTCAAAATATAACTGAGCAATTTTTGTATGAAAACTATGCCCAAAATAAGGGTAGAAATGAATTAGAATTGAAAGCATTCCCACTGGATTTTGAGAAGTTCCTGAAGAAACCTCCATAGGTTCTAGCCAGTATGAAGTTTTAAAATCAGGATCCAAAAGGAAATCGGGAATGATTCAGCTCCACAATAAAACAAAATTTGGTGTTGACGTAATGGATACATTTTCTATAACCAAGGATCTATGTTTATCAAAAGAAGCTCTTGAAAACTCAACAGAATTTGACCAAACTAGGTCAGGGCCCAGATATAGGCAGTACCTACGTCGGCATCCACAGCTTGTAAAAGAACGTTAATGACATGACCGTGCACAACTACTTATAGAGGTGGCAGCAACTAAGAACTTGGTTATTACGGGAATAGTTGTTTATATGTTAGGATATCCACAACGTGTACCCTGACACTGGCAACCTACTAGACCATGTGCTGATAGACCACCGCCATCTTTCGAACCTTATGACGGTACGAACGTACCCAGGTGTCGATTAAGATTTAGATTACCTTCTTTATAGTGTGCTCCGAGATCGCATTGCAACGTAGAAAAGCTTCTGTCCGCGAATGAGGATCGAACCAACACAGCTGTCCTACGTACCAAAACGGGCAGAAAGACCTATGGCCGTGCTTTTCGCCAACAGTGAGGGAAAAGCAAGTCATAGAGATCGAAGAGAGCTGAACATGCCTTAAAAATACCGGCTATAGCACTACCGACCCTATCTTAGTTGGAAGTCGTAAGATTTGGAACTACTGGTTCGATGATGAATGCTACCTCGCTCCCTAAACTTAGAATGCTGCTTACTGGAAAATGTAGCATTCTCATAGAACACGAGGACACCAAGAAGAAGAATATAAACAGTTCACAGCAAAATAAAGAGCCCAGAATAAGAATCTTGTGTGTGAGTACATAGGTACTTCAAGCACAAAGATGCTAATCAGTTCGCCAATATCAGAGGCTTTTTGGAATGTTGAGAAGAGTTAACTGAGGAATTGGAGGCTCAACCAATATTTGATGATGTGTCTACGCTTCCTTCACCAATTTTACAATAAGTTACTAAAGTCATAAACTGTATCAAAAACAATAAGAGATATCAAAGCATTCTGCAATTATCGTGGTACAAAACATGGTAGCCCAGTACATTAGAAATAAGGGGATAGTTTGGCCTGCATGCTCTTTACCCTTGCTTTCACCAATTATGAGTAGAGGTTACAAAACTGGGGTTGGAGCCAAAGAGGAAAAAAAACTTGAACATCGGAAAGTTGAATGAAAAATTTAATCTGTAGAACCGTGTACCGGCACAATGGAGCTCCTTGCTGGTGACAGCAAGGCTACTGCCATCGGGCGTGGGTAAACATAAAAAATTTTGAAAATCCACATCCTCCCTAGTTTCCTAAATGTTTTTAGGGGATGCTAAACCGGCCACACGGTTTACGCTAGCTCGCCGGTGGGGGCGTGGGGTTGTGTGACCGGGACTCTACTCACATGATTCACCACTTACCTATTAGTTAAAAGGGAGATCTCTTCATACTGTTCTTGTACTATGTTAGCCCAGAGGTATTCATCGCTGGAAGTTCCCAACGACCTGGTGGACCTGAAACTGTTCAACGCGACTTCAAGAGGACCCTGGAGAGAAAGCAAAACCCAACCATCCTGGATAATTTACCCCCTTAGGCTGTCATGCCTAGTAATATACGTGGAGTTAAAGAAATAGACAACCAATATATTATATAACAGTTACAATTTAACACAATATAATTAATTAATAACAAAATGAAGGTAAGTTGGCATTAACTATTAGAGACGTGACAAGCAACAAAAAAAAATACTCCTACATTAATACAAAGAGTGTAACAAAATTAACAACTGGCGTTACAATTAGGTATCCTTGACCTTGAGGTATACTCCAATAATTATTAACAGTGCCTCCCAATCATGTTTCGCAAAATTAACAAAATTTAAAAAACCTAAAGTCGACCTGGTACCAGATAGATTTTCGTTTGTACAACACTTCGTTATTAAAAAATTAGTGAAAAAAAACATTCAACAATTAGTCAGGCAATGTAGATACTTAAAGTATAACTAGGCCATTAACAGAATCATAGCTTGCCACAAAGAAATTTTTATCCAACATAAACCAAATTACCGATAAATACAATATATACTTGATATGTATACCAACTAATAAACAAAACTACTGTCTTCGCTTACATTCGATGTAACGACCTGGGTGCCTAAGATAGTTCCTAACGAAATATCAGAACAATACTGTAAAGAACTAAAAGTAACTACTTATCTAGTCAAGTCACTTATCTAGTCAGGCGAAAATATAAGTTTCTTTGTGATTTGGCACACATTTGCACATAGCTGCGTTGATTTTGGTCTTGTTTTTATTTGAAAAAGTGCTGCCAAATCGCCAAAAATTTATTTTTTGCTCTAAATTGAGGTCAGGGGCGTTGATTGTACTTAAAACTAATAGAATATTTTTTTTGTTGTGATTACAGATTTATATTTTTGTCAGGATCTTACCCCGCGATATTTTTAATTTCATCAGTCAGTGCTACAGTGAATGCCTGGGATGGCCGCCATTTTGTTTTTTTTAATTTTTTTAACAATAAAAATGTAAACTTTTAAGTTTAATAAACGAGCATATAAAATTTCAAGTCGCTATCTTTTGTCGTTTTTTTATACAGCAGTTTAAAAAAAAAGCTCATTTTTCGCATTTTAACAGTAGACTAACCCCTTAAGTTCTGATACCAAATATTTATCTTCCAGTATCAAAAAGGAAATTTATTATGTAGTCACTTTCAAATAATTTATTGTTTTAGCTAGTTATAACCTATTAAAATAATGGTGCTAATATTTGATACTAGGGGTATTCACTCTTCGGTGTATTTGGCCTTGTATCGTAGCAAATTCTTACAAGGTTGTATCAAATTACAAATTGCAACAACAAAAACCACTTGACATATTTTACTTTAGATGTAAAATTTAACAATAGGCGACGCCTCTAGCATTTCAAAATTACAGCCTTGTGTTATCTTTTTTTTTAAATTGTCATTCAAATCAACTTATTGACTGAGCAGAGTTGTCATTTTAATCAGCTGACAGACATTTTACAAGGGAGTATTTAATATTAGATACAGGGTGTTCATTCTTCATTGTAAAAATACTACAAACTTGCTATTTGAAGTAAAATACATCAAAGAGTGAATACCCTTACTGTATACCCTTAAACATGAAAAACGCATAAAAGTATAGCAAAAGTTTAATAAAATGTACTAACAATTAGATTGCTAGCCTAGTTAGTACCTTATATACGAGTATAGGAGTATAAATGAATTAACAATTATGTTTAAAACAACTTTACCTTCTTTTTTTCTTTAATAAATAAATCACAGAATTAAAAATTTAAACTATATAGTTTTAAAATAAATCAATAAATTAAAATAAATTCTAAAATCACACGCAGTCAGGGGAGATTCTTCACTATCAATAATCCGTGATCCACCTACGTTGTCTTTAAGTATTAAAATATACCTTATCATAAATAAATACTGAAAATAAAAAAAAGCTATGTAAACTCCCTACCGTAAAACCATTCTACGTAATCAGGTCTTATTTTACTATCTTTGATTCATGCCAAATAATCATATACTATTATAGGATGAAGTGTCAATTACTGAGGAATGATGACTGATAAAATATGCAAAAAAAAATGAATCAATGAATATCACCGCAAACACCATTTACGTAGATCCCAACTTAATCGCCAGGTGATTAATTATTCACCAATAGTGCCGGAAGTTAAGCACACACGCCCTTCATAATTGGACTACTGAAAATTCCAAAATCAGAGCCTCATCATCACTCAAAGTCCACTTAAACTTTTATCAGAATTTTATCGCAATTTTTTTGTTTATATTTAAGAGATATCAAGATAAGAGCCAAATGCTGATTAAGCTCGGGGGTCCTGGAAACGGGCAAATTTAACCGATGGCATAAAATCACCCGGAATCAATATGCATGAATGGATTGCAAATGGATAAAAAAGCTAATTCAATTCGAGGTTTGTCATCACTAGGGCTGGATTTGTTATAATTGGGAATTGCATAGTACGTTTGTATCCGCCCGGGGTGCACCTATACCACCTTCGGGGTCTAATGAGCTGCGGAATGCTTTTAGCTCTTATATGACCATCGGCTGCTTAAACAATGAAAATCTTTGATGTTGCTCCTTCTAAGAGGGTGAAATCTTGTTATTCGTCCCTTAAGGATGGCTCCAGTTAGTGGACATTAGGCAGCTCCTTATGAATTGAGTTAACTTTATTTTCTGCTGTTGTTTGTCTTCATTACAAGGAAGAGATGAGAGGAGTTTATCGGGTTACTGGAAAAAGCCATACCCAAAGTGAACGTAGATCTAAAGTCTGCTGTTAATTAAAGACAGATTTAATTTTTAGAGTACTTAATATGAGTTCTGTTCCAGGAAAATGTATTTTTCTTTGTTCTATTCGTAATAAGACATCCATTTTAGATGGCCATTCCTAGCTAGTTGTATTACGTAGTTAGGAAAATGGGTTTTGAGTTTGGAGAAGGATAATAATGTTCAGAATGTTATGTTTATATAAATTATAATTATTTATTCTATTCATTCATAAATATTTCTCTACCAGGATAACATAACTTTGATAGTAATGTGGTCTGATGTGTGCTGAATAAAGTAGCTTTGTGGTTGAACTCCTGGATATTGTAGGAGATTGGAAATACTGACTGTGGAAGATTGTGCCATAATCGAGTTGTTCTAGTTTTGTATGAATTCTTAAATTTTAGACACCGAGAAATTGCAATCCACAGCAATCTTCTACCCACAACATCAGATTAGCCCCATTCGTCTTATTTCTTCTGCCTACAGCTACCTTTTCACCCACTCTACACATAAAGAATTCGTTCATCAATAGAACAACCCGACTGTGGAACAACCTTACACAGTTTGTATTTCCGAGTTCCCGCAACATCCAAGAATTCAATCGCCATCACCCTCCTGATTCCGCGTAACCTTAAACCTCTTTAATCCCTCGAACTATGCATACAACTACAGACATTGCACTGTTACGTGACCAACATGATAGACCAAAGGTACAAAGGTTATTTCTGAGCTTAGAAGTACCACATAAAAAAAATTTAGAAAACGAACATTCTTTTGCTACAGTGACTCAAGATACCCCTCAAACTTAGTGACCATTATTTCGCAGATCCAGTTACAAAAAGTTATTTGTTTATGTGAAAAAACTGAGCTTCCTCCTTTGCATGGGCCGCACCAAAACAGAAGGGAAAAGATGGGATGTTGAGAATGTAAATGATGCCGTGAATTTGCGTGCTCAAACAAAGAGAATGACGTTGCTCGCTTGTGGAGACTTGAGACTCTCACTGCCCATCGAAACATTGATTTTGAGAGTGCCTTATATTATGGCGCGGCCCAGACCATCAGTCCGTCATGTCGTTCAAGCTGGTGACATATACAAGCGTACATGCGTTGCATTCAGCCACAACCTTCTATATTACAAGCCATGAACAAGGAAAATATTGAGAGCGAATTTCCGCTCAATCGGACCACAACTCGGTGAAATCACGTTATGTTGTTAGTGTAATTTGGAGAATTTGGGAGAATTTGGTGGTCCGATTCTCTCAATTGAGATTCTTGTTCATGGCTTGTAAATATAGAAGGTTATGATTCAGCGGTTCCATGATATGCGGCGAGTTTCCACTGACACATATATTGCGTGGTTGCGTTCCGTCTCGGCTTTCTCACATAACCCGCGGGACACCATGAAGCCGACAACGACAATTCTCATATAAATTGTTGTTGTTTTCCCGTAGAAGTTGACATTGTCGTGCTCATTGTGTTCTGGGGGTAACCCACAAATTTAAGTAACGAGTGCATGTGTTTGTTGTGTATGCTCTTGTGTGCTATGTCGAATGCAGCAATGCAGAAGAAGTTGAAAGTAGGCCAACATTCACGTTGCATGCATTCCATTCACGGAATATTCCGTCAGGTCGCATTTGAATACATGCACACACTTCTATATTATATCTGACACCGAATGCAACGCATGTACGTACGCTTGGATATGTCACCAGCTGCAGGTCGTAGTGCAATGTCTACTAGTTCGAAAAACCTGAAGATTCTTCCACAGTCGAATTATTCTATTTATAAACGAATTCCCTTGATTGTAGTTGATTGCATGGAAACGAGGGCTGCAGGCTTTGAGGGTAAGGCTTGAGCAAGGCTTGTATTACGGGAAAAATATTATCGTCCAGGATACAATACTTTTCAAAATTGCTACATTCTAACGGTGAATCAATGAGTCTATCTCTGGAGGAGCAAAAGGTGCCATGACCAGCTTCGCACCTTGTCGAGTCACGCACAATGATACCGATTGAGCAAGCCCAGCAGTCTACTTGAAATCTTGCCATTCAACGGTATTTAAATACGAGATTCTGCTCTCGCTATCGTGGGAGAGTGACAGGGAATGTAAAGAGCAGCCGCGTAATTGACAAAGCAAACCCTGAAGGTGGAGTCCATGGAGACTATACAAGGAGGTAAAACTCTTATGGGGAAAATGACAGGAAGTGGATGGGTAGAACAAACTAAAGAAGTTAGCTGAATTTGACCTATTTCGACGATTCGTTCAAAATTAAGTTAGTCGAAATGGAGCAATGCAAAGAAATTCATTGGAAATTAATAAAAATTCATTGGAAATCATTTGGGGTACATTTGACTGCAGCGCCACCATTAATCAAACGAAAATTGACAACACGTAGTTTTAGCTCCTTGTATAGTCTCCATGGTGGGGTCCTACGCCATTAACGTCTTTTCTGCTGTGTCCTAGCAATACGGTGGCAGCATTGCCAGACCGGAACAGGTGTAGATTTACCTTGTTCGGTTCATTTCATCACAGTCCGATTGCCTAGGGCCCTTTCACCAAACTGGTGGGTGGTGCTCCAATACGTAAGTCCGGATGGACGCAAACAGTGCCACGGTCTGCCTTTCAATGCCCGCGCACCCCTGATGACCCGTGACCTGCACAAGAGTGATTCGCTTGACAGTATAGGCCAGTCAAATTGTCGAAAAAACGAAAATATTAAACTGTGAGCCTGCAACAGATATGCGTGCAAATTTCAGCCTTTAAATCGGTAATTAAAGGAGTACCATTTTTGGAGAAAAAAAATATCTCCGCTCCAAAATGTCGTAAAGCATTCTTTTTTTTGTAAATTCGTAGAAAATTAGCAGCTATCGATAGGATAGGTAGTGCTGCCATTTTAATGGAATTTTAAACAAAAAAGATAATCGAAATTTTGTGGCCAAAATTACTTTTTCGATTTTTCGGCCATTTTTTAGCATATATATTTCCAATGAAGTAGAAATGTCCACACAAAAAAAAACAACTCACGCACAACTCTTCAAGCATATTTTAAGACGTTTCTGTAGGTGCTAATGGCTATGAGCTAATCAAATTCAACAAAAATGTTTTTTTACGAAAAAAAAACGTTTTTTGCAAAAATTATTTATTATTTTCCAAATTTTTAAAAACGTTTTTATTGCCCACGCCAAGGACTATACTTTCAGCGAGTAAAATCGTTTTGTTTGTAAAAGGAGCATTTTAAAAAAATGTTATTTTATCGATTTTTTTCCAATTGTTTATTGTTTATGAAATTGGCCTCATTTTGTTAATATGTATTAGAAAGCTTCACACATTTTATACAAACCTGTTTTTTCTGTACAAAGTCTAATTTTTTTAAAACGCGAAAAACTGTTTTTGGCCCTTTTTGACGCCATTTTGGAAATGCTCTCAAATGTCTATGAACACCAAAAGTAGTTCTTCAAATTCTAGGGAATTTTTCCTATTTTTTCCATATTTGACCTTGACACGAAAAAATCTAATTTGACTGGCCTAGTACCGAACTTATCAGGGGCGTGTAGACTCGACTTTAAAAGACTCTCTATTTCTGATTGCCGCTTGGCTGTCAGATAGGATAAAAGGCTGTTCGTTAAGATATGCCTTCCTTCCTTCTACTAAACCAAGGGTTTTCGGCTCAGATCGCGGCATCCACACCGTTCTTTGTATTGGAACCATCTGTATGTACCCAACGAGTCCACCCTGTGTTATCCTAGGAAAAATTTATAACAGCCTCTGTTGTATGTTCACGGAAGAGCTTCGCTTTCATGCAATCTGATAACGTTCCAACTTCTAAGAGTTCTTCCATAAAGAACCACTGCCCGAGTAAAAATAAAACTCGCCCGTAGCTAGCCAGTTACGCACTGGCACGCACGGCGCCACAGCTAGCACGAATAGTGAACAAATGCGCACGGCACATTTTTACTAGGGTTTTCTTCGTCCTCTACAATTTTTTAAAGCAATACAGGCGATTTCGTGCATTCCTGTAGCGGGAGCGTGAATCCCTGTGGCGGGAGCGTGCATCCCTGTGGCGAGCGAATTTTATTTTTACTCGGGAACAAAACTAGCACGCACACTCCCCTTCTCAGTATAAATGTTCTCGTTCGATTGCGTAGGTGAAGCAGCATTGGAAGTGGTTAGTGTTTAGTTGGGGGACTGCTTGGTAAAACAACACTCGCGTTTGGAATGGTTTATGCCGGTGCGGATGAATTTATAAATGTTCATGCCTGAATTTTTAGATGTTCGTGCTTGTGGCGAGAGCGTGAATCCCTATGGTGGGAGAGTGGGTGCCTCTAGCGAACAAATTTTTAGATTTTCGTACCTGTGGCGGGAGCGTGCATCTCTGTGGCGGGTGCGTGCATACTTTTGTGGCGCCCCTATTTGTTCGCTATGCGCGCTAGCAGCGGTCGCGTGCGTGCTAGTAAGAAAATTAACCAACTAAATTATTTTTACTCGGGTGGACTTCCCTTTCTGGTACGAGGGCTGAAAAGACCAGAGCGGTGAGCCACTTATCTACCTGTCGACAACCGAACGAAGGAGCGTCTTGGTTAGACTATAAAAGTAGGGCCTGGTCAAAAACGTAGAAATTTTTATCGTAAGTGCAGTAAAGCACTGGCAGCATTGTTATTTCAAGTCACACGCGCGCAGAGCTTGCCACTACCAGAATCGGAATATCAGATTTTGTTAAACTTTCATAAAAACAAGGAAAAAGGTTTTTTCTGCTTGCAAAGCACAGACAAGCTGAGAAACGTCCAAGAATAACCTTATCAACCAAATTTTTCAAGCCGCGTAAAAAAAATCCATCTGTCATTAATCCATCAAAAATATTTAATCTTTTGGCACATAACTGCCAGTAAACGTCGCATTTGACCCTCTGCTATAGCGACAATGATTTTCATTTATACAGAACTAAAACGAGCCTTAATGCAAATGCGAACGGAAGAAAAAAAACCATGATATGATAATTTGAATAGAAATTGAAAATTCATAGGAAAATTCCACACACATATTCCCAATCCGCATAAACGCATATATTTTATACAGGGAAAAAATTTATTCAATAGATTTCACCGCATGCAATGTGATTAATATTTATCATATCTTAATGCAAAGCCGTTCTGGCCCAATCGTTGCTCGTTTGCTGTGGACTGACTCCATTGAGAGGCTCCACGCAGTCCGCAGCAACTATCAATCGTTCGCCCGCCAATATTAAATCAAGGATTCATGATGTTAAATTGTGCACAAAATCCACTTAATATCCCGACAAGGGATTTTGTTATATGGTGCATCCTGATTTACTCCTTAAATTCAAAGCTGAAAATGCAATTACTGAGCAAAATTTCGATAGTGTGGGCGGCTTACTAAAAATTACAACAGAACGGTTTTAATTTAAATGATTTTAATTTCATGCCATGTGGGGGTGTGGATATTAAATTATACGGCACCCTGGCAAGTAAGTAATTATTTTTAATTGATGAAATTTATAAAAAAATATCGACCTTTAAGACAAACACGTACAAAATTTAACAAGCATACTCTGTACCCACCTTTGTTAATTTATCCATCCATAAAGTCCCTTTCGGGATTAACGTATATATACAAAATATCAAGATAAGAAGCAGCAAAGGCACCTTACATCCCACCGCCAAATTGCGAATAAAATCAAATCAAATTGGTTTCCATTAATAAGGATTCGTGGTAAACAACCTTCGATTATGCCAGTGCTGGGACTGTGTACTGTGGCCCGATATTTGATTAATTCCTGGCGAGTGTATAAGAGGGAGTATCTTGTTCGATCCGTGAACGTTTTTTATGATGAGACTGAAAAAATTGCAATCAGTGATTTAAAACGTGATTGCATTTACATACATTTCATTTTAGAATAGTTCTTGTGATTGGAATCGCGATTAAAGTTCAGCAAAAATCGATGCATGGAGAGAGTGAATACAGGGGAAAAGACATAATGGAAAGGGGTTTCCTTGTAAGCATGGCTTGGAGGATGGAGTATAGCATTCATTTTAAGGTAAAACATATGTGTCTAATTTCACTTGATCGATTGCTGCAAATAACTGGTCCATGATCTAAAAATATCAATGCACAGTGTTCAATTACAAACCAAAAAAGCGAACACAATAACATCAAAAATAACACTAAATTTTGACGGTCGGCAAGAAAACAAGTCTCTTTTACACTCTTTCATCATTGTCGACTTTGCGGGTCGGACGACGGAATTCACCTCGCTGCAGGATGCATAACACTGCAACGAGGCCATTTCCCATTAACGCTAATGATCAGCTCGTAGTTGTCCAGAAGGTTTATGGCAGTCCATCTTTTCATTTTAATCATCTTTATGGTTAAAATATTCCTACATAGCCAGGTACTTTTCTTCTGTTTTGTATACGGAAGTCCTTGTACCCGTAACCTAGCATTTAATGCTATTTCGGAACTAATTCGAAGTTCGAAATCATCGTCTCCATAGAATAAATTAGCTAACTTACTTAAATGTCACCAGCTAACTTACTATAATGCCCAGATCTTTGCAGCATTAGTAAGCTACAAGAAATCGTAAATCAACCAAAGAGAGTCCCTGATATTGCAGGGTAAGGAGCACTGATTTACCCCTCGGGAACTCGGACCTCTGCTTATTACGCTCTAATGTGCCAGATCTATCTTCTGCCCCAACCAACACACATTTTAAAAGAACTATCGAGCGTTGTAGCAAAGCCAACTGGACTGGGGATTATTCGCTTCTTCCAAGCCATTGAGTGGGATTTGTGGTTCCGCAGCAAGTACAGCACTAAATTTCCAGATCGCCAGAGTGATGTAGGCGGGAATGCGTTTCTTCATTCCTCATCAAGTTTTTAAAAGACCCTTTCCCGAACAGATAGTTCAGTCGATGGTGAGTCCACCAAGAAAAATTTCATTTCTTTCCCAACCCCTGTTTTATTTATAATGAGGAGGTGACAAAAGAAAGCAAATGTAGTCTGGGCTAACCCTAACCACTTGTAGTTAGCAACTTAAACACGCGCTCATTTACAATTTAAAATTTAAGACTCAAATCTTAAATAAAAAATATACATACAGTATAAAAAAAACTAAAAAATACGCTTTTACTTTAAAATTAAGTAAAAAACTACCTTTCGAAATGTAAAAAAGCGTGTGACTCTACCTATATTCTTATTTTATTGACACTAGAACTTTTCGTTAGCGCCGCACGCTTTTTTACATTTCTTCACATTCACATTTATTTTACATTCAAAATTATTTTTACCGGCCGGTGGTGACCGCCATATTAAATTTAAAATGACGACACACAGCTTACTGTACTATACTCGTCAGATACTTTCTGTTGATAACCATACCGAGGGCGGTGTAAAGAAAAAGGTAATCCACAATTTGTGTTGGCCGCCATTTTGAATTTAGAATAACGCCACACAGCTAATTGTATTCTCTTTGTCATACCCTTTCATTTGATACCCATTTCCGGGGGTCGGGAAACACAATTGCAAAATTCAGCCGCCATCTTGGAACCGCCATTTTGATTTTTTTACAAAATGGTCTGATTGCATTGTCACACGAACTATACATAAGTATGCGCAAAATTTCAGCTCAATCGGAAACTGGGAAGTGGGTCAAATTTAACTTCCAAGATTTTTTACATAGTTGGATACAGGTAAAGCTAATGCTTATAAAAACAATAGGAAGGTGTTTAAAATAAATTATGTTATCATCAGCACCCGGACGAAAAGTCGGACAACACAAGGAGTTCTTTACTCTCTTCCCGCACCCCGATCTCGGTTCCCCGGCGTCATAGCCTTTATAGTCATGTTGACAAGATTCTTCTTGCTTCGGGAGGCATAAGACTTCTGAAAGGCTCTTCCCATTAACCTGGATTCTTATAACAATGGCATTGTCGACTGAATACCCCAGAGTCTCCTTAACCTATCCTAATTTTTTTTTCTATGATTCGAGCTAAGCTTACTTCAAGACATTGCACCATGGCGAGAACGATATATGACTGACTGGTAGTATAAAGATTTACACCTGAGTCTAGACTTTCCGATAAACAAAAAGGCCAATTTATTAGTAGATACCTCTTACTTAATTACTTAACTTAGTTGCCCTCCAGCGGACTCTGCTTTGCGCGACAGCTCTCAGCTCTGACCAGGATCTCCCAGTTGTTGCGGCCTCTGCTAATAAGGTTCTCCTCCACGTTGTCGTAGGTCTTCCGACTCGACGGGATCCTTGCGGATTCCAATCAAGGGCCTGTTTGGCTAGATTCTCGTTTTCGCGTCGCAAGGTGTGGCCAACCCAATTCCATTTTCTTCGCCTGATTTGGTCGTCTATCCTTTCTTGGTCGGCACGGCGCCATAGTTCCTCATTTGTAATTCTATCATGCCAGCGGATTTTTAGGATACGACGTAGGCATCTGTTGATGGAAACTTGTAGGCGCGCTGTGATTAATTGGGTGACTTTCCATGTTTCGCAACCGTACAAAATAACTGCCTTAACGTTGGAGTTGAACAGCCGCAATTTGGTGTTAATTGAGATCTCCGTCGATCTCCATATGTGAAACAGCAAACAGACATGCATATGCGCTACTTGCTTTATTTATTCTGGAACTGACGTCTTCTTCTGCACCGCCGTTTTCGGTAATAATACTACCGAGGTAACAGAATTTATCTACCAGTTCCACGTCACGGTTATTTAGCGCTGTACGTTCAAGGGTAGTAGATACCTCTGTTTGCTCGAAATATTCTGATGTCCCGGCTTCACCGACCTCAGTTCAATCCACATATGTAAGTGGCTTCACCGGCTCAAGTTCATGTTCAGTTGAAATTGTTGTTTCTTTTTCTCCAGAAGTTCGAAATGCAAAAGCTCACGCGAGTGGCATTCCACTATTCCAGTAGATTGGTACTCTCTTTTGAGCAAGCTTTTACGTTTAACTTCAGTTCGAGTCCAGTTGGCCGAATTGAGGTGTGTTTTATCCTCAGTTGAATATGTGAAAATTGTTTGCGAACTGAGGTTATTTTATAGTTCAGTTCATCAATTTGCTCGAACTTGCGCTGTTCGGCCGGTGAAGCCCATTTCACGCCACTGACGATATTCTTTGTTACTCATTTGGTTTCGATAATGTAACACCAGCATGTGCCAGAACTTGTTTTCACGATTATGAACTTGTGCCTAATTCAATCAAGCAGGACATTGAACTTATTCTTGATTGAGGGCACAAAAACTGTGTTGATTTCAACGCTTTCAAAACGGAGTACTATCTTATCTCTAATAGGACCTGCACCAATCTTTCTTACGTGTCAGTTGACGGTTTGAAATTAACAGCCGATCCATCTTTTAACATATTAGCCATAGCTTTAACTGAAAATCTACGATGGAATCATCACTTATTCCAAATCATTCCTGCCTACGAATTCTTAAGAGACGCAAATTTCTTCTTCAACCATCGACCTGAAACAAATTTCATCGCGGCAAGAAAAATACCATATTTACCGCATGTAGTCTAAGTGTATAAAGAGTATACGTTGACTGCCACTAAGGATAGATGCTTCAAATATACATATTTTCAGAGAATCATCAACTTCCAATGATGGAAAATTTACAGGGCGTAATTAATCCCACCCAAGAAGGAATTTATTTTAAAAACTTCGTTTACTGGGTCATCTTTGTTCGATTCGCCGATTCAGTGTAGGTCTATATGACTATTTTTATGATTCTCCTTCAAAAGTTTATCTTAGGAATTATGCATATTTTATGCGAATTTCCAAAAAGGATTTGTGAAGAACGGAAAGTTGGCTTCAAATTCCTTGAAATGAATACATTATGGAAACTGCACGCCCACCTAAAGCTAAAAGTTGTGCACCCACACAATTCTAATTAAAACGCATTGCCCACGTCACTCTTCTGCTTCCGTCAGTCATTTTTAACTCGAGTTTCCCCTTAGCGAAGGTAAAAATTTTCACGAGTGCTGTTACAAAACGATGCCCTTTTAGCGCTTGAGTAGTGTCCTTGTCCACGAACCTTGAACGAATTGCCGACTGTAGCTATCCATACACACCTCAAAAATAGCAACACCAAAGTTTTTATTAGAGTGTAGCGCTCTTCTATGTTAGGAAAACTGGAAACATGGATTACGAATTTCCTGTAGCTATGTTTCATAAAATCAAAAAAAGTAGAGTAAGTGAGAGCAATTGAGAGCAATAAATCTTATGACACACTTTTTAGGCAACAATTCTGTGACAATTTCCCAAAAAAAATTCAAAAAAAAGAAATCATGCTCTAAATTGCTCCAGTTCAACTTAGAGCAGGCCCATGAAACGCCACCACTATTCTCGCTCTTCCGTTTCTAAGCCCGCCAAAAAGGGGGCAACTGGGAAGTACTCAATGAGTACTTTTTACTCGTGCAAAAGTACTCGTTTCCTTGAGAATCGATGAGTACTTTTTTTGACATTTTGATTTTGGGTACATGGAACAAAAAGGGGTGAATTTGCCATCCCTTGAGGCTTGATGAGGCACTGGGTCCAAAGGACCACTCTCTTGGCCTATTGTACAAATTGCTTTCGCATTACTGATCGAGTCCGAACCATAAAAGGCGCGCATGTTGAGAATGGCCAGTTTCACACGAGCCAACAGCCAACCAACAAAAATTTGCTGAAAATGTTGTTTGTGGAGAATATGATAAGAGAGGACGATGGAGTGGGCAGATTTTTTGAAGCGATTCTTCCCCTGGATTTTTGATCCAACTTTTTGACAACTGTATGGTTGTTGTCCTTTTTTGTTTCTGAAATTCCCTTTTGCTAGGAGAAGAAAAGAAAGAGAAATGACAGAAGGGAGAATTAAGATTAAAAACATAAATTCAATCCTTTAAGGGACTATTTACATCTCAATCATAAAATGGAGGTCTTTTATAGCACGGAAATTTGTATGCTTTTATCTGTGTCGCATTAACGTGTATTCCAAGTTGGTGAATAGAGAGGAAAGCGTACAAACTTCTATGCGAGATAGGAGTTCCAATTTGCGTTTCCACTTTGCGTTTGGGATGTAAACGGCCCTAAACTCTTCTTAATTGAGGCAGAAAAATACATATATGTATATGGAGTGTTTATATGGAAAATATTCACGACAGATAAACTTGCAGTTAGCTTTATTTCAATTTTACCCTATAAGTAATCGGTCAAAAGTATCGAGTAGGTACTACTATTTAAAGCTCTGAATGAACTTATTCTAACCACAGACTTTAAAAGGTATAAGATATTTTTTTTAGTAAAATTTTTTTTTTGGAATTTATATTTCCTTAAAGTGGCCCTCAATCATAATTTAGCCCTAGAACCCGAAAAGTTATATGGCAAGCCTTCCCGTTTCAATAGACAATAGGAAACTAATGGCTCACCCATATCTTAACATTCTAGGAGTAACATTTAGCGATGATATGAAATGAAACGATTACAAGTTACAAATTGCATTCTGGTGCCTTGGATTTGTCAAGAGTTGCAAATTTCCCAGTGACAAACTGGAAATTAAAGAGTGATTCTTGATCTTAGCTTTCTCAAGATTGCAAGAGAAGTTGACTTATTGTATAAAATATGCAACGTTCTATGATACTAAACTACCGCCATCGTAAATTTATTTTTCAATTATTTTGTATATTTTAGTATGAGTTACAATTGTAGTAAGTGTTTTAAGACTTTATGCGTAATTTTCTGCTCATATATTTCTCGTGCATTGCGGCACACTTTTTTTATAGCGTCTTACTTTTATTTTATCTTTTTTACATAATCTCGATTTTAATGCATCGCTAAAAAAACAAAATTGCTACTTATTGAATTTATTCATTCATTAACAAACTAAAACGTAACATGCCTTACCCTAATTTAATAAGAAATAAAAACTATCCACAAGAAATTTTCATTAACTAAACAAATTAAACTAAACAAATTAAAATAAGTTTCTGGCTTTAAAGTGCTGTGACTGGATCTGGTGCCGACATAGCATAGCCTAATTCCTGCAGACCACGCTTCACATCCTCAAAAACTGAAGGATCTTCAACTGTTGATGGCAAATAAACAAGTTGATTGCGAGCAAAGTCTGCCATTGCTTTTCTCATTGTTTTTCCTGTGTACCAAAAAAAAATGTTAATATTATTAAAATCATTCATAAAAATGGTGTAATATTAATAATTATACCTGATCTGGTTCTTGGAAGGGCATTAACTGGAGCTGCTAGACGGAATGATGCGATTGGACCTATTACATCTCTAATTAATTTAATTATTTCCACAGAGAGTTTGGCGGTTGTTTTTTTTGTACCTTTAAAAATTGAAAAATAGTACACCTTTTATATTCCCTTTTAAAATATCTAAAATACCTTCTTTAGTAATGTACAGGCAAAGAGGCACTTGACCCTTTGAAGGTTCTGGAACACCAAAAACAGCAGCATCAGCAATATCGGGATGTTTCAGGACAGCATTTTCCAAACTAGATGTTGATATCCTATGTCCTGCAACGTTAATAACATCATCGTCTCTGGCTGTTACATATACGTAACCATTTTCATCCTTATATCCAGCATCCATAGTGTCATAGTAACCCTAGATTATGTTAAAATTAGTAACAATAACATTAGAAGACACGAAAAATACAAACAGGATATTTTTGGAAGTATGTTTTTTGAAAAAGTTCATCATTTTTGTACAACGTTGATAAATTTCCGGGCGGCAGTGGAAGCTTGACTACGATCCTTCCCAATTCTGATGGTTCCGCTTGAGTTCCGTCAGGATGAAGGACTTTGACTGTAATGCAAGAATGTAATAAACAAAAATTTATGGGATATCAAAAAATTATTTACTATCATATCCAACAAATGGAAGGCCAGTTGTGAATTTTGGTGGATTTAAGCTATGACCAAATCCTAGACATGTCGCTGTAATTGCTGTACCAGTTTCTGTTTGCCACCAATGATTTAGGACAGGAACTTTAAATATGTTTTCCATCCAATTTTTAGTTTCAATGTCGCAATGCTCACCAGCAATAAATATCGTCCGAAGTGATTTTAATGAGTACTTCTTTCCGCATTTAATTTCAGGATCAACTCGTCGAATGACTCTAAAAGCTGTTGGTACTGAAAAGATCGCATTCACTTTATGTTGTTCGATGATTCTAAAAAAACAAACAAAAATTATTGTTTTTTATTTATACATTAAAAAAATATTAAGAACATACTTAAAATATTGTCCAGGATCTGGTGTTCTATCAGGTTTCCCTTCATACATAATCGACGTGGCACCACACAATAATGGACCGTAACAAATGTAGGAGTGACCAACGACCCAACCTAAGTCTGAAGCAGCCCACCAAACATCATCTGGCTTAATTCCGTATATGGTATCCATTGTATACTGTAGTGTAACTAAGTGGCCTCCAACAGGTCGCTGGACTCCCTTTGGCTTATCTGTAGTTCCAGACGTATACAATATGTACAAAGGATCATTGGCTTCTACTGGTACACATGCTACTGGTGCTCCAAGACCTCGAACAGCTTCCCATGTTAGATCAGTTTCTGTATTCATTGGTGATCTGAGCACGTTTGAACGATGAAAGATAATGTTGCACAACGGTTTCCATTTTGATAAATTTACGGCTTCATGGAGAATGTCGAGATAAGGTACAATTTTGTTTGGTTCAACGCCACAGTTGGCTGCAATTACCACTTTTGGTTCGGCGTGTTCAATGCGAACGCACAGTTCACTGGCAGCGAAACCTGAAAATGATATTATTGTTTTAATATTTTTTCTTAAGAATCATACTTAAAAGGAGCAGATTTCTTTAGTATTTCTATTATATGTAATTATTATTAATCAACTAGCCAAAAGAGCACTGAGCATCGGTTTGATTTTTAAGCTATAGTTTCTGCCTAAATTAACAGATAATATACAATAAGATACGCTTTAATAACAAAGAGGCAGCCCAATAACGTTGAACAGATAATTTGAGGTAATGGAACCAGTTTATATTGTAGTAATCTTTAAAGAAATCAAAAAAAATAATGAGACTCACAGCTCAGTTCTTGATGAAACTGTACTAATCTCTACAGTTTTTCTCGATCTTAGACGGATTTGTTATTAATTCCCAACACACTCACGCCTGCTTCAATGCCACCTAACCATATTTTCCTAGGCTTGCTTTTCGTCCTGTATCGTTGAACCTGTAGCAAATTATCCTTTTTTTGACAGAACTTGCTTGTGGCATTGGCCTATGAGTTACATGGTCTAGTCACCAAATTCGCAGAGCCTAGACAAAACGAACGACTGTTACTTGTTCCACTAATAATTGTTCGAATTCATGGTCATATGAAATTTGGTATGCACGTTCTTTGTCTCTCAGTAGTTTAAATATTTTTCTGAGAATATTTCTTTCAAAAGTCCAAAGTGCCAACGGTGTTTTATATATCCTGAATGTTGCAGCTTTTGAAATAGTCTCAATTCTGTCAGTATATTTTATACGAAAAGTAGCACTTGTTAGCAGCTATTGTCCTATGTTTGATTACCACTGAGGTATCCTCTGTACAAGAAAATTGTACATAATACTTGAATTTAGAAACGTGCTTGAAGCTGACGTATTTGATTCAAGCCAGTGAGGTTTTGCATTATTTTTGTTGTTGATGTTCTTGAGAAATGCGCCTCTATTCATAAATTTTTAGTCCAACTTCTTTAGATTTATGTTGCATATTTAATATCCTTACACTTTCGCGCTATCATCACAATATATAACGACTCATTGAGAATATTGTGCCTCTATCACCTACTTGTTTGGTGGCTTTATTCGAATTTATACAGTAAATACTTCCTTCAACTCTACGAATAAGTAAGATATTAGACCATCTATTGAAAATTTGTGCAACTTCTCAAAAATTTCCCTTGAATAAATTTGACTAAAATATGTAGTGAGAACCTAAAGTTGATCAATAAAAGTTTGACCCAGTAAAATGTTTATCGTTCAAGTCCGCCGTTTCCTTTCAACTAAATTTTAATCGTGAGGACGCGCCTTTATTTCCTCAATTGACTCGAAGCGTCTTTTTTTAATTGCTAATGTTAGTTTCGGGAACAGGAAAATGCAACAAGGCCATATCAGGTAATTACAGAGCTGGTCGATGAAATTTGTCTAGGCTTTGGTTTTGATGCTTCGGCTGTGTGCGATAGTGTGTTATCGTGGTGAACATTTCATGAATTTTTCTTCAATGTTCCATGACGCCCTAATAGCCACTTCTCCTTTTGGAAGGAATGCACTACACCATGATAATCAGTCAGCATGACCCTGATTTTAGAATGAATTTGACGCAGGTTTAAAGGGTTTTGGCTCGTTTTTGAGGTGACATTATGAAGATTGTTGGCTTGTTTCGATGAAATACTCCTTCACAATGTCCTTTAGGCACTAATAACGCGTTTTAAGAATATGGGGTGCGTAGAATCTCGGAAAGCCTGAAGAATACCTTCAGTGACCTACTTTCGCTGGCCTTTTTTGCGGTTACGCGTGCCTTTCCCAAAATACCAGTTGTAATGTCATGAAAGTTCTTAAAAGATGACCTTGATGACTTGGCCTCTTCAGTCAACTCTCTAAGACAATATTTTAGTAACAGCTTATTGATTTTCTCGATATTTTCGTCGTTTGTAGACGAAGAAGACTCTCTTTGAATGCTTTTTTATCAATCTTGTGTTTTTGACAAGGATGATTCATCGTAAGCACCATTTTGAACATTTTGTCATACGAAATTTCGTTTGAAACACAAAATTTAAACGAAGCTCTTTGTTCAAATTACTTTAAAGCCCGGTATGCTAGGCTTAAAAGATTTCTTTGCCTATCTTAAACCTATGCAAAAAAAAATGGTCAAGAAATCGCTCAGAAATATTTTTTGTATCTATTTCTGTAACCGGAGAGTCAAGAAATCACACCAGAAATATCGTGTTTTTTAATGACACGCAGATGTCGCTTTTGATAAAATTTTAGTTTTTCCTCCAGAAATAAGTGTCGATACATTTATTTCTTGAAGAAATTTTAACGGTTTATGAATACATAACGTGTCAGGTGGTTTTTGAAATTGAAAGGAACTTTCCGCAATGGTATAAATAAATTGCTGTGGGTTTTTATTCATATTTTTTTAATTCTTTACTAATTAAAACAATTTCATTCATTTCTAACAATCATAAAACAATTATTTATGTAATGTCTGCAATGAAAATAAGTAACTGTCAACTGTTGTTATTTTTTCTTAAGGAAATAAATGCAAAAGTTTTCTTGAGCAAATTTCTTAAGCCTAGCATACCGGGCTTAACGATGTAAAACGTTGCGGGGCCCTTAAAGGAATAATCTCTTAGAGCCGGTTTAGACGGTGCGCTCCAGCGCATGTGCCTCACGAACTTTGTGGATAAATGGGGAAGTGGGGTAGTACCTCTCATCATCCCCACTTCTCCCTTCATCACCAAAGGTTCGTGAGGCACATGCGCTGGAGCGCACCGTCTAAACCGGCTCTTAAACAATGCTGTGAACATACTGAGTAGGTGGAGCTCAAATCGCGATAGGTATCTCGGTACAGCATTACCAGCTGACAGAAAAAACAATATATTTTAAGCTTTTTATAATATATTCCAGGTAATTTGTATGTAAAAAGAATAAACAACATTGGCAAGAAATTTTTTTCTTGAAAAGTTAAAAATAATATACCATAGTAGGAGTGTTTGATTGGCATCATATCCAATACAAAACTTCAACGAATGTATTTTCTTTCAAAGAATTGAATTATTAAACTACCACGCTTTTTATATAAGAATTATGATAGCAACAGAAATTAGAAACCCTAAATAAAACGGAGGCCTTCAATTAATTTTTATCAGTACAAGCATTGATAGTAACTTATCAAATCGAACAAATCTTAGTTTCTATGGTATATAAAAAAATCTTTTGAATGATTAACGATTATAATTAAAAGTACTAGGCAATCAAAATTATTAGCTCGTCCAGTCAAAAACACTCCCACTCCTATATGAGTAAAAGTAAAAGTATACAACTCGTAAGGGTTATTTCAGAGCCAATCGATTTCCTGAATATATTGGATAACAGCCATAATTAGCTGTTGGAATGGTGGTGGTTAGACTATCCTCTACCCAGGAATAAAACTTTCAAATTCTAAATTATCATTATAACATTTATAAGCATCAACCTTTCAAAGAGCGCTTTTATAATTGTAAAATTGCTTTATTTCAAAAATTAAATATACTTTTCGTTTTAAGGGTCTCATTACCAAAATATCGAAAGTTGAAAGGTATTTTATCGAAAAGTTTGTAAGATTGCAAAATTATTAATTTTTATATACAGCGTGCTTCAGACTTAAATACTAATCCATTAAGGGGTGATTCCTGGGTATATTTGGAGAAAATATTGTTCTAGGAAGGGGGCCTATTGGCACTATCCACTAAAATACAGGATGTTTACGAAAATATAGGTTTTGAAAAGTTTTTAATGTACTTAAATTTAAATGGTTCCTATACTGATTGTCGTAGACATATTTAAGCTTGGTTTTTAGGTAATTGTGTATTCTTCAATTCGGTATAAAGAACAGAAACTTAAGTGGTTTCGTTTAGAAGATATGTAGGTTTAAAATCGATATTTTGCATGTTAACCATCCAAAATTCTTCGTTTTTAGCATTTTTCTTAGAAAAGGGCATTATTAACCGTATTTTTTTCTTTAGTTTACGATGCACCAACCATTACCTAAAAAAGTCACTTACACAAGAATTATTTAGGCTATATACTTTTCCAGGTAGAATTGGAAAGGGAAAGCGAAAAATAGAGAAGCCTAGAAGAAGCTCCAACAGAAGACTCGAGTTCTACAAAACTCTAGTGTCTCTAACAAGAGTAAGATGAACTAAAAAATTGCAAAAATAAAATTTGTAAAGAAAAACCTTTTTAGGGTGGGTGCCAAGTTACAATTCCGAATTTGCTACTTTCACCACGGACACTTCGAAATTACAAAGTGTGCCAAAATATAATTCACGCATTTCATTTTACAATGCATCACAATTTTTGTAATTTATAAAATTTTTGTAATTTATAAAATTTTTAATCATTTTTTTTAGAATCCCAGAGCTATGTTTTGTCTTTAAAATAATTTAAATGGAATACAAGAAGCATTGTACATATTTGAAAGAGTTTTAAAAAATGGTTTAAATTTTATGCGGAGTTTATGCTGTTCATGCTTTTATTTTGGTTTACGTCTGCAACGTGTAGTATGATCAGCCCTTAATGTGTTATATTATGCGGTGGGGACAATCATGTACTGAAAATTGAAGAATTCGCGATATTGTTCTCCAATTATTAAAAATATGTACATTCAACCACTAAAAAGCAAATCCAACAAACTGTCAAATGAATGTTTGGCTAATACTTCCCTACAATTCAAAAATTTCCTTACAATCCAAAGACACAAACCTCCGAAAATTGAATTGTAAAATCGAAATGCGTTTTTCATACAAATTGACATTTGAATTGTAACTTGGCACAGGCCCTTAGTTGCTATATGAGTAGCTTCGTAGCCATGTTCAGTATATCAATCCGTTTTATTTGGAGAGTCTCAAATATAAATGGAAAACAAGTAAAAACTCCACTTAAACTAAATCATTCAAACAAAAAATACAAAAACGCTGTTTTCTGAACTTTAAAGGTCAGAACTTAAAATGAATGCACCAAAAGAATATTTTAAAAGTATAATTAACGATGAAGAAATCGAGAATTAAGAAAAGAAGGAAAACTTCTCAGTGTTTAATACCATACGCGAATTAGGTTTGATTAGTTGTAAATTAGAAAATCAATTATTAATTTGACATTGCGAAAAAAACAAATTATAATGGTTTTATAAACATAAAACTTTAATATACATATTATAAATATGTATGATTTGTTTTGTGCGTAATAAGATCAGGCATAAAGTCAAGTTCAATAACCTTTTTACTGAGAAATAAACGTTAACGTTTTTTAAATATTTTAGACGAAAAATTTTGATATCAAATCAAATCAAAATAAACAAGGGAAAATTTTGTATTTACGCGGTAAATTATTTTTGGTAAAGTTTTATATTTATTTTTTAATGCTTACCGCCAAAAACAAATGAATGAATGGCACCCAGTCTAGCTGTTGCCAGCATAGCCATAATAGCTTCCGGTATTAGAGGCATATAAATTACGACCCGATCTCCTTTACACACTCCTAATTGTCGCATTCCACCAGCTAAGTGTGCCACCTGAAAAGAGTAAAATAATATATAAAATTAGTATGTATTTTTAATTATATGGGGTGGTGAAGAGGTTAGGTAATATCGTTTATATTTTTAGTAGTTTTGTTATCTTAAACAATTCTTGAAGTTTAAAAAAATTGAATACCATTCAATCAGGCCGGCGTGGAACGCGGACATTTTGCTTTTGCCAATACCCTTAGCTCGTAACCAAATAACAAATAAGACAACAAAATCTTCTTTATCATAGTCAATTTAAATTTAAAGCAATTTAAAAAAAATATTAAGAAGTCCAAAAGAGATAAATATTTGTGCAGTTTCCATCGACAAATTAAATCAAACCAGCGAATAAAAACAACAACCCAAAATGTAGGGTGTACGTACACGTACAAGCATCTAGGGATAGATTACCATCGCATCAAACATTACGTCGAACATACTGGCGGGCGCGGGCTCCTCGACACTTTTCCTGCAGAATCAGCTTGTCTTTGCCGGTGTCATAGCCTTTGTCGGCTGGTTAGCAGGATTCACTTGTTTCAGGAGGCATAACCCTCCGACAAGGTTGTCTCCCGCTAATCTCGATGGTTGTATCTTTCTCTGGATCAGCCGCCTGCTATTGAGGATTGCGAAATCGAAGCCACGTTGTAAAATATATATTTTTGTTGTGAGCTTCATGCAAATTTTATCTTTATGGTGTGAGCTCCTACAACATCCAGGAGTTTAAATGCAAGGCCCATCGACCCCTTTCTTCGCATCTTCCAGACTCCTATTAACCTTTCCTTATATAGATTTTCGATAACATATGGTAGAACTAGGTTTACTATTACCCTTGAGCCTACGCACACGAGATAATAATTATGACAAGTAAACCCGATTTTACTGCACTGCTCGAGACGCAGACGAGGCCTAATATTATGTGTAGTATTTGAAAGCTACATGAATTTTAAATGGCTTTGTGAAGATTAAAATTACTTGTAACAGAGCTAAAGAAAACAAGAGATAGAAGTAACATATACTGAGTCTCCATGAGAGGTCAACCAGTGTTGAACCCGAGTTATAAGTCATTGAAACAGACAAAGTTAATAGCTTTCGTTGAACATTTTAAGTTCTGCTCAACTCAACGAAAATAGGTAGCTTGAACTGAGTTAACGCATACAACTGAAAACGGCACACTGTACAAAAAGTAAAAATGCGCGCTTCGCTTGGACGTCAGAAAAGACTTTATATTTAATAAATACTTTTAAAAATATCAATAATAAAATTAATTGATGGAAAAAGATGGAGGAAGACGGAAGGCAGAAATGGAAATGCATAGAGTTAAGTCGTTGAGTTGAAGTGTTGTTTCCAGAAGAGTTTCCATTAGAGTTCAACTCAAGTTGAGCTAAAGCTGAACTCGAATGGAAACGCACAGAGTTAAGAGTTTTCTTTAAATATTTAATGCAACTACATTCAATACAAAAACAATTTAAACTCAACAACAGCTCAACTAGACTCCAATGGAAACTCGATAATAGTATATGTGTGTTAGTATCACGTGTTTGGTTTTGCGTGAAAAATGTTTCGTTAAATTCTTCCACTCCCTTCGTTCTCTTATCTATCAAAGCGGTTTTACGTGCCATAACTAAGCTCCGTGAGCACAAGCCCAATTACACGATGACACGAGAAGTAAAGGCCCAACTATAATGCACGTAAGAAGCGCACGTCAGTCGACGTGCGTAAATATCAAACTTTCGTCAAACGTATAATGGTTTGTGTATACGGAAAGTTTTCACAAGTTTAAAATTATTAAAATGCATAATTATTATTCATTGACTATTAAAACTTGGCTATTAATCTTTGCATATTAAAAACAATCATGTTTATTTTCAATTATAATAAATTTCTCATCAAAATCACTCCCATAAAGGAGAACGGGCGTTTTGTCCCCAGGCTGTAACAAGTTGTGATATATATCATTGGAAAGGTTATAACAATAGCTTTATTTTATTATATGACACCAACAACGATACTTGTGCAGGGGAAGAGCTATGAATATTATATTTTATCTTCAAACAAATCTAATTTTTAATCAATTTACTTTTTATTTATTTTACTTCACTTTATTACAAACCGTTCGTGTACGGCGATCGGTCCCTCGTAATGTACTCCATGGGTCCCCACTGAACTGCCACCGCGCCGCCGCCCACCTACGCAATTTCTGACTCACACAGTCGACTGCGAATAGGCTTGCGATACGTTCATCATTTGCACTTTTGAATTGGAATTTTTATTTGCGTTAAACGTACCGGACTTTTCGGTTAGGATTAGTTTTAAAATGGAGCATAATATAAACCATTGTGCTACATGTGGCCGTTCTTTAGCACGCCAGCGGACACGCCATCGGCTTGTAGGAGAAGATTTAAAAGCAAGACTTGGATTTGCAGAATCTATATTTTTTTACTTCATTTCACATTATTAATAGATTAAGTAATTTATTTTTCACCTAGCCTTACACAGTACAGACCTTTATACTGCATTGTTTATAATAAAACATTGCGAGGACCACACGTTTAACTGCTAACACTACCGTTTATACTATGTATTTAGTTGATAAAATGAAGCCAAATAAATATTACGTTTTATTTGAAAATAAAACATTTTTGTTAATCATAGCTCCTCCCCTGCACAAGTGTCATTGTTGGTGTCATATAATAAAATAAAGCCATTGTGATAACCTTTCAAATGATATATATCACAACTTAATACAGCCTGGGGACGGGGCCCATACAAAGTTGCCCATTCTCTTTGAAGCACAACATTTTCCGTACTCTTTTGTTTAAAACCCACAAAACAACAACAAAAAAATCAGCTGTCATCAATTTAACTACAAATTCTCACAAAACGTACGTTGAGCGCGGTTCTTTTCGCATTTTTACGTTTAACGAAACTTAACGAAACAAAATATGACCGACGTACGTCCAATATGGCCGAACCCATTAATTTCCATGAGAGCGCCCAGATGACGTGCGTTTCTTACGTGCATTATAGTTGGGCCTTTAGTCTTAAACAGGTTTTCGTTTCGTTATTTAGTGCTACACGAGGGGTACGCTTTCTTAGAATAATTCTTATACATAATTCTTTATCATACGAGATATGATGCTTTGTATGAGTTGGTAGAGCCCGGATTTTTTTTATACATACATGAAAGATAACACACAAACAAGAAATGTGCATGTGTATTAAGCCTGAACATAACATGACGTACCGTACGTACCCTAACGTTCGAACATGAGTGTTCATATGGCACCGACCTAAATTGACTTAAAAAACTTGCCGAATGTTCGTTAAATTATCGTAACATTACGGTGCCGTAAGAAGCGCACAAAACGTTAGCATCCGTTAGCGGCATCACTCCCCAAACAATTTTTCAGCTAAATTTTGTTCCTTTTCTTTTGCAGAGTACTTCTAAGCTGTTTATATTTCTTCCACAACTTAAGGCCACACATCGGGAGTTTTGAGTAAAAATAACACGTTTTTTGAGAGACGATTTAAAAAAAAGTTTAATAGATATAAACAAAATATTTTTTACACATAATTTTACATCAATATAGATTACAAAAAAAATTTTTTTTTTTGCAAAATTTCTGATTGATAAAGATGGAGTTAAAGTTGCTGCCTCAAAAAAAGGTCGAAATCGGCCCGCATCATAACTCGCCTCTGGATCGTTTGAAGAAAAAAACAAAAAATGCATCTTAATTTAGACACTAAAATACACATCTTAAAGCCTCAATGAAAAAAAAAATATTCAGAATTAGGAAAGTTATGCGACTTTAAAAAAAAAGTTGCAAAAAGGACGTCATTTTTGGTCCATTTTTCGCGTGTAAAAACTAAAATAATTTTTCAAACACGTTCATTGAGGCTTAAGATGTGTAGAATTGCATAACAAAAAAGTTTAAAAAAAATTTGAAAATCGATCAACTAGTTTTGCCGTTATCGTGCGGGTTTTGATGAAAAATTGCGTTTTGAGATAAATGCATTTGAAAGTTCGGAATATGAAAAAAATCAATATTACCTTTTATTTTTAGACTTTTATTCGTAGCTGTAGAATCTTTATTATTAGCGGGATTTATTTGAAAATTTTTGTACACATTTTTGTATAGTTGTACATCAATAATCAACAAAAAAACAAAAATCGATTTTCAATAAATTTTTTCCCGATGTGTGGCCTTAAATAAATCAAATAAATCGCTTAATTTACGGAATCCATTTTACATTTGTCACTAAGCTCAAATTGTTTTCTTACGGTACGCGTACGGTACGGTATGTCATATAAGATTCAGGCTTTAGTTTGCACCCAGGCTATTTTTGGATGAAACTGCTTTTGTTAAAGTTTCGTCATATGCGACTTGTTTTCTCCCTTCTTTTCACGTCTCTCCTATAACACCAGTTTTTGACTGCTTTCTGGATTCTGGCGTGTGGTGTGGCCCAATCAGTGCTACTAGATTTGACTGGAAATATAAAATAGCCACGCGCAACATACACGTTTATTTGTATAAAATTATCATTTCCCAATATGCGAGAACAGGATTTTCTGTGGTCGGTTACAGACTATTGAACGGACCAAGTTTTTGCGTAAGCTTTTCCCCAGAGAAAAATGAAAAAGGAAACATCTGTACAAAATCTTACACAAATATATCCTATAGGATATAAGCCAACTTACTATCAGTGAGTCAAAAACAAGAGAAATTTTTGTTGATATCGAACACATTTCGCGGAAGGTTGGATTGTGAATTAATGAAAATAAAACAAATGCTTACAAATCTAAAGTTCAGAGGTGAGAAAACAACGTCAATATAGCAATAGAAAACTAAAAATTGAAAGAAGTGCAGAGAATTTAGGATTAAACAACAGAAATAATATGCATCGAAGAATATCAGAAAGATTCCAAGCAGCTAAAAGTACTCGTACTAAAAACGTTTTGACACTAATCAAGATGTTGTAAACTAAAGATGTACTCGTATCTATATAAAACAATCTTAAGTCCCATAGTAACTTAGGGCGCAAAGACATGGACACTTACAAAGTCAAACGAAAATAGTACAGTTTAGAGAAGGATAATCGGCCCCAATGGTAATGAATATTGCGAATATTTTAAAGGAGATAAACAGGAATTTAATTACAGGATTCAGGAAAGGAGCAGTATTGTATGACTTCTAAGATCACAACGTATCAGATGACAAGTCATGTTGTATGAATGAAACCAGACAGAAACTTTAAAATAATCCTTGAAGCAAAACTATTAATACAAGCAAGATAGAGAGAAAAGCCAGCATCACGCTGAAGGGGCATAATATAAGAGAAACCTACACTAAAGTTGGAGTAGCAAGTTGGAGATAAAAAGGTTCAGAATAGAGACGAGTGGGAAAAACTGGTTCATTCCAAGCTGCAAAACTAAATAATTATGTTGATGATTTCTTGATACTATTTCTTTTCGAGGTATTTGAAGGAGAGGATTTATGTAAGATTAATATCCAACCAGAGAAGAGTTAAAGAAAATGCACCATCAATTGCGACGACGAAAATACAAAGGCAGTAGTTTTTACTCTTTTATGAAGAACAGAAAATAAGGCGTCATTAAAATGTTAAGCCACATTTGCCATTCCCTACGTAGCTTTTGCATTATACTGAAATAATAAAAAATATTCTATTAGGTGGGCCGGATAGTAGTGCCATTTTTTACATACAACTTTACCAATCTGATGCAAATGGTCTTGGATGGTCGACAAAGGCAGTTCGACGATTGTCTAAAGCCGGCTCTACACGATGCTATGAACACCCTCCAATTTTGGACGTTTGATGGTAGTATCGTGTGGCAGATGCTCGAGTTACGAGCGTCCAATGTCTAGCGTCCAACGTTTGTGTTTGGACATGTTCCAGCTGTGATGGGTATCACTCCAACGTTGGAAGCCAACATTCGAATCTAACGTTCACCGCATCGTGTAGAGCCGGCTTAACATGGATTTGCTTCCGTCCTTAACACGTCATTGTCTAAAATTTTTGGGTTTCCTGATCGATACGAGTCGGAACTCGGAAAGATCAAAATTACCGGATCTGAGCTTAGCTTAGCTTTGGCAATTACGAACGTCAATTACTACGTTTATAAGCGGAGTTTCACTCCCGTATCTTCAACCCGAAGTGAAACTCCCGATGCGTGTATGAGCAATGGGAGTGAAAATCCAAAATACTTTCTGGTTTGAGATGACAGCTCCGAGCTCAAATTTAAAATGGCAACAAACACAAATATAAACCCAATGTTTAATTTAATGTGTTTAAAAAATATCTATAAGTATAGAAAAAATACTATTGTAGCAAAATAAAACACCTAGCTGCTTCTTCACTAATTTTTTTTCCTTCTGAAAAAAAATTAAAAATTATGCTCCGGTCATCTCACTTCCAGTCAGCGTTTATAAGCATACCATAAACCGGGAGCGAAGTTTCACTCCGGCTTTTTCTTGGGGAGCGAAAGTCCAAGTTCTGGATTTTCACTCCCCGTTTATAAGCGGTGTTTCCCTCCGGATCGAAACTTCCATCCGGAGCGAAACTCCGCTTGTAAACTTGGTATATTGCACTTGGATAAACTTCGCAAATGTAGCAACTACTGAAGCTCATCAAAAAGCATACAATGGTGGATATGTTACTCTTTTGGTATTTCATTCAAAAAGGGAAAATTATTCACAAGTAAACAAATCACTTTATCCGCAAAATGTTTTGGCACCACTTTGAAGTACGTATTCAGCTGATGAAATGATAAGGAAGTATAGACAGGCGCAGAAACGACATTTCGTTTCGGTCCCCCTATTATTTTCAACAGTAAAAACTGCAACATTTTATATTTCCGATCATGAGTATGATAATTTTGTAAATAAATTCACATTCACACATTCCTAAAACCTTTTAAAATTAATTCTAGGTTCAAAAAGGTGCATAATAGGCCTTCATAATTTCTTCGCCCTGGACAAACTGCGTCTTTTAGTAAAAATTACCATTTTTGTTGCAATTGTCAAATATGAATTGTAAATTTTTCACAATCGTGGTGCACTGAGTTTCCGCATAATTTGCAAATTGCATTATTGATGTGAAATATACAAAGTAAAGCACGTGTGTTGTTCTGGTACCCTTTTTTATTAGGTTAATTCGAAAAAAATGAGGAAATGAGGAAGGGTCATCAGACATGATACTTTGCCAATAAAGTTTATTCTCTTGCGAGTCACTTAAAAAAATTTAAATTAAATGGTGCCAAGGAATATATCAGGGTGTTCGATTGGTGAGTGATTTTTGGTGTTTTTTTTAAAACCTATTTCATCTAAAAAATATGCGGAATTCGAAAAAACAGTAAAAGCAAAATTTGTAGGAAATTGTATGCCCTACAACTTTGCTCTTTTGATATTTTGACTCAAATGCATAGTTTCTCCTCAAAAGAGAGAAAAAGGTGAAAAAACTATAAAATTCACATATTTCTCAAAAACAGCCCTTTTTTCGAACTGCGGGTTGTTAAAATCATGTTTAGACAATCCAAATCCTTCAGTTGGCACCGGTCTCATAGCTGTGGGAAAAATTTCTTTAATTTTTCCTAATTTGATTGGACTATTGTATTTTTTTATTTTAAACAATTAAATCATTTTAGAGTTGGCAAACCCCTTTCCTGTAAGATAAACCCTTATAACCTAGCGCCCTTATAACCATTGAAACTGAACTGAGAATGAAAATTCTAAATTGTAACGAGTCATAAGTTACCGAGCCAGTTCTACAACATAATATAGATCTAGACGGGTATTCCTTCATCACCTCTCCTCAAAAACAAGTTCGGTAACAGTTGAAGGAATACCAGTGTAGATACCCTCATTCAAAGCAAAGTCGTACCCAATGAACACCAGAAAATATTGATCCCGTAATGGCCCCTCCACATGACATGATGAGTGCGCCCGCTACTTGCTTTTTTACGACCACGAAAATCAGGCACGTGCTTTTGGTTACGTGATTATGCTTGCGTCTGCAAAATTACGTAAACTTCATATGGGAAAAAAGCACGCCCTACGCATGCTTGTGTCGTGTGGACGGACCATACCATAAGGCAACGTGTATAGTGGCGTGTGTGAGTTGGACGAACATGTAAATATTTTGAGCCGGAACAAGAGCCCCCCCCCCGTTTTTGAGAATGCTGAACACGATGGCGTTGTTAGAATTTCTCTTTGGGGTTGCGTGAGGGGTTTAAAAAAAATTTATCCACCACCACCGTGCTCAGCATCCTCGAAAACGGCGGGAAATATATTTTGGCGCTAATATTACAAAAAAAAATTCACCCCTGTCGGGGGAGAGTATTGGCCGGTGGAGGGGTTGGTGGGGGTCGGAAGCAATATCCAACACGACCACCGTGCTCACTGGGGAAAGTATTTTTTTACAGGGAAACGGTGTAAAGCGCATTTCACACCTCTGGGGGGTGGTTTTGGGCCGTTTTGGGGGTTGCGTAACCCCAAAGAGAAATTCTAACAACGCCATAGTGTTCAGCATTCTCAAAAACGGGTGGGGGGAGGTACTCTTGTTCCGGCTCAAAATATTTACCATTTTCGGGGTTTTTTCGACTCACACACGCCACTAGTATGTGAACGCCCGAGCACCTCTCATCAAAGCTGGCTGCGTTGTGTGTCAAATCTGTGAAAAATTATGAAAAGTATGCAGTCACAATTTTGATAGCTGTTTGCAGATTATCAAAATTGTGACTGCAAAATTAGAATAAAGCTCGTGCCATAAAACAAGGGAATCTCAAATTCTCTGTTCCCATGGGCAATGAAAGTCTCAAGTCCCCACAACTGAACAACTCTGTTTATTTAAAAATGTAAATAACCGGGTCATTTATAATCTTAATCACAACTCCACATGCGCGCTCATTTCCCTTATAGAGAGGGCCATACCAAATTGTCTCAAGTTGAGACTCACCATACTTTTGTGATCGAGTTGTGACTTGTGACTGCTTTTAGAAAACGGGTATTAGACTCCTAACCCGACTGACTTCTAGGCATGAAAAATTACGCTATACGATCCACGTTTTTATCGTGTCTAAATGAGATTGAAAGTGTCCTTTTTCTGGTTTGGGTTTAACGTCAAATTTTATGTCAATTTATGTATGTATGTGAAATGACCAAAATGTTATATATAAACAAAAAACAGTTTGACCAATTAGCCGTGTTCAATAGGAAAATCCTTCAGAGAATAGTTGATCTCCATATTTCTCCCGGATTTAGAACAATTCAAAAGAAAGAGATTTACTAACTAGCTATGCAGTGGAGAATACCACAGTGGCCAGGACGTATGAGAAAAACTTTAGAGAAGGTACTCCTACTAGAAACTTTATTTACCTTTAGCTGGAGCAATGTTTTTCGAATCTATGAATCAAAAAGAAAAAATAACAGAAAAAAGAAGATTGCGGAAATCATCCTTTTTTATGTGGAAGACTACAGCTCAAAGGTAGAAGAAACATATGTGTACAAACGACGATTCTGTCATAGAATTCAATGTCGAACAACAAACTCTAGTCGAAGAAGTGAAGGGTGTAGTGAAGAAATGCCAACGCCAATACCCGGTTTTGCCCTAACGATATTATCGAATCCAAAACCTTTGGGATGGTAGTTTAGTTGGACGCTATAAAACCTACCGACGCGACGCTGGAATAACGTGCTATACATTGACGATGATTTAAAATCTTGTAATTGATTCACCATCACCATTACAATTATATTGAAAATTGCGCTTTAATACCAAAATTCGAAAATTTCCATTTACTAATGAACAAACAAGGTTGCAAACGCCTTTGGTCCTTAAAAATATGGAAAAGTTTTTATTGAAGAACCAAAAAATCTACATCATACCCTTCTACATTGTAAACTAGGAAATTAAGGCCATAATTAAAATAAAATCGACTAACTAAATTACATCCTACTATTGGTGACATGACAACATAGTATTAACTTTCATGACTTATAAACCAGAAACTATACGGTTAAAAGTTTTGATCACATTCGGATGTGTTCATTACAAAGTTTGAATCCCATTTTCACATCATTAAGAAACATTTAGGATGCTTAGGCACTCCGTAAACCTCCTGATAAATTATCAGGAAATCAATAAGCATAATCATTAGTCGCGAATATAACGTCATTCCTCGGGGATTCAATTCAAACTTTGAGTTTCGAACATCCTTTTCGATGCACGAAAAAATGCCGAAAAGAATTGATTCATGTGGAAAACACGTTTCCCAAATCGTGACCGAATGTTACTCACAAAAAACGGAAAAAGCGTAATAATAAAAAAATTTACGTACCTCATCGTATAACTGCTGATACGTCACATGCCTAACGGTATTTGTCATTGGACTATCGTGTATTAGAGCAACCTTATTTCCTTTGCCAGCCAGGACATGTCTGTCCACAGCATTGTAGCAAGCGTTCAAATAGCCCCCAACGTACCATTTTGTAAGTGGCTCATTGCTGTTGTCCAGGGCAATTTTCCATGGCTTATCCCATTCCACCAACTGTGACAATTCGCCCCAAAAGACTTCCGGATTTTCAATTGAACGTCGATATGCATCCATGTAAATTGGATTATGAATATCTGGTAGCTGAAGTCCACCTATGGAGGATGAAAAAAAATTTTGAGTAAATATTATGTTTATTTTTATATTTTTCTATTTTTTTTTCAGAAATTGCGTATTTATTAAAAAAAATAATACTGATTTCTGGTGGATATTTTGTGAAGGATTTTCAGGAGATAAAATTTCGACCTTCGCTGCGGTTGTGATTGTGATTAAATGTGCAGGTGGACGTTGTCCTTTTGAAATTATTTTTTTTATGTAGGATTTACTATTATGTAACAGATGAAGTCTTTTTAGTTACGTTTCAACCTTTGCGAGTGCACAAGTTTCACGAATTTTAACAAAAGGTATAGATCCGTTTGCTAATTAGACATTGGCCATTGGTTCATAAAAGGATTCACAATGAGCCACTTAATATCTTTATACTTTTAACGCACTCATATTGATGTTTATTTTTACCTTTTACCGTTAATCTAATCTAAAACCTTGTTTCAATGCCAGCATAGGCGTCAACTGTAAACAAATTCCAAATCTTTAAAAGCTTTTCTCTTTCTCATCATAAATAATCGGTCATCCCATAAATAATGCCGTTTTTCCAAATGTATGAACTGAAGGACGGCGGGGAAGCGTTAAACTACCTTCATCAACTTTTTATAAGAAATTTAGTAATGTTACCTTGTTCTTATTCTTAGTGCAATGTTTGAAGTATGCAGTTCAGTTCTAATAGTAGTGTTTTTAACCGAACCGAAACAAGAAAACGCAACAATGAAAACAAATGTGAATGAAATGTTAATGCAGAGTATGAAGAAGGAAGAATCAAGAAATTCCGAGCCGAAAACTGCAGCCTTTAAGAAGAGTCTCATCCTGAAAAAAATGTGGCGCTTGACGACAAGGTGCTGCGAATGCTGATGGAACAAAACCCCAACGTAACCATTAACGAATATTCTCAGGAAGAACCTTTTCTGGACCGAATTGTAACTGGTGATGGAAAGTAGATCCTGTACAAAAATGTTAAACATACGAAGGCAGGAGTCTGTCTTGGGATAGTCAATAACCCAAAATATACAAAGTGCGACAAAAGTCCGGCAACGGTCCGATATTTCGTGAAGGGTAGGTTTTTGTGAAAAAAGTTTCGAATAAAAGATGCTCCACTTGGAGGGTGGAATCGTTTGCACACAAATCTCATCCCCAACCACTCACCCCCTCGCAAGGGGTGGGCTGAATCTAAAATTTCAAATTTTTTCACGGATTCTGATTCTCCGAAGAGAAATATGAAACTTTTGTCTCAAAATTTTTTTTATCCGAAGCTCCTCTGCACCCCCAAAAATCATCAAAAATCAAAATTATCCCCAAAATGGGGAAATCGTAACGGTTTAGCCGCTAGGGCGTTTTGAATTCTTTTTGGTAGACTTTTACATATCACCCTGTATTGTTGTAACCCTATAACCAATTTTCATGAATAAGGTATCAGGTTATGCAGACGATGGTTTTTCTCCTTGTGGTAACCCTTTAAATGGCGGGTACCACGCCAAGGCGTTTCCAGCAAGTGCTAGATGTTTTGGCGCGAGCTGGTGCGTTGGTATAAAACTAAATGTCAAACCCCTGGTATATGCCCAGGAAACGGAGATGATAATCAGGACGCGTCGATCTTCATGGGCTTTCTGCAGAGCCCCCATCCACGGCCACAGAAGTATGCGACTTACGGCCAACATTGGGCTGGGGCTATTCACATCTCATCAAATGCAGGGCTAAAGACTATTCAATTTTGTACGGCTCCACCTGGACGCAGGGAAATCCACTATAAAGGCTGCTCTATGGCCAAGATTGGCCATCGGTGCCCTTCCGGCGCATGATATTGCAGAGCTCTAGCACTGTATTATCGTTCCGGAATTGGTAATTTGGGAGACGTACCATCTTGGTGCACTGGCCCTTGACAATCGGACTCTGATAAAACATATAAAAAATTTTAAGTCCGTGCTAGTTCCGCCAACTCCAAAAAGTTTCTTCCTATGCCGTCTCGCCTCACGGTCAAAGAATTGTTAGGTTAGGTCTTATAAAAAATGTCGAACACAGGTTAGGTCGATTTCCGGACAGTTGCCCTCCCATACCATCTATGAAGGATAGGAATGGCAGAGAATCGCAGTCCCAGCTGCAGGCATTGATTTGGCGAAAAGAGCTCTTAACATTCTATATCATTGTCTCGAGTAGTGAGGAGCACCGATTCATATGCTAATGCGACTTTCCTGGAACAGATAAGACAGACTGCTAACCTGTTCAAGCGGTCTGGCCTGCAAATGTGAGATATAGTAATACTTTTGTATCTGATACAGCACTCATAGAAGAGAAGATAACGAACTTGCTCAAGCCCCGAATATGCAAACCTGTATTTTAAATGATCAAAAACGTTTTGGCCATTAAGTAGCAATTTCAAACTGATGATATTTTTAACAAAAAATTTCGGTCGTTATATCTGTATAAATAATAACGTAATAAGCCAAATTGTCGTAATCTAGATGCTAATCAAATAATTATTAAGCTCCACAGCATCCAAAAAAATAACAATTTGGTCGGGTTAACATCATTGATCTTCAATTCTTTCAAAATGTTCACTGCAGATCAATTAAAGAGAATTTCTTAATGAATTACATAATATTATTGTGAGTGAAATGCGGTTTAAAAAAGACAGTATTCTAAGGGCGACTCTGTCATTGACACAGGCGCGGATTTAAGGGGGGTCACGGGGGTCATGACCCCACCCAAAAGCGCTCGCTGTTTAAAAAACAAAATTGACCCAACTAAAAAAAAACCAAAAAATAACCAAACGACCAAAACCGACCCAACTTTTTTGCAAATTCAGAAAACGACTTCCAAGGTGCCTTTCTCAAGGTAGCAACAATGGGGGGGGGGGCAGGGAGTCTTGACTCCCTTCATATATGGAGCCCAGACCGTTCCTCTATTAAGTAGACCCAATATTAAATGAAAGTTTTTCGAACCCATATGAGTGTAGACACCCACTAGCGAATAAAAAATTATTGGAGATTACAACAATCGACAAATGTTTAAATAATTTTTTTAAACAAGCATTGTACAAAAATTTATAATTATAATTTTAATTTATTTATTGATTTACGAATTTACTGAATTCGTTTTGCTGAGATTTTTCGAAACTTTTGTATGCGAAACTTTTCATTTTATATCGTACAAGCAAATGTTGTAAAATCCGTAGACTCTTTGAACTCCAATATTTATGATAACTTACAGAGTAAAGCCAGTCTCTTTAAGTTTGTGGTTCTTTATGGTATTGGTCTGAGACTCCCACGACTATAAATATGGAGTCCATCACCCACGTGGGCAGTCCTTTACTGGGCAAATCATTTTTACTCTTTTTCAGGGGCGTGAACCAGAAAGAGAAAGGGGAGAAAAGAAGAAAGTCACGAAAAAACCACTAAGAGCCGTAATAAACATCATCGAGGAAATGCCTTTAATGGAGAGTCAAAGATTACCTTTACCCACAATCTGTGGTATGTTTAAAATGCTATGAAGTCTGCACTCACAAGAAAGGGCGCGTCTTTATCAAAAACACATTAGGGCATGTCAATTCGGTTAGTTTTGTCAATTTGGTTTTTTTTTTAGGAGTAGACATTTTTTTCCGCCACTTTTATTTCCGTGACCCCCCCAAAACAAAATTCTAGATCCGCGCCTGCATTGACACATTAAACCAATGTTCCCATCACAAGACATCTAAAATAGATCGAAATTTAATGCTGCTGAATTATTTGGCGGTATATTTGAAATGATAAATCTAACAAAAATTCAGCACCAAGGAAATAACATTACTCGTGTTACCAACGAAATAAAATTGAATTTACTTGAAAACATTATTTAAAACTGTGACGAAAGAATGCGCGTAGCCATCCAAGTAATTTGAATGAAATAATTTTCCATCACTAATAGAGTATAGAATTAAAATAAAAAAAATGAAAGAGCATAAAATCCACATATTTGTTGTTTTATTTACATTTCAAATCCTATCTTGCTTATTGGATAACATATACTATCGAGCTGATTTTTGGCCAATCGACTTTTTAGTTTAATCCTGCATATTCCCAATTATCTTATCCAACAGAAAACTGTTAATTTTTAAGGATTTTTATCTAATAGTACGTTCTAATCACTAAACGACCCAAGTAATTGTTCGCGAGTATTTTACCGCCATTACAAGCACCCTAATAAAGTACAAAACATCAACATGGAAACAATTCTGCTTGTATTTTAACAACTAAACAAAACTCAATCAATGAAAACTGATTCTAATTTACAAAAGATTTAATATCAAATGGTAATCATAGGAATTTGAATTGTAAATTTCAGGCAGTAATTGCTCAAATTCAATTTGATTAAAAAGCTTTGAACTTGTTGTTTTGGTTAAATAGCACAAATGGGCTATTTTTGTTAGCACATTTTTTTCGCTTCGTTTTGGTTTATTACATTCACGGCATGTTATACTATAACATCTATTTGGATTTAGCCACCGCCATCCTTGCGTATTTTTAACCATGGTAAGCTTCTATTGGGGAGATTCGTATCTTAAAGAAAATATTAAACAAAAATTTCTCTCATTTGTTTGTCTTTCAACGACACTGAAAAATACTTCGTCGGCGACTTCTAATCGCGGCTCATTTTTCAGTTAATTCCATTTTATACGAATTTATTCACAGGTGGTTCATATTCATTTGACTTATGGTATTTGATTCTGAACTGTGTAATTGATTCATTTTTTTTCACTAGGTCAAAACAAGACGCCTGGAAGAAGAAACTTCAAGAGGTCCTAGTTCTACAACGACTGTCTGTAGTGTCATTTATGAAGAAGAGTATTGTTGGGTTAAGACTATACCAGGAGACATTCTGAGCAACTGTAAAATTTACATTTCATCTTTTCTCAAGAAAAAAAGCATAATATATTTAATTCGTTAAAATAAGTCTCAATAAAAAACTCAAGTGATCTCAAATTATATTTTATTGTTCGATAAACTAGGCTTAGGAATCACCCTTTGTAAGGCAGACATGTCGTTGGTCACATCATAGTGGAATGTCTAATAGCAAACTTAACTCGAAAGAGAGAATAGGCTTTAGGTTATGAGGAGTCAAAAGGGTGATGGAGATTGCGATGAGCCCTACCCCTATGTTTGAACTTTTCCATATTGTAGGAATACGGAAATACTGACTGTAGCAGATTGTTCCGCAGTCAAATAGCTCATAATCTATATGAACGAATTTCTTGTATGTAGCATGTGCAAATCCTGGTCAATCTGGTGCAATCCTGTGGGTGTAGCAGACTCCCGATTTCAGTGGAAAAATCTCTATGATAGTAACGATAAAGATTAATCAGGGCTACCCAACACCTATGGTGGCTCAAATGACCTATAGGAATTAATTGGCATTATCGCCACAAAACATTGCTTTCGGAAGCCTAAGCTGTAATAATCTTCCAATAATACTATGTCAAACCTCAAGGCTGCGGCAAGATAGACCATTCCATTGTAAATGGTTTTCCATTTAGCGAGAGCTTGATTATAGGCATCTCAATTAGCATCCAAAGAATTTGTACAAATCTTCCAATGGAAATGATTTTTGAATTTGAGATACGGCATTATTCATTTAATTTCAATATTTTTTAATATCCTTATTCGCAATTTGCATGAAATGGTTCCCATATTGAAAATAGTCACTTCACGATTTACCTCGATCCAAAATATCGTGAACACCCACTATTTTAATGGTACATACTCAATTGTTTGTTTTCGAGAGTATTATTTTACTATTGAAAATAATTAAAAACTATTTGGGTTGTGGCCTTTCGGTCCACACGATCAACTTCCCCGTATAATGAATGCTGAATAAAGGGCTCGACCGAATGTTATGAAATATTTTTCAGAGCATGTTTTCGTTAATATGTTTCAATCGACACCTCAAAGAAGGCGATATATTTTTTGGTTTGCGTAATATCGTGCACGTACAAAAATCACGTACGTCGTCGTTTAAAAAAAACCGCTCGACCGAATTTTATGAAAATCTTTTCAGATTTTAACTTCTGTAATATGCTACGATCGGCTACTCAACGAAGTCGGTATGTTATTCACTGCTCGACCGAATTTTTTTGAAAATCTTGTCAGATCATATTACCGTTAATATGCTTTGAGCGACACCTCGACGAAGTCGATATCTTTTTTGGTTCGCGCGGTATCGTGCAATGGCCCCATACGTACGCACACACACATACTTCTTCTCAAATTTATGCTTAAAATGCTATTGGGACCTTTAAAAATGAAAATACATTGAAAATTACGATTTCGATTTTCGGACCGATTACAATAACTTCCCTAAAAACTGGGAAGTTAATAAAGAACAAATATTCATTCACTCTTTCATTGTTCTTAATTTTGCGAAGGGATTTAAAGTGAGTATGTTAGTAAAGACTTTACAAAACCCTTCATGTTTTACAATTAGATATTCTGATCTTACACTGATGATGATACAATATTATAGGATCCTCGGCGCGGATCAGACCCCAAATTTTAATAGCAAGTGGTTCAGAGCTGACTTTCAGTGATCCTCGAACAGGATCCTTCTAAATCGAAAATATTCCTTTAAATTTATTTTATTTTAAATTTTATTTACGAATCTTTATTTTATTGTTGAAAAAAGGGACAAATTTTAAAATTTTGCAAAATATTCCAAGTAGAAAAAACGTAGCATGTGGCTCTAATTATCCAACTTGGTTCTCCAACCCCGAAATAGTGTATTGTTTTAAATTTCGGTTTTATTTATAATCGGAATAATTCAGTAAATACGTAGCTATTCATATCTGCATAAAAAAACAATGAACAAAGTCCATTATAAATTTGGACTGTACAAATTTAAAAAAAACTAGAATAATTGTTTGAATGTCTTTTTTTTAAATGCGAAACCCATTTTAAAAATAACATTTTTTCATTTTTATAATAAATTAATAACAATTAAATGTCGCAGAAAATTCACCGACAAAATAAAATGAAATTGTGTACACTTAAGATAAATCAGTAACAATTTGTAGATTATCAATCAAAAAAGAAAAAATCCCAGATTTGTACATTACAGGAAAGATATTTCTCATCGTCACTAGTACAATACAAACTAGTATGTTATAACTACAGAGGGAAAATGTTGTTATGTACTGCATATAATATAGTGACAAATGTTATACAAGAAAAATTTAAAAGAAAATATGAAGAAATCTGCGATGAATATTAATGCGGACTCAAATCTTGTAGATTTCAGGCGAAACCAAGAAAAATGCTAAGAGTATAATATATTTAATAATTGCCTATTCATCGATTTCAAATAGCTTTAAAAGAGGAGGCATACTTGAAATAATATGAAGTATTTAACTCAAAGGAGAGACAAGCATTATTCCGTCAAGTGTTGTAACATTTTCAACCAAAATTTTGTCGTGAAAACTAACATATACGAAATGTGCTTCTTCTTAGGTCTTCTTTCTTTCCTATCTAAGTGGATATCTCCTCATAGAGAGATGAAAGTTACTCGAGGTGAAGAAATACTCGTGTACGTCAGGAGTATGTTGTGAAACCAGTTCGACAACAGCTGAAGATATAATCGTGTGTGCCTCGTTTTAATGCTTAAAGAATCAGAATATATGATAGGTCGAAACACATCAACATATTTTTTAGTGCATTGAGTATGTTGAGTTTTAGGCCAACGAAACGCAATTTGCCGGAAGCTATTGTTTGTTGTTCGAAGTCTGTGAAGATTGTGCTCCATCGATTTCCACTTGTGAGTATTGGATTAGAAGATTCAAAAGTAGACGATTTGGATTTGGAAGAAGAAGAATTGGAGGTATTACAGAACAAGGATCAATATCAACCGTTTAAAGATGCTGTTCTCTAAATGTTTGAAATTGATGGGAATGGTTTAAAAATTTAAGATATTAGGCACCAAAATGAACTGAAGAAGTTAATTGTTATCGACCAACTTTTCTTACGTGTGAACTGCTGCTTAAACGGCAATGAAGCAAGAGTTTTAGCACTGTCTCATCTTTGGCGACGAAAAATGGGTATTTTACGGTAATCCTAAGCACAAAAACTTATGGTGAAAGCCTGACTATCCATTAACATCAACAGCAATGCCAATATAAACAGAAATATCCATAGTTTAAAGGTATTTCGCTGAATTTTGTGGGATCAGATGGGTGTGGGTTATTATGAACTGTTAAAACCTGGTCCATTGCGGAGGATCGTTACAGACAACAATTAATGCAACTGAAAATAAACCGACCAGAATCCACCAAAGGATATGGCAAAGTGATTTTCGAGCATTACAACGCCCAACCATTGGTAGCTTAACCGGCCAAAGAAACGCTAAAGTCTGTTCTCCCACACCACCCATATTCATAAGACGCCGCTAATTTTGAATTTAATTTGTTTCGGCCCACGCAAAACCATAATTCTGCTGTTTAGTTCTTTACCAAATATAATGTTGATGTTGTAATATTATTTCAAGGAGTAAAAGAGAAATGAGAGACATTTTTATTGATATAAAGAAAGCTGAGCTAAGAATGCAAATTAATAAAAACAAAACAAGATTTCAAATTTCAGATGAATTTTAACATTTTGATAAGCAACAGAAATGGTATGCTTACGAGCAGTGCAGTGTCATGATTACGAGGAGGGACAGTCCAGAGAAGTGAACAACACACAATAGTATGTATGTACAGACATTTAGGCTATCGCTGGAGAAGTGATAAAAATCAAAGCTCTCAAAATTTTTCTTTCAAGCCAATGTATCTAAATAGTCATCATCATAAATAGCTCCACAGCCTGTTATTGGCCTTGGCTTCCTGCAACATCCTCCTCCCTGTCGGTCCCTGGCTTGAAGTCTCCAATTTATCATCCCCAGGGCTCGTAGATCTTCTACGCTATCTGTTTATCTCCTTTTTGGACGTCCCGTGCCTCTGTGTCCGTCTGGTCTCTGTATCTACATAGTGGAAAGAGCTATTTCTCATTCAAACAAAAAATTTTGAGGAGTTGCATATTTCAATAGAAAGAAGAGAATGGTTGAATGTCTAACCAGATTTTACGAAGAACTAGATCATCGTTATAGAGTAGTAGATGACATCCTCATAATATTTGGTGTTGTTTAGCTTAAAACTCTGCTGGCGTCAACAGCAGAAGAACTTCGTAGTATAGTTCCAAATCTAACAAAAATCTATTCTGAGTTTTCTGAAGAGGAAAATATTTTGGATATTTTACGGCTGCGGCGCCATTTGGAAGCCACCAGCCCTTCTTTCCACGTGGCAGTCCAGTGGACTACCTTGGAGCTTCTTAGATTCATTGTAAAATAGCATTTCGGTGGCTTTATTTGAAAGAAGCTTTTCAAAAAAAAGTGAATTAAATCGTACTTAAGGGCTCAATACACGAGCGTTCCATCCGACCACGCCACGCCAAAATAACAACAATTTGTATGCACCCGAAATTTCAAGTGCATACAAATTGTTTTTTTGGCGTGGCGTGGTCGGATGGAGCGCTCGTGTATTGGGCTCTTTAAGATCCACTATGAGCCAAGCACGACTAACCAATCTTTCCATTGAAATGGAAAGGAAAATAAACTTCGATAATGTAATTGAATATTTTAGCAAAATAAAGTCGCGTGAGCACGTTTACTATTTGTTATTTTATTTTTGGCGTTTGCTCACTAGAAAACCGCCGGGGATACTAACCAATGCTACGCCACTAAAACGCGTTACTTCTCTTACCAAAAACTCTTTCAATCCAAGATATTATGAAAATCGTTTAAACTAAAGTTGCATAGAACTATCTCAAGATACTAACTTATTAGCCCCATCAAAATAGGCATGAAACCTTGAAAAAATTTGTATGGAGATGAAAATTAGTGCCGACCTTAAAAACACCATCTAGGTTTAGACTTTTTTGATGCGTTCAAACAAACCGAAAAAATCCCAAGAGTTGTCGAGAGGAACATGTTTGACAAATATGTTCTAAGAAGTATAAACAACAGTTACTGGATTTCATGAAAGGAGAGGAGAGGTCAGAACCCTTAAAAAATCCTTAACGTAAAGCCATTAATAGATGCAAGGTACAGAAGAACCCCGAGATCCCTTTGAAAAAGCGCAGAATACAGACAACTGAAAACGTCAGAAGTCAGCTCGAACGTTAGATCCAAATGATGATGGTGATCACGATGATTCAAAAACACTATTGTTATTGGAAAAAAATATTAAGAAAAAGTCACTAAAGCTTTCAAAGATCAAAAACTTCAAATGCAGTAGTAATTTTAAATTTTCTACAATTTACTAAATGGATATCAGGATTGAAGCATTGTTAAACTTTTAACCAGTGATTTGTAAAAATTTTCAAAAATTCTTGCAAATCTCACTTTTGTACATTTAGAACTAAGATCAACTATAGATCAACTATAATCAACTAAGATCAACTATAAATATAGTTTAATTTATAATAATTCGTTTTTTCTTGTCATAAAAAATAAGGGTAAATATACCCCACTAAAAATTTATTTGATAAAATGTAAATTTTGTGATTCAGCTTCAAAGTCCAGAGTTTCAAAAAGTTTATAAAAGCAAATATAATAAAAAGAAAAATTCGCAAAGTTTTAAAACTTAATAATGTTAAATTATAGTTATATATTATTCGAAATAAACATTTCATATTAAAAAAAATCGATGAGTCTTAAATTGAATAAAACGTGCACCAAAGGCACCTCTTTGGAACTAACATTCGAAAGTTCTCGAACTTTGTTTGGTTTGCGTCAAACATAGGTTATATTTCTTGTATAATTTTTCCCGCTTCACTATACTTAAATAAAATTCAAAAAAACACTGTTGTTAAACACTTTTAAATTAAAATATAAAAACAAAATATTCAATAATCCTTACTGTTGCTATATCCACCATTGCTGGTTCCTCGGCTACATTTATCTTTTCTACTAGAAGATGACATTGTTTCACTCACTTTAAACTACTGGCGAGAAGTTAGTCAAAATGTAATCCACAAAAAAAAGTTTTCTCAAAATGTTCTCAAAAAATCACACAAGGCTTTATACAGTGAGTTTGCCCGATATTGTATCAATTATTCAAAGTTAAAACGCTCAACACCAATTTCGCTGGTTTTTTTTTTTGTTATTTTCAAAAATCAAAAAAAAATATTTTTAACCACCTTTCGACAGAACCTCCTGCAGACTGATTACCGTCCCGATAGTATAACTCCTTCAAGTATAACTAACTGAATTGTCCGGCTTCGGTTTAAAATTATGCTTCCAACTTATTCAGTCTAGTCGTTCTTTTTTTACCGTACCTCGTTCGATTAAATAAATCTCAGGTGTTTTAATTAAAATTTAATGAATTTTTAATTTTAGATCAACTTTTCGGAGACACTTTCTTTTTACCTTTGTTAATTGTACATCGCCCCGGACGACGATCGACAATCGACGATTTTCAATTGGCGGTTTGTTTTTTTTTACTTATTTTTCGTTTTTTGAATATCATTTTCCCAATTCTTTTTTATGTATTTTTATGTGTGGGGACCGTGTCTGTTGTCTAATTTATATTAAACTTAATTTTCGCTAAATATAGGCATGTTTTGTATTTTACTAGAGCTTAACACTATTGCGAGTTGTATTAGTTTTTTACTATATAACAAACTATACGAAACATTCAAATTCATTTTAACTGGTTTGAGTACTATTATATATGTACTATAAAAAGTAACTTGTACACATGCGTCTTGTACATTTACATAAAACGCAATTCAACGAATTTATTTATATTTATTTTTGATTTTGAGACAAAGAATGAATGGAATAAATATAAAACAGGCTGTTAGCAAGTTCTTATATTTACTGGCGTGTGAATCATGTTATTATTTAAAATTAAAGCATTTCCGGCCTATGCGAACGTTTAATTATTCTGACTAATTTATACACTGCAGTTCGGAATGTTACTTAGTCGCAAACAAGTGCAGCTAAAAACAATTTCAAGGGAATTTATTCTATCGGTTTTGTTTGTTCAGGTTATGCAGTATAAAATTTAACCCAATTTAAGGCTACATTCCCAAGTCCGGCACGGGTAATAAGCGCGACTTAACTAAAAAAATAAAAAACCGTTGGAATATGAAAAATACATATTCGAATCTACAACCGGCATCCGGTTTTCGCCTCTCGCAACTTTCCTTTCGGCGGGTTCCGATTCCGAGCCGATATCATACAGTTCGGCATCCTAAAGCTCTAGGTGTCCTTGCATGCGGAGGTTTGGTTCTTCTCTACCGCAACAAATTTCCCGAGCAGGTTGCTTTCCACATATGTATATGAGCTAGATGACCAGCCCGAGAGAGCCTACCAAGTTTCATTCTTTTCGGAGCATTTTTGTCGTGATAGCTCTCGAAGATCTTCACATTCTACTCTTAGATCGCGTCCACCTTCACCTAAGAAGTCAACAATTCTCCAGCACAACTTTCCCTTCGAAGACGGCTAAAAGGTTACAGGTACTTTTAGGAAGAATGCAAAACTCTGATGTACATTATAATGTGAGCACATCGTCCTACACAACATCACTTTTTGAACTCGTATCGCATCGCCATCTGCTATAGCACCTCAGAGATCTTGGATAGATGTAGGACTGCCTCCAGTGCGGCCGGTGGACCAATTACCGCTTTGGTGCGCTGTTTTCAGTGGTTGTTTGGTCGGGTGTGACGGATGCCTAAAGCCATCCTGTGGAATTTAAGTGATTTGATCTCCAGAACATATTCTTTCCTCTTCTATCTTTTTAACTAAGCTTAATAACTATAGTCCAGTCATTTTAGACATTAAAAATCTTTTAAAGCTTTGGTGAACCTATTGGTACACCGATAAAACAATAAATCTAAATTTGCAACCATCTCCGAAGTCCGGAACATTGTTAAAATTGTAAATAAATGGAATTTGTCTGCATTTTCTCCAAAAAAAATCCAAAAGTGCTGCAAACTTGGAATAGCGCTAAATGAATTATTTTATACCACGCACCAGATATACAACCAATTTAAAGGTACGGAATATTGTTTTAAATAAGATATTAATGCTTTTTCTAATAAGCTAACCGATAAAATTCCAAAAGCTCTGCAAACTTAAAACATACATCAGAAATGTGGCCTGAACAGTTCGGCAAATTTGCAACCTTTTTCGTTGACCGGAACATCTTTTTTATACATTTGTTTATCGGTGGTCATTTTTTTTAAAAAAGCGGTGAGAAAAATGATTTTTGTTAATATTTTTGGTAATTTAAAATTATTCTTATATTCTCGAGGTAAAATAACAAGCAGGAAAAAAACCAGGAGATATTGAAGGGCGTCGTAAAATTTAGCCAAAGTAAAGCAGAGTTTACAAGAAAATGGAAATAGTTGGCTGTGATAGACCCACATTGAAAACCATTACCTTTCTGATATGATCCTTCTGCAAAGAAGCGCAACACAGCGGCCAATTTTATTATTGGAAGAACCGATGTTGTTTTTTTCATATTGCGTTCTCAATTCTGACGAATAAATACGAACAGTTCCTTGGAGATTCTGAAATATTGTCTAAATCTGAAGAGAAATAAATCTATTAAATGAAAAAAAGAAATGTTCGCTTACGTCACACAGGCAGCTTCAAAGGATTTGATTTATCCCTTATTGTTACTCGTTTTCTTGCTATATGTCTTAAATCTTCCCTCTCCCCCACATCGCTATCAAACTTCATTTCCACAAACCTCATATTTCTAAATTAAATTTTGAGATAAATTGCCTTTCTAAATTACTTTTGGTTGAACTGAGTTGCCATCTTTCAACTAGTTTTGTTACATTTTATTTTACTCACTTTTTTCTTGTCACTTGACTATGAGAATACCACTTTAAAAGTGACGTGACAAAAAATGTGAGGTGAGAAAAAAGTGAGGTGACTATGGGAATAGGGGCCATATTCTCTTACCTCTTCTAACGATCGGTATATACTATTCTTCATCTTCGATGGCTCTATAGTCCAATGCATTTCTTCTTCTTCTTTGCACCCTCTGAAGTAGAATCTTGCTCTTGTCTGCATTTATTTGTAGTTCCATCTTCTAATTTCTTGAAAATTTCTCTAAGGTATGACAGTGATCTGGCAAAGCAATTATGTCATCGGCATATCCTGCCAACTGTTTTGATTTGTTAAGCAGGGTCGCGTTCGCGTCAATGTTTATAGATACGATATGAAGCTGCAATTGAAGAATATAGATACAGAATCGTGTCCACCGTCCAAGTAATTTAGCATTATAGTCTATGAGGGAAATAATGAATGACGTGATAGGACCTGCAGCAATGTTACCGCAAGATGAATTTTTAGAGTAGTAGAATCTACTACCTTTTTGAAAAAAGAGGTAGTAAATTGTTTGATTTCAAACCAATTTTAAAATACTCCATTAACACTATGAACATTTATTTAATTGCCGTATATACATTGTATATTGCCATAATCAGCGTAAAGTATGTGGGTTTTAATGTGATTTCTTAGTTCATCTGCAGCCATAATAAATAGCTTACTGTTTGTACCTAAGCAGTTTGTTTTTCCATTTTTAACCCTATTAAGTTTCGAAAATGCACACTCGCCTGCAGCACTATAGCACTACAAGGCAGAAACAAAAATACAAAGGTTTACGAAAGAAAACTCTCCTACTGCATTTTTTATCTTAGATATTTCATACCAGTGTTCTTCGATGGGCAAATTGGAAGGAATATCATTAAATGTTTTAAGAAGCCTCCACTCAGTACAAATTTGTTCCACATATGCGAAAACGACTTACCCAAATTGGCGATAGATGGGTATTCCGGAGAATTTGCCTTTTCTGGATTTAATATTTGTAAATTTCGTATGCAAAATGAACCAAAGTAACAGAATAGAATGAAAACATGTTTCTGATAGCGAGTAACGAGTGGGCTGCGATCGATTTAGCCATAAATAAAAAATATTAGAACTATCAAAATAAAAGGTAGTAGAATGATAACTTAAGGTAGTAGTGTAGTAGATTATCAATTTTTTTTAAAAAGGTAGTAAAACTACTACATATGTAGTAGAACGGTAACGCTGACCTGCAGAGAATTTTCCCTTAAAATTCTACTCCACCAGGCAGGGGCGTTTCCAGCCAACTGGCTTAGGGGGGGTAATTTTAAAAAAAGAAAAAACTTAAATATTTTTTTATTCCATAAATACAAAACAATCAACATCAAAAAAAATTAAAAGTGCATGTCAGCTCCGACGATTGTCTTAAATTATATAAAACTAGCTGGAACCCATATAAATCCCACATTTCCGCTTCTCCTTACCATCTCACCAAAAAAACCTTGTTGATCCATTCTGAACCGATTGCTTAGAGAGCTTCAGGATACGCTATGTTCAATGTTTTTCCATTTGTAGCTAGAATGTCAAGATTTTCCGCTTTTCCAACTCTTGAACAACCTACATACAGTTAACCGGGAAATGGCACTTAGTTGGCAAAATTCGTCCGGTATATTGGTCCCACAATTTTGAATTTATAAGTTTTGATCATAAATTCGTTATTTGCTATCTTAAAAACCCCAGTCACCGATTTTCATTGGGATCGGAACACAATTTGAAAATTCGTCGGCCATTTTGAATTTATAAGTTTTGACCAAAAATTCGTTATTTGCGAGGTTATAAACCCCTAGATATCCACTTTAATTGGAATCGGAACAAATTTAACAAAATTCGTCCGCCATATTGGCACGGCCATTTTGAATTTATAATTTCTGATCATAAATTCATTATTTGTTACCTTAAAAAATGTCAGATACCGATTTTCATTGGAATCGGAACACAATTTGCAAATTCGTCGGCCAACTTGAATTTATAATTTTTGACTGCAAATTCGTTATTTGCGACCTTAAAAACCTCTAGATACCCACTTTCATTGGAATCGGAATAAAATTGGCAAATTCAACCATATTTCTGCTTCCATTTTGAATTTCGGTCATATACGAGTATACCCCATGTTACTCGCTGATAATAGAGCTTTCTATTGGCGACAGAATTTTTAAAATCGGTTCGGTAGTTTTTGAGTTTATCCGGAACAAACAAACAATCAAATCTTTTCTCTTTATATAATAGTATAGATAGGCAAAGGAAGCAAATGAACCCATATATTTATTTATATTGATTTGATAAAACATATTACATAAATTTTCTTTCCTACTTTTTAGTCTTTTATATGTTTGTCGCCATTTTGTGATGACCGCCATATTAGAATCAAAATGACGTCAGACAGATTACTACATTACAATCGTCATACCCTTTCATTTGATACCCATTCTGAAGGGGTTGTGAGGAAAAAAGTAATCCGCCATTTTGAATTTGGAATGACGCGACACAACTAATTGTATTCTATCTGTCATGCCCTTCCATTTGATGCCCATGTCGGTGGGTCGGGGAACACAATTGCAAAAATGGGGCGCCATTTTGGAACCGCTATCTTGATTTTTTTACAAAATGGTCAGATATTCAAGCAAACACAGATCAAAAATCTGCTGAAAAGATCGTTCAAATTTGTGTGCCCTCCCCATCGTCCTCTCTCACCCTCTTCTTCATAAACCACTTTGCAGCCGACTCTTGTCGTGTCCTGTGTACGCTCGTGTGGAATCAGCCATAGCGTGCCATATTAGCGGGAGTCTCTCCAGCAGTTTTAGAAAAATTCTCCGTCATATATCGCCGACTAGATTCACCATAACTTATCTTGTTTGTTTGAAATTGTTGTAATTTTTAAGAATAAAAATAAATAAGCGAACGAAAATTCTTAGGGGGGGTAATTACCCAATTACCCCCCTCTGAAACCGCCCCTGCCACCAGGACCTGAGTTTGACCACATATACAAATCTATTTAATGAAAAATATAAATAAAATAATAACGTTTTCCTTTATTTTAAAATATATAAAATTCCATCAAGAACTTTTCTTTTTCTTCTTTTCCCCAGATACACTTGCATTTGGAGTTAGTTTCGTCTTCTTTTTAGGTGTAGCACTTTCTTTTGCAACATTGTTTTTCTCCTTTGCTTTCTTCTTTGTTTTTGTACCAACATCTTTCATTTCAACATCTTGAATCGCCTCTACTTCTGGCTCCACACTAAACCCTTTAATATATGGCTTTACCAACTGAAACACCATCTTCTCATGCTGAATATTAGTAGAATCCAAACTTAAACGTACTGTAACAGGATCGAATGAATGAAATACGATATCTCCACATATTTGAGTATGTTCCTAGGATATTAAATGTAAATTAATTAAGAAATAATAATTAATAAAGAATATTAAATACGCACATCTTCGTTATATACAAATCCAGCAGCATTTGACTTTTTACCATCTTTAGGTATATTCAAATATAAAGTTCCTTCCAAACCATATTTCGGAATAAGTATTTGCAAAGCATTTTTTCGCACAAATAGAACATATCTATAATAAAAAATGCGACAATCAGAAGCATTCTTAAAAATCACACAATTATTCTTACCCTTCTTCCTCTTGTACCTTTCCGCGGAAGAATAAATGCGTATTTAACGCTGCTGAAGCTCTACCAGCATATTGTGCCATTCTATGTCGATAATTCAAATTATTACAAAGCTCGGAATTTTTCTTCTTATCAAGAAGCTCTGCGTAAGTACTATCGGCTCCTATAGATGCAGCAAGTAACCGATGGACAATAATGTCGGAATATCTGAAATTTTTATGTTTAGAAAAGAAAATCCTTAAATAGCACCTAAAATCACCTTCGAATTGGTGACGTAAAATGCGTATAAATTGGTGCAGCTAAACCATAATGAAAGAATTCATCTTTTTGCATAGTTCCACTTATAAAGTACACAGCTTGCATCATGCAACGTGTTGCTAATATTCTTAGCATTGTATTAAAGTACGGGTTATCTTTCTTAACAGCTTCATCAAGAGATTCAGCGAGCTGTTTGCCAGTTTCAGTTATTATTTCAAATCCTTGATTACGACCAGCTTTTATTAAAGGATCGAAATTTGTTTGCGGCGGCCGTGGATGACGACGCAGCATTGCACACTCTGGAAATTCTTTTTCAATATGTTCTGCTACGGTAACATTAGCAAGCAACATAAATTCTTCGACCATTGAATTAGTTTCACGCATTTGTTTAACCTCCACTTCTAAGGGGTCATGCGTTTCGCTATCAACATGAAAACGAATTTCTGGTGATGCTAAAAGAAGGGCGCTGAAAAACAGAACGATATCATCATAAAACATTAAAAACACATTAAATAAAATTTCTTTACCCACTATCCATTCGTTTCTGCTTTAAAATCTTCGCCAACCGATTTAAATGCCTTAAACTTTTTGCAATTTCATGTTTTTGATTTGGATCATCGATGATTAGTTGTGCTTCTTCGTAAGTCATGGCATTTTTAGATTTAATTACACTTTTATGAAATCGTTTTCCTAAAACATTTCCTTTATGATCCATTTCCCAAATGCATGAGAAAGCAAACCGCTCTACTCCGCCCATTAATGAACATAAATTAGAACTGAGCAATTCTGGAACCATGTCAATGCGTTTGCCGATTAAGTAAACTGTTGTACCGCGTAGAGCTGCTTCTAGATCTAATGCATTTCCTGGTCGAATAAAGTGACTGACGTCAGCTATATGAACTCCTACTTCTAAATTTCCGTTTGGTAGCTCTCTACAATGTAACGCATCGTCGATATCTGTACAACCTGGCGGATCAACGGAGCAAATGTAGAGATCACGTAGATCTTGACGTTTAGCATAGTCCTGCAGAGAGGTAAATAAATAGTTTGCTGTAAATTAATTTCGACGATGTAAGAATATTTAAAATAAATTATACTGACGCGAAATTATACTTAACTCTCAACCTTCTCAACCTCGTATCTGTCGAGTTGATTCGGTTAATTGTTTAAAAGTTTTCACCAAAGCTTCGGCAAAACTCGGTATGAATTTAAAATAAGCTAAATGTGATTTATGCACAGATCGGGAAATAAGAGAGCTTACACAAGGCTTGAACAAATCCGCATAGGAAGAAACTGTAGGTGGCCTGGTTCCCTTCGATTGCTATTTAAAGTGGGAGAATTTTTATTACGTAATAAGCTCTGCTGTAAGATCTATGTAGTGCGACAGTGAGGAAAACCCAACCTCGGATGGCATAGACCAGGACGCCCAGAGCTTACGGATGCCAAACTTGATAAGACCAAGAATAAAGTAAGCTTGGGAATCACTCCTTGTACTACTAGTCCAGCTCATGGTGCTTAGTTTGAAGGATAGATTACGAGGGATTTCGTGGATGCTCAAGGAAATGGTTATAACCTTGCTTTTGGACTCTATATTGGAACGCTGCCGCACATCCTAGATGCGGTTTATTTGGGTGTAACAGCTGCTAAGATAATAACGATAAAATTTCAGTTTCCCCTTTTTTTATGTGGTGACTTAGAACTTAGAGCGAAACATATCTTTTGCTTGGCCTTGCTGGTGACATAGCTTTCATCGGCCCAGCTTGACGGTATTCACCCTTTTGCATGAAGTATTTACGACTATACTGCTCATGTCAGCAGTTTAGCCGTACGGTTCAAGCCCCCTCACCAGAGTCGCTACAGTCGCGCGGCGCCAGACGCTCCTGGTTCCATTTACTTCCATTACAACGAGTCAATTTTTCCAGCCGCACGAATGGAACCACGCTACTGTAGTCGTTACAGTCGTAGGGTAGGAATCGCACCTTTAGAGCGCATCAAAGGATGTATTGTCGAAGGCTCCTTCGCTATCGAGGAAGGCAACTCCTTTGTTCAGTGCTGCGCATTCCATTCGGAGAATCAGATTGTTCAGTGCTGTTTCGTGAACTTGCCCACCTGGTACGCATGCTGGTGGGAGCTTAGTGATTGGCGCTGGATATAAGTTTCCCTTATCACATTGTCGAAAATTTTCTCCATCGTCTTCAAGGCAAAAGACGAGAGCCTTATCGGCCTGAATTATTTAGCTAACGAACGCCCTCAGCTTAGGTATAGATGTTATGTTGACATTCCTCCCGACAGATGGGATGTATCCATCTACGAAAGAAGTCCTGAATATTTTGCTTAGTAAGGGCGTAGTGAAGTGTTTCCCTTACAAAATTCCAGAATCAAATGAAGATACATTGACTCCTTCTGTAGCACTTTACATACTCCTCTTAACCTCCATGTAATACGAGAAAAGTAAAAAAGGCATGATTCTATGTTCCTAGGTAGGTTAAAAGAAACCAAAACCTCTGGGATGGTAGGTAAGAAGGATTTACTTACTACTAAGGTAACTTAAATATAATAAAAAATAGTTAACGCTTGAATGAGGAAATAAGACTTATAAAAAATACCTATCGACGCATACTCTTTGAACAAAAAGCTTATAAAAACTATTTCAAATGTAAAAATATCTCAAAAAACTCATTCCCATCAAAGTCAACTGTGCAACCAGTAAATTTTAGTTAGTTAGTTAATTTTGATATATGACAAGCCAATCCCCTTAGGTCTTCGTTCGCGACCCATCTAGCTCGGTCTACTAAGTTATCACATGAGTGTAGAAATTAACCTTCAAATTTTATTTTATTTTCTAATGAAATGACAAATAAAACTTAGTTACCAGTTTTTCCCAAACATAAATAAAATTCGATTTTATTTCTGGCTCTTGAAATAATAAATAAATATTATCCAAATTTTAAGTTATCAAAATTATCCAAAAAATGAGCAATTTACTGAAGTCATGGAGAAAGCAACAAAAAGTCGTCAATACACCAACACCAAAAGAAAAATTAGGAAATGTCCAGTTGCAAAAATCTGTTAATATGTTAGAAAGAAAAACAGAGAATGATGAAAATGTTTGTGAAAGATTTGATGATTTACAAAAGTTTTGTCAACATTTGGAATATTCAATTAAAATAGCTAACGAAGTTTTAGACAGAGCATATGCTGATGAATATCCCAGGTAATTTTTAATGTACCAACATATAACTAGTAATAAACAATATAATTTTATCAGTACCCTTCGTCAAAGACTTAAGAATGACGTGACAGAGCTAATGTGTCTACAAAATGAAATTAAAACAATTTTAGATAATATCGCTTCTATGAAAATGCAAATTGTTGCCGTCAAGACCAATATTGAAGACCACAAAGAAAAGGCTATTGCACTAAAATCCGAAGGTGATTTGTTAATATGAAAGAAATCATAATAATAATTCTACTATATATTTGCAGAACGACGCACACGTTTCCTTCTCTTTAACGAATCAAACAAACAGAACAAAAGGAACAACATTCAGAAAGATGCCAGCAATGGAACTAAATTTTATATTGCACCATCTTCATCAGCAACTTCTTCAACAGCAAGAAGAGGTTATATAACTTTACCAGGTGTTTCAGACTCGGATAGCGGCCTTAAAACAATTCGTAGCAGCGGTGTTAGCAAGATTCCAGTTCCAACAGTTCTAAAACGAAACAGATTTACCCGTCAGAAAAAGGATCCGCAAGGAGAGGAGTCTGGAGTTACATTACTGCTGCACCCTATTAACGAAGAGACCAGATCCGAAGATAACGCATCAATATCTAGACGTCCAAGTACACCGAACAACTCAATCGCAAATTTCTCATGGTTTGAATCACAAATAGACCAAAACGAGGATCCAGCTACAGATTCAATAATTTCGGATTCTAATTCACTGTTAGTCCTCAGTTCCGATGGTCGAATCGAGGATGCCGACTAAAATACAAACAAAAAATCAATGCTCACCTCTTCTGTTATAACCCAAGGCAGTTTTGGAAGATAGCTAAGAACTTCCTCCGAGAACCTGCTGTGTGGCACATCATGTTCTAGAAGGACGACTTCATTTTCAGTTTCTATATCACCAACCGGACCGAGTGCTCGAACAAAATGACCATTAGGATAACGTGAATGTCGAGGCCAAGAATCGATGGCAACTATAATCCGTTGATTCTGAAGCTTCTCACCTTGCCTAGTTTCAACTCTAACTTTCGGAATCTTACGCTCAGCTGGCACAAAAATATGCCGAGTCGATCCAGCTACAGAATTGAACTGAAGAATCCCACAATATTGACGCCATTTGCGCTTTACTATTCCAACAATTACACCGGTTGGCAACTTCTCAGTCGATTTGCTTGCCTTCTCGGCTAAAAGAAGTTCGTTATCTTCCTCTAAAACATCGCCAGGGTCATTTTCATCCTCTTGAAGTACAATTTCACTTGGAGCTGACCATTTATCCTCGGGAAGAAGTTTGACAGCAACTGTATCACCATCAACAGCACGATTTAGATTTTCTCGTCCTTGAATTAGAATCTGGAAAGATGCTTGTTTTAAACTTTTGGCAATAAAAGAAAATTTAACTAACATTTTTCTCAAATCCTTCCACGTTCACTGAGCCTTCGAGGTAATTTTCTCGTGAGGCGTAGAAGGCTCCTTGAAGAAGCTTTCCTAATTTTATTCCAGTATGAATTTCGTTTGGTGTAAAATGCGGTGGAAATAAGGCTAGTTTATTGCTATCCACTTGATACTCCTTGCGGCAAAATTTGTCCAGCAAACAAGGATGATCAACCAAGGAATTAACATAGTCTTCTGCTGATGCCACTAGAACTCCCTCCTCTACTGCTTTAGCACGGTTTCCTGCATCGTCTGACAATAATATAACTCTGGTTCGTTTAGCTGGTGGTATTTGTTTCTGACTTTCAGCCAAGTGATTGTCATACCATTTTGTAGCTACTCTAATTGCTCTGTCATTGCGATCGTTTGCTGATTCTCTTGGTTTTCGTTCTGCGTAGGTATCTCTGTAACAAAATTATATAATCTCGCTTTTGGGATGATAAAGCAGACTTACTTATGATGTTCATTTACAAAAACGTAAAAATTTCTTGTCCTATGATTGAATATGTCCTGAAATCTCTTGTAGACAGTAGTGCTCTTGTGTTTCACTTCATCCAGGACTGTGGTTAAGACGATTACATTGCAAAGGGCATTTTCTTCTAAAATATCGATTTGATCCAAAATTATGTTTGTGTCGAGGACAATATAGTGTGGAAATGGAAAAATTGTGCTTTGTAGGGGTGGAGTCTTTGATAAAATTGCGTCGTTTTCGCTTTGGAAGCAGCATTCACAAATTTCTGATCCACATGTTAAGTCGTCGCGCAGGTAGTGCTCGCGGACGATCTAGAATTTTTTAAAAAATGCGTTATAAAGATATTCTGAAATTACTGACTGCTTTGTTATTGGTTAGAATTATTTAGCGAATGCTCACACATTTCTTTTTTAGAATTAATAAAAATGAAAAACGACATACAGGACGGAGCAAGAAAGGGCAAAGGGTTTCCTCGCATAAGGATTTTCCCGAATGTCCAATTGCGAGGATCACTTATAGAAGGAATTTCTGGAATTTTATCTTCTAAGCGACAGCTACAAGAAGGTCCTGGTAGGCCTCGTCACGACAAAAGGAATTTCTACAAGACCAAAGGCGAGAATATGGCCCCCTAGATGGAGGAGAGTGCAAAGAAACCGCTCGAATATATCCGTCGACACACTCAAGGTTGAAGAAGCTCAGCGGAACAGCACTATGTTTTACTGTTGATCAACGACGAGTGCCTGGAGGCGATCGAAAAATAGAGCACAAATTCTGCTTTCGCCTTAGATAAGCCAAGATAAATGTATTCAGACTGGCAGCAAGTGAAAAGGTCGACATCGCTGAAAAGAACAGCACAAGTAGCAACAGCAGTTAAAAGTTAAGGTAAATGTTTAGAATTGGAGCTCGAGAGTAAAATGGGTCCAAAACAATTTTAAGGTGTTTAGGGTGATTTTTGATTGCCCCAATAGTAATTTCAAGGCGGGGGGGACATATTATTACAACGGGCGAAGAGTGATTTGTGTGGAAAAATCAAGCTTAGGAATCGCCCTTTGTACTGTCGTTCAAGTCGCGGTGCAATGGATAGAAGAGAAAGAATAGGTGAGGCGTGCTGAAGTAGATGTCGATGAATCTTATGTTGAGACATGTTAATGAGTTGGGAAATACGCGTAAGATTATTCCACAATCGAGTTGTTCTATTTAAAAACGAACCTCTAGTAGGTGTGAGTGAGCCGATTGCGGAAAAATTTCGTGTAGGCAGGAAGTTCCTACAAATTTGGAAAGGACTGCTACATTCCTACGGTGTATTAACAAATTCATGGAGTCGCAAAGAGCGCCATCACCAATAAGTTTGATGGTGCGGTTTTGCACCTTGTCATCCACGCCAAGTGGGGTTTGACGCGCCTGCCCAGATAAACGAGTTTTATTCTGTAGAACTTATAGATTGTAGACCGGGAAGCTGGCTGGAGGAGGAACTTGCATCTCTTAAGGGCCCAATACACGAGCGCTCCATCCGGCCCCGCCACGCCAAAACACTGGCCCTTTAAAGAAACCCAGGCATTTGGCGATTTAGAATATGTGATTATTCCATCGCAGATCTTTGGTTAAAGTTACCCCTAGGATTTTAAGAGAAGAGTCATACTAACCTTTGGGAACACCGGCCAAGATGGTGTGGGGTTTAGAATGGGCTGTTCTGATGAAACCAAGTTCAAAAGGGACGTGGTTTGTGTTTCATTATAATAATTTCATGCAAAAAACACATATTTTAAAAAAATTCAACTACTTTTATTCCAAAAACACAACACCTGTTTTTTTTACTGCAGATATAGTCGGAAAGCTGGAGAGGAAAAAGTGCTTTCATCTTTGATGTGGGCAAACTCGATTGAAACTCATTCTATTATTAAACGGGATAATATGTCCGAGCTCTCCAACACTTTTAGGGGTGCACGATAGCAAGACAGAGATAAGAATGGTAAAAGTAGTCATTTTCTTATTGAAAAAATGTTTCGATGTGCCGCATGAAAATTTGTAGGATGGAAGATCATAAGCTACTTAATATAAATTCCAAGTTTCCGACAGCTAGGTTGGTGCAAAATGGGTGGATGGCAGGGGTCAAGTTGCCGAAAATCTGCAATTCGAAATTCTGCACGAAGGTCCGTGGGGGTCTCCCATGATGCACGTCGAAGCCCGATTTTCGAAATTCAAAATGGCCGCCGAAATATGACCGAAATTCAAAATGGCCACTAAATATGAATTTGCCAATTGTGTTCCGATTTCCATGAAAATCGGTATCTGGGGTTTGCAAATAACGAATTTATGGTCAAAACTTATAAATTCAAAATGGCGGGACCAACTATGACTACTTTTACCATTCTTACCTCTGTCCTGCACCACTAAAAGTGTCGGAGAGCTCGGACATATAATCCCGTTTAGTAATAGAATGAGTTTCAATCGAGTGTTTCGTCGTTCAGCAGTGCAATTTCACAACTACTGGTTTTGCGGAAACCAGACTGTGCATGCGACAACAGGGACGACATTTCACAGTGCCTATCGATTTGCCAAGACATTAATTTTTCTAGTATTTTGCCTAAGCAAGAGGATAAGACGATAATCTGCGGGACTATTCGGAGATTTGCATTTCGGTATTGCGATGACTTTTGCTTTTTTCCACTGAAGCGGAAAGATCTAGATCCTTTAGGTTGGTCCAAAGGCCCAGATATACCTCCGAGAAGTCTGACAGGCCAGGTAGTTTACGCAGAGGTTTAGCCAAAGGTAAGGCATATTTCTTAAGTATCATTGGGGTATACTGTAAGCTCTTTGAAACACCTGAACAGTTCGCGAGTTCTAAAGAAAATTCCGTCCATTGAGTGGATGGTTTACTCGAGGCCGGGGGTGGCAAAGCAGTTTCGGATAAAGAAAATTTTGAGGCGAACAGAGATGCTAATAAGTCGGGCTTGGATTTGCCTTTTGTTATCACCTCCTCCTTATAAATGAAAGAAAAAGTTGTAGAAGAGGTAAACTTCTTGTTGGTCGAAGATACCAAGGACTAGACGTTTTCACTGTCTGCAGTTTTATTTAGAATCTTACTTCTCAACCTGTCTTCAAACGATGATTTGACTTTCCTAAAGACGGAATTACAGGAATTTCTCAACTTTATAAACTCACGAGGGAATGTCTCATTGAAGGATCGTCTGTACGTTTTATTTGCGGCTACCCATTAAACCATCTAATTTGACCTAGGTTTTATAGATTTGGTGGTGAGGAATGAGCAAATATCCATATGATATTGAAGACCAAAAAACAGAAGATTTCGCATTGGCATTACGGAAACACAAATCCCAGTCAGTGGTTTGAAAAAAGCGAATAAGCTCCAACCAGCTGACTTTCCGATAGTGACAAACAGTTCTTTTGGGAATTGTGTTGGTTGGAGCAGAAGATGGATATTTACCACTAGTCCGTCATGTCGTTCAATGTTTGGTTTGAAGGATGGAGGAGAAAGGAAAGGTTAGGGGTCTGGAGGGTGCGTGAGTAGATGTCGATGAACCTTGCGTTTGAACTCTTGACATGTTGTATGAGTTCGGATACACCGACTGCGGAAGACAGTTCCACAATCGAGCGGTTCTCTTTATAAACGAATTTCTAAACCGTAATGTGCGCGAAGGGGGCTGTACTGTATGGGGGTGAGCCGAGTTGACTAGTATTGTGTTGCGGGAAAAAAGTTGTCGTGTAGGCAGGAGGTTTCTAATTTCAGTGGAGCAGTCGCTATGGTAATAGCGGTAAAATTTTGAAACGGCTGGCACGTTCCTACCGTACCTTAAGGATTCTATGGAGGAGCGGGAAATAATTAATTGGATATTCTCATAATGGATCAGTTTTTTTTGAATTTGGGAAACATCAATCAAAGAAACTTCAATTTAAAATCAGTAGTAATTGATGTTATAACAAACAACGGTAGTGAAAGGACAGGTATCACACTATCGTGAACGTTACAACTATTCAAAATAATGCGCCAAAAGTAGACGAGAGTTTATGTTAATATTTTTATTAGCATACATTAAATAATTATCGTAATCTATACTGAAAATCATGATAAAACTTCAGAATAACAAGCAACAAATAAGTTAACCTAAAATATAATGTCGCTTTTAAAGTGTACAAGAAACTTACTTTCAAAATACTTCCTCTTTTTGTTTTATGAATAAACGATCTAGTTGTCTGCATTTTCAAACATTCGGGATATTATTTTTAATAATAATACAACTGAAAATCAAATAAATTAGATACAACCTGGCGTGTTTTTCAATTCCAATATTTTTGTTACACATGTACTTTTATTTCGGACTATACTTCTGTCAATGTGACAGATTGACTTAAAGAATGGGGAATGCTCTGAAATATAATTGTAATATTTAAATGGAATTTTTATTTTATTTCAGATATATTTTATATAATTAAAAAATATAATTTTATTTATTTGTGTGAAATTAATTTTATTTTTCAAAAAACCATTTCAATTTTAATTTTTTTAATAGCGTCTTCCATACAATTTCTATAAACACAAACTCAATGATTGATTGACGTCAGTTCAGTGTTGCTGTTTGGATGTGAGTCGCAAAGTCGAGTTTCGGGAGTTTTTTAATTTCAGTTTTCTCTTAAAATTGTGTTAGAAAAAAGCACTTTAAAACTGTCCAGAGTTTATGCCGTTGTCTAGTAAATTTTCTTTGCAATCATTTGATTAAGTAATTCGACTTTTATAAAAAAAATATAAAAGGAAAAGTGAAATAAAAAAAATTTTCACGGGTGTGATTTGCAAGCAGTTGATATATTTTTCATAGGTGTGTGCATACATTGTAAATACGTGTAAAGAATCCTTACAGAATAAACTAAATAGGGCTTGTGTACCTACACGTGAAAGGATGCATACAACGATGGAAATTTGAATGGATTTGGAATTTCCAATGAGGATAGATTCACACGGTGTGTAAATTGTGTAGTAATTCTGTGTGTGGTTTTAGGTGAAATTAACTACACATGCACGGAGAGTGCCGCTCTTCTGTAGGCGGAATGTCAAAATTGATTGTCGAGGGGAATCTGGGGGATTGTTGTTAATTGACACTTGTCTCTGGCGCACATATATATATTTTATCGGTGAACTGCAGACGCACTGGAATACCAAGAGGTCAGTGGATATTCATTTTTTCAATTGACAATTGCTTTTTATCATTAATTTAATTTACTTGTGGCTTTGGCTGCGTCCCGCTCCCTGTCCCCCATTGATTGACGGTTCGAGAATTGCCCTGAGAAGGACCGTGCACAGCCCCCCTGCGATTCTAATTGGTATTCACTTAATGAGCACTTTGATTGCAGCCACTAGAAAGCCTGTGAGCGGTTCTTGTTAAATCCGGCAGTGAGTAATTATCACTCCTTCCAGCATAGCAATAGCGTATTTTCTTTAGATTATGTAACAAAAGAAAATTTGTAAACAATTCGCCCGCGGCTGGCCGCAGTTGTTTCAGATTTGTGTTATCAGATTGTAAAAATTCTTTCTTTATCAAATGTTGACACTTGGTATCACGTCGTGGCTGGCGAGCAGCAGTGGCTTCCCTTACAAAGTGCATTGCTTCCAGTGCGAACGAATCCATGAAGCGCCGAAATTCAATTTTTCAAATACGTGCCTTGCCAGTAAATTGCTTAATGAATTTTTCAGTGATGATTCCAATGTCGGAATTAATCCGATTCGAATGCGAGTGAGCTAAAGAATGTTCTAAAACGGATTATGCAAAGTGGAAACATGCTCTTTATAAAGCGTGATGTCGAAACGTTATCGGAAATCTACAGCTTGGTAAGGGTGGGTCACTATGGTTCTTTCTCTAGTATTACATTTGTACATTGTGCTTATAGTAGTGTATCAACAACAATTCTGGTAATATCCATTCATTGCTCCATAATTTGAATGATGTTCTGAAACCCACTAAAGAACTCTGGTCTTGAAATAGTTTTTGCTTAATTTGCATTGACCTTCTGAGTATTGAGTTTATAAGTAATTTGTAAGATTCAGGCCATTGAGGAGATGGTTGGAAACTAGGTCAGAAGTGCCTATGCAATCTATAATGTAACAATTTTAAAAACAGAAACACTGGTTGCTAAGGAGCAAGCGATGTGACATCCTTAGATAAAATCCATACTTGTCTTCTAATATTAAAAAGATACGATATGGAATTACTTGCCTTGTAAAATAGTTTAGGGGAATATGCTTTTATTAACAGTTACTTTTGATTCACCAGTTAACATTCAATTCATTTAATTTAACAAAAATTACTTTAACTATACGGAAAAAATAGATTGTCGACAGTACAAACCGTAATTCATGCAATGGTCAATGGTAAAGCAGCTGGAAAAGATGGCATTCCGCCAGAATTGTTGAAAGCCGACTCAAGCCTTATATCAGATGCGCTACAGTCAATCCTGGAAATAGCATTTAACACCTGTACCTCTCCGGAGGATTGGACGGAAGGTATCAGTCAAAAGACCAAAAAATGGGGACCTAAGCATATGTGACAACTGGAGAGGCATCTGACTATTATCTACTGTGGGCAAAATCTTGTCCCACATATTATTATCAAGGATAAGAGAGGCAGTAGATCGAACGCTTAGCAGACAGTAGGCTGGATTCAGAAAGGGCCGCTATTATAGACCATATTAACACCTTGAGAATCATAGTGGAGCAGTCTACTGAATTCCGACCCCCCCTTTACCTTGCTTTCGTAGACTCGGACAAAATAATAGAACTGATAAAAGCTCTATACAACAATTCCAAATGCTGAGTTCTCCATAATGGAAAATTATCCGCCAGCTTTGAGGTGAGCTCAGGAGTACGACAAGGATGCCTACTTTCGCCTTTACTATTTCTTATAGTAATAAACGATATTCTTGTCAGCGCTCTAGATAGAAGAACAAGTGGCAAACAATGGGGATTGCTACACCGCCTTAAGGATCTCGACTACGCGTATGATATCTGTTTGCTGGCCCACAGACTGTTAAACAATTTGGCAACAGGAAGTAGTTCGGCTGGCTTAAGGTTAAATCCATCTGAAAGTAAAGAAATGCGGATAAATGCAAACACCCTTGAACCGACAGCGCTAAATAATCGTGACGTGGAACTGGTAGATAAATTCTGTTACCTCGGTAGTATTATTACCCAAAACGGCGGTGCATAAGAAGACGTCAGTTCCTGAATAAATAAAGCAAGTAGCGCATATGCATGTCTGTTTCACATATGGAGATCGACGGAGATTGCGGCTGTTCGACTCTAACGTTAAGGCAGTTCTTTTGTACGGTTGCGAAACATGGAAAGTCACCCAATTCATCACAGGGCGCCTACAAGTTTTCATCAACAGATGCCTACGTCGTATCCTAAAAATCCGATGGCATGATAGAATTACAAATGAGGAACTATGGCGCCGTGCCCGCCAAGAAAAGTTAGACGACCAAATCAGGCGAAGGAAATGGAATTGGGTTGGCCACACCTTGCGATGCGAAAACGAGAATCTAGCCAAACAGGCCCTTGATTGGAATCCGCAAGGATCCCGTCGAGTCGGAAGACCTACAACAACGTTGAGGAGAACGCTATTAGCAGAGGCCGCAACAACTTGGAGATCCTGGTCAGAGCTGAGAGCTGTCGTGCAAAACAGAGTCCGCTGAAGGGAACCTTTTTCCGCCCTATGTCCCATGAGGATTGGAGCAATTAGTTAGTGTGTAGACTGGGTAGAATGATGAATGAACCAATGCATTTCTGCCTGTATAACTGTGGTAACATAGAAAGAGAAAGAGTTGGTGTTCTTAGTTCGAAAAACCAAATTCCTGACAGAGGTTTGGAACCAGCGAAAATAACTTAATTCAACTAGTTTTCCAATAGTACCAGACAGTCCTTTTAGGAGCTGTAATTGTGGTTAAATGGAAGCTTTAACAATCAGTATTGAGTGAGGCATCAACCCCATAAACTGAAATATTTTTTGAATGACCGAGTTCACACCGGTTTTGCTTAGTCATGGGTCCAACATGCTTCTTAACTTTAAAGAAGCCAACGATTTTTCGTGATATAAGTGTAGTATGTAAGACCTTCCAGTTTTATCACATAATACTCAACAAAATTTTACAAATTAGTGGTCATTAGTGCAAGTTCGTTGCGCTCATTTCTTTATTATCGCATGAGTAAAGGCCCAAGGCTTAACAGATTAAGACTTTCAAAGCCAGCAGCTTTACCAAATCCAGATTAAATTTATAATAAAATTTGCACATTGTTGGTAAAAATTATGCTGTATTCTTCAATAAATTGTTTCGTACCTGGTCGAAAAAATAAAAGAACCACAAAAAACAAACTTTCGTTTCGAGTAACTTGCCAAAGTCTATTTCCTAAGTATGATCTGCTCTTAAGTCTTTGTTGACATATGTATTTTAAAAATATTGTTTGTCTACAGTTCAGTGGCTTACAAAAATAATCAAAGAAGCAGAATTTATTTATTTTTCTTTCTAATTTACGATACAAAACCGCAAGCATGTCTTGTTTTAGAAAAACATAATAAATTCGCCTACGTAAAAAAAATATTTTGCCCGCCGAAAATTCTTACCTTAAAGAATAAATTTGCTCTAAAAAGTCCATTGCATTCTCAATGACCCCAAAAATAAACTCGGCTACTCCCAGTTAGCATATGTTAATTTACTTATTTTAGCAAACAATAAAGAGTTCCACACACCCCCGACCGCGACGTCGGAACAAGTAAATTGGCCTGGCCGCAAGAGGAAAATTGTTTTCTATGACAACAGAAATTTTTAAATCCAAGAAAAGCAAACTAGAAGTCGCCAGAGCATGGCGCTTTAATAAACAGAACAAAAAGAAAAAAGGAAACCTGTTTTTTTTGCTGTCCCATCCCGTATTCCTCTTTCTTTGCCGCGAAAATATTTATAGTCGGCACGGTACACACCCACAACAGAAGCGGAAAAGCTTTTGAAAATGGAAAAACACTTCACTTTCGACTTAGTTTCCCGTGTATCCCAAAATGTACTCGTTGTTCATGGCATGGAGTGGAGAGCCTCGCGTATTGTGACGGGTAGATGGTCTGCGTTCACCCAATTTCCCAGTCTTTGTTTATGGGTTTTCCGTGGAAATTTATCGAGATTGAAACTTATTACGTCATCGCCAAGACAATGATTTTCTTTTATGTGCTGCATAATTTAAAGCTTAGAGAAGACACAAGATTCGTGTGCTCAGTGCAGGGGAATCACGAATGTAAGATCTTTCCATTTTGTACTCCTTGTACAGGTTATGAAGTTTTAATTAAAAATGAATCTTTAATGAATATTGTACACTATGATTTAACGCCAGTATGATGCTTTATGGTTTATAACAAGCACTACTAGTGTAATATGCACGTCATCACAACGTTTGTTTTGTATTAAATCAATCTTGTTTGTAGTCAGAGTGATATTAGGTCAACCGGCAATGATATATTAAAAGATGTCAGACAAACAACTAATAAGACAATTATACGGCTGACTCTGCATTTTTCCTAGTATCTATAAATCAACTTAATAAAATATGCTTACGAAACATTAATCCCAGCTTTTTATGTTTCAAACACCAAATCAGGTCAGCCGCCGAGGTAGGTTAAACCATTTTTCCTTTCGTTTTCATTCTACGCAAATTTAATATACAGAATTATGCTTCGATCACAATCTTACATTATGGATTTTTTCTTGTCTCTTTAAAGTTGGTGTTATCCGTGTGACATATAGATTAGTTTTTACGAGTTTATTTGCAATTAAATGTCATATGCATCTGAGTTGTGAATCTCAATTTCGTTTAGGAAGAATGTGCCTGAAGTTCCGAACGTTCAAATGAACGATTTCGAAAAAAAAAATTAAATTTAGAATCGGACGTTTGGACGTTAAAAACAAAGTAAATAATTATATTTTGATACCGGACAGACAGTGGAGGCTTCGAAAACTATCAACCCTAAATTATTAGCCCCGAATTATAAACGCACCCCTAACTCACCCCCTAGAAATGACTTTTTTTGAAAATATAGTTAGAGGCTTTAGACCCCGCTGAAAATTTGTATACATGTTAAGGGGGATGTTAAGAACTAACACAAAAAATTTCAAGTTTATAACATCCCCGGAAGACACCCCTAACTCACCCCCTAGAAATGACTTTTTTTGAAAATATAGTTAGAGGCTTTAGACCCCGCTGAAAATTTGTATACATGTTAAGGGGGATGTTAAGAACTAACACAAAAAATTTCAAGTTTATAACATCCCCGGAAGACACCCCTAACTCACCCCCTAGAAATGACTTTTTTTGAAAATATAGTTAGAGGCTTTAGACCCCGCTGAAAATTTGTATACATGTTAAGGGGGATGTTAAGAACTAACACAAAAAATTTCAAGTTTATAACATCCCCGGAAGACACCCCTAACTCACCCCCTAGAAATGACTTTTTTTGAAAATATAGTTAGAGGCTTTAGACCCCGCTGAAAATTTGTATACATGTTAAGGGGGATGTTAAGAACTAACACAAAAAATTTCAAGTTTATAACATCCCCGGAAGACACCCCTAACTCACCCCCTAGAAATGACTTTTTTTGAAAATATAGTTAGAGGCTTTAGACCCCGCTGAAAATTTGTATACATGTTAAGGGGGATGTTAAGAACTAACACAAAAAATTTCAAGTTTATAACATCCCCGGAAGACACCCCTAACTCACCCCCTAGAAATGACTTTTTTTGAAAATATAGTTAGAGGCTTTAGACCCCGCTGAAAATTTGTATACATGTTAAGGGGGATGTTAAGAACTAACACAAAAAATTTCAAGTTTATAACATCCCCGGAAGACACCCCTAACTCACCCCCTAGAAATGACTTTTTTTGAAAATATAGTTAGAGGCTTTAGACCCCGCTGAAAATTTGTATACATGTTAAGGGGGATGTTAAGAACTAACACAAAAAATTTCAAGTTTATAACATCCCCGGAAGACACCCCTAACTCACCCCCTAGAAATGACTTTTTTTGAAAATATAGTTAGAGGCTTTAGACCCCGCTGAAAATTTGTATACATGTTAAGGGGGATGTTAAGAACTAACACAAAAAATTTCAAGTTTATAACATCCCCGGAAGACACCCCTAACTCACCCCCTAGAAATGACTTTTTTTGAAAATATAGTTAGAGGCTTTAGACCCCGCTGAAAATTTGTATACATGTTAAGGGGGATGTTAAGAACTAACACAAAAAATTTCAAGTTTATAACATCCCCGGAAGACACCCCTAACTCACCCCCTAGAAATGACTTTTTTTGAAAATATAGTTAGAGGCTTTAGACCCCGCTGAAAATTTGTATACATGTTAAGGGGGATGTTAAGAACTAACACAAAAAATTTCAAGTTTATAACATCCCCGGAAGACACCCCTAACTCACCCCCTAGAAATGACTTTTTTTGAAAATATAGTTAGAGGCTTTAGACCCCGCTGAAAATTTGTATACATGTTAAGGGGGATGTTAAGAACTAACACAAAAAATTTCAAGTTTATAACATCCCCGGAAGACACCCCTAACTCACCCCCTAGAAATGACTTTTTTTGAAAATATAGTTAGAGGCTTTAGACCCCGCTGAAAATTTGTATACATGTTAAGGGGGATGTTAAGAACTAACACAAAAAATTTCAAGTTTATAACATCCCCGGAAGACACCCCTAACTCACCCCCTAGAAATGACTTTTTTTGAAAATATAGTTAGAGGCTTTAGACCCCGCTGAAAATTTGTATACATGTTAAGGGGGATGTTAAGAACTAACACAAAAAATTTCAAGTTTATAACATCCCCGGAAGACACCCCTAACTCACCCCCTAGAAATGACTTTTTTTGAAAATATAGTTAGAGGCTTTAGACCCCGCTGAAAATTTGTATACATGTTAAGGGGGATGTTAAGAACTAACACAAAAAATTTCAAGTTTATAACATCCCCGGAAGACACCCCTAACTCACCCCCTAGAAATGACTTTTTTTGAAAATATAGTTAGAGGCTTTAGACCCCGCTGAAAATTTGTATACATGTTAAGGGGGATGTTAAGAACTAACACAAAAAATTTCAAGTTTATAACATCCCCGGAAGACACCCCTAATTCACCCCCTAGAAATGACTTTTTTTGAAAATATAGTTAGAGGCTTTAGACCCCGCTGAAAATTTGTATACATGTTAAGGGGGATGTTAAGAACTAACACAAAAAATTTCAAGTTTATAACATCCCCGGAAGACACCCCTAACTAACCCCCTAGAAATGACTTTTTTTGAAAATATAGTTAGAGGCTTTAGACCCCGCTGAAAATTTGTATACATGTTAAGGGGGATGTTAAGAACTAACACAAAAAATTTCAAGTTTATAACATACACGGAAGACACCCCTAACTCACCCCCTAGAAATGACTTTTTTTGAAAATATAGTTAGAGGCTTTAGACCCCGCTGAAAATTTGTATACATGTTAAGGGGGATGTTAAGAACTAACACAAAAAATTTCAAGTTTATAACATCCCCGGAAGACACCCCTAACTCACCCCCTAGAAATGACTTTTTTTGAAAATATAGTTAGAGGCTTTAGACCCCGCTGAAAATTTGTATACATGTTAAGAGGGATGTTCAGAACTAACACAGAAAATTTCAAGTCCATAACATCCCCGGAAGCCACACTTAACTCACCCCCTAGAAATGACTTTTTTTGAAAATATAGTCAGAAGCTTTAGACCCCGCTGTAAATTTGGTTACTTGTTAAGGGTGGTGTTAAGAACTAACACAAAAAATTTCAAGTTCATAACATCCCCGGAAGCCACCCTTAACCCACCCCCTAGAAAGGATTATTTTTGAAAAAATAGTTAGAGGCTTTAGACCCCGCTGCAAATTTGTGTGCTTGTTAAGAGGGATGTTCAGAACTAACACAAAAAATTTCAAGTCCATAACATCCCCGGAAGCCACCCTTAACCCACCCCCTAGAAAGGATTATTTTTGAAAAAATAGTTAGAGGCTTTAGACCCCGCTGCAAATTTGTGTGCTTGTTAAGAGGGATGTTCAGAACTAACACAAAAAATTTCCAGTCCATAGCATCCCCGGAAGCCACCCTTAACACACCCCCTAGAAATGATTATTTTTGAAAATATAGTTAGAGGTTTTAGACCCCTCTGAAAATTTGTATACATGTTAAGAGGGATGTTCAGAACTAACACAGAAAATTTCAAGTCCATAACATCCCCGGAAGCCACACTTAACTCACCCCCTAGAAATGACTTTTTTTGAAAATATAGTCAGAGGCTTTAGACCCCGCTGAAAATTTGTATACATGTTAAGGGGGATGTTAAGAACTAACACAAAAAATTTCAAGTTTATAACATCCCCGGAAGACACCCCTAACTCACCCCCTAGAAATGACTTTTTTTGAAAATATAGTTAGAGGCTTTAGACCCCGCTGAAAATTTGTATACATGTTAAGGGGGATGTTAAGAACTAACACAAAAATTTCAAGTTTATAACATCCCCGGAAGACACCCCTAATTCACCCCCTAGAAATGACTTTTTTTGAAAATATAGTTAGAGGCTTTAGACCCCGCTGAAAATTTGTATACATGTTAAGGGGGATGTTAAGAACTAACACAAAAAATTTCAAGTTTATAACATCCCCGGAAGACACCCCTAACTAACCCCCTAGAAATGACTTTTTTTGAAAATATAGTTAGAGGCTTTAGACCCCGCTGAAAATTTGTATACATGTTAAGGGGGATGTTAAGAACTAACACAAAAAATTTCAAGTTTATAACATCCACGGAAGACCTCACCCCCTAGAAATGACTTTTTTTGAAAATATAGTTAGAGGCTTTAGACCCCGCTGAAAATTTGTATACATGTTAAGGGGGATGTTAAGAACTAACACAAAAAATTTCAAGTTTATAACATCCCCGGAAGACACCCCTAACTCACCCCCTAGAAATGACTTTTTTTGAAAATATAGTTAGAGGCTTTAGACCCCGCTGAAAATTTGTATACATGTTAAGAGGGATGTTCAGAACTAACACAGAAAATTTCAAGTCCATAACATCCCCGGAAGCCACACTTAACTCACCCCCTAGAAATGACTTTTTTTGAAAATATAGTCAGAAGCTTTAGACCCCGCTGTAAATTTGGTTACTTGTTAAGGGTGGTGTTAAGAACTAACACAAAAAATTTCAAGTTCATAACATCCCCGGAAGCCACCCTTAACCCACCCCCTAGAAAGGATTATTTTTGAAAAAATAGTTAGAGGCTTTAGACCCCGCTGCAAATTTGTGTGCTTGTTAAGAGGGATGTTCAGAACTAACACAAAAAATTTCAAGTCCATAACATCCCCGGAAGCCACCCTTAACCCACCCCCTAGAAAGGATTATTTTTGAAAAAATAGTTAGAGGCTTTAGACCCCGCTGCAAATTTGTGTGCTTGTTAAGAGGGATGTTCAGAACTAACACAAAAAATTTCCAGTCCATAGCATCCCCGGAAGCCACCCTTAACACACCCCCTAGAAATGATTATTTTTGAAAATATAGTTAGAGGCTTTAGACCCCTCTGAAAATTTGTATACATGTTAAGAGGGATGTTCAGAACTAACACAGAAAATTTCAAGTCCATAACATCCCCGGAAGCCACACTTAACTCACCCCCTAGAAATGACTTTTTTTGAAAATATAGTCAGAGGCTTTAGACCCCGCTGAAAATTTGTATACATGTTAAGGGGGATGTTAAGAACTAAAACAAAAAATTTCAAGTTTATAACATCCCCGGAAGACACCCCTAACTCACCCCCTAGAAATGACTTTTTTTGAAAATATAGTTAGAGGCTTTAGACCCCGCTGAAAATTTGTATACATGTTAAGGGGGATGTTAAGAACTAACACAAAAAATTTCAAGTTTATAACATCCCCGGAAGACACCCCTAACCCACCCCCTTGAAATGACTTTTTTTGAAAATATAGTTAGAGGCTTTAGACCCCGCTGAAAATTTGTATACATGTTAAGGGGGATGTTAAGAACTAACACAAAAAATTTCAAGTTTATAACATCCCCGGAAGACACCCCTAACTCACCCCCTAGAAATGACTTTTTTTGAAAATATAGTTAGAGGCTTTAGACCCCACTGAAAATTTGTACGCATGTTAAAAGTGATGTTAAGAACGAACAGAAAAAATCTCAAGTCCATAACATCCCCGAAAGCCACCCTTAACCCACCCCCTAGAAAGGATTATTTTTAAAAAAATAGTTAGTCTTCAGACACCGCTGCAAATTTGTGTGCTTGTTAAGAGGGATTTTCAGAACTAACACGAAAAATTTCAAGTCCATAACATCCCCGGAAGCCACCCTTAACCCACCCCCTAGAAATGATTATTTTTGAAAAAATAGTTAGAGGCTTTAGACCCCGCTGCAAATTTGTGTGCTTGTTAAGAGGGATGTTCAGAACTAACACAAAAAATTTCAAGTCCATAACATCCCCGGAAGCCACCCTTAACCCACCCCCTAGAAATGATTACACAGCCCTACAAATTAAAGTTTTTTTTCTTTTTTCGATTTCAGCATTAATTTTTTGGGTTTGGGGACCTCCTAATCACGAATCTGAAATCGGTTTTTTTTTCTATCATGTCAGAGTTTTCCGGTTTTTCGTTGTGCGTGGACTATGAGCGTCTTTTCGAGCGTCATATAACCAGGGTATAAGTACCTTATTACGGCCCGTCTGTCTCTGCCAATAAAATATTTTTTTGACCGAGTGAAGAATAAGCCTGAAATACATATATGTTCAGAAATACTGCCTGTGAAAGTCCTGCCGAAACCGGATTACCCGTTTTCGAGATTACAAACATACAGAAAGGCAGCGTACCTATTACAATCAATAAAAATTCTTGACAGCCACAGCGGTGACCGTCATTTCTGAAAAAATTAAATTTTTAGGAAAGATAGCAAATCATAGAACCTAATTACACGGCCTGTCACTTTGCTCTTAACAAACCGGTTTGTACATATACAGGGTGTTTCAAACCACCCGTGCCACCCAATTTTCTGGAAAAGTTTCAATTTAAAAAAAAAACAAAAAAACACGTGTTCAATATTTTTTGAAAATGTATCTGACCATTCAGAAATTTACGCCCCGCCACACCCCCACTTTGCGGGAAGGGGGTAACTTCAAAATTTCAAATGGCAGCCCCCATTTTTTTCGCGGATTCTGATTCTCCGAAGAGAAATATGAAACTTTTGTCGGAACATTTTTTTTATCCGAAGCCCCTGCACCCCCAAAAATCATCAAATAGCAAAATTATCCAAGCAATGATAGGCCGTGTGATTTGGCTCATAAATGTCCAGTTCTGCATTTCGAAAATCTGATCGGAAAATGTATATCCATGGTAGAGTGAAAACTTTTTTTATCAATACAATTGAAGTCGTGAAAAAGTAACCAAAAATATGCCTACACATGCATTTTTATAGACAAATAGTAAACAGATTAGCTAAATAAAAAATGGTTATCACATTTAGGAAAGATTTGAGAACGGTAAATTTATATATGTATGTATGGTATCGTCAGTTAGGCAAATCATGGACCGTTATAATTAAGAGAAAAAAATCGAGAATAAGAAATAGTTTTTCAATGCTTATATTATTAAATATACATTTGAAAACCCTCTCTCTCGAAGTTAATTTTGTTAATAATAAATTAAATTTTTTCTAGCAATTGAACGCCCAAGATTTTGCAAAAATACTTTGCATTTTCAGATTCAGCAGATCAAAATCTAAAGAAATCATCGGGAAAAAATGTATGCCACCTCGTCATGTATGCAGAACCCCCCTCAGCCTCGGTCACCGGAATTCGAGTTTTTCAAACTAACCAAAACGTGCGTGCTAAGAATCGCTTCTGAGGGATAGAGAACGCGCTATCTATCGGCACCGTGCGCACCCATCGTTAATGAATAGAAAGAGCATTTAACAACTACGACGCAATTTTCATACGACCCTTTTATTTTATGAGGTTTCTTTTATCGGAATTCTGAATGGATGACCTATTTAGGGGCTTTTTTTGGAGAAAACATTTTGAACGCACCATAGACGAAGTCTGCACAGGGCGACAAATCCCCCGTCACGACACCAAATCCCCCGACCCTTCACCATATATTGCACATCTTAGTATTGTTATAACAACAACACGTATAAATTTTTTCATGACTTTTGTGTTTTTATTTACTGCTTTCATTAAATATCTATCATCTACAAAAATTTTATATTTTAGGGTTTTTCAAATTCAGGCCTGATGGGTAAAATGTGACCCCCTTGATATCTCATACCACAACGACAGAAAAATGTTTGCGCAAAACTTGTTCCCATATGACTTTTATGTAATTTTTCAGGAGCCGATTAGTTTTTTACGTGCTTTTTACTATTATATTAATTTTTATTCTTTTAATGGAATTTCTTTTAGTTGTTTTGCTTTTTTTTTAAATTTTTGTCATATAGTTCATTTCTAAGGGGTGGCTTCCTGGGATGATATGAACTTGAGATTTTTTATGGTAGTTCTTAACACCACCCTTAAAAAGTACCCAAATTTACAGCGGGGTCTTTTTTTTGTAATTTTTTGTGTTAATTCTTAACAAGTAACCAAATTTACAGCGGGGTCTAAAGCCTCTGACTATATTTTCAAAAATAATCATTTCTAGGGGGTGAGTTAAGGGTGGCTTCCGGGGATGTTATGGACTTGAAATTTTCTGTGTTAGTTCTGAACATCCCTCTTAACAAGCACACAAATTTGCAGCGGGGTCTAAAGCCTCTAACTTTCAAAAATAATCCATTCTAGGGGGTGGGTTAAGGGTGGCTTCCGGGGATGTTATGAACTTGAAATTTTTTGTGTTAGTTCTTAACACCACCCTTAACAAGTAACCAAATTTACAGCGGGGTCTAAAGCTTCTGACTATATTTTCAAAAAAAGTCATTTCTAGGGGGTGAGTTAAGTGTGGCTTCCGGGGATGTTATGGACTTGAAATTTTCTGTGTTAGTTCTGAACATCCCTCTTAACATGTATACAAATTTTCAGCGGGGTCTAAAGCCTCTAACTATATTTTCAAAAAAAGTCATTTCTAGGGGGTGAGTTAGGGGTGTCTTCCGGGGATGTTATAAACTTGAAATTTTTTGTGTTAGTTCTGAACATTCCTCTTAACAAGCATACAAATTTGCAGCGGGGTCTAAAGCCTCTAACTATTTTTTCAAAAATAATCCTTTCTAGGGGGTGGGTTAAGGGTGGCTTCCGGGAATGTTATGGACTTGAAATTTTTTGTGTTAGTTCTTAACACCACCCTTAACAAGTAACCAAATTTACAGCGGGGTCTAAAGCCTCTGACTATATTTTCAAAAAAAGTCATTTCTAGGGGGTGAGTTAAGTGTGGCTTCCGGGGATGTTATGGACTTGAAATTTTCTGTGTTAGTTCTGAACATCCCTCTTAACATGTATACAAATTTTCAGCGGGGTCTAAAGCCTCTAACTATATTTTCAAAAATAATCATTTCTGGGGGGTGTGTTAAGGGTGGCTTCCGGGGATGCTATGGACTGGAAATTTTTTGTGTTAGTTCTGAACATCCCTCTTAACAAGCACACAAATTTGCAGCGGGGTCTAAAGCCTCTAACTATTTTTTCAAAAATAATCCTTTCTAGGGGGTGGGTTAAGGGTGGCTTCCGGGGATGTTATGGACTTGAAATTTTTTGTGTTAGTTCTGAACATCCCTCTTAACAAGCACACAAATTTGCAGCGGGGTCTAAAGCCTCTAACTATTTTTTCAAAAATAATCCTTTCTAGGGGGTGGGTTAAGGGTGGCTTCCGGGGATGTTATGAACTTGAAATTTTTTGTGTTAGTTCTTAACACCACCCTTAACAAGTAACCAAATTTACAGCGGGGTCTAAAGCTTCTGACTATATTTTCAAAAAAAGTCATTTCTAGGGGGTGAGTTAAGTGTGGCTTCCGGGGATGTTATGGACTTGAAATTTTCTGTGTTAGTTCTGAACATCCCTCTTAACATGTATACAAATTTTCAGCGGGGTCTAAAGCCTCTAACTTTCAAAAATAATCCATTCTAGGGGGTGGGTTAAGGGTGGCTTCCGGGGATGTTATCGACTTGAAATTTTTTGTGTTAGTTCTTAACACCACCCTTAACAAGTAACCAAATTTACAGCGGGGTCTAAAGCCTCTGACTATATTTTCAAAAAAAGTCATTTCTAGGGGGTGAGTTAAGTGTGGCTTCCGGGGATGTTATGGACTTGAAATTTTCTGTGTTAGTTCTGAACATCCCTCTTAACATGTATACAAATTTTCAGCGGGGTCTAAAGCCTCTAACTATATTTTCAAAAATAATCATTTCTAGGGGGTGTGTTAAGGGTGGCTTCCGGGGATGCTATGGACTGGAAATTTTTTGTGTTAGTTCTGAACATCCCTCTTAACAAGCACACAAATTTGCAGCGGGGTCTAAAGCCTCTAACTATTTTTTCAAAAATAATCCTTTCTAGGGGGTGGGTTAAGGGTGGCTTCCGGGGATGTTATGGACTTGAAATTTTTTGTGTTAGTTCTGAACATCCCTCTTAACAAGCACACAAATTTGCAGCGGGGTCTAAAGCCTCTAACTATTTTTTCAAAAATAATCATTTCTAGGGGGTGGGTTAAGGGTGGCTTCCGGGGATGTTATGGACTTGAAATTTTTCGTGTTAGTTCTGAAAATCCCTCTTAACAAGCACACAAATTTGCAGCGGTGTCTGAAGACTAACTATTTTTTTAAAAATAATCCTTTCTAGGGGGTGGGTTAAGGGTGGCTTTCGGGGATGTTATGGACTTGAGATTTTTTCTGTTCGTTCTTAACATCACTTTTAACATGCGTACAAATTTTCAGTGGGGTCTAAAGCCTCTAACTATATTTTCAAAAAAAGTCATTTCTAGGGGGTGAGTTAGGGGTGTCTTCCGGGGATGTTATAAACTTGAAATTTTTTGTGTTAGTTCTTAACATCCCCCTTAACATGTATACAAATTTTCAGCGGGGTCTAAAGCCTCTAACTATATTTTCAAAAAAAGTCATATCTAGGGGGTGAGTTAGGGGTGTCTTCCGGGGATGTTATAAACTTGAAATTTTTTGTGTTAGTTCTTAACATCCCCCTTAACATGTATACAAATTTTCAGCGGGGTCTAAAGCCTCTAACTATATTTTCAAAAAAAGTCATTTCTAGGGGGTGAGTTAGGGGTGTCTTCCGGGGATGTTATAAACTTGAAATTTTTTGTGTTAGTTCTTAACATCCCCCTTAACATGTATACAAATTTTCAGCGGGGTCTAAAGCCTCTAACTATATTTTCAAAAAAAGTCATTTCTAGGGGGTGAGTTAGGGGTGTCTTCCGTGGATGTTATAAACTTGAAGTTTTTTGTGTTAGTTCTTAACATCCCCCTTAACATGCATACAAATTTTCAGCGGGGTCTAAAGCCTCTAACTATATTTTAAAAAAAAAGTCATTTCTAGGGGGTGAGTTAAGGGTGTCTTCCGGGGATGTTATAAACTTGAAATTTTTTGTGTTAGTTCTTAACATCCCCCTTAACATGTATACAAATTTTCAGCGGGGTCTAAAGCCTCTAACTATATTTTCAAAAAAAGTCATTTCTAGGGGGTGAGTTAGGGGTGTCTTCCGGGGATGTTATAAACTTGAAATTTTTTGTGTTAGTTCTTAACATCCCCCTTAACATGTATACAAATTTTCAGCGGGGTCTAAAGCCTCTAACTATATTTTCAAAAAAAGTCATTTCTAGGGGGTGAGTTAGGGGTGTCTTCCGGGGATGTTATAAACTTGAAATTTTTTGTGTTAGTTCTTAACATCCCCCTTAACATGTATACAAATTTTCAGCGGGGTCTAAAGCCTCTAACTATATTTTCAAAAAAAGTCATTTCTAGGGGGTGAGTTAGGGGTGTCTTCCGGGGATGTTATAAACTTGAAATTTTTTGTGTTAGTTCTTAACATCCCCCTTAACATGTATACAAATTTTCAGCGGGGTCTAAAGCCTCTAACTATATTTTCAAAAAAAGTCATTTCTAGGGGGTGAGTTAGGGGTGTCTTCCGTGGATGTTATAAACTTGAAATTTTTTGTGTTAGTTCTTAACATCCCCCTTAACATGCATACAAATTTTCAGCGGGGTCTAAAGCCTCTAACTATATTTTAAAAAAAAAGTCATTTCTAGGGGGTGAGTTAAGGGTGTCTTCCGGGGATGTTATAAACTTGAAATTTTTTGTGTTAGTTCTTAACATCCCCCTTAACATGTATACAAATTTTCAGCGGGGTCTAAAGCCTCTAACTATATTTTCAAAAAAAGTCATTTCTAGGGGGTGAGTTAGGGGTGTCTTCCGGGGATGTTATAAACTTGAAATTTTTTGTGTTAGTTCTTAACATCCCCCTTAACATGTATACAAATTTTCAGCGGGGTCTAAAGCCTCTAACTATATTTTCAAAAAAAGTCATTTCTAGGGGGTGAGTTAGGGGTGTCTTCCGGGGATGTTATAAACTTGAAATTTTTTGTGTTAGTTCTTAACATCCCCCTTAACATGTATACAAATTTTCAGCGGGGTCTAAAGCCTCTAACTATATTTTCAAAAAAAGTCATTTCTAGGGGGTGAGTTAGGGGTGTATTCCGGGGATGTTATAAACTTGAAATTTTTTGTGTTAGTTCTTAACATCCCCCTTAACATGTATACAAATTTTCAGCGGGGTCTAAAGCCTCTAACTATATTTTCAAAAAAAGTCATTTCTAGGGGGTGAGTTAGGGGTGTCTTCCGTGGATGTTATAAACTTGAAATTTTTTGTGTTAGTTCTTAACATCCCCCTTAACATGTATACAAATTTTCAGCGGGGTCTAAAGCCTCTAACTATATTTTCAAAAAAAGTCATTTCTAGGGGGTGAGTTAGGGGTGTCTTCCGGGGATGTTATAAACTTGAAATTTTTTGTGTTAGTTCTTAACATCCCCCTTAACATGTATACAAATTTTCAGCGGGGTCTAAAGCCTCTAACTATATTTTCAAAAAAAGTCATTTCTAGGGGGTGAGTTAGGGGTGTCTTCCGGGGATGTTATAAACTTGAAATTTTTTGTGTTAGTTCTTAACATCCCCCTTAACATGTATACAAATTTTCAGCGGGGTCTAAAGCCTCTAACTATATTTTCAAAAAAAGTCATTTCTAGGGGGTGAGTTAGGGGTGTCTTCCGGGGATGTTATAAACTTGAAATTTTTTGTGTTAGTTCTTAACATCCCCCTTAACATGTATACAAATTTTCAGCGGGGTCTAAAGCCTCTAACTATATTTTCAAAAAAAGTCATTTCTAGGGGGTGAGTTAGGGGTGTCTTCCGGGGATGTTATAAACTTGAAATTTTTTGTGTTAGTTCTTAACATCCCCCTTAACATGTATACAAATTTTCAGCGGGGTCTAAAGCCTCTAACTATATTTTCAAAAAAAGTCATTTCTAGGGGGTGAGTTAGGGGTGTCTTCCGTGGATGTTATAAACTTGAAATTTTTTGTGTTAGTTCTTAACATCCCCCTTAACATGCATACAAATTTTCAGCGGGGTCTAAAGCCTCTAACTATATTTTAAAAAAAAAGTCATTTCTAGGGGGTGAGTTAAGGGTGTCTTCCGGGGATGTTATAAACTTGAAATTTTTTGTGTTAGTTCTTAACATCCCCCTTAACATGTATACAAATTTTCAGCGGGGTCTAAAGCCTCTAACTATATTTTCAAAAAAAGTCATTTCTAGGGGGTGAGTTAGGGGTGTCTTCCGGGGATGTTATAAACTTGAAATTTTTTGTGTTAGTTCTTAACATCCCCCTTAACATGTATACAAATTTTCAGCGGGGTCTAAAGCCTCTAACTATATTTTCAAAAAAAGTCATTTCTAGGGGGTGAGTTAGGGGTGTCTTCCGGGGATGTTATAAACTTGAAATTTTTTGTGTTAGTTCTTAACATCCCCCTTAACATGTATACAAATTTTCAGCGGGGTCTAAAGCCTCTAACTATATTTTCAAAAAAAGTCATTTCTAGGGGGTGAGTTAGGGGTGTATTCCGGGGATGTTATAAACTTGAAATTTTTTGTGTTAGTTCTTAACATCCCCCTTAACATGTATACAAATTTTCAGCGGGGTCTAAAGCCTCTAACTATATTTTCAAAAAAAGTCATTTCTAGGGGGTGAGTTAGGGGTGTCTTCCGTGGATGTTATAAACTTGAAATTTTTTGTGTTAGTTCTTAACATCCCCCTTAACATGTATACAAATTTTCAGCGGGGTCTAAAGCCTCTAACTATATTTTCAAAAAAAGTCATTTCTAGGGGGTGAGTTAGGGGTGTCTTCCGGGGATATTATAAACTTGAAATTTTTTGTGTTAGTTCTTAACATCCCCCTTAACATGTATACAAATTTTCAGCAGGGTCTAAAGCCTCTAACTATATTTTCAAAAAAAGTCATTTCTAGGGGGTGAGTTAGGGGTGTCTTCCGTGGATGTTATAAACTTGAAATTTTTTGTGTTAGTTCTTAACATCCCCCTTAACATGCATACAAATTTTCAGCGGGGTCTAAAGCCTCTAACTATATTTTAAAAAAAAAGTCATTTCTAGGGGGTGAGTTAAGGGTGTCTTCCGGGGATGTTATAAACTTGAAATTTTTTGTGTTAGTTCTTAACATCCCCCTTAACATGTATACAAATTTTCAGCGGGGTCTAAAGCCTCTAACTATATTTTCAAAAAAAGTCATTTCTAGGGGGTGAGTTAGGGGTGTCTTCCGGGGATGTTATAAACTTGAAATTTTTTGTGTTAGTTCTTAACATCCCCCTTAACATGTATACAAATTTTCAGCGGGGTCTAAAGCCTCTAACTATATTTTCAAAAAAAGTCATTTCTAGGGGGTGAGTTAGGGGTGTCTTCCGGGGATGTTATAAACTTGAAATTTTTTGTGTTAGTTCTTAACATCCCCCTTAACATGTATACAAATTTTCAGCGGGGTCTAAAGCCTCTAACTATATTTTCAAAAAAAGTCATTTCTAGGGGGTGAGTTAGGGGTGTCTTCCGGGGATGTTATAAACTTGAAATTTTTTGTGTTAGTTCTTAACATCCCCCTTAACATGTATACAAATTTTCAGCGGGGTCTAAAGCCTCTAACTATATTTTCAAAAAAAGTCATTTCTAGGGGGTGAGTTAGGGGTGTCTTCCGTGGATGTTATAAACTTGAAATTTTTTGTGTTAGTTCTTAACATCCCCCTTAACATGCATACAAATTTTCAGCGGGGTCTAAAGCCTCTAACTATATTTTAAAAAAAAAGTCATTTCTAGGGGGTGAGTTAAGGGTGTCTTCCGGGGATGTTATAAACTTGAAATTTTTTGTGTTAGTTCTTAACATCCCCCTTAACATGTATACAAATTTTCAGCGGGGTCTAAAGCCTCTAACTATATTTTCAAAAAAAGTCATTTCTAGGGGGTGAGTTAGGGGTGTCTTCCGGGGATGTTATAAACTTGAAATTTTTTGTGTTAGTTCTTAACATCCCCCTTAACATGTATACAAATTTTCAGCGGGGTCTAAAGCCTCTAACTATATTTTCAAAAAAAGTCATTTCTAGGGGGTGAGTTAGGGGTGTCTTCCGGGGATGTTATAAACTTGAAATTTTTTGTGTTAGTTCTTAACATCCCCCTTAACATGTATACAAATTTTCAGCGGGGTCTAAAGCCTCTAACTATATTTTCAAAAAAAGTCATTTCTAGGGGGTGAGTTAGGGGTGTCTTCCGGGGATGTTATAAACTTGAAATTTTTTGTGTTAGTTCTTAACATCCCCCTTAACATGTATACAAATTTTCAGCGGGGTCTAAAGCCTCTAACTATATTTTCAAAAAAAGTCATTTCTAGGGGGTGAGTTAGGGGTGTCTTCCGTGGATGTTATAAACTTGAAATTTTTTGTGTTAGTTCTTAACATCCCCCTTAACATGTATACAAATTTTCAGCGGGGTCTAAAGCCTCTAACTATATTTTCAAAAAAAGTTATTTCTAGGGGGTGAGTTAGGGGTGTCTTCCGGGGATGTTATAAACTTGAAATTTTTTGTGTTAGTTCTTAACATCCCCCTTAACATGTATACAAATTTTCAGCAGGGTCTAAAGCCTCTAACTATATTTTCAAAAAAAGTCATTTCTAGGGGGTGAGTTAGGGGTGTCTTCCGTGGATGTTATAAACTTGAAATTTTTTGTGTTAGTTCTTAACATCCCCCTTAACATGCATACAAATTTTCAGCGGGGTCTAAAGCCTCTAACTATATTTTAAAAAAAAAGTCATTTCTAGGGGGTGAGTTAAGGGTGTCTTCCGGGGATGTTATAAACTTGAAATTTTTTGTGTTAGTTCTTAACATCCCCCTTAACATGTATACAAATTTTCAGCGGGGTCTAAAGCCTCTAACTATATTTTCAAAAAAAGTCATTTCTAGGGGGTGAGTTAGGGGTGTCTTCCGGGGATGTTATAAACTTGAAATTTTTTGTGTTAGTTCTTAACATCCCCCTTAACATGTATACAAATTTTCAGCGGGGTTTAAAGCCTCTAACTATATTTTCAAAAAAAGTCATTTCTAGGGGGTGAGTTAGGGGTGTCTTCCGGGGATGTTATAAACTTGAAATTTTTTGTGTTAGTTCTTAACATCCCCCTTAACATGTATACAAATTTTCAGCGGGGTCTAAAGCCTCTAACTATATTTTCAAAAAAAGTCATTTCTAGGGGGTGAGTTAGGGGTGTCTTCCGGGGATGTTATAAACTTGAAATTTTTTGTGTTAGTTCTTAACATCCCCCTTAACATGTATACAAATTTTCAGCGGGGTCTAAAGCCTCTAACTATATTTTCAAAAAAAGTCATTTCTAGGGGGTGAGTTAGGGGTGTCTTCCGGGGATGTTATAAACTTGAAATTTTTTGTGTTAGTTCTTAACATCCCCCTTAACATGTATACAAATTTTCAGCGGGGTCTAAAGCCTCTAACTATATTTTCAAAAAAAGTCATTTCTAGGGGGTGAGTTAGGGGTGTCTTCCGTGGATGTTATAACCTTGAAATTTTTTGTGTTAGTTCTTAACATCCCCCTTAACATGTATACAAATTTTCAGCGGGGTCTAAAGCCTCTAACTATATTTTCAAAAAAAGTCATATCTAGGGGGTGAGTTAGGGGTGTCTTCCGGGGATGTTATAAACTTGAAATTTTTTGTGTTAGTTCTTAACATACCCCTTAACATGTATACAAATTTTCAGCGGGGTCTAAAGCCTCTAACTATATTTTCAAAAAAAGTCATTTCTAGGGGGTGAGTTAGGGGTGTCTTCCGGGGATGTTATAAACTTGAAATTTTTTGTGTTAGTTCTTAACATCCCCCTTAACATGTATACAAATTTTCAGCGGGGTCTAAAGCCTCTAACTATATTTTCAAAAAAAGTCATTTCTAGGGGGTGAGTTAGGGGTGTCTTCCGTGGATGTTATAAACTTGAAATTTTTTGTGTTAGTTCTTAACATCCCCCTTAACATGCATACAAATTTTCAGCGGGGTCTAAAGCCTCTAACTATATTTTAAAAAAAAAGTCATTTCTAGGGGGTGAGTTAGGGGTGTCTTCCGTGGATGTTATAAACTTGAAATTTTTTGTGTTAGTTCTTAACATCCTCCTTAACATGTATACAAATTTTCAGCGGGGTCTAAAGCCTCTAACTATATTTTCAAAAAAAGTCATTTCTAGGGGGTGAGTTAGGGGTGTCTTCCGGGGATGTTATAAACTTGAAATTTTTTGTGTTAGTTCTTAACATCCCCCTTAACATGTATACAAATTTTCAGCGGGGTCTAAAGCCTCTAACTATATTTTCAAAAAAAGTCATTTCTAGGGGGTGAGTTAGGGGTGTCTTCCGTGGATGTTATAAACTTGAAATTTTTTGTGTTAGTTCTTAACATCCCCCTTAACATGCATACAAATTTTCAGCGGGGTCTAAAGCCTCTAACTATATTTTAAAAAAAAAGTCATTTCTAGGGGGTGAGTTAAGGGTGTCTTCCGGGGATGTTATAAACTTGAAATTTTTTGTGTTAGTTCTTAACATCCCCCTTAACATGTATACAAATTTTCAGCGGGGTCTAAAGCCTCTAACTATATTTTCAAAAAAAGTCATTTCTAGGGGGTGAGTTAGGGGTGTCTTCCGGGGATGTTATAAACTTGAAATTTTTTGTGTTAGTTCTTAACATCCCCCTTAACATGTATACAAATTTTCAGCGGGGTCTAAAGCCTCGAACTATATTTTTAAAAAAAGTCATTTCTAGGGGGTGAGTTAGGGGTGTCTTCCGGGGATGTTATAAACTTGAAATTTTTTGTGTTAGTTCTTAACATCCCCCTTAACATGTATACAAATTTTCAGCGGGGTCTAAAGCCTCTAACTATATTTTCAAAAAAAGTCATTTCTAGGGGGTGAGTTAGGGGTGTCTTCCGGGGATGTTATAAACTTGAAATTTTTTGTGTTAGTTCTTAACATCCCCCTTAACATGTATACAAATTTTCAGCGGGGTCTAAAGCCTCTAACTATATTTTCAAAAAAAGTCATTTCTAGGGGGTGAGTTAGGGGTGTCTTCCGTGGATGTTATAAACTTGAAATTTTTTGTGTTAGTTCTTAACATCCCCCTTAACATGTATACAAATTTTCAGCGGGGTCTAAAGCCTCTAACTATATTTTCAAAAAAAGTCATTTCTAGGGGGTGAGTTAGGGGTGTCTTCCGGGGATGTTATAAACTTGAAATTTTTTGTGTTAGTTCTTAACATCCCTCTTAACATGTATACAAATTTTCAGCGGGGTCTAAAGTTTCTAACTATATTTTCAAAAAAAGTCATTTCTAGGGGGTGAGTTAGGGGTGTCTTCCGGGGATGTTATAAACTTGAAATTTTTTGTGTTAGTTCTTAACATCCCCCTTAACATGTATACAAATTTTCAGCGGGGTCTAAAGCCTCTAACTATATTTTCAAAAAAAGTCATTTCTAGGGGGTGAGTTAGGGGTGTCTTCCGGGGATGTTATAAACTTGAAATTTTTTGTGTTAGTTCTTAACATCCCCCTTAACATGTATACAAATTTTCAGCGGGGTCTAAAGCCTCTAACTATATTTTCAAAAAAAGTCATTTCTAGGGGGTGAGTTAGGGGTGTCTTCCGGGGATGTTATAAACTTGAAATTTTTTGTGTTAGTTCTTAACATCCCCCTTAACATGTATACAAATTTTCAGCGGGGTCTAAAGCCTCTAACTATATTTTCAAAAAAAGTCATTTCTAGGGGGTGAGTTAGGGGTGTCTTCCGGGGATGTTATAAACTTGAAATTTTTTGTGTTAGTTCTTAACATCCCCCTTAACATGTATACAAATTTTCAGCGGGGTCTAAAGCCTCTAACTATATTTTCAAAAAAAGTCATTTCTAGGGGGTGAGTTAGGGGTGTCTTCCGGGGATGTTATAAACTTGAAATTTTTTGTGTTAGTTCTTAACATCCCCCTTAACATGTATACAAATTTTCAGCGGGGTCTAAAGCCTCTAACTATATTTTCAAAAAAAGTCATTTCTAGGGGGTGAGTTAGGGGTGCGTTTATAATTCGGGGCTAATAATTTAGGGTTGATAGTTTTCGAAGCCTCCACTGTCTGTCCGGTATCAAAATATAATTATTTACTTTGTTTTTAACGTCCAAACGTCCGATTCTAAATTTAATTTTTTTTTCCGAAATCGTTCATTTGAACGTTCGGAACTTCAGGCACATTAGGAAGATGACAATTTGACTTTATAATTTTATAGAAAAACACATAGACTTACATATCTCATCGTTCAGTTAACTTAAATTTTACAAATCAAATTTGGACATGTCATTGTGAGCAGGAAACAATACATTTATTGTAAATATTTCATCATCGACACTTGAACAGCCCCTGGGTGGTCTGAGCTTCTTGTTATTTAGGGCGGGGCGTCGAAAATCACCTTGTCGTGGTTAGACCAAGTTCAAAAAGAACCTTCAAGACAGCGTTTGCTTCACGATCGTTCCCTTGAGCTACAGTAGCAATATAGCAGCCCTGACAAAATTCTATCGCTGCAATCATAGGGATTGCTCTATAGAAATAAATGTTCTTCTGCCTCCACGACAATCTTATACTCGCAACATCAGATTAGGCCGTTCGACTCCCCTTTGTTTATGGCCCCTTTTCGGTTCATAAATAAAACATCTCGACTGTGGAACAACTTTACATAGTCTGTATAAGATCCTACAACATCCAAAAGGTCAAACGCAGGGTTCATCGCCATCTCCTTAAGCAACCCTCTGAATCCGCGTACACTGAAACCAGCATAAATTACTAAACTCTTTATATTAAGGACAAAACTCAAATCTTTTACTATACTCTGGTTGCCAGTTCGCCACTATAGTATAAAATGGGGAAAATGTGCCCACCCGACGCGACGGGTGGTTTTCAAAAAAAAATCATGGCTAATATTTATTGACACTGTAAACATTATCTTTTCTAAAATCGTCATTATTTCAGTCTTTACGATCCTCTTTTACATTATTGGCGGAAATGTTCCTCATGTTAGATTTTTACACTGAAATAGAGGGGCACCAGTGCCGGCGGATCGTGTTGGGCTGGGTGGGTAGTCAGACAAACACAGCCCTCTTCCGAAACTGTTATTTGGTATTTTCCCTAAAAATGAAAGACGGTAGGCCACTTCATTTTGTGAATCCGAAGATGGACCGACGATGAACAGAACAACATGCGGATTTCCGCAGGGATCCGTCATGGGCCCTCTCCTGTGGATCACCATGTATAATGACGTGTTGAGGCTAAGCCGCTCAAAACGAGCTGTTGAGCTCGTAGGACGACGCCTCGTTGAAATGAATTAGGCGCGAACGAAGTGAGCTGGGAGATTAAAGCGTGGCCTGAAAACGGTGGTCTCACGCTTGCCGAGCACAAAATTGAAGCTGTGCAAACGGAGAAAATCAGCGTCCGTAAGAATCAAGGTATGGGAACAGATCATTCATTCACAGCACGCCGTAAGGTACCTGGGAGTGGTGATGGACTTCAAGCTAAATTTTAAAGCATATTTGGAAGGCATGACGAGTAAAGCGTTCTCTATTTCTGCAGCACTGCCAAGAATGCGGAGGGTGATTACCTCAGTCCTGCTATACGCAGCGCCAGTGTGGGCAGCAGAGTTGAACAGGACGGTTAACAGCAGATAATGGAGAAGCACATACAGCCTAAGTGCCCTCCTCGCGGATCACGTGGATCACGTCCAACGATGTAGCTGCGATGTGAAAGCGGGGATGATCCTCATTAGCATACTGGTGGGTCCAGGCATGCGTCTCTATGATTCAAAATATGTTTGAGAGGAGCCAAATACAATGCGGTGTCAGATGACGCACTACGATTCCGTAACGGATTGGCAAGGGAAGTGCGCGAGTCTGTTAAGAGTCGGTGAACCTGAAGCCTTATCCCAAACGTGGAGACATGGGCTAGGAGAGAACGTGAGAAATAGAATAACGACCTCGCGCAGTTCTTAAGTGGAATACTGAAAGTAAGTTATGTAATAACTGTACAATTTGGAAAATAAAAAGATCATGTCACCACTCTCAAATTCCGAGACCATACCCGCATTATCCACGGACTATGAGTAACACAATAACATGTGTATACCTTTGTGGCGATACTATTTACTACAGTCGTTTGGAATTGGAGAAAGGGAACACCCTAAATATCTCCACGGCAGTTATATTTTTCTTTTAACAAAAAAAGCTATGAGAACAATAAATCTATCAAAAGTTGCAACACATTCCATTCTTTGATACGAACAGACAATTTGGACGGTAGTCTCTAGGCTCTTAGGGGTTAAAGGCACAAACAGATTGAGGCAGCGCGGGTGACGGCGGCCCGGCCTGCGGCAGAATTCCACATACATTTAATATCTCCGCGTCGCCTGGTGTTTGTGTTAGCACATATGGAGGCCCGTGTATTTTAAACGTTTTTCCCGTCACCGTCACGCCAATCTTTTTGTGCCTTAAGGGGGTCTTCTAGTCACGCGCCCGGAATTTCAGCCTATTTTTGGGAATTAATTGTGAGGAAACTGTACAAGATAATTAAATAATTTTTTTTTTATTATTTTTGTACATGTTTAAACTTGCAAAATGCGAAATTCTAAAGGTGTGTGTCGAATCCTGCACCCTTGAGAAGTGGTCAAACTGGTACTGACGAAAGTGTCCGAGTCAACTTTGTTGTAAGACTTCCACCAGTAATTTTCATCAGATTTGACCAATTTTTTTTTCATTTCTTCATAAAACCCCTCTCTATAAATCTCCGAGTACGATTTTTTTTATTTTCAATATTTTTCAAATTATACGATTTTTTGTAAAATATTGGTTTTTCGACCACGTTTTTTGACCTGTTGGAGGGTGTAAAAATGGAACGAAACAATATTTCAAAAATCGTACTCGGAGATTTATAGAGAGGGGTTTTATGAAGAAGTGAAAAAAAAATTGGTCAAATCTGATGAAAATTACTGGTGGAAGTCTTACAACAAAGTTTAAAAAAGGCAATTTTCGGGAAAATGCGTTTGAAGATAAAGGATGGGGTAAAACATAATCGGACAAGCTTACCAGTTAATCTGCAATACCAGGGCCGTAGAGCTCTCCCTCCTCATCTCGAAAATGTTCTTGGCTGGCAGCTTTGTCTTCTCGGTCTTCTATTCGGGCCTTTTTAGCTGCAAAACTCAGTCTACGCTCGGAGCGGTCGATGCGTTTCCCGTCTAGTTGAGTCGCGTACATCTCCGCTTGCTGCCCCACAGTGATCCCCAAGGTTTTCATAACTTGCAAAATTGAGAGATATCCCTCGTTTGAAGATCATTGTCGCCAAATGAGTAGCAAGTTCGACCACCTGCTTCCCGGAATGCAAATGTTTGGGCGCCAAGGCCCAGATGCAGCTGTTCAGCGATTCATTAGGATTTTGAGTGAACGCGCCCAAACATCTTTCCAACAAGTCATCGGATGAGAGACCACATTAAATTATTCGCATTATTATTTTTTATGTAGAATCAATAATAAAAAAGTTATAGCGCTTTAAAGTTCATCACCCCAAAAATTTTAGTCATTTTTCGTCCATATCTTTTTTATTATTAATATTACGGCAAAACGTTATTTACGAAAGTTGTAGATAATTTGATTATCTAAAAAAAATGTTTTTACAAAAATTCTGTAGGACGCACGGTTTCCGAGCAATAAGCAAAACCATTTTTCACACTCAAAACAAGATGGCGGCCGAAGGACACCCCTCCGGATCCCGAAAACTCGGTTTTATACTCCCAATCAACCCCCTACACATTAAAAAAAAAATTGCTGTTTACATAAAATTTTCAGATGGCCATTTTTTTTGCACAATTTTACTGGACTAGCTATGTTTCGGGTTCCGAATACCCAAGAAGGAATGTGTTTTTCGCAAAATCGTTTATATGGCGTATTTCTCATATCCTCTATATTCGAAAAATGCAACAAAAAAAAATCGATTTTTTCAAACCGCGTAACTAGAAGACCCCCTTAAGCCTCGGCCACGATACGAGCGGCGTGCGGCTAGCGGTGAGCGGCAGAGCGGCGATTCTGAGTTTTATTTTGTATTGTTTTATATGGAAAACACTCGAATCCGGCCACGATACGAGCGGAGATCGTTGAGAGGTAGAGCGGCAATACTAAAGTGCCGCTACACTGCCGCTCGCCGCTAATTCGAGACATTAAATTTTTCTGGTGCCGCTGGCCGCTTAAGGCGCCCAACTACCAAATCGGAAATCCGTGGTTCGAAACCGACCTTTCTTGTCTTCTCTCTTTGCAAAACAATCTCCGCCCTTTCTCCTGTCAATGCCTCGGAACATAAATTTAGGCGAGGAAACCATCTTTCTGTTCTGTCACTCTGATTTTGAATGGAGGGATGTGGAATGAAACATCGTGTTGTCGTTGAAGTTCTTTCATTTTTCTCTCTACTATTCTTCCAAATAGAGCTTGCTGTCCAACATTACACTCAATGAGGGTATCTACACTAGTCACGGTATACAGAAACAAGGTAATGTAAAACACTGTATATCGTAAGACGGTATTTTAGTGCTGACGTCTGGTGACCGCTTCCCATATAAAATCTAAGTTGTTGTTTCTGCATTACTGCTGACGTCACTTGGTTCCCTTTTTCTACGGTATTCGAAGCTGTCAATCTCTTTTACATTACAGTATTGTTGCAATTGTTACTACATACATTTCCCTCTTGTCCTTTCTATACCTCTCCTAAAAAACCGGTTAGGTAACAGTGAAAGGAATACCAGTGTAGATATCCTCAATGATACATAGAACCTTCAGCAGTACAAAGTGGCATTATACCTCTGGCCGCTAGTCATTCACATAAAAAACGATTATCTACATATTAGTAATAGATAAAGTGCATCAATTGAAATCATTGAAAAAATCAAAGATGGAACAAGTGAAAAATTTAATCAATATCATTTGAAATTTGGAATTAAAATCACCTCATTTAAAAATGTTTTTTTTTACAAATAACAATACAAGTGCAAATGTTTTGAAAATAATCTGTGAAATTTGAACTTTGATTCATGATTCATTAAAAACCCAACATTTCCAATCTCTTACCATTATCCTTTACATATTCGAATTGTGCAACTATAGCGACCATTTCTACATCAAATGGAGGGTGCTTTTTTAGAAGCAATAATCCTTTTCAACCCTTCAGCTCTATGGCAAATCCCTTCCTCATTCTATGCTCTATGGTGATTTTCCGTTTAGTCCCTTTGGTCCCTGTCACTAACAAAATAGCTTTGTTTGAATAAGAGAGACACTCACCATGGAAGTGTTAACCACAATATAAATTTTCCATTTCAACCAATACATTCTCTCTGATATCAACAAATACATGGTTTCTTTTTCGAAAGCTATTTTGAACATTACAAATATCTTTTATATCTTTTATCGCCTACTTTATCCCGTATTTTTTCCGATTTCTCGAAAACACAATGATTCACAGTGTGTAAAGTCAAAACATTCTCAAAGTATCTGAAAATATACAGCTTCCTTTTGGAGTTAAAGTTTGTAATGTATCTCCCCTTCGTGAAACTGCGATAACCCTGTTGGTTACTAGTACACAGCCATATCATCTTCTCCGCCACCGCCTAGTGTGTAAAGAAGCCCCCCTGACATGGAGCTTGTTTTCTCTATCGAGCTCGAAGGGATACTGTCACATTATTGCTAATTTATGTATGAGGTCATGGTATGATATCGAACCGTCATACAAATGGAACAAGCTAAACACAAGCGTTCAGTATACCATCGGTCTTCTGTTGCTAATAAACTTCTAACGACTGTGTTTCATCTAATCAAAAGTCTAAATGGCTTTATGAGGTCATCGATTAGGAAATTGGTTGATGCCCCCTAAAGCTAATTTCCTCCAAGGACGGACGAACCGGGGCGGCCGCTGTAGTAGTAGGTGCACGATAAGAAATTTGTATCTTCATGGCCAAGGCCCTACTCGGTGGTAGTTGGATCCCGTCTTTTGTACTTTTATCAGTAAATTCTATAAGCATGATTTTGTTTTTAAAAAATAAAGAAAATTTATTATCGCTATTTAATAATTTTTTTTTCTTCTTATCTTTTCAGACGTTTTTCCTGGACTTCCTTCAACTGCCTTCCATCCGGTGTCACGATGTTCCTTCTCAAATCTAGGAGCAGTTGCTTAGAGATCCACAAGAGCAGCGTTTTCACATCGTAGTTTCTTCTTTTTCTGTGTTTAATCATAAAGGCGACGACACATCACATTCATAACGTTTTTTTTTCTCGCGTTTTAATTCTACAAAATGTGACACTTATATAGTGGTGTGAACAATATTAAAAGAAAAGTGGAGGAGAGCAAAAAAAAACAGCGATATTTATCATCAAGCAAAGGTCTAACGAACTGACGGCTCCCTCGTACTGAAGCCGCGTGTATATCGTGCCGGCGGGACTGCGATAGGGAATTATATTCATTGCGTAACTATTGTAAAATTTTTGTGCGTGTAACTATCTCTTTTCCTTGTCGTAACATTTTTATAAGCCACTTTTTATGTTTTAATCACACACAAAACGAAAAAAATAAAAATAAAAATATAACTCACTTGTAAATTATTAATTCAAGTAGCATAAAGTTCGTGAGGTATCTCGGTAGCATTTTCTCGTGTTATATCAAAATTTGCAATGCGAAATGTGTGAACGAATGTGTTTTTTATATCGCCATATTCACGAGTTTTATGAAGTTAATTTGTTCAAGAAAATGAATGTAAAGTGAAAAGCATATTAAATATTGAATATTGTGTATTTAATTACATAGTGAAAAACAGTTTAAGTTTACTTTCTCATTGGTGGATTAGTCTATATTAGAAAATCATCAAGATGACTGTGGATTTTAATGATTATTTTTGGGTAAGTCTTTCTATTTTGAAATGATTTCTCTTAAAGTAAACACATACAATTTATTCAATTGCGTTACGGATGTATGTTTTCTTATCTTTAGGCGATTAACAATATTTATGTTAGTGTGTGGCTTATCACAAGAACTATTTACAATAATAATTTATATGTACAGGAAACTAGCATCTTACAAATGCAGCAACAATATGATAGACCTTCATTTATATAAAAAAACGATCACAACACTATTTTTGGCTTGCATATAACCTTACCACTCCCATGTACGAAAATGCCGTTTAACTATCTCTTCCTAAACTACTCTTCCCAAACCATCACCTTTCTTGTTGTTGGGAACTTTCTCCTACTTTTTATATATTTTTCCTAGAAATGTCATAATATTCCTTCATTCTGCCAAAATTAGTTATTTTGTAATAAGCTAGTCGGTATCTTTGATTCTTTTTATTATTATTTTGGTAAAGCATTAGGTTCAAATTAGGTCCAAATTACCACGGGCACTCCTTGGCCTATTGTACTACACCTCTATACCTCATATACGTAGGCCAGACCGCTTGAAAAGGTTCGTCAGTCTGCCTAGTGGCTTGTCGCTTAGAATAGACTGTTCCAGCAGGGTGTCGTTAAATAACGAGACCCTGCTACCCTATATCGCGAGACATTAACAGAGAACATGAAGAACAGACTTATCCTCCTCAAGGCAAAGCCTGCAGGTCGGGTTCTCCGCCCTTCCTATCCTCCATAAGTTGTAAATCAGGGCGCAGTGTCCGGTATTCAAGTAAGCAAGTTTCCTGAAATCCTTTCTACTGCGCCCCAACAATTCCTTGTCTGTGTTAAGAGACGGAACAGGAAGGAACCGCTTAGAGTTTGCAAATCTAGGCGCGAACCTCCAGGGTTCGGTGTGTTTCATCAAGTCCAATCGACAAAGACTCTCTTCACCAAAGTAGCGGCTACCCCAATAAACGATTCCGAACCGATGAATAAAATTTCAGATCCCTGCCTAGCCAGGGTATCGTCTTTTAATTGGTCCATAAAAGTCCCACAAGCATGGTAAAAAAGAAGGTCCATCCTGACAGAGCCTCCTTGGTTTGCTAGGCTTTAAAGGGTGTGGTCCCGCTCACCTACTTTATTCGTCTTTTCCGCTGAGGGTTGCCCTGCATCCATTCGGAGTTAACAGCGTCACCACTTGAAGGTCGTGGTAGGTGACTGGAAGTGAGTGGTCGGAGGCGGTATCTTCGATTAGTCAGCCCCATTATAAAGTATGGTCCCTTCTTATTATTGTAAACATCCCATTGTCTTTCAACAATTAAATGGTTCTATTGTTCATGCGACTAATGGCCCGTCCACACGACGCAAACCAAATTTACGCAAATTTCCTTTGTTGGCTTTGGATTTTTTTATCGCTGTTTTACCAAGAAAATCAGACCCAAGTTTTTTTTCAGAGCCGGACATTTTTAGAAAAATTTTTAGTTGAAAAAAATCAGTTTGAAGGTCCGGTTACACGCAACGATCTGCTTGTGCCAATTGGCTTGCGCAAGTCAATTTACGCAAGTGAATCGTTGCGTGTAAACGAAAATTTTTGGCTTGCACAATCCAAAAAGTTTGCCTTGTGCAAAATTGTGTTCTTAAGGTCCGGTTACACGCAACGATCTGCTTGTGCAAATAGACTGGCGCAAGTCAATTGGTGCAAATAAACTGAGTGAACATGAATCGGTTTACACGCAACGATTTTTTTGTACAAATTGACTGGCGCATGTCAATTTTTGCAAATAAAATGAGTGAAAACGACACTAAATGACGCTAATTTGACACGATTATTATATTATATTGATTATGATAAGGTCGGAGGACCGTCATAAAATTTCACCATTCAGGCAAGGACATGCTGAGGGTTGTAGCTTGTCTTGAACAACGTTTAAACGCTCATGCCAAAACACCAACCTCAAGCCGATTTTCTAAGAACACATATTTTGCACAAGGCAACCTTTTTGACTTGCGCCAGCCAAAAATTTGCGTTTACACGCAACGATTCATTTGCGCAAATTGACTTGTGCAAGCCAATTGGCACAAGCATATCGTTGCGTGTAACCGGACCTTTAGAAATTCAGCTTGAGGTTGGTGTTTTGGCATGAGCGTGGCTGGTTTATTTTCACTCATTTTATTTGCACCGATTGACTTGCGCCAGTCAATTTGTACAAATAAATCGTTGGGTGTAAACCAATTCATGTTCACTCAGTTTATTTGAACCAATTGACTTGCGCCAGTCAATTTGCACAAGCAGATCGTTGCGTGTAACCGGACCTTTACGACTGCTTTGCGCCCCTGAAAAATTACATAAAATTCATTGGAATTCGGTTTACGCAAAGCTGTTTTGCGTAGTGTAGACGCACCATTAGAAGGTTATAAATTTTGTACTGAATTTGGACAAGTCTACCGTGCAAAGGCCAAAAGACCTATCTGCAAAAAGCTCGTTTCGAGAAAAACGCGTTCAAAGTTTTCAAAATACATGAAACCGAAGCAAATAAGGGCGCGCGCACACAGAAAGCGGAGCGGAGCTGAGCTTATCAGCTCTGCGCTAACTTTACATTAAAATCCCCGGTGCTGCGCACACTGTGAGCTAGCTCCGCTCAGCTCACAGTGTGCGCAGCACCGGGGATTTTAATGTAAAGTTAGGGCAGAGCTGATAAGCTCAGCTCCGCTCCGCTTTCTGTGTGCGCGCGCCCTAAAGTAACTGTTCAAAGTGATAACTTTTAATTAAAAAGTACAATCAGTCTGAAATTTTTTTTAAGGATAAATATGAATATTTTATATCAAAAAATGCATACAAAGCCATTTTGACCTAAAATGCATATAGGTCATTTGTCGTTTGCACGGCAGAAGTTATAGCGAGATAGGATTTGCGAGGAAACAATCCTCTAGTTCTGCAGAGCCTAATCAAGATTCTCACTTTGGATATATTTTATATATCTTAGCAAGTCTTCGGCTTCATATATGAGTTGTCAGATCCAAAAGCAGGCAGTGTCCGGTGTTCTGACGTCCTTCCTTCTCCCATCAACTCTTTGGTTGCGTTGTGAAACGATAAAGAAGATACCGTTTGTCATCTATCAAGCTGAGATGGGTGCCCCAATAACCGGTTTCTTCATTGCCTTTTTATTGCCTTCGAAGCCCCGATGAGACGCGTTCCGAATAAAGATAACTTAATTGAGAATACCCAGCTCATCAAAGACACATTGGCAGTCCCACAATAATTTAGACTTCGCACTGGATCCTATTGTACTGATTGTCGCATAACTGTGAAAGAAGATACAAATCTATTTGTTAGAATTTGTTGTATATTTGTCTTTCTGTGCCGTACGCAAACCAGTGCCCTTCGTACCCTTCCACCTGTAATCGATTTATTGTGTAGCCCCTACTTTGTTTATTGAAGAGCTGAACAGGATCTTCAATGAAGTTTGCCATCTGGTATCATCCCTAAGTATTTGGCTTGTTGTACTTTACCTGCAAAGACCGATTAAGCCTACCTTGGCAGTTTTCGTTTCCTCGGAATTAACACCAAGTTCGACGGTAACGCAACAGCTGTAGACCAAATCAAGTGTGTGTGGTGCATTCGCCTTAACGTGGTAACCCAAATTTTAGCCACTATTTCACCATAACGACAACAAACTTGAAGGAAAATGTTTTGACCACTGAGTAGCTTCAACAACGAGGCATCAGAGGAGTGCTATTTTTTTTGGTATAGTGGCCTCCACAGTTCTATCCTAAAACCAGGGATGCCGCGAATATTCGTATTCGCACTCGCATTCGCGAGTATTCGCATTATAATTGATAACCGCATCCGCATTCGCGTCAAGCAATGCAAATGTAATGCGAATGTCTCTCTAAATGGTCTTTTCTATAGAATTTTAGGCAGCAGGGAATACCCGGGCGGCGAGTTACCAATGTAAACAAAAAGGTTCGTTCGACATGCGTGCGCGCATACTACAAACCATTCAATAAAGCACTGCATTTTTAGATTCATCGTAATTTAGATTTGTTTGTTAAGATTAGAAATATTGACATTTACTATGGCGCCACTTAAAAAAAGTGAGATTTGGAGATTTTTCGATGTGATCGACAAAGAACGCGCTAAATGCAAAATTTGTGAAAAGGCGTTTTCACGTTCCGGTCGTGAAACTACTGGATTGCGAAACCATTTGAAATCCGTCTATGCAGCTCCCTGACATTCGCACTCGCATTTGCATTCGCGAATGTTAGTTTTCAATATTCGCATTCGCATTCGTATTCGCGAATATGCAAAAACTGGCATTCGCGGCAACCCTGCTTAAAACGTCACTATTTTATTATATTTTTAAAGCCACTGTAAGTTTTTTTATGGAAAGACTATACTGTCGACGGTTTTATCATTGATTGCAATGCCGCATAGCAAGTTCTAATCAAAAAGTAGAGAGAAGAGTGAACGATCTGACAACGCCAACACGGTTTTATTCCACCAGCTCACCATCCAATTCTACCGTGACAAAGCTGGCTTCGGTGATCGAACAGGAGATAGCTTATTATGCTTAGAGGGAAAATAAAACAGAAGGAAAGTTATCTAGGTTGGAAAATGGCGAAGGGCCATGCTGCGGAGTCGATCGGACCACGGACCTCAGGGATGGTATTCCAGCGTCTTAACTCTTGGGCTACCGAGGCCGGAAAAAGTAGTACTAGTCAACAACTTGCCAACATTAACTTCTCTCTTCCCCTTCACTATCTATCGACTAGAGCTCGACATTGCACTCTATACGAAGAAAATAGATTGTCGACAGTACAAAGGGCTTTCCCTGAGCTCTAGTCTTCCACATAAAAAAAAAAAAAAACACGGAATTCATTTTGTTAAAGAATAAAACATGCCGTTGATGGCTAGCTTCAACTTAATTCTGACGAAATTTATTGTAACATATTTCGGATGCCACTTCATAAATAATCTCGTCCTTTTTCTTCTTTAGCTACGCACAAATGTTTGGCATTACTTTAATAACGAATATGCTTTATTTAAGAAATTGCAAAGACGAAACTCCATGTTGTCTAATAGCACAATGGTTTTTCTGTTTATTATAGCTTAAAGTAACACCATTTTACAATTTGAATAACTTTATTACAAGCACGTCGTTTCAAGTTTCGCAACTCACTTGTTATTGTCGGTAATCAAGTTCCTTGAAAGAGTAGCAGATGATATCGTGTTTAAAAGCTATCACGTTCAAAATATTAATCACACTGATTTTGCTTGCCTTTAGTGATAGAATGAAACCAAACTTGGTCAGTAAAACCTTAAAAATCTTAAGTAAAACCAATGCCATAGAAGAACATTCATCATCAATTCACCGCAAAATTTGTCTACTTGAACGTAGTCTGTTCATTTTGCGCTGCAGCATTGTTTTTTATGTGAAAAGTTCACTACGATGAAACACAATAATTTAATAAAAGTATTCTTTACCGAAGTTTTCCGAAATCTTCTGAAGTCCGTTTAGGTGGATACAGTAGCTTTAGAAGGTCGTATGACTTTCAATTGTGATTGATATGTAATCATTTGTTTACGAGGGCTCAGGAAAAGGAAAGGAAAGAAATCTCGAAAAGGCGCATCATGTTTCACCACAATGCAAGTTCTCATCAAATAACAGACTACACGCTATAATGATGTAAATTCGAGCTTGGTTGCTGAAAGTGGAATCCATTTCGATAGCAATTCATAAAAATTTATTTTAAATTCATCTGTAATGCAGTTATCTCATGTTATATTTGTCACCGACTTTAAAACATTCAATCGCAATCAATTGACACCAGTGTTTGACGTTGCCTAGAGATGTGGTTGAGAGGGTTACAATCATTTTTCGGAAATATCGACTTCACAACGAAATAAATGCTTTGATAAATGATTACTCATGCAAAAGTTCACAATTTTTTTTATAAAAATCGATTGCGTTTTATTACCTGTTCCCTGAACTTTTCTAACGGCCCTCTTATGATATAGAAATTGCCTTTTAGAGTTTCCGCAGACTTGTTGGAAAGAAATGAATTCTTCTGCATCGATAATAATCAATATGTTTGAAACCATATTTAGGGACAATGCTTACCGCAGAAATTAGGATAAGTTAAAGGACGACATTCATAGAGGCATCGTAACTAGCAGCAAATAAAATGTATTTCACACTAGTTCCGATTCTAAAGAACCATGAAATCTCAAGACAACGCAAAGTGAGAATATATAAAACATTAATAACTATGCGCAGTTCTAGGTTACGGGTCTGAGCCTTGAACGTTGACCAAAAAAACAGAATATCATCTGAAGATCTTCAAGTTAGAGATACGGAATCCGTACTCGATTCTTTACTCATATGAGTATTTGGCTTTCGATTCAACTCATATCAGTACTCGATACTTTCGACCGAGTATTTTTACTCATATCATTATTTATAGGGTGGAATTTGTATTCCTAGCCGAATTCTAGCTAACTGCAAGTTTATCTCAGTCTTGAATAATTTCCATATACCTTTCACACATATATATGTATTTTTCTGTCTCAATTAAGTAGAGTTTAGGGACGGTCCTGCTACATCCCAAACGTAAAGTGGGAACGCAAATTGCAGCTCTTTTATCGTACAGACATTTTTATGCTTTTCTCTCTGTTGCACGAACGTGGATTTCAGGCAGAGAGAAATACATACGAATTTCGGTGAGATAAAAGAACTCCAATTTGCGCTTTGCCGTGTAAACGGGCTTTTATGGGTTTGAATTTTCATCCCATCCCGAGTAAAAATCAGATTCGGCCGTTCTTAGCCTGAAACAGGCAGGCACAAAGACAAAACCACCGCATGGCACCCGAAACAGGCACGGTAAGCCTGAGTAAAAATAAGACTCGCCCGTGCTTAGCCCGTACATCATCAAAACGTCTGCGGCACCCTAAATAGGAATAGTCAAAACGAAGCACGGTACGCTCACCATTTTTAGACTAAAGAGAGCAAAGTTAGGGCTTTAAAAAATTGTAAAGGACGAAGAAAACAGGTAATTATCTTGGAGACCATACAGGGTGCCATTAGGCATTCTCAGTAGACCGGTTCTCGTTCGAATGCGTAGGTCAAGCAGCATTGGACGTAGTTAGTACTTAGTTGGGGGACGGCTTGGTAAAACGACACTCGCGTTTGGAATGATCGATTACGTATGCAGTAATATCTGTAACAGAGTCGTGCATATCCCTGGCGGGCGAATTTTTAGATTTTCATACCTGTAGCGTTAGCGTGCATACTTATGTGGCAACCGCATGCGTGAATTAACCAACTAAATTATTTTTATTTTGGATGTAAGCTACATAAGTATTTGTAATCTATCGCGTAGATAACCTAGTTAACAACTGTGCTGTTAATTTTCGATACATTGCAACCGCAGGCAGCTTGAAAAGATTGGAGGAAAAGAGATACAGCTTCGATACTTGGCCAACGTCTTCTATACTTTACCACCACAAAGGCGTGTACAGTGCGATTGCAATAAAGCGAAAAAAATCATTTTTCGTTTTCGATACTTTGCATTTCGATCGACGATATATAAGGTGTATGTAATTATAGTCAAGCATCCTTGATTTATTGATAATATTATCTCATAGTAAAGCTTGAACTCAATTTTCTAAAACTTGTTACTTAAAGCTTCGACTATAGAACGAGACAATCACATCCGATTTTATAATTAGCAGTAGCAGTAGCCCTTTCAAACATCAGAGCTGGTAAAAAGAATAGGTTCAAATTTTCGGGCGACCCAAAACTTTTGCTTTATGGAAAAAACATTTTAACTAGATTATAATTAGGAGAATACTCCAGCTAAAATATTTCAAAATACTTACAGAAATACGATCTAAGGCCATTCACTTATTTAGTGCCTGTTACATCAGCCCTTTTTCTTTGCTAAACGTACCAGTTTTGTGCTGATGATTGATTCCACCGTTTTGTCTGTGAATTGTATTTCAAAGACAAGGAATTACAATAACTCAGACAAATCATGCTGGTTGTTCCATTTACGACTTCTTAAGTTTTCCTGATATAGATAAGAAGATAAACCTACAAAAGAAATGTTATCGGTTAGATAATAATAATTACTAGACTTTATATGTTTTTATTACAAAGCGGTGGCAGCACTTATATAGATTACAAATCATAAAAGAATGAGGTTTCTGAATTTAATATGTATCAATTTTAGTCTCAGCTCAATCTCAGCTTATTTTAAATAGGAAAAACATATGATAATATTTCTTTTTTATCAGTTTTATGTGCTTTATTATCCAAATTACCTCGCACAGTTTTCACATTAATAAACAATTTGGTAAATTGTTATTTCTTTACTTTAAATAATTTTCTTCGTGTCCTGTTCTGATACAGATGATTGGAAAAGGTTTTTAATTTTGCCGAATCATATTAAACCACTGTACAAACTCGATAACCATGAATTTGCATTTCTTTTCTTATCTGTTCCACACACAATCTCTATTTTCCACACAATAATAGAAGAGGAAGTAACCAAATTAAATTGCACTCCACCTCACTACTATTCACCATCTAAATAACCAAAAAAAATCCACTCTTCCAATCAGTTACACCTACTTTTTCCGATAATCATTTAACGCACCCATTGCTCTACTAATCGCAAACTCATTCACGCGTATATCACCCAATAATAATCTCCGACACTTTTTGAAAATTAATTGCACTTTAACTGGGCGTATCGGAAGTCTGAAATTGATTTAGAACATGGCTAATTTTGACATAGTATAAAAATTTATTTTTATATCCTATAAACATAAAAGGAAATTAATAATAAAAACCAAATTTCATAATTCCAGGGGGAGAAGAACAATGGCTTCGATGTCCTCTACCACAACATGAAGTATGGGCTTGTCGCCAGTAAAGAGCTTTCAGATTTTTTTCGAGAAAAATCCAACATCGAGGAGCATAATTCAAAGTTGATGACAAAATTAGCCAACAAAGCTGGTTCTGGAACACTTAATGGTACATTCGCCCCAGTATGGAGTATCCTTCGAGCATCAGCAGAAAAGCTATCCAATCTACATTTACAAATGGTCCAGAAGTTGTCTGAACTAGTTAAGGATGTCACCAAATATGCAGATGAGCTACATAAAAAGCACAAAGCTGTTAAGGAGGAGGAATCCACTACACTTGAAGCTGTTCAAGCTATGCAATCTTCCACTGCAGCCGTCCAAAAATCAAAGGATTTGTACACTACTAAATTGCAGGAGCTGGAAAAATTGAGAAAGGATAACGGTTCACCGAAAGATGTTGAAAAAACTGAAACAAAATTGAAGAAACTTCAGGACGATTACAAGGCGCTTATGGAGAAGCACAATCCTATTAAAATGGAATTCGAAAAGAAAATGACACAAACATGCAAGGTACATTAAATTTATCATGTTTCATGGAAGCATAAATTTTTCATTAACATATCATTGTAGAGATTCCAAGAAATTGAAGAGGCACACTTACGGCAAATGAAGGAATTCCTGTCCACTTATTTAGAAATTTTACAAAACAACCATGATATGGTTGGCCAGGTAATAAATATTAATTGATCATAATTTATGAAAAGGATTAAGCGAATTTATTTGTAACAATTTTTAGGTTCACACCGATTTTAAACGTCAGTTCTTGGACATGACTATTGATAAACTTCTAGAGCAATTTGTTCTTAATAAATATACAGGTCTAGAGAAACCAGGTAAGTTTTACATACTTGTTTTTTTAATTTTTTTTATTTATTATTATATACTACACGGATTGAAAAAGCTTTCGGAGCAAATCAAAATGCGCAACAGAAGAAATGTTTTATGTTGGTTTTTCAATGTGGTTTTTTCTATGTTTTTTTTTGCTAAATTATGAAGTACATCAATAGTTATTTTAGATCTTATTGATTACGTGAGGGTTTTTGAAATAAGACTATTTTTAATGATCTTGGTGATTGTATTATTTGTGCTTTCATTTTCTTTTCTTTGATCGCCTATGGATATCTAAATATTCCTTAAACTTCTAATAAGGTTCGTCGATTTCCCAATAGTTAAAATCTAACATATTTATTTATGGTCATATCGAAGAAGGTCACTTAGTGGCTTGTAATTCCAATGTCTAGTCTAGATCTAGAGCGTTTCTTAAACTGTACTGGTGGTTATATTTACGATTCTTCTAAGAAAATGTGTACACTAATGGTGTGTCTACACGACACGTACAGACTTTTATCCTTTTGAATGAAAAAGTTCATGCAAACATATCGACGGAATGTCTGTGCGGTCTTCTTATTACATAGTCAGACATACATTCATGAATACTTTCAACTTTCATGCAGACCTCCGGATTTTCTAAGCATCGACGTTTGTCTGCGCTCCTTTTTTGTGTAGAAAAAAGGTTTAGAAGGCTGTGCTAAGCCTGTATCATGTGGACCCACCATAATGCTAAGATTCAAACACAATTTTCAAAATTCAAACAAGTATTTTTTTGCAAATTTTCTATTTTCCTTCTCAAATTTTGAAGTAAATAGTAATTCAATATTTCAAAAATTAATTAAAATGGTAAAAACAGAAACTTTATCAATGACATTGACTATATTGTTTTTGAATTTCGTCGATTATTATGTAGCAATGTCAAGTCAACTTCCAGCTCTTCTGTTATTTGTCATATCGAAAATTAGTCCATTTTTGTATTGTTGGGCGCGAAATATTTCCGATTCGGAGCCTTTCCACACATCTACCGTTTAACGTCTTCCACCTGTGGTTTTCTAACAGAACAAACAAAATGTAGTCTCTTTTTTCTGCAATATTGAAAATACGCAGTTTGTTGTTTAGTTTGTCTTCTGTCGAAGATAAGAATAATCGTGCCATCGTTTCGCGCAGGCTTCATCAAATAATTTGCTGAAATGTGTCCAACTGAATGTTTCAGTTAAAAAAAGGAATTCTTCTATTAGAAGCTAAAGTTAGTTAGTTGCTAGAATAAATATGGTACTTGAATCAATCTAATACTAAAGGCGATGAAATCTAGAAATTCTTGATCGGTAATATCGTACTACTTGCGTCAAGTTGATTTGTGCAATAGTTGTTAGTTTCTCGTTTCTTCTGTTACATTGTCTACTAATTCATTTATTTTGAAGTAGTGCAATCCTTTACCTACCAGCGAGAAACTACAAATACCCGCGTGGTTGCTAAAAGCTAATAATATCTATTGTAGTTCTTTAGAAATTTGTTGGCCCAGAGGCAGAATGGTGACAAGCAAAATGGTTTCAGCTAAACAATGTCCACCTTCTATTAATCTAATCGAACGGCTGAACCGATGCATACTTAGTTTCGGTAAATCTGGTGTGATTTCTGTCAATATCTCCAAAGATATTGAGAGAGTATAATATATGCCTTTGTTGTCTACAGTACAAGTCATTCTTGATTCAATTTCCAGCGACTGGATTAAAAAACTCTCTTCTAGCCTACCAATGAAGATAGTACTGTTATTTTCTATTACTCATTATTTGTGATGATTATGCCCAAATTTACAATTGCACTTTATTGGCAAATACAACTGACACAGTGTTATTTTCCCGTTTTGTCACTCGACCATAATGTTGTCTTCTTCCGGTATGCCTTCTTCTATACCATTTCTATCGTTATCAATGAGATGTCATCTTCCGGTATAATGTTCTTTGCAAAGTAATCGCTTTTAATATATTGGAGTAGTGAAACATGTATGCCAATGCACCAAATCATTTTCTTTGAAACCATTAATATCTTTAGCTTTAAGCGAAATTAAGTTCTTGTTGTTGTCTCCTTGACTTGTTATAAATTTAACAAGTTTATTTTCAATGATTAGGTTTTGCAAAACAAAACCAAACAATGTTCCAGTCAAATTTTTGCATTACTCTGATTTCTTCCAGGAATGTTGACAATGCCATTCTTCAACGATCATTTTAAAACTCAACTCAAAAAGATAAATCGGAACCCGGAATCTTTGTATTAATCGTCATGACGTTATGGAAATACATAATGATAAATCCATAATGCCCTATAGCGATAAGAAGTCGATATCAATCTTGCCGAACAGACCGCTATTGTCTTGGATATTATATCGCCTTTATATAAGTTTCAATGTAATATTCATTATGCGTGCCTTTTTTAAACGCCTCTGCTGGAGGATCGCACCATATCGATCAGTACCTCTTGTGCTAGGCTTTTTTATTTAAAAGCTTCCGTAAGGCCGTGGCCATAGTATCAAGTTTCTTCAATTTTTATTTATTTTTTCTGTTACAGGCTTTTTGTATGGGCATTTAGAGCTTCCCCAGATTTAATGATTGGAGCAATGTTGGATAACAAATTTAGTTTTCTTAATCTATCTTAACCTCTAATATATGTGAACAGTCATTATAAATCTTGTAGTAATTTCTTGTGTCATTATTCAATTTTTTGCCTCAGCCAATAACGTTATTTTTATCAATCATTTTAACCCCATTTAATATAAAAATAAACAAAGAAAATTGCAAGCCAGATTTTGTGATATCGTTCTGTTCATACATCTTCTTGATAAGCTTGGAGCTTAAATCTCAATCTTCAAATTAAAGCACAAATAATATAATTACCAAAGTAATATAAACGACAAGTAAAATTATTCCCTTGCCATAACAACGTACAGCAACTAATTTATCAAAATTTTTTTATTCTTAATTTGTTTTTTGATTTGCAATTTGATCATTATTTCAACCTCAACAAAACAGGTATGCGGAAAGTGAATGTTTAAAATAAATATTTTTTGTGTGAGCATTCTTAGCGATATTTTGCAAAATAGCATGGCTGAAAGCTATAATTTTTTTTAGAGAAATTAGTCTCTATCTCTACTTAAATTAATTTAATTTATTTAAAGACTTTATATTTATTTAGTTTTTTTTGTATATTTTATTTCATATATGTATAATTTTGAAATGTTTGTGTGTTTTTGTTTGTTTCTTTTTTTCCCAATTAACATTTACAGAAATTCCTGAGCTTGAGCTAATCGATTGGTCAACGCAAACAAGCTCATCAATATCAAATCAAAATCAATCACAACTGAACACAACATCAAACAGTATATTGAATACATCTAATACACAACATTCATCAACAGCATCAGGATTATTAGGAACAAATACTACAACTGGGAATAGTGGAAATTTAACAGCTGGCGCAACAACTAACTTAAATCGTGGAATATCACCGGAACCAACTGTTATTAAGAGAGAATTGAACTTAAGAAATTGGTTTCAATCATCAAATAAACATTCCAATGCAACATCCATAAGCGGCAATACAGTTTCGGATAGTAATCAAATACAAGATATTCAATCATCGTATATATCACCTGCATTAAGTCAGTTATCTGAGCAATCACCATCTGCTCCAAGTATGAATCTTTTTTTAAAAAAACAAATCTTTTTAATTATTTTTATTATTTCCAACTGTATTCTTTTATTTGTTTTACTTTCATACTATATCATCGTTTTATCACTTTTAAATGTATAGGCAAATACTTCAATTCTTTCTTGTTTCTGTGTTAAAAAGTAGACCACTTTGCTATTGAAACAAAAAATTTATTAAGGATAGAGGTATTGTTTAGATGGTTATCTAATCAAATCACTGGCACTATTTTCTGCGCTACTGCCCAATGAATTATCGGTATCATAATGACAATTCGCTGGGTAAAAATTGTCGGAATATATTACACAACTTTTTAATATATAGGATTATAATTGAAATCACAGCTAGATAAGCTCCCAAGACAGTCCTCCTATCCTGTTTGTTAGTTCGAGTAAGAGATGTATAAGTAAAAGCTTTAAGTTAGTTTTGAGCTCGAGTGAGGGTATAAACAAACGCTTTTAAAGCTTTTTTGGTGCTCTGGAAAAGTTGACGGTCGCCCACCACTGCCTTAAAAAATTCTATAAGTTAGAAGGGTTAACTCTATTATTACTATTATTATTATAACTATTATAGTGGACCAACTATTATATTAAAATAAATCAAATTGCTTTTCTTATACATATCTCTCTTCACACCTTAGTTGAAAAACTTTGTTCCATCCATCTTGTCAAAATTTCTTTTTCTTCTGTATCGTGCCATCTTTATCGTAGGCTGAACACCGTTCGCCTTCATAAAATTGCTATTCCTTCTTGCTTAGTCTTTCATTTTCCATGTTTTAATCCCTATTTCAATTTTATTACATACTTGAGTCAGTTCCACTTCTTTGTTCTGCATATTTTCTTTGTAGTATTTATTTTCGGCCAGTAAGGTTTGTCAGACCTACGCTCAAACTCCAACCTGGAGAGCCATAACTCTATATTTCCTCGCTCGGAGCTAGACTGGTTATACCCCTACAGTTGACTTTGTGAACTTTTGGTGCCAATGCATCTCAAGTTAAATATATTGTCTTCATTGGTGATAAATAAAATACAAATTTTTATTAACAAAGCCAGCCAAGTCGAAATGTGTCGGATGTGATGTTTTTTGCCAAAAATGTTGATCGTTACCGAGCTGTAAAACCCCTTTGTTGCGCCTCCATAATAAGTTGTTATAGACTACTATCTACAACTGTCAAATATGAACTGAGAAACGACAGCCAAACCGAAATAGTGGCCAAACAATCAGCCGTATCGGGAACTCCGCTTTAACTCGATTCTGTTTCGATTCCATTCTTTTCTTATCGGCATCGATTTCTTAAAAATGAAAAATTGTATTCTTTCTGAAGCATACAAAATGTAATTGCATACAACAGCTAATTTCGAAAACCGAAAGCGGGTTAACACATGAGAAAACATATTTGTCACTCCAGCGGAGTTCCCTATGAGTTACTAATTCGGATGGAATTTTTGCTCCGTTGAAATTCGATTCCATGCGGAGTTCCCGATAGGGCTGAATATCGGCTTGAAACATAAAGCCGAACCGAACAGTATGTTTCTACTACATAGTCCGTTATTATTATTCTCATTTTCTATAGCAATTCTGTCTTTGCAGTATACTCCATTTTACGGAATAATGGTGTTGTATCGCCTATCTAGCTTGTGGTACTAATTAAATTTAGCTAGGGTGAGGAGTACTCATATGCAACTACAACTTATATATTTCTTGATGCTTCCTCATCATCATCATCATTGGCGCTGCAGCGAGCCTTGGCCTCCTAAAGAATTTTCTTCCAACGTTCTCGGTTCTGCGTCTCTCTTTTCCAGTTGATAATCCCAATTGCGGTAAGTCCATTTCGATGTCGCCTTTGTATCTTTTCCTAGGTCTTCCTTGTGACCTTTTCCCTCGGGCGTTTGGAGGAACAGGATTTTTTGGGGGCGCTTCTTCCGGCATTCTCCTTACATGTCCTATCCAGCGTAGGCGTGAAATCTTGATGCTTTTGATTATGTCTGGTTCTTTGTATATTTGGTACAACTCGTGGTTGCCTCTTCTTCTTCAGACTCCCTCTTCATTTACTGCGCCTGTGATCCTGCGGAGAATTTTTCGTTCGCAACTTCCGAGGATCTGCTCGTCATGCCTAGTCAGCGTCCATGCTTCCGACCCGTACATCAGTACTGGTTTTATTACTGTTTTCTATAACTTTAATTTATACGATATTGATGCTTCCACTTCTCGTATAAAGAAGGTATTGAACCATTCTGTAAAAGAAGGCAATAGGATTATCCATGAACAGGCAGTTATCATAAATCTTTGCACTTCTTTATGGCACTAGGTCTAAGTGTACGAGCAATTTCAAAAATTTATCTCCTGACACATTGTTACAAAGTAATAATATTATTCGATCTTTGATTGTTTTTTATGTGGAAAACTAGAGCTCAGAAATAAGCCCCTTCATATTGTCGACGGTTATAAACTTTGAATTTGATGGCTCTAACTTTTTCATTGATTCATAAAGCAGAAGTTTTTTTTCTTAAATTAAATAATCACTTACAGGATTTTTTCTTTGAGTTAGTTCCTTAATCCAAATTACGAGGGCTCTTTTTGTTCCTTATTATATATAATTCATCTGTTAAATACGATGATAATTTTCTTAATTAATTTTATACCAGAAATGATGAATTTTTTTCTTGCGATTTCATTCTTGTTAGTTATAATAGATTCACTTAAGTTTAAATGTCCTTTCGTTGTGCTAACGCGATTTAAAATTTTAATTTGACTTTCTAGCGAAATTGCTTGTTTTTTTATGTTTTTTCCATTAGACCAAATGGACGATGGGTTAAATAAAAAATCAATCCAATAACTTTTACCAGTGGTGCTGGAAGCGACGTGCAGTCCATTATTGTTGTATGTACATATGTCATTTTTATTGTATAAAAATGATAATTGATTATAAAAGAAAAAAAGCATAATTTTAACAAAATCATATTTACAATTCAGCTTGTGGCTTAGAAAATTGAAAGAACTAATCATTTTGGCATAATGGCTTCGCAACTGATTTTTAACAATTGATCTGGCTTGCAGTTATCCTTAAAATTGTCTTCTCTATTGCCTAATAGGGTGGATTTTCTCCAGAAGATTCAATTTTGGCACACCTTAGACTATTGAATTACCCACAGATTGAAAAAGTGTTATTTGGGTATTACAACGAAAAAATTATAAAACGATTTTTTTTCTATCATTATTATTATTTCATTATTGTCGATTGCAAATAACTTATTAAAGATTCTAGGTAAATTACGTGTATATATGAATTTCTACATAAATTGAAGCCTAGGATCATGAATAATCAATTATAATGAAATAGTTAAACTTGCTTACTTGTTTTTATACCTTGTATTAATATCGTCATCAAAGAGTACCAACTCTAACAAATTGTGGAGGCAAAAACAGATTCACAATTTACTGAAACATTTATAAGTAATAGATATTATATGCAGCTATTTCATTTTTAGACGGCTAACGCTGCTTTATACTCAAAATTTTATTACACATGTTTTCTAATCCATAAATGAGAATGATATATGTATATGTTTTAGGCAACGTTTTATTATAAATTGCCAGTATATTAAACTTTCATTAATTTTTCTACAACACCAGTTTCTACATAAAGAAAGCTTTATTTGGCTGTGAAAAGCTTGTATTAAATAATATGCTATCAGCTTTTATTCATTTTCAAAATTCTCGGCAATTAATTTAATAATGATAACAATAATTATTAACATGTCCGCCTGATTATTAAAATATCAAAAATTGTATTTACATTAATTATTTATTTTATTTATTTATTTTTAATTTTTTTATATTTATTTTCAAGTGGTCTACTTTTTGCATGTGATAATAAAATTAATTTATTTATATGTATATTCTCACTTTTTTCTACTAAAACTAATCTTTAAAATATAATGAAAACAAGTAAAAATGTATAAAATATGTTTTCATATAATAATTCTACTTCTGCAACAAATCATAAATATTTAGAACAAGGGCAACAACAAACGCAACAACAGCAGTCGCAACAGCATCAACAGCAACAGCAGCAAAAATCTTCCCGCCGCACTACTTCCCTTCTAAATCTCTTCATGTCTAATTCCCAGGGTATGATAGTTAAACAAAATCGTGATTTATTACAAAAAAAAAGATTCATATTATAAAAAGTAAAATAGGATTTGAAAACAAAAAGTAATAAAAATATGATATTAGCTCTTTATGGTTAAATTAGATTTTATGTTTTTTTTAATAATCTCAAACTTAACATAAAACTCAAGGCATTTAACAATCTTAATTATTAGATTATATAAAATAAGATTTATACAGAAATAACACAATGAAACACAATTATCTTTCAGCAACATTTAATAACTTTTAAAATTAAAAACCATAAAGAGCTAATTCATTGTAGTTAATTATTATAAATAAAACAATCATACATATCGTTAATAAGATTCAACTTTTAAATATTACTTCTAATTTATTTAGTTATTTTTATCTATCTTCTCTTATTTAATTAGTTTTCATATTTTTCTTCCACTTTTTTAATTTACTGCTATATTTCTTCTGCTGTTTGCTTTTTGTCCTTTGTTTTATATTTATTTATATATAGATTCTATGCTTCTTACGCAGGATTTTTACAAATCTATTGTTGAAATGCTTTTCCACAATCTAAAGTAGGATTTACTCATACAAAATAATAATTGAAATAATAATTGTTGATTTATTTGTCTGGTTTATAAATGTCTGTTTGAAATAGTGTTTCAATGCTTTTTAATATTGTGGTCGTTTTAGCCTCTTAAGATGCGTGATTCAAATTATATATATGTTTTGTGATATTGTGCCGGATTAGCCTTGTTCTTTGTTCTATCAATTGATTGGAAAGTAATTTCAAATTAATCAACGTTTGGTGTAATATTGAAATTTTTTATAATAATAATGTTATTTGGGTGGTAAGATAAGAAAGCAAACATATTTGTGCTCCAAGACTTGTAAATTAATATATGTAACTGCAGAATACAAGAAACAATAAATATTTAGTGTATCTTGTCAAAACAATATTTAGTAAGAAGATCTATCATTTCTGTTGGAGAATAGAATCTCTTTGCTAAATGAATTATCTCAATATAATTTAAAGTAAAAACAATGAAAAAATCTTCATGTTAAAAGTAAATTTTTTTATAATAGACCGCATGAGTACTATGTTTCTTATATCTTCATAAATATAAAAAGTTTGATGTGATATGCAGAAAACGAAATAATTTATTCTCTCTCCAATCACAAATATATAAACCAATACTTTTAATTTTCTGTATGCCCGCTATATAGCTCAAGTGTGACAATATCATGCTGACTCAGATCATGCTGGTACTGAAGAGTAAGATACATTGAATTTCCTAGAAAGTACAGTCATACTATAATATGCAAATTAAGTAATTTGTCTTAAAAATATGATCTGTCTTACTACGGACGGAAAAATAAAGTGAATAACTGGATGAGCAGATCTTTTCAGTATGCGTGTCATTTATTTTTGGATCCTTAAACTTGGCCATTCTTGTCTACGCCATCATTTCAGCAGAGATTTGGTTGTTCTTGATGTCGCATTTCATAAACTCTAACGCAAAGGGCTTTCTTAACAGATTAGATTTCAGCCATTCAGGCTAGATATCCTGCATATCAAAAACTTCTCGCGATTATACTCGCAGATCTTGTCATTGCAGAGTTTCCAAGTTCCACAATGGTAATTTTTTGTTCTTTGCACAAGAGATCTTAATTTCAGATTTTACTTCTTAAGGATTTTCAAAATGTTTGCCCAGTTTGAGGGCCTTTCAGGTTGAGGGTGTATCAGTTCCGCAGTACCAACTTTTTCCATGAGCCTACGAATTAAATATTACTTTTCGTTCCTAACATTGGGCTGGCGTACACAGATCATTACGTCAACACTAAAAATCCGGTCTTTAGGAAGAGAGAAAGTTGTAACTTTTTAAACAAAATTTTTTAGGATGAAAATAACAGATACACAAAAGGTTCTTCTTACTCCTTACATTACCCATGCACACTCATTAATATTGCGTGTTAGAATAATAAAGTTACTCTCAATGATCAATATCTACCCCTGTATGCCGAGAGCATCATTAAAAATCTGTTTTTTTATTCCTGACATTATGATCTGTGTACGCTAGCTTATTCATTACGAATTTGCGATGGAATGAATGGACATATATTCCAAAATGCTATACAAACATCATTCATTCTTCTTTAGGGGCGCATTGGCGAGCACTGCGACCTATATCATTATTCTACTTTGCCCGAGACCGCCCTATTAAATATATTTCTAACTTCTCTCGTTTGCCTACAGAGATCATTGTTCCACCACGCAACCCTTCGGTTGGTACTTCGTGGTTTCGCAGGACAGCTACTTTCAAAGGCTGTCATGATATTTTTTTGCAGATTGGCAGAGACAAGGTCGGAATCGGCCTCAGTGATGGGATTCCTAACAACTTGGCTGACTCCTAACCTGAGGGCAGTGCGACGAGCATCCTAAAGCTTGGGATTTTTTTTACAAATTCTTGCTTTAACTAGCAGTTCGAATTGTAATATATAAATCCTACACAGTAGTGATATATCCGTAATGCTGGATTGACCCGTTCAGCTCATTCCCGCTGTCTACAAGTCCCCTTTTCGCGCACAATTAGGCAATAAATTCCTTTATAAATAGAACAACTTGACTGTGGAGCAATCTTTCGAATTTAATGTTTCCGAATTCCTACAACTTCCAAGAGTTGGAATCAGGCTTTATTGGATAAGAGATGCGCCTGGCGCATTTATCTTTCCATTTTGAAACCAATTGTGACGAAACTAACCCATAAGCATTTAATCTCGACAATAGTCACAGTGGCTGATTGAGAATATAAATTAGAGAAAAGTTATTTCTTTATGGTGTATGTTATTATTTACACTTGCCACCGAGATATGTATGTAACTGCGCATGGGAAACGTGATTTTAAACAAAACTTCCACTCAACGCCTATTTATTTTTTCTATTTTATAAGATATAAAATACCAACTAAACCTGTAAAGGTAGAAGCCCAATGAAAGCTGCGCTGATTTTGCCAGATTCTGAAGAGTGTGGAGAATGCCGGAAAAACGAGTCCTTCATAGGACCTGTTTTCATTGGTCCTTCATAGTTAACGTACTTACCAAATATAATATTATGATGTTTTGTCTTATTACCCCGTATTATCCTGTAATATTCTCAATTCGTTTTTCGTTATTTAGAGGTGTTGTTTGTAATCCTGCTTCGCCATTAGTGAATGTGAACAATGATCGAAGATTGTTAGAATTAGTTAATGGATTGCCATCAAATGTCTTTAATAAGTGCTTTTCTGTGTTGTAGGTTCCCTTACCTTATTCTTCAGTCCTCAAGATTTTAATTATCCTTGATTGCCAAAAAAATATATTTTCTCCCGTGGCTCATTTGGTATGTTTAATTTTTACCTACTATATATATATATATCGATTGGTCAATTATCACTTGGCTCTTATTGTAAATTTAACCAACCAATATTTAAATTCACTGAATACAAATAAATCAACAATTACAAAATTTAGACAATAAACTGCACATACACATTAAAATGAATAAATTCCACCCTTTTCCTATCTGCAAAATACACACATTTTTATTTATATATTAAGTGGTTTTTTTTAACTTAACTTATCTTTTTCACACAAACACTGGTTTGGCTTTCTCTATAAAATAATAATTCTTCCCTGCATATTTTCTTTAATTTCCACTATAAAATTGTTTTATATAACAAAAAATTATCTTTTTTATAAATTAATAAAAAAAAGTGTCTTTAGTTTTGATTGGGAAAAAAATATATGAAAATGAAATACCTGAACAAAAAAAATGAAAAACAGAAAAAACACAAAAATTTCGTAAAAATATATTTTGCAGGAAGTCGAGAAAGTCGTGATACACCTTCTGTAGAAGCATTGTCCGCTCCAACGAGCCCCAGTGAACAAGCTTCAACTCAAAATTCACATATAGGAAGGAATCCTTTATTAAGAGGATCAAAATGTAATTTTCGTTTGTTTTATTATCTTTCGATAATTATTTTTTTATTTATAATTATTGATTTATTTTCTTAAATAAGTTTCGTTAGATTTTGATGTGAATTAATTTTTTTTTATTGGTTATTGGATAATGATTTTTGATGGCCTTGATTGAGTTTTGATTCTTTTCAAATTTTCCCCATTTATTTTCCTTTATTTGGTTCGGACTTTAATAAATAATTTTTATTTAATTTCGAATTGGGTGTATAATTATCATAGTTTTTTATATGTATAGTTAGTTAATTGTCGTTTTATAGCACCATTTTTAGTTGCAAATTTAGATAGTAGTTGATGCACAATTAAGAAATGAAAGAGATTTTCCTTTTATAATAATTTGCTTGATTTTATATTTCGTAGATAATGATTTAAGTATAAAATTTCAAACTTGAAGGAATCTATTTATTTATTTTCTTACTGGTGTTTTTAAAACAAATTTTAAATCCCATAGTAAAATATTTCCTATCCTAGAAGTAGTATTCGACATAGTAGCACATTTTACATATATGTAATTACAAGCCGGGCGTGTACCATTCCTAAATGAAAAATTTAATCAAGGTCTGATCATTTAGGGCTTTCATTACCAAACTGGTAGGTGCACCAATAGCGGATTTCAGGTCGATGAATACAGTGCCAGAGCCCGTTCGAATAATCGATCAGCCGGGTTCCAAACATGGTTGATTAAAAATGCTTATATCCTCAAGTTCAGCGCGTTGGCAGACCGAAAATAGTCTGGATTTTGTCCTAAGGGGCCTTATGGCTCTTGTTAACGTAGGCCCTCATTAAATTTCCATTGGTGCGTACCAGTATAAAATGCTTGAAAGACATTAGCTACAGTGCCCAAGTTGAACCCTCTACTTTATCTCACAACCAAACCTTCCTCTGCCTTAAGGCCCGGCATAAGCGCATATGTAAAAACATCAAAAAATTTCGAAAGTCAGCATTATGTCAATCAAAACTTATTACCGCCTATAACATAAGCGACAAAGTTGATGTAAAATCTGCGCTGTGAAATGAAAATTAATTTTGATTTATATATATGTATATATGTAGATATTTTTATTTCTCCATACATGAACGAAAATCACTTGCTCTAAAATAAACAGCAATAAATATAACTTGCTTTTCCTAATGTTGCCATGTCACGTTCAACCCAAGTCGCATCATTATGTTTAACGAATGTTTAACGAAAGCTTTTATGCCGTGTTATGTCAACCGTAGCCACCTTCATAACAAGTTCTGGTTCCGAACTTGACATAAGCACTTGGCATATGCGCTTATGCCATGCATAGTTGGGCCTTTAAACATCCGATGCATACCATTCGAGTCCACATTGTATCTAGGGGATTTTGGTATCATTGTATCTAGAGGAAACCCTGTTATCGACTTTCTTGTATGTTCGCAAAAAGAGGCCTTAAGTTTGAAATCCTCGTGGGTATGCAATAATAACATTCACGCTTGAAGAATCTCTTTTATGAAAATGACAAATGTAGACTGCCGGCTGGAGGCAATCGTCCAGCTGGCCATTCGTTCTTAGCCTCAGCGCAACGCTTTTGGCGGATTTTGTTTGCTTCAATATGGAGTGATATCAAGTTGTTCAGATCCTCACGTGGGTAGATGGAGAACCTTACAAGCAAATGTCTCACATTTATGTGGTCCTGCGGCAGGGCTCTGTGTCTACATGGGGCTACAACCATGAACCATGATATATACGTCACCATTATTAAGGTAATAATAACATACCGATCATCAGCGCGGTGGCACAGAACCAAGTTTAACGACTTTGCTAAAAATTGAAGCAAGATTCAAAGAATCTCCAGCCTTTCCAACAACCCGGCTGGACTAGTTTTCTCGTCACGTTTTCTCCGCACGCTCGTAAAGTTATCAGGCCCGAAATAGGGTAGCTGTCTATAAACATACTGTAGATGTTGTTACGATTCGGTAGTAGTATAGCTACAGGGTACCATGCCACTTTTGGGTTTGTGTCTTGGCTAAATCTTTTTTGTTGGTGCCATGACGTCCTTGGCCTCGAGGCATTTCGTTAACTTAACCGGTAAATAATAGTGTATCAAAGTTCCGCTTAAGTCGGGTGTGTGAGTCGGTCACCAAGATTCGCTTGTTTCAGGAGGTATAAAGGAGTATCCACACACATCAGGGACGTGCCCGGGACGTTCGATTTTTGCTCCGGCCGGACACGGACATGTGTGAACGAGTGCGAATAAAATGTACGCACGGATATTTTTTGAACCCCTGGCGGAACACTAATATGTGTGGATGCTCCTTTCCTCGTTCACACATGTCCGTGTCCCGGCAGGGGCTCGTTCACACATGGCCCTGTGACGTCCCGGGCACGGCCCTGATGTGTGTGGATACTCCTTAACACTCCGGCGAGGCTGTCTCCTGCTAAACTTGACTGTTCCTTTTCTTGCTCAGTCGGCTGTTATCGAGGACAACGATTTTGCGAAATCGAAGCTCGTTACAAAAAAAATTGTTTTGAAATTTCAATTAGTGGGCTTCGTGCAAATTTCTTCTGTTTGGTGTGAACTCCTACAACATCCAGGAGTTCAAACGCAAAGTCCATCGCCTCGTCCTTTAGCACCCTTCAGATTCTTAATAAGCTATCCTGTCCTCTATTCCTTCCTTCGAACCAAGCTTACTGCTAGAATTAAGACTGGAGTTTTACTGAAAGAAACAGAAGACCCAACCAAAGTATCCTTCGCTTTTGGTAAGTCTAGTCTTAGCTAATTTCTCTAGATATCTCCAAGGCTCTTGATAGAAAATGTACCCTGCTCTGCTTGCTAACTTTTGTCTCAGTTTTAAAGAACTCTGGCTTTTCGCCGTTCAATCTACGTATACTGTTTGGCGATAAATCTGAATCCCACCTCGTCTCTAGCGCTGTCCTCCAGGGGTCTAATCCATCACTTGTTCTATTTCTAATCTTTATAAATGATCTGCTCTTAGTCCCCTTCAAGGGCCCAGATTACTATACAAAAGTCCCATCGCCTAGGATTTCTTAAAAGATGCATTCCCTCCTTGAACTAATCGCCGGATTTGTAAAATTGTAACCTTAATCTACTGCTATTATGTCCAATTATTGTTTGCAAAGTACTTTCAATTACTTAATAAAATTATATTTGAAAGGTCGACGACGCAAATTCTTAAGTTACAGCTCTAAAAGTGAAAGTTTTGAAAATAAGAGAGAGTAATTGCTTATTTTATGATTAGAAGTTGGGTAATTCTTTCAAGCTTCCGATATGCATTGGCGGATATCGTCAAATACAAATTGAGATTTACAGCAAACTATTTAAAAATTGGTTATCCATACGATAACCTAAAATAACGCCGTCTTCTCGAAATTGCTGCCATGTAAACTTATGACGCAATTTGAATGCACAAGTCGTAAATTAATAATTCTCTTAAATATGATTATGTACATATGTTTTCTTTTTAAAAATTTCAACTAATTTTTGTGCAATATAAAAAGGAAATCCTCTTTCATAGTAGTAAGAATTAAAATTAACATAATTTTATTTTTTTTAAATTAACAATAAATATTTTTTTTATACTTAGTAATTATTTTGCGTGGAGCACAAATCTGTAAAAAACAAATTATAAATTACAAAAACAGTAGTAAGTGTAAATGTGTTCTCAATGTTGTCGCTTTATTTATGTTATTTGTTTGCTTTTTTCAAACTTAATTTTATTTATTATGAAAAAAAAGAAACATTTTTCTTTTTTAAAATTTATTATTTCTATTTTTTTTAAAGAGATACAAAATTTAATTTTCTTTTGTTATTTATTTTTTTTATCCCATTTAAACTTCCCCTCCCCTCAACACCTCAAGAAAGTGGGCGGGAAGGTTTTTACCTTTTGTTTATAATGAATTTACCAAAAAAAAGCTATCGATTTTGTTTTTATATTTACAAATTTAAAAAAGAATTTCTTTTTATTTAATCAAATTAACACATATTTTTTTTTAAATTAATTATTATACCTATATACATATACAACACTTGACTACGATTTAAAAAAAAACTTGTTCGATGCACACTAACGGTGTGAAGTGCTGCGAAAATGCCTGTATTTTTTCAGTTTTTGTTTTATTTTTTCTTAATGCAAAAAATGCCTTTTATAATATTAAAATATTAGTTTTTGATTAATATTGTTGCCTTTCGTTTTTTTTTTAGTTTTTACTTTTTATTTGTTAGTAAAATTTTTAAATAATCTTGTATTTTTGTTATTGTTTTTTACTGACTCCTTTTTATGCGTTTTCACTAGACCTATTTTTTTTTATAAATTGAAAGTCTGTTGGGTTGCGGTTTTCTAAATAATTTTTTTTTATATAATATTTATGATTTATACATTTGCAAAAAAAAATATAAAAATTTTCAAGGTAGGTTTTGTGTTGTTACTTTTAGTTACGCTTTTATTACAGATATTTTTGTTTATATTATTTGTTTTTTTTTCATTTATATTTTCGTCTTTGTTTCTTTCGAAATAATATGCATATATATTTGAATTTTGAGATTCTGAATGAATTTTGAAATTTTTTATTGTTATTTTTATTTATATTTTAGCGAATATTATTTACGTTATTAATTAAAATTACAATATAATTACTTCTTTTAGTTATATAGACTTAGTTATATAGTTTTTATTAAGAAAATTTTGATAGTTATAAGTGTCATGAATTACCTTTTTTAAAATATTTATGCTGTGATTTAAGGACTGATTTTAAAATCACTATTATTCGCTTCAGTGATGTTTATTCCATTATTTTCTTGATACAGTGTCTGTGTGATGTCCTTTCTTTAATACCATTCATTGAAATTTCGTAATCATAAAATTACATCGGTTTAATATAGATTCCTAGAACTTTAGGATTTAAATGAAGAGAATAGAAATGTTTTTTATGATAATTTTTTGGGACTGGCTGATTATTGAATATAAACCAACTAAAAAACTCAGGGTCGAATTTTTAAGTCTCTCTTGACATGAGTACCGAAGGATTATGCGTTTTTTAATCAATATGCACCAGAAGGAACTGCTGCTATATCTTTAAAATATGAATACCTAAAAGTATAAAAGTTTCTCCACATAGCTTATATAAATAGCAGACAACTCACCTCTTTTAGCATTCTCGCCCTTCTTCAAAATGTTTCCTGGTTTGTTTTCTTTCATATTTCCTGTAAGGCTAAGATTATTCTGGATGCAAGCTCTGACGAATTGGTCAGAACAATCAAAGTACGTAAATGAAATGCTATGAGAACGTACACACGTACACGTCAGAATTTATTCATCTTTCAAACAATATTGTTTTTTCGCATGCGTTCTGACGATGAGCCCAATTGTTCTGTCTTCATGAGCGCCATGTACAGTTCGACAGACTCCGATTTCGCTCTTTACTGTCATGGACATCGAATTGAAAGTTTACAATTATTCTGTTTTTACTGCACTGAAACTGAACTTCCCCTACTGGACTAATGAAATAATTTTTAAAGGCTTCGCTGCTTTCACTTGCGTTTCTACTGTAATGATTATACTGCCATGAAATCTGCACATTTTCCATGAGTAGAGTTTCCATTGGAATTTCAAGTGAAGAAAGACCTTCCTTCTCGATGATTATGTTATGCAATAAGCAAAGGCATTTAACTAGAATGTCTGGTGTTCCCGGATACATTTGCAATTCAGTTTTTAAACACATTTAACTCTTGACAATCTGTAATTAAAAATACGTTTTTCCTGAGAAAGTTTAATCTTGAATATGACTTCAATCAATGTGTCTTTAGAAGATAGTTATTATCACCCAACACTGGAAAAGGAATTAAAATATCGGTAAACGGAATATTTTGAAAAATATTCGAAAAAGTTTCTCGATTGCTTTCCTTCTCGTAAGCCCCGACTGTAACAACAATGAACTTATAATTTGCATCAGCTATTCCTTGCAATACTACAGAAAAATATCGTTTATAATTGAAAAACATGGCCGCTGTTTTTTAAAGATATTTGATACGAAGAAGTTTTCCGTCTATGCAGCCAATGCAGTTAGGAAAATTCCATTTTATGTAGGAATCACTTGCGATGGTTTTTCATTAATCTATGGTAGATAAAGGCATATGTTTCTTGCAGAAGCATCCCATACAGCTTGACATGGTTTGTGAACTATAATTCGTACAGCACAGGGTGAAATTCTGTAGAAGAAATTTAGTGCTCGAAATGACATCGCAGTTGACAAAAATCTTGAATAAAAGCTATTGGTAAAAATCCACTGTCTTTCATCTTCGCTGGGAGGGGTAGACATAGAGATATTCAGAACGTACGGCACCGTGTAACCAGTACGTTCTGACGAACATTTTTAACATCATTTGACTATTTCGATTTCGTCAGTAATTTCGATTTCGTTACAGAACCAGTGTCACCTTAGCCTAAGTCTTTCTAATGCGCTAATGCTAAACCATAGAAGTTCATAATGGATTCGATGATTCATCCCCTTCCTTTTTACTACCAGAGTTTGTTAAACACAAGCTAAAACTATATTTATGGCATTTAATTTTATATCGTTTTATATCGTAGGTATGTTACAGGTTAGGAAAGGTGTAGGCCGACTGGAGATTGAATCAGCGCATTGTCGCACTATTTTAGCCCATTTTGAAGTTTTTCATAAAAAAATAACAATGAGTGCAAGGCATTGATCAAACAGATCCACGTCATTCCCATATTTATTTGAAGTAAGCAATCTTCTTCTTCCATGGCTCTGCATCCCAGAAACTCGAGCCTTTAACTTCTTCAATTTCTTCCTCCAGACGTCTCTCTGCTCCGCAGCTTGCTTCGAGTCTTTTATGTTGAGGAATTTTGCTGCATCAACCTTAACACCGTCTTCTCATCTTGGCCGTGGTTTGCCGTCTGGTCTTTTCCCATCTGGTAGTAGATTCAGGGCTTTTTTCGTCATCCTTGAGTCTTTGAACATGACCCGCCCAACGAAAACCCAGAAGCTCGTCATTAAATTCGTGTTTGTAGCCTGCGTGGTCTTTATTAACTGGGCCGTATATCCTTCGGAGAAGTCCTCTCAAATATATCAATCTTATCTGTAGATTTTTGGGAAAGTTGATACAAGTCAATTTTGTACTCCCAGCGTTTTCGGAGGGTCTGCTTTGCTGAAAATAGTTGGTCCATTGTCGACCCATTACTACTAAATCCAGCTTGGTATTCACTAATTGCTGCTTCAGCATAGGGTTCCAGCCGGGATTTAATTATGTTTGCCATTAGTACTGTGCTTAAAAGAGATGTGCCTCTATAGTTTGCAGAGATGAATGTGTCATCTTTCTTGTGAATTGGTAGCTCTCAATCTTCGGCTATTTTATCGTTTCTCCATATGAATGGTTTTCAATGATCTGATTCATCTTGTCTTTTAAAGAGACTTCTTTGCTTAAGTTAAAGCCTTTTTGATTAAAATGTACTATGCTTTAGAAATTTTTTCAGAATTTAATATTAAGTCTCTGTGATGTGACATGGCGAAATATTTGAATAATATTGGGTTCATCAACTTCAGTTTTTGCACTCAAAATTTCAAATTGCCTTGTACTTTTGTCCGTTGAAGGCTTGCAACTATTATAAAATTTCGTTTGTCGTTCTTAAAAACCCCTTTCAAGGAGAATATTTATCCGTATTTATCTTAAGCAAAGAAATTTACTAGCATTCCAGAGTTAACGTGCAATTTTCACTATACATATATGCACTGGCTTTTGCGCTTCAGTTTGGTAATTTTCATTCTGATTACATTGATGAAATGGTATTCTCAAATTAGTATCATGTTAGACATCACTATATGATTACATTCAAAGGGAATTGTGCTTTATCATATCGTCATTTTAAATTGCATGTGTCACACTTCCACAAAACATCATGATACATTTGGTTTATGGAATAAAGTTTATACTTCTAATTCAAAATTTTATTTTTCGGTGTCAGCTTCAAATTCTGCTTGCGGAAAATCCTTCAAAATTTTATTTCGTTTGAGGAAATACTTTTAAAAAAATATTTATTCATCCCATTTTTATTGTGTTACTGTACACGAAAATTTTAAAGTTCATTCAGTTTCTTTCTCCACAAAAGCATACAACAACAAAAAATGTTATCATTAGTGTATATTTTCATGTTTTGTTTTATTAATACAGTTTCAGGGATTCTTCGTAGCCGAAGAGATAAGGCTAAAACGAAAAAATCCAAGAAAAAGAAAGATGCAGAAACATCCAGCAATAAAGAGGAAAAGGTCGTTGTGTAAGTGAAATTTATGCATTTTTAATATCAAAATTTTTATATATTTAATTTTTTTATAGAGAGGAAAAAGAGGAACCACCAAAACCCGAAACAAGCCCTGTGCAGTCATCAGCAGCATCCACACAAAATTCTGCCGGTGTTGCGCCAACAGCAACACCGGAAGTTGATGAGGATGGATACAGTATTCAACCACCTAAAGAAACTGCTTGGGAAGATACACATGAAAAGGGTTAGAAAGCAAAATAATAATTTAATTGTCTAATTTTTTTCAAGAAATTTCAAACAACAAAATTGTTTTCTTTCAGGAAGTTTTTACTCAAGTTCAGATTCTGATTCTGATAATGATAAGCCAGATAGAAAAATTCATGTTGAAATTAAGCCATTGAATAATGGTTCAGCGCCAATTTCAGCAAGTGTTGATGAATTGAGAGCAACTGTTGGTAACATTTCATTGTCGCCTATTGGAGCTCTTTCTGTGAGTTTTATTTTTTGAGAATACATTTTTTTTAATGTTATAAAAAGAAGTTGAATAGATCGAAATGGAGTAATGTAATAATATTGAAATTTTACGGGGTATACTTTGAAGTTATCATTGATAAACGATATTCGCTTCATTGTGTTCTATTTTGTATTTATTTTGGCATTGTAGTTATAACATTTAAGATTCGCTTCTCGATTAAATAATATCTAGCTTATGTGAGAAGTATCCTATAATGATTAATCACGTTTATCATTCCGTAAATAACTTATTCGCAACTTGTTGTATTTGCTAAAGATTACTTTTTCAAGTAAAAAACTAATAATAAATTCATTAGTACTGCCCACTCGGCTCGTAACCACTGCCTGCAGTCCATTCGTACATAAACACGACTGTGGAACATTCTTACGCAGACTGTGTTTCCGAACTCCGTCTAAAGTTAAAAAAACCCAAAGAATTTTCTGTCAACTTTCGTAATAATCGATGTAAAAAAACATTAATCAAAGATCAGCTTCTTTTTATAATAAATTTAGATTTAATTTTATTTTAATTTAAAAATATATAAAAACTCATTTAATGTTTCCATTTCATGTATAAAATTAACTTCATCCTGTGTTCTTTTGTCGTCATCTGTGCGCTTACCTACCATATTTGTATGTGCTTTGTATCCTGCTTCATTTATTGGGTTTCATGGTTGGAATTTAAAACTAACATAACAACTTTAAAATAAAAAAAAAATACTTTTGTGTTTGTCTTCCTCCACTTTATATAAAATTATTTCTCTTATTTTATCATACTAAAAATCATCCTCATGAACATGAACTATCGCTATAAACATATGTTACTTAAGTAGCATCGTCGAGGATCAAATTCAGAAAATAATGAAATTCATATGAAAAGATCAAAATCTGTTTCGCAACAACTTGGTGATAAGCCTAGTAATGACTTACTAGGATTACATTTATTTCAACAGCAAAGCCAACATCTACAATCAAGTGGAATGGGAAGTCACTCGAATAGTGTTTCTCAGCAGCAGAGTCCTGGAGCATCAAATGCCTCAACTCCAACGACTGTTCATCCGTATGCTCCATTACAAAGTCCAACATTATCAGTATCAAATAATTCTAGGTATTTATGATTAAGAAATCCTTAAACAGCAATTTTAATTGTAAAAATTTTCATTCAGGTATGCAGACTTAGGTGATATCTTTTCCGAAATTGGAGAAATTAGCTCATCAGCTCCTGCTTCTGCGACACTGTCCAAGCCGAGTAGTAGACAAATACCTACACCGACATCTGCGAATAGTATAGCATTGCCAAGACCACCGTCAAGGCGTTCCGAAACAGCCATAAGAGGAAGAATCAGTCCCTCATCAATATCTAGAGCTGATAGTGTAGGCAGTATGGAATTCCGTACAGCTGTTGGTATTGGATCATCGAGAGGACCATCACCGCTTACAATTGGAATGTCTGATACCATTCCTCTAGCGGTTGCCTTTCATGAGATAATACACGCGTATTTCAGGTATTTAAATCACAATAGAAACAATTCAACATTTTTATTACAATCATCCAGGGGTAGCGATGAATCAAGATGCCAGGTAAAAATGTCTGGCGATATGATGTTGTCGTTTCCTGCCGGCATTGTCGGTGTATTAGCCAATAATCCAAGCCCTGCCAAATTGGGTTTCCGTATTAAAAATGTTCATAGTTTGGAAAACGTTACACCAAATAAACAATTAGTTCAAATGTAAGTAAGAATTAAAAAAAAAGAAAAGATTTGCACAAAATTTATAAAAATTTTTTCAAATAAATTATTTTTTTTTATTTACAGTGATAAATTACAATCCACTAGTTTTAGTACTATGATAGAATTTAATATGTCTGCATTAACAGCTTTATTGCGTCGTCAATCCGAACAAAATCCGAATGCATCATATTTTAATGTTGATATACTTAAGTACCAAGTACGATCGAAACCTGGAGCTTCATCGTGCCCATTTCAATTAGTTAGTTATTGGAAATGCGAGCCAACACATACAGCATTAAAAGTTGATTATAAGTACAATAGCCATGCAATGGCATCACCTTCACCACTTTTAAATGTAACTATATCAGTTCCTGTTGATGGTGGTGTTAGAAATGTCCAATCAAAACCACATTCTGCCTGGTAAGTTTTAAAGATAATTTATGTTTGTGATTTTTTGGATGGTTTTAACACGTTCAAAAATATTTTTCTATATGAGTTTCATATTATTTTAAAGTTTGCTGAGATATGCATGGGCGTTGAATTTTCTCATTACTTTTTTCGAAATTTGCTCCATCTTCAACCCTTTGAGGCTTCGTAGGAGGCTTCGGTTTCCGTACTCGGACACCAGGCAGGCAGGCATTTCATTCAAATAACTCTACACAGCGCACACGTTCTTAAATTTTTTCGTTCGGAAACCATTCCTGATATTCGGTTCGAAAGCCATAATTTTTGGTTGGGATAACGTTGAGGATATCCATATGTCCTTTCGCTGTACAGGACCAGTTCAATGAGATTTGAAGTCTCAAGACACTTGTGGCAGCAGATTTCCATACGGAGATGTGCAATGGAAACAATCCAATGATTACCTCCATCCAACTGTGGGACAGTTGCACAGAGCTCCAGTAATGGAGAGGCAAGCAAGCCGTTGCAGTCTGCTGAACTTGAGTTTTTGGACCACCAAACTATAGCGGCATAACTGACAACAGGTTTAACAATCGTGTTGTACATCCAGTAAATCATTTGTAGATATTGTAATAGCCCATGTTTTACCGAAAAACCTTTTACAACCCCATACAAGCCCTAGTGACTACTAATATCGTAGTTCTGTTCCAGTTCAGTCTCTTATCAAGCAGAATATACCCCTTATGGTGCTAAAACAATGTACCTCACTTCTTCGTCGAAATAACTGCAAAACTTCCTTTTATCGAAGTAAACGAACGTCCGAGCATATATTTTACATGTAAGATACGTCATCAACTTGTAATCAGAATGACAATGTTTACTCGAACATTGGGGTTCGGCTTAGCAGGGATTTTCACGTTTATCCTTTATTTTAATTTTGCATTAATAATACTCGTTCATTGAATGTGTAATATTTTTCCAATAAGCACATTAATCAAGCAACTGCAAATATAACCTGTTTTAATAATATAAGTTTTAAAATACATAAAATATATTCTTTTAAGGCTTGGTGAATCAAATAAGCTAGTCTGGAATTTCACTGATATATCACAGCACTCTGAAGGCGGTGGTGTAGGAACATTACGAGCAAGACTAGAAGTCAATAGTGGTCCGTCAACACCTGCAACATTAAGCACACAATTCAACTGTGAGGGAACAACTTTATCAGGAATTGAATTTGAACTAGCTGGTACTGGTTACAGGCTTTCCTTAGTTAAACGCAGATTTGTATCAGGTATTTACAATTTAATACAAAAAAATATCTTTTAATTTACTAAAAATGATAATAAATTTATTACTTTTAAGGCAAGTATATTTGTGAGGGAGATGGCGTCCGTAGTACAGCAACTCCTACACCACCGTCAGTAGGATCATGTAGTCCATATTCAGCAAAATCGGGATAACGATTCAAATATTAATTAAACATTTTTTTATTATTATTATAAAAAAATCACTTCTCTTCCATTCAATGTCTTTGAATCTTTTCCTAGAAAAACATGTAAGTGTTGAGACTTTTCATCTTTATTATTCAAATAAAATTAAAATTGAAGAAAACAAAAACAAACGATTTATATATTTAAAAAAAAACAAAACAAAATGAATTCGTATCTTAACTAAAAGCGCGTTTTACAGAGCCTAAATGAAACTATAAATATACACATTACCTACATACTAAATAAAAAAAACATAAAAACAAAACTATTAGTCCTTTAAATGTAAATTAATTGTAAGAAACATTTTTTTCTTATAAAATTGAATTTATTATATAAATAAAATAAAAAAAACAAGAAAACTTTAAGCTTTGCACGAAGTTGCCTTCTTAACTTGACTGAATTTCATTAAGTTTAAAGAAAACACATAAATAGAGTTGAGAAAATTTTTAATATAATAATAATAAAATTGAAATGAAGGAAAGACTTTGCTTTTTCATATATCACACGTAATGTTTTGTCAATTAAAAGCGGAAAAACAAAAATGAATTGAATATGGAAACCATTTTTTAGCTGCTTTTTATAATTGGAATTAATTAAAATAAAAGCAAAATTAAAAAAAAAACATTTAAACGCCCTTCAACCTAGAGTATAAATATCGACTTTCGTAATTTTAAATCGAAAATTTGTGATTGTATTTTTTTTTTTGAAATTTTAGCAATTCTTTTTATTTAGTAACAAATTATTAAAAGTGCGTTAATCTTGTGTAATAAGAAATGAACGAATTTTGTAATATAAATATTTTTTAATATTTTATTTTACTATAAAATTTTTTTAAAGATTTTTCTTCCACCACATAAAATAAGCATTAAGATTTCGTTTAGTGAATTTGTTATAAACAATAAGGCGCGTTGTTTAAGACTTTTTTTTAACTAGATTTCAAAATATTCGAATATGTATAACAAAATATAAATTTTATATGGTGAAATGACGCTGTTTTTAAATCATTTATTGCTGCAATAATTAGATTCTATAATGACAATGTCAATATCGCAAAGTTTGTAATTTCCTTTTATTGGCAATTTTTGTATTATATTAAACAAGCCGCTTTGAATCATCATTTTTATTTTGTTCATAAGAAAAATCATTCATAATTTTATGGTTATTACTATTCGAACATATTTTTCATTTTTCTAACAATGCAAAGTATAGTAGAGACGATATGTTAGATTGAGAATGACCTGAGGTGCGTTTAAACTATACGAGTTTTCTCTGGCACTCGGAGCCATTGTACTGGAACATTGTTTAGTGCTTCACTGACACTTTTTTAACAGAGCTCTGTAACTTCAGTGGAGAAAAATCTCTATCCCATGACGTCACGCGCAAAGTGCCTGCTAAGAGTGATGCGGTGAAATGTGCGCACAGTGTTGTAGAATGACGTCAAATAGAAATTTTTTTGGTAGAACCTCTCTATTGCGAGTTGCTGAAACGAGCTACTGGTAATAGAAATGGATGGTGTCTATTTGAGACGAAATTTCAGAAAAAAGTAACAAGTAAAATATTTGGTTAAATGGCGACAGAAAAAGTTAAAATTGCTGCTGATGAAGAAGAAAAAAGACCGAAAAGAAGGCATATATCGGTCCGCGAATAGATTGCTAAACGAGAAACTGAATGTTGTTATAATAAAGTGTTGAAAGAATTACGAAATGGAGATGAGTTCTGTTACAAAAATTTCATATGGGTGTCAGCCAGCGATTTTACTATTTTTTGAAACTAATTACACCTCTATATCGAAGGGAAGAAGACACCCACTTAAGGGATCCCATAAGTGCTACAGAACGTTTGGCATTGACCTTACGATTTTTAGCACGTAACATTACGCTTTTTCAAATGTGTAGAGTAGTACATGTTCGTATCAGAGCTCTCTCCAACCATAAGGCCTGTTTAGACGGTTGTTCCCAAACATTGTGGTTGAAGGAAAAGTGGGATGGAATCTCAACTACAGCCCCATAGGTAAATAGTAAAATAGCGTTAAAACTGATTTCACTTGCTCTTTCGATCCTAACCTTTGATGCCGCCTGATCTTACAGCCACAATCATACTTGAATTTTCACGTTTTTTCAAAGAAATGTCCTTACCAACTGACTTAATGAGAGCTCTACTTTAACAAATAAAATATATCAAATAAAATGAAATTTCGTTTTCAGGTGTCTAGAACCAGCTGTGGTTCTAGAACTTCGCTCAATTTGTTCGCTCATTTTCCAATTTAAAATCGTTTACTTACTTGGACGTATCTACAACCGGGATCCGGTCTAGGGGTGGTATTACGTAAGTTGTTTCAATCGACCTCTTCATACAAAAATTCAAGATTTTTGTATGAAGAGGTCCATTAAAACAACTTACGTAATACCACCCCTGGCCTCTCGCAACTGTTTTCTCCTCTAAGCCGATGTCATCCAGTTTGGCATCTCTAAGCTCTGAGCATCCTGGTCTACGTCATCCTTCCAGTGGATTGGGCTGCCGTGCCGCACCGCGAGGGATAGAAAAAAAGTTGAAATAAATCTACCCTGCGATTTTTGGACGCTATAATTAAGAGAAAAATCGTAGGAATTCAATGAATGTGTTTTGGAAAAAATCGGTCCAGGAGAACAGGTGGAAAAAAGCTAATAATAGTAGCGAAAACACGGTTTTCAACGTTTTAGGTGCGAAAAAATTTTGTTTTTGGAAAACAAAAAATAGTACGTAATAGCGCTTAAAAAGACGAAAATTATGCGTTTTGGACAATTGAAATCGGTCAAAAGGTTTTTGCACAAAAAAATAAAAACCGCGAAATATGGCAATTTTTTGACATTTAATTACAGCGACTGTAATTATCGTAGAACCTTGTTTCAGGGCTGAAATTGTGGCTTCTATTAGTGCCTACCTACAATGAAAATGTCATGCAAAAATAATTATAACTTTTCGCGTAAATCTCAAAAATGTAAAAACAGCCGTTTCAGGAAAAAAGTTTGAACAACGCCCACGGTGGTGCTAGAGTTCTTTTGAAAAGCCCTATTTATTCTCGAAGAGTTACTCTACCAACCCATTTTCATGAAAAGTTGGTGAGGTTCGATTTAATACCTCATAAACGCGTCTGAAAACAGGCACTTTTCTTGATTTTCAGAAAAAACACCTTTGGGCGAAGGGGAAGTGGAATATGGTGTGGATTTCTATTCAGTAGATTTCGAGAAATCAAAATTTTTTCCTGTCAGGCATATATGAAAACGCTCGAAAATTTCCATCGCAGGAAGCTCGGCCGGCAAAAAGCTTGCCCACACCATATTACTGTATGGTACACCATGTTTACTGCACTGGCTCCATCGCTGGGAATAGCCACTGCAATAACTGGCAAATAACTCGTATAGTTTAAACGCACCAAGGCCTAATGCGCAAAAAGCGCCAGAGTCTTTATAGCGTTGCATGTGCTTGGGACTTTGCTACCCCTAGCTTTACGGGCACCACGCGGGTTTACTTCACCAGCCAAATTCATTACTACGACAAAACGCTTACTTCGGCAATCGAATAGGAGACGGCTCCCATCGTTACTCGATTCGAAAGTTGCCTAAAATTTGTGTGTATTGTTACTAAGCTGATAGGAAAATTCCGATTATGAGGTTTTAAGAAAAACTCGTGTGCAGTTTTTGTGATAAGTTTATTAGTGTTGGGTAGGACACGATTATAAAATGGGTTTGTAAGAGGTGCCTTATTTCTCTTTTGAGCCAGTATAACGTATCACTTCAAATGAGGCGAGGTGCCATTGCAATTAAAACAAGCAAATTAAAGAAAGAAAGAAAATAAATAACAATGAAGAGCTTTTTTACGAATTTGATTCTAATATGCATTAAACTGCTTCAGAGTAAGAAACCAATGCCTCCACAATATTTTACAATCACAATCGCACGTCTCCTCATAAGTTGGTGGGTGGGAATTTTTCTACTCCAAAAGAAGTAAAAGAGAAGAAACCCATGTCTCACCAATACGTACCTATTTACAATTGCATCTCGCCTTTCTTCATGTGTGTTAAAAATCGAAAATCAAGAATGAATTTATCTCGATACACACTCATATTAAAAGTAGTAGAACATTATTCTTGAACCAGGACATTTAAAAAAATTGAGGTCTCAATACAATTTTTCATCGTGTAAGGGACAAATGTACTACCTCGTGTAAGTCCGGCTCAACTCTAAAGTTTATACCTGCAGTTTAATCTTTAAGGATGACTTTCAAGCACCGAGATATTGTTCCATATGGCTTGGTTGCTATAGATATCTCCAAGGCTTCCGATAGAGCATAGTACTCTGTTAGCTAAACTCAAAGCTATTGGACTCATTTCTACAGAATTGGAGTGAAAGTCAAATCCATACCCCACCCCATCTCTTTAAAAATGACCTACTCTCAATCACTTCCAACCCACTTTACAACTTTGCTGAACTCTGCGAAAAGTGGAGTTGAAAGATTAATGCAATCCTGTATTAATTTCAAAATTTTTTTAATGTTCTGCTTTTTTTTCTTATCTGGCATGAGGTATGAGAGCTGTGGAGGGCAGCCTAGTATTTATACCACCTACCCAAGTTTCTTGCGATCAAATGAATCATAAACTTTTTTTAAATCCTAAATACTAAAATTATTTTCCCCAAGCTTTTTCCATCATTTCACGTAATCCAAAGATATGAGTGCTCGTGTTAGCGCGAAAATCCCACCAGAACACATCAATAATAATTTCATTCGCATATAAGTTTACGTTGTATTACTTTTAAGTACATTTTGTGGCTGGGGTTGATTGATCCTATACCTTTCTTTCTTATTATAAACTGGCACAATGGCAACGTTTCCACTCAGTTGGTAATGCAGATGTGCTCCATCCTGTGTCGATTAATTGGTTTATTTATATTATCATTTGCTCGCTACCACAATTGGCAGATTATCAGCCTTAGCAGATTTGCTGTTTTGGCACGTTTTACTTTATATAGAGCGACTTAGTCACTCACAACACTTAGTAAAACTAAAAGTCGTAATATTACAATTCATCAACATATGTTTATGGAAGTGGGTTAAATTAGAAGCAAACAAATGCCGATTTTTCAATGGACGAAAAGAAGTACATAATTATGAAAGCATTGTTAAGATATTCGTTTCGTTTGACAACACCCTACATTTCATTAATGTTAATTTTATCATTAATTTATATTTTGGAAATAAATTCAACAGGTAATAAAAGCGACTAGAGGAATAATTCTTTTTAAAAAAAGTTAAAAATCATCAACAAAGATAAATAACCGAAAAAAAATTATGTAAAATAATCATTTTCAAAAAGAATGAAGAAAGGAAGTGACTAATCTTTGTACGCTTTAAAAAATAAATAAACATAAAAAAACTTTTTTTTTAATTTCATAGTAAAATTAATGAAATAAAGTGAATAAAATAAAAGAGAATTATAAGTAGGTAGCCCCAAAAAAAGGCAAACATTTAAAATGAAAATAAAAACTGAATCTAAGTAATAAGATGGAAATTAGTTTCTAACGTTGTATGAATATTAATATTTAAGAAGATTATTATGTTATTAATAACATGGAAAAAATATAATTATAAAGATATAAGATAAAAACAAATGAAACTAAACTAACAATTTTGATTAGGTTTTTGGATGTTGATTGTTATTATTATTATTATAGTTAACTTTTAATAAATAAATATATGATTGCTGAGGAATATATTATGAAAAAAAAAATTTAAAACAAATAAACCAAAAGAAAGAAATGACTAAATATATTATTCAGAGTATATTTTCAATGGTGTTTAATTAGTATTTCTGCTATAGTAAATTCTCGTGTTCTGAAAGGAAGTACAATAATTTGAAAGTATATCCGCTTTTGCTATAAACCAAACAGCATCGAGAGCTTGAAGTAATTAAATCCAGCAAGTTAATAATTTCGCTGAAAATCTGCGCAAACCTTGATCTTTCATACTTCTGCAGAGTTTATCCAAAATGTTGGGATTTGCCACACTTTGCCTTTATGATCGCGAAGTTATGTGTGACTCCATCAACAGGCCCATTGTACTGATTCTCGATTGCGGCCGGAAGAATTGTGTCGAATTCAATGCTAAATGAATACCGTCTTATATTCATTCATTCCAAATCGCCAAACAGGCATTAGTTAAATTTATATTAAGATAGATAGATGGTAAGGAAATAAATAAATGCGTTTTTAAAACTAAAACTAAAATCTCCAAACACGCGTCCCAGTGTCTAGAATTTTTTAAGAGCTGAAGTTGCTCCTTCGGCTTGGGCGGTAATGTACAAATCCTTCATATGGCCTCTCCTTTATTTGAAAGGGGCTTTTGAAAAGTAGCGTGGCTAGATGAAGTATTCAAAAGGAATCTTGAAGATATCAGCAATGGCTGCATTTGCTGTACCATCGAATAATCGTAAAGAGGGTTTATGTGAGGTTTTTATATTACGGATGTCATCATGTATGTATGTCAAATTGTCTTTGTAAACTTATGCTAATTTTAGAATTCATGAAACAAAGTGTTCATTACAAAGGGAATTGCGTTATTTTATTTAACCTAATGAAATTGATAGAGACCACTGGAGGAAAAGATTGGAGGAGGCCAAGGCTCGAGTTGGCTGTAGCGCCATTGGAAATTTAATGAAATTGATATGCACCCTACCCGATTTAACCGCCCCGTCCAAGAAAGAAATTACATCCCCAGCTCGAGTCAGGAGAGACTTATTGTAGTTAGTTTTAAATTTAGGAGCCAAAAGACGAAGAGCCAGGTGCCAAATTATCAGAGTGTCAGGTGTACTCTCTGAATCTAGGTTTAATCGGTTTAAATTATACTAAAAAATGGCAGACTGGAAGATTTACGTTAATTGGTATTTTTTAGTAATTTTTTAATAAGACATTTTTCAGATGACACAGGAAATTCATATCAACTACGCGGAAGAGTACATTTGCCTGTTGTCTTATGACTGATCATGTTTGGTCGATAGTATAGCTGAGCCTTGACACATTTTTGTAATTCGGCGAATCGCGGATAATGGGATCAATAAAAGGTTCGAGCCCTAGTTGCAAACCACTGATTTAATTTCCAATTCTATATTTCGGAAAGATCGGAATGTTATGCAAAAACTTTTAAATCGTTCCAGGATTGCTGTTTTTTGCAGGTTGACAAAAATGTATAACAGTGTAAAAATGCCGACAGTTTGAGGATTTAAAAATGTAATAATTTAAAGGAAACAAAATTCATAAGTACATTATATAAATCGAGTAAGTATCGAAATAAATCAGGAGGACGCTTCTGAGATTACAGAAAAGCGAAAGGTAATTAATTAAATTGGTCTCGTTCATAATTTCTATAAACAGCAATATTCATTTCACGCATAAATTTGGTAACTATAGAGCTTTTCATCATCATCTAGGATATCTAGTCTAGTGGTTAAAGAAGCTACACAACATTCTCGGAGTCACGAGTTCTATTTTCACCTTGAAACATGTTTTTTCGTCAAGGTCAGCAGCTGCTCCGATGTTGTGATCCACTGTAGAGTACCATGGGTTGTGAGATCCGTTATGGCACTGTGAGTTCATTGGGTTTCCTGTACAGTTGTGACAACTATTAGTGCGTTTGCATGACAGCTTGAGTACTCGAAAGCTTGAAAAACTCAAGAACTCGAGCGCGTTAAATGCTCTGCCTACTTGAAAAGGCATATTAGCTTGAAATGAGCTTGGGTTGACATTTGAAGTCGTAAGTTGAATTGAGAGAAAATAAATACCAATGAAGAGCTTAATTCTAATTACAATCTCGCCTCATCTCATTTCATATTGGAGATTTCATTTCTTCAAAAAATGTCTCTCCAGTACAAAATTTGACTCCTTCAAAAAAAATAAGAAATGTCTCTCCAGTACAAAATTTCACTCCCACGAAAATGTAAGAATTGTCTCTTCAGTACAAAATTTCACTCCCTCGAAAAATGTAAAAATTGTCTTCCCAGTACAAAATTTCACTCCCTCGAAAATGTAAGAATTGTCTCTCCAGTACAAAATTTCACTCCCTCGAAAAATGTAAGAATTGTCTCTCCAGTACAAAATTTCACTCCCTCGAAAAATGTAAGAATCGTCTCTCCAGTACAAAATTTCACTCCCTCGAAAATGTAAGAACTTATCTCTTCAGTACAAAATTTCACACCCTCGAGAAATGTAAGAATTGTCTCTCCAGTACAAAATTTCACTCCCTCGGAAAATGTAAGAATTGTCTCTCCAGTACAAAATTTCACTCCCTTGAAAAATGTAAGAAGCGTCTCTCCAGTACAAAATTTCACTCCCTCAAAAAATGTAAGAAATGTCTCTCTAGTTCGTATATACAATCTCCCACGGCTCAGTTTAAATTGGATATTTTACTGCCGCAAAAGAAGTAAGAAGTCTCTCCACTACGTAATTTACAATCACACATCGCTTGATACACGCTCATATATGTACTAGTAGGACATTATTTTTGAACCGGGACATCTAAAAAACTTGAGGCCCCAGTACAATTTGCCATCGTGTAAGGGACAAATGTACTGCCTCGTGTAAGTTCGGCTCAACTCTACAGTCCGGTGTTTGTTTCGTTTGTGCCTGTTCACACGGGTGGTCACCGCGACCTTTCAACACGAAATTTAAAGGTGCGGGGAGCGTTCGGGTGGGAAGGAAGTGCGTCTCGATTTGAAGCGACTCACGTTCGCTTTTCTGACCAGCTGACTGTTTCTATTTCATTTTGTATTGCCTTACTGTTCCATTTTATTTTCGTTTCACCCGTATTGGGAGCAAACGTGCGATAGGACAATTTTCAGGCTTCAGTTTTGTTGCACAGATTTTTTACTAAAATTAATTATCTTCAGGTAATCACAGTTTATAAAAATTTATGTCACTTTTATGAAAATCACAAACTTTGTTCCCGTACCGTATGTTCCACCTGTCATAAAAACGACTGGACACAAAGCGAAACGTGTAAACAAATATTCGCTTTTTCGTTCGCTTTGTCGCGCCTCAAAGCGACCTGTGTGAACAGGCACTTTTGAGGCGCGAAACACTCGGTTTTCAGTCTCCTCCGTCTGTTCCTCATATATAGACAACAGTATCCATGGGTTGTGAAGTCAACATCTTCGAGGAGATGGCCGTGGCGGTAGGATTCGGTAGCATGGCTGTAGATCTTAAATCGTATTAACAGGTCGTTCTTCAGATGGTGTACGGTCACCGCAAGTTCCAGAGGACGTTACTACCATTTTGCCCCCATTGGGGGCAAATTTCATATATCTTTTCATTAATATCTTAAAAAACCAATTGACGTACTATTCCCATAGTGCCTGTTCACACAGGTCGCTTTGAGGCGCGACAAAGCGAATGAAAAAGCGAATATTTGTTTACACGTTTCGCTTTGGGTCCAGTCGTTTTTATGACAGGTGGAACATACGGTACGGGAACAAAGTTTGTGATTTTCATAAAAGTGACATAAATTTTTGTAAACTGTGATTACCTGAATATAATTAATTTTAGTAAAAAATCTGTGCAACAAAACTGAAGCCTGAAAATTGTCCTATCGCACGTTTGCTCCCAATACGGGTGAAACGAAAATAAAATGGAACAGTAAGGCAATACAAAATGAAATAGAAACAGTCAGCTGGTCAGAAAAGCGAACGTGAGTCGCTTTCAAATCGAGACGCACTTCCTTCCCACCCGAACGCTCCCCGCACCTATAAATTTCGTGTTGAAAGGTCGCGGTGACCACCCGTGTGAACAGGCACATAGGGGCGAAATTGTTAACGAGCACTATTTATTAGACCCAATGTGAACGCAACATAAAGACACGTGTATGTACAATCATCTTGTTTTCAAATGGTAGACAGTACAGCAAAAAAAGATCCCATGACGCGAGCACTTTGGAGTGTGGAAATTAAAATTTCAAATATTTCTTCTTTTTCATATACATTAATTACTTCAAATCTAATAAGATAAAATAATATTTTGTTATGAAAAGCACAATTTCTTCATCAAGACATTTCCGAAGATATTATTTTACCAGCCCTGTTTCAATTTCAATCTGTCACTTGTGGACAGTCTAACCTTAAAGTCCGTTCTTCGTCTTATTTTGATAAGTAAAGTTTTAATTGGATTTTATATAAATTCTGCATCTTAAATATTGCAATGGCATTGCGGCTTACTAGATTATGTCTCCAATCCCCGGTGTTAACAAGAGTAAGTGCTTACTTAGTTGATTCGAGTAAATTTTTTCATAAGTGAAAAATTACATAATTTCTGGACATTAACGAGTTGTTTCCACCTTTCAGGGGTATCCGCTTGTTGTTGCTAAAGAGAAGGGCGAAGAAATTTCACACAGAAAGAATCCACTCCAACGGAGGCCGGTATGTTCATAAATTGCACTATTATAGATTTATTATGATCTAGAGCGCTAGGAGGTGCAACTTGGGAAGAGCCTACTAACAAGTGTAAAATTTCAAATGTTGGTTTTTTACATGCCTTTTCAGGATTTAGAAATATTGTACTATAAGATATTTCTTAAGATACTTCTTTTAAACTCATACCAAACTTGAATTAAATATAATAATTGTCTCATTTTTCTACTAATGGGTTTCATAGGATTTTCACGAAAGGGTAAGCAAGTAGATAAAAAAATAAGTTGGATTTGAATGCATTTAATTTCGTCTGTTATTAAAATTATTTAGATGCTTTTTGGAGTCGCTACTGAATCTGTAGGTACTTATTGAAAATCTCTTGTTAATATTTATGAGGAGAACTTCATTTAATCACGGAATGAGACGGGCTTCACTAGCGATCTTTTGTTAATGCTTGGTATGCCAATTGTTGGCAATTGTAGTCTTTTTTATCTCGATGACTTTTCCTTCATAATGGTCAATAGCAGCATTGGCTTTTGGTTTTGACCTTTAATTACTTGGAACTCGGTTGGTCCTCATAAGGTCGTCTGCTAATACAGTGGGAGGGAAAAGTTTGTATTCACTTAATACTTACTATTTCTGATGTGAAATGCTCCTAAGGCCGTTTGCCAACATACCATTTCGAATTTTTCTCATTTCCCAGGGCACTTCGATATTCTAAAGTGTGCCAAAATACCAATTCACACATTTCAATGACAGTTACAGTTTTTGAGTAAAAATGGACGATAAATATTTGTGCTAGATTTTATAATTTTTTGTTAAAATTTTATTATCTTATTATGATTGTTTATTCTTTTTTTATAAATAAATGATTGAGGTTTATCCTTGATTTCATTATTTTTTTAGTTCCTTCCTGCTAAACTAAAAAATATACTAAAATGATGACTGCTTGCGAGTGTTTAAGACCAAAGAATTATAAAAATTCGTATGCAGTTATGTTATGTTTGACCCATCTCCACTTAGCTAAGCAATAAACGGGTTATTTTAAGTTATGTCTTTTTGCATATTTCCTTTTTCCATAATTTATTGTTATTTACTTGTTTGCTTGTTCAAATTTATTTAACGGCTACCCTTGATTAATAAAAACTGAAATGAGTTAAAATAATTTACTCATTTCCATAGACGCAAACCGTCGAAAATCAAATTAGTAGCTTGAAATGAGTTTTCCATACAAATTGACGTCTGAATTGCTATTTTGGCACAGGGCCTAATAAGTAACTAATAAAAACTGAAATAATTTGAAGCAAAAGTAAACCTTATACTCAAATATTTGATTATTTTTTATATTAAGCAGATTAAGAAATTTATATATGAAAAAAGAAATTTCACGAAAAATGCAGTCCAAAGTTAGTATACACACAGAAAATAAGTAATTGTTCTTCTACTTATAGATTTGAAGTACAAGTATCAGTATTTTGGTGGAGCCGCCTTGTGCTTTAATGGTGGCGTTTAAACGTCTTGGCAAAGAGTTGGAGAGATTTAGGGCAATATACGGTGAAATCTCCCAGCCATAATAAGGCATCTCGCCGGCTTAACTGGTTAATAATACGGTACCAAAGTTCCCCTTAGGTCGGTTCTTCACCTAGCACACGGTACATCGCCCTGTTCACTTGGTAGTCTGTTACTGCCGCAGTCAACCTTGCTCGGCTGGTTATCGGGATCCACTTGTTCCAGCTGGCATAACACTCCGGCGAGAATATTTCCCGCCAACCCCAACGTTTGCATCTCTGTCCCAGCAGGCTTCTTCACAAAAGAACTCGTACAACATCCAAGAGTTCAACCCCAGATTCCCCTTAACCTATCCTATCCTTTTCTAATTCTTCGATCTAAGATTACTGCTAGACTTTGCATTATAACGTGAAGGACATGCCGTATTGGTAGTATAAAGGGTCTTTTTTGAACGTTATTGTCTGTTTTCGGAAACTCCTATACAAAACTTCCCACAGATGTTCTATGGGATTAAGGTCTAAAGATTGTGGAAGTGAGTCGCTTAGGGGCCTTGTACCGTATGGTTTGATTGGTTATATTGTTGGAAGGTTCAACAACATACCAAACCCAATTTCTGCACACTTTTCCTTAAATTGTTTTGAAATATTCAGATAATCATTGGTTTTCATTGTACTCAGAAAACAAGATTCCTGGCCACTGTGGCCGACATTCATCCCCAAACCATTATCGCTATGTTTCACAGTGGAAGTGAAATTTTGACCAATCTATCTTTAACTTGATCTCGTCGATAAAAAGCATATTTTCCTAAAACGTTTGAAAAGCGTTTAAGTTATGTTTGGCGAAGTTTAGGCTTTTACACCGTTAGCATCAGAAATACGTGATTTTTCTGGGTACCCTGGCTTGCAATTCATTGGGATTCGATATTCATCGTGTTGCTGATTCATCTATTCCTTTCCGCGTTCTTGAGTAACCTCTTGCTATTTGGAAGCCACTTCTGACATTTCGCGCCTCTACTGCGGTAACAACGGAAGGACGACCAGAGAAGGGCTCGATAATATGTTGTAAGGTAGCTCGACTTTTCCTTACAATAAAAGCGATTTTCCTACTAGAGATAGGTTTATCTTCTTTTATATATTCTACTATTTCACTGCGTGTTTCTGACGGCTTCTTGCTTCTAAATTCTCGGAAGCTTAATAAAACCTAACGTATTGTTTTCAAATGAAATTCCCTGTATACTGATTTTTTATTAAAATTTTCAGATGATTTTCTCTTTTTTTGTTTAATAACAAAACACTTGAGTATAAGATTCACTTGTGCTTCACAATATTTCCTTTCCTCGACAATTTTTTCTGTCTTACTATTAAATACTGCCATAGGCATCAATATGAATCATTTGTATTAATATTTATATACTAATTAATTGAAAAATGTCTGTCTTTCTGTCTCATTCCGTGAATATAAAATTAACCCCCACATCTTATAGTATTACTTATAAAAATTTCACTATTTCATAATAACTCTAATAAACTCCTGTTTTTTAGGATCAGTAAAAACCATATCCGTAAACTCATCCTGTTTCATACTTTCTTAGCGATTAAATTAATTCCCATTTTATTATACGAATGTATTTATTCGCATGTAGTTCCATGTTCATTTTATTTAGGGTAAAATTTGGTTCCGAACTTCGTAACTGGTTAATGCTTCAAAATTTCTTGTTTTTGCTACACCGTTTTTTATTATTTCTAATTATCTAGATTGTTGGATAAGGGCTATACTAATGGACATTCTAACCACATATAAAATTTTAATTTCACCTTTTCTGTAGTAAAAAATATTAAGACATTTATGTTGGTTAATTAATAATACATAGTAGCTAGGTAGTATACAGATACCCGTTCTAGTAAAAATTGAAGTGATCTATATTACATTTTAAGAAAAGGTGTAATTTATATTTTATTTTTTTATTAAATTTTTTCTCTGTTGCTGTCTACAATGAAGGCGGAGCAGTATATATTTAAAATAATGCAATCCTCTCAATCTTTTGGGGGCAATAAAGGTATGCGATGAAACTAGAAAAAAGCGTAAAAAGTCTGTAGGCTCTTCAAATCCTATCAACTAACTTTAACAACCATTCTCCTGCTGTATATAACGACATTCTGGTTTGTAACAAGTGGATCCCAGGCTTAAGACGATGGTCTTACCAGTACATGCATATAATTCGCCTTTCTCTTCTATGTGTACTGAAAGTGAGTATCTACGATAGAAGAGGGGCGAGATTAAGGTCGCTGTGCTGAAAGTCGAGTCGTCACGACACGACAAGTCGTTTGAGTTGAAGAAAGTAACGTTTCAGTCAAATCACGACTTTCAGTACAGGGGCCTAAACTCAACTTAGCATTTCCACTCTAGGCCCCGCCCCCTGTGCTGAAAATCGTAATTCGACTAAAACATCACTTTCTTCAACTCAAACGATATGTTTGTTTTGTCTGTCAGATCGGTGGACAGGCAAATACTTCATATAGAAAAGCTTATCGTCCTTATTGTTCGATGCCTATGATATGGTCGGTACCTATTTGCACTACACAAGTAATAGGTTTTTATTAACAATAATTTATTGACAAAGTTTTGAATGAAAACAAAACCATTTTCTGTTTTTCAAAACTTGAATGACTTTCAAATACTATATATTTACCTTTAATTGGTATCCCTAGTGGTCCTGGACATCGCATCGGTTTCATGGGTCTACTATATAGACTTACCAAGCTGAAATGAGGAAGCAGATTTAGCTAAATTTTCGAGTCCACTACCTCTCCTTAATGATTCTAAAGATGAAATATTTATACATAAAAGGGAGATTTATCGTAAATTATTTCGTTCAAGCGAAAAATCTTGACTATGTTATCAGTGTCACTTGACCTAATCAATTTCCATACTGAAAGCCTCAAAAAACAAAACAATATACCTTTTAGGATAACGTTTTAACATCACAAGCTTAATTAAATCCAATTTATATAGTGGACATATAAATAGCACACTTTAGATTTCACTTCTGAAAAATAATATTAAACAACATATAAAACACCAGGTGTGTTAATAATTAATGGGATAGGCTTTATTATTAATAACAGCTGCACATCTCATAAGTGATCTAAATTTTGAATTTTCACTTGCCGGATATAATTTTTAACCTCTTTCCATAGATATTCTATCGGATTTACGTCTGGACCTTTTTGGGGGCCACTCCAGAACATTAATTCTGTTCGCCAGCCACTGTTTCATAAACCGAGCTGTGTGCTTCGGATAATTATCTTGAATAAAACATCATGTGACGGGTAAAAACTCATTAGAGTAAGGTTCCATTACACTCGGCAGGATATCCTTATAAAGGAACTGGTTCATTCTATCATCAATTTTTACAATTGACCTAGTTTATTGCCAGGACGTTGACTCCCAAATCATAACTGAACCACCTCCATGTTGTAATGTTTTTGTAGTGTACAAATTATTACATTCTTGAAGCGGTGAACGTCTAACAAACACTTTCCCATCTGAGTTGACACGATTAAACTTACTTTCATCTGTCCACAAAACGGATTTCCAAAATGACAATATTAGGTTTTTGCAAAATATTTCCGGCCTGTGGTATTTCTCTGACCACTACTGTATATATTGGCCGATTTTGAAAGTAGTGGTATAGTTATAGTTTTTTAAAACGTGAATGTAGTGCTTTTACAAGCGAGATTGTCCTTCATATTTATAGGAACTTGAAGGAAATGCTGCCTGTTGCAACCAGCTATCATATTTTTATTGACAGATTTTACGCCGGTGCAGATCTAGCAATGGCATTTCTTGCAGAAAAGTGTCATTTTACTGAACGATCGACAGTCATGCCTATTAGAAAAATCAACGTTTGCGCGTTACGTTACATTACGAAATAGCTTTGCTAGTTGAAAACTTTGCAGCTACCACTTTATAGTTGATGGCACAATCTCTTCACAAGTCACAACGCCATCACAAGTGTGTGGTGAGTCTCAACTTGAAGGATTATACTAAATGAAAAATAAAGTAGAAGCGAAGCATACTTAACTTCTGTCAACATTGACATAGAAAATGAAATAAAAGAAGTTCATAAGAAGTAAGCGCAAGTCGCTAAAGCTTGTGCCTTATGACTGGTCACAATTTTAGAATAGGTTGGTAAGTTTAATTTTTGAAACTATTTACAATCGGTTGACTGGTTCTCGTTGAAAAAACACGAAGACATTAAGACATCAGTTCACATTAGTTCAAACTTATTTCTCTTAATGAAACTCAAATCGACTATTTAGAAACCTGGTAATATATGTATACAATCGATTATTTCATATCTTTTCAACTGTTTAGAACCTTCTACTCGTTTTTTAAATATCTTCTTTGTATAATATTTATAACCTTTCAATTTTTCTATAAGTTGTATGTCCACAGCATGTACATTACCCTGTTTTTTTATCCTTGAGTAGTTCATGTACTCTGTTAAACTAAACAACTTTTGTAGTAAAAAAAACTTTTCTTTCAACATTATCTAAAGATTACTTATAATATTTTATACTTGATCTGAAACAGACGTTTTTATATCGTTTTGCCGCCTCTACTGTTTATTCATACTTGAATTCTTTCATATAACTTACGTTAAACCAAGTACATATATTGTGGTATCGTTAATTTGCTATGAGGAATTACAATGAAGTAGAGGTCATTTTTATAAACGCAAACTGTTGCAAAAAATAAGGGTATTCTATTAATTCCACCTTAGTATACTTATGAAATTATTAGATAACTCATTCAATTAAAATAATATGACAGACAGATATTGTTAAAATGTCAATGTAGCTTGGGTTGAGTGAGTATACACAGCTTATTATTTGCACTACATATAATAAATGGCGAAGTTAGCCAAAGGAGATTTGTGCAAGAAATGTTTTTCTTTTAAAATAGGGGTGAGTTGAAGAAAATTGTAAAATATAGTACTTTCTAGGTACTTCTGCGTCATAGCTATTCGCGGACAATTCAATCTTTCGCAGCATTGAAAGGTTTCGATATTTACATTAAAATGTAGCTTGTGTTCTCGTTTTGAGAGCAAGAGGTGATTTTTCGTATCAAGACTGGCATTGGTTCAGATTACAAATAAAGTTTCTATTTTTTATACAAAAATTGGACTCTGGCAAAATATACAAATATTTTCTTTTATTTTCGACTGTATCTGGAAAACTATACACAATTACAACATTAAGGTTTTTGTAATATACATATTTCAATAGAATTGATTTTGTCAAGTAGTGAACTTATTAAACGAAATTAAACAAAGTTTAGGAAGAGAAATAAACTCAAATATGCTTTCTCCAAAATTGTTAAGATCGTCTTCACCTAAATTGTATCTCTTCCAGCAAATTCTTATATACTATATCAAACAATAGAAATTAGCTATTATTTAATTTGTACTTTGTTATTATGGAGTTCAAGTTATGTAATTAAAAAAGGTAAAAGAACTACGAAAATTACAGCATATAACTTCTCGTAATAATCCTTTTAAAAATAATATCCTAAGACAATTAATTTTTATTAAAAAAATTTCCAGACAAAAATTCCAAATGCTCAATACGGAGGCCGTCATGCTGTTACAATGCTACCAGGTGGTGGAATTGGTCCCGAATTAATGAAATATGTACGTGATATTTTCCATTATATTGGAGCACCAATTGATTTTGAAGTAATCGAAATTAATCCATCAACTGAAGGAAATGACGATTTAGAATATGCAATTACATCAATTAAACGAAATGGTGTCGCAATTAAGGGTAACATTGAAACCAATTCCCAGAGTATGGATACCGTATCTCGAAATGTAGCTATCCGAAACGAGCTTGATTTGTATGTTAACGTTTTGCATTGCAAATCATATGCTGGTATTCAAGCTAGACAACATGATATTGATATTCATATTGTTCGACAAAATACTGAAGGTGAATATGCTATGTTAGAGCATGAGAGTGTAAAAGGTGTTGTTGAAAGCATGAAAATTGTTACCAGAGAGAATGCTGAACGTGTTGCACGTTATGCATTCGCTTATGCACGGGCAAATGGAAGAAAGAAGGTGACTACTGTTCACAAGGCAAATATCATGAAGTTCTCCGATGGATTGTTTTTGGAAGTATCGAAAGAAGTTGGTAAAGAATATCCAGACCTTGAGCATAATAATATGATTATTGATAATTGTTGTATGCAGCTGGTATCAAATCCACATCAGGTAAATATGAACTTTTTAAATATTTTTGTAGCTTTAAAAATACATTTCTTTTAATATCTCGAGGGGAAATACATTTTAATTTAATACAAGATGTTTTACGGGAAGCTATATCACTTTCAAACAGTGATTTTATGTGTCGATTACTTTGGAATTTGTGAAAGGACAAAGTTACCATACAAAACGAAATTTCAAATACCTTAGCCATCAATTTAGTCTTCTTTAAGTGAAATTTCAAAAACGTGGAGTCGGAAATCATGAGTTAGAATTGTGCTAAAATATTCCATTAAACTAGCTGTACAGCCTTTTGACCCAATTATTAGAATTTTGTGTACTGATTATTTACGAGCTTATAGATTGATCTTCTAACTTAACATTTGTGTTGAATCTTGCTTTAATTTTGACAAGAATTCAGTCAAAACAGATCACTGCAGGCCTCTGTAGTCTAAGGGTTAAGGCGGCCGACTGCCATCCCAGAGGTTCGTGGTTCGAACCCACGAGATCATTTTCATTCTTTCTTGTATTGCCTCTTGAAAAGAACCTGCAATCGCCATAAGCATAATAAGTGAGCATAATAATCTATGCCGATGATCAGATCCATGCGGTGCCGATTTGAGGTTAACGCCAGCCTGCAGCACTTCAGTTAAATAGTCAACTAAGCTGTAATGGGTGCTTTGCCATTCTTTTCAACTTTTTCCCTTCTAGTTACTACCCCTTCATAAGTCTCGCTTCATAAGAGAAATTCACATGTTTCTTTCCTCTGTCATCGTTTCATAAGTGTGCCGAGAAGCCCACCGCCTGTTCGATTATCGAAATCAACATTTGTCGCCTTAGTGTGTATTGCCGCTTGAGTAAGCCGCGTTACGACGTCATAATTCCTTAAATTCTTCTCTCTATACTATTGCTTAAATTATATGTTGTCCGACATTGAACTTAGGCATTAATAAAAATATTTTTACAGTTTGATGTAATGAACATGCCGAATTTGTATGGAACAATTGTTTCCAATGTTATTTGCGGCCTTGTTGGTGGTGCAGGTCTATTATCTGGTAGGAATTTCGGGGATTATGTAAGTATTAATAGTATTTAATTTAAAGAATTGCTAAAATAAAATAATTCCATTCATAAAGTATGCCGTGTTTGAACCTGGAACTCGTAATACCGGAACAGCTATTGCTGGTAAAAATATTGCTAATCCCATCGCTATGTTAAATGCTGGTGTTGATATGTTAAATCATTTTGGACATACTCAACATGCCAAAGTTATCACAGAAGCAATTGAGCAAACTTTAGTTGTTGACAAAATTCATACTGCGGGTAAGTTGTTCAAGAAAATGTTGTTTCCTTGATTCGATATTTAATGTTTTCGGTATGCAAGTGGATCTTTTTTATTTCTTTATTTACACGCAAAGATATTTTATTAATTCAAATGTAAATAAAGTTTGATAGGAATTTGTATTATTTACAAACTAAACTGTATATTTTTTTAAACTAGATTTGGGAGGTACAGCATCAAGTACTGATGTTATGGACAACATCTTTCACGTCTTATCTACAAAACGTGTCGCCTGGTAAATTATATTTCAATTTTCGTCCTTATATATACACACTTAAAAAAAAGTAGATGTTAGATATATCATTTACAAACGAAAATATCAGTTATTATTTTGCATACAGTTAAATATTTGATACAGCAACAACTCAGGGAGAGAAAATTATATTTATTTGATTATATGTTTACTTTTAAGTTGTCCCAATTTGTTTTACATTTTTTTTTCTTGGATAACAATTCATACATTGCATAGATAATGTTGTAGTCTCTAAAACTCTAAAGAATGACTCTTTTACTTTTACCGTCCCCCTGTTTATGTAACTTATAAATATTAGCTAATTACTGCTTTAATAGGCATATGTTTTTTTTTGTTAGTTGTTAACAATTCTATTTATTTAAGATGAAAGCAGTTTAAGATTTAAAAAAAAATAATTGCAACTATTGAATTGAAAATAAAGTTCAGTGTTTATTTGTTATCATATTGGAAATTATTTTTCAACCTTATTCATTATATGTACAACAAAATCCACTGATTTTATATGAATAGTTTTGCTTGTGGGCACTTTTTTGAAAACAAAAAAAATAGACTTAAGTGGCAGAATTACTGTGCTGTGAATATTGGTTATTTTCTTTAAAAAAAATTCTTAGTAATCCTGCTTTATTGTTATAATAGCTTTTTAGTACACCTATAGTAGTTGAATAAGAAATAAGGAGAGGCATTTTAGATAAAACCTCCTTATTTTTGTAATGGCTCATATAAAATCAGTGAATTTTATTTTTTTATCATTTCCCCTCAAGTTTTGTTTTAGAGATATAGATTCTGATACATATTTATGATAAAAATGAATGCCATTAAAAAACGTATGTAAATGAATTTTATTAAAATGCAATCATTCGAGAAAAAAAATCATCAAATTCATTAATCTAATAATATAAATTCTTTCACTATCATTTCTTTAATTACGCTGCTTTAACTGCTTTTACTAATGTAAACAATTTCGGAAGCATCAATTTTAATATATTTCTTACGCAGCTAAAAACTGGAAAAATGCTTTCTAAAGTTTTTTTTAACTGTGATTAATATTTATTATATTTTTAATTTTACCTTTGGGCATCTAAATTATTATTAACAAATAATTTTATCATAATTATTTTCTTAATAATTAATTTATACTAACATTTCTAACACTATTGAATATTTTGATATCAAAATTTTAATTTTTTTTATTAATAATTTTTACTAATATATAAAATGTTTTTCCTTTCGAAATCCAAAATTTGCTTTCCCCAAAACAAAAATTTTAGGCAACAAGGAGATAATATTGACATGATTGTTAGTCAGTTTTAGAAGGTTAATTTCGTAATAATAATACATTGAGGACATCGTTCAGATGAAATAAGGTAATTATTACTGTACTTGTTTTTTAAATTGGCAATTTTTGTATTTAATTTTATAATTTCTAAATTCTACTAAATATGGTATAAAATTTCAAGTTATTTTTGAGGCCAGTTCAAAAAGTTTCCGGGCAATTAAGCAACGACATCAACATGGATGACAACTTTTCAGCGATGGTAGATTTCTTATAGATGGTACAAATGTCCGACAACTTTTTGTGTGGTCCTCATGTATTCTAACGCAGTTCTTTGTACATTGTTCACTACTGGATATGTTTTGTCTTTCGTTTCAAAATTTTGTTTACAAAAAAATGCTGTCTTAAAAAATATTGCACTTATCCAAATTTTTAGTTTTAAATTGGCATCTTACACACAGAATGGTAGTGGTCATCTGGTTGCCTTATAGTAGATTGCACTTGAAACTAGAGGCCGTCCGACGCAAATCGTCAGTGGGGTATATCTGTTGACTATACCTTTTGCAACTCAATTAAAACTCTTGTATATATAAAAGGGCAACAACAATCAATACATTGGTCTAAGATTTAGTGTAGTTCTGTATTAGACTTCGCCATCCATTTTAACCACTAGTTCCATATATTTCGAATGACGATTTTTCCTTGACTTAATGACTCTTCAATGATCCTTAGAACTAGAGAAGTATCAACGTATCAAGTGCAGTGAATATGTGCATATAAATGTGGAAAAGTTTTTCATTCTCTTTGCTCCAATTCAAATTTTCAGTTCTCTACGTCTACACCATTGAATGAAAGAATGATTTTTGCTGAACCTTTTCATAAAGTACATTTTTTATCGAAATATGAGTTGCCATGTATTAAAAGAATACTGTAGTGTTTGAAACAAACTACAACCAAAGCATTAATCTCGTTCTGTGGCCCCAGGTTTTGCCTACAAATTGGGGGTTTGTAGGAGAGATTTTAATCCAGTATTATTCCTTGTTATTTAATCTCCTTTGAAAACAGAACTTCTGTGAGACCATCTATGGTGGGAGCTTTTAAATTTAGCTTCCTTCCTTCCTTCCTTCCTTAAATGGTGCAGTGATGACACTTATTTTGTGGGTTAATACCTATGTTCTTGCACCTATGAAAGAGCGGCTTGCGTGACTTTCGAAATGGTGCCATCGTGATCGCCGCCGATCATTATGACGATGTCATCAGAGGCCTGTGCCTTAAAGCCCCGTTTTTTACGGCGGCAAGAAGTTCGTCGATTACGATTGACTACAGGAAGGGTAACAAATTCGCCATTAATCTCAGCAGTGTTATCAATCTACTACTGAGATACTACGTGATCCGTCTCGAAGTGGGTTCAATGACCTTTTTTGCTTCGGCTTCATTATTCGCATCGAATAATGTTGTTAACGCACCCTCAATATCTGGGAAAGCACGCGGGGAGATTGGCTCGAAGGGATTTCTCCATAATCTCTCACTAGGACCCCTCGGTTATCTGCCTGGCCTATATGGAAAAAAGTAGTTAGTTTCTTGGCGTATGTTAGCCCTCTTTATTTTGCTGAAATATTTTTTATTATTTGATGAGCAGATATGTATTTGCATTGTGTGCAAAAATTTCCAATTTAAGGAGCTGTGCTGGTGTTAGCTTTTTACTGAAAAAAAAAAATAGATTACGCATGGTGCTATGTCTAGTAGTCAGGCCCACCACATAACCTGGCCCGGTTGGGGATAAAATATTATTGGGGCCCATTTAAGCCCGAAGAGGTAGTTCTGAGCAGCAAGGGATGTGTGCGACCGTCTGTCTAAAAGCCGTATTTCACCGGGACACCATGGCGGCGCAATGTATACAGCTTGCGCAACCAATTTGGCGGCGCGACCAGCAAGACGTGTGCACAGAATATTCCTGGACGCGCCGCCGTGGTGTCCCGGTGAAATACGGCTCTAAGGCTTCCATACCTACGACAGGAGACACAGTTCGAGGTCCACACCTAGACGATAGCGTGAAATACCTACTCACCAAGCCTTTTGCAAAACGTTTGAGCCCAGACCGGCACGAGCCATCATTACTTCGGCCTGGTGCCAGCAGCATGACCCTTAAACATAGGTCCCTCGAAGGTGCTCACCAGAGCCCGCTTGTGGCGGGCCTGCTAGTAGTAAGTTTAGTACGGCGGATAGAATAAGATTGGGGTTATAAGGTACGGGGAGGATGTTGACGGTTATTTGAACTCTTGGATGTTGTAGGAGGAGAAAACGTCTCGGTCTGGAGCGCCATTTTCTCCGTCTCGCACTACTCCCGCTTAGATATCCTTCTTCTTCTTCGTCTTCACTTATCACGGAAATTTCCATGCCTTCTCTCTTCTCCTATTACCTATATGCAAGCGAGGATACTGGGTTTCTATTCTATAACTGAAGTCAATATTATATTGCGTGGTATTGGATGCAAAGGGACCTTTACATGATATAACGGTTGGACCAATTTGCGTAGTCACTTTATCGGTCCAACAGGCATAGTACACACGCGTGCAAACCCAAGAGACAATGGTCGCATGCGACCGTCATATTGGGACGATATCTTTCAAAAATATAACCCATTCTGATACAAAAATAGAAGAAATCTTAAATTGGCTTTTTCTAGAAATAGTGCAATTTTTTCGGGACAGTCCTTAGTACAACTGAAATTTATTCTAATTTTTACTTACGAAACTTTTTCGTACTATATGTTAAAATGTATCTGTTTATTCTTAATGTATGTCTTTTTTCATTTCTCTACTTCTCTGCTGTACTATATATTATGGACAAAAAGTAAGTATCTTTTAAATTCATTCTCTCTTCTCTTCTGAAAATAATTTTAATGCTCTAAAATATCTTTTTTTAATTTCAATTTAATTTAAAAATTATCAATTTAATTTTTTATAATTTCAGATCAACTACAATTGCAGTATTTAATTCGTCAGACGAATATTTGAATCTACCAAAGTTATATGGATTTAATTTTTTTTTTGCAAATCTCGATTGTCGAACAAGAGGAGATTTTTAACTATTTATATTTATTACCAGCTATTGAATAACGTAATTATTAATGAAACCTTGTAAAGTTACTGATAATGCTATTGTTTTATAAAAATGAATAAAAAATTATAAATTGACAAAAAATAATAATTTAAATGAAGACAAATTATTTTTCGAAGTATTACGATTTAATTTAAAAGTCCACATTTTTTGTACCTGACTTAAAGATTAAACCTACTCAAAATTATACAACTGTAGGAAGCATGAAGCGCGAAACAGAACGATTCAGTTTTTGTGCGTAGCTAAAAAGGGATAAAAATTTATTTAATGATCTCAAATCGATTACGAAGCAGCCTTTTGGTTAGTATATTTTAGGAAGCAACATAATAGAATCAATATGATTAGGTAGCTATCACCTGAAAACATCTTATTTAAAATTTAAATCCTTATGACAAAATTAAACATTGAAAAACCTTTTCTATTTTAGGAATTTATTTTATTGTGGAGGAGGTTAACCTTTAATCCATAGAACCGTAAAAAGTACGGGATAATCACACGATATAATCAGTAGCTTTGCGATTTATTTTAGTGTCTTTAATTACTGGCTTGGTATCGAAACGTTGACTACCAGCATAGTTTCATACGATATAAATTTTCTTTATAATTGTATGTGCTCGGCCTTCATGCATATTTATTCATTGTTTACATTATATTTTAGTTATCAGTTTGACCATCACAATGTCGTGTAGTAACAGCTTTATGCAGTTTTCATTATAGCAGGATTGTTCATTACTATTAGTATAAGCACTCCGTAAATCCAAAATGAACTATTGTAGTTTCAAATTTAATCATTATTTACCATCAAGTGCACCGCATATAACTATTGTAATGCATTCTGATGCGTTAACACTAAATAATTTATGAGCTTAACACCTATGTATTATATGTATTACATAAATTACTATAACGATAATTCTCATGTAAAATCCGATAATGATATAAGGGTCCACTTCATTACCATAAATTTTAGCTGATTGATATGATAATATTGTATCTTCATAAGATGAAAATGGCCAAGATGGAATTAGCTACCTTTAATTGCCTTCAAGTTTAACAACACATCAATAGGTGACCGCATAATATATATGTATATAGAAAATCAATCGAAGGATTACAGGAGTAAATTATGTCTTTAGAAGGATATCGAATCGTCGTATGCTTCTGTTCAACCTTAATCTTCTCCTGTTTCTGTAATTAGCAGATGGAACTGCTTATTGTGTCCACGCTAACCTCATTAGACAGATAACAAATTCTATTTACCCTAATCAATGCTGGATGTGTTCAATAATGTCTCAAAGCATCTAGTGTGAAATTGAAGTCGATGGGTTATCCCTTTGCGATGGGTGAAAGGATTCATAGAGAATTGGATAAAGTTGTCAGTTATTTGAGTTATAGCCGCGTGACTAGGCTGTCTAGACATTCTTTTTGTAGATATACTGTTTCAATTTTATTTTGAAAATAAAAAATGTATCCCAATTAAATTTTTGCCTCCAGGAATTCAGGGTTTTGCGTTTCTTATTACCTTCGAGTGTGTGTATTGAAGCTATGTTACTGAAGGGAAGGAAAGCTATCCTTCACTGGACCCGGGAAGATTTTCCTAGTCCTATATAAGATTAACTTGTCATCAGGTTATAAATAGAATGCAAGAGGTAATTAAATGGAAATGTGGTGGCTCAAATAAGAGAAGAAATGAAGTAGTATCTTGACTGTTATTAATAAGGTGTCGTCTTTTGGGTAAATGGACCCACCGCATTACAGACACAAGATGAATGAGCAGCCGTTAATCAGATAATACGAGGTGAACGAATGTTCCCACGAACTAGGAAAGGAGATGGTGATCCAGGATATTAATCTAATAATAGAATGAGAACAATCATGAAATATTTTAGTTGTTTAAATGGTCTTGTAATAAAATGCTATATTTTTTATTGTATAATCATCATTACAAGATTTGAAAATAATAAAAAATAAACCTCAACAATACCATAATATTTATTCTACAGGGGAAAGAACATAAAGATAGGGGAGACATAGGAGCATTTAAAATTTTTGTTTGTACATAAAAGTAGACGTTATCGGTGGTCCCTTGTTTGACCAAAGCGACAAATTTCAGTTCATAAAATTTTATAATGGCCTACAGATAACGGTTACAAGGTCCTCCTGTTTTCATTACTCTGGGGTTAATATTCAAAATTACGACCACAATCATGAAATTAATTGCTTGATTTTCGTAGTATTTTCCCTTTAAGGTATGTTTCGATCGAAATAGAGGAAGTTTTCATTTTAGAATTTCGATGGGTTTAATGTTTAAAAAATCAATAACTGTAAAATTATTTCTTGGAATCTTTAAAGTTTTTGTAGGTGTATTGAATTTTTGGTCATGATTTGGTATGAAATATGGAAATATTTAAGAATTGGAAAGGAATCGTGTTGAAAAATATTGGGCTTTTGAAATGGAAAATTTATTAGAAACTGCTCTGCTTCGAAATGAATAAACTAAGGCGCACATTGAGCTGTGTCACGCAGTAATTGCAGAGCGGGGCAGCACAGAAAAAAAACGGCATTGAACAGTTGTCTAAGCATATTGGGGAGCAGTTTTGTTAGACAGTTTGACGAAAGTAACTTTGAAGTGGAGGAATGTCTAAATTTATTACGCTCTAAGTCAGATTCGGATGAGGAAATTGAAAATTTATTAAAATGCCTGTAAAAATTAGACTTTTGACACATTATTTAGAATGCCAAAACCAAGGTTCATACAAATTTTCAGCTTATTACCTCTCATTCCGAGGTGAAACCCTAATTTGACTAGACTATACATATAGGCAACCTGGCATAAATATATTTCTCTAATTAAAACTATCAATAAAAATTGCATTTGGATTAAAAAACAGATGAGTGCAGAAATTTGCAACCGGATCATGTACTATGGACTGATAAGCTATCAAAGTAAACTCGACCATGAGCAATTAGGGCTTCTCAGACAAACTTTGTTTTCTTTTTTTATTATTTCCAATAATACAGGGACCGTATTTGGTTTCTCGAGTCGATATCGACTTCTGTCGATATCGACAATCTTCTCGTCTCGATAAAGACGTTTGACGTTTATTAAAAGGCTCAATTTATGCATACAATAAACTTTTAACAGTTTCTTTTTTAATTAAATATACGTGGTTTGGTGCACTTGGAGTAATATGACACAATTTGATGGTTTTCGATGGCAGCGCTTATCTGTCGATTTGGTCGTGATGTCAAATATGAAACTTGGAGAAAATCGAGAAGCTTTTTTTGTCGAGTCGATCTATCGACTCGAGAAACCAAATACGCCCCCAGGTAAATTAAGCCGAAAAAAGCGAAATAGTGGAAATGATTGGGTACAGGCTGAAACTTGGCAGAGAGCTTCTTTTAGCGTTATTAATAAGGGGTTATAAGGTCTACCGATTTTTACCCCGGGAAACCCCATTTTTTAGGGGGTTTTAAGGTCAAAAAATCATTTTTTTTGCAAATACATCCTAAACCGTAAGCCTTATCATAAAAGTGTATACAAAGTTTGTAGCATATATTTTTTAGATAAGCAATTTTCTTATTTATTCCGTTAGAAAAGGTATTAATGTTTAGGATTAGTAAAAGTGTTTTCGAAGTAGCTGCAAGTGTTTTTACTTTGTCGAGATTTGTTCTGGAGTTCCGTTAGAGGTGGTTGATGTATTCCTTTTTTAAACCACTTGTTTAGCTTCCAAAGTGACTATCGAATCCACTAGGCGTCATAGTCCGCAGGATCTGGGATGCAGAAGAGGGACTTCCCCGTAGATTTCTCATAAACACCACACAAAGAAAAATCCGCGATGCCGAAGTGAGGTATGCCCTATCAGTTTCTCATAAGGGCCCTATGAGGCAAACCTCATTACAAATGAAATGAGGCAATCCCAACATCGGCCTTACATATTCGGAAAGCTTTTTACCCTTAAACTTTAATTTTACTCATACAAAGCCTTAGTTTTTGTTGTTACATTGCTTCATATCTGCAAAACCACAAATGGGAGGACAACTACGGCGACGACCACGGCTACGGGGGCTCTCGCTGCGAAAGTAGTCATGTGAACACAATTAGGGCGATGTCGCTAACTACAAATCACTAAATTTTTCCATAATTTTTTACATTTCTCGGCTAAAAGGAGCAATACAAATTATAGAGTGGTCGTGCTCGTCGCCGTGGCCGTGGTACAATTTTAGGCAACTTCATAAGAATCGTGTGTATTATAAATGCGTTTGACAGTAGCTACGACGATAGTTTCGCTCGTTGCCCCAATTGTGGTTACACCATTTTTCAAGCGATTATGTTGGTTGCCGTGAAAGTCGTCATTTAGCATACTCAATAGACCGGTTCTCGTTCGAATGCGAAGCCCAGCGAAAAATTTAGTGCGCTGCAATAGCCATCTTTGAGCCCTACTTTAAAAGCTTACGGCGTACCTGTTCTATATTCTTTTGAACACTGCATGTCATTACAATGGAGCATTCCTTTTAATGCTCCTTCAAACGCGTTGTGGGAGCATTATAAAAAAAGGTTTTTGAAAGAATATTCATGGAGGCCTGTGGATATGTGAATAAGCTCTGGTGTCTAAAAGCTTTTATTTTTGTTCATCTTTTGCAATTCCATTTTCCTTTCCAAGCGCGAGTGTGGTTTTACCAAAGCGGTCCCCCAATTAAGTATACTAACCACGTACAATGCTGCTTGTCTTCCGTATCGAACGAGAACCGGCCTATTGAGTGTGCTAATGTCACCAAGCTAATCGCCCGTTTTCTTCGTTCTATAAAACTTCTGAAAACTCCACTATTTCTCGCTTGGGAGCATATTGGATTTGGCATCTCCCCTGAGCAGGGATCCTAATTTTTCCAAATGGAAGGTCAAGCAGCATTTGACGTGATTGGTACTGAGTTGGGGGACCGCTTGGTGCTCGCGCTTAAAAATATAAAGCTTTCGAAACCGCCGCAGTTATTGATTGGTTGAGTACTTGGCTCCTTGGTTGATCTAGAGATGAAAAAAGAACCGAATATCAATGTAAAATGCATCAACATCATCGGCAGCTACTCAAGTCGTCAGGGCTACTTTGGTATAACTCCTTTAATACTTGTATAGTTCAAAGGTCTATGCAGAATTCTGTAGAGAAGAACTAATTTTGATACTGTTTTGCGAGACATTCTTTCGTGCTTTTAGTACTAACTTTTAAGTACTTATCACATATAAAAAATTGACAAAAAAAACATCAATTTCACTCTTCCATTCGTAAATAATAAAACCCATCACAATTTTCACTTGGTTTTTTCTAAATACAAATTAAAATAGAAGGCAGAAGAATTTTTGGTTGTCAAGTATAAAATAGTTTTTTTTTCTATACAGTGCAATTTTCTTCCCCAAAAAAAATTGCAAATATACACAATTTATTACATTAACCATGGCCGAAGTTGATCTAACGGTTGAAAAATCCCTGCAAGAAGCAAACGAAGAAATCTTAGTACAAGAAGCAACAGAAGAAAAATCAAGAGAAAATTCGAAAAAAAGAAATTCATTAAGAAGATTTTTAAGCTTGAAGAAAACATCCTCGAAGGATGATATCCCAAGTGATCCACAGAGTGCAATGTCACTCGAAACTTCTGAACATAAGAGGGATTCGCTAGGTAAAGGGCTGTCGGCAAGGATGTCTTCATATTTTGGAAAATCAAAGAATGAACCCGAGTCTCAGGATGCTGGTGAAGGGCACAAGAAGAGACTTGCTAACGTATTTCCACGTTTGTTCAATATATTTTTAAATAAGTCAAAAATGGATAAAAGTGATTCAAGTATGGAAGGTGCTTGTTGCGATAATGCTATTACCGATTCTGAAGACTTGACACTTGACGAAACTATTGAAAATTGCAATGAATCAAGTTTGGTAAAGAATTAAATTTTCTAAATGAATTTACATAACAGTTTTTTTAGTAGTATATTTTTTTCTTCAGAAATTCTTTTAACAAAAAAAATTTCCATATTTATTTCAATAAATAAATTTGCACATCTGTAAGATTTGTTTGAAATTGAATGAAGATATAATAAAGAGGAACAATCTGTAATATAGATCGCACCCATCCTTGTTTGTTCTTATTAAATAGCCAAAAGCCGGCTGTGCTCTGGCAGCATATTTTGTGAAGCTCAATTCTCAATTCTTCCGCGTCGGAAGCTAAAATTAAGGTCTTGCCACCGCTAACTATCTTGAAATACAAGATAGACTAATATGATCACGCCACACCCTTCAAGTAATATTGGTGTGATCTTGCTCGCCGATAAAAAATTTTATTAGGGGGAGCAACCGTGAAGGAGCTTGTTGCGGTAACATGCGATATTACAAAGCATATCAAACCAAGAATTGCAACAAGTACATTCATGTTGGCCCTCAACGAAATTTTTTTACTGAACATGAAATGGCTCTTGGGAGTCGCCGTCCCTTACGTAAGAAGTCAGCACTTCTCTTCTCGAATATGATTGGGGTTAGAGCATAGGCATTACCCAGGATTTTTTTCGCGAGGGGTCGGTCCAGAATTTAGAAAAAACCGACTAGACAGCAAAAATTAATTTTTATTTATAAGTTTTTTATTAAACTTAAAAACGGTTTACAGACGAATTCTTCTATTTTCTTGGCAAATGCAGTAACCACTTTCTCCAGGTCGAACTGAATTGTGTAGTGCACATTACATTAAGTAAGTTCAACCCATTTAGTCTGACGGGAGATATGGTATTCCACAGATAGGAATTCAATCTTCTTAAGCAAGAAAATGTCCTCTGCGGAGTTGCCGATGAGACGGCAAGGTTAGCCAAGACTTTTAGGATGCAGGGGACGTTAGGGTATAAGTCCGCCTGACAGTGATTCAGAACACATTTCTCGCCAGATTTTAAACTCCGCTTTGACAACTGCTGCATTCGTTTCTGGCAGAACTGTTGCATACTTTGCAATGCACTGGTCAATCTCTGCATTAGCAAAAGTCGCACAGTTTTGGGACGAAATGCTGCATAAAGCTGTAATGTTTCTTCGATGATTGGAAAAACGAGCAGAGATGGCTTATTACATGATCTACAAATAGGATATAACAGTTGATTTTGTAGTGGCTCTGAACATTGGAGGCTGGAGCCTTCATGCGATTCACTTGTCTTCTTACATTTGTATGATACATCCATTTTGTCACAAAGCATCAGAAGCTGCTTCGAATATGTTTAAAGGTATCTAATACAACATCAATGTAGCTTTTATAAATCACAGTTGACTGCCTCTAGTTGTTTGCATAGGGATTATCGTATAGCTCGTAAGGCTGTTACGAAGTGGGTCGATCGCAATGTCCTCAACATTTGACATACCTTCTACGCTGTATCAATGTTGCGACTTTCTTGCAACTCTTTCAACGATGGCACAATAGCAGCGTAAATTTCTTTGCATCGAATTACTGCATCATGTTTGTGCACCCACCGAGTTTCACACATTGCCAGAAGAACTGTTGGTTTGAAGAAGTTCTCGTATTGGTCTTTTCAGGATGTCTGTACGATGAGCTAACGTGTGAAAGAAACTACCGATGGACTGCACTACACCAACTCAATTTTAAGCTTAAGAGCAAGAATCTGATATCGCCAGATTCATCGAGTATGCACTGCAGTGCACGTAGAGAATAAGGGATATTCTTCGGGTACATAAACTTGAGCACCATGACACAGTCCGCTTATTGCTGCTGCCCCGTAGTATCCCTGACCAACTACATAGCGGCAGTCTATTTCGTTCTTCTAAGTAAGATTACCCAAACCTCTCCCTGCCATGTCAGTAGTCGGAATAAATTCCAGAAATGCTTCTGTAACTACATACCTGTTTAATTGGGATGCTCGGTGGTGATATTTCGCTCGTCGCTCACTTTAGACAATGAACTTAGAATGACATGAGTATTCACAATTTGTTCGCGTTTATTTCGAGGGTTTTTTGTACCCCCAAAACACCCCCTTGGTACGCCTATGAGTTAGGGTATTTTTTCATGAGCACCCAAGTGCCGGATTTATATATAAGCACTGGTAACACCAGTTATATAGCAGCAACAGTTTGGACCGTGTGCATTCCCTGATGTATATATCTCATTTTCGCCCTTACAAGCAGGAAGTGTGGGTTCATTAATAGCATTATGGGCTCCGTCTGAGGGACTAAGTGTTATTTGGAGAGGATCCCTCTCCAAGACTCTCGATAGATTGGCAATACCCCTGCGAGGTATCTCTCTTGGCTGAGACAATGGATTTCTTGTACAGTTTTAGGCAGACTTTGTAAGGCTGCCAAAGGCCTTATTTGTAACAACTATTGAAGGCCTCTCTTGCTAACCTCCTGAGGTTCGAGAGATTTTCATTGCACCACGGGGATAGGGTTTTTGCTCCGCCTTACTGGACAGGATACCTTATACGAGGTCTGTTCAAAAAGTAAGGTGAATTTTCAAATTTCGCGGGCTACGTACATTCGATTATCGATTTTATTATTTTGTTATGTTGGTATACATGCCCCTGAAGTATGATAAAATATTCAGCTGTATTCATTGTTTACTTTGTCTGTGGCAGCCGCTAAGGTTAGACGTGTTTTGCGTGTTCGGCGATTTTTTGCTGTCGAAAAAATGTGTATAAGTGGTACAACTGTTTCAAGAAGGCCGAGAAGATGTCAATGACGAACCTCGCCTTGGTCGCCCCAGCACATCAACAACGGATGAAAATGTTGAGAAAGTGAAGAAAATTGTTATGGAGAATCGTCGAATCACTATTAGAGAAGTTGCTGAGGATGTCGGCATATCGGTTGGCTAATACAATGCATTTTTTTCGGAAATTTTGGGCATGAAGCGTGTGGCAGCGAAGTTCGTTCCAAAATTGCCGAATTTTGGCCAAAAAAACCGTCGCATGAACATCGCTCAGTAATTTTTGAATGACGTCAACGACGATCCAGATTTGCTTAAAATGGTCGTAACTGGTGACGAATCATGGGTGTATGGTTATGACATCGAAATCAAAGTCCAATAGTCCCAATGGAAGAGCCCAGGAGAGCTAAGACCAAAAATCGCCGAACACGCAAAATACGCCTAACCTTAGCGGCTGCCACAGACAAAGTAAACAATGAATACAGCTGAATATTTTATCATACTTCAGAGGCATGTATACCAACATAACAAAATAATAAAATCGATAATCGAATGTACGTAGCCCGCGAAATTTGAAAATTCACCTTACTTTTTGAACAGACCTCGTACGCCGTGTTGATAGCGTTTTCGAAAATATTGACCCTATCTTCGATTTTCTCTAGAAGGTTCATCCTTTCCTGTGGCCACTCTCTAAAAAGTTTCGCTCTTAGAACCTGACCGAACTTCCTCCAGGCAGTTCTCGGGTTTCTGTGCTGTTTCAACCTGGAGGTTTACCCGGAAACCCTCCAGTTGTCTACTTTGAATATTTCCTAAATCAAGTTTCATTCATTTCATTTCAGAATTTCTCTCTCATCGCTCCTCAATCGCATTATATTAACATTTTGTTAGTTTAGTTGGTAAATACTATCCATGTCCATGATTTAATCATAGAGATTACAAGCCGTATCCAAATATTCGTATTTATATATAACAATTCCATTAATGCTAATACAATTAACGTGTATATTCAAGCAACGAAACAAAATTCAAGAAAGAATGTCGTCAAGCAAAGTTTTTTTTTCTACCTGATCAGAAAACTTTACTCATTCACCTGAGGTAACAAAAGCTTATTTTTTTTGCCCTGAAGGTCACAAGCAAGTGCTAAAAGACGAATTAGAATGATGGTTGTTCCATATAGAAGAAGAATCCTTGAGCAACTTTGTCAGTATTACAATTCCTTCTAAGTTTTCTGTCGGGTATTGATTAGTCCTTGAAGTTAAGTTTTTGGAAAAGCTTGCAAATAAGTGTGGTATATTTTCTCACGTTTTCCAACTCCTCTTTTCACATATATAGTATAGTTGAAGCAGGAAGACCTTTAGGGTATCTCTTGCCCTTACTATATAATATATACGTTGTAGATGTTATAGTTTTATAAAAGTTTCCCTTTTATGGTACGACTTTGAAAGGTGATGTGAGAATTTCATGAAAGTAAGATAAAATGTGAGAGAGTATGAGATTTTATGGTGCCATATGTAAAGCGGTTATTGCCGTTGGGAGAGACACTTTCAAAAGTTTCGTAAGTTGTAATTCAAGATGTATAATGTTGAATTTTGTTAACTATTATGATGCTACTGTGAACACTTCTGGTGTTAGATTTTAGTTTTGTTATATACACTATTTATTGTTTGAGGCAATATTTTGCGAATGAATGAACTCTTCAAGTTTTAAATAGTTTAATATTTTCTCTTTAATAGATTTAGGTGGAAAGAAAACCTGGAAATTAACAACTTCTGTGTTAAACTAAGTAAACAATTGAATCATCGGATATCTACATATTTCAAAGGAATCAAAGACAAGATAAATTTAAACAGACTTATATTATTTTGGGCACAGAAAAATAGCACTTCACAATTTTAAATAACAATGGTTGAAAAGTGGTCAGATATTTTTCTGGTGTTTGTAAAAAATTTAAATATCTGCATGTTATCTACATTCCTCTCCAATATTACCCTGGTAACTTGTTTCCACCTAGAATATTTTAAGATTCTATGAAAATCAACCTTTGACTCTAAAACAATGCTTAACCGTTTCCATATGATTGGATTTCATTGATAATAATTATAATGATAAAAATTATAATTGATATAATCTAGCTTTTCTAATGGAAGTTCATTGTAAATAACTCCGCCCCAAGCAAGTCCAACTTTGTTATAACATTGGTAGTTACGAAATTTGATAAAGAAAAGTTACAATTTTGATCTCATACGCATATGAGTAAAAGGTTCCTTCAGGTTCTGGACATAAAAATGCGGTTACCATTTTATTACAGAATGCAGATATCATCGTCATTATCATTTTCATGTGCAGGGGCCGAATCCGGCCGAAAGCACCAAAAAAGGTATAAGAAGAAAAAACACCGCAAAATGAGCATGCGATCGAAAATGCGGGTTCCTTCTCAACCCTCCCTGGCACTCCTGTACCGAGCCGGTCCGGTCCCTGCACACAAACGCGGTCACATTTACCACTGCACAGTGGCTCGGCTAAGACATGCAAACACAAAACAAAAAACAATGCAACATTTAAGAGCACAAAACATCAAACAGAGAAGCGTGCAAAGACAATGAAAACGTGGGACACACAAGGAGTCACGCCACATTAAAAAGAGTCCTTTTAAGGACATCTTCGCTAGTTTGCATGCTAAAAACACTCGCATTTTTGTTAACATTTATAAGCATGCGGTTAACTGGTTCGTACATCCCATAATTGGTGTTAGAGGAATTAATGTACAAGAGAGGTGGACCTCTCAGGTTGTAGTTGTTCACTCTAAATGACGTACGGGTTCGTAGGAAGCCTGAGTCAACTTTGTCATTCAACAAACGATGAACGAATATAACGTCAGCGACCTCGCGACGCTTATGGAGAGAGCTCAAGTTGAGCAATTTAAGTCTGTTCACATAAGGCGGAAGAATAATTGGGTCATCCCACGGGAGGTGACTGAGTGCAAAACGGACGAACTTCCTTTGAACCGATTCGATTTTATCGACATGGGAGGAGTAGTAAGGAGACCATACCTGGGAGGCGTATTCAAGTAAAGGCCTAACTAAAGATATGTACAAGTGCTTTGTGATAAGGGGGTTGTTGAATTCCTTGGACCATCTTTTTATAAATCCCAGGACTGAATTGCCCTTGGAAGAGATATAATTGATGTGGGTGGAGAAATCCAACTTACTTTCTAACCTAACCCCAAGATCGATAACAGAGTTAGTGCGGGAGATCTTGTTATCGAGAAAAGTATAGTCGTAAGTTATAACGCCACGTTTTCTACAAAAAGTCATGACCTCACATTTACTAATGTTAAGGACCAGGTTGTTGTTGGAACACCAAGAATAGAAGGTGTTTAGGTCTGCTTGCAGAAGTTTGCAATCCTCGATACTCCTTATGTGGCGGTACAGTTTGATGTCATCGGCATAAATAAGGATTCTACAGTGCCTCAGCAGGGTAACAATGTCATCGATTGATAAAATAAAAAGAAGAGGACCAAGATGACTTCCTTGCGGGACACCAGAGGACGCCTCGATGTTTTTAGATTTGGCTCCGCGGAATAGAACCTGGTAGGTTCTGTCGGCTAAGTACGACTGGAACCACATAACCAGGGCATGCGGAAAGCCTAATTTTTTTAGTTTTAGAACTATAATAGAGTGAGAGAGCATGTCGAAAGCTTTACTGAAGTCTGTATAAACACAGTCAGTTTGACAGCCAGTGACAAAGCCTCGAACAGTGTAAGAAGAGAACTCTAGTAAATTAGTAGTAGTGGAACGAGCTGCAAGAAAGCCATGTTGGTTAGTTGAGATAAGTCTCTTGCAGATAGGGGCAATAGCAGAATAAATAATGGATTCGAAAAGTTTTGGTATACATGATAACTTCGCAATCGGTCTATAATTAGATATTTCGTTCTTACAACCCTTTTTATGAACAGGGATTATAAAAGAGTTCTTCCATAAGGTTGGGAAGCGCCCTGTATTGAGGGATTTCTGAAATAAACATAGGATAGGAGACAGTAGGGCCTCTGCACAGGATTTTAGAACAGCAGGAGAGACACCATCAGGGCCGGACGAAAAATCTTGTGGAAGATCATTTATATGTTTCGAGATATCTTCCCTGGTTATAGACAGAGATAAATTTTGAGCCGTTTGTATTGCGTTGATATGTCGAAAATTGTCTTCATGAGGTTGGAAGACAAGAGACGAGAAAGATTTGAGGAAGAACGATGCGAATTTGTCGCAAATCTCGGATGAATTAGAACTAACAGAGTTCTCGTATTGCATGGTGTTAGGGTAATTATCAACTTTTTTCTTAGAGTTGATAAATTGAAAGAATGCTCTGGGATCCTCATACAGTTTACCTTCCATGTTGCTAAGGTACTCCTTATAGAGAGCCTCGGACAGAGCATGGAATTGGTCATAGCAATTGAGAAAAGCATAGAAGCTCGCAGTGTCTTTTCTCTTCAGGTAGGTTTTCCAGAGTTTATTCTTCTGGTTTTTGGTGTGTCTCAACTCATTATTGTACCAGGGCGGGGATGATCTGGTCAACTCAAGAGGCTCAATAGGTACACAGGATGCGAAGGTTTCATACAGGACGGAGTAAAATCTTGTTACGTCGTCATCCAACTCATTAGAGGAAAGCAAGCTATTGAAATCGATCGAAGTGAGCTTGGATGACAGTACTTCAATGCATCTATAGATATTATTGCACCACTCGAACAGCAAAATTTATGAGTCAGTCCAGCACCGGAGAGCCCGTTTAGAAACCGCCTGACACCAAGAAAATACCAGACCTAATTGACTTCTGTTTTAAGAAACATTTACCAAAATGAAATAACGATCAAATCATGTCTTGAACCGTCATCTAAACATTCCCTTATAATACTGCGTCTGCCACACGATACGTCCTACCATCAAGCGTTCAACGTTTGAGGGTGTTCATAGCATCGTGTAGAGCCGGCTTAAGATATGACTCCTATCCTATTTTTGAGTTTAAAGAAGAATGTTTCAATGAGAACAATTACAACGCATACAAAACACAAAACAATATATTCTGCATTAGCAAAATTGCAGAGAAACGTGCCAAAAAGGTATATTAGAGCCTAATATAGTTTAGAAAGGTTTATTAAAATCATCTCCCGGCACTTACAGAATATATTTTTGTCAAAAAAACTCAATTTCCACTGCAAATTGTAATGATCGATAGAGAATTGCACAACGAACATTTTTAAAAAAAGCGAAGTTGATTCGATGAAAATTGACGGCTCCACCGATTTTTGAACGGTAATTTTTTTTCTGACCCCACTGTGCGCCAGCGCCGGTATGGGTATCAAATGAAAGTGTATAGGCCCCCATCCACGGTCAAACAAACCCACAAATTTCTGGCCAACATCGAAAAAGTTCTAACTTTGCGTGTATAAAATACAAGTTTTTGAAGTTGGCGGCTGTTTGAAGAAAATATTCGTCTGGTTTATATTTCCTTCAAACAGCTTAAATGTGTGTGTGCATTTTTTATGTGTGCCATGCAGGGCTGGACTGAGAATGACTTAAGGACCGGGAAATTCAAAAATTTCGGCCCATTTCAATACATTTTGTTTTAAAAATCAAGTAATGTTCTTTTTTGCTTTCAAAAGTTTTTCTTTAAGCATAATTATGAGAAGAACTATGTGTGTATGTGTAGGTGTGTTTGAGCGTACGTCCGTAGTAATTTTTTCCTGCACGATATTGGGCGAACCAAAAAAGATATCGTCTGCGTTGAGGTGCCGATCGAAGCGTATTAACTAAAGCATGATCTAAAATGATTTTCATAAAATTCGGTTGAGCCGTTTTTTTGTTTAGGCGACGTACGTGATTTTTGTACCCGCACGATATCGCGCAAACCAAAAATGATATCGGCTTCGTGGGATGCCGATCGAAGCACATTAACAAAAAAGTGCTTTGGAAAGAATTTCATAACATTCGGTCAAGCCCTTTTTTGAAAAGACTTCGGCCAAGAGCCACAAGCACCATCTAATAAACTCGATGGAATGAAACCGGTTCTAAATGAAATAAACTTTTCTGGACTCACCTTCCGATAGCTTCCCCATAAAACATCACTTGTCAACAAAATCCGAGCATTCTTTAAAAGCCGGCCAAAAATTACGTTACCCTTTTCCAACATCACTATTTTTTCAAATCTTAGATCACCACTTTTTGGACGGGGAATTGTTTTCCACGTCCTACATTTACTGAAAAAGAAATTGGCCTTTTTGGTCAAGTCTGACGAGTCCTTTATCGTTATTTGAGCCTATTATCGTTATTTGAACTAGCTTCTCTCAGGATCACTTAATTCCCAGTTTTGGTACTACCAACCCTACCAACTTCCAGAGTTATGAGTCATCAAAGTAAAAATTTTGGTTTTTTTAACTACAATTTCAACTTTCACTACTTTTTTCTCCAAAAATTACGTAGTTAACCTATACCTTTTTTTCAAAATTAGAAAGCTTCGAATATTTCCTATGAATAATGACGGAAAATTTTTATACCACGCATTTAAAAGTTCTTTTTTTTTAATTTTTTGTTTCTCCCAATCTTTTCGCCGTTGCGTTGACATTTTGAATTTTTTAGAATTTTTTTTAAATTCCACACAATCCTTATTAAATAACAGTCTTTAACAAACTGGCAATTTCGTAGGAGACCGCGAGATTTTTGTTCTTTAAAGGAATTGTGATACGCTTGAAATTTGAAATTTTTTTATTTTTTTGTGAGAAATTTTTTTTTTCAAAAAAAATTTATTTAGAGGAAACATTTTTAATTTAACATTCGCCACGGCTCACCGGGAAACTCCCGGTAGCTTGGTAGGCCAGTCCAGCTCTGGTGCCATGTAAAGCATATGAAATTTACAGTAGATTATGGGAATTGTCGCTCGGGATGTTTGATGAAAGTTTCCCTCGTTGATGGCCAACAAATGTCAAACCATAAATGTGTGCGTTGTTTGTCGAAAATTGGTTTGATAATTTGTTTGACCGCGGATGGGGGCCTTATGACGAATATAGTACAGTAAGCTGTGTGACTTCATTTTAAATCTAATATGGCGGTCACTAAAAAATGGCGAAAGAGATAAGTAATAGACTAAAAAGTAGAAAATACAAAATATAGTTTAAAAAAACTAAAAATACGCTTTTATTTTAAAATGAACTAAAAAGTAAAAAATAATTTTGAATGTAGTTTTTATTGCTCCAGCCAGTTTATGGAAACAACATACCTTTCGAAATGTAAAAAAAGCGTGCGGCGCTAGCGAAAAGTTCCCGTGTTAATAAAATAAAAATATAAGTTAAGAGTCCCACGCTGTTTTACATTTCGAAAGGTATGTTGTTTCCATAAACTGGCTGGAGCAATAAAAACTACATTCAAAATTATTTTTTACTTTTTAGTTCATTTTAAAATAAAAGCGTATTTTTTAGTTTTTTTAATTAGTATTTTGAAACATTAAAAACAGTAAAAACAGGTCAGCGAATTATACTTATTTTTGCATGGTAAATAGCAAAAATATCAAGGCAGCTGGAGTCTTGGAGTGTTTAGGTAAGTTTTGGGTATGCTAAAAAAGTTCAGAAAAAAGGACCTTAACGATCTACTTTTTGAGTTACAGTGAAATATGTGGGTGAAAATTGTTTTTTTTTTCATATTTTTTTACAAATAAACCCCCTTATTTCTGTTTTTTCCATCGTACACTAATGTTTTTATTAATGAAATAAATGTCGCATTACTTACGATTACAAAGATATCCTATTTGTGGAAATCGACCGTTGTTTTATTACATTGTCATTCGAAATCATTAAACTATATTTTTCCCCAAAACCAAAATTCAAAACGCCTTATCTCGAAAACGGGCAGAGATAGTCCCCCTTTTTGTGTTTTTTTCGATTATTTTTTGTCTACTATGGCTGGATTTACACGACCGGACACCGAACAGACAAAACTTAGCTGTAATCGTTAATTCTCTTTTGAAGTCCGATGGAGTGTCGCATGGGCTTTCACACGGCCGAACACCAACGAACGAACGAAATATTCAAAGCTTATTAGCTCTTTTTGTTGTTGCTTTATGAAATTTCTCTTTTGCATTCTTGTCCTAGGAACAACAACAACGCAGGAACTGTCAAAATGTGCGTTGAAAAGTCGGCTGGGAGTGTCCATTCAAATAGTGCCCTCCTAATCGTCCTCTCTCACCCTATTCCCAATAAACCCAGCTCGTTCGTTCGTTTTGTCTGTGCGGTATCCGGTCATGTAAAAGGGCATTTTACTTTATTAGTACGTGATTAGCGTGATTTTTTTGTCTTTTTTAGTTTATATGTTTTTAACCTGCCCAGGCTGTCACTGTGCCATCTCAGCGCCCCCTAAATTTCTCTGGGTCTTCTACTGCCCCCCAGAAAGTATCAAACGCCCACAAGGGGGCGTTATCGCCCACGTTGAGAACCTATGACCTAAACCAATTAAACCAATAAAATCGATGAGCCTATTAGACCCTGTTCGAACCTCTGCAAGAGGTCTAACCTAGAAATATGAAGTATGGGGTGTAGTATAATACTCCAAGAGAATGGCCGCGGTAGTTTTGGACCCAATATCTCGCCAAAATAAGAAGAAGATCAGACCAACTAGGTCAACACAACTTTTTTGTTGCGCCCAGTAATTATCCGGCAGCGTTGCGGACCGGTACAATAATAAACCGTTTGGAGTTTACCAGACCAGGTATGAATCTTCAGTGTTCGGTGTGTTTCATCAGAGTCCGATCGTAAAGGCCTTTTTCACCGGACTGGTGAGCACCTCAATAGTTTGATGAAAATAGTGCCAAAGATTATAATAACCTTTAGTAACAATCCTCTACTAGTTATGCATACATGCATATTCCATCTAATTTTAATTTGTAATATCTTTCCATTTCCATTTTTTCGGTAAGCCTATGCTTTTTATTGCAAATGCTTCCATCAAACTGCTACCAAATTAACAATTCACAAAATTCCAAAAATTAGAAAACTTCTCTTTTATTAAATTGCTACCAACCCATCAAGTGAAAACGTTGAACATTTTGGCATAATTCCAGATCCGTCCGACGCTAATGCGGCTAGCTTTATTCCATCTATTCTCACCCTATTGAAGTGCCACAGATTTTCATGTTGTTCACTCTAAAAGTCAAAAACAAGGCAACTGCAGTTACAATAAGGACTTTACAAGTGAAAATTGTGTTTAAGGACTAGAGGGTAACCTCTTGAATTTTCTCAAAGAAAGCAACCTTGCTGTTGCCAAAACAGGATGGGCTGGAAGGATTTGACTGATCCTATAACAGATTCCATGTGCATATATACTACATGTATTAGGCATCTACATTGCCATCCTTAAAGTTTTGTGTCAAACTATCCGTCAGGAATTTTACTGGTAAGCAGTTGTTGGATGGATATTTGAAAAGTTTTCATCTATAGCAGAACAGAACTTCAGTAAAGGGGCAAAAGATTTCATTCTATAAAGTATACAGGAGTGTGTATGGGTGGGTAGGTATAGCCTTTATAGCCTTCGGTAAGACATGGGATAGCTTCTGAAATAAAAAGAAATCTAGCAATGAAGGGGCATAGTCCTTGAGTGAGCTGGGCCAACTGGTTGTTTTTGGTCTTGGTGAAAATCCTTTTCCTATTCTTTGTATGAGGTGTACGTTATATATTTGTTGGACTCTAAGGAGCTTGAAAATTCTCCGAAATCGACGACTTTAAGAAAATTCAAAGGAGGAAAACAGAAAAAAAATGGGAAAAAAGTATTTTACTGAAGGCACGAAAGAGTGTAACAGCAGCGGTTGGATTAAATTTCCCTAGTGACGTATCTTTTATTAAACTTTCCCCACTCTCACGGGAGCAGAGCGTTTAATTTGTGTTGCTTTTGGCTCTATTTTGTATAAATTTAAATTTTCATTTCAATATTTTCCTGGGTTTTTTTTGGGGGAGGGCATGAAGGATGCATAGGCGTGTAATATATGATAATATATGCAATTTAGTTTACGAATTCATTTTAACGAAAATAACTTTTGATTGTTGAAATATGAATTGGGACCAAGTTGATAGTGTTGGGGTTTTGCCTGTCTAACGAGAAAAGATTTAGTGGTTTCGTTTTTTAAAAGAGGTGCAGTTATTATTGCAAAAAAGGCAGTTACCACTACAAAAAACTTAACTATCTAGGATATTTCTCTCAATTTTTCGAAATGGCTTGTTATCATGCCGCAAATACCCAAATATATTTTTTGTAAAAATTGAAACAAGTTTGCTTCTAGTGTATATAAATAATTTTAATTCTGTTTTCAGTTTCTTTTTGAAAGCATACAATCATTTTGTGGTAAAGGATTTTTTTTTCAATTATTAAAGACTTTGAAATCATTGTTTTCTAGGGCGTGGTGGAATGGAGCACCACCACAAGGGATTAAAGTGCAATATGATAGTGAATTTAGAATTTGGTGAATTCCGGCTATCTTCAAAACTTCTGCTTCGCCTTGCAGCTGTTAGGCTTCCGCGGAAATTGAGAATAAGATTTCTTTTTGGAAATGGATTGGACAAGAGTTATAAGAGATCTGGATTCTGGTTCTCCTAGAAGAGTTTGGCAATAGACTATAAAAGCCCATTCCTTAAAATATAGTTATTACGAAACACAAAAGATTTAAAAAGAGACAAGACTTCAAAACCTTTGTTGGTACATGCACGAATATAGATTATGATTCGAACTTAAGCACTTCGAATATACTAAGGGCTAGCTAAGAAGAAGAAGAATGGACTGTAAAGCAATAAATGGCTAGATGTGCTCAATCAGCATTAGAGGAAGCTTAGTAGGTAGTCGGACCCTTTAGCGTGGGAACCACATGCAAATTGGTTCCCACGCTCAAAGTTTCGACTACCTACTAATATCTCCATGCGCGTAAATTCACTTACTAAGGATGCCTCAGGCGCTGAAAATAAGAGTTTCTACGACTATTTAACGTGATTGGAATGCAAAAATTACCAGCCTTCAAAAGCATAATTGGAGGATATTCTTGGCATTTAGAATCAAATGCCGGTAGGTCGTACGACTGTCGGATAGTGCCGCTCCTGACCAGCAGCATATTCTTCCTCTACTGTAGATTATCGCAACACATAAAACAACTATCGTAAACGCAAGAACCTACCGAGGGGCTTGAGTCCAATATTTTTCTAGGTTTACTAAAATTTAGGTTCAAAATAGGAAGCATTGATGGTAACCTCAACAGGACAGCACCATGAAATTTAATGTAAGTACCTACACTGAATTCACAAGATAGACTTAAGGAATGCAAAGAAGCCCTTAAGAGCAGCTTAAGTACTATAGCTGCAATTCACTGTGGAATGGTGAAAGAAAGCCATAATATCAACGGCTATAAACATACTAGGGAGGGTCTCTCCAATTACGAGAAATCATGATCGTGGTTTGACCAAAGTGCTAGGAGAAAATCAGGAAGAGAAATGTTGTAATAAAAAAGATACTACAGAACCAAATTAGAGAGGTGTTTAAGGAGAACACTAAGGAACGGTCCTCCAGACAAAGGTAAGAAGGTATTCAGTTGAAGAATACTGGACCTGAGCGGGTCTCAGAAGCTCTCTGATAAACGTTCTTCTTCTAAGCCAGATCCGAGCAAAATATTCTCAGAGAAAATGAGTGGATCCCTCGTCGCCTTCCATGCAGAGTCAGCATTCTGTCTCCTGAAACAGTTCTAGGTTGTGCAGGTGGTACCGCAGCCCCACATGGACAGTTATATGTATAACCTGCCAACAGCCTAAGGTCCGCTCTTTTTAGAGTGATAACGCCCCTTAAGGCAAAGGGTCTTATTAGTTCCTCTATGGGACCCATTATTAGCTTGTCTATGGGACCCATTCCTAATCTGTTAGAATCAGCCCCTTAACCCAGTCCTCTATCAGGGACTTGGAGGTGGACCATGAGATGCTACACTGTGATACCCTGGACTGGTGTCTAATAACCATCCCTCGCAACCTTGTCCGCAGCCTCAATGACCTCGATAATCCAGAGTCCGTTGACCTAGCAGAGTGAGACCATATTTTTCCTGTTCAGGCTCTGGAGAACGTCAAAGCAGCTTTGGAGGAAAACTTCTACGATGAGAGTCCCTTGACGGTAGCTTGACTGCCTGAAAAAATTCTAATGTTGACGTCTCAATGGCATGTATTTCAGTCTGGAAACGCATTGCAATCGAGACCTTGAAGTGAATCCTCCGACACCAGCCCCTGTTCCATGTTCCATCTTTGATCCATCGGTAAACCAGTAGAGGTTTCTTGAACCCCCCGAAAGGATTAGTTCCTCCCACCAGTAGGTAGCTCAGTAGATAACCTATGAGAGTTCTGGCGCAAAATCCCATAAGGTTTATACAGGGGGTCTAAATTCACATTTTCCGCCATCTTGGATTTTCTTTGCTGTGCCAATTGGTTGTGACGTCACAAACAGTAGTGCAATGATGATGATGACGTCATCACGGTTGTTGTTGTATGGGTACGGGGTACGGGGTACGGGGTACGGGTACTGAGTACGGTGTGGAGTACGGGTACTGAGTACGGTGTGGAGTACTGGTACTGAGTACGGGTGCGGGGTACGGGGTACGGGGTACGGGTACTGAGTACGGTGTGGAGTACGGGAACTGAGTACGGTGTGGAGTACTGGTACTGAGTACGGGGTACAAGTACGGGTACGGAGTACGGGTGTGGGGCCAGGCGCCACATGATAAGACGTCACCTGTCGCGAGAATTTGATAATGCTATAAGTGTTGTGAAATTAAAAAGTCAAAGTTGTGCTGCTCGGGCTTTGCTGGGATTTGAACCTGGGGGATCGGTAGATTAAGAGACCTGTATCGCAGCCTCGAGGCTATCGAGGCTTCTACCTGTTCTTATTCAATTTGTGTATACAAGCGCTGAGCAATCTATAAATAGAATTTTTATTTTCGTTCGACCATGCTGCCCGGGGCTCTGATAAAAATTTTACCTAGCAGAATTAACAGATAAACAACAACAAGAACTCGGTTCAGCCTCAACGTCTGTTTTCATTCTTTACAACAACAACAACAACAGCAAAAGCTTTTTCCTACAAACAACCCAGGCCTTCGCAAATGACTGGTGATTAATTTGGGTCTGCTGATAAGAACAGTGTTTGAAAAATAATACACACCTTGGTGTCGCTGAGACTTTTTGTTTTGTTTGTATGATAAATTTATGTACAAGGTTTATGCAATTGCAGCATATGCGCTATAAATATCTCAGAAGATGAAAATAATTCTGATTCAGACTGTAAAATAGATATAGAGTTATTAGATCTGCAAATTATCAAGTTTCCAATAATTTCTTATCGCATAACAATAACAAAGATCACCAATTTCGTCAGACTTATGATGTAATTATTCTGTGCGGAACGTACTGGATAAATAATATTTTTAATTACATATATATATTAGACCCAATGCACGATTTTTAATTGTGGATTATGTTTTTAAATTAATCAAAGACAATTTGATCTAATATACATTAGACATATGTATGTAGGTGCAAATTCTAAAGTCTTCCATGCCGCGATAGTTTATTGTGATAAACAAAGGGAAGTTTGCTCCATATATTGAAATTGATATACCGCGAATTTAGTGGATCAGTTTCATAAAAATAAAACATATAAACAAAATTTTGATCAGGTGCAAGTCTTTGAAACCGGCAAGACCGTTCCTTATCTAATATTTAAATATAGGTGACATTATTTCATCATTTGTCATTATTCTGATTTTTTGTTTAGTTAACTGATATTGCACAACAACGTACGAGGAGTATGAGTGAACTTTTATGATGTTTCTATATTTGTCGGTTTTCCTTAAAATCACGTCTGTGGGAGTATGTATCATTTGAAATTGTTTAATAATTGGTTAGGCCTTCTATGAGTAAACCCTCCGGATGCACCTGTGTAAACAAAGTGATATAACATTGATTGAACTTGTTACAGCATTAAAACATGAATCATGATGGATCTATCTAACCAGCTCTGGAGGTAAAAATTTGCAGCATTAGCAGTTTTTACCTGCACATATGAAACAAAGTTGTGGGGTTGGAAATTTTATTCACCAGCAGTTTGATTGTTAAAAGGGGAGTGGAAGCAAGATTCCCCATCAGTTCTTCGAGTGCTTTAAAAGTGATCGGTTTAAAGTTAAAATAGCTCTTGCGAAGGAATTAATTAACAGTGTCCCTGCTGCTTCTGTTTCACGATCGTCGATTGGATATGAATGAAAAAATGCTTATACTGTTTTATTCAAATTTTCTATTTATAATATAATTCACATGTGAGAATGTGAGCATCCACTATAAAACTGGGGTGCAAGCTAGATTATCTGCTCACTCAGCGTATTCAAAGTGAATAGTAAACACATCGTGCAATTGAAAGTTATAACCTATAATAATTGTACAGTTAATGAAAATGGCTCCAGTGAGTAAATTAATTGATAGTGCTAAATCAGCTTTTAGTGCTGCGCAAAATAATCGTGAACTAATAGAACAAGCTATTAAAGAGTGCGGTGTGAGTTTAAGGTTTTTGAATCGACTTTTAAAGAATACCACACCGACAAGCGAGCGTCATCACGTGGGTAATGGTATAAACCTCATACAAGGCTACCGCACCAAACTGAAACATTTGCAGTTAGCGAAAGGTGCAGGCTTCCCAAAAAAACGAACCAATTGGAGTTCAACCAGAGTGAAATGGATAGATGTACAATCAGCCTTTAACAATCGGTATGGAGAACTTTTCTATATGAATATTTTTTCATTTTTCATTTTATAGTATTAGAACGGGTGTTATCACCAATATTGTACATAAGGATCCAAGGGGGTTCTTAGATGACTGCAGTGGATTTTTCAGACGACATATTAACAACGTTTTGAAGCACGAACCCGCCCTCAAAGTGAATGCTGTGTTTTGTGGTGAATTTAAAATCATCAAGGCGGATGAGGAGGTGTTTGAATTCAAGTACATGAATACAAAGAATGCCCCCATATATCGAAACACAGATATTAATACATGGTTTGAGCAAAATGTCCGAGATCTGGTGATTAAAAAACTGGAAGAGTTCCAAGAAAAGGATAGTGGCTGGGCTTTATCAGCAATAATCAACTTGGCTATTAACATTAACAAGTTCACACCTCAGCTAGGATCTTCTTATATTGAGCTGCCACGACAAATTATGCTTAAAAAGGCCTGCGTCAACATTCAAAATAAGGACAACGCTTGTTTCGCCTGGGCCGTGGTTTCAGCATTGCATCCAGTTGAGGAAGATTCATATCGTGTGACAAAGTACCCTCACTATTCCAACGTTCTGAACATCAAAGATATTGTATTTCCAATGACAATGAAGCAGATCCCACGATTTGAGAGACAAAATAATCTGTCGGTGAATGTATACATTTTAGAAAAAGTGAAGAAAGACAATTTTAAAGTCCTACCAATATATCTGACTAAGGAGAGGAATGAGAAGCATGTGAACCTGCTAATGATACAGAATGTTTATTATGTTGATGATGCTGAAGGGGAGGAGAAGGAGGAAGAGGATGATGAACCAATCACATACCACTTCGTTTGGATCAAAAACCTCTCCCGGCTGCTATCATCACAGCTATCTAGTCATTACGGCAAGAAATACTTTTGCGATCGTTGCCTCCACTACTTTTACTCGTCCGATGCATTGCAGCAGCACCTAGAGGACTGTAAGAACCTGAATGAATGCAGAATCCGGCTACCGAGAGATGACCAAAAGGATGTTAGATTTTTCAATTATAAAAATAAAGTACAAGCCCCGTTTGTTATTTACGCAGATTTAGAATGTCTATTAGTAGAATGTGTGGATAGAAATAAGTATCAAAATCATATACCATGTAGTGTGGGCTTTTATGTTAAGTGTTCATATGACCCCACGCTATCGTTTTTCAGGTCTTACCGTGGTGAGGACTGCATTGAGTGGTTTGTGCGTGAATTGGAGAAGTTTGCTAAAGATGTGGAAACCGTTTTTCTTCACCCGCTCCCCATGGACACAATGACTGCACAAGAGATTGAGTTTTTTGAGACCGCCTCACTCTGTCATATATGTGAGAAACCATTTACGGCAGATGATAAGAAGGCGCGCGATCATTGCCATCTAACAGGTAAGTACAGAGGTCCAGCACATGAGGGGTGTAATATAAACTTTAAAGATAGTCACACCATCCCTATTATTTTTCACAACCTTAGCGGCTACGATTCTCATTTTATAATTAAAAATATAGCTTCCGATCTCCAAGGTCGCGTTGATCTCCTGCCTATTAACAAAGAACGGTACATCTCATTCACAAAGCATTTGGATGAATATCCGATCAAATTTAGATTCATTGATTCCTTTAAATTCATGGCAAGTAGTCTTGATACTCTATCATCATATTTAAACAGTTATCACATTTTACAATCACAATTCACAAATTTATTAGATAAACAGTTTAATTTGCTAACACGGAAAGGGGTATATCCCTACGATTATTTTAATAGTACATCCAAATTTGTAGAGACCAAACTTCCTGATATTTCTCAATTTTATAATAAATTAAATGACACCAATATTAGTCAAGAAGATTATACACATGCCTGCAATATTTGGAATGAATTCGATATTCAATGTTTAGGCGAATATTCCGACTTATATTTAAAGACAGATGTCTTACTCTTGGCAGATGTTTTTGAACAATTCCGTGAAAGCTGTCACCAAACGTATGGACTAGATCCTGCTCACTATTATACGCTTCCGGGTTATACTTGGGATGCCATGTTAAAATATACTGACGTTACATTAGAACTATTAACCGACATAGATATGCTCATGTTTGTAGAGAGAGGTATTCGTGGTGGTCTTAGCCAATGCTCGAAACGATATGCAAGGGCAAACAATAAATACATGGCGGGCCATAATCCATCCCTTGAGTCAGTTTTCCTCATGTATAATGATATTAATAACCAATATGGTTGGGCGATGTCTCAACTTCTACCTCACAGCGGCTTCAAGTGGATAGAAAATGTAGATAGCTTTAAGGTTGAAAACGTGCCCGATGATTCGTCTACAGGTTACATTTTGGAGGTGGATCTAGAATATCCCCACGAAATACACGACCTCCATAAAGATCTCCCTTTTTGCTCCGAACATAAAGCACCTTCTGGTTCAAAACAGAGTAAACTTTTAGCTACTGTTGAGAATAAAATAAAATATGTTTTACATTACAGAAATTTAAACCAAGCACTCCTTCACGGATTAAAATTAAAAAAAATTCATAAAATTCTTCAATTCAATCAATCTACGTGGCTCAAATCATACATTGATCTCAACACCAATCTTCGAACATTAGCCAAAAATGATTTCGAGAAAAATCTCTTTAAACTTATGAATAATGCTGTCTTTGGTAAAACCATGGAAAATGTTAGGAAACATAGTATTGTTAAGCTGGTAACTAAATGGTTGGGAAGATACGGCGCTGAAGCCCTCATTTCAAAGCCCGAATTCAAAGCATCAACAATTTTCAATGAGAACCTGGTAGCAATTGAACTTAAAAAGACAGAAATTTATTTTAATAAGCCTATATATGTAGGTATGTGTATTCTAGACTTGGCTAAGACCACAATTTACGATTTCCATTATAACTACATGATGCCACAATTTAATTCCAAGTGTGCAGTTTGCTACACTGATACAGATTCACTCATATATGAAGTTACCTGCCCCGATTTATATGAAATAATTAAACGCGATTGCCATACACATTTCGATACAAGTGACTATCCACCCAATAACATCTGGGGCATCCCTCTAGTTAATAAAAAAGTGCTGGGCCTCATGAAAGATGAAAATAATGGTAGCATAATGACAGAGTTTGTTGGTCTAAGGTCAAAGATGTATGCGGTTCGGGTAGCTGGTGAAGATAACTGCAAAAAATCCAAAGGTGTGAAAAGAAACATTGTCAAAAATCGAATTACTTTTAATGATTATAAAGAATGTTTGGATAAAAATATAGAGAAAATAGTACACCAAAATTTAATTCAGAGTCAAAAACATCAGGTAAGCACAGTTACGCAGTCCAAAATCGCGCTAAGCCCACACGATGACAAGAGATATTTAATGAAGAATTCCTATGAAACGTTACCGTGGGGTCATTATAGCATTATGGATGTAAATTAATTACATAGCAGATTAATATAAATATAAGACCATATTATAAGAAATAAAAACTAGAATTTAATCAATAATTTACACATAAGATTGATGATTGATGGTTTAAACTATTAACGGTTTTATGTCTGGACTTGTTACATTACAGCATTACTAGTGTTATTTGATGATTGAAGATTGAAGTATAAATGTGGGTAGTCGCAATGATCAATGAATTGGAATGTTTTTGACAAAAGGTAGTTATATATAACGATTTATGTGTGGGGTACTAAAAATTAAGCATATGAATACTTCAGCTTTTAATGGTATTATAATTGTAATTTAAATATCTGTAATAAATAAACACATTTTATATTAATAAATTTCATAATTGTAATTTAAATATCTGTAATAAATAAACACACATTTTATATTAATAAATTTCATAATCATATTTTTATTTGTTTTTCTTCTAATCCTCCATAACTATAATCAATTTCAATTTTAATTTCAAGATGTCACTGAAAATATTATCAACCAATCCGCCAGATAAATTAGAGATTTTATCAGCTCCAGGTAACAGGTAGACAGATCAGAACAGACCAACCTGCCTGTATAGCTGTGTAGCTGTCTACCTGTATAGCTGTGTAGCTGTCTACCTGTTGTGAGCTTTTCCAGCGTGCGGGTTATTGGTTTAAAGGTTTCCTCCAAACTGAGCTTCTGATTCAATATTACAGGTCTTGAGAGCTTTATACTTCCTTCGTATAGAATCACATGTTTTTATAATATCCTTCAATAGTTTTTCATTCATGTTGCTACACTGATAGTTACAGTTACACCGATATATATATGCATGCTGATGGTCACTTATATAGTCCTGATAGACCAGGTGGATCAGGTAGACCAGGTAGACCAGGTAGACCAGGTAGACCAGGTAGACCAGGTAGACCAGGTAGACCAGGTAGATCAGATAGATCAGGTATGCTGGGCATCTGCTATCTTAACAATAAGCTTCTTATAAGCTCATGAAACCATCAAAGCCTTTTTCGATATCACCCTTATCAATTACTCAGTTTGCACACGATTTTCTGAACTTTACAAACCCATATCGCTATATACATGATTAGAAAGTTTGCATTATCATGACTGAGGTAAAAGCTGTCTCTACCTGGTCTATCGGGTCTACCTGGTCTACCTGGTCTACCTGGTCTACCTGGTCTACCTGGTCTACCTGGTCTACCTGGTCTACCTGATCCACCTGGTCTATCAGGACTATATAAGTGACCATCAGCATGCATATATATATCGGTGTAACTGTAACTATCAGTGTAGCAACATGAATGAAAAACTATTGAAGGATATTATAAAAACATGTGATTCTATACGAAGGAAGTATAAAGCTCTCAAGACCTGTAATATTGAATCAGAAGCTCAGTTTGGAGGAAACCTTTAAACCAATAACCCGCACGCTGGAAAAGCTCACAACAGGTAGACAGCTACACAGCTATACAGGTAGACAGCTACACAGCTATACAGGCAGGTTGGTCTGTTCTGATCTGTCTACCTGTTACCTGGAGCTGATAAAATCTCTAATTTATCTGGCGGATTGGTTGATAATATTTTCAGTGACATCTTGAAATTAAAATTGAAATTGATTATAGTTATGGAGGATTAGAAGAAAAACAAATAAAAATATGATTATGAAATTTATTAATATAAAATGTGTGTTTATTTATTACAGATATTTAAATTACAATTATGAAATTTATTAATATAAAATGTGTTTATTTATTACAGATATTTAAATTACAATTATAATACCATTAAAAGCTGAAGTATTCATATGCTTAATTTTTAGTACCCCACACATAAATCGTTATATATAACTACCTTTTGTCAAAAACATTCCAATTCATTGATCATTGCGACTACCCACATTTATACTTCAATCTTCAATCATCAAATAACACTAGTAATGCTGTAATGTAACAAGTCCAGACATAAAACCGTTAATAGTTTAAACCATCAATCATCAATCTTATGTGTAAATTATTGATTAAATTCTAGTTTTTATTTCTTATAATATGGTCTTATATTTATATTAATCTGCTATGTAATTAATTTACATCCATAATGCTATAATGACCCCACGGTAACGTTTCATAGGAATTCTTCATTAAATATCTCTTGTCATCGTGTGGGCTTAGCGCGATTTTGGACTGCGTAACTGTGCTTACCTGATGTTTTTGACTCTGAATTAAATTTTGGTGTACTATTTTCTCTATATTTTTATCCAAACATTCTTTATAATCATTAAAAGTAATTCGATTTTTGACAATGTTTCTTTTCACACCTTTGGATTTTTTGCAGTTATCTTCACCAGCTACCCGAACCGCATACATCTTTGACCTTAGACCAACAAACTCTGTCATTATGCTACCATTATTTTCATCTTTCATGAGGCCCAGCACTTTTTTATTAACTAGAGGGATGCCCCAGATGTTATTGGGTGGATAGTCACTTGTATCGAAATGTGTATGGCAATCGCGTTTAATTATTTCATATAAATCGGGGCAGGTAACTTCATATATGAGTGAATCTGTATCAGTGTAGCAAACTGCACACTTGGAATTAAATTGTGGCATCATGTAGTTATAATGGAAATCGTAAATTGTGGTCTTAGCCAAGTCTAGAATACACATACCTACATATATAGGCTTATTAAAATAAATTTCTGTCTTTTTAAGTTCAATTGCTACCAGGTTCTCATTGAAAATTGTTGATGCTTTGAATTCGGGCTTTGAAATGAGGGCTTCAGCGCCGTATCTTCCCAACCATTTAGTTACCAGCTTAACAATACTATGTTTCCTAACATTTTCCATGGTTTTACCAAAGACAGCATTATTCATAAGTTTAAAGAGATTTTTCTCGAAATCATTTTTGGCTAATGTTCGAAGATTGGTGTTGAGATCAATGTATGATTTGAGCCACGTAGATTGATTGAATTGAAGAATTTTATGAATTTTTTTTAATTTTAATCCGTGAAGGAGTGCTTGGTTTAAATTTCTGTAATGTAAAACATATTTTATTTTATTCTCAACAGTAGCTAAAAGTTTACTCTGTTTTGAACCAGAAGGTGCTTTATGTTCGGAGCAAAAAGGGAGATCTTTATGGAGGTCGTGTATTTCGTGGGGATATTCTAGATCCACCTCCAAAATGTAACCTGTAGACGAATCATCGGGCACGTTTTCAACCTTAAAGCTATCTACATTTTCTATCCACTTGAAGCCGCTGTGAGGTAGAAGTTGAGACATCGCCCAACCATATTGGTTATTAATATCATTATACATGAGGAAAACTGACTCAAGGGATGGATTATGGCCCGCCATGTATTTATTGTTTGCCCTTGCATATCGTTTCGAGCATTGGCTAAGACCACCACGAATACCTCTCTCTACAAACATGAGCATATCTATGTCGGTTAATAGTTCTAATGTAACGTCAGTATATTTTAACATGGCATCCCAAGTATAACCCGGAAGCGTATAATAGTGAGCAGGATCTAGTCCATACGTTTGGTGACAGCTTTCACGGAATTGTTCAAAAACATCTGCCAAGAGTAAGACATCTGTCTTTAAATATAAGTCGGAATATTCGCCTAAACATTGAATATCGAATTCATTCCAAATATTGCAGGCATGTGTATAATCTTCTTGACTAATATTGGTGTCATTTAATTTATTATAAAATTGAGAAATATCAGGAAGTTTGGTCTCTACAAATTTGGATGTACTATTAAAATAATCGTAGGGATATACCCCTTTCCGTGTTAGCAAATTAAACTGTTTATCTAATAAATTTGTGAATTGTGATTGTAAAATGTGATAACTGTTTAAATATGATGATAGAGTATCAAGACTACTTGCCATGAATTTAAAGGAATCAATGAATCTAAATTTGATCGGATATTCATCCAAATGCTTTGTGAATGAGATGTACCGTTCTTTGTTAATAGGCAGGAGATCAACGCGACCTTGGAGATCGGAAGCTATATTTTTAATTATAAAATGAGAATCGTAGCCGCTAAGGTTGTGAAAAATAATAGGGATGGTGTGACTATCTTTAAAGTTTATATTACACCCCTCATGTGCTGGACCTCTGTACTTACCTGTTAGATGGCAATGATCGCGCGCCTTCTTATCATCTGCCGTAAATGGTTTCTCACATATATGACAGAGTGAGGCGGTCTCAAAAAACTCAATCTCTTGTGCAGTCATTGTGTCCATGGGGAGCGGGTGAAGAAAAACGGTTTCCACATCTTTAGCAAACTTCTCCAATTCACGCACAAACCACTCAATGCAGTCCTCACCACGGTAAGACCTGAAAAACGATAGCGTGGGGTCATATGAACACTTAACATAAAAGCCCACACTACATGGTATATGATTTTGATACTTATTTCTATCCACACATTCTACTAATAGACATTCTAAATCTGCGTAAATAACAAACGGGGCTTGTACTTTATTTTTATAATTGAAAAATCTAACATCCTTTTGGTCATCTCTCGGTAGCCGGATTCTGCATTCATTCAGGTTCTTACAGTCCTCTAGGTGCTGCTGCAATGCATCGGACGAGTAAAAGTAGTGGAGGCAACGATCGCAAAAGTATTTCTTGCCGTAATGACTAGATAGCTGTGATGATAGCAGCCGGGAGAGGTTTTTGATCCAAACGAAGTGGTATGTGATTGGTTCATCATCCTCTTCCTCCTTCTCCTCCCCTTCAGCATCATCAACATAATAAACATTCTGTATCATTAGCAGGTTCACATGCTTCTCATTCCTCTCCTTAGTCAGATATATTGGTAGGACTTTAAAATTGTCTTTCTTCACTTTTTCTAAAATGTATACATTCACCGACAGATTATTTTGTCTCTCAAATCGTGGGATCTGCTTCATTGTCATTGGAAATACAATATCTTTGATGTTCAGAACGTTGGAATAGTGAGGGTACTTTGTCACACGATATGAATCTTCCTCAACTGGATGCAATGCTGAAACCACGGCCCAGGCGAAACAAGCGTTGTCCTTATTTTGAATGTTGACGCAGGCCTTTTTAAGCATAATTTGTCGTGGCAGCTCAATATAAGAAGATCCTAGCTGAGGTGTGAACTTGTTAATGTTAATAGCCAAGTTGATTATTGCTGATAAAGCCCAGCCACTATCCTTTTCTTGGAACTCTTCCAGTTTTTTAATCACCAGATCTCGGACATTTTGCTCAAACCATGTATTAATATCTGTGTTTCGATATATGGGGGCATTCTTTGTATTCATGTACTTGAATTCAAACACCTCCTCATCCGCCTTGATGATTTTAAATTCACCACAAAACACAGCATTCACTTTGAGGGCGGGTTCGTGCTTCAAAACGTTGTTAATATGTCGTCTGAAAAATCCACTGCAGTCATCTAAGAACCCCCTTGGATCCTTATGTACAATATTGGTGATAACACCCGTTCTAATACTATAAAATGAAAAATGAAAAAATATTCATATAGAAAAGTTCTCCATACCGATTGTTAAAGGCTGATTGTACATCTATCCATTTCACTCTGGTTGAACTCCAATTGGTTCGTTTTTTTGGGAAGCCTGCACCTTTCGCTAACTGCAAATGTTTCAGTTTGGTGCGGTAGCCTTGTATGAGGTTTATACCATTACCCACGTGATGACGCTCGCTTGTCGGTGTGGTATTCTTTAAAAGTCGATTCAAAAACCTTAAACTCACACCGCACTCTTTAATAGCTTGTTCTATTAGTTCACGATTATTTTGCGCAGCACTAAAAGCTGATTTAGCACTATCAATTAATTTACTCACTGGAGCCATTTTCATTAACTGTACAATTATTATAGGTTATAACTTTCAATTGCACGATGTGTTTACTATTCACTTTGAATACGCTGAGTGAGCAGATAATCTAGCTTGCACCCCAGTTTTATAGTGGATGCTCACATTCTCACATGTGAATTATATTATAAATAGAAAATTTGAATAAAACAGTATAAGCATTTTTTCATTCATATCCAATCGACGATCGTGAAACAGAAGCAGCAGGGACACTGTTAATTAATTCCTTCGCAAGAGCTATTTTAACTTTAAACCGATCACTTTTAAAGCACTCGAAGAACTGATGGGGAATCTTGCTTCCACTCCCCTTTTAACAATCAAACTGCTGGTGAATAAAATTTCCAACCCCACAACTTTGTTTCATATGTGCAGGTAAAAACTGCTAATGCTGCAAATTTTTACCTCCAGAGCTGGTTAGATAGATCCATCATGATTCATGTTTTAATGCTGTAACAAGTTCAATCAATGTTATATCACTTTGTTTACACAGGTGCATCCGGAGGGTTTACTCATAGAAGGCCTAACCAATTATTAAACAATTTCAAATGATACATACTCCCACAGACGTGATTTTAAGGAAAACCGACAAATATAGAAACATCATAAAAGTTCACTCATACTCCTCGTACGTTGTTGTGCAATATCAGTTAACTAAACAAAAAATCAGAATAATGACAAATGATGAAATAATGTCACCTATATTTAAATATTAGATAAGGAACGGTCTTGCCGGTTTCAAAGACTTGCACCTGATCAAAATTTTGTTTATATGTTTTATTTTTATGAAACTGATCCACTAAATTCGCGGTATATCAATTTCAATATATGGAGCAAACTTCCCTTTGTTTATCACAATAAACTATCGCGGCATGGAAGACTTTAGAATTTGCACCTACATACATATGTCTAATGTATATTAGATCAAATTGTCTTTGATTAATTTAAAAACATAATCCACAATTAAAAATCGTGCATTGGGTCTAATATATATATGTAATTAAAAATATTATTTATCCAGTACGTTCCGCACAGAATAATTACATCATAAGTCTGACGAAATTGGTGATCTTTGTTATTGTTATGCGATAAGAAATTATTGGAAACTTGATAATTTGCAGATCTAATAACTCTATATCTATTTTACAGTCTGAATCAGAATTATTTTCATCTTCTGAGATATTTATAGCGCATATGCTGCAATTGCATAAACCTTGTACATAAATTTATCATACAAACAAAACAAAAAGTCTCAGCGACACCAAGGTGTGTATTATTTTTCAAACACTGTTCTTATCAGCAGACCCAAATTAATCACCAGTCATTTGCGAAGGCCTGGGTTGTTTGTAGGAAAAAGCTTTTGCTGTTGTTGTTGTTGTTGTAAAGAATGAAAACAGACGTTGAGGCTGAACCGAGTTCTTGTTGTTGTTTATCTGTTAATTCTGCTAGGTAAAATTTTTATCAGAGCCCCGGGCAGCATGGTCGAACGAAAATAAAAATTCTATTTATAGATTGCTCAGCGCTTGTATACACAAATTGAATAAGAACAGGTAGAAGCCTCGATAGCCTCGAGGCTGCGATACAGGTCTCTTAATCTACCGATCCCCCAGGTTCAAATCCCAGCAAAGCCCGAGCAGCACAACTTTGACTTTTTAATTTCACAACACTTATAGCATTATCAAATTCTCGCGACAGGTGACGTCTTATCATGTGGCGCCTGGCCCCACACCCGTACTCCGTACCCGTACTTGTACCCCGTACCCCGCACCCGTACTCAGTACCAGTACTCCACACCGTACTCAGTACCCGTACTCCACACCGTACTCAGTACCCGTACCCCGTACCCCGTACCCCGCACCCGTACTCAGTACCAGTACTCCACACCGTACTCAGTACCCGTACTCCACACCGTACTCAGTACCCGTACCCCGTACCCCGTACCCCGTACCCATACAACAACAACCGTGATGACGTCATCATCATCATTGCACTACTGTTTGTGACGTCACAACCAATTGGCACAGCAAAGAAAATCCAAGATGGCGGAAAATGTGAATTTAGACCCCCTGTATAAACCTTATGGGATTTTGCGCCAGAACTCTCATAGGTTATCTACTTAGCTCTAATAAGGCATCTCGCCGCCTTAATCGGTTAATAATAGGGTACCAAAGTTCCGATTAGGTCGGGTCTTCCCCTAGCAGACGGTACACCTCCTTGTTCACCTGGTAGTTTGGTACTGCGAGCGTCACAGCCTTTACCGGCTGGTTAGAGGGATTCACTTGTTTCAGGAGGCATAACACTCCGACGAGACTGTCTTCCGCTAACCCTAACGTTTGCATCTGTTGCTCAGTCGGCTGCTTAAAAAAATTAATTCATACATCATCCAAGAGTTCAAACGCCAGATTCACTGCCTCCTCCTCATGCATCCTGCAGACTACTCTTAACTTATCCTATCCTTTTTCTATCCTCTGAGCTAAGCTTACTACTAGACATTGGCATGACCGACTGATAGTATAAAGGATGAGCAGGAGCAGTGCTTTCATAGGTGCGAATGGTGCTCTTGCACCGGGCGCAATTGGACGGAGGCGCAATTTCTGAAATTAGGATTTAAAAAAAAATAAGTCTTTGAAAAAAGCTTTCCGTACATATTACTTGATTTGGCATTTAGTTCGCTATTCTGAGATTAACTAAATGTTTCATTTTTTGCCACCACGCTGAATTTTGGCCATGTTATTGTTTTCAAATTCAAAGTTACAAAAAGCGTTTCACTTTTCACTCCATTTTAAAAATAACTAATCACTATTATAGAACAAAACCTATTTACTATTTGACTTAATTAATGCATATTTATTAAGGCATTTATTATGGGAACTTTATATACCCTAGACTGTTTGAAATACTAAACCAGTCTTAAGCTTTATTCAAATTGTAGCCTAAAACACAAATTTCTAAATCTTAACTAATTAACATAACTTAGAAGACTGAAAATAACTTTTCCCCGGGATATTTGAACTAGATTTATCTGAAATTTTCAAGTGCATATGTTAATTGGCAATCTAAAAACCAAATAACTCAAACAATTATTCACCTTCACACAATTATCCTAGACCAAAAATTACCATTTTATAAACAAACGCCAGATTTAATGCTCAGGACTAAACATAAATTTCCCAGTTAAGTCCATTCGCCATGGTTTATCTGCTCCATCCAGAAGGGATACCTTGAACCTGCTAAATAGCGGAGTCTTTTTCATAGCACACAGAGCACATCCCTTTTTCGTCGTCTAGTGGAGGATCCAAATCCACCCCATCCTCCCTAAATCCTGTAAGCGGCCACCAAAGCTAATTTATTCAGTCATGAATTTCATTAAGCAAAGCTTCTCATAGCCTCTCGGAAGTATTGTTATTTTTCTGTGTCCTTCGCCTGGCGGCTCCATCCGCACAGAACCCCTCAAGGAGCGTCCCCCACACAAACCATTAGGAAAGGTTTAGTATCCTGCAGTTGCATTGCGTCGATAAGGCATGAAAAATTGCTGAAAAATGTCGAAATAATAAAAAAAAAGTTTAAATTAGAATTTTACTTTTGGTGTGGGATGAATTTGGAAATATTTAAAAAAAAATCCATAATTTTTGAATATTTGGAGGAGGAAAATTGTGATTTATTATTATTTTTTTTCGGTTGTGTGATTTACGCCTAGGAAGAAGGTTGCTGATGTAGTGAATAAAAATATAATAGTCGGGGTTGATTGAAATTCGTTTAAAGTATGGAAATTGTTGACAAAAAAGTTTTCTGTGAATGAGAAAAATTGATTTCGTATTTTCAACGCTTTAAGTGGATTTTTATGGCATTTTTATTCAAATATTTAAACATTCTAGTGCTTATGTCGTATTCTGATATTTTGAAGCAGAAACCACGTTAAAAGGATCATGTGATTCAATTAACCATGATCCGCACAATATTGAAAACATCAATGAAACGTGGTCCACGAGAAAGGAAATTATAGAGCAAACTTCAGGATAGCAACAGAAGAGGAAAATATGGCGTATAAAAGAAAACTAAGATAACACTCAAAACGCAGAAGAAGAATACAGAATTAAGAGGAGAAAAAATATACTTAAAAGAAAGAAAAAGCATACGAAAAGCATAAGACGGAAAAATTAGAAATCCTGCAGGGAGAAATAAGGCAGCTCTATAATAAAATAAGAGAGAATAGAAAAGAATTTAGACAAGGAGAGTACTCGGCTTTATTGTGGTTGTCACTTTTGGTGACAAATGGCGAAGTGAGACGAAAATGCTATTGTGGTTGTCGAAAAAGTGACATTTGTCGACTTAAATGAGTTTTGGCGAATTGCGGCTGTCACTTTGGCCCTTATTCTGGTTGTCACTTATGGTGACAAATGGCGAAGTGAGACAAAAAGGGTATTTATTATGGTTCTCTAAAAAAGTAACATTTCAGTGAGGTAAGGCGAATTACAGTCGTCACTAATATCGAAAAACGGCGAATTCAGTAACAATTGTTCTCACTTGATGTTTGTAAGTGAAATTTTTCTCATTTGATTTTAAAGGAGAGATTTCTCACTATGGTGAAGTAACAACCATAATAAGGGCCAGTAACAATTTTTCTCACTTGATTTTTGTAGGCCACAGAGAGCGTCAATAATTCGAACACCACACTAACAATCTCTATACCTAAAAAAGGTGTCAATTTGACCATGCAATACCACCTTGATTGAATGACTAGAAAGGAAGCTCTTAATTCAGTGTCTTACTCTCCTAGACTCTAGAGCAACTAGGTCTTTTTCATCGAAAGCCGTGCTGCTTGTCGTCCAAACTTTGGTTGCATTCAAGATATTCCATAAGCTTTCTGTATTTTATTGTCTAGTGCCAACTAATAAAACTGGCTAAAATTTGGCACCGTCTTGTTTACAGATTACTGGCCTAGGGCTTTGACCTAGTAGCACGCGACTTTTTTTTACAATTTTAAAGACCTTGGGAGAGTTTTCAAGATCATGGCCTAGTTCTCACGCCCAAGTGCCCATTTACCTACTTCAGAGGTTTAGTCAAATGTAAGGCATATTTTTCAAGAACCATAGGTGGAATATTATCAGGGCCAGTGGTTTCCTTGGAGTCAAACTTTGAGACACCTAAATACTTCATGAATCCTAAAGAAAACTCTGTTCATTGTGTGAGAAGAACACTGGGTAGGGTCATGGCAGTATCGGGTAATGCAGAAATGTAAGTAGGCCAGTCTTGGATTTGCTTTCTGTTAGCACCTTCCCTTCGAAAATGAAAGAAGATGTTGTGGAAAAAGTAAAATTCTTCTTGATCGAGAACCAGAAATTTTTACTGTAAGCAGTGGAGTTGATGAGTGTATCTCTTAATTTATCATCGAATGATGATTTGATTTTCCTGATGGTGGATTTACAGGCGTTTCTCAACCTGATGTACTACGTCGAGTTGACTCTACAGAAAATCTGTCAGAATTTTTTTATTTTCTGTACAATATGGAAAATAATGTTCATCTAGCTAGACAAAAAACAAGTGGATTTTTGTACCGAGGGATTGACTTCTTATGGTGGGTCCACAGGATAAGGATCTTTCCAAATTTCCGTGCGACTTCTGTACAGACTGTGAAGTTTGAATGCAATGCAATGTCTCTGGGGACATGTCGACGAAATGTCTCTGGGGATTCTTCCAGCGACTTAGCAGCACCTCTTCTTTGTTTCACAGACAAAATTCTATAGAAGTCTATAAACAGAAGTCTCTTCTACCAAACGCCCCTATGGTGTGGATCAACCATAATTATGCGTTTTCATGGCAACAATGTGAAAACTCCAAGAATTTAAACTATAAGTATACAACAATACTTTAAATTATTAAACAAGTTCACGACCCAGTCTGGATTTGTAATTCAACTGAAAAGAATAACGAATCCAGACTTTCTCGTGTGCGTGCTTAATAATTTAAAAAGTATTATTACTTAAAATTTTTGGAATTTGACAACCACGTAAAGGATTTACGTTGTGTTTCATGTCGTGAAAAATACAGAAGCTAAAATATGAAGATTCCCAGTAGGACTTGTAAGCTTACAGAAGTACTGAAATGAGCCCTCACTAGTAAGGGGTAGGCCTTACCATACCCTTTACAGAAGTACTTATTTTTACACACGATGTCATAGGAGGTAAGGCCTTACTTTTTACTACATCGATGAGCCCTTATATAACGCATTACAAAAGAAGGCAGATGGTAAGGGGTAATCCAGAATTCGACCCAACGAAGTTGAAATTTACCCGATGACTCATATGTTTTCGTATTTTTGTAATGGTATTTGAGTCATCGGGCAAATTTCTAACTTCTTTGGGTCTAATTCTGGATTACCCCTTACCATCTGCCTTCTCTTGTAATGCGTTATATAAGGGCTCTTCTAACACCAAAGAAAATAGGAGTACCCCTTACCAGATGACTGCTTATATCAGTGCTCCATCGGTAAGTGCTACCTAGAATTCCTACTGGGTTTGGTCAAAATAATTTTTTCCTTTAACTGTGAGAATATGTCCTCACTGAGAAAGTAAACCATAATGCCGGGTTTTCATTAGCAGAATTAGTGGTAGAATTACTGGTGTACTTTTAAGCCGACGGCAAGTGGTAGAGTAACTTTACCACGGTGCTATCCCACTCTACTCTACTATAACCAAGTACTCTACTCTACCTGTTACGTTTTCATTAGGCGAGTTCACAATATAGTTAGTCGCTGTGGCCGTACGTCATCACTGTGCATTTTCACACTATCGGATTGTGCTATTGATGTACCTACACAAGAAATCGTAAGGAATACATTGAAACCCTTTCCGGACAACCTTACAAGCAGTGTTGCAAAGTTGCATGATCCTTTGTCTAGCTAACTAGGTACCACGAGTTTGCTCGGAGTTTGAAGGATTGGGCAGGGTGGCCGCAGGAAGATATCTGATAAGACAGGCTACTACGCTAGATTAGGTTCTGCTTGATCCTGCAGATTTTCTTCGGGCTCCCTATATTATTATATTACACCCAACTCTCTTTTTACATGGTAGATACGTTCCTTAGAAAACCGTGCAAAAGAAATCGTGTAAAAAAATACATGCGACATATGGTAAATTTAGGGATATGTTCCACGACTTTAAAAAATCGTGTAAAGTGAAAAAACTCTAAATATTTTCCCTAAAACCGTGCAAAAAAAGCAATAATGAAATCCATATTACATATTTTAGTCCGGGGAAATTAGCAAAAAAAACGCACGAAAGGAGACAAAATTCCAAAATGGCTGAAAATTGGACCACAGTTTCCTTGGGAATTTTTAAGAAAACAATTTCGGAATCACAAAAAAAACATGGACGCCGGAGATATCACTTTTTCTCAAAAAAATCACTCAAAAACTTTACCGGTTTTACGTACATTCCCCTCTTGTCCTGTCCAGTGTAGATATCCTCATTGAATTGTGAATGCGAATATAAATGATACGCTGCTAAAAATCTTTGAATTTTTTGTTGAAGCTAATATTAAACTCCAGGAAAAAGTTGGAGATAATATGAACTAAAAATATTTTATAAATATTTTCGTGCTAGAACAAAAAAATCGTGTAAAAAAAGAGTATTTGTTTTTATTGGTGAACCGCGTTATTTCAAATTCGGGTAAAAAAGGCCGTGTAAAAAGAGAGTTGGGTGTATAATGAGCTTTCGCGCTGAGTGAGGGATCGTATCTGTAGTTTTGAACTTCGCTGTGCTTTGCTTGGGATCTTGCCGATCCGGGTTCCGGTGCATTAGCTTCGACGGGATGAGTTTTGGTTTGTGTCTTCGTTAAGCTTATGCAATATAATTAAGTTAACTGTTTCCAAGATATAAGCAAAAAATGGCAGACAGACCAGACAGACAGATCAGGCAGAATCCATAGCCGTTTTTGATGAAATTTTCACCACCACCCCGCGCAAACACCATCTAAAATCCAATATTATTACCAATATTGCTTAAAAGCTTTAAAAATTGCTTATATCTCAAGAACCGTTGGCCGTAACTGCTTTTTGTTGAAATTCCACAGCCTGAACATCATCTAGAATCCTTTGCCATTGGGATAACATCAGTTGAAGCTAATGTACCGGAAACCGGATCAGCAAGATCCCGCCCAAAGCACAGCAAAGTTCAAAACTACAGATTCGATCACCCACTCATTGTCAGCGCGAAAGCTAACCCAAGGAACATGGAAGTTCAACTAATCTCTCATCCACACCCAAGGCAACAACCAATGGCTTCGTTGCGCCAGTGGTCGCATAGCTATACGACTATGCTAGGTGCGGGTGAGTTTCATTTTTGCTAGGGTCAGGAGCATTAGTCGCGATGAACAGGACGTCCAGGTTGTATTTTTTGAGGTGTTAAATTGCAAAGTTCTTGACTTTCGCGTTATGTGCATTTGTGTTAAGTCGGACGTGCGTGTGTCCGTTTGCCAGCTAAGAGTGCGATCGTTGGACTCTAGCAGTTCGATGCTCTACGATGCCCTATTGAACGCTCACAGTTTCTCCAACATTATGTTACGTGAAGCTTGGCTTCACCCCATTCGCCTGTAACGCACCGTAACTGCATTATGTAGAACTTGAACGGCCACTTATCCACTTTTAACTGGAACCAAAAACTAGACTGATAACCTATAGGCTAGTCGGTTAGGCATTTTTATTGCAATTTTGGCCCATAGGCGAGATTATTGTTGGAATCGCTTCGTTTTAGGGTGTAGTTAAACACCCTCAGTTTGCCCACAAATTGGTTGACCGCATAACTTTTTAAATAACTTATTGTGAATAAAATAGACACTTGTTTTTATATTTCTTTCAATAGCTCCGTTCCTGCTAACTTTTGGTATAACATATGCCGTGGGAAAGCTCTTCGTTATGAAATTCTCTAAAAAATAAGCCTTGTTAGAGATCGCTAGGTGCAAGGGTGATCTTGCAAATAGCTTCCAAAGTTTTCAAAACACTTTATTTTCACTATTTGTTTACAGGAAAACAACTGCAGATTACATTCCAACAGTAATCTCGCCTATGGGCCAATAATTCATTTTTTATCATTTTTTCCTTCTCGCCGACTAGCCTACTAACTCGTGTGCTATTCCAAGATAATGCTAGGCCGTATACTGCCTAAAATTCCCTTTAGAAAATGGTAAAATTCGGTGGGTTGCAATTACTAACACATCCAGCCTATAAGTCCGGACTTAGATGGCGATCCATCCGATAATGATCTTTTAAAAAAAATACAAACGCCTTTTTTTCCCTGGATGCATATTTTCTCAATATTGCAGAGGAATGCCGAAAAGTAATTCCTTCTAAAACTAAAGCCCTATAGAGGCAAGGTATCCAAAAATATACCGGACAATTCACCAGAAGCATGATGACTACTATTATGGAAGTTACATGACATACTCAACACGAACTGAGTACTAGTGGTGGGCGAAATGGCTCTTTTCAGTGAACTGGTTCGTTTGGTTCCGCTCACTAAAAAGAACCATTCAAAAGATCCGTTCATTTCGGTTCATTTGGCTCATTTGTCATAAATTTGGTGAAAACTTAAAAACATGGAGTGCCTTAAATACAATTACAAACACACATACAGTTTAATACAAAACTAGACAAGCCATGCACCCACGTTTGAAAAAATTTGCTACTAATTAGAATTAATGAATTTCCTAATAAAATCAAACTTCCAGTTCGAACTAATTGACTCCCCTTAAGATATACTATATTCTATTCAAATAAATTAAAAACAATCTCCTATTAAAATCTCTTTTCTGTTACATTTTATAAATAATCCTCCTACACTCGAATAATACGAGTGAAATTCTAATTAGAACTCTTCCTAAATCTTAAATGTTCTTCATAAAACTTTTTTAACTCTCATCTATTTCAAAATGTTTATTTCCAATTGGAATTGCTTAGAGAGAAATTGCAACTCACATCTTACATATCATCAATACAAGCAAAACAAGTTCTCTGAGAAATATATCTCACCCCTTATGTATTCATTGTGATTCATCATAACCTTCTATATTTACAAGCCAAGAACAAGAATCTCAATTGAGAGAATCGGACTACCAAATTCTCCCAAATTCTTCAAATTACACTAACAACATAACGTGACTTCACCGAGTTGTAGTCCGATTGAGCGGAAATTCGCTCTCAATATTTTTCTTGTTCATGGCTTGTAAATTTAGAAGGTTATGGATTCATTCATTCGCTCTTTTTTCAGATCATTCAAAAGTTCAGGTCATTTCATTAGAGACCCGTACATTTGGTTCTTCGTTCATGGTTCATAACACAGTTCAGTATCACTGAACCAGTGCAGTACCATTGAACGAGTGAACGGAACATGTACTACTTAGTGAGCCAGTTCATTTGGCTCAGTACACTGTTCCGTTCAGTACGAACGGATCATTCGCGAACGACACAGCACTAGAGTACAATTTTCGGTTCGGTTTGAGTCATGTAACTAGCAACCGACCGCAAAAATTGTGCCGAACGTGTTCTGAGTGGGTTCACAAGTTTTTGCTTGGTTGAGTACACTTTTCGGTCGGAATGTCATGTAACTAGCGATTAAAAAACCGAGATTGCTTTAACAAGGTGAAAAACTTTTTTTGTTGGAGTATTATAATTTCATTAAATACATAAAAAAATTTCCATTTTCACGAATAATTTCACTGACGAACTGACAATAATAAAACCAAAATTACAACTAAAAACTCAAGTTCGGTATGTCATATAACACTCGACCGAAACTGCAAGCTCAGATCGAGTTGAGTTCGGTTTACTTTCGATTTGTCATGTAACTTCCATATTATTATGTATTAACGATCAAAGCTAATCTATGTGTGCTGAAATAATGACATATCTAAGTCAGATACATTCCCGTAAAATTATCTATAAATTACAAAATTAAATGTATGTGTTTTGTATTTCAATAATACTTAATTGAAAAAGGAATCATAAAGCATATTTTATTTATCTTTCGATAGGAAAAGTTTAATAGAAAAGGAATGACGAAATATGCATAAAAATTAGAGTGGATTTTTTTATTAGTCAAAAGAATTCCAATTGATTAGCAAGATGCACCAAATGGATTAGTTTGCTGTATGTTGAAGACTAGAGCTTCTTTGTGCTGCTGACGATTCCATCATAGAATCCAATGTGTATAGTGAGCTCCAATCGGAAAGGAATGAAGGAATGCTAGTACCAAAATTTTACTCCATCGTCTCCCATACAATACTACTATGACATTCGGCAATCGAACAGGAGATGGCGTCCTCGCTTATTAGCGCTGGCAGGAGAGAGCGTAGGGAATTGCTGTGAAAGGGAAGATAAGAAAAATGGAATGTTATATATGTAGGTGGGCGAAGTACAAAGGCTTAGGGCCATGATGCTGCCAGGTACGAGCTCCAAATTCTGTAATGGTAGTTGGGCGCCTTATCCCTAGGCTATCAAGACCAGCGACTGTGATACATAAAATATAATTATTAAACATCAAAGAAGCGTAAAGCTTTCTTAATCTTTGTAATAAACTAAGTAAAAAACATTTGTTGTAAAAAAATTTGTCATTGTTGAGTAATTCACCTTTATTTTCTCATGTGTACCTGACCTAAGGCAGGGATTAAACATATAACTAAGCTTCAAATGGTGGTCAGTCATCAGCGGAATAGGGGGAATAACATGTAGCATAACATGCACGTGCCGTAACTATTCCGGACTGATGGAAGTGCGATCATAACCTCCTAGCGGTGGCCACTGGTAACTATCCTATGAGAGAGGATAGGCTAACATGATCGGGCTAGTCCCTTCCAAGAAAGGTTGGCGTGAGGCTAATAACCTCACCCGTAAAAAACAAACATTACGGAACGAGCAACATGCCTCGGATACTGGAAAAAACGACGACGACCACGGCAACGAAAAAGGCAAAATGATTTAAGAATTTTCTCATGGAACGTACGAACTCTGTACAGAACTCGAGCTACACAACACCTGGCCGATACCCTGTCAACATATAAAGCTGACATTACCGCCATTCAGGAGATGCGATGGACAGGGAATGGTGTTTTGCAAAAACCTGATTATGACGTATATTACAGCTGTCATACGAAACACCATGTGCTCGGGGTAGGTTTTATGGTCAGCAAAAGGATGAAGCCTACCATTATCGGCTTTAAAGCAATAAACGAAAGGCTATGTACCCTTCGTGTGCGAGGCAAATTTAAGAACATCAGCCTCATAAACGTTCACGCACCTACAGAAGAGTCCCCGGACGATGAAAAAGAAGAATTCTTCGAAGTAGTTGAACGGGAACTTAATGCCTGCCCCAGATATGATGTAAAAATCATATTGGGAGACCTGAACGCCAAAGTAGGCCGGGAGCCCGTATACAGGCAATATGTCGGCACCCACAGCTTGCATGAGAACACTAATGACAATGGGCAGCGAGTTATAGAGATGGCAGCAAGTAAGAACTTGGTCGTTGCAAGTACCAGATTTGCGCGTAAAGATATCCATAAAGCCACCTGGATATCTCCTGATGGGGCGACTCGCAATCAAATAGACCATGTGTTGATAGACCGCCGCCACCTTTCGGGTCTGATGACGGTACGAACGTACCGAGGTGCTAACTTCGACTCAGATCACTATCTTGTTGGTATGGTGCTCCGAGAGCGCATTACAACGCTGAAAAGCTTTGTATCCGCTGATCAGGCTCGAATCAACACAGCTGCACTACGCAACGAAATGGCCAGAAACAGCTACGGTCAGGCGTTAGAACTCGCGCTCAGAAGAGCAAGTCCTGGGGATGAGATGCCGGGCGTCGACGAGAGCTGGACCCACCTTAAAAATACTGTCATTAGTACTGCTGATTCCATCTTAGGCAGAAGTCGTAGAGATCGGAACGACTGGTTCGATAATGAATGCAAGCTGGCAACTGAACGTAAGAATGCTGCGTATCGAGCAATGCAGCAGTCTCAGAGAACACGAGCACGCGAAGAGAAATATAAAGAGCTCAGAAAAGAAGAAAAGAGAATTCACAAACGAAAAAAGGAAGCCTGGGAGAAAAATCTCGTTTGTGAACTAGAACAGTACAGAGAGCGACGGCCGCACCAGGCGCGGGAGTTCTACCGAAGAGTACGCGGTATGACGCAATTCACACCTCGTTGCACATACTGCAAGGACAAAGAAGGGAATCTGATCACCGATCCTCAAGGCATCTTGGAGCGATGGGAAGAGCACTTTCATGAATTGCTAAATGGCGAGCTAACTGAGGATTTGGAGGCTCCACCAATATCTGACGATAATGCTACGCTGTCACCACCAAGCTTAGCAGAAGTTAGCAGTGCCATCACCCGGCTCAAAAACAACAAGGCCTCGGGTGCAGACGGCATCCCTGCGGAGCTGGTTAAATATGGAGGGCCTACATTACACCAAGCGATTCATGAATTAATTGTGCAAGTATGGGAGCAGGAAGCGATGCCAGAAGACTGGAGAAAAGGCATCCTCTGCCCGGTACATAAAAAAGGAGATATCACAACGTGCAGCAATTATCGTGGTATAACGTTGTTGAGTACCGCGTATAAGATATTCTCCGCCATCCTACAAAACAGGATGGCCCCATACGCTAGAAATATCGTAGGCCAATACCAGTGTGGCTTCAGCCCAGGCAAATCAACAACCGATCAGATTTTCACTTTGAGGCAGGCTATGGAAAAATGTCTAGAGTTTCAAAACTCAATCCAACACCTCTTCATAGACTTTAAAGCCGCCTATGATAGCATAGCCAGAGTAGAACTCTACAAAGCCATGAGAGAATTCGGCATTCCCAACAAGCTGACAAGACTATGTAGGTTGACCATGACCAATGTGACAAGCCAAGTAAAGGTATCCGGAATACTGTCCAGACCAATCAACATCTATAATGGACTCCGACAAGGGGACGGTCTGGCCTGCCTCCTTTTCAACCTGGCGTTGGAGAAAGTGATCCGAGATTCGGGCGTGACATCAAGGGGCACAATCCTTCACAAGTCCACCCAATTACTGGCTTATGCAGACGACATTGACATCATTGGAAGAACATCAACAGCTGTACAAGAAGCTTTCATCCAGATTGAGCGCGCGGCAGGAAATCTGGGACTGCACATCAACGAAAGCAAAACAAAGTACATGGTGGCCTCGTCTGCAAGAACACCTAACATTGGTCCCACAATCAAGGTAGAGGAACACGAGTTTGATGTGGTAAAATCATTTACCTACCTTGGGTCAATAGTAGCAGCCGACAATAGCATGGAACCTGAAATACGCGCACGACTGCTAAAAGCCAACAAGGCCTACTATAGCCTGTCAAGGCTCTTCAAATCCAAGCATCTAACCATAACGTCTAAACTTTTACTATATAAGACGATGGTCTTGCCGGTCCTCACATATGCATCCGAAACGTGGGTGCTTAGCAAAAAGCACTCGAACCTCTTGGCGGTGTTCGAGAGGAAAATACTTCGGAGGATTGTTGGCCCCGTATGTGAGGAAGGACGATTCCGGAGACTCTACAATGACGAGATCTACGAGCGCTATCGCAACATAGATGTTGTGAAGAAAATAAAGCTCGGTAGACTCCGGTGGGCAGGACATCTAGCTCGTATGAGTGAAGATGAGCCTGCTCGGAAAGTTCTCTGCGGTAAGACTTATGGGATGCGACAGCGAGGGAGACCCAACCTCCGCTGGAAGGATGGCGTAGACCAGGACGCTCAGAGCATAGGGGTGCCAAACTGGATGACATCGGCTCAGAATCGGGACCGGTGGAGAGAACAGTTGCGAGAGGCCAGGACCGGATCCCGGTTGTAGAGCCGTTAAAGAAGAAGAAGAAGCTTCAAATGAAATTAACTTTTATATATTGAAGCATAACATAATAGCCTCAAGTACAAAAGAACGTTTCTAATTTTTGGGACCCCCTGCACTTTACTTTATGATTTCATATCAAAGTATCGAAGATTATGCCTTCGAAGATTTTGTTTTGTAATCAAGTGTTTTAAGTGATTGAAGAAGCTCGATTGGTGTGTGTAACTATTATCAATTTGCCTTAGTTTTTCACCGGTTGATTGTTTTCTAGCCGAACTAATGCATTTGCATACGTGTTGTCGACCAACATTACCTATTCATGAGACCGTTCTATGTCTATGTCCTAATATCCTTAAATATCCAATCGGGCAGACATATTGATTCTTTAATACTTAAATAATGCCAGTAAAACCGCAAACAACTTTTCTTAATCCTTCCACAAAATCGGGTGTGACCCGACTGAAAGTTTTCTTAGGACAAGCATCTCCAGCAGCATCATCACCTACACAAGAAACCTTTTTGGAATAGTGTAGACTTTCTAAACTGGAAAATAAAATATTGGAAAATTCATGCGCAAACTAAATTCCAAAAATAAGAGAATCTATCGACAGCTTTTTCACATTCAGAAACAGGAGCAGGATAAAACTCCACCACAAACCTGTCTCGTATTTTGAACTTGCTCAAGTTCGGTTGGTCTCTCATAAATGCCGATGATGTCGTAGATGGAGGACGAGAGAATATATTCGTGTAATTTCTCTAGAGGACCGTGGGAACATTGGGATGAAATTCGTTTTATTTATCATGGCTACAATGCCTTGAGGATAAATTTTAATTTATTCTTGCCTATAAATTTTATATAATTTCCTTTTTTTGGGGGGGTATACCCAGGTCAGGTACCTCTATTCCTGGCATTCCTGGGTATGTTACCAGAATGTGATCATGTATTATGAATGTCATAGGTATTTCGGAATGAATTTTTAAGTACTTGTTTCAGGCCTCGTAGGTACAGTAGAAACAAACAAAAATAACTTTTTTAAAATATATATGAATTTTTTTTATAAAAGAGTTTTACCAATATTTATGCTCCAATAAAGTCGAAATTTATGTATTGACATATAAGTAAACCCCTTTTTGCATGAGTGATGAAGCTATGAAAAAATTTTAAGTTATGGTTGATTAAAAATTGGGCTTGTGTATATATTTCAAGTTCAGTAATAATGTCATCCCTAATATACGATTTCTTGTTGAATATATTATTAAGCTATAATCATCCATAAACGTCAATAATATTATGCTACATATAAATGTTAAAATTCCGAACCATTCCTTTCATGTAGTTTTCTCTTGTGCTAAAAATAACAAACAATTAAAAGTGCGAATGTGAAAGGTCTCACTAGCATATATAAATTCCATCCTTTATTATACAACCTCTTGTTATTTTAATCCTTTGTGCCATGAATTTTATATTATTTACATAGAAAGAGAAGAGGATATGAAACAACTGTCAGTCTAGACAAGAGCATGAATCAAATATATTTTCTTATTTATAGGCACAAGAAACGTCCTTATACCTCCATAGAAAAGATCTGAACTTTTCAAATGATGAAATAAATACACCTCTGGAAGATGCTACTAAAATGTATTTTCGGAAAGCTGGTGAACAGGAAGAGTATCCCTCCGCCTAAAAATGGTGTTGAAAGAAAGGTTATGGTTTGACATTTTCACGAATGTAGGCGAATTGTTGAATTATGGATGGAAATGATACTTTTTACAAGCTTTATTATATTAACTTCGTTTTCTGTGCCGTCAAATTTTGCGATCGATTTTTCGACTACTTCCCGATATCCGGTGATGCTCAAATTTGGCACAAACCTTTGGTTCTGAAGACAATGCAATATGGTGTATTCCATTTTATAGTACATCCAATATGGCGGCCACCATTAAATGGCGAATATTTCTCTGTGCCGTCAAATTTTGCGATCGATTTTTCTACTACTTCCCGATATCCGGTGATGCTCAAATTTGGCACAAACCTTTGGTTCTGAAGACAATGCAATATAGTATATTCAATTTTATGTTACATTCAATATGGCGGCCACAAATGGCGAATTACCGCTTTCTTTACAACCCCCCCAACATGGGTATCAAATAAAAGAGTATGACGCGTAGAATACAGCAAGCTATGTGACGTCACTTTGAATCCAATATGGCGGCTAACTCAAAATGGCGGATTACATTTTTCTTTACAACCGCCGACATGGGTATCAAATGAAAGAGAATGACGAGTAGAATACAGTAAGCTATGTGACGTCATCTTAAATCCAATATGGCGGCCACCACAAAAAGGCGGATTACCTTTTTCTTTATAACCCCCTCCCCCGCCCATGGGTATCAAATGAAAGATTATGACGAGTAGAATACAGTAAGCTTTCTGACGTCATTTTAAATCCAATATGGCGGCCACCAGAAAATGGCGGATTACCTTTTTCTTTACAACCCCCCCGACATGGGTATCAAATGAAAGAGAATGACGAGTAGAATACAGTAAGCTTTTAAATCTAATATGGCTGCCACCACAAAATGGAGCATTACCTTTTTATGTACAACCCCTTTATATGGGTATCAAATGAAGGGTTATAATAAGTAGAATACAATTGTGTCGTCATTTCTAGTGAAAAAACAAAGCTTAAAATGAAAAGAGTAAAAAAAAATTAAAGAACATAAAATTAAAAAATATAAATTAAAAAAAAAAATATATGTATATTAAAAATCCACGCGACAAACGCCTCTTCGGTACTTATGGAGTAGGCTTGCGTATCGGGTCACTCTCCGCTACTAAAGAACATTTCCGCGGGTCGGTACCTACTACCTAACGGATCTTATGTGGATCACACCCTAGAAATGGTTTTTATATTACGCGTTAAGCCTGAACCTAATATGACGTACCGCAACGTAACCTAACGTACGAACATGATTGTTCATATGGCACCGACCCAAATTGGGTTAATAAACTTTGCCGAACGTTCGTTAAGTTCTCGAATGTTACGAACGGTGCCGTAAGAAGGCCACATGTCATAGTTATCTAGGATTGCTCCTAATAATCAATAATAAAAACACAGTCTCGGTTGAAAAGAATAATCCGCACCTATAAGATTTACCTTATAGACTTGAGTATCAAATTTTTAGTTTTATAAGGCATATAGACTAAAAAATGGATAATAAAAAAAAAATAAAAAAAATTTTTTAAAAACAAGCTTTTATTAGATAAACTAAAAAATATTAAATAATAAAAAAGTTTTTAAATATTTGCGTTAATAAGATGAACTAAAAAGTATAAAATAATTTTTTTTAGTCCACCTGTAATTAACTACAACTACAAGTAAAACCTTGGGACGCTCAGTTAACAAATGTTTCAGATATTATATTAAAAATCAAAAAAATTTAATTTAAATATGATTTAACTATTAAATACGAAAATTAATTAGGATACAACTTGATAAAGCGCCCCCAAGCTTTTACTTGTAGTTGTAGTTAATTACAGGTGGACTAAAAAAAATTATTTTATACTTTTTAGTTCATCTTATTAACGCAAATATTTAAAAACTTTTTTATTATTTAATATTTTTTAGTTTATCTAATAAAAGCTTGTTTTTAAAATATTTTTTTATTAGAATATTAACGTAAAATATTGGCGTCATTTGAATCGTATTAGACGATGTTCATACAATTTTGGTTGTGGGCTGCTTGAATGAGCTTTGTCGAAGTTTAACAAATCATAGTTTATTTTGTCATATTCCAAGAAATGTTGCATTAAAAGAAAAGCTAGAAACAAAACAAGCTTATAAATACTACATACAACATTGACCTTCAAGTCTCGTCGACCCTTTGAGCTACCGTAGAAGTGTAGCAGCCCTGACAAAACTTAACATAGCGATAGTTTAACCGAAAAAAACGCTTTTCTGTTTCCACGGAAATTTTATATATAGCTGTAATACGGTCGACCTGCAGCAAGGTCGTTACAACGAATGCCATTTTAGGGGGTGACACACGGTAAAATTCGTCGTTATCGGTAAAATTCGTCACAGTGTTTTGACAGTTGTAATAAGTGTATTAAGAAAGTCAGCGAACGAAAATGAAAAAAAAATTTATATCCTTGTTTCGTTTTTGTCTATCCTCTTGCCTCTCAATAGGCTGATCGGGAATTTTAAAATAAAATTGAATATGCAATTTCGAAAAGGTCACATTTCGCATATAAAAAATTTCGAAATTGCATATTCAATTGATATCAAAATCAACGGCTACCGAGCGAGCTTTTTGCAATAATTTATCGACCGATAGATGGCCCTCTATGTGAGTTTTCGTCGTAACGACGTAAAATTTGTGTCGTTGATTTTAGTCATAGACGATGTTGAATATTTGTCGTTACAACGTGTTCCGACGGCATAACACCTAGTTCCTTCGGCCTACAGATCCCTTTTTGCGCACGCTACAAGCTAGGAATGCTTTCCTAAATAGAACAATCCAAATCCCGGGAAGTCTTCCGCCCGCAGTCGTTATTTCCGAATTCCTATAACATCCAAGAGTTCAAACCCATATATCGAAAATTGGCGGTTTAAATTTGCCATATATTCCTCTACCATTAGCCCTCTACGGTAAGACCTTTGGGATGCGACAGCAAGGCAGACCCAACCTCCGTTGGAAGGATGGCGTATAGCAGAAGCTTAGGGATGCCAAACTGGATGACATCGGGACCGGTGAAGAGAACAGTTGCGAGAGGCTAGGACCGAATCCCGGTTGTAGAGCCTTTAAAGAAGAAAAAGATTGGCTCTCTACAAAACAAATCACATAAAATCCACGAATTTTACAAAAATCCAAAATATTTGTAACAGGTCTTAAGTTGCGAGGGCTCAATCGCCACGTTTTTTCAAGGATTTTTTCTTTCACCACAACTCGTAAAAAATTGGAAGTTTTTGGTTGGGACATTTTGATGCATCCACCGTATAGCTATCACCAAGGGCGGCGGAGCATAGTAATTGTGGGTGGGGTGTGTTGAGTTACATGGTTTTAAATTCTTTGGTTAAGGGATTATGCCCGACTAGATTTTTGGGAGGAGTGGATAGGTCGTATATTTCTAATTTCGAGTGTCGTTTTACCAGTGTGGTCCCCCAACTGAGTACTAATCACGTCCCAATACTGCTTCAACTCTGTAATCGAACCAGAACTGGTCTATTGAGAATTATAAATGACACCCTTTAACTCACCAATATAATTGCCTCAAGTATGAAGCAATATAACAACTAAAACTAAAGCTTTGCCTGAGTGTGGTGTTCATGAGGAAACCCTCTTTCGGTATGCCCCTCACTTGACACATGAGATCCTCATGAGGAGCCATTTTCGCCATGCCCCTGAAGCTAGTAGTAGGGTGGAGTTTTAAAAGCTTATGCTATGCAATTTTAAGGTCTTAATAGCTCTAATATAACATATTTAGTTTTCGTATGAAAAGCCTTGCGTATGTGTGGCCTCCAGCGACCGATGCGGCCCTCCGGCGGTCTGAGTAATTTGGTGCACAGCAAATATTTTGGGTGTGCATTTCCCCACCCCAAGCGAATGTGCGTGTGCACTTTTCCTTGCATCCCCACTCGCTCCGCCGCCCCTGGCTATCACTATGTCTTGTTCCGACCTCTGGAGAACTCATTCAATGGAATTAAACTGGCTTCAAAAGAAGCCTGTGAAAACTACGTGATACAGTTTTTCAACAAGAAACTAATGATGTTTTAGGAGTTCACTTTCACGTCAAAGAGCAGAAATTTGCACGAAGTCCACGAATGTAACAAAAATCAAAACAAAATATTTTTGTGACGGGGCTTCGATTTCGCAGAGTCGATATCCTCAATAGCAGCCGACTGAGGCAAAGACGTAAGCTGTTGATGTAATCCAAAAATCAAACTAGTTGGGATGTGGCTTTTGACCCTTTCGGTCCACAAGATCAACTTCCCAGTATTATGAATGTGGAATATTATCAATGGATATTTTAATAATAAATAAACAATAATCAATATATAATATATTGTATAATACCTAACATTTGTCACATTTGTTTATCAATATTTTCGCTAGGTTGTCAAATGATATGTGCGTATTTACAAGATTAGGATGACGAAGTTGTAAACAAAATTACTTTTAACACTGACACTTGGATGAAAAATGAAGAATATGTTGTTATTCCAAAACTTATTTAACAAGTATATTGTTAAATTTAAGGGACCTGAAGTTGCAGCTATTGGAGTTACGATCTGCCAAAATAATGACCACTCTGCTAATTCTTTAACAACTCATGCGGACGTTACGTTACAAAATACTTAATCACGATAAATCACCTATTCGTGAATTGTGTGTAGGCAGATGTATGGCAGAAAATGGACAAATGATTGAAAATTTCGTGGGAAGCTATTGCTCGGCTGAATCCATAAAAGTTAACCTTATTTGGAACGGGTTTCATTCCAACGAGTATATTAGACAGTAGCAAAACTAATTAATTTAAGTTACTTGGAACACTTGCCGAAGTCTTCATTTAAACACAAAAAACGCCTTGACCGAATGTTATGATAATTTAATAATTTAATACAGTTAATACACTTCGATCGGCACCTCAATGAAGTCGGTATCATATTTGGTTCGCGCGATATTGGGCAGGTACAAAAATCACGAACTTCGTTCAAACAAAAAAACGACTCGACCGATTTTTATGAAAATCTTTTCAGATCATATGTCCTTTAGCACGCTTCGAACGACACCTTAACGAAGTCGATATCTTTTTTGGTTCGCACGAAATCGTGATGGTACAGAAATCACTTAAGTCGTTCAAACAAAAAAACGGTTCGATCGATTTTTATGAAAATCTTTTCAGATCATACATATGTCCTTTAGCACGCTTCGAACGACACCTTAACGAAGTCGATATCTTTTTTGGTTCGCACGAAATCGTGCTGGTACAAAAATCACTTATAAGTCGTTCAAACAAAAAAACGGTTCGACCGATTTTTATGAAAATCTTTTCAGATCATATGTCCTTTAGCACGCTTCGAACGACACCTTAACGAAGTCGATATCTCTTTTGGTTCGCACGAAATCGTGCTGGTACAAAAATCACTTATAAGTCGTTCAAACAAAAAAACGGTTCGACCGATTTTTATGAAAATCTTTTCAGATCATATGTCCTTTAGCACGCTTCGAACGACACCTTAACGAAGTCGATATCTTTTTTGGTTCGCACGAAATCGTGATGGTACAAAAATCACTTAAGTCGTTCAAACCAAAAAACGGCTCGACCGATTTTTATGAAAATCTTTTCAGATCATATTTCCTTGAACACGCTTCGAACGGCACCTCAACGAAGTCGATATCTTTTTGGGTTCGCGCGAAATCGTGCAGGAAAAAATGACCCCATACGTACGCGCACACACACATGCACACACACACACATACACACACACATACACACACACATACACACACACACATACGCACACATATTTCTTCTCAAATTGTTGCTTAAAATACTATTGGGACCTTGAAACGTGTAAATACATTGAAAATTTTGAATCCGATTTTCGGACCGAAGTTAAAAATATAAAGGGAAGTTAAAAATATAAAAAAATTTCTAGTAAAATTCCCGGTACTAAGTCGTTACGGAGCCACCAAAGTAAGACCTTGCCACTTAATATTTCAGACAAGGTTCAAGACAAATTGTCAGCAACCAAAGGCGAAATCGAAATATATGTACATGTATAACCAATTTTGATGACGGATTGAAGTATCTCTATGGATAGAAGTTATCTGTCTACAAAATTAAGTACAATCTAGCAAGCATCTCCAAAGCTGAAATTTCTCCAGAATTTCGTCATAGACAATAAATCCGAGACATAAGTCTGACGTTTGTTAAACTTTTAAATTTTATTGTCTGGCAACTTAGTTAACTTTGAAAATATTAGATTACGCCCACCAAAGACATGTAATAAAGTAGAATTAGGCTCATACCCATATAAATCTTGAATAACTTTTAACATTTAATTTGAAGATCTCCGAGGATTACGTGGGGATGTTGAAAAGTGAAGGCAAACACGTCTTTGTGCGATAAAAAGTAATAAGCTTTACAAAGATTCAATTTATTTTCAAACTTATATCTTACAAGATTATCTTAAAAGTGCGTAGTTCAAACAAATTTGTAGAACATGTCCTTAACAAAAATTCGAGAGTGTCCCCTGCTTCCTGCTTGGGTCCGTGTATAATCTATAAATTTTTGAAGAAGCTTCTACTTATAGGTAAAAGATAAACATTTTTGTCGGTATCAAATATTAATACTTGGCATTCCCTTAAGATTATGCCGAAATTAACGATTTCTTTTCTATCTCTTGGCCCATTTTACAGATGGAAACATTAAGATTCAAAGCCCTACGGACTTTTCTGATCAGATATCAAAAGCGGCACGACAGCAAAATAACCTCGCATCGGGAATGTCATTCTATCGATGAAGTATCCGTCGGGGTTGGCGGCCAAGGTTTCAAGGATCCTAATGAAATTACCTTTCCGCGGATTCATACGCGTCCTTTAGCCGCGAGGGGGTGACGTTCGGTCCTCACTATTTGATTGCCGAGCCTAATGGAATAGAAAATTCGATCGATAATTGGATGACAGAGCAGCGACATCTTCTCCTCGAGATTATAATTTTCTGATTGTGTTCCGAATGAGTGGAGGAGTCCTCCTGGTGAATCCTGCTCCACAGAAGAAAAAAAAAATAACCTTCGTGCGTTCCATCGTTGGGGCTTAAATTAAAATTCAACGTGGAAGCCACTTGCTGGCTTGAACTGTGTTAGGGGAAGCCCTACTGCTGGTGGTGCTGCTGATACTGGCGCGGTGCTGGTGGTGCTGGTTTATCATCACCTTTACAGGTGGATGAATGAACAAAGTCGGGAATAACCTCAGAGTGTGGTTTGACTGAAATGGATAAGACCTGATGAGAAAGGTAAGTGGATTCTTTCTTTTTTTCTATTTTCTTGGGTTTGTTTTTCTTCTTCAAAAAAAAACGAATGGTATGAATTCAAAACGTGTTGGTGTCCTGGGAATTGTTTCTCGAGTTCATTTGCAGTAAATTTTATGACGGACAGAGTTGGGCGTTTTGTGCTACTCTCTAGTCATGAAAATTGAATGAAACAGAAATGTGTGTGAATTGTTTAAACTTTTTTAATGAAAAGTCTCATTGTTGATCTTATCTTTGTGTAAACTATTAAAAGCATAATAGTATTAAGTTTAAAATTAATTTTTCACCCCTCTTCGTTAACATGTTTTTTGTAATCGTGATTCTACAATCTATCACGAACTTCGTTCAAACAAAAAAACGACTCGACCGATTTTTATGAAAATCTTTTCAGATCATATGTCCTTTAGCACGCTTCGAACGACACCTTAACGAAGTCGATATCTTTTTTGGTTCGCACGAAATCGTGATGGTACAGAAATCACTTAAGTCGTTCAAACAAAAAAACGGTTCGATCGATTTTTATGAAAATCTTTTCAGATCATACATATGTCCTTTAGCACGCTTCGAACGACACCTTAACGAAGTCGATATCTTTTTTGGTTCGCACGAAATCGTGCTGGTACAAAAATCACTTATAAGTCGTTCAAACAAAAAAACGGTTCGACCGATTTTTATGAAAATCTTTTCAGATCATATGTCCTTTAGCACGCTTCGAACGACACCTTAACGAAGTCGATATCTCTTTTGGTTCGCACGAAATCGTGCTGGTACAAAAATCACTTATAAGTCGTTCAAACAAAAAAACGGTTCGACCGATTTTTATGAAAATCTTTTCAGATCATATGTCCTTTAGCACGCTTCGAACGACACCTTAACGAAGTCGATATCTTTTTTGGTTCGCACGAAATCGTGATGGTACAAAAATCACTTAAGTCGTTCAAACCAAAAAACGGCTCGACCGATTTTTATGAAAATCTTTTCAGATCATATTTCCTTGAACACGCTTCGAACGGCACCTCAACGAAGTCGATATCTTTTTGGGTTCGCGCGAAATCGTGCAGGAAAAAATGACCCCATACGTACGCGCACACACACATGCACACACACACACATACACACACACATACACACACACATACACACACACACATACGCACACATATTTCTTCTCAAATTGTTGCTTAAAATACTATTGGGACCTTGAAACGTGTAAATACATTGAAAATTTTGAATCCGATTTTCGGACCGAAGTTAAAAATATAAAGGGAAGTTAAAAATATAAAAAAATTTCTAGTAAAATTCCCGGTACTAAGTCGTTACGGAGCCACCAAAGTAAGACCTTGCCACTTAATATTTCAGACAAGGTTCAAGACAAATTGTCAGCAACCAAAGGCGAAATCGAAATATATGTACATGTATAACCAATTTTGATGACGGATTGAAGTATCTCTATGGATAGAAGTTATCTGTCTACAAAATTAAGTACAATCTAGCAAGCATCTCCAAAGCTGAAATTTCTCCAGAATTTCGTCATAGACAATAAATCCGAGACATAAGTCTGACGTTTGTTAAACTTTTAAATTTTATTGTCTGGCAACTTAGTTAACTTTGAAAATATTAGATTACGCCCACCAAAGACATGTAATAAAGTAGAATTAGGCTCATACCCATATAAATCTTGAATAACTTTTAACATTTAATTTGAAGATCTCCGAGGATTACGTGGGGATGTTGAAAAGTGAAGGCAAACACGTCTTTGTGCGATAAAAAGTAATAAGCTTTACAAAGATTCAATTTATTTTCAAACTTATATCTTACAAGATTATCTTAAAAGTGCGTAGTTCAAACAAATTTGTAGAACATGTCCTTAACAAAAATTCGAGAGTGTCCCCTGCTTCCTGCTTGGGTCCGTGTATAATCTATAAATTTTTGAAGAAGCTTCTACTTATAGGTAAAAGATAAACATTTTTGTCGGTATCAAATATTAATACTTGGCATTCCCTTAAGATTATGCCGAAATTAACGATTTCTTTTCTATCTCTTGGCCCATTTTACAGATGGAAACATTAAGATTCAAAGCCCTACGGACTTTTCTGATCAGATATCAAAAGCGGCACGACAGCAAAATAACCTCGCATCGGGAATGTCATTCTATCGATGAAGTATCCGTCGGGGTTGGCGGCCAAGGTTTCAAGGATCCTAATGAAATTACCTTTCCGCGGATTCATACGCGTCCTTTAGCCGCGAGGGGGTGACGTTCGGTCCTCACTATTTGATTGCCGAGCCTAATGGAATAGAAAATTCGATCGATAATTGGATGACAGAGCAGCGACATCTTCTCCTCGAGATTATAATTTTCTGATTGTGTTCCGAATGAGTGGAGGAGTCCTCCTGGTGAATCCTGCTCCACAGAAGAAAAAAAAAATAACCTTCGTGCGTTCCATCGTTGGGGCTTAAATTAAAATTCAACGTGGAAGCCACTTGCTGGCTTGAACTGTGTTAGGGGAAGCCCTACTGCTGGTGGTGCTGCTGATACTGGCGCGGTGCTGGTGGTGCTGGTTTATCATCACCTTTACAGGTGGATGAATGAACAAAGTCGGGAATAACCTCAGAGTGTGGTTTGACTGAAATGGATAAGACCTGATGAGAAAGGTAAGTGGATTCTTTCTTTTTTTCTATTTTCTTGGGTTTGTTTTTCTTCTTCAAAAAAAAACGAATGGTATGAATTCAAAACGTGTTGGTGTCCTGGGAATTGTTTCTCGAGTTCATTTGCAGTAAATTTTATGACGGACAGAGTTGGGCGTTTTGTGCTACTCTCTAGTCATGAAAATTGAATGAAACAGAAATGTGTGTGAATTGTTTAAACTTTTTTAATGAAAAGTCTCATTGTTGATCTTATCTTTGTGTAAACTATTAAAAGCATAATAGTATTAAGTTTAAAATTAATTTTTCACCCCTCTTCGTTAACATGTTTTTTGTAATCGTGATTCTACAATCTATTTAAGGCTAGATTAGGTTAGATTACATACGGGTCGTTTAGATTAACCAAAACCCCCTGAAGTTACTGCCATCTCGTTAGGTGTTTTGTGATTACCCAAGATCTGATGAATCCCTCTCGAGGCCCTCGAGCAGATCTGATAAGGCTAGGGAAAAAATCCTTGGGAACACATTATTCAGCTCCTCGACATGGCAGATAACACAATATATGCTCTAAATTTCTAGATTGTGCTGCCTTTTCGTTGCATATACGCTTTTCAATAGCACAATGTGCACTCCGATGTTTTCGTTGCTGTTGTATATTGTATTCAACATGTGTGGGGAGGCGGGATTATTGTTCACATTTCCTTCGGCTCGAGACATTGTTCTGCATAACATTCTCAGTTGTAGTTTCATTGTCTTCTAGCAAAAGAAAATGTTCTGATATTCTCTGGTATCCTCATTTCGCTATAAGAAAGGAACTAAGCATTTGTTCTAGGCCTTTCAGCAATGCTTCCTTATCTAACAAAATATCGATTTAAGTGTAGTGTTTTGAAAGGTTGTGTATGAAAGGAAATTCTCTAGAGCAGAATTTTACGGCATAAGTTGCTGGTTGGAGAATCCTTTTGCTTTTGATTATGGTTGTCAAGTGTTAAAGATAAAGATAAGGAAAAAGGAGTACTAAGAAGCAAAAACATTTAACCAGGTGAAAATGAATTTTTTTTTGATATTCTACTTATTTTGATAATTTAATATAAAAGTTTTTCCTTGTTCTATTTTTCTTCATAAAAGTGAAATGAAAAGTATTTTTCTTTGTTTAGTTTTAGAATTATTTGTGCAATACAAATTTTCTACGTATTCTGTGGTTCATTCAACATGAGTGGTATTTTATACCGTGTATTAGCACTTTTTCAGTTGTCGGCCTCTCTGCACTGCCGAGGGTAATCTTCGTAAGTATAAAATTGGATCAAGTAATTTTCCTAAGCTGTTGAACCCATTTTTCCAAGCCCTTTCACATATAAATGTTCTTAAAGAGATTGAAACTATCAATGGAAGACAAACTAAAGAATAGATCCGCCATACACAAGATATTTATAATGCGGCATTTACTTGAAAAATGCTATAAAAAAGGAACAACCATATTTCTTTGTGAACTATAGAATTGCTTATGACCTGCTTTTTACAGAAGAGCTGTAGACCACCATGACAGAATTATGTAAAATGACCAGTGAAAATACCTTCCAATACTTTGTAATATTGCTTTAGAAGCAATAATATCGAAAGTAGGTATTGCGATGCTTGTGCCTGGGAAAAAACCCGGTTAAACCGGTTTGTCACCAAGGTCATTACGATCGTTAAAAGGCGTATTTATTGCCTACTTAATGTCTTGTATTACCTGTTATAGGGTAATTAATCACTCTTTTTAATGTGTTTTTTTCCAGGCACAAGTATCGCAATTCCTACTGAGGAAAGCAGAAAGAAATGGATAAAAAAGTGAAATCATAATTAGACCTATCTAGGGGAGTGCTTATCGCAGACAGTAAGGTAAAGAAACAAGGATATCTCAAGGCGTTGAAAAGTGAGAGTCTGCATATAGCCAGCAACCAAACACGAAGCTTAAAACACTTGAAAAGAAAACTCTAAGAAGACAATTTGCATTTGTAACAATTAACCCATAAAGCTGCAAACATAATACTGCTCCGTTGACGTGAGAATGCTAGCCCGTATTTTCAATGGTAGACCAATAGGGAAAAGGAAGCGTAGGACAACTAAGAAATAGGTACATAGATGACGTGTAAGATGTCAGAAAATCACGTATAGCAAGTTGGAGACAATTAGCAAAATGTAGAGCTGACTGGTAGAATGTACTATACGACGACCGAGTTCTACAAGGACTGCAGTGCCGTTTAAGAAGAAAATAAATAGTTTGTATTTTTTAAAGCATTTGTTGGCTTTAAATTCCTTTTTACCCGTCACTGGTATGACACACAGTTTTAGACCAAAAAGATCTACTGACGATCTTCTTGTTGAGCACAACCGAGTACTTCAACCAAACTGTTCTTGAGTTTAGTGAGTCTAGTGTTATTTCCCTAAATATCACAAGACTATTGACAGAGTATTGCCAGCTGTAGATATGTAATGATACTAAGCAATTGGTATTGAATCAGTTCTATAGAGCTGGATTAGGAGCTTCCTTTCTCGCCGCTCAATCAATATGATACTGGGTGGTCCGGAATCTATACCGCACACCATCTCTGCCTGGGCCTTCCTATGCTCAATTATATCACCCAGCCTTTACCTAATTTTTATAAAGAATCTGGTTTTAGTCCTCTCTAACCCACTTCACTGTTACTCGTACACCTTCAAAAATGTAAGGCAACCACATGCCGAAAACTTATACATGATTGAACTCAATTCTGTGTGAGTGAGTGCCGCCTGTGTGAAATTAGTTGAACATGGATGAGCGCTCGTGTTGAGGAATTTGGTTGAACTTTGCATGTGTCTCGGAAGAGCTTTTGAAATTCGCTGTGTCTTGGGTGAACTTTTGCGCTAGGAATTTCCTTGAACTTCGATGTGTCTCGGATGAGGTTTCAAGCTGCGTGAGCTTTAAACGTTGGGGTCAAATCTGTAGTTGAACTTTGCTGCATCTTGGAAGGTATCTTCTGTGGGTAAATATGAACCCTAGATTTTGTTTGAGATATTCATGGTTGATATTATTGATAAAATTATATTTAATGGTTAAATTCGTTGACGTAGATATTTTGTAGTTTAAAGGGTGAATCCTAAGTGTAACTCTTGAAACATAAAAAATGTTAGGTTCTTAGGATTAATTAAGGAATGCATCTTTTAAGCGTTTTCACAAAATTTCTTTATTAACAATTAAATGAATACAAACACACTTACAATTTTATATCTCACTAATAACTTGTATTTGGCCCCTTATTTATATCTCTAAGCTCCTCTCTTCCTCAATTTCTTCGTCTTTCTTCCTATTTCTAGAATATTCGATAAATTTCCTTAATATTAAATTATAATTCGTTCAAACTATACCAAATAGATGGCGTATACTGTTACACTAATCTGAAGAATTCGAAAGCTTTTCTGAAGTCTTGAATTACAGTTCGCCCAACGTTCAAACTATCGCAAATAGATGGCGACACATTACTACTTAATCTTAGGCCTTCCGCACACTTGTCCATAACATCAAAACAAAAACCGGTTTTATAGGCAAGGGGTCGCAGGGAAGACAGTTCTTCTTCCATAATTTTCCATCATTTGTTCACCCAAACATTTTCTGGTTTCACCGTCCATTACACAAGCATGTTTTCGTTCTCGGCAAAGCTGCTTCGCTGTGCTTGTACCCCACACTACTCCATAGTCATTACAATCGTTACACGAAAATGATGGAGAAAAGTGAGTTCCAAGTGTACTATTGAACTCATATTAAAATCGGTTTGAAATTATGGACAAGTCTGCGAAGGGCCATTCATCATCACAATACCTATATTATAATTATACAAGGAAAGCTCTTTTCAGTACCCTTCAGGAGCTTTTTTCCATTTTGAAAAAATGAAAATAGCATATACTATATCATCTATACTTATGGAAAGCTTTGAAAGTTCACTCATATTCTCTCAACGTAAGTTTTTGCCCAAGGTATGCTCTTACAGAGAGCTTTTACGGTGTGACGTCACTGGTAGCCGATTTATGAAATTTTATTAGGAAATAAATTGTTTTTAAATTTTCACGCGAAAACTACTGCTCCGATTTCATTGCAATTTTGCATGGTATACGATGGTACTCCGGTAAGAATATATGCTACCAATAATTTCAATTTTTCAATGCATTCAACGGATATAATGGTGTTTAATGAAATATATGGGATAACTCAAAAGTGAAGTTTCTGATATTAAGTAAAATCTTCTTTAATTTGGTTTAAAAATGGTTTTGTTTATTTGCAAGAACATTAAAATAAATAAATGCAGCCTCGGAAAAATAATTCCTTGCATTTTACATGAAGTATTTGTACCATGGTTTTTGCCTTTCGAAAAGCTTGAAAGAGTTTGTTTACTTGCTCTTAAATGAAATCGCCGAATCGTTTCTAAACGTCATAAGGGATAATCAAAAAAATTGTGCAAAAGTGACTTATTGTGGTTATTTGAATTTTTAAAATGAAGAGAAGCACATAAAATAGAAATTATTACGAACAACATCGCGAAGAAATCGCTAAAAAGAGGGCATCGAGACAAACTAATGAATTGCAAGTGATGAATGGAAATGAAAACCAAAATTCTGATTGAAAACCAAAATGATGATTTGTGCAAGGAATGTACATATTGTTCAGGTTTAAGTTATAGATTATGAGAGCTTTAGTTGATTAAGATTTTTCAAGTTGTTTTCTCAAAGTTGGCAATTCTACTGTTGAATGTCCAGAAGTAATTAAAAATAATCAGCATAGTATTTTATTTAATTCGCTCTAAATTTATCTCGAAAAATATTGTTACTGGTGGGGTGGGTTTGGTGAAACTTTCACAACGCAAGATATCCTTAGCATTTCTAAAAGAGCAGTTTTATGTCCCAAAAATGATCACGTCCGTGTAATAAATGAATTTGTTCTTGCTAGAATGAACGCGGAAAAGTGTCGTACTATTTAATCGGTTCCATGGTAATAGATGACGATAGTTTTTTTAACCAAGCACAAGTAAACTTTCCAGTAGAATTTCTTAATACTTTGAACCCACATTAGTTAAATTTAAAAAAACGTTGCATAGTTTTGCTACTACGAAACTTTCCATTAAAAATGGTTTGTGTAATGGAACCAGATTAGCTATTCGGGACTTTCGCGCGAATTTAATCCAAGCCGAGTGTCTTTCAGCGTCTCAAAGATTCACTTTATCCCACAAATTTCCTTGGATACATCAAACGACACTGCTCTTCCATTTAACTTCAAGCGTCATCAATTTCCTCTGCGCCTAGCGTATGGAATCACAATAAATAAGTCGCAAGGTCAAACATTCGAAAATGTTGGTCCTTTTCTTCCGGAACCATGTTTTACGTACGGTCAGTTGTATACAGCGATTGTAAAATTGATGTTTCAAGTGGTCTAAAACAGGAAGGTACCCCTCAAAGAATTGTCACTGAGAACTTGGTTTATAAAGAAGTTTTAAGGTACCTAATAAAAAAAATAAACCAGGAGAGAACTCTTCTTTTTTAACCGTGCTCAAGCGAATGTAAAATTCAATTTCGAAATGATCCAAAACAGGAAGTTACGGTATGAGTATGAGGAATTACCACTGTGGGCTTTGGAATAATTAAAATAATATATACTCTGCACAATTGTGCAGGGGCCCGACTAGTATTATTATACATACTACACCACAATCCGAAATTGCCATAACATTTCAAACTGTAATCATTGCTAACATAATTAGGAAGACCTTTTCACAATCAACTTGATCTCATATAATATTGTTCTCCAATCCCAACTACTTACTACATAGCACCAGGGGCGTTTCCAGCCAACTGGCTTAGGGGGGGTAATTTTAAAAAAGGAAAAACTTGGATATTGTTTTTATTCCATAAATACCATTTGCACCCTCCCCAAACCACCCCTAGCTGAAGTTGCCATTTCACACCCCCCCCCCGCCCTTAGCAAATGGTTAAAAATGACTGCCACTAGTATTTAACGGTTATTCAGCCCTAATAGAACCTACCCACGCAGCGGCAGAATTTTTTTTCAATTTTAGCCCTTTTTTCACCACACCAACGCCCTAACTCGAGGTTACCAAACGACTGAAGGTTGGGACAAAACGATATTTTCAAGTGCCAGGAAGGAAGAAAGTCATCACTTCTCTTACGGCGCTTGAGCAGTTAACTTCATTTTGTTTACATAGGCTGTTTCCACACGAGTGTACACACGACAGACAGAAGTCGTCTGCAATCCCAGCAATTCCCTTTTGGTGTTCGGTGAAAAATCGTATGAGCTTCTACACGAGGGGACAACTTGCACGCAACAAATCATACTGGCTCTGCTGTTGTTTGAGACATTCTCTTTGCGAGCAAAAGGGAGTTTCAGAAAAAAACAACAACAATGCAAGAGCTGTCCAAGTGTTCGATCAAAAATCGGCTGAAAATATCATTCAAATTTGTGTGCCGTCCCCATCGTCCTCTCTCACCCTCTTCTTCATAAACCACTTTGCAGCCCACTCCCCTGCAAACAATTTCTCGGAGGCTCGCTTTCTCGGACCATTCTCGATTCGAAAAATGCTTGCGAAGGGTACGAGAAAAAGATTCAAAACGCAAAATTAAAGCTTTCCTGGTTGATTTGTTTCTCCCAAAGCCTTTATGCTGTAGAAAAATATTGAGAGCCGATTTCCCCTGAATGGGACTTCAAATCTCCAAATTACACTAACAACATAACGTCATTTCACCGATTTGAAGTCCTATTGGGAGGAAATTTTGAGAGCCTTTGGTTTCCCTTCAACGATTAGTTTGGAAAGTTTGAGCTTTTGACTTGTTTTGCTCGGCGGAGTGATTTTCGGCGCAGAAGCGATTTGCTATCGATACGAGCATGCGATTCGTTATCAGCACGAGAAAGCGATTCCGAGATCGAGCGAGAGTCCGAGATCGAAGCAAGCTTTCGCTTTTGGCAAATCGTTCTCGAATCGTTTCCGAATCGAAATGTTTGCAGGGTCTTGTCATGTCGTGTGTACGCTCGTGTGGAATCAGTCATAGCGTGCCATATTAGCGGTAGTCTCATGTATCGGTCCCTTCCACGACTCTTCAACAGTCTTGGAAAAATTCACCGTCATAGATCGCCGACTAGATTCGCCATAACTTTACTTGTTTGTTTGAAATATTGGTAATTTTCAAGAATAAACATAAATAACGAAGGAAAAATCTTAGGGGGGGTAATTACCCAATTACCCCCCTCTGAAACCGCCCCTGCATAGCACTTACTCAAATATCTCTTGTCAAACCACTTTTGTAAATTGATCCGAAATTGTACTTCCGCAATAGAAGATGGCAAGAGGGGCAAGATCATAGTTCAAAGATATTCAAAGCAGAGTGTAATAATCATTGTACTCGAATGCATTTACACATGGTAATTCGCAACTCGATAACAACATTACTCCCGCATTCATAGTTTTATTTCAATTTGGATTTTCGTGTGGAAACTTGAAAAACGTGATTTTTTTAGTAATATTTTTCATTTTTCTTTTTTTTTAGCTTTAAAATCATTTCTCATTTTGCAAGCATTTTTTTATGTGTTGTTATTTTTTTGCAGCCCAACGTCTCAGCTATACTCAGGTACATTTAAAAGAATATACACTCAAAACGTTCCTTTGTTCATAATTTTTTTTATATCTTTAATATTTCTCAGTTAAAAGTTCACTTGAATTCATGATGCTTCATGATGGCACTGAAGTCCCTGAACTTTTGAAAAGATCCTAAAGCTCACTTCAGTAAAAAGCAACATCTTTCTACTATAGAAGTCTTGAAACCTTGTCTTTTTTAAACAAAGACGATTTTTTTTGAAGAAATAGAATCAAGTTTCATGCTCTCTTAAGCAGCTATCAATTGCGAATACTTCGACAGAATTCTAGGTAAAATGTCTCCATCGATGGGTGGCTTCTTCTACAACGAAATTCATTATTGAATTTCTAATCAAATCTTCTTTAACTAGAAAAAAGTGAATACGTGCACTGGACGTCAGCTCACATTTCTGAAGTTTGGTCCAAGAGCAAATTCCCGAAATCACTCGTAAGCCTGCCTCGTTTACAACAAGGGCATTCACCCAGAATTATTTAGGGAGTTTGCACCTTCCTTCTAACTAAACTGATTTGGCTCTCGGCTTGTTGGTTGCTGTTAAAGCTCCTACACACTTGAATCATCGCCACGTGATTTCAAGCATCGGGTCTCGGGTTTAGTATGATGAGAAGTTTCCTGGGGCTTAGTATGATGCGAAGTTTCTTATTAATACGAAATAAGAGTTAATCCGAATTTGTATTTATTTTGATGAATACAAAAAAACGAAATTGTTGAAAACTAATAATCCCCACATGATTACAAACTGAAATTGAATCTAAACTTTTGAAGCTAAGACAAATCCTCTCTAAACCTCTCTAGAATTAAAGCCAACACCAAAATAATATTCAAAACAGAAATATATGTACATGACCATCATGAGGCAGGAGGGGGGAGTCTATACGATTCCGGATATTAAACTACTTTCCAAATCCCCTTCTGATAACATGATAACCAGGAAACTTTCGTTCAGCCATGTCGACAGTTAAATTAGTTTGAGTAACATAGTCACCAGTGAGGAGCTGCATGAGAAACGCAAATCTCATTCGTCTCCAAAAGGACCAGGAAACGATCGAAGTTTTGAATTTCGATTCCTATCTGAATGGGAATGTATAGTACCCATGAAGGGACAAAATTGCCACATATAATATATATACATACATAGTGTTGTTTAGCGTACAAATATTACGTGGTGAAGGTAGCCAAAATGACTTCATCTAAAGGCGGTATAGCAAACCCAATTCCCGGCGGCCAAGAAGTGGTAATGACACTGGTTGACAGGAAAGTTTAATGACAGGCCCGAGGCTTGTTGCTCCCTAATGACGGGTAATTAGGTGCCCTAATGAGCGACAAAATAAAGTTATATGACTTGATTGGATAGTTGAGAAAATACTTTGGGTTTGGGATGGATCCATGACCGAGGCAGAGCTGCGGTTGTAACAATAGAACGTTTCTGTATGAAAGTGAAGTTAATTAAAAAATAATTTAACAAAAAAAAAATGAAACAGCATTAAAAATTAAGTTTAAAGAAATTGCGTTGTTCAGTGTTTTAATTAATAAAGCTTAAGTGCTGTTAAAGGGAATATTAAGAGATCTTTCAACCATTTCTTTACAGATTAAATAAAGCGAGCAGCATTCCAGTGAAAGTTTCACTAGTAATCTAAGAACGGGAAAATTGGGACGATAGTGTGACACTCTATCTACATCTGAGATCATTAGTCTAACGACATTAAACCGACGAGTTGTAGAAGTAATTACAACTAGATGTAAGTTGTTGACATTTTGAAGGTGAAAGGTAAAGTTCTGTCGTGTTTTTTTTACGAAAACTTTATTTAAAATTGAATTCAAAATATATTTTCCCTCGTTAGTTAAAACTGCTAGTATTCTTGAAGTTAATCCAATCCCCCCCTGGATAAGAAGTCCTTGCTTTTGGAGGCGAGATAGTCTTCCTTTGCCATTTGGACAGCCTCATAATTTGCATACTCATTTCCATCAAGGAAGTTTTGCAGGGACCTGAAAAAAATGGTACTCCGATAGTGGAGAATATGGAGGCGGAGGTAAAATTTCCAAACTTAACTCTGGAATTTTTTGTGCGGTTTTCCTAACCACATGCGGTCTAACATTGCCGTGATGAAATTTTATACTCTATATGTTGGCTAAAGATTTATGTTTACGTTAAATTTTTCTTGCAAAACACTTAGTTAGGTACAATAACGATCAGCATTAACAGTTTCATTGGATTTCAGCAACTCATTGTGTACTACACCTTTGCAGTCACACCAACAACACAGCATAACCTTCTTCTGATGCATCACTGATTTTGAGGGAAACGGCGAAGTTTCTTCCTGTATATGATCTTCTTATGATGTTTTTGTAAACTATTCACTTTTCATCGAGTTTCGGCTCCCTTTTGTGATGAGCAAGGTTCGAAGAACATCCTTTAAATTTTTCTCGCTTAATTCGCAAAGCAGCTAAACAGAGAGTTTTGATACAAAACTACAACTTTTAATGTGATACAACATACAAAACAGGTCTGATGAATTCCAAGCTTAAAGGCTACATCTACGGAAATTAATATCCAGCAATGCCGCCTACTGCAAGGCAAGCCTACGGAAACAGTGAACTGGTGGTCCAAACTGTTGAGCAATTCATATTTTATAAACAACTAGCAAAAACCCGCGTGCGTTGCAACGCCTTTCAATAAAAAAAGATTATGTGTGCGCAGTCCGCGGTAGGCGAGAGGTATAATGGAAACAACTACACAAATCTGAAAATATTGAATTTGGATACATATAAAAATTTAATTGAGTTCCCCCTTCATCTTTTTCTTCTACCTCTTCTTCTTCTTCCCAATCTTCTCTGTAGTTCAGTTAGAACAACCCTTTTTTCTTAGCGATCGAACCTTTTTGGATGCGATATACGACATCGTTTATCTTCGTGATGACAGATGACACCGGAGGGGCCCTTCCATTTCCTTTTTAGTTTTGGTGATTTCCCTTTTATTCGTCGAGGATTATATAGCCACACTCGATCACCTTCCCTAAAACCAGCTCCGTTCGCTCTTAGGTGGTAGAGGGTCTTCATCCTGTCGCGGGCCGATTGCAGACTTTCTCGGACCGTCTCGTGGATTTCCGTTCATTTCGCTCTTAGTGCAGAGGAGTATTCGCTGAGTGGTTTGTTTCTGGCGCGATTTCTTTCTATCTTTCTGGCTTTTTGTTTCATATTTGGCAAATACCTTTTCATAGTTGTTAGGAAAAGGCAAAAAATTTAAAATTAAAATTTTTTAGTTTTTTCAAAGTCCTAAAATGGGCATTTTAAATAAAGTAACGAAGTATTGCGTATGCTCACAAGAAAGAACATAAAAAAAACTACAATTTAAAAAATAAATTTTACCGTTACGATGATTTGGCATAAAGTGGCTGCAATTTTAATATTTTTCGAAAAGTGCCAATTGTTGCCGTAAAAATCGAAATGCTGTTATTTATTGAATTTTTAGTAAAATAAAACAAAATTTCATACATTTTGATTTTTTGAGGTTAGGATGCATTTTTAAAGTATTTATACCGAATCAGTTCGATAGTCTATTCATTCACGAGTATTTTTCAATATTTTTTACTTTTCTAAGACCAACAGAACTGGAGAAATTAAAAAAATAGTGTAGCAATGCACTCAAAATGGACATTTATGCAATTTTCACGGGCATCACAGGACCGATTTTGCAGAAATTTGTTTTTTCGCTTTATCTTAACATCTGTAAAGAAAAAAAACAAAAAAATCCAACTTCCCAACTACATCACTATCATATGACAATTTCCCTCTACTATCATGCTGCAAACCAGAAAGATTCCTGCGGATTTTGGAAGCTGTAAAATTACCAGAATGATAAGAAGAGGTACATCTTACAATATACTATGGCTTCCAATTTTTTTTCGGCTGTTCCCCTGGACCGATTTTATCCAAAACATATTCATTAAATTTTTACGATTTATCTCTTAATTTTAGCGTTAAAAAATCGCAGGGTAGATTTAATTCAAACAAAAAACTATCCCTCAGTGGCGTGGCATGGGTGTCAGCCGCACGGGGCGGAAGAAAATTTTGCCGCCCTCTTATTTAAGTATTTCAATTTAAAAGACTATAATACATATACAGGCATACCTCGATTAACGCTACCTCTTTTAGCGCTGTTTCACTATAGCGCTCTTTTGATTTTTTGAAAAAAAAAATTATTTTAACTTTAAAATATTTTTTAAAAATGTTTTCTTTTTCTAATTTCATATGAAAATTGATAAAACTTAATTTATAATTCTTGGAATCCCTGTTTTTGAAAAGAAAAAAAAAATATCAAAAATAATTATAATTCGGGGAATCCCAAAATGTAAAATTGATCTGATCTCTCCTGGACTAAGAGTTGAATGCTAAAAAATGGATCTAAAAACCATAACAAGCAGGTCAGTGATCATGAGAATAAGTGATATCAAAACGGCGCTAATGTGCTAATTGGAGGTCAGCACAGACTATGTGGGCAGCGACACTTCAACCAACCCGCCAACCCTTGGGACACTTCCAGTAAGAACAAAAATGGCGATCGGTCCTTTTTTTGTGCAACCTCAAGGATATTTTTAAGAACCCAAAAATTGTAGAAAGCTCAGCAAAGTTTATCTTCAGAGTAAATAACACGAAAACAAACTATATGATTGTATCAAACAGAGAACATGGAGGAGGACATTAATTCTTGACGAATATAGAATAAAAATTGTAGATAAATTAGGTCTGCAAAAAAGTTCCTATGCGTTTTCCCGATAGATGGCGTCAATTGCATGTAAGGCACGAACCACTGATTGCAGCGACACCACTAAACTATCGTTTTAAAGGTGATAGTTAAAGTGTTACTTTGTGTGTACAAACATCGAAATTGGAAAGAAAAATTATGAAAAGTTTGGGTATATTTTAAAATATTATTACGACAAAAGGAAGAACCAGCGCAGGCTTGTGAGAAAATTTGTGCTCTCGCCGTACAGCTACGCAGAAAAATTTGGCTTGTTTTCGTTCTGGGAATCTCGATGTGTTAGATGTGTCACATACTGGTCGTCCAATCACTGAAAAAGCCGATGAAAAGTCCAGTAATACAGGCTTATCCACAGTATGGAGCTACCTAGCAGGAAATGAAGCGCTGCAATATCAATCTTAAGAACGCTCCTTAAAAAGCTTTGAGCGGTACCAGTACTATATCTTTTTTAACATTGCATAACCGCGGAGGAGAACACTCCTTTTAATGCACCATTAGAAGCGTTTTTGAAGCAGTCATAAAAGTAGAAAAAAGCTTTCTAACCCTCCAATTTATATTATAGCGTCTACAGATGTGTGAAACAACTCCGGTGTTAAAAAGCTTTATATTTTTGTTCGCCTTTTGCAATTGCCTTTTCATCCTTCCAAACGCTAGTGTCGACAGCGGTTTTACCAAGTGGTCCCCCAACCAAGTACCAGCCATGTCCAATGTTGCTTGACCTCAGTATCGAACGAGATCCGGTCTATTGAATATGCCAATGGCACCCTTTACGTTCACCAAGATAATTGCCTGTTTTCGTTGTCCAAATTTTTCACGCTGGGTAGGCATTGACCACAAAACTGTTTTGAACCATATACACAAATCTGTATGGAAGAAAACTCGGCGCATGGGTTTTTCTTGAGTTGAGCGCGAAAAACATGATAGACTAAATTAACATCTGCGATGGGCTACTGAAACGCCCGACCACATGCTTCTTTAATGACCGGTAAAAAATTGGGAGAGTTTGGTTTGGAAGTATAGTCCGGACCTAGCACCCTCTGATTATCACTTGTGATTTTAGCTCCATAACTATCAGTAATAGTTAAAAAGAGCAGAAAAGAAGTGTTGCTAATATCTCCTTGATAAATAACCAGTGAACGTCTTTCGGCCCGACAAAAAAATTGCTTCTTTTCTTGACTTTTATGAATCTGTTTATGCAACATTGAAATATGTTTTTCAGCACTTTTTTCTACTTCAACGAAGGCGAATGCTGGAATGAAATTAATCTAGATTAAAAAGAAAAAAACTTTATATTCTCATCAAGTTTTATCTCCTTGATTTAAGTATAACAACAATAAAAAAAATGATGGCACGTTTTTAAAAACTATGTTAAATCTCCACACGAGCTTAGCGTACCCATTATCCTCGGTAAAAGCATAGTTGTGCAGTCCGCATTGTAAGTGCTGGATTCTGTTTTTACTATAGCAACAACGAAAATGAACGAACGATATGCTGAAATCCTTTCTTCACTCCTGCCATAAAAAGTTGCATTCTCAGCATCACACCCATATGCAAGTGGCAGTCTCCATTCGTTAAAACTGAAACTTCAACATGTCTACCAGATGTTCTCGAGTATTTTTGTACATTTGTGCGCATTTTAAGGATTGCAATTTTTCTATGTAATTCGCAGTTATTTTTTTCTACTCTATTCTGGAAAACATGTACATACATATACGGTTCTGAGTGGAAATAAATGCTTGAGGCATGTCCTTCTTATAAATTGCTATTTTGTGTCATGTTACTACATTGAAAATTGTGGAAAAATGTTTGCTCCTTGTCATATGGTATAAACGGCCTAAGTTGGGACTCAGCAGCAACATTTATTTCCCTTTAGGGGGTAGTTTGTGGTGAGACATTTTCATGAAACTATTAATGCCCTTTGTTGACCAATATTTTTGTAATGGGTCGCCCCCCAGGACAAAACGGCACTCTTTGATTTTCGCTGCCGAGGGGTCAATTATAATGAGCGGAAATTCATTTTATGCGGATTGTGGAAAGGCATCCCATCAATTAATTAGCGGAAATTATATTTTACGTTCGGAATTAATTTGGATTTATTCGCTCCAAATCGGAACGACTGCATTGGTGTTATTAAGCCTTTGAATGGCTTCTGGCCAATGCAAGGAATGGCGATGCCCAAGTTTGTGATGTTAATTAAGGGTAATTTACATACAGCATTAGTAGATTATTTTGTTGAATTAATATGCCATGAACCTGGTGAAATTATGCCAAAAATAGTGTTTATTAGCAAATGTGATTCATCATTCTTGTAAATTGCGAAAAGGACAAAATTTAGTTTCGGAGTATTTTGATTATTTTATTGTAGACTGTTGTCTCAGAACTCACCAGCTTTCTACAAGACACTATCTATTTTACCAACGAGGTCCACAGACCAGTTCAGACAAGGAAAGACCTGTTCGAATTCAATTGTCAGCGAAATTAGTAATGCAGCTCAAAGCGCAATTGGAATCCACTTGCAAGAAATTTAAAAATTAAGCGTTCTTTTTATTTTACTTTTTGTGATATGTTTTTATCGATTTAAGTGAACGAGAGAGGTGTACGTACTATTCCCCACGACATTTCAATAATTCCACACGCATAAAAAAATATTTACATCCTGGACGCACACCTAAAGCTTTTCTGCTTTTTAGGCATTATCAAACACCGAAAGTTTTTTCCTGGGTATGCATACGTCACAAAAGCTACAAAATGGAAAGCTTTCATTATTAATTCCTTAGTTCTCTAATTTTTTCAACACTCTGTTTGTTGTGAAGATAGTTCTTTTGAATTTTTAAAAAAATATGTGAGAGTTCTTTGTGAAATACCTTCAATCTTGAATTTGATCGCCATAAGTTTTTGATATTCATGACATTGAAGATCGCTGTGTCACCAGTTTTAAGGCCATGGGCACATACCATTGGAGCTCACATTACTCGACTACTTTATTATTCTCTGAATTCTTCTAAAAGGTAATTTTATCTTGTCTACTTTACCATATAAGTTTTTTAAGCTATCGTTTTTTTAGAACAACGAATTTGTTTAATATGACGTATTGGATATGGAAAACTATAACATGAAAACCATTTAAAATCTCTCTGTGATGTGATGGGCGTTCAATGAACGTTTTCTGAAATGAAAACAAAGTTGAAAATTAAGCAGCAATGGTTCATGGAATATTGCACTATAAATAAGCTAAGACGGAATTTATAGTATATTTGATGGTAAGATTAAACTAGTCGTAAGTTCAATTTGACGGTAGTCTGCTAATATTAGTTTTGTAACGTCGGGAGTGGCGGGTCAGCTCGTAGAGATGCCCAAGGTTTAATTGTCTTGACAAACGGCAATCAAAATATGACGGAAATTCGTCATTTATGACGAACGTTTTTAGGAGGTGCACCCGTTAAAATACGTACATATATTTTGACGTTTGTAACAAGTGCTAGTGTAGTGAAAAATGTCAGCGAACGAAAAATAAAAAAAATAGATTTTCTTGGTATGTTGCTGCCCACCTGCCTGTTTCTCAATCGGTTTATATATATATTACATAATGCTCCTTTATTCCTCCATGGGACATAGGGCGGAAACAGTTGCCCTCCAGCGGACTCTGTTTTGTGCGACAGCTTTCAGCTCTGACCAGGATCTCCCAGTTGTGGCGGCCTCTGTTAATAGGGTTCTCTTCCTCGGCTTATATGGAACAAGTAATATTTTTTATTAATTTTCAAATAAAATCAAAATCAACATCAGCTGATACCTTAAGGCACTGGAAAAATACCTAAAAGCGAGCTTTTTACAATGATCTTTCGACTGAGAGTAGGCCCTCTTTTGAGTTTTCGTAATCGATTAACCGAAATTTTCATATACGTAATAAATGATGAATTTTTATCATAAATGCGTACGTGTGTGTCGAGGGTATAAATAAAACTACGAATTTACTTTTATTGTTTCTAATAAATAATTCTGTTGATCTTCGGTGAACCACTGGATCAACTCTCCACGGCTGGTCAGTTTATCGGTCGGTCGCCGGTAGGTACCACTGGATCAACTCTCCGTGGCTTATCGTTTTATTGGTTTGTCTGTATACCATTGGGTGAACTCTCCTATGCTTCTGTCCAGTCACCAGGTAGAGGAATCAACTAACGTACTGTCTGATTACAACTGTCCTCAGCAGGCATGCACCGGCATTTTATATCTGTGCCTTGCTGCTCGTTGCTGTTCTGTTTGGTATCGTTTTTACAGCGGTAGCGTTCTGCTTCGTTTTTTCTTTACAGCGGTGGGTGCATTCTTGTGTTAGGTTTACAGCGGTGTCGTACTGTTTTGTAACAATTGTCAGTTGCCAGAACCACCTGAGTTTGGACTGTCTATATCGATTTATTTATTTAAGTCCTATTTCAAAACTAGTTTCAAATCTTTTTACTGTAGATATACTGAACTATACTGGATAGGCATTTTGGAAAATTACCGGAGTCAAGTTACGATTTTTGTCGACACAGCGAAACTCAGCCTTGTTACACAGTCGAGTAGGTCTAGTAAAAACTGGATATAAGGTCGGCTCCAATCGATACAACTCTGTGCCAATATTAGCTCAACAATTGCCAAATGTAGTTCTATTATTTGTTTGAAAATTTCGTAGTAGAGCCCTTGTTTATTTATTATAATTTCAAATTTGCATAGCGTTTATTTGGTTTTAACCAATTTCGCGTCATAATTTTTGTTATTATAAAAAATACCACCACGCTTCGCTTTGTTCGTAAAATGGTTTCGGGTTAATTGCTGTAACACAACAGAGTATAACATGTTCCCAACGCTTGTTTTTAAATTTGTTCTCAGCAATTTACGTGCTAATTAACATTATCAACAGTAAATAACTTCGAACTAAAGTTCAGGTTTACCGCGAATTTAATATTGATGTGAACACGATTGGCCTGATTACGAATTCAGTTGCCATGTATTATAGGGTTAAGGGTGCAGGTCGCAGAGCAGCAACCGCTTGTTAACATTACAAATATAGCCAATAATTTATTTTAAAATGTCCATATTTGAAGCATTATTGATATTTGGAAAGTTTGCATTTATTATTTAATTAATTCCTATGAATTAACACAAAATTTTTAACGATTTTTGGTTGCAGTACGCGGGCAGTTAAGGTTTGATGGAGCGGTATTTTGTTTATTTCGGAGAAAAGCCTAGTATGTGGTGAGCGCTTCTGTTTTAAGGGGTTAGGGTTTGCCGTTATATCGTGTTGGTATTGATTGAATTAACAAAAACTCGTTTTATATTTCGGCAAAAACTCCAGAGAAATTTTAGGGCCGAAACACATCCAGGCTGGTTTTAAAGCTAATCTTTCAAAGCTTTCCAGTGTTGCCAGACCTGGAATAAGGGATTGCGGATTCGAGAGTTTGAAATTGCGGAATGAACCAAAAAAATGCGGACTTTTTAGAAAATACAAAAATCAACAAAAAAAAATAAGACGAACAAAACTGACCAATGGTTTATGTGGCTCCTATTTCCATAGTCACGTCACCCATTGAAAAATGTGACAAACCAATTTTTATATTGTCGTAGTCACCTGTTGTAGAAAAAGTGACGGTATTTCTATATACATTTGATATATTTCTATTTAAATATCCTGTTGGTTATTTTAATTCTAGGATATAAAAATAATGTTAAATCATCAAAAATATTAAAATAAAACATATTTCATACCCTTTGTCACTATCCTTTTTAAAAAAATCGTAGCGTCACCTACAAATTCCAAGTGATAAAAAATGACAATTACCAGTGACATTTGCTACAAAAAAATGGCTTCGAGAATACCACATCTAGTTTTGTCACATTTTCTCTCATTAACTCTTTCCTTGTCACTCGAAGAATACCACTTTAAAAGTGACGTGACAAAAAATGTGACGTGAGAAAAAAAGTGAGGCGACTATGGGAATAAGGGCCGTTATGTTGTTATGTTTTTGTTTATTTGCTTTTCTAAAGCACTAATCGGTTTTGTTCGTTTATTTGTTTTGGTAGCTGAATAGACGTTGTGGTCAAATTTGTTTTTTTTTCATTGAACTCAAAAACGGAAAATGCGGAATCCGCACCAGTCAATGCGGATTGTGGATCGAACTACCAAAATGTGGTACAAAATGCGGAAATGCGGTGCATCTGGCAACACTGGCTTTCCTTGAGGCGAGCTACAGAGCCGTCCGCGGAATACTCAAAACACAATCAGCCCAGTTGATGACAGTTGTCAAATTTGTTAGCGATGCGTAAAAAGTGTAAAATTTGCAAATCCTTTAAATAAAATAAAATTAGTTGGCATGGTTTCATTGTTATTTTTATCAATACAAACTCGCAAACAAAATTCCAACCTCAAAGTTCAACTGTTAAAAGCAAACTAGAGCCTCGGCCGAATTCAAATTCCAACATTGCCGGAATTTCGACAGAGGCGAGCCTTGCGGCCATCTTTCCCAAGGCCTGAATTTGTGACACAAGTTTTAATGTGTTCAATCCCATTTAAACGCATAGGTTGGATGTGCTTGCAGCCAGCTTCGGGCTTGGATGTGTTCCATCCACGCCTGGATGTGTTTCCGCCCTTATGCTCTAAGAACTACATTTAATCAATATATGTAAAAGTATGTGCTGTTCTGAACTGAATTTATTAAAGAAGGACAAGACAGTGGTAATGATTAGATTGGATTAGATTAAAATAAGGGGGCGATAGAGAAGTAACGCGAACACTGCTTTCGTAAATGCTTATTGTGTGACCCTGTCTAGTACTATTCCCAAGTCACATTACAGCTTTGGAAGTAGTCTATAAATAAGGCTGAGTCGAACTTCTATATCGCTTTCATGTTAAAATGTGGTCATCGAGGTCAACGACAACGATGTTGCGATAGCAGTCGTTAATCTTGCTATTGTACAGTCTTCGGTGTTGACCTTAATCACATAAATATCCAATAACTCTTCGAAGGACTTTGGTTTCGAACACACGGCTAAGAGGTTGTAGTGTTTTTTGGTTATCACCCAAAATGTTGAGTTTAACTGAGTACTAGTAAGACCACTATTTTATACAGCAGCAGCTTGGACTTGTTATGGTCAGATGCTTCCATTTGAAGAGATTTGACAGACATATTATAAAAACGGGGGCTTGTGGGGGTGACCCAAGCTAGTCTTGCATCGTGGGAAAAATGTTGTCGTGCAGGCAGGAAATTCATAATTTCAGTTGAATAGTCGTTATGGTACTAGCAGTATAGCCACGATGGCTTAAATGAACTCTTTAAATGGTGGTTATAGGCGCAAATAGTGCTATCACCGGTAAGTTTGATGGTGTAGTTTTGCACCTTGTCCGGTCAAGCCAAAGTGCGTTTTGAGACGCCTGCTCAGATAAACTAGTTGTATTCAATGCGGGTTCGAATGTTGGACTTGTAGATTATAGTCCGGGCAGCTGGCTGAAGTAGGAGCTGGTCTATCTTAAGAAATCCCAGACAGCCTAAGATGTTAAGGGATGCCATTAGATCTACACGATTCATTGACACGGATGAGATGCTGCAAATTTTTTTGGAAATAAAGCAGTACTTCGTTTTGGAGGCATTGAGTTCGACACGATTCTTGCGGCTCCAATAAGAATGAGTTCGATGTTCGTGTTGATAGAGTTGGACATGAGCTCCCGATCTAAGAGACTAGGTCTGGCACGTGCTTACCTTAAGTTGTCGAACGTGTAGGAATAACTAAGCTGTGGAGTAGGTTGGAGGGGCTTGAGAGCAGATGATTTATGAAGGTCCGCAACTAGAACGCATAGCGAACAAATGCGCCTACCACACGCTCCCGCTACAGGCATACAAATTTAAAAATTCGCCCGCCAGAGGTATGCACGCTTCCGCTACAGGCATGAACATCTTCATATAAATGCACCCGAATCGGCATCGACAATTCCAAATTCAAGTGTCGTTTTACCAAGCGGTCCCTCAACTAAGTACTAGCCACGTCCAATACTGCTTGACCTACGAAATCGAACGAGAACCGGTCTGCTGAGAATGCTAATGACACGCTTTATTGTCACGAAGATAATTGCCCGTTTTCTTTGTTCTATACAATTTTTTAAAGCTCCAATTTTGCTCCCTTTAGTCTAAAAAAGGTGTGAGCGTTCCGCGCTTCGTTTGTACTATTCCGTGCGTCTTTTATTGGTATGTGTATATAGCGAGCTGCTTCGTACTCAGGCCTACCATGCCTGGTTTGGGTGCCATACAGGCGTTTTGACGCTGGGTGTGCCTGTTGCAGGCTAAGAACGGGCGAGGCTTAGGCCCTCCGCACATGAGTCGACTGATTTGCAATCCCAGTTGCATACGCAACTGTTTCGTGATCTTGCGCGTATAAGGAAGACGGAATCCACACAGTGTCGACAGAAACGAGACCGATTTGATACTAGTTTCCAACTGGTTGCGTGCGACTGTTCTTGTCGGTCGGAAGAGATTTCAGTTGCGCGGTTGCACTTCATCTGAACTGCTTGACATATTGGCAAAGTTTCGTAACTAAAAGTTTTGTGGGCAAGAACACTGATTGATCCAAAATCAGTTGCGTTCGTTTGTGGACAAAGGTTTCATTTTGATTGCAAACAGCTTGGCGCGTGATTATTGTGAACCCAGTTTGCAATTGGGATTGCAAATCAGTCGACGTGGATGCGGAGTGCCTAAGCTTTACCAGTGGATTTATTGTCGCAAGCTTTTTGAGGAACCTGTATACTGCACGAGTCCTAAGAAAGCTCCGTCCATTGAATGGGAGGTTTACTTGGGGAGGGGTGTGGCATAGGAGTTTCAGGTAAGAAAGAATTTGCGGCGAACAGATTTACTAATTCCTGGATTCCTGTAAGAAATTTACCTTTTGGTGCAAATTATCGATGTCTGCAAAGAGTTCGGCGTCTCAGAAGCACTTTTGCCATTTGAGTAATTTAGGTAATTTACATTGTGAACGTTGAAAACACTCGCAACAATGATTTCACACTCCGGGTGGGTCGGGAAGAAAAAAATCCGGCTCTCATGGTGTCCGCTCAATCTGGGTGAGAGCATCTCTAACAACGCTTGATGTTCTTCCATCGATGAAATCAATCAATCAATTTTGCAGTACCTTTTACACAAATTTCACTTTAACACACGAAATCACTTTTTTGACTGCACAGAACTATAAAACCATAAATATTTTACATTAATTTGAATCATCATTCAGTTAATATAAGAATATTTAATACCAACCTTGTATCTACTACAATAATATATATTAAAGGAAAAGACCCGAATGGATTATTCTCTGAATGAAGAATTATGGGAAAGGCAACTTTCTTAATGATGCACTGGGGCTGTGATGAAGGCAAAGGAAAATGGAAGACGATTGGTTAATGGCCATAGAGATTCTGGAAAGATCTACCGACATTTATAGCAGGCCCAGTTGCCAGCAATCCTCTCAACAACTCTTAATCGAGAAAATAGGCTTGTAAGAAAAGTGCCTATAGGAAGTAGTTGGTCAATTTAAGTACTCCCTAGTAGATTCTGATTCTATCTCTACAGAAACATCTTTTTTTTTAGTTTTATTATCAGACCTTTATCAAATGGAAAAATATGAACGTGATTCTAAATAAACAAAATTTCTTATTCTGTTCAATTAAGTTAAATAAAAAAAAAATATACAGAATTCCCTCGTTCTTTTCCGGATTTGCTAGTATGTTACAGGATTTTATTGCCGTTAAACACCTTTAAGGATAAATCATAAAATCTAATAAAATAAATCTCAAAAAAAAAAAATTTGTGAAAGAGCCTCCCCCTTTTAACAAAGAGAATGGAAGAAAAAACACGAACATAAAGAAAAGCTACAAATTTACACATTTAAATCACAATAACTGAAGTTTCAGCGTATCCTTAAGGGTTATCCTTTTTTCCTGCCTTGAATGCGTATAAATGGAAAGGGATTCTTTTGCACAATATCCGTAAAGGCAATTCAGCCAAGGACGAGACCATGAAGGAAGCAAGCAACTTAATAGCTAAGTGAGGTACTAAAAAGGGTCTCTGTGGGCCACAACAAAAGTTCCAGCAACAGTTCCAGCTAGCTTGAATGTGTATGTGTATATGTGTGCAGAAAAAAATGGATGAAAATTTGAATGCGAGTAGTCTTCCTGCTCATATTTGTTGGAAACTGTTACCCTGGGAACTGGTGGAAATTTCATAAAGGCTCCTATGGCGCTCCGGCAAGAAACATTCACAGTATGTATATGAGAGGCCAAAGGAGCACCACCCCCAGACCCCCTAGTCGCCTATTTCAGTGTTGTATTTTTTTTGTGTATTTCTTTTTGTCCTGGATACAATTTACGAATGGATACCGAATGCGGTAGGAAAAACACTTTGTGGGATGAGTATCGTATAGAGGGGAGGGGGTCGAGAGGTGGATATATCGCTATAAATTTTAATTTAAAATTATATTTCCTTTAGCTTTTTCTCTTGTTTACTTGTCATAGAGCTTAACGAGGAAGTCTATGTTATTTTCCAGGATACCCCTGGGCTGAATGTAAAAAAAAATGTTGCTGCACAATAACTGTCGGAAGGAATAATACAATCGGTTTGGAGAATAATCTTGGAGGAAAAAAAAATACAAAAACAAAAAAAAAATGTCCAGGCACAAGAGAATATTTAAAAGCAGGATATATCCAGGATACGAGGAGGGTCCCTGACTAAAGTGGCCATTGTGGAGCAGATTTTATGATTCTCGGCTGGGTCCTTTCCGGGCTTTGATTTTTTCTTCTTCTATAATTTTATTTACGCACGAATACAGACCGTTTACCTGAGAATATCCATGGAAGCTATACAGTCCTTGGAAGGAAATTATAATTTACTCTTACTTAAGCTCTCGTTGATTCTCTGTGGCATGAAAAGAAAAAAAAACATTTCCATTTCATTCTTCTAATGTTGTTTACTGTGTTTCAATTCAATTTGTATGATTAGGACTCAGAAAAGTCCAGGATGACAGGATATTAAGCAGTGAAAAGAGAGAAGAAAAAAAACATAAATAAATCCATAATTCCTAATCTCAACAGGACGTGTCACCAGCACAACAGGATCGCAAAAGAATTAAAAACAAAACAGAAAAACACAAAAAAAACTTTGATCCATTGACTCCATTTTTGGGAAATGTGTTGAATGGTATACAACGAAAAAAAAGAAGAAAACTTTTTGATAAAACTGCCCTCATTACAGGCGTAAATTACTTTTGAGCCACCCTTTTGTCGAGTGCTACAAATAAATTAGGACGTCTTCATGGTTGCTTCTGAATAAGGACCCCATTACAGTTCTGTGAAAATCAACTTATGTGGGTAATTACCACCTCGGTATCCCCCTTAAAAAGGGCCCCAGAACGGGAGTCCTGTGAGTTATACCTGCAATTTTCCTCACAATTAATGTTCGTGAAAGTCATTACGATCCTACCTCTGTCGTGCCCGGGGGAGCTCATTTTGGTACTATATTGCCATGGAGATCCTTTGGATTTTGGATGCTGAGGATTTATACTGGTCTCGTGGACCATTTTCCTGTATAATGCGTGCGAGCTCCACTATCCGATTTTATCACTTTTAAGACTTTTTATTCCTCCCCTTTTCCGGGGGTATAAGTATATGGGGCTGTAAAGATAAGATCTGTTGTATATGATCTGAATGTGGCTGGATTTTCGAATGGTTAAAGTTCGAATTAGTATGGTTAAAGTTCGTATTATTGTAGGAAACAAAGGATTTTGGTTTTATCTACTGTTATGCTTTAATCAAATTATCCTTTTAACTTTATTAAAGCATTAAAATCGTACTTATTACCAGAAAAAGGATTTTTGGGGAATGAACATAAAAATTGTATATTTTGGATGGAGGTTATTGCGGTTCAGATTTTGGGTAAGAATAATACAAAAAGGTACAAAGTGGATACTTAAGGATATTTTGACCATATGTTTTTTATGTGACCATGTGTCTTTTTATAAGGCTAGTCTGGTCATTCTGGTCGACATTGTTTATAACCAATGGCTTATCCTTCTTGAGAACGTCATTATATAAGTCAAAGTTATAGTGTGTGATGAGTGCACCTTGGCAAGGTATCGAGGCGCCATAGAAAGGCTTTAAAAAGGACGTTTCAGGACATTAGAGGCCGCAACCAACTGATGGGTGAAATTACAGTGCTTTTGGCTGGTGACTTCAAAGAGACTTCGACTGTTGTGCCACGAGAGACACGTGCAGATGAAGTTAGAGCCTCTTTCAAAGTTCTATCTTTTAGAGTTCCCGAGTAAAAATTACCTTAAAACGGGCGAACACCGGCCGCTTGGTTTTTTAAGAGGCATATGAAGGCCATTTTTTTAAATAATAATGGGAGCACGTACGGCCTCACGAACGGCCAAACTTGACCAAAAGATTTAAATGGCCAACCACTGAGATGTACACAGCGGCAAACAACGGCAAATTTGAGCCAATAAAGGAACTTGTTGTTGAATGTTTTTTATGGGAACTTGATCATTTTCGTTATGTACAATGGTCCTTTCGATTTATCCTAATTAAAGATTATCGATACACCAGAGAAATGAGCTCACCAGTCGTCGGTTTGTTGTACGTGAAGTGTGTGGTGCGTGTTGATTTATATTTTAGTGGGAAATTTTCTTATTTAACCGCTCGAAGAAAAAAAAACAATCGAAAAAATGTTTCAATCACGGTCGGTGTTCGCCCGTTGTAAGGCCATCTTATATTTTTACTCGGGTTAACATTCTCGTCCACCTTCAACGTGATTTGCGGGCAGAAAAGTTTCTTAACTTATTACTAGATATTGGTGATGGAAAGATTTTGGACGAGGACGAAAGAATACATATTCCGAGTAGCTTTTGCGATATTGTGGGAGATCTGTTTAGCTTGACGGACAGAATATATCCCAACATTCATCAGGCTGGACTGGATTGGGCATCACGGCTGAGGGAAAGAGCTATTCTCACTCTAACAAACTACTCAGCCAACATCGTCAACGATTTTCTGCTCTAGAAGCGCCCAACTGACCATATGAAGAATGAATCTGTGGGATTGCTAATGGAAGTCAAGAATACTGTACTTTTCTCTGTAGAATTCTTACACACTCTTAACCCACCAGGAGTACCACCTCATGTCTTTTACCTTAAGGTTGGCGCTCCATTCATGCTGTTATGCAATTCAAACCTTCCGAAACTGTGCAATGATACCAGTATTCAGGTAAAAACTCTGTACAAACACCTAATCGAAGCCAAGATTTTCACAGGCATCAATCAGGGAGAAACTGTTTTCACGCCACAAATTCCTCTACCACTTGCGACTACCACTTCGGCTTCAAACGTCTGCTAAAGTTTGTTACTCCATGACCATAAATAGTCACAGGGACAGAGTTTGGAAGTGGCTGATGTGTGATGTGATGCTGGCTTTAGTCTGTGAACAGATATCGGCTTAGTTGCACCGTTTAGTTTGACGACCAAGTATTTTCGTAATCGTTTGATTACTTGGTATGGGCCATTGAATGGATCTTCGTAATTTTTCAAACATGATCGATCCGTATGAAAACGTACACTGTTACAGATATGAAAGTATTCGTAATCAACTATTTCAAAGGTGAGTGTTTAGGATCCACCTAAAAGGCAAAAAATAGACGACATTAGACAGGACCCTTCAACAATAATAATACTCATATTTTCGCTGTTGTCATCCAGGTCTGGTCATCCAAGGCACCATAAGAATTGTTCCTCCTACTTTAATGCACAACCTAAAATTAGTTAAGAATGATTAGTTACTTAGATAGATGAAGATTGATAAATATAAACATTAAGAAATTTGTAAACAAAAACATAACCTCAAAGTTAACATAAACAAACATTGAACATAAACATTAGATTAAACAGAAACTTACATAACAATTAAATCAACACAGAGTCACAGTATTTTATATTATATTAAATTATTGTGATATATTGTGGATGGCGAAGTAAGTGTTTAACCAGGGTAAGTAATACTAAATATTAAAAACAATGCGTTAGGTGTTGCCATCGTTTTCCCAAGCAGTCCCCCAACTAAGTACTAACCACGTCCAATGCTGATTGACCTACGCAATCAAACGATAACCGGTCTACTGAGTAAGCTAATGGCACACTTTATGTTCACCAAGGTAATTCCCCGTTTTTTTTGTCCTATACAATTTTTTAAATCCGCAATTTTGCTTCCTTTAGTCTAAAAAAATGTGAGCGAACCGTGCTTCGTTTGGACTATTCCGTGAGTCTTTTATTGGTACGTGCCTGCTCTTTAAAACCGAATTAGTAATTATTCACTGTTTTCTAGTGAACTTTTCTGCTTCAGCCAGTGAAATATAATTAAAAAAGAGAAAAAAGCTTATTTCTAACGCTTTTGCCGTTTTTCAAGCGGGCCCCATCTAAGTACTGAAATGCTGCTTGACTTCCGTAATCAAACGAGAGCAGGTTTATTGATTATGCTAAATGGAACCCGTAAGGCTAGGTTTACACGGCACTGCACTGTACGTTTTTAGCAGTACTCGATGTTTACCGTACAAACTGCGGGCTGTTCACACGATACATTTTTATTCGTGTAAAAAACGAATAGTCTCAGTTAAATGTTATAATATGCGCTACTGCAGACCGAATACGTTCGAAGTTCGTTCGGGTTGCTTGACAAGTCCGGTGAGTATTCGATAAACGTGTTGAGCTGTGTAGGTTATTTTGCAGTACAAGCGACGTGTGAACAGGTTGTATACCCAATGTATGCGCCCCTACTTATTCGGTAAGATTTATCCCGCAAAAAAACGTGCAGTGCAATGCCGTGTGAACCTAGCATAAACCTGATTTTTTCACAGTGAAATTTTTACTAATTCATTTTTAGAGAGAACTTTTTACACGTTCAGTCAGTAACCAGACCCAAATTAACTTATCTTCCAGTGAAATTTTTGTTTACTGAATGAATTTTCACTGGTTAATTTTTAGAGAGTGCAGCGGGCTGCATTTAGAAAAGTAGAGTTTTTACTCAAGCGTAGGTACCGTGGTTGTTTATGCTAAGTGCGGGTGAGTCTTATTTTTACTCTGATGACCATCTCGTTTGCTTGCGGATGGTAGGTTCACCTGACTCGGTGAGTACCGTGTAGTTTGGAAACTTCATTGAAAATTTTTGACTTGGATTGCGTACATTGATCAGTTATAATTTCAGAGGCAAATATTTTTGCTACTGTAGAAGCTGAGATGTCTATCTGCTCCCAGCACAAATTACCGCGAAAAACGCTGACTTCACCGCTTGAACAGGATATGGCTTCCTCACTTATTGTGCTTACAGGCAATGACAGCAAACGAGACAAGGAAAGGCTGTAAAGAACGAAGGCAGTAAAGAAGGAATGTAAAAGAAGTTAAAAAGCGAGAAACCCTGATATTGCGGACGGACGGCTGGCGTAGTAGTCGGGCGTTTTAACATTTAGCCTATCGCGGCGATGAATATATTGTTGCTACCTTGTTCTAACGAGAAGCTTTTTTACACCATTTTAATGCCATAACCTTGTGTACCTAAAGTTCGGTAGTTGTTTAGTCAGCTGTGTCATATGCCTAAAGCCATCCTGTGAAGTTTAGGAAGCTTATCAGTGATCGGACTTCCAGTCTGGAGGTCTTTTAAGGGTTTTATCCAACCTATTGGGCTGCCGACCATCTCGGTATCCGTGCACCGGAGAAACACACCCTGTTTTTCTCGTTTCCATCTATGTTCTTATGTCGTGCTTCCTAACGAGCTTTCGTCGTGCTTTTTAACGAGCCTATCTAGAGGAAAAACCATAAAAGAAGACAACGAGCTTCCCATTATCTCTGGTTGCTTGAGTGAAAAGTTGCGCTTTCAAACAATCAGACCGAATGGGACACTTGTTGTCTTCTTTTATGGTTTTTACTCTAACTCAGTTCTGCATCGCTCCACTAGCTGTTAGTGGTCTCAAAATACTCCCCTGACCCGAGGTCCTCTGACTTCTTGGAGCCGTGATGTTATAAGTGTTTAGATTTTTCTCTAACTTAGTGTTTTTCGACTTTTCTACCTTTGTACTATTCTTCCATTGGTCGAGCGAAAAGAGGGACCCTTTCACTTCGATATTTCCAGATTGAAACTGAGTGAAGCAATTTTTGTGCTCCATAATGCTGATACCAAATTTCCTACCCTAAAAATAACAAATTTTGTTATCCGAATACCAAAAAAGCTTCGTATACAACGCCAATGCGTACGTAATTTCTCACTCCAGCGTGGCAAGAATCTCCGTATAGCTTCATTCGTTTAAAGTGATATCTATGGCATGTGTTATCCTCACGAGGATTTCTGTTCTCCCTCTAAACCAAATATATCATAGTTCACCTGTTACGACCATATGCTCAAAACAACAGTTATTTCCAATATTAAGGTAATTCTGTTTCGTGATTGTTAGCGTAAATGCCATAAATCCATCCTCTTTCCAATCCAAACCAGAAATCAGTTGCAGCCTGAAAATCAATTTTCTGATCTAAAAAACGGGAATCAAGTCTTCGTTTTTTTGTCCCTTTTTGCTGAACTGTCACAGAGGATGCCTGCCCCAATAAAAATCTTTTTCCGAACATTGCCGTCGTATTGAGGGAGGAAATTGCAGACTCAGCTGAATCGGCGGTCATGTTCTATAGAAGAGGATTCGACCTTTATTTAAGGGGAAAAATTCACACGATTGTCTTGATAGGCAAACCCAAAGAAGGCGACGAAGACGATGATGAAATGATTAAGACCCTCGCACTGTATAAGCGACAAAATCACACCTGCTCGCTGGATTAAGGACGTAATAAAGTTTAGTTCCAAGCCCTTTTTGAGCTTCCTGCTGCCTTAATCAAAGGTAGAGCATTGAAAAGTTATCATTTTTTGCATAATGACCCTCCAGGCGGCCCTGTTAGGATTTTATCATAATGTAATATCATAGCCGTAAAAATATTGGAGGAACTTCCGTCTTCCCTTTATTTTCGCGAAATATTGAAAAACTCAATCTAATTTTTAGGCATTGCCTTCCGACATAATGGCCCCAGATAGGCATCAGGAATAAGAGGCCGTCCTTGTAAAGGTATATCTTCCGATCTGGCAGGATTCAAGATTCGCAGTAGCAGGCAACTTTTCCCTAGAAACCGAACAAGTTCATCGCCCATAGTGACAGGGGTGGAGGGGGGTAACTCATTTAACTTTTCCGGAGATAACCAGATGTCAGCTCAAATCTGAAATTGCTATCGGAGGCTTCTTTTAACATATTCCCATCGCTCCAGTCCGCCCACACCGAGTCAATATCTCAGATAGGAAAGCCATTGCCGGCTATCCCCAGGTGTCATTTCGATGATTCCAGGGTGTCAACTCGTAGGCTTTGCCGGAGTAGTAGTGCAGAAGCAAAGCAATCAATCGCGGCAGAACACAAAAAAAAACAATCTAGATAAATGGGGGTTGAGATTTCACAGGGCCAAACTCTATCATTTTTCAACCCTCTAAAAATCGTCGAATTCACTAGAACGCTACTTGACTGTTAAATTTTTTTTTTCGTGTTGGAGTATAGCCGTGCTATCGAAACTATACATTGTGCAGCAAATGCACGTCTTTGACCTGGGAATTTGATCAAAATTTTATGAAGCAGGTGTCTAGCATTTTTCTCCACCCAAAAAAAAAATACCTTTCAGGTGAAATTGTAGAATTGGGAAAGAAGGTGGAAGGAATTTCTTTCTAGTGTGGCAGATGTGAGTGTCGCGTGCATGTGTGTGCATATCACGATTAGTTTGGTAGATGGAAATGTCTGGTATGGATTTCAATTTGGTTGACGTTCTTTTATTGATTCACATTGTTATGGCAAGGCACTGGAAAAAGCCAGATTTTTTGTACCTTTTTCTGGTTGGTACAGCAGATGTCTAACAGCTAAAGCAAATTTTTTTCATCGTAAGGAAAGGCGGAGAGAGACATTATGTATTCTAATCATGTTGGTGGCGACTTGAATGATATTAAATGTTGGCATATATTTCGGAAAGAGAACATAAAAAATGTTTATTGAATGTTTCATTCTGTACCGTAACCCACCTTAATCCATTTTCGATCATGGTAGGTATTTTTTTTGGCGCAGTTGTTATAGAGTTTTGGGAGTGATGGTATTATATAAAAATATACTTGGATGAGCATATATCACATATTTAGTAGTTTTTGTAGTAGGTGAAGTATAGGCTGCGCCAAGGAAATGTCCCTCTGGCTTTCGCAGATATTCAGGTTGCGTTTGATATAATTATCTTCGACGAGATTAATGAAGCCGCCAGATATGGTGGGCGCGCTGGGGCGGGCTTTTATCCTCTAAGTCAGGAGATCTTGTGGATCACCTATTGATTCTCAAGGAATAAAGTCAGGAGCCAATGCTCACACTGTCCGATACCTTCTTAGTCTGGACTTCGACAAACCATTTATGGCAATTATCAAAGTTCGGCCAGAATGGCAACACGGCAAGCTCCTCTTTAACAAAAACACGGCCTATTGATATATGGAGGGTTTAAACCCGATAAAGGACTGGGCGTATATGGTCGAAGGTGCAAAATATCCATGGCCATTGATCCTGGGTTGGGTAGTCTCCTCTATCTGTAAAATCTCTTGGCAGGAACAACAATGTAATCTGATGTGAGGCAACGGAAGCAAGAGTAGGACCAAACTCATCACTTCTTGATTCGGAACTTTTTGCAGTTGGCTCAGAATTGGGACGATCGGCTATTTCTTCATAGCAGGACGAAGATCCAAGGCGCTAGTTAAGCTAAAAGATTAGACAACTTTTAAATTTCAACAGTTGGGAGCCAGAAACAATAACAGAGTACCTGACGGTCCTGTTTTCTCAATTATTATCTAAGCAGAATAGGGTTGGTAGTTGATTGTAGCTGTGGGTTCTACGCTGAAGAGTAATGGATTGCTTACAAAAATTTTGTGTGCAAACGCAGGCAGGAAGTGTTGTTCGCGACAAACGATATCGAAAGTTGAAATAGGGGAATATTATTCTCGAAATGTGGCGAGTGTACTGTCGGAAATTTTATCCATAATCCAGAAATGTTCAGAGCTCGTTAATCGCAAGGGATTTGTGTTACAGCATGGCAACGCGACACTACATACAAGTTTGATTACTCGTTAATAATAATTATAGGATCTTGGATGAGATGTGCTGTCACACTCACCGTACTCGTCTAACCTTACATCTTCTCTGTTTCTAGGTCTACCTACTGGGTTATCAACTTGTATATTTCGAAATATGTAGTAATATTGCTTGTGTCAGTCATTCTTACAATATATTCTGCATATCTTAACCCATCGATTTTAATATAGATGGATTTCGCTTCAATTGAGATATACATATGTACATTTGATACTGTTAAGTTTTTACAGCTTAACGGATTCGTAGGATTAATTAAGGAATACACTTTTTAAATGTTCACACAACACTTCTTTATTAACAATTAAATGACTACAAACAGAATTCTTAAAGGTCACTTATTAACACACGCATATTTAAAAGTTTAATTACTCTTATTTATTGCCTTTTAATTCACTTCTTAATTCCAACTTTTCGCTTCAGAGTGGTTATTCTGTAACTATGAGAAAGTGAAAACGTGAAAAGTCTTTTCATTCTCATTCTCATCGGGTCTTCTCATTTTGAGTTCTCATTTTTGTCAGCAAAGCGATTCTATAACCTAAAGTGATTCAGTGACAAATGAGCTGAATGTAGTTCACATTGGAAATTCTCGCTTGTGTCAAACGTGTGGGGTTTTTTGTCATATTTTGTAGGTACTTACTAGATCCGAGCGGCCTACTTTGTGGGCAAGACTATGTAACATTTAAAATGGCGACAGTATTTGTATTTATTGAGCATAGAAGAAGACGGCAAAGGTGGGCAATTATAATATTTGGGTTTACACTTAAAATTCATGGTTTTACATTTCAAATTCAGGTTTTTAGCAATAACTGTTGAACTTAAAAAGTTACACATTACTACTTAAACATAAAAAGTTACACCTAGCATTTAAATGAGTGGCACACTCCTCGCATAATTTTTGTTTCTAAAATTAAATGTTTTCCCACTTCTCACTGAGAAAACGAAATACAATTTTTAAAAATTGAACGTTCAATTGTTGTTTAAATAAACTGTTGGTATTTGAAAATGACAAGTTCTCACATTTCTCACTAGAAAAATTTTGGTGAGAAATTATTTTTCACCATGAAAAAATTTGACAGATAAATTCACTTTCTCATCGTTCCAAAATCGCATTCTCAGTGAAAAGACTTTTCACTAGACTTTTCACAGTTAAGGCCAGTATCCAGATCGAGTGAAATTTCACTTCCTATCTTAAATGCCTGTAAAAAAAGGTGATGAACAGGTGTCGCTATTTCAATATTTCGCAGCGAAATGACCACGAACCCTCACTTCACGACTGTCTGTCATGTTTGGCTTTTTAGTTGCTAGGCAACAACGGTTTTTTAAAAAAAATTAAATTGAAAAAATCAAATTTAAACACAATCACAGGATTTATTTGATTTGTCTTGCTAGTATCATTACTGCGATTAGCACTAGATTTCTAAATAAAAAAATATTTACTATGAAATTTGTATCCAAATAACATAGATTAAACTTGTGAAATCGTGCCATTTTGAATGATAGATATCCTAGAGTGTCAGTTATCACAATGACCTCTTGTTGTCATACTACCGAACTAATCCTATGCTAATGCAAAGTGAAATGACGAAAGTGAAAAGTAAGTGAAATTTCACTCGATCTGGATACTAGGCTTTAAGGCCAGTATCCAGATCGAGTGAAATTTCACTACCTATCTTAAATGCCTGTAAAAAAAGGTGAGTGAAATGAGAGCGCAATTTTTTTTCGCTAACGTTTCGCTTACTAGTATCCAGTTCGAGAGAAATTTTACAGGTTAAAAATTTGATGAACAGGTGTCGCTGTTTCAATATTTCGCAGCGAAATGACCACGAACCCTCACTTCACGACTGTCTGTCATGTTTGGCTTTTTAGTTGCTAGGCAACAACGGTTATATAAAAAAAAATTAAATTGAAAAAATCAAATTTAAACATGGAAAATATCGAAATTGTAGGTTTTTTTCAATTCTATTCGTATATTTGTATTTTTCTCTTTTTATTAGGAAGTTTTGTGTTTGAATTTATTTGATTTGTCTTGCTAGCATCATTACTGCGATTAATCTTCTCCGCACTAGATTTCTAAATAAAAAAATATTTACTATGAAATTTGTATCCAAATAACATAGATTACACTTGTGAAAACGTGCTATTTTGAATGCTAAATATCCTAGAGTGTCAGTTACAGATAACATTTATTACAATGACATCTTGTTGTCATACTACCGAACTAATCCTATGCTAATGTAAAGTGAAATGACGAAAGTGTAAAGTAAGTGAAATTTCACTCGATCTGGATACTAGGCTTTACAGAATAGCCGCTCAGGTCCCTTTGATAACTTTCATCGCTTTTCAAATCAAAACTTACTCTCAATACCGCTGCCACTGTATTTTATATCCAACCTCCGGTCCTATCCAAGTTTTAGAACTTTCCACCTGAATCTGAAGAGAGCCCTCTATTACTGAAATATTCAAACCTTTTCTGAAACTTCGATAAGCTTAACGACTTCAATTAAAATTCGTTCAAACTATAACTAATAGATGACCCGTCCTGAACTGACTGCATAAATGGTTACAAATTACAGTTCGTTCAAACTCTAATAGATGGGGCATAAATCATCACAATACACTTCATCACAGTTCTTTAAGCTTCTCAAATGCACTAATTCTGTTCTCCAAACCTCGTGACGTTGGCCTTACCTCACTCCTAATCTAACTTCCGTAACAGCCTAACAGGTACTTTCAGTCTTGTTTTCTTGTGCTTTTTTTGAGCGGAAAAGACTCTAGTATTTACTTGTGGCATACGTCTCTCTATTACGTCTCGCTTTTTTGATAGTAACAATGTATCCCCATTTAACAGCAAACTCCTTAATATGCCTCAATTTTTTAAGCCAGACAGGTTCAGCAGAGATTTGTCATTCAAACTTGCCTGTTCCAGAGCCAGACGCTATCGGACAATGACATGATGGTCAGACTTTGGTGTTATTCTCTTCTGATGCTTCTAAGGTGGTAATTTAGGGCACAGTATCTGGAAAGTAAACCAACCAGCGTTTTGACATCCTTCCTAATCCGCTAATTGACCGTGTTGCGAAATGACAGAGTTTTGATTGGAGTTGACCAAGCCAGGCGTGACCTCTAGTGTTCATTATATTTAATCAGAGTCGGATCGTTAAGTGCCCTGTTCACCAAACTACTACAAGAGTACTGTCTTGCCAGGATGTCCGATTTTCATTCTTTACAATGTACCTGGTGACTCTGGACCCGAGACCCAAACAAGGATGACTGAGAACACCCAGCTTGAAGGCTGCGTTGAAGCCTCAAATGTGGTTTTATTTCAATGTTACCTTCTCGCTCTAATTGCCACTGCGAAAAAAGACAAAAATCTGTTTGTTAACGTAGGCTCATCTACTCATCTGTGTCAGCATCAATCAGAATCTTCCTAACATATCCTAATCTCTTGTTTCCTTAAAACCAATGAGCTGGTAATTACAAAGAATGAATCCTAAGCTTGTTTTTTCCTTATAAAAAGGCCCTTTCTAAGTTCTGTACATCAGTAAAGCAGGTTCCAGTGTCGGCATTCACACCTACATATGGCTCGGAGTTGTGCTTGTACCATACTGTATGCTCTGGAAGGAAGGTTAAACTTTTTGCAGGGCATGGAGTTTGATAACCTTCTTACTTCTGAAATCTCTTCCATATTACTGACATGTATTCCATAATACTTACAGTGCCCCCTCTTAAGACCATCGCCCAGATTGGCGGATTTCTATTCTTCAAGTTACTTGCAGATCGGTACCAAGCTGAGCAAATCAGCGAGTGGTGAATGGCCAAGTTTCTGCCTGGTTTTATACCAGTACAGGCATTATCTAATATATCGTTTTTCGCTGCAGAGCCCTTTTGCATCCAGAAGCCTCTTGGCAGCGCACAAAGATCCGCATGACTTGTTCCTCAGATTATCCATATGCTAGTTCTAAAGTAGTTTAGTATATATCGTCACATACAGGTATTAGGCTCGTTCTATAGATCCCAAATCTGTGCCTGCAAAAGCAGAGTAGAGTAGCTGAAATAGTTTATCTACCTACAACAAGGCATGATAGGGACGAAGATGTAACTATTCCGTGAAAACATCCTTTGCTTATAGTGTTTTCTATGGAGGGGCCTCTACATGAGTTGTCATTAATTTGCAGGTTTTCAGCCTAGAGGTGATCATGTCAGTCAGTGTTGCCTAAATTCGTCTTCTTCGAGCCATTGCCATAGTATTTCCTTCAATAATCGAGGAAGGCCTTATGCGTATTTTCCAGATTGAGCACCAGCTTATGGAGGGCTTCTTCACTCGACCCTCAAAGTCTTAAGAGCAGCAATATCCTAGTAGTAATGTCAAAAATTTAATCAAGTAATTTACTCATAATTTATGTTAAGAAATTGAATTTATATAATGCAATTAACATAACCTTATTACAATGTAGTAAATATTTAACGATTTAACCATGAATGATTAATTGCAGCCATAATCCGTAAAATATATCAAAATGAAAATCTTAACCATAAAATAATCTTGACTTCAAATTAGCATTGGCATTAAATATGCCTAAAAGATTCATTCTGTTCTTAATCCAGCCTAAAAAGGAGCTTATGGCTTGGCTATATTATAAAACCTCCGCATATAAACATCATGTATCGTCATCATATACGTATGTATATTTGTGTGTCATGTGCTCCCTACATTAAAGCTTTTGCTCAAACATCCTTAAAAGCCTTCAAAGAGATCCTTAAAATCTCAGATTCATGATGATGAAGTCAAAAAGGAGGGTCACAATCAATGGTACAATACCGCAAAATTTTGGTAATCACACACAAAACTACCCCACCCACCTACTGTCCTGATTTCAACCCCTACTCCATACAAAATTTCGCGCGTTTGGAGGAGAATCTCTGAATCCCTCTCTCTTTTCTCTTCTCCACTTCGAATAATCATCCCCTTTTCAGTGGATTTTCCTTCTGGTATATATATGATGGAACCACAGCAAACAGTCTCTAGAAATAAAAAATTTATATAATAATGTGTGAATGTATATATGTTATACATAAATATGTATATACCGTATAAAACGAGGGATGAGCCTGGTCGATCCAAGGATCATTTCGCTTTCTGCGTGTTATTTTCCGTATTTTCTGTTCATCGTTAAATTTCATATCCTTGCATGGGAAAGTGAAGAAAAACTGGAAAAGCATTAAAAATATAAAAAGAAAAAATAATAATGTAGGAAGAAGTAGTCATAGCACTCGCTCTCTTCGAGAAAAAAAAATAAGAAAAGCATCAACTGAAAATGATTGATGAGCTGGAAAATTATTTGAAGAAAATTTCAGGACGAGTCCTGATTTTCACTCCATATAAAAATCTCTTGAGCATTGTTACTGATTGCGGATGGATTGAAATTTTCATCGAAGATGGATGACGGTCCCATTATTCCATGATACTTGAAATGAAAAGATACAATCACCATCTTCTTTCTAACCACACAACGGAAGGAAATGTGTGAAAATGCACATCAGAGACTTTTCTACACCGATAAAGCTGACTGTCATATTGTGTTCAAGAAGGAAATTTTTTTTTAACAACAGCAACAAAAGCGAAGATGTTCCCTAGCCACTAATAAAAAAAACAAACGAGATTCGTTACACAACTAATGGAAGATTGAATCTGAAGAATGAATCCGTCGAGGATTCAAAACTATCACGTACTTTCTCCTTCCTTGTTGGTTATGCAACGTGACTGGCTCAGGGCTTCTTATTATTATTATTATAAGTAACAAAAAATAAATTTGACGACTGCACTCATAAATTCTGCGGCTGGCAGGACAAGCAGTGAGAACAAGTAGCAACCGTTGTCCTAGTAAAGTCCTGGAATCCACTGAGATTTATGGCTTTATTCATACGACTGGTCTGTATTATGTCTGAGCACTTAATGATTTAGAAGCCACATGCTCCCACCACTTGTACCCACTATGTGTTATGAATATGCTCCGTTCTGGCCAGGACATCCTCAGATAGCATGGGTCCTGTTTCCTTCCGCTGCTGCTAGAAAGTTAAGTGTGTTGGCGCATTTGAAACTATCGAAATTCATATTTCAATCAGCTGTGTTCCACCATAAGCTACCAACGGAGTGAAAGTTATGCAGCGAATATTTCTACATTTTCAGTTGTCATTTACCATTAAAAATAATGACTTCAAAGTTGTTCCGTTAATTTTTGTAGTGAAACTACACGAAAAGTTTTCATTTCAATTACATTTATTTTCAGATTGTTTTGGAACTGCAATGGCAGCGTCAATTGTGAAAGTTTGAAGCAGTGGAAGTATACTAATTAACATAGTTTACTTCAATTATTATTTGTGATTTGAATGTCCAAAACGAGGACAAGCTTTAAAATAGGATGTTGCATTGCATCTGCTAACTTTGCAACATCATTTGGACAACAACATTCTACTTTGGACAAGACAGACTTGTTCATTCATATCTATATAAAAGTTGGTCTATTCTGTCTATATTGGTCTATGAAATGAAACCTCTAACTTGCACTATCATTCCAGCCATGTCATTGGTCATACCTGCATTTTTATGGTGGTTCGATGTGTCGATATCGTAGATAGCAAATGTTGTTATTCCATTTGGATTTAATTTCGCGCGCCCCACGCAATTACTTAACATCAGCCTTTTTTTATGTGGAAGACTAGAGCTCAGGGAAAGCCCTTTGTACTGTCGACAATCTATTTTTTACGTATAGAGTGCAATGTCGAACAGCAAGCTCTAGTCGATAGATAGTGTTTTTGCTAGGATGAAAGCTTTTTGTAGGAGAAATTTCGATGTTGCTCATATGATTTGCTTTTGGAGTTTTTTTTTGGTCGGAGTGGGTCTTTGGAGAAGCAAAAGGTGCTTTAATCGGTGAGTTTGATGAGACGGGTTTGAACCTCGCTAGCCACTCTAATACCAGCGAGCAATAATAACAAGAGTGATTAGGTAGAGCTCAAGGACAAGTAAAAGAGTTAAAGATATGAAAGAACAGATTAGAAATAACATTAAGCAAAAAGTCAAAAAAAATATTAACAAATGCGCGATGGGTATACATTATATGCAAAAAACACAAGAGAATGAAAGAACCAGAAAATGTTCCTTGATTCCGGTATTGGAATGTTTACATTCAAATTTAAGAAACACTGGAACAGAGCACGTGCGCACTGGTCCCCGACTTTAGTATGTATGCGTGAAAATTCGTGTTGGTACACATTGTTTGCGCTATGAATTCACTTGTATTGCCTGTTAAAAAAGGCGCGAATCTTGCAAGGCGACTGTTACAGCGCAAGCCGTAATAATAAAAAATATTTATATTAATTTAATTTAAACATTCCAAATTCTTCCAAATCGAAGAATCCACAATATTTACCTTCTATTTAATAGTCTGAAATTTACCAAATAGGTTTTTAAGTTCAAAGACGAAAGTGGTTTAAAATAGATATATTATCTCCTATAAATTACAATTCTAATTATCTCTAACTTACGCTAAATTCTACGTTACTTTATTCAAACTTTAATTCAAAAATATTTCAACTAATTAATTTCTTTTTAAATTTCAATTTTTCTTATGTCTACTTATTTTAATCCTTTCGTTTTTCTCTCTCAATCTGAAATTAGACTCATTAATAAATCATTCAAAAATTCAGTTTAATAATAAAACATATGATTGTTTTGGTTTTTTTTTATATTACGCCCGTTTACTAGCGCAGTTTCTTTGTTTTTGACTATGTCACTGCAGCGCCGGTTGTTTCCGAGCTGCTGCAGCTGACCGATCTTTTTCTATTCTGTTTTTAAGGTGCATGCGACCTTGCATTAAACCTTTATCATACAGAGGACTACATGCACCGCGAACAGTTCAATTCTTCGGTGTAGGTACACATACATAAATTGTGTATACTGGTTGAACTTCTACCAGATTTGGAATTTTCTCTTTGAATTTTTGTAAACCTTTAGTTATTTATGAGTGAATTGGTTTATTCACTGGCTAGAGTGCCCTTTTAACTAGGGTCAGAGCTTTGTTACTCTTCAAATAAAAAGGAAGTTTACATAAATGGCGCTTTAGCGAATTTCGCCCAAGTTTTGTGGTAACTTGAAAAGTTTAGTTTTAACGGTCACTAACTGTGACCAAAATGCCGTGATTCAACAATAACTAGAAATTCCTAACACAGAAATCTCTGAGAAAGTATTAAATATATTAACATGTACACTCGAGACTCCTAAATCAGAAATCTCTAATGCAATATTAAATATATTAATTGTCAACTAGAGATTCCTAAAACAGAAATCTCTGCTGAAATATTGATTATATTAAATACTCTTTTTTTATTTTAAATCGATCTTCGACTTTTATAAAATCCCTTCACCAACAATAATGCCCAAACAAATTTTCTAATTAATTTCAACTAACAACGAATTGTCGGTGAAAACCCGACAATTATATAAGCCCTAAAGGTCTGTTTATATCGATCTATGACTTAAAAAATTCCGCCACCAACATTAAAAATGTGAACAATTTTTTAATATGTTCTAAATCTAGCTAACCTGTTAAAAAATTGCCGGTAAGAACCCAGACAATATCTAGTCCCTATCTACGCTTTCAAAATACGCCTTATACGCCGTGCAGCCTTTCTGACGATGTCGTCTGATCGACTGAGCTTGCTTCCTTGATCGCAGGAACTTTTATTTCTTGTCCTCTCTCCAAGTGCAAGATGGCGTTCGGTAGAGCTTTTTCACCACGGCACGATAATTTTCCAGTGGCTCCAGTTTAGACCATTTTTTCTGGACCAGTTTTTGACGGAAGCTTTCGTGTAAGCTCTTTGTGTTCTACTGGGTGACGTTTCGGTAAGTAGTTTGTTTTATTTTAGTTGTTAGAAAAATTGTTTTATTTAATTTTCTTTTTAATTTATTTTTAGGAGGTAGCTGGAATGAGGAAGTTTCAGGTAATTTTTTTGTGTTTATTTGTTTATTTAATATTTTACTTCTAGCCTGTAATTGTATTAAATCTGACTCTAGTCGGCGTTTGTCAGGTTTGTTTATATTTGTTTTGATTATTGTTTTGTGTTAACGTATTTTTAATTTCAGGCCAAAACATTCTGCCCCCCGTTGATGCGTCTCATCAAAACAACTAGTTATTATCTATTTATTTAATGTATATATTTCTTCATTTATATTTTTCTTAATCTATGTTGTAATTCAATGTCTATTCTTAGCCTAATTTTTTAATGCCTAATTCATTCCTATAATTCAATGTAATAGACTTAGTCTCAGTGTACTTCAATTTGTTACATACATTATGTATGTATATTATATATATAATTTAGTCAAATTATTTTTTTTTTGTTTATTTTTTACAAGGTTTGGCGACATTGTTCCGGTCCTGCCGGTTATTATTTTTCATGCCAGGATTTCTGGCCTTATAAGCCGACCAGATCTCTCGACCATTTTCTGCTATCCTCAGCCTCACCTGATGCGTGTCCCCTATGTAAACAGTATATCGTCTACGGGGCTTGTCCCTAATTTTCTTGAACGGTATCGATTTGACCTGCTGATATGTGAGTGAGAATACGACTCCGTCGGTTGTCGTCATGTAATAGAGTTTGTCTTCTAGGCTGCGCGGTGGTGGTCTACATGGGTGTTCCGTAATCGCTGGAACTGGTTCCGATTGTGTGGGACCTTGGTTTTCAACCATTGGTATCTCCTTTTCCATTAATATAGGAATTTGTGGTTGTGGCGGTGATGCTGGATCTGGTTGTCCCATTTTATATCTGTTGCCGACTACTTCTGTATCTTCATCAACGTCCTCCTCTGTAGGTAAGTTTTTCCCTGGTGTGGTGGGGATATCTTGGGTTTCAACAGATGGACCTGGTGACCCTATTTGCCACATGTCGTTGAAATCTTCAGATTGGTCGGCAATAATGTCCTCTATCAGGAGGTTTTTGCCAGGAGTGATGGGAATTTCTTGAGCTCTATATGGTGAGCCTGGTGGTGATTGTAACTCCATTAAGTCAGGTGACACCTCATCAATCAACCGTATTAATTCCTCATCGGTCAATGGGCAGGTGCCCAACATCTGATCTATTAATTCTTTATTAAAATCCATGTTTTTTTTTTTTTTTTTTTTTTTTTTTTTTAAATATTATTAACTATGTTTCTGAAAAAAAAATAAATTATGCTTATTATTATTGTTATATATATAGATGGACTACACGAACATTATCAGAACATAAATACTGCACCATCATGCGGACAATGGACACAATTTATGTATCGGCCTTTTTATGGTTGTGTTGGGTGTCTTTACTGTGACCACCCTCACCTGGTTATCGGATCCTGGGTGTATTTCGTGTATCACCCCTAGTGGCCACTGTGATGGTGGCCGATTGTGGTCCATGATGATAACTACCTGGCCTATTTTGAGGTTTGATTGTTGTAACAACCATTTGTTTCGTTTTTGGAGCTCTAATAAGTATTCCTGTGACCATTGACTCCAAAATCGTTGTAAGAGCTGCTGTATATGCTTCCAACGATCTAAGTATGGCACGTTGTCCTTGTATGTTGGTTCTGGTACTGCCTTGAGATTTCTTCCTATTAGGAAGTGCCCAGGGGTGAGTATCTCTAGGTTTGATGGATCGGCAGACAGCTGGCATATCGGCCGGGAATTCAGGCAGGCTTCTATTTGAACTAGTAATGTGGTTAGTTCTTCGAAGGTAAGTATTCTGTCATTGTTAATGCGTCTCAGGTGATGTTTAATGCTTTTTACACCAGCCTCCCATAAGCCTCCGAAGTGTGGAGTTATTGGTGGGTTAAAATGCCATTGTATGTTTTGGTTGGCAAGTTCATCAGCAGCCTGCGTGGTAGCATCTTTTAGGACCTGCTTCATCTGAGACTGTATTTGTTTATTAGCTCCTACGAAGTTTGTTCCGTTGTCTGAATAAATGTTCCGACATAATCCTCGCCTTCCGATAAACCTTCTTAGTGCTGCTATGAAAGCTTCGGTAGTCATGTCTGATGCTACCTCTATATGAATTGCTTTCGTGCACATGCATATAAAAATACAGAAGTATCCTTTATATACCTTCGAGCCCTTGTGTTTGGACATTTTTAGTTCTATGGGCCCTGCGTAATCTACCCCTACATTTTCGAATGGGTTCGCTGGCGTGATCCTTGCACTTGGTAAACTTCCCATTAGTTGTGACCAGTGGCGGTTTCAAGGGGGGGCCATGGGGGCCATGGCCCCCCCCGAGAATAGAAAAAATAATGAAGTTTTTCGAAGTTGATTAAATTATACGACTTGAATTAATTAACAATCCTTGTACCGTATTACAAAATCAAGCCATCGAAAATGCATCGCTTTATAAAGTGTGGAGATTAATGGTACCAGCTAATTTAATCAATCTCGATTGGGAGCACTGGCAATTTTAAGTTATCTTAGCGAATTCATTAGGCCCCCATCCACGGTCACACATGTGTGACGAACATCTTTTGAATAATAACAGTCATTTACACACCCATAGAAGTTTTGACATTTCTAAGCCAGCAACGAAAAAAATAAAATGATTTTTAATGAAATAAAAATTTCTCGTATAAAAGCTTGAAATTCATATAGACTTTTTGTTTAGGCTAATTTGAGCAACTGGGCATTTTCAATAATTTATCTAATATTTCAAGCTTTAACTAAAATTTTTATAATTTTCAATTAGTGGTACAACGAAAATTTAAGAATAGATAATCTACTTAAAATGCACAACTAAACAAATTACCGTTCAGGCGCGGATTCAAGGGGGGGGGGGGGTCACGGGGGTCATGACCCCCCCCAAAAGCGCTCGCTGTTTAAAAAACAAAATTGACCCAACTAAAAAACAAAAAGAAAAAATTACCAAACGACCAAACCGACTCAGCTTTTTTGCAAATTAAAAAAAACGACCTTAAAAAATGACCTTCAAGGTCAACAACAGATTGTTCTATAAGGCCCATTCAGAACCAGCAGCAGCAACAGCAGCGGCAGCATGTTTAGTTTTACTAGCAATCAATTAGTTTTACTAGCAATGTGACTGGTTGCCAGGTGTCCGGATTTCGCCGGACATATCCGGCCTTTTACGGTCGTGGCGGCCAAATATATGCATGTCCGGCTTATGACCGGATATTAAGCGATTGTCCCTCTGGTCATGTAAGGATACGTACAGTACGCAGCGTAGCATAGATAGATGATAGCTGAAAGCTTTTCTTTGTTTTGCAATCAAAGATTTAAGCACACCAGGTAACTTACAACGCTGCATCCCGGACTAATAAAAAGTAGTCCCGGAGTGAGCGTTGCAAGTGGCCTGGTCATTTCGTGCCAATTGATTGGTTTTGGAAATTATTCCTTTCGGGTAGTAAGTTGTTGATCTGTACATTTTCTCCCCACCACCCCCATCGCGATTCTGCTGGCTGACTCTTGCTACTGTTATAAGCCTTATCTAAACTATCAATTACAAAAAAATCAGGGGACCTGAAATGACCATCCAAAATGCAACTCTTCCTCCCGGACTATAATGAAATGACCAGTTTTCCATCCAAGGAGAATAGATGATTGTATATTTTGTTTAATGAAGAATATTTAGTTTATCTTGACATAAGATTTTATTAATAAACGATTGAAAATACCTAACCGACTCTATTTCTATTTAAAATGGGTAAGAAAAATGTCCAGCTAAATGTAACGCTGTGTCCGGCCTTTTTATTTTTGGACCTGGCAACCCTACCTACATGTGACCACCATTAGCCAATAGGAATTGTCTGCAGCCGCTGCTGGTTCTGAATGGGGCTATACCACTGACATATAGATATGGACTGCTAATTGACAACTTTCAATGGCACCATTTTTCTCCAGAAGAAGACCTTTTCTATGTAAACAACAATTTTTTTTTCGAATTTAGAGGAAAATAAGTAATAAGATGTATGTTATAATTGATAGAAATAATTATCCATCATTATTTTTTATTTAGTAGCAGTTTTTTCGTTAAATAAATGTATTTTTTTTAAATATGTGAGGGTTTTTTCCCTCTGTTTAACGAACTTTTAAAAATAAAGAAAATAGAGAAAGAAGAAAAAACTCTATAGCTGTCTAGTTTTTTCTAATTATGTTTATATCGCTGACATGCACTGAACTTTTTTTTATTTTAAAACCGATTAAAGTTCATAGGATTTTGAAGGGGGAACGAGACAACGATAGTTTTTGGTGCCACTTTTTTGTATGGGATTTTGCTTATGTAGCAGTCCATATCTATATGTCAGTGGGCTATACTCTTTCTATATGTTTTGATTTGCAAACTCTGAAGTTAGCTGCACTCACAGGCAAGGGCGCGTCTTCATCAAAAACACAATAGGGCACGTTTTCGTAGGGCACGTTTGTTTTTAATCCACCAGAAATTTCGGTTAGTTCTGTTCGTTTTGTTAATTTTTTTGTAGGAGTAAAAAAATTTTTTCCGCCACTTTTAATTCCGTGACCACCCCTCAAAACAAAATTCTAGATCCGCACCTGTTACCGTTACAAATTAAAACAAAATTCAATTATGAATTACCTAAATCCTCAATCCACTTGCCCAGTTCAAACGATTTGAGATTGGAACTTTGATATAAGGGTTCCGAATTAAGATAATTTGTTACCGCCTCTTTTGTGACATTGTTTTCCGAAATCTTTTTGAATTGTTTCGATTAATACAAAGTTTTAATTTTTGTGATTGTATTGCTTCAGAAAATCTTTCGCTTTTTAATTTGAGTACTCTACGTGCATAAAACAGTCGCTGTGTTAAATCTTATACGTTATTAGTTTTATTTTTTAAAAATAACTTTTAAACGATATGTTATGAGATTAAAAATACCTTGAAAATAGCATAAAATCATTTTCTCTATGTTCTAAAGCAAGCTTTAATATCGATTACATCAGTAATTAATACCATTAGGGATTATCTCTGAGCTCTAGTCTACCAGATAAAAAAAAGTTGTGATTCTTAAGACCAAAAGTGTGATTAAAAGCACGATGGCCCCCCCCGAAAATCAGTCCTGGAACCGCCCCTGGTTGTGACGGTGCTGTAGTTCTATATCGAATGCATTTCACACATTTAGAGATTCTCTCCTTTATGGCTAACATCCCGTTCGTAATCCAATATTGGTTCCTTATCGTGTTTAACACTAATTGTGCTCCTCCGTGGAGCGTTGTTTTATGGAAATGATCAATAATCAGATTGGTGAGATGATGCCGCCGTTGTATGATCATAGGGTGCTTAACGTCGTAGCTTAGATTTGCTTTTTGTAATCTGCCTCCGATTCTTATTGTACCATCTCCGGCCATAAATGGATATAATTTCGCTAATTGGCTATGCTTGTTGATCACTTTTGTGCTAGTTAGTTGCTCGTACTCTTTGGGAAACATCTGCTTCTGGGCTAATTGGACGAGTTTCGTCCTTGCTCCTTCAATTTCTTCGGCTAATAGCTGCGAGTTGCGTCGGTCTATTTTTCTTTGAGTATTATATATAAACCGATAGCAGTACGCCATGACTCGCAGTGTTTTTGTTAGCGATGAGAATTTCATCCACCAATCAGTAATGATTGGTTTATTTGTGATAAGAGTTTTGGTGGTTGATTTGGCTTCAAGTTCTGTTTTCAGATTTTCCAGAGATTCCTTTGGCCATCTATCCTCTGGTTGCCGCAACCAGTCAGGACCCTCCCACCAGATTGATGCTGCTTGCAATTTTGCTGGCATTACTCCTCTTGATGCCAAGTCAGCTGGATTCTCCTTGGTGGAGACATAATGCCAGGATGTTCTTTCAGCATTTTCGCTGATCTCCACCGTTCTATTGGCTACGAATGTCTTCCACTTATTAGGTATGCCTTTTAGCCAAGCTAGAACAACCTTGGAATCAGTCCAACATTTGCTTTGGACTTCTTGGAGATGCATGTCTAACTTGATTTGCCGGATTAATTTACTGAGAAGCACTGCTCCACATAGTTCTAATCGCGGTAAAGACATTGGCTTGATAGGAGCAACTCGCGTTCTTGCCATCAGCAATGTTGTTTCAATGCTTTCATCCTCCAAGACGGTTCTGATGTACACCACGGCTGCGTAGGCTCGTACGGATGCGTCACAAAATCCCATCAGTTGACACCTCTTATTTCCTGTACTTGTTTTCAGCCATCTTGGTACTCTGAGGTTTTGAATGAAAGGAAGTTGTTCTTTGAACTGGGCCCAGTCCTGCTGGATTTCTTGATCCACTGGGTCATCCCATTCGTATCCGTTCATCCATAATTTCTGCATGATTAGTTTAGCAATGACTATACATGGGGCTATCCAGCCTAGCGGATCGTATAATTTAGCCACTTCAGACAAAATTCTTCTTTTTGTCTTTGCTGGTTGCTCGAATTCTGATTCCTTTATCGCGTATGAGAAATAATCTTTGACCGGGTGCCAGTAAATACCCAGTGCTTTGATTTGGTTATCTTCCTTGACTTGTAGTGGTAGTTTCATCTCGCGATCTTCGGCTGGGATTGCCTCTAGTAGAGACTGATGGTTAGCAGCCCATTTTCTCAGATGGAATCCCCCACATCTCAATAGATCAATTAATTCCCTTTGGAGTTCTAACGCCTCTGTCAATGTATCTGCCCCAGTAAGAACGTCATCCACATAAAAGTCCGTGAATGCTTTTCTGGCTGCTTTGGGCCATTTTTTCGTTTCATCGGTGGCTAGCCTTTGTAGGGTTTTGATGGCTAGGTATGGTGCCGCCGTGGTCCCAAAGGTGACTGTTTGTAGCTCATATTCTTGAACTGGTTCTTTAGGGCTTTCTCTCCATAGGATCGTTTGATATTTTCTGTCTGATGGACTTACAGATATCATTCTGTACATTTTTTCTATGTCAGCGGTTACCGCATATTTGTACTGTCTCCAATTCAATAAAGTAGCAAATAATTTAGGTTGTAATGTTGGCCCATTTAACATCTGCTCATTTAAGCTTTTCCTATTTGAGGTTTTGGCTGAAGCATCAAATACCACCCTCACCTTTGTCGTGGTGCTCTCCTTCACTACGGCATGATGCGGCATATAGTACCTGTGAGGTGTTTGCCTGGTGGTTGCTTTCATATGCCCTAAATCGATATATTCCCTCAAACATTGTGTGTAGGCTTCTTTTAGCTCTACATTCTGGGCCAATTTTCTTTCCATTTGGATTAGCCTGGACATGGCTTGTCCTCTAGAATCACCTAGATCTGGTGGATTACCGCCTACGAACGGTATACTGACTTCATAGTGACCATTTGGATGGCGTTTTGTGTGGTTCTGGTAGTGTTTCTCACATTGTTCTTCCTCAGGTGTTAGGCGTCGCCCGGTGTCCAACTCTTCCCATTCCCAAAACTTCTTCATTTGTTGGTTCAATTCCTGTAAAGTATCCGTTTGCTGTAGGGTGAATGCGGAGAAGTTCGCTTGAGTTGGATACTTTGTGCCAGTAGCTGTTTCGCCAAATAATATCCATCCTAAGGCTATTATTGTTTTGTGTTAACGTATTTTTAATTTCAGGCCAAAACAGCGACGAAGTCACTGCCCCTTCATCTTTTATCTTTCTTTCACGAACATTGCGTGTAGTGTGAAAGTAATTCTGCCTCTGTTTATCATAGATATTACTTCTTTGATATCTTGACTTTTTCGCTCCCATTGAAATTGTTATCAGCTGATCTCAAGGTCCCTGAAATATTTTTAAAAATTTGTTCTAGCTCATCACTCTTATTATTATTGCTCGCTGCTAATACCATATTCGCACTGAGCCGAAATTAGTTGATTTCGGCTATATTCGTGATTTCCTGAGTAATAATACGGCGTTTACATCGCCTCGAAAAAACGTGTTTTTGTCAAAATTTAGCGTTTTGTTCAAAAACGCAATCGAAAACAGGTGTTTTTCATACAAATCGAAAACAACTTGGGAACCTGTTTTCAATAAAAACTACAACGAAAACAAGAAAAGTGTGGACAAGAACCCAATTCAGGGTTCAGCAGTTGTTATACGCATGTCATTTTCCGTATCACACTTTTTTTTTAATTCTCAGTTTGCCATGGGAAAAATTTAAAACGAAATAATTAAATTAAAATTTAATTAAATAGGCATGACTGTCACTCGAAAAGAAGCAAAAGGCGATGTAAACGCCTCACTCGTTTTCCGAAAACGAGTTGATGAAAACACTTGTTTTCGAGGCGATGTAAACGCCGTATAAAAATAAAACTCGCCCGCAGCTAGCATGCATCAGGTACGCACTAGCCTGCACGGCGCTCACAGCTAGCTCGCATAGCGAACAAATGCGCGCAAAATCACTTACAAAATCATGTGATTTCTTATGTTATTCTGGTAAATTCCAAATCATCTCAAACCTCGTAATGTGGCAAAATTAGGAACAAAATCATGTCGACAGCCAATGCTCGAACCTGAAAATCGAATTCAGCCCAATTCAGCTTTTCACCCTTGATGCTGAAATTGTCACTTGTACGTTAATAACAAATTTGACTTTTAATTTGAACTTCACAGTCTTGAAAATGCAAAACCACATGAAATATAAAAAAAGAAGCTATGGAGTTTGCTAGAAGAGGTGCTCGTTGAAATTTTGGGCTAAACAAATTGAAGACGCGTGATGCCAGAAAAAACAGCTAAACGAAATCACTTCAAATTCAGTGCGAACGGTTTTACATAATTTCGAAATCGCACTTTCCAAAATCACGTAATTTCGGCTCAGTGCGAATATGGTATAAGAGGGATTTGGATTTTCGATATTCCATAAGCTTCCCATCGCGAAATGGAGTACTGCAATAGGCATCTTAGATCACTTCTTAGAGCCGGGTTTCGACTTAGCTGGTTACCAGCGCTGACTGTTTCTTTTATTGGCAATTTCCTTGGCATACTTGATTTTAAAATTATATTACAAAACTGGCAGAAACAGATTGCTGTTTTCCTCACGGTTGCCACCATTTTGAAATATTCAGCTTCTGATGACAGAAAGATATACAACCAGCGCTGGCAGCCAGCTAAGTGGAAACCCGGCTTAAATAATTATTTTTTTTATCAATTAATAATTGCAAGTCATTGCAGGGGAACATTCGTTTTAATGCTCTTTTAAAAGCGTTTTAGAAGCATTATAAAAAAAGATTTTTAATAAAGAATATTCATGACGACCTGTGGATATGTGAATAAGCTCCGGTGTCAAAAAGCTTTTATCCTTGTTCATCTTTGGCAATTGTCTTTTCTTTTTCAAGCGCCATTGTGGTTTTAGCAAAGCGATCTCCCAACTAAGTATACTAACTACGTCCAATGCTGCTTCCGTATCTTCCGTATCGAACGCGAATCGGCCTATTGAGTGTGCTAATGTCACCCTTTATGGTCACCAAACTAAGCGCCGGTTTTGGGTCTACAAAATTTCTGAAAACTCCAGTAATGCTCCCTTGGGAGCATATTTGTCAGCGCTCCCTTGAGTGGCGCTTCCAATTTTTCCTGCTATGTTTCTATTGACTATGCCTCCATGACGTTCATCACTTTCCCAGCTTCCAATAAACAGTTTCCAATTTCTAATCCAGTTTTTTAGACAAGGGGGCGCAGGGAAGTGTATGTTTTGGGCCTCGTCAATCCAAAAATTTTTTGGTCTCACTAAGCCCATCTCAAGTACAGGCCTGGAAGTAGAGTTTTTCTTTGTGTTGGTGCTAGTCCCAAATGGTGACAGGTGTAGTGCAATAACATAGCCGCAAATAGTTTTAAACTTTATTTTTGCAGTAAAAAGTGATAAAATATTGTAGTCGAATTAAAAGTGATTTTAAAGTGATTAAAGATTATTATGGAATAATTCTTAAACATATAAGTGCAGGAAGATGTGTAGGAAAAAGTGCAAAAGTTATTGTTATTCATGTTGTGTGGTGGTACTAGCACTTATGTATTTAATAACTATTCCATAATAACCTTTAATCACTTTAAAATCACTTTTAATTCGATTACCACATAAATTCAATACTTTCTCCCTAAATAAACACGAAAAAACCACCGGGAATGTAAAAAAATTGCTCACCTTAACAATTAACACAATTAAAACACACTTAATCACTCAATTTTTTATTTAATTGTCTTAATTAAATAACTAAAGCACACAACTGGTAATCCTATTGCAGTAAAAACTGATAAAATATATTATTTTATCACTTTTTACGGCAAAATATCCCGAACTCGTACATCGCGCCATATAATTTCTAATTGAATTGACAGATGGTGGCCTTACCACCAACACAAAGAAAAACTCTACTTCCAGGGCTATACTTGAGAAGGACTTGGCTAACGACTTGAAATGACCCTAATTACACGGCTTAACACTTTTCTTCTTAACAAACCGGTTTGTGAATGTTATAAGAATTACACGACTGACTGACTGTTCTGCATTTTTTCAGTGTAACAATTCTATTGTCTATGTGGTTGTGTACAAAAAAACAAAAATTCTCATGATTTTCGCAGGTCCCGAGAACGAAGTTATGCTTGTGTTAGTGTGCTGCTCGGTGCAGTCGACAATTTTTTGGCATGCACAAGTGAGTGACTTCCCTGCGACCCCTTGCCTATAAAACCGGTGTATTGGAATTATTGGAAGTGTTGATGGAAGAAGAAGTGAAGTTATACACAACTACATATACATTTACTATCGTTACACGGACAAGAGGCAGACAATTAGGTGCAGTAATTGCTAATGGAAGGTAATTGGTAGGTTTTGTTGAAGTCGCCTTTTCTCGATCTGGGTTGAACATAAGCTAGTTTCCAAGAGCCGGGATAAGCTCCGGAGAAGCGTGACAGCGGGAAAAGTGAGCCCACAGGTATAGCCAAGGTTATGCACATTTCATAAGTAGGGAACTAGATAATAATCGGCGACTACACTTTTATAAAATACTCAGATTAAACTTCCTTCGCACTTGATTCCGTTTTTTAAGGAATACATTTCCTGAAGATTGTCGAATGAATGTCGAGGATCAGGACTAACTCTCCCCAGTTTTCGTAGCATCGAAACGATATAACTTTTGTCTTTCTTGTATTTTTATTTATTATTTGGCAGTATCCAGATTCATTTTATAAAAAAAAACAATTCAATTTAAAAATTCCCAAAACAAAATTCGTCAGGAAAAAGTTAGAAAAATAATAAAATTACGCTAAACTGGTTGGGTTGGAAAATAGCAGCATTTCAATCATAAAATTTTCCGCCATTTCTCCAGCAAAGCTGTCGTAAATTTTTGCATCCTGATACTCCTCTGATAGTACACTCTTCCAAAGGATAAGGTGTAATCGGTACGTGTAGCGGAAAAGTGCCTCGGATTCGCGCGCATTTTTTTTCCTTCCCTTTTTATTACTCTATACTCCATTCCCCAGCGTAAATGATTGGGTTTTCTCACTGTATTGAAGGGAATGGAGAATATCAGGAAATCACTTTCGTTTCTTAAGTTTCCATCCGTGAATTTTCGTTACTTTAGTAGGAAACAAAAATGTATAAAAACAAAAAAAAACGCAATTTTTTAGGTGTTCCACGCCATAAATTCTAAACGTAAAATTTTATTTTTCTGGTTTTTTTTCTTTTGATATTTATTTGATTAAAGGTTTTTAGTTTATTTATTAAAAACAGAAGAGGAGTGTGTTTTATGTTCAAATAAAGATTAGATTTGGATTAGCACTTATACGATACATTTACAATGTTTTTAAGTGTTCCTTATGAATTTTTAATGGTTGGTAAAATTTTTGTAACATGTTTTTGTTTATTATATTAAAATTGCAAAATCAGAAGGTCTTGTTTTTATTTGTTTGTTTATACAGAAGTGCTTAAATTCACCACCAATTCACCACCAGGGGCCTAATTCTCTATTACAATATTGTTAAATTTTTTAACGAAACTGACGAAATCGTATTCTCTATTACAATATTGGCATAATTTTACATGAAAATGTAACAATATTGTCAAATTTTTACTCGAAAGCTGTTTCATTTTCGCGGTTACTCTCAACTATCGTAATTTCTCCAGTATTGACCAAGAACAACTCGTCCAAAGATGCCTTTGTCTGCCTTGGGCTAACATCTTTTCTAAGACTGACGTCGACGACAAGATCGCTGCATTTGACACTATGTTCTTTGATCTGTTTGATGAGTGTGTACCTCTGCGAAGTAAAACCTTATCAGCTAGTTCTAAACCTTGGTTTACTGCGGAAATTAAATCGCTGATTGTTGAAAGGGAGTTTCTTTTCCACTGGGCCAAAAAAGTCAACTGTGATACTGCTAGAAGATCTTTTAAGCGTATTAGGAATATAGTTGTAGCTAAAATTAAGGAAGCAAAGAGGAATTTTTATGCTCGTAAGCTTGATCCTTCCCTCCCATTGAAAACGATATGGAATAATTTGCGCCAATTGGGTATTCATTCTAAAAAAGAAGTCACCGCCCCCAACCTCTGTCCTGAAACCCTAAACCAACATTTCTTATCTCGCCATTCGGCGGACTTGCCTTATACCCCCATCACTTCCTCCTCTGATGTCTTCAGCTTCCGTTGTGTGGACTCCCTTGAAGTGCTCACTGCCCTGAATTCTGTTAAATCTAAAGCGACTGGTAGTGATAACATCTCGCCTAGGTTTCTAAATTTGCTCATCCCTTGTCTGTTGCCCGTCTTAACTCATATTTTCAACTCCTGCCTCACAGTATCTAGGTTTCCCTCGTCTTGGAAACTTGCTTTAATTATACCTATACCCAAATGCCCATCTCCTGCTAGTCCTTCTGATTTCCGGCCTATCAGTATTCTCACATTTCTGGCTAAGGTTTTTGAAAAGCTGATAGCTACTCAAATCCTTGAGTATTGTGATCGACGTCGACTCATAAATGTGTAGCAATCTGGCTTTCGCAAGCACCACAGCTGCGAAACTGCGCTCCTCAAAGTTACAACTGATATCCGCAACTCTCTTGACGTTCACCACGCTTGCTGCCTATTGCTACTCGACTTCTCTAAAGCCTTTGATAGCGTCAACCACTCTCTGCTTTTGCAGAAACTCTCCTCTCGTGCCCATTTTTCTTCTTCTGCTATCAAACTCTTGCATAGCTTTTTAACCAACCGCTCTCAGAAAGTTATACTTGGTGGCTGTAGTTCCTCGATAGCTCCACTTTGTGCTGGCGTCCCTCAAGGTTCCATTCTGGGTCCTCTTTTATTCAGCATCTTTATCAACGATCTTCCTTCAGTAGTAAAACATTCTAAGATACATATGTACGCCGATGATGTGCAACTTTATATTTCTGCGCCCGGCGACCAAATTCAAAGATGTGTGGAGGAGCTTGCTGTTGATCTACGTCGTGTTTCTTCCTGGTCGACCTCAAACTTACTTCAGCTTAATCCTTCGAAGTCCCATTGCATCTTTTTCTCTCATTCTGCCACTGTTCGTCCCGACTTCTCCGTTATTGCTTTAAATGGGGTCCCTCTAGTGAGTGTTGAGAAGGTAAGAAATCTAGGAGTTATCTTGAATACCAAAATGACCTGCTGCGATCATGTTAGCTCCATCATTCGTAAAACATATGGGCAACTGTCGAAACTTAGGTTCCATTGTAACTTGCTCAGTAGGACCGTCCGTATGTACTTAGTGAAGGCACTATTTTACCTCTTCTAATGCATGGTCTTTCTATTTTTCCTGCTCTAGACTCCTCCTGCGCCCGTAAACTTGAAATTGCCTTTAACGACTGTGTTCGATTTGTTTACAAATTACGCCGTTTTGACCATATCTCGCCCTATTCTAATTCCGTTATGGGCTGCTCTTTTAGTGACTATCGTGAATATAGACTTCTGCGTCTATTTCATGATATCCTCCAGCATCGTAAACCATCTTATCTCAATCAGTTTGTGCAGCTCACACAGTCATTTAGAAACAATAATGTGATTATTCCGCGTTTCCGAACTTTAATTGGTCAGCGTTCTTTCTTCGTCCACGCAGCTCTTTTATGGAATTCTCTCCCTGTGGAATTACAACGTGCCGATTCAGCGGGCATCTTCAGGAAGCATCTTTTTGATTTAATTTCGAATAGGACTGTTTAGAGCATGAATACTAAACTTAAATAATTGATTTTAGTTTAATTTTTTTTTCTTATTACTTTACATATTCTTTTACTGTAATTCTAATTTCCTTCTGTCAATTTTTTTTTTATTTTTTTTTCTCTTGTTAACTTTCTTTATATTTTTTTTTCTCTCTTGTCATTATTGCTGTCTTCCAAATTTTTAATTAACGTACTATTATATAAGATTTTAATCTTTGTACATGTAGTCTCAAATAAATAAATAAATAAAATAAAAAATAAAAATTTTCGAATCGGATTTAACAATATTGTAATAGAGAATAAGGCCCCAGTTGTTCGCACATTGGTAGCACTGCCAGAAAGGAACCTCTCAATCCATTTTTTTAGAACTAGCTTGTCACCAATCATTTGGAAGTTTGTCAGCAGAGTAGAGTACCTTCAAAGCATTGGCGATATTTGGAGTCACCAAATAAGACTCTTTGAAGCAATGCACACTTTGGATAACATGCTCTATTAGACAAACAAGAAGTAGTAGAACTTTTTGAAATTTACCAACGACCAGTGTTTAATACTGCTAGCGGCAGCAATGAACATTTTGTTTATCAACCCATCATTAAACGATGATTCTTGATGGCGGGAACTCCTATACTTATTGTATTCGTACAAAATGACTCATCCAGAAAAATACTGCCTGCGCTATGGGAGCTTCTTCCGTTTTAACGGTGTTCATAAATTCCCAACGAAAACATATCTGAGAATGGCTGAGAACGAGCGCATTTCTGCTGGTATAACTCAACTGCCACAGAGAACGATAGACTTTGCGTTGTTATTGCGGAAACACAAATCCCAGTCAGTGGATTGGAGAAGCAGATTAGCTACAGCAAGTTAGAATTCTTAGGAGTTGTGTTGGTTGTGCCAGAAGATTGATATGCGAAACTAACGTTTACTAAGCAGAGGTCCGACTCTACCTCGACGGAGTATCTTGATGAGTGGGAAGTAAGAAACAAATCACGGAGGCTTATGATCTGCAATAGTGCGAAGTTTTTCTTTCTTTATTCTTAGTTTCAGTAGGGCATTGGGTCCAAAGGATACCGCCGTCGCAACGTGAACCTCTTGCATCTTTACCGGGTGCGGTTTAATGAAGATTGGTGAGCACTAATATACACCCAGACACCTGATATTGATCAAGGTCAGTATCACGTAATTCTGGGGCTGTTCCCGGCTAGCATTTAAAGGGGACATGCTCATGCAGCGTGTGGGCCCCATGTGGCAAATGAGGGGCACGCCGAAAGAGGGATTTCTGCGGTACTGAAGTGAGGTACATCCTGTCAGTCAGGCCCCATAAGGAAACCTCATTGCAAATTAAATGGGGCAATCCTAACAATTGCCTTAAATATTCGCAAAGCTTTTTAAAAAGCTTTAATTTTACTCATAAAGCTTTAATTTTTGTTGTTCATATTTCAGACAATCATGTTGATGGGCGTGAGAGCTGCCTTTAGCATACTCGATAGACCGGTTATCGTTCGATTGTAGAGGTAAGCAGCATTGGAAGTGATTGCTACTCAGTGTGGGCACAGCTTGGGAAAACGACACTCGCGCTTGAAAATAAAAAATTTTCAACACCCCGCCGTTAGCTATTTATTGTAGTATATAAATGTAGTAGTTGTAGTATATAAATAGGATGGAGGGGTAAGCAAAACGTTGGGCGATGGTGTTCTTAACTCGTTTTATGGTGCAGTTATAAGCTCAGGAATCATCCTTTGTATTGCCTGGCATTCATGTGCAATGGCTAAAAGTATGGTTGGTACGTGAGAAATAATAAATTTGGGGTTTTAACGAGTAGAGAGGATGTTGAAGGAAATGGAGAAGCCGTGGATGTTTAGAAGTTTGGAAATACAGACTGCGTAAGATAATTTGAACGCAGATTACAAATGACGATGAAGATTCATTTGCTTTTGATGAAAAGGCTTAAATAATTTTTTATTGATTTTCAGATCTTCAACATGTATTCTTTACATAAAGGAACAGAAACTCGGGGCCTGACGACATGCCGCATTTTGCAAAGATCCGCGCTGGGCCCTCTCCTGTGGATTGAAATGTTTTACGATGTGTTGATGCTAAGCCTCCCAAAGGAAGCAGTCGAGATCAGGGCAGCGATCGTGATCGAGTTGTGTGGGAACGAAGCGATCTGGTGCCGCTCGAAAGCGCTTGTCTCACGCTTGATGAGCACAAAACAGAAACTGTGCTGATCTGCAAGTGGAGAAACCCCGAATCCGTAAATAATAAGACAGGGGAACAGATCTTCACTCACAGCCCGCCCGAAGGTTTCTTGGAGTGATGATCGACCGTATGCTATACTTTAAAGCGCACTTGCAGGCTATGGCGGATAAAGCGTCCGATATTTGTGCAGCATTGGCGAGAAGGTTGCCCAACATGGCGACCCAGAACCGAGTGGTCGCTTCCTGATGGTGAGGATGGTTAGATCAGTCGAACTATACGCAGTGCCAGTGTGTCCAGTGGCATTCAGTAGGTCGGCTAACAGCACAAAATGGAGATCCAGAGCATCTTAGAGGGGTGCCAAAAACAGTGCGGCGGCATATGGCGTGCTGCGACTCCGTAACTGAATGGCAAAGGAAGTGGGACAACTCTGTTAAGGGTCGGTGGACCCACAGACTTATTCCAAATTCGGAGAGATGGGTTATGAGGGAGCGTGTGGAAGTGAGTTACGACCTCATGTTGTGAATATGCAGGATATAGAAAATACCTCCTTTTCCGGTGCAATGGCTCACCGCTGTGCTCGGCATGACCAGGTCTCAAGGAAGACGCAGAACAAAACCTCTTTCATTTTTTGAAATTCGCCGAACGTTCTATGTTGAGCTGATAAGAGCTGGTAGTGATGGTCGAGGGAACACCGTGAAACTTCTTAGGTCACATGATGTGGAAGCGATGATGAAGGCCATAAACAATAAGTCAAAGGTGAAGCAAGCCGAGAGAAGGACAAGAAAGAAACGCCAGGAGCATTAGATAGTCCAATAAATAGGTACTTTTCTTTGCGAAAAATACCGCATGCGATTTTTTTTTACCAAATGATTTTATATATTTTTATAAGTTTAAATTCAAAATGGCGTCATCCCCACCCTCTTGCTAAACTTACAGTGAAGGAAAACGCGTTTAATTCTATATCTCAAAAACTATGCATTTTACGACAAAAATGTAGGTATATTATCTTTTTTGTAGATAAAAAAGTGATTTAACTTTCTCGTTTAAAACTTTTTTGTGTAAAGTCAATATCTACGGAGAAATAGTGCTTCAAACTTCATGTATCACTGGTTAATTCTCCATGAAAAAATCCTTCGTAAGACTTATAGAACACACGATTATCTATAATTTTTGTTATAATCATTTTTTACGTAGGGCTTAGCAAGAGGGTGGGGATGACGCCATTTTGAATTTAAGCTTATAAAAATATATAAAATCATTTGGTATAAAAAATCGCGTGCGGAATTTTTCGCATTACGAAGGCCTTTTTTTCGACCTATTTATTGGACTATAGAAGCTAGATAAAGACTGAGCCATAGATTTTCACCTCCCAACACATGAAAATAAAAGAAATCGGAGCCAAGCGTCTATTTTTACTTTTAATAATAAATCGGCTTCATTACCATTCTGTTTCTTAGGAAATTTATTATCTAAGAGTTCTTTCTAGAATCCAATTCGAGAGAAAGTTCTTTGAAATTCCTATATTAAATTTGAAGTTATAATAGATGTAGGGTAGGAAGGATGATCGTCAGAAAAAGTATGATAAATAAGTTTTGGGAATTGCCCACACAGATTTTTTTTTTTCTGAGATATTAATTTTATGATGTTCAATATTCAGTATACGTGTATAACAGTTGTTTGTGTGCATAATAAAAATAACCTATGTAATTGAACAATACTGAGAAAAATTATTACCATAAATGTAATAGCCTCAAGGTACTGATAAATACATAAGTATAAATTTCGTACATTTAGGTTAAAGGAGCTTGACGTTTTTATATTATTGCAGCAACCTTTAGTTTTAATCTGTGGCATAAAAAGCTAAGCTCTTAATCGACCAGAGCCTCATCCAACCACTTATGTACAATTACTGTAATTGCAAGCTCGATCCTTACATAATAGCTTAAATCCTTCCAATTAACTGTAACCTCGGAAAAGAAGAAGGAAGAACTAAAAAAAAAAACTCAAGAATCCTGAACATCCATGTTCATTTCCTCTCTTAATTTGTACAAACCTCAACTTAACCAAGAAAATTTCTTTTCTTATTCTATTAAGTACAGGAAGAACAAAAAAAAATAAAGAAGGAAAATAATATAAGAAGAAAAAATAAAGGAAAAAGAAGAAGAAAAAAATTAACAGACAACACAATTTTCCATTCAGTGTTTTCCTTGCAAGTTGACTCCTATCCAAAGGATCATCCCATAACATTTTATTGCAGCAAACAACACTGACACACAAGCCCCAAGAACCCATCGGCAATGTGAACAAAAAAAAAACTAAGGACGAAAAATTTCTCAGGAGTCTCGTGAAGGGACGATGATATGGAATAAGGGTGTCAGAGACTAACTGCTTACATGACTAAGAAAAAGACGACAAAAGAAAAGTTGAAGGCAATAAGTGCCAAAGGAGAAGCGCGTTTTATAACGTTACGTGACTTAAATACACGCATAGTGCCTAATGCCTTGTGTCCCTAATACCAGAGTAATTTGACTTGTGTGACGTGAGCGCACGCAGGATTCCTAAGTAGTTTCACCCTGTGGATTTTTGGGTTGTTAGGATGTGCTTTTTTACACGTCTGGCGCCCTCCGCTCCACACCCACTACTAGGCAGGTACTAAAGCTACTAGCTCGCTGGCACATTCGTGTTATCCTTTCTTTTGTTTGCGATGCACTTAACTGAATTCGTTGGGTACTTAAACCGCGAATACTATCAAAACTTTATCCTTTATCTACGGCTGCAAGGATTTGCAAGTCGGTACGAACTTAAGGAGTTTCGAAAATCTTTCTTGCCGCTGCCGGAAGGGCGGAAAAGTAAAATTTTCTTCCGAGTCAAACTTTTAAATATTTTCCGCGAACACCTTTGAGCGGAAGTAGCTTTGTGAAGTTTCATCCAATTTCTGGAAGAACCAGGACAAGGATCCTCGTACCGTTCCCGTACTCGAAGGATATGGGGGTGCGGCAGGAGTTTCAGGCAACATCAACCCCTTTACTCACGCGGCAGCAATTTATATGCGCAAAATGACACGCGACCAGTATAAAAAAACGGGAATAAAAAACCCTTGGATAACACATAAATTCCCAGGGTTTTACGGCGCTAGTAGCATTCGCGTATTTCAAACACAGGATCCGGGGCTATGGGGCCAGGATCCTGCCGGGGGCTGCCATGGCGAATCCTATTGTTGTTGAGTTCCCACCAAAAACCGAGGCAGGCTCAGTGCAGTTCGGTCTAGTTGAGTTGGCGGTTGCTCCTTTTTCGTATATAGTCCTGGTGCTACTACAACATACTATCTACGCCTCTGCTTCTGTGTAGCTGCTGTAACATCAGCTACGAGTGTTATAGCGACTGTGGCTGGTATTTTCGGTTTTTGCTTGTAATCCTTTCTACATCGTCCCACCGATTTCCCAGGGGACGGGCAACGCTTGTTTTTCGAAAAATTTATAGAAATTTATTGATGTGGTTGGCAAAATGAATTTTTGCTCGCCCGCTCCCCGATATGGTAGACTGGCTAAAGGCTAAAAGATATCGGGTTGTTATTTATTGTATCGTTGAATAATAATCTTTTAGTCTAGAGTTAAATGTTTGCACAAAAATTTTTTATCCTGCGGCAAACAAATTGAATATACAAAACTTTTTTCTTTTTTTTGTAAATTCGATTAAAGTTTGGACGGTTTGGTTTATACGGTTTTAAAGTCATGTAAACGGCACGCCACATCAGAGTCAATAGTGTGCATTTGTGGGATGAGCTCTTAGGCGATTTAGAGAGAGAGAGTGTATACTGGCGTAGTTTGATTGCTTTTTGATATTAAATTGCAAATTGGTAGGTACATAGGTGGTAGAATACATATTCATTTCTGTGTTTGGAAAATTGAAAAAGTTAACATTTGTGGATAGTGTCGTTTGGTCGGACATTCTTTGTTATTGCATTAAAGGATTTCTACAGTAGCCATAGAACGCAAATTGATTGGGCAGTGGTGGAATAAAATTGTTTTGAATAGATTGCATATTTAGAAGTCAATTACACTATTTATTCAGTCATTTGAAACACTGGCTTTATTGACTATAGCACTACCATACCTATGTAGTTAGATAATATGAACTTCATATTAATTTCTTTTTTTCAGAACCTTTATTTAGTAAAACTTATCATATTATTCAGTACTATTTAGTAACATATAATAAAGACTTGCGTGCGACTTAGTCACATCCACGTGAGTTGGACGTGGGTGAGAGTCGTCTTCATCCAAAAGACAGGAAGAAGATGGCACCAATCCGCAAAGGACTACATATAAGTCGATTAGCCTATCCTTCGTGCTCTAGACACTGGAAAAGGGGTCATCGATTTTCACATCTTCCAGTCTGTAGACGTGACTTTACTGCCGCCAGCTCGACATGCCTATCTCAGAAGTAGATTCACTGAGCCACCTTTGCACGAGGTGATGGAAACTATGGAAACTACATTACAAACAATATAGCCGGGCGGCCTTCCTAGAGACATAGAAGTCGCCTTTAAAAATGTACGTATTGAACCGATTCGAGAAGCTCTCATAGCCCTAAACGTAGAAGCAAACCTTAGGCCTTATGTAATGGCTGCCGGTTAAGTTGAGCCCGAGAATAATTTCAGTAATCAAACAGACCAACCGAGGTACAATACAAGGAGGAGCGATCTCTCCTCTCCAACATCTTAAACAGCAAGTTCCAGAGGTTCACGGCACTACATTGCAATGATAGACCACCTTCCCCCACTACCCTTCGGGAAGGAATTCTCCGTCGAAACACCCTCAAGAAGAGAGTGTAAAAATGGAGAGGTCATGACGTCGTTGGTTATACGGATATTTACTGACGCTATACCTCGTAGTTCACCTGGTAGTCTGCCACTACTGGCGTCACAACCTTTTTCGGAATCGGTTAGGTTAATTCACTTCCCAGTAGGAAAGTGAACTAGTTCTAAGACAACGTACAGCGTTGTCCCATCGAGTCAATTGACCCCTCTGCATTACTTCGAAATACTTGGAGAACTAATTCATTTTGAAATACTTGGAGAACTAATTCATTTTGAAGTACTTCGAGAGCAAATTCATTTCGAAGATCTTGGAGAACTAGTATTCATTTTGAACTTACTGGAGAACTAATTCATTTTGAACTAACTGGAGAACTAATTCATTTTGAACTAACTGGAGAACTAATTCATTTTGAACTACTTGGAGAACTAATTCATTTTGAAGTACTTCGAGAGCAAATTCATTTCGAAGATCTTGGAGAACTAATATTCATTTTGAACTTACTGGAGAACTAATTCATTTTGAACTAACTGGAGAACTAATTCATTTTGAACTAACTGGAGAACTAATTCATTCTGAACTAACTGGAGAACTAATTCATTTCGAAGATTTTGGAGAACTATTATTCATTTTGAACTTACTGGAGAACTAATTCATTTTGAACTAACTGAAGAACTAATTAATTATGAAGCACTTTGAGAACTAATTCATTTCGAAGTTCTGGGGAGAACTAATTCATTTTTAACTAACAAAACTACTAACTAAAAAACAAATTATTTAGAAATATCTTGTGGGCTTTTACCACTGATATCATGATTTGAACTAGCTCCTCTCAGGATTACTTTGGCACCAGTGCAGGAACTAATCAATTTCCTAATTAAGTTTATTCGGACTGGGTTGTTTCAGGAGGCGTAACACTTTGACAAAGCTGTTCCCGCTAACCCCGATGGTTGCGTCTCTGGCTCAGTCGACTGCTATTGAGGATATCGGCTTTGCAAAATCGATGGCCTGGTACAAAAAATTTTGTTTTGATTTTTGATACATCTTTGGGTCTCGTCCAAATTTCTTTTCTTGGTAGTAGTACAAAGATGTTATTTTTCGTCACCAGTGGTCATAGGTCGAAAATAATATTTGTGTTTTTTAGCGGCTATTGACTCTAGATGATGGCTAGGAAGGGCAGAATTTTGGGGGGACTCCAAAATAAGGTCAAAAATCGTCTAGGAGCTCATCTAACCAAGAAAAACACAATTTTGCGTCGCAAATAAAAGGGAATCAATGTTTTTTTATGTGAAAGAGTCTAAGCTTAGGTTTCATTCTTTATACTATCAGTCCGTCATGTCGTTCACGTCATGGTGCTGGTGCAATGTCTAGTAGTAAGCTTAGCTCGAAGGTAAAAAAAGGATGTGATGGGTTAAAGGTAGTCTGGAGGATGCATGAGGAGTAGGCAGTGAGCCCCGAGTAAAAAAAAAATCGCCCGCAGCTGCATCAGGTAAGCACTAGCATGCACGGCGCCACAGCTAGAACGCAAAGCGAACAAATGCGCACGGCACATTTTTACTAGGGGCCACGCGATTGAACTCTTGGATGTTGTATGAGTTAATTTTTTTTAAGCAGCCGGATGAGCCACAACCCTCGAAGTTAGCGGTAGATAGCCCTGTCTAAGTGTTATGCCTCCTGAAACAAGCGAATCTCGCTAATCAGCCCACAAAGGCTGTGGCGCAGGCATAGCTGGGACCTTGGACTGAAAACAGTGTTAGAATATAACTGGACAAAAGACAAATTTCCGCTCCTTTAGAATTATGTCAATGAATTATTATCATTTAGAGGCAAAATATGAAAAAAATAAATTTTATCGTGTAATCTTTATCATCATACAAAAAAACCATTCTATACATTTGTTTTTCAAAGATTATTTATGCTATTATGGTCCATTCTGAAATTCCAATTTTCAATGACGCGTTCGAGCATTTCCAGTAGTATTTGGCCAATGACTAGACTTGGACTGTGGCCCAAAGGACGCGTAATATCACTAGCTCGGCCAATTCACCAGTCGGAAAAAATAAGCAATATGGTTGGAAGCAATAAATTAACTGCTCACCGAATTGCTCTCGCAATAAGGCCATGATTTCACTGGCTATGTTGCAAGAAACTTCGCTTTGTTGGAACCTAATGTCGTCTATGGGGTGCGACAGCGGGGGAGACCCAACCTCCGCTGGAAGGATGGCGTAAACCAGGACACTCAGAGCTTAATAAAGACCACATAGAAATGGACTTACGCCCAATTTGGGTTACTAACTGGAAGAGAAAGACGCAAGACCGAGAACGTTGGAAGAAGATTCTTGAGGAGGCCAAGGCTCACCGAGGGCTGTGAATCAAGAATTGTAATTATATGCCGATTATGTACATAGTGAGTTGCTCTAAGCGCACGAAATACATAGCTCGTAGAACGCTGATTTTCGAAAGAATAGACTAATTTTCGTAAGTAGACGCTGTACCGGGCTAAGTCTGTCCATGATGAAATGCCAAACAATACTGAACAAAAATACTGTGACAGTTTAATAAAACTCACGCGTGATCTGTAATAAAGTTCCTACTAAAGAAAGTACCTCTAAATGAATCATTTGTTACATCCGCATTAAAAAGACTTACCTACTTTTGAGAAAGCCTATGGAATAAATAAAATTACACAAAAATTGATCTCTTACAATAGTATTCCATGTAGAATTTCTCACTGAAGTAGTCAATAAAAAACACAGAAATAGCTTTTCATCATTTCCCAACGTATGCAAATTCCATTCCAATCATTCTGAACCGATGCCCACACAACGTTAGAGGTACTAAAGGTAATTAAAAATAAATGCGCGTATTTCCATATTCTGCTTCTATACAATCCCCAACGACTCTTCAACAATTATTTTTAAAAGCATAAAATCATTAAAAATTTCCCAAATCTAAATGAAAAAGTCTTCATCTCGCCCCCATAACAAAGAGCCATAGTGGAAATTTTCATCCACTTTCGTGGGGCGAGATATTTGAAAAATGTTGTTTTCAGCCATAACCGCCCCCATACCCCCTCCGACTATGCTAGCGAGTAAAGATATGCAATAAGAGCACAAAATGGATATAGCTAAAGTTTTGCGAAAGCATAAAAGGAATCTTAGAGAATTTATTAATAGCAGAACTCGACAGCCCCGGATGTGGATGCATTTTTACCCCCTAATGGCGAAATAAATGCCAGCTTTATGCATTTGTTCTCTTCCATAGGATTGCCGTTTTTTGTTGTTATCCTTTTACCCTTTTTAATCTGCTGATGGTATTAGATTGCAAAAGAATGCAGACAAATTATCATGGGTCGTGTTTGCAAAGATGCTGTTTTGGCGTTGCTGTTGCCATGGGGTATCCCTGGGGACTTACTAGTTCCAATTTCCGACATGCTTCCTTTACCACAACGTCAATCGGACGACGACTTCTAAATGAAAAAAAAGAGGAGTTCAGGAGTCCCATAAGCGGGTCATTTCAATTTTCTCTATCATCGTACCTCTAGCCTATGCTAAAGGGTAGTTAAGGACATGAAAAACGGAAATGCAACTTCCGCCGTGTGAAGCTCTTAATGACGAAGCGATTAAGTTCTCAGTGTGAAGTAAGCTCCACTTAATTTCACCCAAGTGCCTTCTAATGTCTCTTCTATTCCCCATGAAGGACTTTAAGTATTTAATTTGCAGCTGCCGTGTACCAAGTATGTTCATCACTTAGTGTCAACCCAGAATCTCGAAACTAGAAAAGAAGAAGAAAAAAACATTCGCCGCTAAGGAAAAGAATTCAAATTTTTGCATCTTGAAATTCTCCATTTTCATGACCCAGATTCCACGCTTGTCACGTGTATACTACTACACGGGATGAAACTACCACTTTTTGCATTCTTCCAGAGCATACCGTTGGGTGCATTTTAGGGCCACCATGAACTATTCGTGGGCTTTACTAATGTGCAAGGCGTGACATCCAGCATCTTGCATCTGGCATGCAGAAACGGAAGAAGTTTTTTTTTCAAAGGAAAGAAACTCATTTCCGAAATTTCAACACTCACGAATTCAAAGTGCTTAGAGGTTTTCTTTCAATTTCTAGAAGAACCCATTTTTTTCCCCCTAAGGCAGAACCCGGAAAATCTTACTTCCGATGTTTAACTTAAAGTGATGCACGAAGAAAAAAAAACCACGAAAGGATTTATCGAAAGTTATGGGAGTTTGCCAATAGTTAAGGAATATCGTTGCGGATATGAAATTTTCTTAAAATGAAAACTGTATTGGTTTTTTATGTAAGTGTAGTAACAACTACCATTTGAAACTGGCAATTTCGAAAGTTTTGCAAAACAAATTTAAATTTCAGGAAATTTGATTTTTTACTGTTGCTTTAACAACCTTGTTCCTATTCGATAACGTGTTTCAATGACCGCAGTGAAATTTAATGTTTGATAACATTTCAGAAAATCGTTTTTCAAAAAGTTTATATAATCGCTGGCACTCCAATACGGGACGGTATCAGGAAGTTGTGCATTAATGCTACAGGATATGTTGTACAAATATGCCATTCAAAAATATGTTATATGTGTAATATGCTTAAGCGAGTTCGTGGTGGTGACTTCTGAAATATTCCTCCTTGCGACTTTGAAAAAGCTTCTTTATTGTTGGTGGTGTTCTCTATTTTTGCATAAATTTGTAAACATCCTATGGTACTATTTCCTAATTTAATTTAATCCTTCTTCTTTTTCTTCCACTCTTTTCGCAGAACAGCCAGGCGGTAGTGGAAGCGATCAACTATCGTAGAACCAAGTCCAAATTAGTTTTGGAATGCCATCCTTTGTGAACTAGGTATCACCCATGTGTTGGGTCTGCTTAAGCCTACTTCACACTATCTGAGAAAGTCATATGATTTGACATATGCTTTTTTATATGTGAAAGCATATGATTTAAACATATCACAGCTCTTATAGTTCTACGTTCAAATGACTTTATGTGTGATTTAGCTGTTAAAAAAGAAAATGGATGAAAACGTTGTTTCTGATGTTATTTCTGCTTTATCAACATTTTCATTATTATAATTCTATAGAAAGTGCAAAAATAGAAATAAAAAAATTAAAAGAATGTTATGGAATCAATGGCTTCTTAGGGGAAATTCTGGCAGAGATACGGCAAGTTTAGTTTTCAAAGAGGTACAATTTGAAGACGAAAACAAATTGTTTAGTCAATAGTGAATAGTTTTCAAAATTTTACCCTTTCATAAATACAACTCCTCCTATCCTTAAAAAATAACAATTGTATCGGTACCAGCAACAACAATTGTATTGTACCGTACCCTTAAGAAGGTTATTAACCTTGTCATAAAAATAACTGCGTCTGGACAGAATGTCGCCAAATGGGGTTTTTTAAGCGACAATCTTACAAATGGGTCTTGTTTTGCCGGACAGATTTGGACAAAAATAGACCGACACATTTGTGATTTGGCTGAACTTTTTTTAACGGTTCTATATCGGAAAAAAAGGGTTACGTATTCGAGGATTTTTATTTTATTTCCATATTTTGGAAAATAGAAGGAATCCAAAATTTGAGAATTTGGTGATTTTTCGCTTGGAGATTCATTTTCAAAAATTCATAAGTCCGGTTGTATTTGAGCTAGAAACTTAATTTTTTTTCATTTTGAAGCTAAATGAATGCGTTTTTTAAACCATTAATATCTTCATCAATTAAAAATGCGTCGTTAATAGAAAATTTGACGTTGAATAAAATGGTTATACTAAACAGTCGCTCCGAGGTGGGGGCAATGGTTAAAAACCATTTAAACATTTTAATTGTTTATAACAATATGAATGTTCATAATTTCTATAGAATTTGTTTGTTTAAAAAGACGCATTCTTCTTCAAAATGAATTAAAAATTATGGTTCTAGCTCAAATACAACCGGACTTATGAATTTCTAAGCCTAAATCCTAAAATCACCAAATTCTCAAATTTTCGATTCCCTCCCAAAATTATTGAAAAAAAATAAAAATCCTCTAAATAGGTATCTCTTTTTTGGATATAGAACCCGTAAAAAAATTTCATCATATACATATAACCCATATAAAACCCATATATAAAATTATTTTCATATAAAAAACCTCCACGCTCAGCTTTTTCGTATGACTTCTCAAACGAAAATAGAAGCAGATCTAATTTCTTTAAAGTCATATGCTTTCACATCCCAGCAAACCAAACTTTCCGAATTCCTACAAGTCGAAAGGATTTCGGAAGTAATACAACAACAAAAACTAAAGCTTTGTATGTGGCGATTAGTCGAAACTAGTTCAAAAAGAATTCGGAAAACAATTTCGCAACAATGTCACAAAGAAGCCGGTAACAAATTTTCTTAAAGAAGTAGGAAAGAAATCGGAACATTCCTGTCACATGGTGAAATAGTGAGTCTTTGAGTGAAGTGCGCGAGTGGCCTTTTTGTGAATTTGGGTAAATTCAAAAACTCATCACTGCCGCATCACTGCAGAATTCAGCCACAGACTTTCAATTGAAGTCTGTAGCTGATTTCTGCAGTGATGCGGCAGTGATGAGTTTTTGAATTTACCCTTTATTTTATAATTCAATTTCCCAGCATACCAAGTTTTAAGATATCTTACCGAATTCGTTACGGAAATTCGTATATTTCTCCCGAATTCGCAATCTATTTCTGAACAAATTCGGAACGAAAAATATATGAATGGGTTGACACGACATCGTTACAAAAATTCTTTTCGAAATCGTTACGAAATTTAGTAAAGATTTAGCAAAGCTTTTTACCCCTAATAAAAAAAAGCTTTGCAAAATCTTGACTTAAATTTCGTAACGAATTCGAAAAGAATTTTTGTAACGATGTCGTGTCAACCCCTTCACATATTTTTCGTTCCGAATTTGTTCAGAAATCGATTGCGAATTCGGGAGAAATATACGAATTTCCGTAACGAATTCGGTAAGAGATCTTAAAATTTGGTTTGCTGGGATATGTCAACGCATAACACAGCCGCATATGTGTTTACACTGTCATTGTTCTCGTTTTTGATTTAACATATTATGTGAAGTCATATGACTTTCTCAGATAGTGTGAAGTAGGCTTTAGAGATTAAGCCGGCTCTACAAGATGCGGTGAACATTTGATTCGAATGTTGGCTTCCAACGTTGGAATGATACCCATCATAGCTGGAACATGTTCAAGCACACACGTTGGAAGCTTGACATTGGATGCTCGTAGCTCGAGCATCTGCCACACGATACGTCGTAACATCAAGCGTCCAACGTTGGAGGGTGTTCATAGCATCGTGTAGAGCCGGCTTTAGACGAACTCAAGCGCATGAGCTAGGGTAATCCTTTTTTATCGTATAGGCAAACGGGCAACAAGAACTAGGTGTGGTTTATGAAACGCACCAGCTGGTAGAAACCTTTCATCTTTTGTGACCCAACGAAAAGGCAGATGAATTGTCCAGACTAGAGATGAGTAACTCAGATCTGAGCCAACTCAAAGATCCGCATTTTTAAAATGAGGTTTGCGATTCTGAGCTGAGTCGGTTCTTACAGAGTCACGGCTCTTTTATGAACGACCGGATCTTATATTTCTCGGATCCGACGAAACTTTTTACTCTTTATACTCACAGTTAACTTGATGTTATCAGGCGCGGATCTAGAATTTTGTTTTGGGCGGGTTCACGGAATTAAAAGTTTTGGGACAAAAATGTCAACTCCTAAAAAAACAAAAACAAAACTAACAAAACGAACAAAACTTACCGAATTTTCTGGTGTATTAAACGTGCCCTACGAAAAAGTGCCCTACGAAAAAGTGCCCTAATGTGTTTTTGATGAAGACGCAATGGCGGATTTAAGTTCGACTGCGCTCTAGGCCCCGCCCATTAGGGCGCTTTTTCTGCTTTGTAGTAATAGTAAAACCTCTAATTTACGATTATTGAAAATACTTTATTATAAGCTTTATTAATTTAGATATAATAATCAATTCTAAAAATTAAACAATAAATAAATTGTTTAAGACTTATCACGTTTTTTTTGTTTTGGGACAAGGATGGTGAAACCATCGAAAGGCACTGTATGCAAATGCAAGCTTTTATGGACGTGGGTCGTACGCGCTTGTGCCTTTTTTTTCTTAAAGAGTTTTATGACTTTTTTACGACTTTGTCAATGGTAAAGGCAGTGCGGCAAAACTGCGCGGACAACAGGCTGTGCTTTAAAAGGTACATTGTACGTCCACACAATATGGGCTTTTCAAAAGCGCGTACGGCCTTTAAAATGAGAATTGATTAAAACTCTTCAGAAGCACCAACCATTAATTTTATGCTATCGTTGATCGTTCAAGTTTAGAGCTCTGCGGTAGAAGTGCTACAGAAATGTCACTCCAATTCAAGAAGCTTTATTCTTTCAAGCCTCCTAGCGGTACTAGGAGAATATATCAGCTGGCGGGCTACAACCTTAACATGTCTAGGAGTTCAGCCTAAAGACTCGTTCACATCCCAAACGCAAAGTGGAAACTTTCTTGCAACAGAGAGCGAAACATACAAATTTCTGTTCATAAAAGAGCTGCGTTTCCACTTTGCGTTCGGTATGTAAAATGGCCCTTATGCTTTGCGGCGTACCTTTGACTTCATCTATAGTTGGAAGGATTTTTAGACTTCTGTGCAAGTCTTTATTGCCACATACCAGGGAGCACTTACCGTGTTCCTCAAGACTTTATTTTGGAACGTTTGAATTTTTCGTAAATGGGCCTTTTTGGCACATCACCATATTTCTACCCCGTACAGCCTTATCGCTTGATAATTTGATTATACAACAGAATCTTATTTTGTATCGGCAATGTAGATTATTTAGCTAAGAGCCAAAACATATCCCTATATTTTATCTCTAGTTAATTTTTTTTCTTTTTGACCTAATCTTTCCACCTTAACTTGATATCTAGTGTAATTCCCAAATATTTGGCTGTGTTTCCTTTTTAAGTTTATAGTTCGTGAATTTTCTTATTGTTTGTTAGTTAAGTTTACATGCACTGGTTTCAACTCATTTAGTTTAATTTTTAAATTTTTTGTCCTCTAGTATAATTAATCACATGCGCTTGGAAGTTTTCTTCTAGCCTCATCAATATTGTGATCCCATCCTACTGGCATTATCGCAGTATCGTCTGCAAATGTAGCTACAAGTGTATTTTCCATTTGGGGTACATCAGTAATGCAGAGCATGTATATATAGTATAGGCCCCATAATACTACTTTGTGGCCCAGCCGCTTTCATTTCTCTAGTGTGGAATACTTCTCGTCTTGTTTTATTCTAAATAGTCTGTTTTTTATATACGATGAGAGTATGTCTACATACTGTCTGGAAAACACCTGATTCATTTTATGTATTAGGCCTTCATACCATACCTTATCAAATGATTGAGCTACATCTAGGAATATTGCGGAGGATATCTCTTCTTCTCTTCTAGCGCTTTTTCAATGCTATCTGTTATTCGATGTAATTGATAGTTGAGTAATTTGTTCTAAATCCAAATTGGTTATTTGGAATCGACTTGCTATTATAGGCCTTTTGAATAGCAATTTTTCAAAAAGTTTTGATATTGGTCTGTAAGATTTTCTGTAAGATTTTCTTTAGTTTGTAGGCTTCCCTGGTTTTGGTATCATAATCAATTTTTTGCACCAATTTTGCTCCGATGGACAATAATGCAAGTTGAGATTGTCTTGGCCCATACTTGCACGCAAATAGCTTTTCACTCTTTTTAGAGTAGAAAGCATCTTTCTCCAGGACAGCAAAACTAAGTTAAATCGATTTTTAAAATTTCAATGGTTCTTTAAAATTTGCAGCGTTTAAAATTTTACCTCACGGGCCTAAGCGTAACTCCATCACTGTGAAGACGCGCACTTTCTTGTGAGTGCAGCTAACTTCAGAGTTTGCAAATCAAAACATATAGAAAAAGTATAGATCAATCTGAACTTGAAGGTCATTTTTGGTAGTTTGGTTATTTTTGTTTTTGTTTTTTTAGTTGGGTCAATTTTTTTTTAAACAGCGAGCGCTTTTGGGGGGGGGAGGTCATGACCCCAGTGACCCTCCTTGAATGCGCGCCAGGCTGTTATGCTGTTTTAATTTCAGGAAATGTTGAAATCTTTTTTGTTGAAATATATGGGGTGTAAAATGTGGTAAAATGGAATGAAACATGTTGGAAAGAATGTAAAAAAATTGTTTTTGAGATGACTCTTTTCAACCGGTTCTGGGAGTCGGATCTTTTGAAAGATGCAGATCCGGTGAGTCGGCTCTCATAAAGAATCCGTTTTGCCCATCTCTAGTCCAGACTACGAGAATATATAAAACTTGCTGTGGTGATGAAGATATATATGCCGTAGGTGCTTCAGGCGATTGCAAAGCTTTTCTGCATTGAAATGCTTTCTGGAGCACCATGATAGTGATGCAAGTTAAAATTGGCACCTAGGTGCGAGGTCTTCAGCTCGAAAGGTAAGCTTTTCAACGGGTGGTGTATTTAGTTACGAGGGATTTCATTAAGGAATAACTAAGAAGTTTTATGAGCATCCTTAACCGCAAACTTCTAGCTCGCAAGGACCAAATACCTAGAAGCTGCTATGTCTATTATGCGTCGTTAAGACGCCTGTCTAATAATACTTCAAGATTTTTACGAAAGATAACGAATACTTTTTGCTTTACAATTACTTGCGAACAATAAGCTTTTGTAACAAAACACAAAGGCACGATTCTAGCATTATATTAAATTAACCAAGCATTTCTAGAGCATTAATTGATGATAAATACTGATAATCCAGTACCAGCGACCTCAATGTATTGTTCGAATGATTTCATATGGTACTACAAAACCACACCAAAAACCCATGCAAACTCATTACTAACAATAAACTCGCATGCAACGCCACTAAATTTCAATCCATTAAAACTGAATAGTTACTATCGAAAACAATGATCACGATTATAAAAATTCATCCGTTCGCATTTCATTGACTCTTTTTGCCACCCACGCCCAGCAGCACAGCTTTCACCTTCATCATTTTAATGAAGCGTAAAATAGTTTCAATAAAAACAAATGAAACTCCTTGTACCGTTAGTGTAATGGTCCGAGTAATCATTGCAGCTCTCGGTACCTATACGTACGTGAGCATAAGTATTCCGCCGTGCGCGATGCCCATTATTCTAGATGGAGATTTACCCAGCTGGAGAAACCCCCTCCTCCCTCCTTTTTCGCACAATAACAGAGAATTTCCACCACTTTCTAGGGAATTAGGTTTATATAACATTTTACCTTCCATCTCATTTAGCTATGGCGTCCTGACAAAGGAATCCACGTATCCTGAATACCCATACGTATAGGACACGGTTATGCTGGCATATATCCTGGGTCCTAATGCATCTTGGATGGATCCATAGCGAGGATCACGTCAAAGATAAATCACTCCGCAATTTTCAAGTAATCCATCAAAGTGATATTAAGCTGTGGAGAGCAGCGAGGGAACGGGATGCATCCCTTGCAGCCATAGTGCATTAATGAGATGCTGTGGGATCTCGTGTGTGTGTGGGGGCATACCTCGGTTATGCATTAGAAATAGCAAGATACCAACTTTCCGGGTTATCAATTCCGAATGCCAAGAAAAAGCGCTTTCTGTTGCTCTGCTGTTATCCGTACACGGTTTAGATCCTCAGAACCTAGCGCCTTCAAAGGCATGGTGGTGTGGTGGGTGATGACGGCAAAGGGTGGCTTACGGTGGTTTGAGGGTTTTATGTTATTGCAAAGGGGGCGATTACCATCGAACAAAAAACAGAACCCGACCAGCTGCACGCTCTGAAAAACGTTCTGAAATTGCAATTTATTGAACCTTCACTGCTGCCACATACTCTCCGTAAGTGAGAACTAGCAGATAAGGACTAAAGGAGCTAAGAAACTTGTTCCACGCCGGGAATGAATGGAGATTGGGTAGATTCGCCGTCTGAAAGGGAATTTGGAGCGGGTTTTCTTATAAAACACAGTTTTTACGGATATCTGGGGAAGCGCAAGATAAATTCAGGCGCCATAAATATTCGGATTAAATATTTCGTTTTCAATAAAGTTTCCCTTTGGAGCTTTTTGAATATATTTTTTCTGCCCGACTCCTTTTTTATGTGGCAATATTTAGATATCCCGTGCTGGGAGGGTGGGGGGCGAAGTACTGATTTCTGTTTGAAAAATTCCCGTTCATCAAATGAGAAATGGCCCTTGCTCAGCCAATTAGAAAATAAAATATGTCTTCTGTGATGTGCTCTAATATTAACAATGCGGATATGTGGAATTGTTTCGCTTGTCTGTCTGGCATGTTTTCATACAACCGAAATCGTACACCAGACAGTCTAACTAAAGCTGTTGTTTTCTATTATAGTTCATTCAAAACGGTTGTCATTTATTTTTGCCTAACAATACGCATACAATCTAATTTGAAGATTAAACTTGAAAAAAAAACTTTTTAAATTTTTTTTAATTTGGAGTCGATTTAGGGGTCGTTTTAACCCTTTAGGATCATCCCTTATCATAAAGTTTAGCCTGATTTAGTATAAATCAACCACATTTGCAAATAAATATTGAAAAAAGTGCATTTTATCGGATTATTTTTCATTATTATTGAAATTATCGCGAAAATCCCTTAAAAAGGGGTGTTTTTTGCGACTTTAGGGGTGACGCCCATATTTTAGGACCGCCGGATCCCGATTTTCGTGATCAGCGACCCAAAATCCTTGTAGGGTTCGATTTTCTTAACGGTTTTATGTTGGAACACCCCCCCCCCGGGTTTTGAATGGACTATTATGACAACGGTCGACCACACACTCCTTTGATGGCTCGTCAAAAATATGGAGAGTTTGACTTAGGAAGTTTTGAGGCAACCACCACAGAACTCCTTAAAAAGAAACCTCAAGAGAATCATAGTGGAGAAGTCTACTACTTTACCTTCCTTTCGTAGACTATGAGAAAGCGTTCGACTCGGTCAATAGGAGCTTTATATGGCAGGCACTACGGCAACGGGGATTGCCTGATAAAATAATATAATTAATAAGCCAAGCCAGCCAAGAAAGGATAGACGAGGAAATCAAGCGAAAGAAATGGAATTGGATTGGTCACACCTTGCCACGCGGAAACGAAAATCTATCCAAACAGGCCCTTGACAGGAATCCGCAAGGAACCCATCGAGCTGGAATACCGAGAGCAACGTGGAGGAGAACCTTATTAGCAGAGGCCGCACCAACTGGGAGATCTTGGACGGGGCGGAGAGCTGTCGCACAAAACAGAGTCCACTGGAGGGCAACTGTTTCCGCCCTATGTCCCATGAGGGATTAAAGGAGCAATTAGTTAGTATAGTTCGCGTCACAATGCAATCTGATCATTTTGTAAAAAAATCAAGATGGCGGTTCCAAGATGGCGGGCGTATTTTCCAATTGTGTTCCCCGATCCCCGACATGGGTATCAAATGAAAGGGTATGACATGACAAGTAGAATATTATTAGCTGTGTGGCCCTGGCGTGCGTTTCGCAAAAGGGTCTCTTTTACCTGAAACACAAGAACAAGAAAAACACTTCGGATGCTTATTGGCTTATCCTTGTTACCTTATTTGAAGAAGACGGTTCCTGAAACTCTACAATGACGAGGTCTTTACGTACTATCGCGAAAAAGGTGTCGTAAAGAGAATAAACTTCGGTATGATAGCTCGTCTGATCCAAGACTGAGCCTGAAAGTAGAGGGATATGTGTTATGGGAAAATGAGGACGGCCAAAAGTTCAAGACAAAGGGAAGAGCACTGCGCAGGCGTGTGGACAAATGTAAGCTGTATATACGGTGAAGATACTTTATCTAATAATCGTGCTGCGCGGAAGTAGTTCGCTGGCTTTCATTCTGGTAATTTTGATCTGAAAGGTGAGTCCGCAACTTAGGAATTGGCCACAAAACTGTTTTTAACCATATACTCAAAGAAGGATACAAAAGAACCTCTAAAAGGTGATGGTGTGTAGTGAGACTGGTAGGAAATAGTCTACTATAAGGTACTTCCAGTTGGACGGAAGATTGCGATCTATCCTGTGTATAACTAGAGAGATCACGCCAGACAATCTAACAAAAGCTGTTGTCTTCCAATACGACAACGGCCGACCACACCCCTCCTTTGATGACTCCTCCTAAGAACTCCTTCAAAAGAAGCCTCTGAAAACTACTTGGTTCATTTTTTCACCCAGAAACTGCCACGGACTTTTTCACTGGCCTATGTTGTAATGTCATATTTTTAATCGTCTTTTTTTGCAGTACGTGTCGATGATTGAAAACTTATGTGCCTGTGAAACCTTTTGCTACAAGTTAATTATGCAACCAAAAAGCAGACATTTGAGACTTATGATGGTGGTTTTATAAGTATCTTACTTTTGTAGTCAATGCCTGGGGCAATGATCAGTGGGCAATGGTATCGCAGCATCAATACCCCATTGCTGAAAATTTTAGTGGATCCCTTCTGATTTCTGTTCCTGAAAAACTGTTCAAACTTTTCTCTTCAAATAAAACACTTATTCCGCAATACTTTTGATCTTTTCTTTAATCACAAACGTTTCTTCCCCACAATAATATTATTAACCACAATGTTTTTAATCTAATCTTTCAAAATTCTAATTCTTCAAATCTATTTCGCAAACAAAGCCCGCTCGCAAAAATTCACCAACTCAAAATTCTCAACCGTTCGCTTTCAAGTTATTTTCCGAACTCTCGTGTCGATCCGAAAAATTCACAACATCCCAATCCACAATAATAACGTCATAATTCGTAATAATAAATATTAATTTAATCCGCAATAATAAATTCGAAATACTAAATTTTCAAAATATTCTAATAGTCAAAAACGCCTCTTATAAAATCCTCGCTCGAATCCCGTCCGATCCAGTCTCAATGCACGCCAAGCTTCAACTAACTCTTTTTTCCAATTCTAACAAAAACCGCCAAAAACTATTTCATCATCCTTCCGTTAATTTTTGTTTTATCTCGTCATCTCATTTACTCTCATAATAACCGACAATTTTCAAATAATATTTTTCTTCTTTCCTATAAAACCTAAATATTTGGTGACCTCGGAACAATTCTCCCATTGGTCACTCAAAACATTCGATTTCAAGAACATTCATTACGTTTACATGATTTACTTGAGTTCTTGTCTTGAAATTTACTTAAAACTCAAGTTGCGTTTTCGGTTCACTTACTTGACTTCAAAATGTCTTGAAATTTTCTTGAGCTGACATTTAACATTTCCTATTATAACAGAAACTAGCTCCTTATTATAACATAAATAACTTTAAAAAGATTGTATCAAAAGTATACATTCACTACAGTTTTTATCTTCTTCTTGCTCCAAGAAAAAAAACCACATGCAAAATTTCAAGTATTCAAGTAGCGTTTACATGAGCTTTTTAAAGTCAATCAAACAAATTTTTGTGATTTACTTGACTCAAGTATACTTGAAGTCAGGACGAGTTTACATGCATATTTTGTTACTTGAAAACTACTTCAAGTATACTTCAAGTAGGCATGTAAACGTAGTAATTGTTACGTTGTTGCCGATCTTCCTTTATTCTATTATTCTTTCGCTCGCGCCTCAATTTTTACGACTCGAAGGCAACAACAACATAACACTGCTCTTTACAGGAATTCATTTTTCTAGCCTTGAAGGGCTCGATCAAGGCCCTCGTAAGTACAGGCCTGGAAGCAGACTTTTTGGTTGTGTCTGTGCGCGGCAGTGTTGCCAGACCTGGAATAAGAGATTGCGGATTCGAGTGTTTGAAATTGCGAAATGAACCAAAAAATTGCGGACTTTTTAAAAAATAGAATTAATAAACTACTTAAGAAAAATCAACAAAAAAAAATAAGATGAGCAAAACTGACCAATCAAAACTGCGAATTCTTATTCGAAACAGTGTAAATATATATAACACCTGTAAAAGACAATGATCAGTATAACGTGGATAACATAAAAAGAAGTTCAAATAATTAACAAAACTCACTTAATCTTATAATCAATACAATAGATTATCCTTTGTAAAAAACATCCCCTGGCTACACATTGGCATTTTTTTTTCATTGAACTCAAAAAGGAAAATGCGGAGTCCGCATCAGTCAATGCGGATTGTGGATTGAACTACCAAAATGTGGTACAAAATGCGGAAATGCGGTGCATCTGGCAACACTGGTGCGCGGCCAAAATCGTCTGACAGTTGTGGAATTAACATGGCCGAAGCCGTACGAAGCAATTTTTTAACTTTGGTTTTGTAATAAAAAGTGGTAAAATATTGTATTTTATCACTTTTTAGTGCACACGGATTATCAGTGATAAGTTATTTAGTGATCTGAGTCCATAAATTAAAAAAAAATTAGTGGTTAAGTGTATTTTAAGAGTGTTAATTGATTAGGTGACCATTTTTGTTTACAATCGCGGTGGTTTTTTCGTGTTAATTTAGAGAAAAAGTGTTGAATTTGTGTAGTAATGGAATTAAAAGTGAATTTAAAGTAGTTAAAAATTATTATAGAAGAGTTATTAAAAACATAAGTGCAAGTACTACCACACAACATGAATAACAATAACTTTTTCACTTTTCCTTCACATTTTTCTGCACTTATGTTTTTAATAACTATCCTATAATAATCTTTAATCACTTAAAAAGCACTTTTTATTATGTTACTACACAAATTCAACATTTTTTCCCTAAATTAACACGAAAAAACCACCGCGATTGTAAACAAAAATGGTCACCTAATCAATTAACACTCTTAAAATACACTTAACCACTCACTTCATTTTAATTTTTTTTATTAAATCACTAAAGCACTAATCACTGATAATCCATGTGCACCAAAAAGTGAAAATATACAATATTTTACCACTTTTTAGTGCAAAAACAAACTTAAAAAATTGCTTCTTATGGCTTCGGCCATGTTAATTCCACAACTGTCAGAAATTTTTGGCCACTTTTCAGCTATGTTAGTATTAGTTGGCCTGTCTGCTTCCAGGCCTGTACTTACGAGGGTCTTGGCTCGATACAATTATGGGCTGTGTCTGTGCATGCTAGTTTTTTAAATATTTGTGAGGTCTTTTGCATTTTATGGCCTTGGGAATTATAATATTTTACATACAATTTTTTGGCGTTGTTGCCGATAATTTTAATTCTTTCAGGTTTTATCGAAATTTTAATATTTATCTACTACACTTTGATCTTAAACAAAACGACTTGAGTTACTCGCAAGGTACTCTATTTTTCGACATCATCTCCTCGGTGTTCACTGCACTAGACTCAAAGTTTTTTCGGCTTGCTGAATTGGAGTATGCTTTTGCACTAAAATATTCATTCATCGCGTTCTCAATGCAATTTTATATAATTTCTCATAACTCTCCTGCTGGGGCAGTATCTCCAGTATCTGAGCCAGGATTGCATGGTTAAACAACTCTAATGAATGAAAAGCAAAATACGATTAAGGCATGAATAAAACGAAATTAATATCGCTTGGATTTTTGAATATATTTCACTTTCTTTACTGCAAATGAAACGGAGGTTTACATAAAAAATGGTCACACATTTAATTTTATTTCACAAAACCCCTATTGTCGTTGATGTCCTTGCTGCTTGTCGAAAGTGTCATTTGCATTTACACAAAGCGATTTTAATTCCCAATTAAAAATAGGCTTCAATAAAAATTGAATAAATCCCGGAAATTACATTCGGAATTTTATTTTTCTTTCCTTTTTAATCTATTAATGGCGGCTATAGAGCTCCGATGCGACAGGGTTAATACCGGCGCAAAAAATGCAGTGTATTAAAAAGTAAATTACAAAAAATCCCTTACAGTTAACGAATTCATGTGAAAAAAAACAAAAAACCATGAAAAAAAATTAATTGGAAAAATCTCTTGGAACAGAAATTGGGTTTTAAAAAGTTTGTAATTAAAAAGCATCCGATTCGGTACAGAAAAAAATATATTTAAGGATTTTTTTTTGTTTTAAAAAAATATTTTTTTTCTAGATTAAGATTAAGCATTAACCTTTTGGTAGATTCCTTTTAAAGCAATTTTAAAGCGATGTCCTTTTCTCGGCTGCAAAATTTATAGTTAAGGCGTGTACAAGCGTATCAATTAGTAGACGTAACTCAGCTGAAGGATAATGAAGTTTCTCCGCAGAAAACAGTAAGAAATGCCTTTTCATGGTTCCGTAATTCCGAATTGTCCTTGTAAAGAGTATTTGAGTACTGGAAATTTAGTAGATTGACTTAAAGGATGGGTTGAGGATGGAGAATTTGGCTGGGGCCGAGGGAATTTCATTTTATCCTCAAAACTAAGAAATTCCTTTTCGCAAAACGAAGAAGTACAGAGAATGAGATCCCCTCCAGCTTCATCCGTTGCTATAGACATTTGATTTAAGACTTTGGGTGATTAAGCGCTTTATAAAGGGTAATTAAGAATAACACGGGATTGAACAAGTCACCACGCCCTGAACATTATGACCAGAAGTTTCGCCTCCACCACCATCTCAGTCTCCTTGTCTTTCTGCAAATGTTAAATGAGAAATAAGAGAATAGGACTGAAATCTGATCAATCAAGACTAATCATAGCTAATCTCCCGGAAGAAAACAATTACATTCACAAAAATTATTTTCCGAAGAGGGAGAAGTGAATTTTCTTTAGTTGGGGGGTGTCCGTTGTGATTCAGGAGATGGGATTATGTTGGACAATCTAGATTTTTTTTTGTTGTGAAGTGGAGCGTGCAGTGAAGGGTGGTATGATGGAGAATAAGAGATTTTGCTTGTAATTTTGTACAAATATTTACTTAAAATAAACAAGAGGAGAATTATATATATGAAAAACAGATTTAAAAATACCATTTGACAAATTCTACACGACAAGCAGTACGGCATTAGTTCAAAAAACTACTGGCGACCTCTTTCTGTGTTTAAAAGAGTACGAGTACCCCAACCAAAGTGTCCATCGCTTTGGTGAGCATGATCTGGTTGCTTTTGATATTGCCACGGCTCTTGACAGAGTATGGCACTTTGCATTGTTGACTAAACTCCAAGCTTTTGGTCTCGACACTCTTCTAAAGAACTGGATTTAGGCTGCGGTCAGGTCTCGCGCTTGTAAGTGTTTAAGCTTGTAACTTTCCCTGTTTTTGATGTACAATCGTACAAAAACACGGAAAGTTGCAAGCTTACATTCTTACAAACGCGAGACGCGACCGCAGCTTAAGAGTTTCCTTTATAGCGCTTCAATTAAGGTAGTATTAAACTGTTTCGAGTGTAAACTTGACACTATCTCGGCCGATGTCCCGTAAGGTTTTTCATTTTATCACTCGCGTTATTCCTAATAGTAGTATAGTTATGGGGGTTCGGTTGTGCTTTCGAATCTAAGCTTTTGGAAACTTCGCAGTGTATGGGGTGAGTTTTCACGTTTAGATGGTTGGTTTATGTCTTGGATGAGCTTTCGCGCTGGGTAAGTTTAGAAGCTTTATGATTTTTCTTGAGATACACTAAATAGTTAAGAAAATATACTACTACTAATGTGCGGGTTCTCTGATAATTTTGTCCATATTTTTTATAATAGTATAACTGACTATTCTCCAATAAGCCTAAACAATCTGTTAGTGGATTAAATATATTGTTCGACTTGTAGTAATCTCCAATTGCGTAGTTATTACAATGATGTTTAATATCCCAAATATTTCAATTTCCATGGTATCCGACCATATGATTGGTGAGCTCTGATTCCAACGGAAATTCGGGGCGATTATTTCGGATGGCTCTGGGTGGCAGGAACTTAACCTTCCTGACGGTCCAAAAAACATCCACTGGTTCACTGACGACGGGTCAAAGGTGGAACATGGTACAGGGGCTGATGTCACAGGACCCAACTGTAAGGTCTCGATTGCAATGGGTAGATGGCCTTCTGTTTTCCAGCCTGAAATACATACCTCGCCAGGCTTAATCTTGAGAAAGGTTCTCGCTCTGCTGGGTCCCCGGACACTGGGTATCGAGAGCATTGAGGCCAGGACTGACGACTTTGCCTGACATCGGCCACACATTATTCAGGCTGCCTGACAGTCCGGATCTGCAGTTCTTTGCCTGTCAGATCGCGGCCTGCAGATCGCCTCTTGCTTCACCACACACTAAATGCAAAAACTGTCGAATCAGTCAGTTTATATTGCCCCAGTGACAAGTAAAAATCCATTAATTTTATAAACTAACTTATATTTCAAATTTCGTATACTACTTACCAAACTTGTCATGTTTTTCTAAATTGTTTTTTTTTGATAACAATTACTTAACACATTCTTTGCGTTTCCGAAATCATGGCTATCATTTCCATCGTTAGAAATACTTGACCGCGATTCTTCATGCTCCCTTGTGAAAAGCAGTAAATCAAAGTACCACAAAGGGGGCGGTAAATATCTTCAGGCGAGCAACCCGACTTTTTTGACTTATTGACTTTTTTGATTTCTTTGCGAAAAGATGACCCTACCCCGACCCAATTTTATCTCTTATATTACCCAGCATTTCGTTTTGTAAAAGGATAGCTCAACGCATCTGAACGCAGATTAACGGAGACATCCGAATTGAACATACTTCGTAACAAGGCGTCCACACTACCAGAATTGTAACCCTGAGAAAAGTTGTTGAAAATAGGTATAGTCGAAATTGTCCCTACCCCGTTTTCTTACCTATCTGAACTGTAGCCCAGAACAAATCCCAAAGTTTCTAAGCTCATATGGCGTCCGAGTTCACCCAAGACACAAACCACCCATTCAATCCCGAAAGCTTACACCAGACCCCGCGAAGTTCGCAAAAGCTCTTTCACATCCCACCCAGACCACATCCACATAAGAGACCACAATCTATGACGTCACTGAGCCAGAACCTTCCAACCATACTACTCCTAATTTTTGTAAACGACCCCTTTTATAGCTTCGCTGCTGATGGCACTCTGTGATACTACTATAGCTTCGATCATTAAGACAAGTACCGCCAGACATTGCTTATAAACTCTGTCCAATTCAATCAGTAGGGACATCAAACTCATTGTTGATTGCGGCGGCAAAAATCGAGTCGAATTTAAAGCTTGCAAAACGAAGTTTTGTCTCATTGGATGATATGAATGTAACGGTTCTAACTCTTAATATCCGCCTGAGCGTGGCTTGACTATTTATAAAACAATCAATCGGTGGTGACAGCTTTTGTCCCCTCTGCTCTATGAACTGAACGGCATTACGGTCTCGTAGGATTAAGTTTGTGTTTTCACATAAAAAATTTCATTTGCAGAGAATTTTTTTTGTAAAGAAACCCTTTTAATCCCATTAAAATCATATAAAAACGGAAATTAATTCATGTTAAATTAATATCATAAAAAAACGTTGTGTATAACCAGATGCTATCCAAAATATTGCATTTTACAGAAACTCTTCATTCCTAACTAGAAAGTTTAAATACTGGTAGCAATATCACAGTCTACAGAACAAGTGTTGCAGAGTAATATATTAACTCTGCTCAGATAATTAAAAACTGCAACGTTAAGCCACCAGATTGGAAGCATTTAATTTTACGAGCTTCATTAATTCACTGAATTTATTAATTTATAATAAGTTCATTAATCAATTAATTTTCTCCAAAAATTTCCAATTTATATGTTTCCAATTTTACATGACATGAAGCATAGCCTGAAAAAAAATTGCCAAAGTACCAAAAAATAAACGCAAAAAAAATTTTGTTCCAAAAAAAAAGTTAATGGCAAACCCGGAATTACTCGTGCTTCGTAAGGACTCCCTTTTACCCTTTTCAAATTACCTTCGCACAGTTTGGACAGACTATACAGAATTCAGTAGCTGAAAATGACTGAGAGAAGCAGACGGGATCAACTAGGAACCAGAGCAGCCCAAGGACGAAGGCAGGGTGAAAAAATCCAATTAAGTGGCCATGTCCGGTACGAGATCAATTAACTTCGACAATTTGCTTATTGCCAGAAGGCTATTAACAGCAATGAATGGGATTCAACTGAATTCTGAATTCGGAATCCCTGTGAATCCTGTGTGTCTTGGTATGTTGATAGAGAGCTGGAGAATATTTTGGAGGTATACTTTTTGGTCCCTATGTGTACGTTACGTACGTACAAGTCTGTCGAAGCACCCGGATGACTTTTCATGCCTGTAAGAACTTTTCCTGTAGTTTTTACCTTTGGCAGGTTCCACAGGATCTAATTAGGAGACTGCCCAATAGGACCATCTGACCTTAAAAAGTTTCTTCTTTCATTTGATTTATCACGTAAAGCTAAACAACTCGTAGATAATGGAATCAGGACTCGAGTGTCTTGATTTCATCCGTTTCAATTATTATATGTCAAGATGAGAGCAGCACATACACACTCGCCTCCACGTACTCCAGCTCTATAGTTGCCATACAGACGTTCTCTTGAGGCACGCAAGGACGTGTTGTTTACTCTACTAATTTGCTGAAATTCTACAAAATTCCCAACGGTTCTCAACGGGCCATCTCTAGAAAATCTGGAAAATTCACTCATAGTACAAGGGATTTTCATAACATGTTCACTTGTATGTGCAAAGAAAAAGGCACACATCCCTCCAGCAGCCGAACGAAGTCACACAAATCAGGCGAGCAAAGTGCCTGTAATGATACCAAATCCTTCCATTAATCTCACATGAAAGGGTGGCCAAGTTAGAAAATTTTCCAGTTGCCGCTGCACGAACGAGAAAAAATCACAAGAGACAAAGTGCTTCCTTTTGACGGTTATATCCTTCGAGGAAGTCCTTTCCACCAACGGAGCAATGGAGCAAAGGAGCAGGAGTCGGCTATCTTCCCTTAAGGACTTTACTTTCATGGAGCCCGGGGGGAAAGGAGCAACAAACGAAAACTGTAGCAAGTACAAGAAAGTTGTGCAATAAATTCTCCGATTGTTATTCATAACGTTTCCTTTTATTTCGTCCTTTTTTTTCCTCTAGCTTTGGGCTGCAACCTCCGCTAACATACTCGACAATTTTCATGGCTGTCTGCTGCTGTTTTTCCTTCCTTCTTGCGAAAACGTCTAAGGAATGAACCTGGATGGAAATTGCAGTTGTTAAATAAAATGAAAATGTACGGTTGTCGGTGTTGTTTGTTTTCTCGCTAATTTCAGTTTTCTCTGAAAAATTTCCCCCTAAAAGACTTCAGGCGGGAAATTCAATCCGAATATTTTTGTAGAACAATTTCCATGACTTCTGGAAGATTTTTTTTAGCTTAAATGGGAATAAATAATGGGGAAAATACACAGAGAGCACTAAATGTATGTCTTCCCAAATAGTTCCTTTTTGTTTGTTCTTCAATCGTTTCTTGAGGCGACACAAAATTACTTGGATACGATAGAAGTGCAGACAACTATTCTAGCACTGAAGGAAAACTTTAATGGACAAGCGAATATCTTCATTACCTTTTTATTCAGAAGTGTCCGATATCAGGAAATCAGAATTACAAGACTTGGGGGAATTTTAAGCACAAGTTTGCCAGTAAGAAGTGTGCCAAAGTTAAAAAGTTCAAAAGGTTAAGACTGCCTGACATAAAAAATTCCGGGATTTCGCTGAACGTAGAGTAACGCTCGTGGAGCTAGGACATTATTTTCAAAAATAATTACAACCGAATTATCTCTCCGAAAAACTGCATCACTCCATTCCTACGTGAATGAACACAAGAGCAAACATCTAACCAATCTTACAATATTCTAGCCGTAATCAATGGTGTATTTTAAGATTTGGCGTCCTGGGCCTATAATATTTACCGCCCCATAAATTAACGGAAAAAAGCGAAAATGTTTTAATAATGAAAAAAGGCCATAGAAAATAATAAACATCATTTACTAAATATGTATTGTATATTTTTTGCGATGCATAAATTTTTTAACAAATTCGTCAATTTACGGATTTCATTAAGTCACCTTCAACCAGAACCGGATTAACCCCAAGGCAATGAGGCATTGTCTCGGGGCCCCCACCAAATGGATTGTCTTGAAATTTTTTTTTAAAATTATGAAATGACACAAAAATCATATTTGCGACTCAAGTCAGAGAACAAAATTCCGAAAGAAATTATATTTCGAAATTTCTAATTGCAAATCAAATTCCCGGGCCTCAGGCAAACAGGCGATCCCTACTATATCGACCATGGCCAGTTTCGCACGGGCCGACGACCAACCAACAAAAATCTGCTGAAAACGTCGTTTGTGGACAAGAGGGTGAGAGATGACGATGAAAAATCTGCCCATCCCCATATTACAAACACAGTCCGTTGTCCAAAATGATGGCAATAGCTGTGTTCCTTTTCTGCTTATTTTTGCTCGTTAGTACTTGCAGCTACTCCTGGGGCCTGTTGCACGAAACTACAAGTCTACAAGTCTACAAGTGCCTGTAAAATAATACTTGTAGTACAAGTTCACCAAATTTTGGTTGCACGAATAATTTTTGTACACTTGTAGAATTATTGAAATTTCCCAAAAAAAGAGGAATAAATTTTACAAGTGTAGAAGCCACTCCATGGCAACGTGAATGTATACAAAAAAAATTCGCCTTTATTTGCGGTACTAACTTTTTCTAAATTTTAAATTTTTTAAAATTATCTCGGACGTAAAGGTAACGAAAAAAAGTGTTCTTTCCAAAATAAGGGAGAATAAAGAAGTTTTGTTTGGCGCCTTTAGTAACGAGCCTTCTAAAAGTGCTGAAAACGAAAAATGGAAAGAAGTTTTTCAGTTAGCGTCCAGTATAAATTTAATTCCCAAAAACAAGGAATGGAATTATGTGAGGGACGTATTGTGGCAAAAATTAAAAAAAAACTGCAATAGTAAGTATTCTTTAGCATAGACACAATTCTATTTAAAACTATAATGAACAACTGAATATTCAGGCATAAGTAGATAACGCAAGAAAAACGGGAACTGGAGGGGGACCAAATGCCAAATTAATGCCGGTTGAAGAGCTTGTGCTGGACATCTTGGGGCGGGAGTCTGTAAGCTTGCTTTGAAAAAACCAAACCTCCCAGTCGAGCATCTGGCCATAATTACAAAGCACGGTTGGAGATTTTGGCACTTGAGCGCCAACTCAAACTTCTTTCTGCTTTCACAAAAAGCCTAGAGCCTGAACCAAAAAAGACGTGCCGTACCGTAACCGTACCTACCCTAACGTACTACGAACATGAGTGTTCATAAGGCAGCGACCTAAATTGACTTAATGAAATTGCATATGTTCGTTCGTTAGGGTACGTACGGTTACGGTACGGCACGTCATATTTGGTTCAGGCTTAAGGGATGGAAGCGGTGATAATTTAGAAGAGGATGGTATTGTGCACCCGTTCCGAACCAGTTAGCACTACACTTAACAATTTCTGTATTAGAGAAAGTGATTGGCTTCTATTAGTCACTGAGTTTAATTTATTATGTAAACAATGTACAAGTTTTTCGACCACTGATTCTGGCACTCGAAATTTTTGTTTAAAGTTACTGTCACTAACTTCAAAAGGACATTATCCATTTTGGCCTAAAATGGGAAAGTGCCGGGCAAAAAAATTGTTTGCTATATTTTCTTACAATTTGTCGGCCTAATCATTTTTATTATGGCATCCTACAGCTTTGATACCATTATCCTTGGTTTTATTTGAGTTCAAAGAGGATATAGCAAAACATTTTTTGGCCGGCACTTTCACATTTGGGCCAACAATGTATGAAAAATGGATGATGTCCTGTCCATTCTCATTTTATATTCACGAATGTGTTCCCACTCGTCTTCACTTTCATCACTATCATCCCAAAAAACATTTTTTGCACTTAATTTAAAAGCTGCAAAGGTGTTTTAACTCAAACCGCTGATTACTAACTGACTTGTACAAATTTTACACATCTCAGTTTGTCCATAAGATTTTGCTGAGAACTCTACAAGTCTAGCTCTAATTGAACCTACACTTGTAGTTTCGTGCAACAGAAACTAGGGAAATCGAAATTTCCCACTTGTAAAATTCGTTCTCTACACTTGTAAGTTAAGGGGTGGACTTGTAGTTTTGTGCAACAGAATTTTTCTAAACTTGTAAAAAATCGCTTGTACTACAAGTACTTGTAGTTTCGTGCAACAGGCCCCTGTTCTAAGATATCAGCAAAAGCACAAACAGTTACGCAACTAACATCAGCCAGAGGAAAGTCAATTTTTTTAGTCTATTGTGACTTATTTTGCTTTTGATTGTTTTGAACTTTTTTCATATAAAAACGTCTAAAAATAAAAATAATAAATTTATAAATAAAATAAATAAAAATATAGATAATAAATTTACCGCATTAATTTAAATTATGTTGTAAATTATTCAAACTTTTTATTTGTACACAAATAAAATAACATCAAAAATTAGAGGTTAGGTTTTACTCATAAGCACAAATTTCGTGTTCCTGTTCTGCTTTACTCACGAGTACTCAAAAACAGAAATGAAACCCAGCTAATGAAACAATAGGGTCCCCTCATAATGGCGTATATCTGGGTATATTGGAACTGCTCGCTCAATATGATGAATTTGTGAAAAATGATAGTGAAAAATATGCAAATCAGGAGAAAGGAAATGTTTCTTATCTCTCGACTATGTGAGCAGATCGTGGGAATACTTGATAGGAAGTTATCAGAGAAAATTTTAGATAACATATTATGCGATTTCGGTGGACTCGAAAACAGACATTACTCATGACGATCAACTGAGCTTGTGCATCCAGTACATTGAAAATGATCACCCGGTTGAGCGGTTCATTATTTTCATGGATAATCAAGGTCACAAAGCTGAAGATTTTATACTGAACAATTCCGAATTTTTTGGCGGATAAAAATATACAAATCGCTGACTATCTTGGACAATCGTACGACAATGATCGGTCATGAGCGGACAGTTCAAAGGATTGCAAGCCCTGGCGAAACAGGCGAATCATTTAGTTTTGTGGATTCCATGTTTCGCACACTCTCTGAACTTGGTGGGCGTCAACACAATGGATGCTTGTTCAGAATCCACAAAGTTCTTCAATACCGTCCAAAATCTATATACCTTTTTCTCCTAACCATCGGTTAGGTATAATAATTTAATGAAAAGATTGGAACGAGATCTGGATAGCCGCAGATAGCAGAAAATAATGAAGCTCTCGGGTTATATAAAACATTGTCAAAGTTAGAAACAGGAGTCTATGCATGGGGGGTGGGGGAAATTCTAGACCCATCAATGGAACTAGTTTGAAATGACAAAGTCCTGAAACAGATCTGAATACATCCATTGCACTGCTACAATCTTTGAGTGCTTTAATTTCTGCAAAAAGAGATCACTTTATCCTTTATCAGAGCAAGGCTAAAGTATTGACCGGTTGTGAAAGATATCGGGACGAAACAAGCCGAGTTCGGACGCGTAATCCTCGATTCGAATATGACGGGGAAGAAATATTTATTTTGATTGCCCCAGAAAAATTTCGTGTAGATGGTTTTCTACATGTTATCGATAGGTTGCTCGCTTCTTTAGGAACGCGTATATTTGCTTATGAAGAAGCGAATGAACGTTTCGGGTTTATAAATAAATTAGCAACTCTTTGATGATGTTGTAAAAAATGTACCTGTGTTATTCTGCGATTACAGAAAAAATCATTGATAAATATAAATGTTTTCCGTTATAATAAAAGATCTTGATTGTTTGCAACCCAGATTAAAAAGAAAAGTTTAAAGGTTGAACGTCGATTGTTCGAAAATCGCCGGCCATTAGCAGGCCCCCACCACAATTATGCCTCCAGGCCGCCATTCATGTTCATCCGGCCCTGCCTTCAACATTAAGGATGGCTAAATTGTTCAAACGATCTTCACTTATCCAGGAACGTACCTTCAAATCCTTCTGCTTAGTAAATAGATTAACTTAAACTCATTTTGCTTTCATGTGACGTCAAAAATTGTTTTAAAAGAAAATATTCTTCTGGTAGATCTGGTAATTTTGGGAGTTTTATGCGTTAGCAAGCTTAGTTTTACTAGCAATCGCTGGTGCTTTTGTTGTCATTTGACCACCATTAGCCAATAGGAACTGTTTGCTGCCGCTGCTGCTGCTGGATCTGAATGGGCCTTAACTTCCACTTCAGACATTGTATCCAATTTTCGTCCGACAATTGCCTTCATATTGAAAAAAAAGGTATTATCCTTTAAATTGGTAATGTCTTCTTATGCTCCTCTAATGGAACATTGGGCAGAAACATTTGCCCTCCAGCGGACTCTGTTTTGCGCGACAGATCTAAGCTCCGTCCAGGATCTCCCAGTTGATGCAGCCTCCGCCAATTGGGTTTTCGTCCATGCCGTTCTAGGTAAATGAGTCAGCAGCCAAGACACAAACCTGCGCCCTAAATCTTATTCAGCCACCCAAAACACGCACCTGCACCCCAAAATTATTCAGTCAACCCAGACACACATCTGCACTACTGGCGCCATAAGGCTTGTGCAGAAAACTGATGACGTCACATTCAGCAGATTGTCTGGCTCAAACGTCCCCATACCTACTAAGGCTGTGTCAAAATATCATTCAAACGCCTTTGGTGTGATTAAAAACTGATGCGAACTGTACAAAGGATCAGATCGATACTCTTCAACTCCTATTGGGCACGCTCTTTTCTGGTTGCGCGGTGCTAACCGATGATGTTTAGCTACCAGAAAGGAGCGCCGAAACCGTAGCACTCTCTCTAAGTAAAATGAGGACCGTCTTCGGCAAAATTAGCATTCCTAACAAAATTAAGTGGACTTTCTATACCTTAAAGCCCTTAACATACCTGGAGGTAATGGTGCCTTCACCGCTCTGCTACAACATGGAAATTACGTCACCAGCGTGTGCGGAGCTAGTTTATCTCTAGTGTATATGTGGGGCTTGGCATTCAAACCAAATACTTGACGACAAACAGTACAGCTTTACATCAAAAATATCTACTTTGAGGCGACTCAGTTCTTATCGTTCAAGTCCGCCATTTCCTTTCAACTATAATCGCTCAATTAAACTTGAATCGTGACGACGACGCGCCTTTATCTTAAACAAATCTTACAATTAACGAAAGTTGATCTACATTTCGTTATTGGTTTTATAAAAGTTATTTTTTTCTCAGTGTATTAAGTAACGATTTATTAAAGGTTTCCAAAGCTGATCGACGCCCCTCGCAGCTTCCCGCCACTGGCCCTAATCAAGGCTGGGAATTTGTGATCAAACAATCATACATAATATCTTTCATTCCTTTTCCTTTCTTTAAAAAAAGTTTCACTGCTGCCACTTATTGTAGTTTTTAAAAACTGCTCAACTGCACCTCAACCCACTGCTTGGTTTCTCTGCCTTTCCGATCTTCAGTAGGCGATAATTTAGATCGCAGTGTTAGTAATGAAGCTACCCAGCGTTCAGATATTCTCCCTTCGAATAACTTACAAGCCGCATTGCCAGACAGTTCCAGAATAATTCGCTTAGAGGTCACCAGGTCAGATTTCAGTGATCTCCAGTGTTCGGTTAATTTTCGTCTATACGATCGAGTCCTTTCCACCAAACTGCTAACTGCCCCATTACCAGACCAATTATGTTCTAGAGTCCTCCTGACTAGGGTGTCTTTTAAATTGCGGTGATGGCTCGAGATTCACACAAGGTAGACCCCATAGGCAATAGCCAGATCATCAAAAATGTGTTGGCTATCCCAAACTATTTGGACTTGGTCCTAATGGAGCTTAACTCTATGATTGCCGTTTAGGTGCCAGTTTTAAGTTCTTGCAGGTGTATTCAATGTAGCGCACACTCTTGCTTGAAATAAACCTAACCTAACCCAATACCTAACTATCCCAATTCTAAACCTATTCTAACGTTATGAATTTGACAACGTGTGAAGGGAAATAGCGAAACGATGAACTGTGCTTTTATCTTCGAAGCTTTTGTTCTCGAAAAGCTTTTAGAAGAGCTTTAATGCTTTTATTTTCGAAAAGCTTTTTGAAAAGCTTTAAAGCTTTTATATTCGCTTGCTTCTGGGTCATTCCATGGAAAACGACACCAAGATAATGAAAAAAAAGTAACGGAAATCACATAAATTTTAGGCTTTAAGTATTGTTAAAGCCCCATAGTATTCGGAAATATGCTTGTAGTAAAAAATAAAATTATTACTTTTTATATTTTCCCAGTTGAATATTGATTTTTCCATTAAATTCAAAAAAAAGTGCGTTTAGGTGAAGAAAGCAAGCTCAAATATTCACTTAAATACTTCTAGCGAAAGTGCCGTTGATTTTAAACCAGCAGCTGAGCTATAAAGCGAAAGAGATGTAGAACATGAATTCCCTACACCAAGCCCAAAAAATAACTAAATAGTTAATAAAATATGCCTAAATTAATGTGTTTTGTGTGTATAGTTTTTTACTCGTCCCACCCGTCACGGATCCTTGTCCCACCCGTCACATCATTTTAAGCTTCATAAAAAAAGTTCGTATTGTTTTTTCACTTACCTCTTTTTAGAAAACAATTAGCGACATAACTCAAATAGCATACTACAATAAAATTAGGGCTTCATATGAACTATTTGATCTGAATTTCAACGTCAAGTGCAAGTATCTAAAGAAAGAAGGGTTTTGCCTGTCCCACCCGTCACATATGTAATTCTACGAATTTAACAATGTTAGAATATATTTTTATGTTGTTTTCTTTTATCATATCTTAAAAAATATATCTAAGAATGCTATCATAAATACAGTATGTATTATTTGCTTTGTTTGCACTTTAAAATAACTGAATGTATATCAAAAAATGTGTTAAAATGTCCCACCCGTCACCATGGAATGACCCTTCTATTTTTGAACAGCTTCAAAGGTTTTATTTTTGAAAGGTTTCAAAGCTTTTACTTTCGAACAGCTTGAAAGCTCTTATTTTTGGAAAGCTTCGAAGCTTTTACTTTCAAAAAGTTTCAAAGCTTTTATTTTTAGAAAGCTTCAAAGCTTTTATTTTCTAAAGCTTTATCTTCAAAGTTTCAAAGCTTTTATTTCCAAACACCTTGAAAGCTCTTATTTTTGGAAAGCTTCAAAGCTTTTATTTTCGAAAAGTTTCAAAGCTTCTATTTTTGAAAAGCTTCAAAGCTTTTATTTGTGAAAAGCTTCAAAGCTTTTATTTTAGGAAGGTATATTTAGGCCGCGTTCCCATGAGCTGCATGCCGCACGGCAAAAGCTCTTAATGTTCTTTGATTCGTCAGGAAAAACATCTGTCTCGAAACATGTTTTCTATCTTACACAGGCACTGCTGTAAAAATCATGCAAATAGGAAATCTCTTATCACGGAACTGTCAAGTTCGAACCTTTGCCGTGCTGCTTTGTACTTGCCGCCTCTTTTGTGAACTTTCCCCAAAAATATGATTTATTACCCTAATCTTTTTATTTTTGTAGTAATCCATTTCAGAGCAATATTGTCACTCACAAAAATTATGAGAAAATAATTGATTTCTGACGGAGATGCATCCATGGGAACGAGGAGATGCAGCTATGCGCAAACTTTTTACAGTCTCTCGCGAGAATTTCCGAATACTGCACGAAGGCAAGCCGAAATCGAGCTTTTGCCGTGCTGCATGCAAGTCATATCAAAGCTGCAGATTTAATTGTCTTTTCTTTATTAGTTCTTCCAAGGAGAATTTTTAATCCACGCTTCTTCTTTTCCCTTTTCCGTACTAGAAATACATAGGCAAGATGAAGCACAACTTCTTTTTCTGTTTTTAGTAAAAGGTAAGATCTGGTTTATATACCTTCCCTCCTTAGGATATCAACGGATATGCAAAAGTAAGGCTTCAATGTTCCTACAATGTACTTAGGACTTATATTTTCTGCTGGGTGGTTACAAAAGAGTGCATACATATACATCCATAAGTCAAAATAACACATTAACACACCAGTTTATTTATTTATTTATCGCCCCAAAAACAGACACCTATTTTGTCGTAGTATCTGAATGAGATGATTTAATGGGAAATTCATGTTTCAGCTTACATAATTCACAAAAAAAAAACTTAAATTTGTGTTTGGCTACCGATGAATAAATTGTACGTTAATGTAAAAATAATAAGCATGGCCCTAAAGTAGCCTACATGAATCTTTGATATCTCTTCCGGCTCCCCTTTGGCTTGGTCCTTTCGAGAGCACCTCCACAAATTCCCTATACGGACGCAATGCTGTGTCCACCTCCTAACCCCTCGTTGTACATAGCCAACAACGAGTGACCTACTGCGACAACTTGTAAACAGGGCATAGATAAAGTCACTCTAATATTTTTTTCTCAGCTCGAGCTCACAATAAAATATTCATAACCGAGAAGTGCTTATAACACCAGAACGAGTAGCCCCGTCCACCCCCGAGTACCTACTGGATGATGATGGCGGCAGTGGGGCCTGTAACAGTTCATGCACAACCGCAGAATACTTATTCGCTATCAAAAGGCAGAATTGCATCCGACAAACAATTCATGAATAAATTTTTGCATTACCGGAAGTTCATTTGTAATTCATGACATGACTTCCAATCCCCACGACTCGGTACACAAGAGCGGTTATGCCGCCCTTGGGATCCCTAGTTCCTGGACAACTTTTTTGACATTACCTCCTCACTCACAGCGCCATTCTTCTTGATTGTAGCCATCTCCTTGTGCACCCACCCCCGCTCCCCTGCCAGCCAACACCTGAATAGCCACCCAACCTCTGCTGCAGCACCGAGAATCTTACATTGATTTTCCTCATTTTTCCTTCAATGAGGAAAACCCCTTCGGAATCAAAGGTCAGAAGGTCTTTCGATGAAATATTGCCAAGGTGTGCAGCCCGTGGAGGGGGGAATTATTTCAGGTAGCTCCCGAAACGAACCTGTGCTAAGGCTCCTTGTAGTTGGGCAGCACGAGCTCCAGCTTCCTGACCACGTTCATGAAAAGTTATTTGCAGGATAGCTACCAAGATTTAAGGTCAATTAAAAAGGTTTAATGAAGTTGCCGCGGCTCAATAGCATGACGAATGATGACTGGAAATTGGTTATGATGAACGGCGCTCTGCTTCTGAGCGGTGCTAATTGGGCCTCTGCTGCCGGAAGTGTGTTCAATATTTCTGCTGCCATTCCAAAAATGTGGGGGTGGTGGTCGATACGACGGTGAGGGCTGAGCAAGAAAAATCACTTTTCACCTCATTTTTTCCACTTTCATTAACAGTTTCACGGTTTTATTGGAATTGAGGAAAAATTTTTCGGTGATTTTTAATGGTACGGTGGAAATTTGCTGCAATTTTTACCACTTGATTGGAAATTATTACATTCTGGAAAATAATAAATTTTGCGGAAAATTCTCCGAAAAATACGAGATGACAGTGAATGTTGAAGCGAAATCTCAAAGCCAGCAACGCAAATATTCATCAAAAATTCGTGGAAGTAGCTGAAAGGTGCCTTTGATTAGGGAAGGGGTGGTATATTATAAAAGCCTGCTTTTGTTATTGAAAGAATGAGAGTTAATTATACGGAATTGTGGATGCTGATATTGTGTACCCGTCGGTATTTGTATTTAGTATATCTTTTGGGGTAAAGAATTTCGCGGAACAAATAAATATCGCTTGTGAAGTTGTTTTGTATTTTACCTGGTAACTTGGCTGAATTGAATATTATCAGAAAAACCACAGTAGAGCTGAAATTCATGGTTATTTTTCATACTTGGAATAATCCAGTCAAATTATGGTTTTTTTACTAGGAAAATTGTGAGGTAGTTTTAATTAAAATTAGTTAGGGAATACCCATCAATCTAACCACGCTTTTCCAACGAATGACTATTATGAAACATTCAGATGAAGAGCTGAGAGAATTTTTGCCTTATGAACTTAGCTCATACCCTCTCTCTTTTCGATGACCGTGGGATAAGGAAAGGACCAAAATCAAATTTGAACAGGGCTTTTGCCCCGACTGAAATGTGTCATGCAGGGTTTTTGTTACACCGGGTTAAATAGCACCATCATCGTCAGACATATGCAGCAGTTATGTATCATATATTAAGCCAAAACACAAATCAAATGCCGTTGTCGATGGCTGCCCTGACGAAGCTTGTGAAAGCTCCAAGATCATAAAACGACTGAGAAGAGCGCAAAGAAAACTATCTGTTGCAATATCGTTTACAGAATGGATCGTGCTCAGAGAGTTTGCGCGAGTTCGTAAACGCAGGACTGCAGTCATTCTGCAGAATTCAGCTACAGACTTCCAATTGCTGAATTGTGCAGAATGACTGCAGTCATGCGTTTCCGAACCCGCACTTTCCTTGCAAACTTCAAAAACCAGAGATGATGATGATGCAAAAATTTATGCTGATATCCCAATTATCACAACAGCTCTTATGTTGGCCACACCAAATAAAGCAGCAGTGGTTATCGAGAAGATTTCGTACCAGTGCCATGTACTTTGAACGCTACACTGTACTCGATATTCACACCTCTTGAAAATGTAGAAAAGGCTGCCAATGAATTGTGGATGCAGGAAGGCAGGCCGCTATTGATCTCCGATCTGCACATCGGGAGTGTGGGCATTTTCATAAATGCAGGTTGCGTGCGCAACTGACTTATTCAGCAACACACTTCCATTGCTGAATAAGTTAGTTGCGCACGCAACCTGCATTTATGAAAATGCCCTGTGATAACGTCGAGCCCTCGGAAGACAGCATTGACCTAGACGAAGAAGAAACTGAGACACTGAAGGACAATCTATTTCGTAATCTATTTTTTACAATGCATTTCTGGGAACTAAAACCGATCCAGCTGCAATTTTGCATGGGTGTTTAGTACCACCAGGAAAGCTTAATTTTGAATTTGCACTGTTCTCACCCTCTTAACTTTGGCGCCATCTTGAATGAAAGCGTTAAATCCGTTTTTCGCTTTGGGGGGGGGGGGTGGGGTGTTCCAACATAACACCGTTACGAAAATCGAACCCTACATGTTTTTTGGGTCGCTGATCACGAAAATCGGGGTTCCGCGGTCCTAAAATATGGGCGTCACCCTTAAAAATGCAAAAAATACAGTTTTAGGGGTAGTTTTACTCCCTTAAGGGTTGAAAATAATTTATTTTTGCCTGACAATAAGCATACAATCGATTTTAAGCATAAACTAGAGAAAAAAAATGTTTACAAATTTTTTTATTTTCAGTTGATTTAGGGGTGGTTTTAACCCTTTTAGATTATCCCTTATCATAAAGTTTGGCTTGGTTAGTATAAATTAACCACCTTCGCAAATAAATATTGAAAAAAGTGTATTTAATTGGATTATATTTCATTATTATTGAAATTATCTCGAAAAAAACCCTTAAAAAGGGGGGTTTTTTTGTATTTTTAAGGGTGACGCCCATATTTTAGGACCGCGACCCAAAAAACATGTAGGGTTCGATTTTATTAACGGTGTTATGTTGGAACACCCACCCCTAAGCGAAAAACCGATTTAACCCTTTGATTCAAGATGGCGCCGAAGTTAAGGGGGTGAGAAACGTGCAAATTTAAACTTAAGCTTTCCTGGTGGTACCAAACACCCATGCAAAATTGCAGCTTGCCCGCTTTTAATTCCCAGCAAAATTACAATTTGCCTGGACTAATTCATGTCTCTTGGAGATATGATCAAAAATTTTTGTTTTCTCACCACCTCTGTCATTTTCCAGATGAACAAGCCCCGACGTGGATGACAGAAGTACCCGAGCTTATGCCAGAACCTGCACCCTTCGAAGAACCTCAGCCAGGACCATCTAAACGACAACAGCACATATAATTTTTGTGGAATCACCAAACAGCGATTCTCTGGATCCTACAAAGATTATGCATTTTTGAGTTTCAATATCACGATGACTGTGAAGATAAACTGTTTGATCCAGAGTCTACATTAAAATCATAAAATCATCATGCTTCAAAATCGCATCCAAAGGAGCATAAAAGGAGTATTCCTTTGCCGACATGCAATGTTAAAAAGGTAGGGTAGGGGAATGCTGCTGGCTTTTTAAGGAGCTTTCTAAGAATTCTTTTGCAGCAAGGACAACGCGCTGACAGCACTTCCGCTTAAGATTCCGGACTATCATCCCAGTAGTGAATGGTTGGATTCCACACAGAAACATGATCCTTTTTCTTTTAGCTAGTCCCATTTTATATTTCTTCTTTCCCCTTTACTGAAATTCGGTGGCCGGTGGTGAAACTAGGGCCGTACGAAACACTTTCGTCCAGATCAAAAGGAGGTACAACAACTTGGGTTATTCTTTAATGAAAGCACAATATTGTGGTCCTAGTTCTGAGACCATTCAAAATTGGTCTCATAGGAAGATAGAGGAGATATTGCGCCCCATCAGCTCCTAATTTTTTGATCGCAAAGAAGGACAATCGGAAAATTGCGCCCACACCAATTGCGCCCGGTGCAATTGCACCATTTGCACCTATGAAAGCGCCACCCCAGCTTAAGTCCAATGACCTTCTTATCGCATTGGACCGAAGCGGAGAATATTTCGCCAAGCCGTGATTTCTTGAACGGGAAAAATGTATCTATAGCACGTTTCAATCCCTCTTCTGTCACGATCCTGTCCTCATTTCCATTTGATTTCGAATAATCGCAAGACCTTCCCAAGAAGTAGCTTCCTGGAGAGTGAACTTCCAATCATGATTTTACTAGTTTCCTCCTGCTTCTCTGCCATCCTGCTCATTGTTTCATGAACTTTGAGACTTTCCGATATGTTCTCAGAATTTCCTCGACCAACACACTCTTCTTCGTCGTCGTAGAGTTTTCTTCAGTTATCTTTTTTTCTGGTCGAGCAGATGAGTTATCGCCCCTCATTACCCAAATTAAGGCCCTTCTAATCTCCTTCTTCCGCTACTCCAGTTCCATGCTCTACTAGAGTGTATGGTCGTGGTTCTCTACTGGCGTAGGATGCAGGGCCGCCGCTTGTTTATTTGCGCGCTGCCAGTATACCATATTGCGCCCCACCAGCTGTTTTCAAAGTTTCAAAATTTTTTTTAATATTAATTTCTGAAATTGCGCCCTGTTCAATTGCGGCCGGTGCAAGTGCAGCATTTCCACCTATGAAATCGCCGCCCCTGGTCACAGCAACTGCGATATAGCAACGGACTGTATGGAGTTGAGAGCTGTCGCACAAAACAGAGTCCGTTGGAGCGCAACGAAGGATTAAACGAGCAGAAGAAGGAGAAGAAATAAGTATAAAAGATTCGTAATGTTAGATTGTTGCTGTTAAGAAATGAAGGGATTTAAAAAAAATTCTTTATACCCTTTCAAAGGTCCTTGGAAGCTTATATGTATAGTACGTCATGGGGTTTAAAAGTTCTTTTATAAGACTTTACAATTTGACCACATTACTCTCTCTAGTTGAATTTTGCCTTTCTAACTAATTCCTATACATCTAATTTACAAATCCTTAAATGTCTCGATGTCCATAAGACCGCCTTCACATTTTACTTTAAAAAATGTAAAAGCCATCAAACCAGACCATCAAAGGCAAACAAGTCTGTTTCCCTTCGGATTGCTGGAATCATCAAAGAATCAGTGCTCCAGCCATGGCCATAAAAGACCGGTACTCAACTAGTGAATTGCTCTGTCCAATTTGAAAGTATAAAGCAAGGTGCTCCATTGTGAAAGTTTTCTGCTATCAGGTCTGCAAGGTTGATTAAGTTATTTACAAACCAATTTTCAGAAGGAATTTAAATATAAGAAAAAATCATTTGGTAAGTAATATTGTTAAATTGTGCCATTGTAATTTTTGTATTGCTTTTGATCAAGTCGCGCCATACTGTGTCGAAATTTGCAACTATTGCCGAATTTTTGCGAGCTCCGAAAAGAGAGTGTGGCATTTTATTGCAATTTCTTTGGCAAATTTAATTAATATATTTATAAGGATACGCGGGAAAATAGCATAAAAGAAACTTCAAATGATCACTTAAAGCATGAAAATTGTATTTTTATCGCATACAGTAAAAACGGAAACGGTACGGTATCCGTGCTCTGCTATTCATAATATTCCTCAATTGAGAATAATAAAAAGGAAACTGCTTCCCGCGAATGCCAGCTCCTTTGAAGTTACTTTGTTGATACTTGCTCCGTTCGTCGACAAGAGTAATAAAAGGAAACATATAAAAACACTGGAGACCGAGAAACATTAGCTTTTTCCCATGATAGTAAAAGGATAAAAAGGAAGAAAAAAAATTGTTTTTTTTCTGCCTTTAGCATCGTTATATTTTTGCTCTTTTCACATGTGTGTGCGGTCGGGATGCCTTGGTGGATCTGGCTCGTCTTCCAGCTTCTAGTAGGCATATGAATGGTGAAATAGGGCAGGAAAAGGGATCATAACAGCAGCCATAGAGGGGCGAGGGTGTGTGTGTGTGTATGTATTTTTTTTATCAAAAGGCTGAGTAATGCATATATATATACGGAATGGCAGCATTCTCGGCGATTTTTTATGACAATCAATAACTCGTAAATATTACAAGTATCGCTCGAGACAAATGGATGAAAGCACAACCTTCGAGATTCCATAGACATCCGGTGATCAGAAGAGTTTTTGGGGCTGGGGTGTGTTTACTTATGGGTTTCATAAAATTTCGTAACGGAACTGAATTAGGGGCTCGATGTCATATCAACAATTTCTGATAGGATCAGCGACATGTCTTTTTGGCAGTTTATGGGAATTTCAATAGTTTCTGTCAGTTGGCTTATAGCAGCGTAAATACATGTCGCCGGAAGACAGGGAAGAATATTTTTTTTTGGAATGGAATTGTGTGCGAAATGCCTTTGGTATAGTAGATATCAAAAGATGGTAGTAAGATTTAATGCTGTATAACTTAACGTATTGAATGTGCTTTTTATTTGGTAAAGTGTTTTTTTTGGAATCACTTCAATTTACAGATTGACATATGGTAGCCCAGTTTTGATTCTTTGACGGTGATTAGACTCATGGAGTCTATACAAGGAGCTTAAACTCCGTGTGTCAATTTTCGTTTGATTAATGGTGGCGCTGCAGTCAAATATACCGCAAAAAACATGGCCGATTGTATTTATCCGGTTCATGGCCAAGCTCGATAATTTCTTAGATATTTTATGTTTACGCCTAATTTGAAAAACCAGCTTCTAAATTCGATCTATATCAATGCGATTATTCATATTTAATCAATTTTTGGATTTTCCAATGAATTTTTATTAATTCCCAATGAATTTTTTTTGCATTGCCCCATTTCGACTAACTTAATTTTGAACGAATCGTCGAAATAGGTCAAATGCAGCTCACTTCATGTGGGGACTAGAAGTTTAGTTTCTTCTACCCATCCATTTCCTATCTTTTTCCCGAGTTTAATCTCCTTGTATAGTCTCCATGATTAGACTGTTCGTTCCTACGTACGTTCCTCTCGAGCTTTTAGATGAACGTTGAAGTGGAGATGATGCCGCTCATCGTCTCCACTTCCCCGTTCATCTAAAAAGCTTGTGAGGAACGTACGTAGGAACGAAAAGTCGAATCATCGTCTTTTTCAGGGGTATCTACCTGTTTTACCAAATATGACGAAGCACTCAAAAATTTTACTTAGCATTTACTACCATTGTTGGGTTATATTTAAGTAATTGTTGAGATAAATCTGTGAATTGAAAAAATTACATTTGGATATGAAAGAACGAAGAAACTTTTGGCCTTGCAAATTTTTCCATGCGTTTTGCAATTATATTAAGTCTGGCAAAAAGTTTGTGGCGTTTTTCCAGTAGATGGCGTCAATTGCAATTAAGTCAAACAGCGACACCTCTTTGAAAGGTAAAAGTTTGGTGGAAAGTTGTTTAAATTGAATGTGCTGTGTTTGGAAAGTTGTTTGCTTTTGGAAACGGAGAAAACCAATGACCAGCTGTGGGATATTTTGCAATATTATTACGACAAAGCGAAGAATGCCTCACAGGCTTTTGAACATAATTGTGCTTTGTACACGGTGAAGTCACTTTATCAAAACTTCCTGAGCGAAAATGGTTCACTCGCTGCTTTTGTTCTGGAAATTTTGATATTAAAGATAAGTCACACTCTGGTCGTCGAATCACTGAAAAAGCTGATGAAATTCTTGAAAAAGTCCAGCAAGATAAACATTTGCACAGTGTCGATATAGTTACAGAGTTGGATACAAAATGAAGATCGATGCATCAGTTCCTCATGAGTTAAGGGTGAAAATACGATATACGGCGGCTTTATCGGCCTTAGTTCAATAATAATTTCTATTTCAATCCACATAAGTGGCTTAACCGGCTAGTCAAGTTCATGTTCAGTTCAAATTCGTTGTTGCTTATGCTGTTTTTAATACTAATATCATAAGATTTCTGTCGTTCACCCAATGGAATGGCTTTCCACTATTCTAGTTGATTATTCTCTTTTGAGCGAGCTTTTACGTTCGGATTCAGTTCGGTGGCCAGTCGTGTGAAATGAGATCTGTTTTATCTGTTTTATTTAACTGAGGTATAGTTTAAGTTCTAACTCTGCAGCAGGGGTCCCTGCAAGACTTTTGGCACTTAGTGATGAGCAAAAAGCTGACTCATCAAGACTATTTTTCTTATCCGAAATTTTAGAAGAATTTCATAAAATCTTGTTTTTCGACGGTAGTTAGTAATAAAAAAAAGAAATATATCCGGCTGCGATGTTCTTACTCTAATATCTATCTATGAAAGAATGCCACTAAAAAACGCCACGAACTTTTTCCCCGAAACTAATAGTACACTATAGTGTAGGTTCTACATACCAGGAAAACATTTATATCTTGAAAGTTTTAAATTTTGACATGAAAAAAATTGAAATAAAAAGAATAAATTTCTAATTCTGATTTCAAAGTAATTCCATTTCGGCAATTTTATCAAATCTAGCAAAGATTATAACACAACAATCATTTTATACGTTTTATGTTGCCAATAAAGATAAAGGCCTCGATTCTCGAAAACTCAGGATCTGAAGTGAGTGCGGATTTGACACTTTGCGATTCTCTAATCCGCAGTCGCGGATTGAATGCGGATTTGATTCCAGAAAAAATTCGGAGTGAAGACTCCCGTGATTATGCAATCCGCGATGTCGGATTTGCTAAGGCAAATTTGAGGTTTGAGATCCGTGGAAAAATTGTTGCGGATTCCACTTTTCATACTTAAAAAGTCTCGCGCACATTAAGATAATTAAACAAAATCTACAATAATTATGATAAAAATAAGAAACTTTAACAATTTAAAAAGATTTTATTTAAAAACTCTCGATAATGACATCATAAAAACGTATTTACATAGTTATATCGCCATATTCTAGCGACCATTTTTCATAGGTGCCTTGCTTCTCTAGTAAACGTTTAAGAAGCAGCTCTCTGGTGGCTCAATCTGGCAGAGCTACATATACCCTTTTTGTAAATCGCCGTAATGCAGCTTCATCAAGTTCTTGTGGTACGTTGGTTACTGCTAACACAATTATTCTATCACCATCTGGATTACCAGCGATACCATCAAATTCGACTAGAAATTCTGTTTTCAATCGTCGCGAGGCTTCATGCTCACCCGAGCTTCGCTCTGATAAAAGTGAATCAACTTCATCGATAAATATAATGGAAGGCTGCAATTCACGAGCAACAGCGAAAAGTGCCCTAACAAGCTTTTCTCCATCACCAACGTATTTACTTGTAAGGGAAGCTGCTGAAATGTTTAAAAATGTCGCACTACACTCGGTAGCTACAGCTCATGCTAAAAGTGTTTTCCCATTTCCTGGCGGGCCGAAGAGTAGAAGTCCTTTAGCAGGAGCTCTTAAACCTGAATATAAAGGGGAAAAATTAAAAATAAAACCTTATTGATTATAAAATTTTACAAACCTGTAAATAATTCCGGGCGAACAGAAGGCAAAATCACCATTTCCTGCAAGGCCTGTTTAGCAACTTCCTGTCCAGCTACTATATATCCGACCACTCCACCTTTGCACCCCCTTCTACAATTTCATCCAAAATAATTTGCACCAGCTTTGGTTCAACAGAGTTAAATATTTCATTTCATTAAACTATTTTAAGTTTATAGTGCGCGGCCGGCCTTAAACTTCAAATGCTAATTTGACATTTCTCATTTGTCAAAGAATCAGCTGATTATTTTCGGAGTCTTAAATCAGCAGTTTAATATGGCACTGCTCCCTGCGGATTGAATGATCGCTTAACAACAGCGAAGGGAGTCGGCAGTGCGGAGGGAGTGCCCGATCCGCAGTTTTCGAGAATCGAGGCCAAAATTAATAAAAAGTACCTACTTTTTAAATTTTTAAATCACTTTTCAAAACCAGACAAGATTGTTATTCTTTAAAGACTCTGCATATGACTAATTGTTTTTACATCAGCTCAAAGCTTTCTTTTCACCATCTGAAACTTTTGTGACGTCACTTCAAAAACTTTTATACATATTTAAAGGCCCATTATAGGCAAGGATGTATGCAACCAGACACAAAAGCTTTTCTGAAAGTTCACTTATTACATAAGTGCATGCTTTATGTTTAAGCAAAGCAACTTTTGTGTGTCGTTTTTCTGTAAAAATGTAAACACTGTGCAAAAGTCGGTTTGTCGTTAGATTATGGACAATTGTAATGCTGAGTAAATGCATAAATCTAGAACATTCTATTGCCTTCTAATATAAAAGTTCGGTTGTGTTTTGAAGAGACCTTGTGAAATTAATTTAGAAAGTATGAATATGAATAAGGTCACAGATGAATGGAAGATTCTATGTCAAGGTGAGTTAACCAAATGCAAATGCCTATAAATTTTCCCTAATTTTAATAAAAATAATATAAACTTTTTTCGTACTAATGGTTACATAAATAGGATTAAAAAATACATTGCTTAAGAGACAGATGAGTTTCACAAAGAGCATTCATAGAGCCCCGTTATAGAACTAATGAATGGCTTAAGGCCCGTTTGTATACTCAGACAGTTTTTATATTAGTATATCACTCACTAAGGAGCTCTTGGGAAAAGAAACCTTTTCATATGGAACCGTTTGATCTAACACAGCCTTTTTACTACACCTGGCTAGACAAAAATACAAAAAAAAGAGATATAACTGCTGTTCAAACAGAGGGGACTCAATTTATGAAGTGGGCTGATAAGAGAGCAATGCTTTCTAGTTTACAAGTGTTCTTTCGTTGAGAAAGTTTGAAAGGAAGAAAGGCTGCCCTTAACCCTTAAATATAAAGCTAAAAGAAGGGTTGGCTTATCGTATTTAATCTTGGCTTGTCATACATCTGAAAATAATTAAATAATTAAATCTTATAAGAAAGAAATTGTGGAACTAATGTGTAAATGAGTCCAGTACTGGAACAATTCTGATTTGCGTAGAATCGAAAGCCAAATTCTCATATGAGCAAAGAATCGAGTACCGATTCCGTATCCATACTTCAGCCACATCATCTGATGGTCCGCGCGGTAAACGTCAACAAGGCACTTCTGTAGGGTACAAATCTCACAGAATTACAGCGCAGCAGTCCAGTTGGAAGGTGAGAAACTCCCGCTACGACAGCGAACGCTGGTCCCAGCACAGCACAGCATATCACAGCATAGGAGAGAAAACTGTGTTTTATTATATCTAAATTGTGCTGCCATAAATATGCGATGGTAGCGTAAATATAATGAAACACAGTTTTCTCTGCTGCGCTGTGTTGCGCTGTGCTGGGACCAACGTTCGCCTAGCCTTAGGCCGGGCGCACATTGAGACGCAGGCGACACAGGCAGAGCAGCACAGTTTCTGTATCTCATGCTTTTTAAGGGAGAACCGCGAATTGCAACACAGAGCAGGTGACACGAATACTGCGCCAGACGCAGGATTCACGACACTTGTGGATGGGGCACAGAAACTGTGTGCTAAGTGCGGCCTATGTAATTTTTTTTAAAAAATGGAAGAAAAATTAAACGATTTTAATAAATTTTCAAATTCCTCATCCGAATCTGATATAGAGCTTAATAAATTTGGATATTCCTCCATTTCAAAATTACTTTCGTCAAACTGCCTAACAAAACTGCTCCCCAATGTGCTTAGACAACTGTGTAAAGCCGTTTTTTTCTGTGCTGCCCTGTTCTGCGCTTACTGCGTCACACAGCTCAATGTGCGCCGTAGCTTAAACCGGCTTTACACGATGCTTTTTCACACTAATAAAATGAGGCCAGTTTGATGTCAATACATAAACAAATAAAGGAGTAATCCCAAAAAAAACCGCTAAAAATCACGTTTTTTTTAAATGCTCATATCTTGTACCAAAAAAACGATTTTGTAATGAAACTCGCGAAAAAGTAGTCCTCGGGGAGCTCAGTAAACGCGTTTTTGAAAATTTGAAAATGAAAAATTTGCAGAAAAAATACAGTTTTTTTTGAAAAAAAAAACACCTTTGTGGTTGAATTCGATTAGCTCATAGCCATCAGAATCTACAGAAACGTTTTTGGGCTTAAAATGCTCTGGAAGAGTTGTGCTAATAGTTGATTTTTGTACGCACATTGCTACTTCATTGGAAACATGCGAAAAGATGGCCGAAAAAACGAAAAAAAACAATTTTGCCCACAAAATTCGATTAAGTGCAATACAGAACTTAAAAGTTCCTTAGTAGAGAGAAATTAACCAAAAAAAAAGCAAAGTTATGATGTAGTTGAGAAGTTGGATTTTTGTTTTCTTTAAGATAAAGCAAAAGAAAAATTCTGCAAAATTGGTCCTGTGCTGCACGAGAAAATTGGATAAATGTCTATTTTTGATGCATTTTGAGTGCATTGCTACACACTATTTTTTTAATATCTTCAGTTCTGTTGGTCGTAGAAAAATAAAAAAAATTGGAAAATACTCGTGAATGAATAGACTATCGAACCGATTCAGTATAAATACATTAAAAATGAATCCTAACCTCAAAAAACCAAAATGTAGGAAACTTTGTTTTATTTTACTAAAAATGCAATAAATAACGGGAAAAAGGTCGGATTTTGATAAAAATTGGAGACAATATGCACTTTGATGCTGTAAATACGTGGTTGAAATTTCAAAAAAATTTCAATTTTTACGGCAACAATTGGCAATTTTCATTTCTTTACATACAAGAGAGCGATAAATACCTTATAAATTCTACTGATATAAACTTAACAAAAACCTTCGCTGTTGAACCAAAAGAAGACTTAAAAATTACGCTTTCAGAATTTCCTATAGTATAATAGAATTCCTTTTTAAACCTTCACACAATCTTCTTCAGTCCCTGAAACTTTAATAGGCCAATAGACATCCACTTCATTCTCCATCAATTCTTGATATCTTTTTTTTAATCAAATTCATTATTCATTAATGTTTTCTCTCATATTTTATCTAATTACTTAATTTTAATGCCGGCAGCTGTCAACAAATTCTTTGATGACTAACAAAGATAATTTCCATTCAAAGTGCTGCTCCTACGCTTTCCTGTCGTTGAACTGTGGCATTTGGACTTATGACAATGATATTTTGAAGAGCAAATTAAGCCGTCGTTTTCCTTATACTCAAAATTTGAATTCTGTTTTATAAAAAAAATATTTGCTTTAGTAAAAATGAAAAATAATAAATGTTATTAGAACCGTGATTTCTAATTAAAAATAATCTGGAAAACTTTCTAAATAACTCCTGAAAATTTCCTCAGTCGTTTTTGATTTAAACAGTTTAACTTAATCTGCGTCTTGTGCAAAAGAAAAACATGGAATAGTACCATTTAATCAGGCAATTTTCTGCACATGTTGTAGAATAGTTAAGGGCACCGCAACAAAGGACCATTATACATAGAAGCGCCCATCCACCAATACATTCCAAACGCATTACTACCACCAAACTCAATTAGAATACTCAGAAGAGTAAATTTTCGTTTTTATGTTTTTTTTTCTCCAACGATTATTTGGAAGGGTTTTTAAACCCTTTCACAGTTCAAATGGACATTGGGTCACCCATTTCTGAGATTATTCTGGAGCAATTTACTTCAAATAAATGATTCAAATCCACCCCTCAAAGCATTAAGGGTGGAGGCCCTTTAAGAGATGAAAGAGACCTTTTAGTGCCGAGTGCCGTACTTTTCATGATTGTTAAATCAAGGCAAATCTCCGGCTAGCGAGAGAGCCCAATGGGGAGAAAACGATATTTTCTGAATAAATGAATTGGAAAGGATCTACCCCTTTGGCCCAGTTTTTTTTAAGAATCAATTAAATCACTTAATTAATTGCTCAACAGGAATCCTCATTTGGTCTAATCAGAATTACACCATGACAGGGGCTTCAACAGATCATTAAAAATGATTTCAACCCCTTACGGTTGGATGGTGGTCAATGTCCTGTCCACCTAAAAAGGCCCATCACCATCACCATCATCGTCATCATCATCATCATCATCATCATAGTCAACAACATAGCAGCAGCAGCACCAGCAGCAAGAAAAGAGGCTGATTTGCTCTCTCCTGCTTATTAATACAAGGACGAGAAAAAAAATATCCTTTTCCCTTTTAACCCCAACAAATTTATACCCTTACCACTACCTAAGTAGCCATAGGGTTTACTTAAAAAAAAGTGTAGGAAAAACCAAAAAATTCTACACAACACAGGAATCCTCCGAGTACAAAGGGTTGATGAAGGGATGCTTTAAGACTTCATTAGGCGTTCATGGAAGACAAATAAAATAAGATAAAAAAAACGATTCAACGAAGGCCACCCCTATATCTACATAACACAAAAAGCCTTGTACCCCGAGAAAGGGATGAACACAGGGATGATTCGGAGAACCTGTTCGTAATTTATTCAGTTTCAATTATTGCAGAGAGTTTGGGCGGCTTTTAGGAAATGTAATTTTAGCCCTTTTTGAGCCGACATCTTAAGCAGCGACCGCAAATTTTCATTTGGGGGCTACTTTTCGGCAAAGGGTGAATTCTTTTATTATGCAGGTACTCCACGAAATTAGATAAACTACGATACCAGAAAATAGATGCGGAGTTTTCTATGGGGATTGGTTGGAATTTAGTTTGAGTAAATTTGTAATTAGTGGTTTTTTATGGTTTTTGATAGGGAAAAAACATGCTATTTTTGAGGAAAAAAGTAACTCTAAAAATATCGGTCAAACCCTTTTTCCAGCAGAGAAGTAAAACGGATCCTTTGACATCGTAGCTTAATCAACGCTTTATCAAACACCATTACATTAGCTTGATTAGAAAAATCCTGATCAAGAGGAAGGATAGTGCTTCCCAATGTAGCTTTCCCTCATTGTGTGGCAAACAGCCTCATTGCTGATCATTTATGTTTGATTAAGTACATTGGCAGATAGACTGGGCCGGCGAAATTGTGGGATTAGCTACGATTGGAACACAGCAAGGCAAAGCTGTAAGCAGAATATATTATCATGAAAGTAGGACGAGATTACTCGTCTTCAATTAGCACAACCCAATCACATAGCCTTCTGCAGGCAGTGCTGCTACTCCTCCTGCAAAGCTTAGAGAACAATCGCGGTTTCCATACCATAGTTAAACTATACAAATACGGGTGAAACTTTCAATTCCAAATCAACTTTTTTTTAGCTAGTTTGATGTGGTTAAGCTGTGCCTAAGCTCTAGAAAAATATTACTCCACAACAATTTTACAAAGCAATTTACTGGCTCTGATTCCATTTTATTGGTTATGTAGGGATTCCAAAAGGGCTCATGAAATTTCATTTTGATATACAATATATCTAAAAGGGAGTTCAAGCCAGCAGTTTTACAAACAGCAATCAATCTATGCGAAAGTGTTTGCCATAGATTTGTAGAGGAATAGTTTAATCTTCACATAGAGAAATTGTGACTTGTTTTAAAACTTTTTAGAAATTTATTTATTTCTGGCTGGGGTGCTGCACTGCAATTTGGTGAAGTTTATACCTTGAAGAAATTTCTTCTTGACCTTTACGGAGGACCAGGAGAGCAAGTGGAGGGATTGAAATACGGCTGTAAATTTGTGCTATTTTAATCTCTTCAAATTAGTCAAAAAATCACTGTTTTATTGAAATTTTTCTCACAACTATTAGTCTAGGGAAATCAGCAAAAAAACGCGCAAAAGGAGACAAAATTCGGAAATGGCTGAAAATTAGTCCACAGCTTCCTTGGGACTTTTTAAGAAAACAATTTTGGAATCACAAAAAAACAAAATGGCCGCCGGAAATATAGCGGTTTTCCGGTGTTTTCCTTGTATCTCGGTTCTATAGGTCGTACAACCCCGTACAAAGGCCCTAAATGTTGACAATGAAATTCTCTACTTTCTTCTTACAAAGATGTTGACCCGATTAACCCTTTCAAAATTATTCAAGGTCAAAGTTTCCAAAAATGACTTTTTGGCGAAAACATCACTCAAAAACTGTTTTTTTCGAAAAATTTTTTTGATCAGTCAATACGAAACGTTATTGCCTACAAAAAAGCCACGTGTCATTTTTTCGAAAACTTAACCCTTTCGAAGTTATTCAAGGTCAATACCGTCGTGGTTTACTGGATGTGTAATTTCAAAGGAATTCTTGTAATCTGATAACCTATATTCTTCCGTTGACATATGATCTTATCCATTCAAGGGCAGAATCTGATATAACAAATTTTAAAAGTTTAGCAATTAAAATATGATGGTTTACTCTGAAAGTCGTGGATTTTTCTGAAGTCAGTATAAGTAGCATCAATTTAGCAGAGCAGTTTAGTCGTATAGTTATGTGCTTTCTGGGCCAGTGACGTCATCGGTTGTGAGCTCGGATGTGAGCTTTATCCGGGACAAGAACATGTGCGTAAGCTTTTTTATGCTGAGCTTTGGCACCAACTGTGTGAAAATAGTTCAACTTCACAGTAGTGTGTCTTGGGTTGGAATCGGCTGCCTTGGGTGGGATCTCATGGAGAATTTGATCCAGGTTCAAATTCTTGGATGTGTCTTGAATGACTTCACGCTGAGTGAGCTTTTACACTGGGAATCGAATCTGTAGTTTTGATAAATAGGCTAGGCAAACGATGCAAACCAGACAGACCTTATCTTCCACAACGTTAGGAATTTTCCTAACGATAATGATTTATTAAAGATAAGATGAAGAAGGAATAAAATATATTTTGAGCAGAGCTGCTGCATAAACTGCATAAAACTAGGAGACAGATTGTTAGGGCCATGAGCTTTTTTAGAGTCACTATATTACGACATTATTCAAACCCACCTGCGCCATGGTAAGAAGGGTATATGTTATGGAGGAAATACTAAAGAGTATTCTTGAAAAATTTACTATTGAACCTAATCATGGGTAATATAGCTCCGGCCGCCCTGCGAGTTTTCTCAATTGTTTTTTTATATGGAAATTAAATTTAAAAAGATGATCAAAGTGGACTCCTAAATATTTCAGGTGTGTGACTTGCGGAATATTCACATTATTCAATGTAATGACAAGATTCCTGCAGAATTTTACGGTCATCGGACTACATTTGCCGCTCGAGTTTCTAATTGCAAATAACTTGAATTTACTTTCATTAATCTTAAGTCCCCAGGTAGCATACCATTTATTTATAAGACCAAGATGTTTCGTTATACTAATCATATATGGATCACAAGCGTATAAAATGGTGTCATCTGCGTAGAGCAGATAAACACGAAAAAACCACCGCGAATGTAAACAAAATTGGCCACCTTCACTATTAACGCACTTAAAAAACATTTAATCACTCAATTTTTCTTAATTTTCTTAATTAAATCACTAAAGCACTAATCACTGCTAATACTATTTCAGTAAAAAGTGATAAAATATATTTTTTATCACTTTTTACTGCAAAAATATCCCGAACTCTTACATCGCGCCGTATAATTTCTTCTTTCGACAGATGCTGGGACTGGGACCACCACAGACACATAGAAAAACACTACTTCCAGGCCTGTACTTGAGATGGTCTTATTTACGCACATTTTCCACTGCCTTTGGTGTTTCCGACTTATAATCTAGCATTGGCTTATGCCTGAAATCTTCCTAGGCATTTCCTCCGATAAGTAATGTTCGCCTACCTTTTGCTACTTTAAAGCTCGATGCAATACTTTCTTCTGTTGGTGTAAAAGAAAAAGTAGCAATTGTCTTTTAACTTGGCAGGGCAATCTGCAGCTGTGTAGTTGGGCCCTTGTTTTAAATCTGTCGAACCATCCGCGACTTGCGTTGAAAGTCTCATCTTTACTTTCTTCGCTAGCCTTATTCTTCAAATCGTTGAACAAACTTTTTGGTTTTAATGGAATTATTTGTGTCGTTACAGGTATATTAACTTCCTACTGGGAAGGAAGTTATTGTAATCGGTCCGAAAATCGAAATCGAAATGTATTTTCATGTTTCAAGGTCCCAATAGCATTTAAAGCAAAAATTTGAAAAGAAATATGTGTTTGTGTGTGTGTCTGTGCGAACGTGGGTGGTAATTTTTTCCTGCACGATTTCGCGCGAACCATAAAAGATATCGACTTCGTTGAGGTGCCGTGCCGTGTTAAAGGAAATGTGATCTGAAAAGATTTTCATAAAAATCGGTCGAGCCGTTTTTTTATTTGAACGACTTAAGTGATTTTTGTACCAGCAGGGCCGTTTTTTTCTTACAATTTTTTTTATTATTGTTCACTTATTATTAAAATATCCATTGATAATATTCAACATTCATCATACTGGGAAGTTGATCGTGTGGACCGAAAGGGTCAAACCCACATCCCAACTAGTTTTAATTTGTTATGCCACTTATCCATAAAGTAAGCTTTTGCCACTTTTTCTAATAAAATCGCTCTAGCCTTTGCTTTAAATGCAGCTGAAAAATTTGCGACGTAAATCGGAGAAAGGGCGACGTAAATCGAGTTATAGAATCAAATATTTCGACGACGTAAATCGAAACGACGTAAATCGGGGTATTCCGTAGATCAATCTGCTGTTGACCTTGAAGGTCATTTTTTTAATTTGCAAAAAAGTTCGGTCTGTTTTGGCCGTTTGGTTATTTTTTGTTTTTGTTTTTTTTAGGTCAATTTTGTTTTTTAGACAGCGAGCGTTCATGACCGCCGGGACCCCCCCCCTGGAATCCGCGCCTGGTGACATATTTACTTCCTGCACTATATGCAGTAGATCATCATGATTAGATTCGTTAGAATCACGGATAAGGTCGTACCGATGAATATATGTATGCTTCATGCCATTTTGGATTTAATTTTAGGCTTTTCTGTAAACGAAGGTTCTCAAATCATCGCTTGAATCGACATAAGAAATGGATTTCATACTATATCTACCACGCAGCCTAGCGTCCAAATTTGGTACTGTCGAACTTTTCTATCCGGTTAAATAAATTTTAACTCCGCGAATGTTTCAAAATCAAATTTCTGCATTAAATAGATTTTGTCTTTAAATACGTGAATACCACCACATAAATTTCTATCTTTCCACACCAGAATGACTTTTTTAGATAATTAAAGAAAAGGACCTTAAATTTTAAAAAGAGAACATTATCCAAACTTTATCTTTATTAAATAAACCTTGTTACTGAAAAATGTTCCACAAATAAACAAGTAAACAGAATTAAAATTTCTCTCTCTTTTAATAATATTATTCCAAATACACTTTTAAACAAAAAATCATCGGGGATTCAAAATTCCAGACTTACAGCAGCACTAAAGAAGATTTGTTAGAGCGTGAAACATTTTGTCAAATCGACATAAGATCCATCTTCTTACAAAATATCTGAAAATCTTAAGAAGTTCCTCTTCTGTTCTGAGAGCAGTTGCGATTTCTCTCTACTTTTAAAACTTTAAAATTTCACCAAACCTCCTCCAACCATAAGATTGATTGAAATTCTATTTGTAAACCATTTCTGCAACTCATTTTAGAGAGTTGTAGCCGAAGTAGGTATCCATGGTATAGAAATGTAAAAGAGGAAGACGGGAAACAACTTTAATTAAAATTTCCGTCGGGGAAAATCTTAAGATATTGCTGATATGAATGGAAAACACAATCTTAATGCTATGGAATAAAAGACAGAGGCTGTCTTTGTAGGATTACTGCCAACTGATGACTGGTTTCAGGAAGAGTTCGTTCTTTTTAATGAATAATGATTCGCTTGACACAAAATGAAGTAGGCTACAATGGGTAGACTGGATTTAGATGGGAATTGTAACTTGTTGGGTTTTGTTGGAGGTTCTCACGTTTTACGATTGAATTGCATTGTTTTTAGCGTTTTGTCTTGTTTGTGGAATTCCCAAGTCGAATTCATGACGTTTCGAGTAATAATTAAAAAGGATCTGGATCTGGAGTCTTATGATTTGTGAGTTTCGCTATGGCGTTTGCAAATTCTGCTATTGTACGGTTCTGGAAGATCGTTTTCGGTGTTTTATATACTTTGAGTGTCTGTTTGTTCCTGTATTAGTGTCATTTTTCCTTTTTTCGAAATATACTTGAATCACAGTTTTTCTAAGAATTCTAGAGTTATTAAAACTTTTTTTAAAAAATTCTGTAACGACGATACCAACTCCTTTCGATCGATGAATGGACGACACAAAATAGTTTCTTTGTGTCCACCCACAATAGTTTACTGCAGTTTTCCTTATAAAATAAATCGTCCTAACAATACAACTCCGGATGTTATTCATTCACAACTGAGGATTACTAGTGAAAATTCTCACTCCAGCAGATATCTACTTTGCATCGTTCCATTGTTAAAAGCTTGCGTTATTCTCCTGTTCATGCTCATCGATTTCTGATAAAGACTTCTTATATTATATTTTCTTCCAGGAACGATTCTTTCTGCATTTTTAAGGATTCTTTAGAAAATATTATAAATAAAATTTTCACTAGTAAAACACGACAGAAAAAAATTTGTTAACAAGAATCACGTGCGAGAATAATGCAGAATGCAAAGGAAGTCTTAAAAGATTTTTATTTTTGATTTGTGAATGGAGGAAAATTAAGTGCCATGGAATATCATTAAAAATATTTTTTGGATTTAGTTGAGTCAATTAAGCATTTACAGTGGCGTATTTTTAAATTTATAAGATTTAGAGGCCTATAAGATTTCCGTCCCATAAATTAACAAAAAAATGCAAAAATATTTTAATATAGTCCGGGGAAATTAGCAAAAGAAAAAACGCACGAAAGGAGACAAATTCCAAAATGGCTGAAAAATAGACCACAGCTTCCTTGGAACTTTTTAAGAAAAAAATTTCTGAATCACAAAAAAAAAACAACATGGCCGCCGGAGTTATCTCCTTTTGGCCAAAAAATCACTCAAAAACTGGTTTTTTCGATTTTTTTTTGATCAGCCAATACAAAACATTATTGCCTACAAAATACTCTTCTTGAATTGACCTTGACATTTCCGAATTATTCAAAGTATTTTTTGGCCGAAATGTGATTTTTGGACACTTTGACCTGGAATAACTTCGAAAGGGTTCGGTTTTCGCAAAAATTGCATGAGGGCTTTCGTATTGACTGATCAAAATTTTTTTTCGAAAAAACCAGTTTTTGAGTGACCAAGGAAGCTGTGGTCCAATTTTCAGCCATTTTGGAATTTTGTCTCCTTAAAATGCTAATTTCCCCGGACTAAATAATGGAAAAAGGCCATACAAAAGAATAAACATAATTTATTAAATATTTACATTTGTTGCGATCCACAAAATGGTTGAAAAATTCGTCAGTAACACGATAATTAACGGATTTTGTTAAATCACTATTAAGGATGCCTAGAAAACGGAAAACGAGGATTCTTCACTGCAGTGCAGAGGAGCATACGTAATGCTATTTCTGTCTGTATATGGAAATTTTTTCTTCAAATCCTTCTGCTTAATAAATTGGTTGAGTTGCCTTAAATTCATTTTGTTTTCATGTGACTCCAGAATTGTTTTAAAAGAACACCTCGGGTAGTCTAGGGAGTAAGGCGTCTGGCTACCATCCCAGAGATCCCGGGTTCGAATCCCGGCAGCACCACGGTCCTTCGCCTTTCCCACCTTCTTTCTTCTTCCCTCCTTACATTCCTAATTCTCCCTGTCATAGCCTTCCGCTAGCACTGCCCCGCTCCACCAGCGCATGTCATCGGTTGGTTCATGGGATTCAACTCGTTTCAAGAGTCATAACCCTTCAGCGAGTTGTTTCTCGTTGCCCCAATGCCAGAGTCGCGATAGAAATGATTGGGAGTAGGTGGTTGTGGCAGTTCTTTCCTAGTTCTCTCTTTCCCTTCACTATCTATCGACTAGAGCTTGCTGTTCGACATTGCACTTTGTACGAAGAAAATAGATTGCCGACAGTACAAAGGGCTTTCTCTGAGCTCTAGTCTTCCACATAAAAAAAACATTCTTCTTGTAGATCATCCGCAAGATCAATGAGGTGCAATTTTTGGGGTTCTATGGTGCTAACTCTAACTTCCGTTTCAGGCCTTGTATCTAGAGATACGGAATCGGTGGGAAGTATTCGAGTAAATACTCATGAGTAGAATTTAAAGAAAATTACTCAATGGGTATTTTTAACTCGTTAAAAAGTACACGATTCCTTGAGAATCGGTGAATACTTCTTTTGACATATATCTAATCTCTCACGAGTACATGGTACATGGAACAAAATTTTGGGCAAATTTACCAATCCTTGCTTTGGCATTATTGATAACTTTCAACGAAGGGTTGTCTATACCTTCGACCAGCATTAGCGTATGCGTTACTGCATTTTCGCCTGGGACAGATTGCTTACATGGGATATAAATTCAAACCTAATAAAGGCACATTTACATTCCAAACGCAAAGTGGAAACGCAAATTGGAGCTTTTATCCCACAGCAATTTGTATGCTTTTCTCTCTGTTACATGAAGTGGATTCCACCGTTGGTGAATAGAGAGCGAAGCATACAAACTTCTATGCGATAACAGAATTCCAAATTTGCGTTTCTACTTTGCGTTTTGGAATGTAAACGGCCTAAACTCTCCATAATTTGAGGCAGAAAAATACATTATACATTTGTGTGTAAAGCGTTTATGTGGAAAATATTCATGATTGATATAAATTTGCAATTAGCTTGACTTCTGACTTGAATTGCAAATTCTACCTATAAGTAATTATATGAGTAAAAGTACTCGGTCAATCGTACTCGGTCGGTCGGTAGAATCGAAAGCCAAATACTGATATAAGTAAAGAATCGAGTACCGCTTCCGTATCCCTACTTGTATCCAATTTGCACAAAGGCTGAAACAGTATGCTTCGTTTCTCTTCGTTCGTTGTTTCAGTCTGCGAGTTCAATGCTGTACACTTCCTATGGAAGTGTCCATATCAGGAAGAACGGCGAGGAATGAAGACGAACGCAAGAGAGAGCTTTTGGGAAATTTTAAAAAAGACGAACGAACGGAAACGAAAGAACAGCATAACCACACTTTTTGAGTGTATACTTGATGACGGTTATGTTTAATTTGATTTTTTAGCACGGTTCAAGAGAGAAAAAACCAAAGCGAGCAAGTCGTGTATAGTGAGTATTAAAATAATAAACAAAAAAGTATGCAGCAATTGAGTCGTTGACGTGAAATCCGCGAAGGCCAAAGCTCCTATGTGGACAGTGCTTTCTTTCTTTCTTTCTTTTCCGTTATTTTAATGAGTGAACGGAAGGAATGAACAAACAAAGCAGAACGAAGCAATCTGTTTCAGCTTAAGACTGCAAAATTGGCGGTTATACTGTGTCATAAGAAGATTTTCGTCTCCAACAATTGGTCGGACATATTGGCAAAAAGGCATTAACCCTGAAATGGTCATGTCCTAGTAACAATACTTCTCCCTCACAACCCTTGTTCCTCATGTCATTGTTTCTGAATACTTCTGTGGATTTTTTCTTATTAGACTCATCAAAAGCATCAAAAGTTTCTTGTTTGTTTTCTATGAAAGTGATAAGTGGATGTACTCGAAAAGCCTGGAAATTACCTCTACGTCTGTGTCGACACTTGGAAGAATTTTGGAAACTATATTAAATTGTTTTAGTATAGATTCCCTAAATTTAGAAAATATAGTCGTTTCTAGAAAATTTGAGATAAATTGACCCAATAGTCACTTTTTATAGCTTCAAGAGGGGCTGTTATTTCGTTCTATTTTTTTTTTAAGGCTGGCACAGGCATCGTCCTTGGCTGACCATAGCACAAGTGACAAATTTTTCACAGTTACATTTTCAAGCCTTGTCAAAAAGGATTGCAGTAATTTTGTACGTTCCGTTGATGCTAAAAAAAGGAGCATAGCTTGTGCAGCAAACCAAAAAATTTTGTAGCTTATGGGCAACATTCATCTACCGAAATGAAATGTGCGCCGCAAGACACGTATCTGTCATAAGTTTAAGCTCGGCAATTGTTAATGTCGATATTCAGTATTTTGAAGGTGTCCATAACGGCTAGCAACATATTTTCTGTTTGTGACCATCCCAGAGGTCCGGGGTTCGAATCCCGGCAGTACCACGGTACTTCGCCTTTCCCACATTTCCCACCTACAGAACTTTAAAATGATTATTATTCTGTCAGTGTATTGCGCCGCCCCTCGGAGTCTGGCGTCGTGATTTTATGGTCCCGACGGCCCTAGGGTAAATATGCCACTGAGCATTTTTTTATCTCAAATTAAACGACGCATAAGTTGGTTGTTTTCAAAGCGATTGTTTTACCACCATAAGGATTGATTATTCACCAAAACTTTTAATTTAATTTTAGAATTTTAATTATTACGAAAAACAAAAGCTGCCACAACCATCATGTGGTTGGCAATGTAAAATATTTTAACAAGAATCAATTATACAAACTATGCGAAACTCATGTTCGTTCTTATTAATTAAGTTCGTTCGGTAGCCAAACAGTTTCTGATTCAATACTCAAATTAATCAATACCTGCATGCCTGTTCTCTAATTAGTTTACCATACAACTGGGTAATACTCGGATATCAAAAGGCAAACCGAACAAATTAATGGATAACCATTCTACTTTATGCATTGCATAAATATTTTGTGAAAGCTAAAGTTTCTAGAATTCTCCACTAATCCAGAAATATCGTTAACATACTCGTATATACATAGTTGTGTAGTTGATACTAAAGCATATTTTCCAAGAAATATTTTATTAAGGACTTTAAAGTATTTCCTGGTAACATATATCCAAACCGATGCTCATTGGAATTAATAAAATTCAAGAATACTGGGAACGGATAACAACAAAAAACTTCCTCTCATCTCAAACGATCGTGAAGTCTCTTGAAATATATTTAGAGATGGTGGAAAAAATTTCACGAAGATATCAAAGAGTTCTTTTTTCTAGGAAGTCCTTCTTAAGGAGTTTTCAATTCAAATAAAAATATTTTCAATTTCATGATGATGCTTGCTCCTTTAATGTTTATTTTGTTGAATATTTTATATAAAGGAATCATGTGTTATTCATTAAATAAACAGCGCATCCATCGTATAAATATAGATCAATCATAGCCGTTGAAAAAATCCACATCACACGATCCTCTCATTCTCTCCTTCTGGCGCAGTTTTATTTTTCAGTCTTATTATAGATTCTTTCAATCAGGTCGTAGTCATGCATTAGTAGTCTACTAGTTCAGACACACGACTACTATCCCAGGAGTGTGATGTTTCGATTCAATGAAGAGGTATGGTCCTTCCTTTATGCTTCCTTACGCTCCTTGTAGCAATTCTTCACTTTATCTCTCCGGTCATCCCCTGTAAGCACAATAAGTGAAGCAACCATGTTCTGTTCGATCAGTGAAGTTAACGTCGCGATAGTATCGGATGAAAATCGGCGAAGTAGAACCGGGAGTTAGCACTAACGGGTTCCCCATTCTTATCTCTGCTACTACCATAACTATCTTTCACCAAAAAAATGCTTATAACTGAAGCTACTCGCCTGTGGAACAAGCTAACGCAGACTTTGTTTTCGAACACCTACAACATCCAAGGGTCCGCAATTGCTCTTCTACGCTGTGGAAAGAACAGCAACTGGTGGGTTACAATATTTGGTGGCAGCGGTGAGATTCGACTTAAAGTATTTCTTGGTAACGGCTCGTCTTGTAGCGCGAATGCCAGGATGAGACAGACTATTTTCGAAATTGAAGGCTAGCCTACTTAAGGAAGTAAGACTTAGGTAAATGGTATTTAGTGGAGTGCCTGGGAGTTTTGGCCTCAGACTTTTGTTACTGGGAATGAACTTACGTGGTCGAGGTGGGATTTTGTTTTTTATATACTATAAATTGCAAAGTTTACCAAAAATTTTTTTGTGCTTTTACCCCGGGGGTGAATGCCACCTCTTCTTGGGGGTGAACATTTTTTCATTGAAAATAAGTCCGGGAATAGACAGATTGGCTAATTCTAAGCAACTTTTGTTCTATAAAGTTTTTTCTGAAAGTCAATGAAAAGTATTGAGTTATTCGCTAGTGAAAATGCCAATTTTTCAACCAAAAAAGGCGGGTTTCGCGAATAACTCAAAAAGTAAGTTATTATTATTAAAAATGTAGCTTATAAAAAAACAAAAGAAATGGTGGGTTTATGGTGTCTGTAGACTCAACACAAAAATAGTAATAGCTTGTTGAAGGTTGGTTCTTATTTGTCAAACACCAAAATTGGAAGTTTCAACTTGAAATAAACAAAAAACAATGCATTTTTCGGGAAAACTCATAAAACCTTTTTTAAAGTGCTTGAAAAAACCTTTATTTTTGTTTCTTTATGAAACTCCCTAGCGAGTTATGACGAAAATAAAGTTAGTCCCTATTTTTTCGGCGACAAAAAAAATGTGAAAATCACCCCCTAATTACCACCCCTATTGAAAATAATCGGTACCACTTCACAATTCACTTTATTAATGTACTTGTAATATACTCTAGAAGTTTGACCGTTTTACAGTGCTTAGTTTTGAAAAAATTTGAGCTTGAAGTGAAGAGATCATTTTTGTAATTTTGCAAAATATTGCCTTTTCTTCAACATAACTCAAAAACTATTAATGATACGCAAAGTTTTGTAGAGTACACAATCGTAGGTTTTGCTTTTCTGAAAATTTTCGTTGTTTTTTTTTTGGATAAAAATTGAGTAAGATATTGCCGTTTACAGTTTGCATATGTTCGTAAATAGTAACTTGTTCAAGCCCTTTCAGCTCAAACCCTTTCAAAAATAAGAAAGTTTAATTTATATGAGCTTATAGCTCCTACCTACAAAACGCTATTTGGAAGGACCTCATAGCTTAAAAACTAAGCGAGTTATGGGTAAAAAAACAATCACATATTCTTGCAAATATGAGAACACGTATATTGGAGCATTGATGAATACACATTATTTCCACATTTTAGGCACAGACATACTAACAAGTATTTACACACGTCACACACAATGATCTTGCAACCGTTGAGGAGCTTTTACAAGCTGGTCAGTACTGTACTGTCATGTTGTACGGACTTCCGAAGAACACTCAATTGAATATATTGAAAAAGGTGGAAGACTTACCATTTTGAATTTATAAGTTCTGAACATAGATTCGTTATTTGCTTCCTTAAAAACCCCCAGATACTGATTTTCATGGAAATCGGAACACAATTGGCAAATTTGGGTGGCCATTTTGAATTTCGGTCATTCAAATCAAGATCACAATTTTTTAATAGGTAAACTTTTTTATATATATTATTAGTTAAACATTCCATTTTGAATTTTTAAATTTCATTCACCGTAATTGAAATCCGAGGTTTTCATGTTTTTAAAGCTCCAGGAACTCCACTAATTGATGTGCAGACTAGTCGGTTTAAAATTTATAAGTTGAGTTTTGAATTTAAAAAGAAAGTTCAGTTATTGATTTTCCTGAGATCGAGGGCTCGTCGCCAATTATCTGTTGTACATTTAATATAAAATTTTTACATCTCTATTCAAAACGACTGATTACGTCTAGGTGGCAAACGTGTTCCTACAAGAAAAGTCACAATTTTCCAACTGTATGCACACGTAGGTCCTAAAACAGATTGGATTGTATATGCAACCTAAAGGGGAGGTTCTCCTGCTCAGCATCAAAAAAATCGAATTTTTTTTTGTTTACATTTTTCACATCCTTAACATGTCTAGAATACGTCGCTAGAGCGATTTTGAAGTTACTCAATTTTTAACAAAGTTACAGCTCATTGAAGGCACGCGTGCACTATATAGTCCATGAAAAAATTACTCGTCTCCAAACTTTAAACGCGTTTTTCTCGAAACTACTTTTTCAAGTGTTTGCGACACGATATTTCGAAAATCGCTTATCGGATCGGCCTAAAATTTTGAGGAGTTTTAGTACACCATATTTGGGGTACCTTGACCCTTGATTATTAAAAACGGTTAATAATACATAATTTTTCAAGCCGGTCAAAGTAACAAAAAACAAGCGAAAATGAAGGTTCAAATTTCGCAGTTGTACCATTTCAATTTGTAGCTACATATTTTCTTGAATAAGGGTCAAGGTACCCTAAATACATTGAACTAATTGGTACTTGCACGATTTTTGTTTCCAATGAGATTACGAGCCTCTAGGATGTCGCAAAGTTACTTGTGCACGGAGCGCACGGCTATACTGCTGCTTGAAGGAAGCCGCCATTTTTTTTTTTTTTGAAAAATTGATTTTAATAGTTTTATATCAAACAAACATTTTGCAAAAAACCGCATTTTGATATTTTATTTCTATGTGTCAAAAAAAAATTTCTGAAAATCACCCATTTTCATGGCCTGAGCAGGAGAACCTCCCCTTAAGAAGTAGGCAAACAAAAAATTCTTCTAAATAGTCTTCAGCTTGTGGAATCACATTGTTTCTCTTGTTATAGGTTTAGAGCCTATATTTTTTCAAGCCTTACTTAGTTGCCGCATTTTCTTATTTAAGCTAAAGGTTCTATTTCATAATGTCTCATAATGCCCTGCCTTGTCATCACCCGTAAACAGCTTTTGAAAGCAGTTTTGACAGAATATTGCACCTACCCTGCTCTGCTAAATAAAATACAAGTTCAACTCCTACAATATCGAAGAGTCCGCAGTTGCTTTTCTCCGGGTATGGAACGCACAGCAAGTGGTGGGTTACAACATTTGGTGGCAGCGATGGGATTCGGCTTGAAGTATTCCTTGGTAACGGCTCGCCTTGTAACGCGAAAACCAAGAAGAGACAGACTATGTTCGAAATCGAAGGCTAGCCTACTTATGGAAGTGTGATTAAGGTAAATGGTATTGGTGTTCGGACTAGTCAGTTCGCTCAAAATTTATAAGGGGAGTTGGATTGAGTTTTGAATATAAAAAGAAAATTCAAATCTCACCAATTATTGATTTTCCTGATATAAAATCACATTGATATTAATTAGTGATGTTTCTAGCGTATGGGACTATCTAGTGAAGAACATTTTATATGCAGCTTTCAAGAACGTTATACCTCTACAAGACTTATGATGCCTCATTTCCAGTATTCTGTAATTGCTTTCAGCTTCGTTTCTTGCCCAATAAAATTACAAAAATGTCTGTTAACAGATGGTATACAATGGCAAACCATAATGAATTCTGCATAAAAACCTCAAGGCAAGTAAAAACCAAAAGAACAGTAAAAATCCTGTCGCTAACAACAAATCACATATATTCGAAAATATGCTTCAGGGGTAACACTGCCAACATGAACTACATACCTCAAGGACGATTTTTTTGTAAGCCTGCTTCGAAACCATCTCAAAATTCAATTTCAATTCTAAATGAAAATTTCCAATGTGTATAAAGAAAATAAAATAAAAAAAATACAATATTTATGGAATTTTGACTTTTGTGCCTTGTTAGAAATTTTATTAATCCCCTTAAGCAATTTTGACAAAAAAAAATTTGTAAAAACATATATAAAAACAATGTTTACCCCTCGTTTGAGTAATTTTGCCCCATTTTTACTTTGTGAAACATCGTTTTCCACTTGAAAAACTGCATTGAGAGAAAATCGATTTGAAACTACCCCACCAGAGCGCCAATCTCCACCCCCGACCACTTCAACTGTTTATCAAGTGTCAAGTGAACATTATTTAAAGTTTTTTTATATATATATATTTTGTTGGTTCACTCAATTTTTCAACGTCAGTGGCAGCTGGTCCATTTGAAAAAACAAATCCACCCCCTAAAAACGTGGTTTATTTTCAACCCGCCGATAAGAAAATTCAACTTTATTACGGACCTTTTTATGCATTCACACCCCCATAGAAGCTGTGTTTGGGGAATGTATTTTCATTGTGTTTCTATTTCTCTTTTTTCTGATTGTAGTCATTAACAGGCGAATTCTGTTTTAAGAGTTGTAAATATTTTTATATTTATTTGTTGAAAATTTTAATTTGTTTTTTTTGTGTTCATATTTTGTACTGCAATTTTCACCATACGTTGCCTTTGTGCCTCGGAAAAAAAGTTTGAATTAATTTTTCTTTGTAGGACAATTTTTTATTTCATTAAAACAAAATATTTTTAATATAAATTCCCTGTCAATCCCTCCTACAAATTTTAAATTGCTACTGGCCATTGTCTACTTTTACTACCGTCATAAAACAACCATATAATTCACGACTCGGGTGTGTGATGCAAAGTAGCCTCACAGGAGCACTTGCACTGTTCAATTGCATCATAAAACTTGTATGACTGCAACAGATATGACCTTTGCCGTATAAACAATATATTACACCTGAATATTGCCACCTTTACAGGCAATACTCCTCGTATAATATACGTCATAACCCGAATTCATCTAGCACCTGTAAGGATGAGTAACAAAAGGGTGAATTCGTAGTGTATACTGACCAAAATGATATGGTATTTCGCACAATACTGATTTATATGGCAATTGCATGCCTATAGATCCATGGAGTGCATGAGTAAAAAAAATGAACTTAATTATTGGGTTTGACTGGTCGAAAATTCCAATTAGTGAACTCATCCAATACTTGGGAAAAGTTTATTTAAAATTCATATAGAATTATTCGCAATGAGGTTTGAAGCTGAAACCTTCGGTTTACTGAAATATTCACTTTAGTACAGAGTTAACGAGAAAGTTGTTGTTGCTTTTTATGATGCAAAGGGTTAAGCAAAATATTAGGGTCGAATACAATTTTATATAAGTTTTGTTTTACATTGGGTTGCTTGCAATAATCTAAAATATCTAAAGAAGCAATATGTATGTTTAAACGAGCTTAGTCAAATGGTTCAATCAAAGCACGGACGACGGATGGTGGGTTATAATATTTGGTGGCAGCGGTGAGATTCGGCTTGAAGTATTTCTTGGTAACGGCTCGTCTTGTAGCGCGAATGCCAGGACGAGACAGGCTATTTTCGAAATCGAAGGCTAGTCTACTTGAGGAAGTATGATTTAGGTAAATGGTATTGGTGGGCGGACTAGTGAGTTCAAAATTTATAAGTGGGAGTTGCATTGAGTGAGCACTGATGGGCCGGACGGAATTATGCCTGAAATGTGGAGAAAAGTGGCATATCGCCAAACACTGCGTCAAGCGTCCTAAGTGTCTGTTATACAAGGAATTCAAGAAAGGCAACAGTGCCCACAGCACGAGCAGTAGAAAGTGTACAGTACACTATTCAAGAAGGCACTGAAACGGTGTATGGAATATTTTCCAGGCAACGGAATATGGAATTCGATTTAGGCTGCTGCATGGGACCGTCAAACATGGAGAAATTCCCTAGATGAGGCCAAGGTTCGATTTGGGCTGTAACGCCATTGGATGGATAGATGGAAGCTGGACATATTTAAGAGGAAAATTCTCCAAAAAAATAGCTCAGTAAATGAGAAGAATACGTTATAATCGATATAGTTACAAAATGTATAAGCATATACGCACGCACGCAACTAACCGGGTGAAAATTTTGTATGAAGATGAAAGACTTGTTATTTATAGACTTTGGCCTAGGGGTTAAGTGTGGCGACTAACACCCCTGAGTAGAGTTGAGCCGGATTTACACGAGGCAGTAAATTTGTCCCTTACACGAAGGTAAATTGTACTGAGGACTCAAATTTTTTAAATGTCCCGGTTCAAAAATAATGTCCGACTTGGTATATGAACGTGTATCGAGATAAATGAAACGAGGTGTGATGGTAAATTAAGTAGTGGGGAGACATTCCTTATTTGGGCGCTTTACTTCTTTTACGGCAGCAAAATTTCCAACTTGAAATTAGGCGAGGTGGGATTGCAAAATATAAATATACATTGTGGAGGCATAGATTTCTTACTTACTTTAATGCAGTTTAATGCTCGTAAAAAAGCTCTTCATTGGTATTTACTTTCTTTCTTTTTTTAATTTGCTTGTTTTTGTCATTTTGGCATTACAATAGCACCTCGCCTCATTTGAAGTATGACATTGTACTGGCTCAAAAGAAAAAAGAGGCACTTCTTACAAACTCATTTTATAATCGTGTCCTACCCAACATTACCCCAGAGGTGCCTGGTTCGAACCCTCTCCCCGGCATGGTACCTCGCCTTTTCATTTGTGCCACTAACACTTCTTCTTCCTTGTACATATTCCCTATTTTCAAAAACAATTCCCTTCCCTCTCTCCTGGCATCACCTGTAAGCATAATAAGCAAGGAAACCACATCGAGTTAGATCACCGAAGGCTGCGGTAGTATTCGATGGCGGCTGGTGGAATAAAATTTCATGTTGTCATTGGCCTTCATCACCCTTCTTTCCAAATTCCACTAAATAATAGAAACCGTCTACGGCAAACGGGCCTTACTTTTGAGCTTCTAGTCTTTTACATAAAGGAAATGGTCAAAGTGGGAACACAAGAAACTGCCGGACAACTACGGAACACAGAGCCATTTTGTCAGAAGAAGCTGCAGAAGGACAAGTTTCGAATTGAGCTGTAGTGCCATCGTGGAAGGAGGGAATGTTTAGCTGCGAATAAGAACATTGTTTTTCAATTTTTATCGATGTTAAGAATGTGTTTGGTCACAACAAATTTCCCAAATGCAGTCAGTAAAAAATTAGTTGCGAGTTCAAGAAGATAGTATTCAATGAAAAGTTGCCCGTCAAATTCGCAGATTGGATAATGAAGGTTATGAGCAAGATTTTGGACTGTTGAGCTTCAATCATAATTAAAGAATTGGAAAAATATAATTAATAAGCAAACTTACAATTAAATTATAAACAAAATTGTCTAAAAGTAGTTGAAATAAAAAAAACTTTGCAAGAAGTCTTGGCCCCGCCCTTCAAAAGCCCAATATTAAATTAACCAAATATAAACTTTTTGGCAATATTTAACTTTCTTCAAATCAGCTTTAAACTGAGTCCAAGAAAGGAAAGAAAAAAAAACAAAATACATTCGGAAGGTCTCACCATGAAATTCTATACGGTAATTTTCACTTGGTTTGATACACACGAACAAATTCTAACAAATTGCTGCTAAGATCCGGCAACAATAGACTACAAATCACCCCGAAAGTCTCGTCATTCTGGCAAGCAAACACTCCTTGGGCGAAAACCAAAAGAAATTTTACAAGAAACTCCATCATCACAAGGCTTTTGTTGTTGAGGCATTTCCATCCCCCTCCCGTTTGAGTAGTCACCAACCAACAAGTTGTCCGACCTGATTCACCTGAACAAAGAGAGTTTAAGATGTTCTACCGTACCGTTAACAAATGACAGGAATAGAAGCTCGGTGTAGAGAGAAAACCCAGTGTGGGAATGGCAGGTGGGTATCATCCTCTTAAGCTAGATTCTGTCACAGAAAAGTTGAAACAATGGCCGAGACAACGATACTCTTTTAAGGGCTTTTAGGAAACAACAATGGAAACTTTTTGGTGCTCAAATAAACAAAAACGGACCCCCGTGCATAGATAAGAGAGATGGTCTACCTTTGTTGCCTGGTGTGACTAGATTTTTAAGGAATACCCCAGATAGGCAGCGGTTGTCTCCTTAATCAGATCCGGGATTCAATTGGCCTCATTCCTTTTCATAACTTTTTTTTTCTGTGTCGTTACTAAGGATTCCGATTTTATCACAAGTTTCGTTCTAGATCCGATTTAATGCCACCCTGTTAGGACCTGTGCCGAAACGCAAAGCCCACCGGGTTTTGTTCGTTTAAGTTACGCAACTGGGGGAAAATCAATACTGGATTGAGCTCTAGGAACTCCAATAAAATCCCGGAAAGTCTCAAACGACCAAAGCACTTAGAGAATCACTATACGTCAATGAGAGCGGGTGCTGGGGATGCCGCTCCCCAAACCGATGGGAGGATTCATACAACAAAAACTCCACTCTCCAAGCGGAAGATGGTGATCATGTGGCGTTCAGCCGCCAAATCCCATATAAATGGTGGAGGTGTTATTGTGCCCAGCTTTCCCACGGCGGGCGCCTGGGAGAAGGAGCCATCGTCTTTTTCTCAGTTTACAGCCGTAACAACTTGCGTTGACTCTGGGGCTAAGACTCCTATTTATGTGTCGTATGTTGCACACGTGCTGCCTGGGAAATCTGAAAATGAAATCAACTCCTTGCCTTCAGGTTATTTACTAACACAACCAAAAAGGTAATGCCTGTAGAATGTGTTGTCGGGAAAGAGGAGCTTCAAAAGTGTGCCACCAGAATTAACTTCCAGACACTTGTGCGGACTCAAAGTTGGTAGGGGTGGCTTCCTTCTGCCATTTACTCTATTTAAGATAAGAAAATGTTACTTAATTTTGTAATTTTCAGTTTCGTTCAACTTTGTTGTAATTAAAGTATTTAAGGGGATTATTATTATGAATTTCATTAAAATACCTGCAGGAATATTCGAGCACAAATCATTTTTGATGATCCAAAAGTTAGTGGTCGGGGGCAAGTATTTGTAGAGGATTTACCTAATGGCATTGAGGTGGAAAGATGAAATCTTTTCAGAATCTGCAGCTGTGACATTTTTTTGTGATTTTTATGGAAGAAATTTCTAAAGGAAATTTGTAACTTCTGTGCTTTTATGCTCCTGTGGGACCTTCAACCCATCCCGGAGCTTGTGATAGCAATAACCATATCTTTTACCACACTCACCTGGTTCTTAATCTATTATCTCTTTTAGTTCTTTCTACGTCTTCTCTAGTAAAGCGCAATTTTGTAACGAATTATTCACCATATTCATTGAATGGCCAGTTGCATAACCTTGAAACTAAAAAAAACTGATGCTATTGCAACCAGGAGCCAAAAAGAATTTCAAAGCAGACTAAAATTAATGACATGGAACAATATTTGAATGGCAATCGAGTACTACACTGATTTATGCAAACTATTAAGTGAACGACGCATAAACCAAGTCCAGTAAACTCCAAAGCGGCTCTGGGTAACTGTAAAACAACTCCATCTAATGCCCCGTATCGAAAAATAAAATCCGATTAGCACCAAAGCAACTTCGATTAAGTCCAAAGCAGTTCCGGATGACTGCAATGCAATTCCGACTAACTCCAAATAAATTTTTTATTAACTTCAGAAAGACTCCGGATAAATAGTTAGCAACTTCGTATAACTCCAAAACAACTCCAAATAACTCCAATACAACTCCAAATAACTCTAATACAATTCCAAATAATTCCAAAACAACTCGTTTAAAATACAAAACAACTCCATTTCACGCCAAAATAATTCCCTTGAACGACAAAACCACTCCGATTAACACCAAAGCAACTCCGATTAACTCCAAAGCGGTTCCGGATGACTGCAATGCAACTCCGACTAACTCCAAATAAATTCTTTATTAACTTCAGAAAAACTCCGGAAACATCCTTAGCAACTTCGTATAACTCCAAAAAAACGCCAAATAACTCCAATACGACTCCAAATTTTTCCAGAACAACTCCTTTAAACTACAAAATAACTCCATTTCACGGCAAAATAATTCCCTCGAACGACAAAACTACGCCGATTAACACCAAAGCATTTCTATGGCCGTGGTTTGCCAACTGGTCTTTTCTGGAAGTAGATACAGGGCTTTGTTCGTTATCCTTCAGTCATCCATTCTTTGAACATAACCGGTCACTTTTGGGGCTTTTTGTGTTTACTCATGCATTTTATATGGAACGAGCTTTTGTGAACAAATTAGTTTTAGGGTGTTTTATATATATAATAAAACACATACAAAAAACTTTTGCTGAATACTCGCTCTGCTGTAGCCGGCATGTCATTTTCGAATTTTTCATAATTGAAGTTATAATATTTGAAGTGATGTGTAATGTTCGCAAGTTTTTGATCAACAAAATATACGGAAACAACATTTTTAACATTAATTCAATTTCAATTTCACAGTAAAAAATATTTCTGAATATTTGAAACTAACAAAACTGACTCTTTATTAAAACACTTTAAAACATATCGAGTGTGAACACTTTTGAGCTTTTCAAAACGACTGGTTTATAAAACATATTTTGGGCGTCAGTGTACCCTGTTGGGCCTTTCCATACTAGTATTCTTTCAGCAGAATTTAAACCGGATTTTTAGGAAAGGTGTAAGAGAATCAAGGAGAATTTTCTACAAAAAGTGATGAGCTTGGAGATAAATGTGCAGCATAATTTAAACCTATTTCTCGGGCTTCGACTCACTAACACAAATAGGGAAACAGTTTGGGGGAAGAATCGTCAAGCACTCAATTCAAATTTATCAAAAAACCATACCCACACATTCAAGTACTTAATCGGAATATGAATGCTTACGCCGCTGCAAGAATACGGGTGTAGAAATCGCGGTTGTTGTCAATCCAAAATTCAAAATTCTAGTGTGTACAGGCCCATTAGACTTAGGGCTTTAATGTTTGCTACATGAGGTTTTGGACAGAATTTCCACCATAGTTTGGAAACGCACGCTCGCGTGGAAACGCACACGAAAAAATTCAAGTAACACACAGCTCACTTTCGTGAGTAATAAGGAGAATTGTAAATTACTCATGCGCGTGAGCTGTGAGTATTTGAATAATTTTGTGTGCGCACATGAGTCGAAAAATGAGTTTTGAGTCGTTCGTGTGCGCACATGAGTAATTGGAAGTACTCATGTGCGCACACAAACGACTCAAAACTCATTTTTCGACTCATGTGCGCACACAAAATTATTCAATTACTCACAGCTCACGTTCGTGAGTAATAAGAATAAGTAAAGCGGGCACAGCTCATGAGTATGTGCGTTTTGGCGCACACAAAATTTATCTGTACTCTGGTTTCCACTAGTTACAAACTGTGGTTTGTTACAAAATAAAATTTCCCGAGTAAAAATAAAATATGGCCTTACAGCATGCGAACTCAACACGTGAAGGCTGGTTGCAGGACAGTACGGCCGTACACCACACACACACACCGACGGGTACGTTTCTATATAATGCGATTAAAAAAAATCTTTCTAATATTGTATACATCTATCCTAGTAGGGAAACTGGCAATAAATTACATGCAGAATTAATTCTAGAACTGTTTCATATTTATTTAGATCTCATTATAGAAAATAAGAGCGTTTTATTCTTGAAAAGTACTTTCGCAAAATTTCCCACTAAAATATAAATCAACACACACCACATATTTCACGTACAACAAACCGGCAACTGGCGAGCTCGTTTCTCTTGTGCATCGATAATCTTAAAGTAGGATAAATGCAAAGGATCATTGTACATAATGATCAAGCTCCCATAAAACACATTCAACAATACATTTGGTGCAGATTATTTTTTTGGCTCAAATTTGGCGTTGAATGCCCGTTTGTACAGCTCAGTACTTGGCCATTTAAATGTTTTGGTCAAGTTTTTAGACCGTATGTGCCGTTAGGCCGTATATGCTCCCATTAGAAAAGGTTAAAAATTCTATGGCCATCATATGCCCTCTAAAAAGCCAAGCAGCCGGCATTCGCCCTCTGTAAGCCCAATTTTATTTTTACTCGCGGTGTCTTAATGTAAAAAAATCCTGCTAAAAATTAATAAATGTGGCTTTAACAATCATCACTATTCCTTATCAAGCATTTCTACTAGTCAACAACATCAAAAAGACAACGATCCTCCTATATAAGCAGTTGGAGCATTTCCAGAACGTCATAGCTATGATAATAGCTGACAATGCCATTTCAAACTATAGAAGAATTCGTTCGCCATATCGAGTGGTTGTCCTTCTAGCATTACTAATTCTATACTGCTCTAAGGGGACTATACCTTTCTATAAAAACCTACACGATAAAATCTAAACATTTTTCGATTTGCTACAAACACAGCAACGACACATTTGAACATGGTCTTCTACCTTCTACCTATTTCCGAAAAATATGGAAAACACCAACAACAAAAACTCAATCTGAACATCCATCAATATTATTAACATTTAGCTTTTCGAAAAAAATCCTTGAATATTTCCTACAAAAAAAAACACGATTGCGCAATATTAGCTGCGTTCCTTTCTGCTTGTTTTTGCTCGTGAATGCTTGCAGCTACTCTTGCTCTAAGATATGAGCAAAAGCACAAACAGTTACGCAACTAACATCCGCAAGAGGAAAAGTCAATTTTTTGAGTCTATTGTGAATTATTTTGCGCCTATAGATAGGCTTTTGATTATTTTGAGCTTTTTTCATATAAAAACGTCTACAAATAAAAATAAAAATAATAAATTTATAAATAAAATAAATGAAAATAGAAATAATAAATTTACCGCATTAATTTAAATTATGTTGTAAATTATTCTAACCTTTTATTTGTATACAAATAAAATAACATCAAAAATTTGAGGCCAGCTTTTACTCATGACCACAAATTTCGCGTTCCTTTTCTCCTTTACTCATGAGTACTAAAAAGCAGAAATGGAACGCAGCTATTGTAAACTAAACTAAAATTTATCTACTTATAAACACAGCCCTACTCATCATCATCAGAGACGCAAGCTGATATGACATTGTTTAAGCTTTCATCCTTACTACCCCCCAATGACGTAATCAGTCGGTTATTGCGCAATGTTGTGAAATATCGAAAGTTAAAGGTCAAACGTGAGCCAGAACCCTTTGTATAATCTGCTTATTTTATAATGGTCTATTTTAACATGAAATCACATTATTAAGCCGCAAGTTCAAATGGGCTAAAAATACTTCTGCTGTTGTAATTAGGCGACACAAGTCAACGTAATATTTTTAGACCCTTGTTAATAAACGTTCGATTTTCAATCTCAGAAAAGAAAATTTTGCATTTTTCTATATCCAACAACGACAAAATTGCGTAGGAGATGAGTGTCAAATTTTCTTTTTTTTATTTAAAAATAGTATTTCTTAGAAAAACAAAACTTGAAATAAATTATGATGCTTTAAATGGGATTTTTTTGCTCCTTATCCCCAACAGCTTTCTCGGACATCCCTTATTTCACCATAAAGCATGGCATCATAAGCTGTGATCTGAACAAAACTTTGCTTTATGCTTAGAACAGATTTTTAACCCTTTTCAGTCCTTCTGCTGTGAAATATGTTTATGACGTTGTTGGTAAAATAAAGTTTCTGTTTTTTTTTGTTGTGTTGCTCTAATGTATCAAAAGAAAGTCACTGGCTTCGTTAGACCAAAGAGCAAAAAAAATACATCTTTTTTTCCATAAAAACCCAAACGCCTCGAGACAGGGACAATTTTTTTTATATATATCTCTCTTTTTTTATGATAACATCAAAGAAAAGGAAGAAATTTTTTTTTTGGTAAAAAAATAAAGAAGCGAAAAAACACCCTAAAGGGATTAAAGATTAGGCAGAGATTTCGAATGGATATATTCTCTCCAATTTATTTGTCTCCGCAAATTCCTTGTTCTGCCAGATCAACTATATGTACTATAACATGTACTATATGTACAAGTACGAGAGCATGTCTTGACTTTCCTTCCAAGGACGAAATCCGTTTTCCTCCTTCTAAAAGTGAACAACAACCGAAGTGTAATAAACTAACCGAAGGACTCGTATTGGATTTCGTCAATTTGTAACGATTTCCCAATGAAGCAATCAACCAAATCAAAGTGAGTACACATAAAAGTTTGTTCCTTTTTCTTTCTAGAAAGGATTCCGTATTGATGTGACAACGACTATCGAAATTGTCGGAAGTATTGTTCATCTAGGATTCTGGAGGTCGTCCTTACTGCGATGTCAGCTTTTACAGCCCGTTTCGCTAATGCGACTTGTAAAGAATCCTGAATTCCATAAGAGTCCTGGTTCGAGGTGGTTTGGGAGTGCACGTCATTCCTGATCAACGATGCCCATCCAGGATACTTCAGGATTCAGTTATTGTCGACAGAATTGTATGCAGGGCGTCGATGCCGGTGAGTTATGAGAGCAATCTCAATGTTGCCGTTATGCATTGGTGAAAAAATGTGGCGGACAATCAACGACATAATCTCTGCTGGATAAATTGTCAGAGATGGCATTTTCGAGTGCCGATGAAGTAGGAAACTAGTGGAAGTTAAAAGAATTTTATGACCAACAACGTGGAGGGAAGTAATGGCCGACAATCTCTGTCGGTGGGCTGATTTCGATTAAAAATAGGACCCCTGTTGGGCAGGCTTTGCTCTGTCTATGTCATGTGCACAATGGAAGATGAATGAACTAAGGTCAAGGAGCTGGCTCTCAACTTGAAGGGTATCTTTTGAAAATAGAGTAGAGATTCCTGCCACAGTGCCTATTCTATATCCGATAGATCTTCTCCGTTCATCCATATATAACAGACACCGAAAGCCCTGCATGTTACAGATAATAATATAAAGAAGAACGCAGCCAGGGCTCAGGTCTTCAATGGATGCCGTGATTGATTTATTACAGCACACAAATGATTGTCGAGAAATGGATTCTCTACACATTTTCGGGTTTTGGGGCATCACAAGACATATGACATATAGACAAATGACGTATAAGTGGAAATAAGCAGATTGTGACCACGAAGAGCAGTTAATTAGTACATTAGACATTGGAGGTTATGCCCATACAAAAACATATATACAATCACTAAAAGTGTGATAATAAAAATGAGTTATTTACTAGTGGGTCTATGATGGCACTGCATGATGTTGAGGTTAATGACATGATGATGAAGGATAATTTGTCACTCGGAAACAACTTCATGATAAAGTGTATGGATACTGTGTGGGCATATGTTGGTCATCGTTTTCACTAGATTGATGTACATGCAGTTCTGAGAAGTTTATTGTTAAGGTTCTTGGGTGGGAGTTATGTAATACACATTTTAATTTGTTTTTACGTTTTTGTAAGTTGTTATTTGATAGCGAAATCTGCCCTATGTAGACTGGAGATGATAGGTAAAGGTGGCAGCCCGGCCATGGACTGCGGAAGTGGACCCAAATGTTGCTGAAAGGGCATCGTTTTGTAAACGCACATTGTAGGATTTAACGCGGGTGATAAAAGCTCAGAAGACCTTTAGCAGAAGATTAAATCTTTAAATAACTAAGCAAATCACATGCAGATCAACAACAAGGGGCCTAACATTAACCCTTATCCTGTGTTTATGGGTCAAAATTGCCCAACGTGTACATCATAGAAATCTGACCTGTGATAATTGTAATAATGCATCAGCGTCATCAACACCTAAAAACTACTCACACCCTTAGTAATCTATCGTAGTCATAATCGCTTCATCACAGGTGTTGGTTTTTATGTCAATTGCAATGAAGCAGTATAGTCCTCAGTTGTTTTTTCAGTAGTTCTCAGCGGCAGTTCTCGTAATTATTTTCAGTTGCAGTTTAGCTACAGATTTCAGTCGTAATTAGTTGAGTAAATCGACTCCTTATAAATAATTTATAAGCTATACTTAACTAACTATAAGAGTGTGTTTCAATCCTACATATAAGGGACGTTCTTTTACAAACCGAACACCTTTCTGACCGACACATTTTTGATTTGGCTGAAACTTTTTTACGGGTTCTATATTGAAAAAAAATATAGTTTAAAAAAACTAAAAAATACGCTTTTATTTTAAAATGAACTAAAAAGGAAAAAATAATTTTGAATGTAAAGTTTTTATTGCTTCAGCCAGTATATGGAAACAACCTACCTTTCGAAATGTAAAAAAGGGTGGGACTCTTTACCTATATTCTTATTTTATTAACACCGGAACTTTACGTTAGCGCCCCACGCTTTTTTACATTTCGAAAGGTAGGTTGTTTCCATATACTGGCTGAAGCAATAAAAACTTTACATTCAAAATTATTTTATCCTTTTTAATTCATTTTAAAATAAAAGCGTATTTTTTAGTTTTTTTAAACTATATTTTTTATTTTCTATTTTTTAGTCTATTATATGTATGTGTTCCGGCATTTTGTAGTGACCGCCATAATAGATTTAAAATGACGTCAAAAAGCATACTATACTATACTCGTCATACACTTTAATTTGATACCTATACCGCGGGCGTTGTAAAGAAAAAGGTAAACCGCTATTTTGTGTTGGCGGCCATTTTAAATTTGGAAAGACGCGACAAAGCTTATGGTATTCTAATTGTCACACCCTTTCATTTGATACCTACACCGAGTGGGTTGTAAAGAAAAAGGTAAACCGTCATTTTGTGGTGGCCGCCATTTTGAATTTGGAAAGACCCCACACAGCTAATAGTATTCTATTATCATATCCTCTCATTTGATACTCATACCGAGTGGGTTGTAAAAAAAAGATAATCCGCCATTTTGTGTTGCCGCCATTTTGAATTCGGAATGACGCCACACAGATAATAGTATTCTAATTGTCATGCTCTTTCATTTGATACCCATGTCGGGGGGTTGGGGAACACAATAGCAAAAATCGACCACCATCTTGGAACCGCTATCTTGATTTCCTTACAAAAGATCATACTGCATTGTCACGCGAACTATGTATATGTGCAAAATTTGATGTTGATCGGTTATATGGAAGTAGGTCAAAATCAAGTTGAAAGATTTGTTTACATAGAACATACATACACACATACATACATACATACATACAGGTGAAGCTAATATAAAGCGTATAATGACGTCACACGGCTTAATGTATTCTACTCGTCATACTCTTTCATTTGATACCCATATCGAGGGTGTGTAAAGAAAAAGGTAGTCCGCCATTTTGTGTTGGCCGCCATTTTGAATTTGGAATGACGCCATAAGGCTAATTGTATTGTATTTGTCATACCCTTTCATTTGATACCCATGTCGGGGGTCGGGGAGCACAATAGCAAAATTCGGCCGCCATCTTGGAACCGACATCTTGATTATTTCACAAAATGGTCAGATTGCATTGTCATGCGAACTATACATATGTGCAAAATTTAAAGTTGATCGGTTATATGCAAGTGGGTGAAAATCAAGTTGCAAGATTTGTCTACATACATACATACCAGGGATGTTATGGATATGAAATTTCGGATCTGGATATGGATACGGATATAGGAATAATATTATACCGGTTTCAGATACGGTTACGGATATGAAATTATTTCGGATTATCCATAGTTTCGGATAGTTTCAGTTACGGATATTAGATTTTTAAGGAATTGTAAAAGAAAAATACAAATAGGTAATGGTTTGATTTTATTTCTAGGATATCATTTGGTACTACAATCACAGAGAAAGCGCTTTAAACAACGCAAGGGATGCGCGCGGCTAGTATGGGGGCTCGGTGGGGCGAAAACCTGTCATAACGTGTCTCAGTTAGACTCCGCCCTATCCGAAATTATTCGAAACTTTTATATCAGATTCGGTTACGGTTTCGCATAAATTTTTTTTCGGATATCCGATAGTTTCGGTTACGGTTACGGAGCTCCATAACATCCCTGATACATACATACATACATACATACAGGTGAAGCTAATATAAAGCGTATAAAAAGAGACACGTATTTTTTTTTCACCATCGTATTCTACGTCAAATTTCCTTTCAAAAACACTTTTTTAATCGATGGAAAAATTATTATTACTATTGGAAAAAAATTAATTAACTTAGCGCGACAGATTCACAGATAGCAAATTTACGACGACAAAAATAGTAACACCCAATTCTCTGGGAAAGTTTCCATTGAAGAAAAACACGTGTTCAATATTTTTTTGAAAATCTATCTGACAATACAGAAATAGACTGACCCCCGCCCCACCCCCCTTTGGTGGCGCGGAGTAACTCTAAAATTTCAACTGGCAACCTCCATTTTTTCACGCATTCTGATTCTCCGAAGAGAAATATGAAACTTCTATCTGAAATTTTTTTTATCCGAAGCCCCGCTGGACCCCCAAAAAACATTCAAACTCAAAATTATCCCCAAAATTCATTCATTTTCATATTTCTCTTCGGAGAATCAGAATCCGTGAAAAAATGGGGGTTGCCAGTTGAAATTTTAGAGTTACCCCGCGCCACCAAAGGTAGGTGGGGCGAGGGTCAGTCAATTTCTGTATGGTCAGATAGATTTTCAAAAAATATTGAACACGTGTTTTTGTTTCATTCGAAACTTTCCGAGAGAATTGGGTCACGACCCCTAAAGAGGTCGCCTTGAGATATAAGGTGGGTCCAAACCGTCCAAAAATAAATTTTAATAAACAATGTATTTTAAATTTAAATCAAGTGTTACACATATAACCATGAAATAACAACCGTATAAAATCTAAGAATTTAGCCACGATTTTCGCGGTAAAGGTCGATCTACACATATCCGTGAGGTGACGCCGACTTCAGTGCAGTACCGGGACATCAGTGAAACAAAAAATATCGGCACGATGTAAAGGGAAACAAATTGGCAAAGGCGCAGAATTCTCCCACACATCAGCTGCCTACAATATTTTTTAATTAATCCCGGAGGTGAAACAAATGTTTAAATTTAACAGAAAATTTTTTATTCAACAGAAATTTAGATTAAGTCTATTTGAAATGCACTCAGACCCGTTTCTGTAAGATTTTTTTTCTGGGATTTTTTATACGGAATTGCAAATTACATTCTATAAGTAAAAAATGTAAAGATTGCTTTGATGTAGGGTTGCTTAAATGCCCAAATGTATTTCATCCTCCTACTACATGATGTACAGACTGGTGTGGATCAACTTCTCGACTTGTTTTTAGTAAATCACTGCGTTTTGGCTCATTCTAAAATATTCGTAGAATTTAGTTTCACTTCACGAAGAGTCCACATGATGAACCCACTCTCTTTTTTATTCTTCTCCTCCTCGTCTTACAGCAACACTATTGCAGCAAGATATTCCACGCTTAATTCCATGATGCAGTTGAGATCAATGTCCAACTAAAAAGTAATTGCAGATGCCGTTGAACATTGAGCACTGATTCGGAAAAGGTGTGTGAATATCAGTGAAAAATTTATCACGGAAGCCACTGACACGGACAGCATCGGTACCGTGCCGTCTTGTATGTGTGGATCGACCTAAATAACTCAATTTTACGACCGATTTGACGGAAGAAGATGGAACAAGATCAAATTTTTGGTTTTTCCTGTCATCTCCATCAGACTTAATTTTTGGTTTCTTACCGAGAAAATCGTTCCAAATGCTTGGATTTATATCTTTCAGCCAATAGTGAGAGGGTCGCTTGATTTTTTATTTCTTTTTTTGGCTTCTCAAGGGGTCGCAATACTAAAAAGGTTGAGAAACAGTGGAGACCAATTAATTCGTACGTATACATGTAAGCGATATCCACGATGGCAATCAAATAAACGGTTCAAGCGAAGACTTTTCTTGGGAGAACTAGGATTTTCTGTAATCAATGAGGAGAAAACGTGTCGAAAATCATGCCCAAGAACATCCGAAGCGAAGTTAGCAATGAATGGTGCACAAAATAATGTTTCGAGGGAGGATCCACCGAAGAACCTGAAACGATCGCACTGTTACCTTTGCCCTCAATTGCCCAATAGTACAAAATACTCCAACAGATGCAATCATATGCAAAGCACATTCTAATGTACATAGCTATAAAATGTGTTAAATGTGTCAAGAGCGAATAAAATTCTATTGGGCAAATTTGACCCATAAACACGTTGTATGTTAGTTTTTTCGTACACAGGATAAGGTGATAGCGATGATGCTGTCAAATGTAAGAGACCCAGACAAAGTTGGTGCATCTGATTAACGCAGTGGTTAGCTTAGTCCTGCTATGCGAAGACAACCTGGAGGAAAATTAGGTCGTATACTGGTTAGGCGCATGGGCGTAGCAAGGGGAGGGGCCAGGTGGGCCAGGCCCACCCCAGAATCCTTCTGGCCCACCCCAGAATAAAAGTGAATCACTTATTAAAAACCCGTGGTGTTACATAAGGCTTAAAACAATTTTACAAAAAAATAGTATGATACACGGATGGCTCCAAAATAGAGTCAGGTGTGGGCGGCTGAAGCGAACTCCCCAGATTCAGCAAAGCGATAAGCTTAGGCACCTGCAACTGTCTTCTACTGGCATGCACTCATGAGAACTTAAGAAGGGTCTACCAAAAAGAACGGATTTCTATCTTCTCTGATAGCCAAGCGGCATGTGGGGCCGTAGGACCAAGTCTAAATGAGTTTGGGGCTGCCAACGTGCTCTTGATGAGCTGGGAGTTCTCAATCAAGTTACCCTTGTTTGGGTCCTGGGACATCGGGGCTTCAAAGGAAATGAAAAAGCGGATGCCCTAGTTAAACAGGGCTCCGACATTGCATTCATCTGTCCAGAGCCGGCTATCGGAGTACCTAGCAGCTTGCTGCAAAGGGCCCTAGCCGATCGGACTTTGATGAAACATACTGAACGCTGGAGGTCCACACCTGGACTGGTCAACTCTAAGCGGTTCCTTCCTGGGCCGTCTTCCTAATACGGCCAAAGATTTGTTGGGGCGTAGTAGAAATGATGTCAGAAGACTTGTTGGCTTGATTATCGGGTACCGCGCCCTGCGCCTGCTCTCCACGACCTCTGTGAATGCCCCGCAATAGTAAAAGAGACTGACAGCTTCGAATATCGTAGAAAAGGGTCTCCGAATGACGTCAGCACTAATGGAGAAACAACAACAACAACTTCGATTTTATATGGGAAGAGGTCCCCGAGTGACGTCGCACTAAAACGATATACAGTCTTTTACATTACCTTGTTTCTGTATACCGTGCGATAGATGAGAAAAGTAAGAAAACAAAAAAAAAGTTCTATGAAATGAATTTGATGATCAAAACTAATTGAGCGATTGGATGTGTTAGTGAGAAATATTTGAATGCTATATTATAATATTTTAATATCTGTTTCCTGGAAAATTGGGTCACTTAACGAGGAAAGGAATAAAATCACGAAGGACAGAACAGCGCGCGACCAAATTGGGAGATTTAGGGTCTGATTATGTTGGAGCTGCCATAAACGAGTAGAGCGGCGATGCTAGCGGAGCGGAGATAATACAAGGTTTTCAATAGAGTTGTTTTTATTGGAGCAAGGGCGGTGACTCAGGCTTTGGTCGCGACCAACGACAAGAGCTGCGATGAAGCTTGAGTTACTTTTCTTCGTTAGTATCAGTAGTATCAAGATGGATGTTGATTCCTCAGTCATATTGTCAACGTTTGCGCTTCTGTCAGAAACTGGTAAAACTGCTTTATTCGGGAGACACACAGCTTTTGTCACAGCCTTTGTCACAGCTTTTGTCACCGCTCTGTTACCATCTATCGCAGCTCCAACATAATCACCCTTAGTTGATTTTCCTCAAAATTTTTGTATGGTTTTAGTGGTAAGATCAGGCAGCATAAGGCAGCATACTAGTCCATCGAGGCCAATTTTAGATTTTCCGAGAAAAAAAATCGGCGACAGATAGAGATGCTTTTCTTCATAATATTATGAAGAATGTCCTTGGATTGAGTATAGTTACCACGTATACATGACCAAATCGAACGATCCCGAGATCGAAAGATTGAAAGTGAGAATCCGCGTATTTGACATCGTCAGATTGAGTAATTGAAGTTTAAATGGATTCAAACGTAATGGAAAAGCAATGAACATAAACTACAATTTGTAGTTTTCGTATCGTTATACTGTTGTTTCGCTTTTTCATCGAATTCCGCTCGATCCTATTTGAATTCGATCTCCGTATACATGGATTTTTCTAAGATCCAAGCTGGCTTGAATCCGGCTTCAATTTCGCATATATACGTACTAGTATCAATGAAGACAAAGTTTACTGTTTTGTTTGCAGAAACTTTTATACAAAGAACTTACGTGCTCAAAACAAAAAGTTTGTTACAAGCGGCTATGATAATTGGAAAAAAATAGGAAAAGTATTACAAGAGCATCGAAAATCCTTGATACATAAGCAGTCCACGGAAATACACGTTTCTTTCAAACACTCGATGGTTTCAGGAAGCGTACAGGATAGAATTGTGAAGTAACATGATACAGAAATAGTTGAAAAAAGGAAATATTTGATCAAGCTTATCATCAGTCAGTCGGTAACGGTGGTTTAAAATCTGGCCCACCCCAGCAAAAATTCATTGCTACGCCCATGGTTAGGCGCCCTTTATTATACGAAATGTGCAGGTAGGAAGTCGAAATTATTTGGTGGCAGATATTACATTATAAGCCCAAGGATAATGGCAAAAAGGCGAGACGAGTCTATTAAGGGACCATGTACCCATAGCCTTACACCCAATATGGAAAGTGTACACCGAGGGATTGTGGCGAAATGAGCTACCTCATGCAACCCCTACACTCCTTTAACCTATTCTATCCTTTTTATATCCTTCCAGTTAAGCTTACCACTATTGCACCACGGCAGTCACCCTTCATACTACAAGTCCGTCATGTCTTACTCGTCATTGTGCAATGTGTAGTGGTTAGCTTGGTTTGAAGGAAGAGTCTGTAGGATGCTAAAGTAGAAGGCGATGAACCTTGAGTTTGAGCTATTGGATGTTGTAGAAGTTCACACCAAACAAAAAAAAATTTGCACCAGTCCCACTGTAACAAAAATCAAAACAAACAATTTTTGTAACGGGGCTTCGATTTCGCAAAGTCGATATTCATAATAACTGCCAGCTGAGCTGGCGAGATGTCATATCAGGGCAACTCATATTCATACTTACACGTCTGTGTATTAATTTGGCGTTGGTACAGTCAGTTTATTTAAAAGTCATCAGATTTAAACGAACAATGTGCTACATCGTGCTAGTAGAATGACAAGAAGTGACACCAATTGAATATTTTTTACAATTTCAACTTCATTCAACAAAAATTCATTGAAAGAAAATCCAACTTCAGTGAAATAAAATCCAACTTCAATATATACAACATCACAAAACAAGTATGACCCCAAAGTTACCTCTGCATAAAACCCAAAAGGACCAAATCCAATTAAACTGAATGGTTGAATTTTTTTTTCAAAGACTTGAAGTTGAAATTGTTTTTTCAAGGACTTTTACACAAAAATCACATACTTTCGCCACTTTTAAAAAAAATGAATTTGGTTTGCCTGTGAACAAGGCACACCAAGAAAAACAAGATCAGCGTTGAAGGACTTTCCCTGAACTTTGAACTAGTTAGTTAAAAGGTTAACCATTAACCAACTAGTAAAACGCAATATTTTTAAGTATTTCTGGGCCCCAAAAGGGGTGTAGAGGAGTGCATACTTTGTTTTCAACTTGAGTTCACTGCATGAAAATTTCGTGAAGTTTGTTCCAACTTTAGATGGAATTCTGCAGGGTCCTTAAATTTACCACCACCCAAAAAAAAAAAAAAAAAACTAAGAAAATGTAACTGTCGGAGTTTGCCACGTTACGTTCCAAAACTTTAACCTTAATTAACGACTTGTTCCACAAGTGAAATTCCAACTTGAGTTGATGTTAAAGTTTCTTCCAGTTGCTAAGGGGCCACGTTTGTGAAAATCCCAATTATTACATTTCTGGCGGTAACCAAGCTTCACAATGAGCCTAATTAGCGCACCGCACACGTAGACTGCATTACCTGAACCGAAAGGCAGGTGTAAGCAGAAAACATGTAATTAACCAGCTTTTAAGGATAAAATTTAGATAAATGGCAAAATGAAGTCCCACTACAGGAGGAGTCTACAAGAAGATGAATTTGCTCCTCAATAATTCGTCGCTCGTTTCGTTTGATTGAAGGCATTCTGTTTCATTTTTTTTCGGAGTAGGAAGCATCATGAAACCGGCCAGGACGATGCCAAAAGAGGGGAGGATGCCCTGCAGCAATCTCTTTATCACGGACAAAACAAATGCGATAAGGACGTGGCAAACTTGAGGACATTTGTCACTACAACTGCTTCCGACCCATTGCTGCTAATGGAGACATCCTCGTATATCAGAAAGTTGTGCTTTGTCTTAAGATTATCTGCAAAATTGTGGAAATTGGGCCTCATTTTCTTCAACTTGTCAGATTATAGATTTCGCAACAGCAGCAGCAGCAGGAGACTCAGTTCCAGCTGGCATTGTACAGAGAAATTATGCAAATTTTAGGCAAGAGGATAAAACAGCAAATGTTGAACATTTTCTTGGCATGTGAAATTCGCAAAAATAACGAACTCAACCAGGCAAGAAGGAGGGCATTACAAACTTGTTATCTGCTACAATCGAAATTCACTTAAATAAGGAAACAACTAAACAGGAATAAATGGGACCTTATCCTTTTCTGCCCATATTTGTCCCAGAAGGTTATTTTTATCGGTGTCGCAACAGAATTTATCCAACGTCTTCCCAGTTCATGTTTATGATAATCAAAGTGCTGCCAGTGCAAACATTTTCTGTTGGAGCATTCTCTCAGTGTTTATAGCATCATCCCCATTTCTCTCGGCTCTCCCTTTGCACACCCTCCATCTGCCCCCAAAAACACAAACGTTTCCAGCTCCGATTCGGTTAAATATCCTTGGATCCATGGCTGTAGGACTCCTGTGTTTCTTTTCGCTTGTTCTCTTTTTCTTAAACGTAGAAGAAAATAGCCGCCTCGGGTCGTGCATAAAAAATAAATAAAAATTTTATAAGTTGCCCTTAATGCCATGCTCATAGGGAATTTACATGAATTCAGGACCATTCCGAGAAATTAGACGAGGAAATTTTATGTGCATTGCGCATTTTCCTTGCAAATTTGTTGGGCATTTAAAGTTGGTACAAATTTGATGTGGGCACTTCTCTCACAAAATTAAGGAAGTTTATAAGGACATAACTAAGGGCCAGCCAAGCAGTTAAAAATGGCTCCTTTTTGAATATTTATCAAGAAATTCAATACTGGAATATTTAAGGATTCTCGCTAGGCAATTTTATACTGAACGTAATGGAATTATCCTGTTTATAGATTTTCCTTAAGGGAATTTTCCTTTATTCAATTTTTGGGTGATTTTTCTTTATTAAGGGATATTTAAAACTCATTTTTCAAGTGATGGAAGAAGTTTGGATCGTTTTAAAATCTTAAATTTAATTAAATTGAATTTGAGAGACTTTGATGGCCAACTGAATTGGTTAGTAATTCTGTCAGAGAATTATTTGTATCGTATTGATTATTCATAAAGTTAAAACTGGGAGAGATAGATAAGCAATATATATTTAATTGCGCGAAAATTGCCATAGACTATTTTTGTTAATTCAATATAAATCCCCATAGACTCAAGTGGCATTTTACTAAAAGGTTCCCCAACTGAGCACTAATCAGGTCCAATGCTGCTTGGCCGCTGTAATCGAACTAAAACCGGTCTATGGAGTATAGATACTAAATTACACACTTCACGATCACTAACATAATCGCCTGAAATATGACGCAATGCAACAGCAAAAACTAAAGCTTTGTAGGAGTAAAATTAAAGTTTAAGGGCAAAAAGCTTTCCGAATACGTAGGGCAGATGTTAGGATTGCTCCATTTCATTTGTAATGAGGATTGCCTCACTTCAGTTTAGCTGATTTTTTGTGTGCTGCTCATGAGGAATCTAAAGGGAAAGATCTCTTTCGTCATGTTCCTCATTTGCCGGCCACATGGGCCACACACGCTGCATGAGGCATACCCCTTTTAAAGGCGAGTCGGGGAGTTTAATAATGTATGCAAGTTTCATCGGCAGTTATGTATCGGCAAAAACTCGTCAGGATTGCGTCGAAATCTAGCCCTAACTCAGCCTTCGAATTAAAGTTGAGCAGGACTTACACGAGGCAGTACATTTCTCTCTTATACGGCGTTTACATCGCCTCGAAAACACGTGTTTTCGTCATAAAATCGCGTTTTGGGCAAAAACACAAACCTTAAGCAAGTGTTTTCTCATACAAATCGAAAACAATTTGGGAACCCGTTTTCAATAAAAACGACCACGAAAACAAGAAAAGTGTGGACAAGAACCCAATTCAGCGTTCAGCACTTGTTATACGCATGTCATTTTCTATTTAACTGACTTTTGTTATTTTAATTTTGTTATTTTTATTATGTATTTAATAAAATTTTTTTTTGCAAATCTTCGCTTCTTTATTAATAATTTATTAAATAACTTTAATAGACATCTTTGCGTAACTATTTTCTTACTATTATTTTGTTTTTAGTAAAACATATCAACATAAACTCTTCAAATGCCATCCGAACTGTCATCCGAAAACAAGCAGAAGGCGATGTAACCACCTCAATTGTTTTTCGAAAACGAGTTCACGAAAACACTTGTTTTCAAGACGATGTAAACGCAGTATTACACGAATTGTACTGAGGCCTAAATTTTTTGAAATGTCCCACTTCAATAATAATGTCCTACTACTCTTGGTATGAGCGTGTAAACCTGCGCCCACCTAAACGCAGCCCATAAATATCAAGGGAAACAGGAACACATTCATTTTATTAACTCTTTCAATCCATTTGTTGCCTTGATGAAACAATTTGCCTATAAATTAGTACCGATAGGGGGAAATAGATCACACCGAGTCAGAGTCAAGCATAAAGCAAAAACGGTTTTTATACCCTAAACAGACGGCAGAGTTAACGAGATAAAATTATTCTTGAATTTCAATTTTTAACATTCATGGGGAAATGAGGCTAGGTGAGATCGTAAATACGTAGTGGAGAGAAATTTCTGACTTCTCTTTTGTGACAGTAAAATTTCCAACTTGAAATGAAGCGAGGTGAGATTACAAATACGTAGGGGATCTCCACTATATATGTACTTACAATGGCACCTCGGGTAATTTGAAGTAGGACATTGTATTGACTCAAAAGATAACCATTTGAAAATCGTGTCCTACCCAACACTACCTCGAATCGACCACACGATTATGTTTGTTCTGATCAAACGCGGGATTCATCTTGGCAAGAATTTTTTTTAAACAAATTTTTGGTGCGAAATTTCATGCAACTGTACCATGTGATATGCAAGTGTACCTTGTAAGAGGACTTCAATCATTTTGTGCACTTTTATTCTTCGATCCCTCAAAGTCGTGTCATGGATTTTGTCAACCATTTCGGGGGAAGTCACTTCCATTGGTCAGGCCAAATAATGTTCAACATTTGTGGATACGGCCAGGTTTAAAATCATTTACCCAATTGTAAATAGTCGCAAGCCCACGAGCAGATGTGTCATGAGCTTCATCCAACTCTTCTTTGATCTCTCTCGGTGTTGTATTTTAATAGTAGTAAACGATAGTAATTTTTTTTTCTTTTTTCTAAATAAACCAAATGCTTCAATTGACTATGAAAATGAAACCATGTAATGGATGGAGATGAAACTTTGACACCTGACTTTTAGTAAAAGCAAACCGTTTTCAGTACACTCTTTAATTTTCTGAGTATTTATTGATCAATCCTCTTAACTTAACTAATCCAGGATCTGGAGGATTTTTCACGACAATACCAGACTAAATAACTTCACTTACTCTCACAGCCTTCTGGCCCCCTTTTGCCTTTAGATTAATAAATTCGTTCATAAATAGACCATCTTGACTTGATTTGGGAAATCCATTCGCATTTCCGTACTCGTGCAATATACGCAAACTGGTCTTAACCAAATCAATTATATCCAAAGCTTTTGACCAAATATGGGGCACCCTGCTCGGTTGACCAAATTGCAAGCTATTAGTATCGACTTCAATCAAAGTACGAGTAGTATTGCACGGTGTCTAATCTAAATCTCAAACCATCTCGGCCGGTGTTCATCAGGAGTCAATTATATATCCCGCTCTTTTCCTAACCTTCATATTTGGTCTGCTCTCAAACCGAGCCAACCCACTTCACAGGTTCACTGGTTACGGGTACTTTGAGTTAGTGCGAGTTCGAAAACGTAAGACTGCAGTCATTCTGCAGTATTCAGCAATTGGAAGTCTGTAGCTGAATACTGCAGAATGACGGCAGTCCCGCGTTTTCGAAAGCGCCCTTACTCTTACGTCTTCGAAATAAAATATAAGGCAAGCACGTGCCAGACCTTGTCTACATGATCGCGAACAGAAGTTCATTTTAATCCAGCGCAATATCGATTCGATTCTTGATTGGAAACGCATGTCAAATTCAACGTCTCCAATCACTAATAAAACCTGCACCGATCTTCCTTCTGTCCTAGTGGAAATTTAACGTCTGACCAATCTCTGCAAATTCATCTATCGACCAGCTACCCGGGCCACAATTCACAGTAGTGGTTCAAAAAGCCAAAAACACTGCCAAAACTCAAAAAATTAAGTTTCTTTTATAGGGATTCTCCTTATAATGTTAGAGTGGTATCCCTGGCATTTTATAAGGGTTGTGGTCCGGGAAGTGCGTCTTGTCTTCCAAGAGAAACTGAACGTGTCAATGAGACGTGCATAAAAAGTTATCTATTGGTCCAATTTAAATTCTGCAAAATGGATTCATCTCCTGAATGTAAGTGCAATAGACTATAGGTATATACTTTTGTACGCCTACTCATAGTAGTGTAGTAAAGAGTTAGTTCATTTTTTGGTAATTTGGACGTGAAATTTATTTTCCATTATGATTTTTTAACATAGATGGCCGCCATTTTGAAGCCGCCATTTTCTTTTTCGAAAAAGTGATAACGGATTCGTAATCAGCGACCTGGGAAACCCCCGGGCACCAAATTTCAAAGAAGTGTGTTTTTAGCGTTTTCTACCACTGTGCAATCTACAAGTCCTTATTTGACCGCACTTCGAGTATAATTCTTTTTTTGGACTGGCGCCCCGAAACCAGCCTTGGCATCTCTAGACAAGGTACAAAACCGCGACAAAAAATTTATCGGATATGGTACCTTTTACGTCTCGATTGCGACTGTTCCACTGAAATTATCGCCCTCCTGCCTGCACGGCAATATTTTCCTCGCAACACTAAAGTAGCCCGCTCCGCTCACCCTCAGGCCCTACTCTTTTCGTACACACTACGGTTTACAAGTTCGTTTTTTAAAGAGAACAACGCGGTTGTGGAACAATCTACCACGGTCAGTTTTCTCGTACAAAATCCTAGAGTTCAACCGCAGGGTTCATCGCCATCTGCTCCAGACCGCCTAACCCATGCTATTCCCTTCTTTCCTTTAAAATAAAGTTAGTACATGGTACAATGACCTAAATGACATGACAGACTGTACAAAGGGTGATTCCTAAGCTTGGTTTTTCCACATAGAAAAAAAATTGGTCTTTGAAATGTCTTTGATATTACGTCAAACATTTATTAAACAACGATGGGTTGACGATTAGAAATTGCCTTTTTGGGTTCAACAAACTCCTGTTTTCAAATTTCAAAACAGCGTGAAAGCGAATACCTGTCAGGTGCGTACCATATAACAAAGTATGCCTCCGCATAGAAAAAGCCGCAACAATAATCCACAAAAAAATTAAGGCGTTCTTTGTCACACATTTTCCACTTTCAAGTTGATTTTTCATTTCGTCATATCTTCCCACCTAAGTCAACACTTTGCCCAGGACATTACAAGTCCTTCAAACTTGATGAGATATTTGCAAAGTGGTTATGTTTTTGCCAACAAGAAAAAAGAGAGAAAAATTAATAACACCTCAGTCGTTGGCCCCAGATCCGACATCCTTATCTCTACAATTTTAAGTACTCAACAGATCCTTTGCTCACAATACCCAGGGCCTTTCCTGGTGAAAACTATTTGCACTTGAGAAGAAATTTAATTTTGTGAAAGTTTTTCTTTTCGTAATTTTTTTTATATATATTTTTTTTTTGCGCTATGGTTATTTGAAGAAACACCGCTCGGTTTGGTCACTTCAGGAAGCTTAAGGATATACACCACGAAAAGTCGCCGTACCGCATTCAGGCACACTATCTTCTACCAGCTCTCTGTGTTTTATAAGGATTCATGTCCTGGCAAATATTTGAGCAAGTAAATTTCATTCAGCATTGTGGTGTAGCAATGATGGCGGAAATTTAATTAAAATTTCAAGAAAGGCGGCTGTAAGTGCCGACAAAGTGGCTGTGATTTGACTCTCCAACAATGAGCGAAGGACCATGGTTCACCCCCCCTTTAATCCTTCGCGGTTTCAAAGTTTTCCTTTTTATTTTGGGTTTAATTGAAAGCGATGAGTAGCATGTTTAAGTCCTTTATCCTTTACTGTTGTTAATATGTTTGTTGTTGTTGTTGTTCCTGGTTGTTATATAGGAAGCGGATCCTTTTGTGAAAATGGACTTTTTTGTTGCCCTGGTCTTAGTTGAAGAGTTATCTTATGAGATTGAGTGTATCCTGGTTGCCGTGCTTACCAAAAGTTCAAGTTGAACGTCGAGGAGGGATCCTGAACGTTATCGATTTCAGCCAAGGATAAACGATGGATAAATAAAAGTATGTCTAGAGCCTTTTTGGGAAAACGATAGCAGTGGGGTAGTCCACTTTTTTGGGTGGCATGGAGCATCTGTGTCGAGTGTTGGCGTATATTTGCTGTACAAAATGAAAAAAACGAAAATCTTGAAAAGGGTAACTAAAACCCGCTGGAGTCTGTTCTGTCGTATGCTTCCAGTTTATACAAAACAAGATTACCGCTATATGAATCCTTGAGCAAAGACACATCTGTTATAGAAAAATATAGACAATAACGATGTATACGCTTGAAATTCCACACTTTTTTGCCTTTAAAGTAGAACAAATGATGACAACAACTGTGCCAATCCTCAAACAGCTTAAATAAATCCTCATTGAATATCCATGACTCCCTCAGAAGGGCTAATGATAAACCTACGCTTTCCCTACTAGGCAAAATCTATACTTATCCTTCAGAAGGACTCAAGCAAAATGAGGTCTAATTCAAGTGAGATGAATTTATTCAGAGACCATTATCCTGGCCCCGGTTTGAATATGGTGTGCCCTGGATATGTAAAAAGGGACCGGCAAAACAAACGCTACAGCAACTTTTGATACATATTTAATGGACTTTTGCCTGGAAAAGGCTCCGGGTCCTGGCTAATCCTGCGGCTTTTATGGAACGGATGTGTGCAAACAGAAATTTCATTTCGAAATATGCTCCCCGTTACCAGTTACTATGGAACTCAATATTCGGACATTTTTGTGTAACTTTGTTCCACAAATAAGCGACCAAAGATTTATTGTTGGCAGATTTTGATTTATTTACCTATCCTCGGTCTTGAAGGGGGCGAACCGGATCACTCGTCCTCTCCTCTTTATATGGGATAAACGGAACGAAAGACATGAATGTGGAAACTCTCAACTGTAGAAGTTTATTATCGGCTGCTTTGCTGTCATTTGCCCATGTGAATTATGGAAGAGCTTACGAGGACAAAGTTTTTTTTTAGCTAAATTTGCAGGTACGGGAGATATTGGATTCTTGTTGTTGCTGGGGTTTTAGGATTATGTCAAGAGGTTTACTGAGATCTTATCGAATTGTATACTAATGGACTCTATTACTGATTGCTGTGGTTGAATATATTATATGTTTTAGATAGGCCTAATGAAATTTTCATTACTAAACTTTTCTATAAATTTCCGTCGGCTTTAGGTAAATTGACTTGGATTTCGCCCTCCAATTTCAAAACAATTTCGCGATATAGATACTAGCTTTAAACAAAGAAACCAGTGACGTTTTCGATGGCTTTAAAGGCCAGTTCAAACTTGGCCTTAATCAACTCCTTCCTTCCTCTAACCGCCTTTCTGCTCTGTTTATTAAAGCCCAATAATAATGATGCCACTGTCATAATCCGATATTTAGAAGCAGGAGATATCCAGAGATGAAAAACTTGGCACGCGCTTATACATATAAATAAAAAAACTCGAATATTAACTTGGCAGAGACGCAAACGGCATACAGCTCTGTGTTTGTTTAGCAAACCTGGTAGTATATTCCCATTATGCATGTTATCATCGCATCTCGTGATTTCAGTATATTTTATTTACTAGCGTAGAGTTAAACAACGAGGTGGCCAATCAATCTTTGTGATGGATGGTCTAGATTTGTCCTTATCTAAGATACGCAGATGCACATATAGGATTCGATATCGCAAGATGTTTAGACAAAAGAAGAGGAGCATGTATAAAAAATATCTCAGCTAGAAGCTCTGTGAACTCAACAGCTACATTTTTAGTGTGGTTGTTCTTGATATGTTGCATGCATATACAATCAGCTATTATAGACTCTTATGAATAATCTTGTTTTCTAACAACCAGAATTAGTAACCTCAGGGCTCTGGTAGAACGAGATATTGACTAAGAATAGACTCGAAATCAGAATCCGACTGCTAAACACAGATAAAAACACCTAGAGTTAAGTTGCTTATAAGCAAGGTCTCACTTAACACCGGCTCCACACGTGGGTCCCAACGCTGGTATCAGCGAACGTTGGCGCAGATTCCGACACGCGACGGCCAATACCCAATGTTCACGCCAACGACGACCAATGCAAATTTCTGGATCCACACGTTGGCCAAGTAGCATTGGGACCAACCTTGGTGCCAATGTGTGGAGCCGACCTAATAGGTATAACAAAGAATTGCACAGATCTAAGAGAAGTTCCTCGAAGACTTTTTGTGATTTTATTGACCATCTTGCCTCAATCTTAATCTGAACTAGATACTAACGAAAGATCACTCAAAAATCTTAGGGTCCTTGAAGAAAAGAGCCAGTAAGATTTCTAAGGGCTATGGAGCCCACGACTCGACTCACAGGCAATATACATATAGAAATCATACCCTCGCGAGGCGTAAGTTCGCCCTGCTGGAGACAAAGAAAGGTGGTGTGCATTTAAAATGTCGGCAAAACAACTAATATCCGGGCAAGATCTTTTATGCTAATCATCTTAATTTCGTTAACGTTTAAACGTTAGCACTTATAGTGTTTCACTAATAAACGTTTATAGCGGATTTTAGGTAGAAAAGGCTTTCTAATAAAGGAATGTGAAAGGTGCGGTGTCGAAAACCTTTTGCAATTCCCTTTTCGTCCACGAGTGTCGTTTTTCTAAGAGGTCCCCCCACTAAGTACCAACCCCGACCAATGCTGGTTGACCTCCGTGATCGAAAAACAATTTAATAATTGCTCTAAAATTAATAAAATATCGTCCAAATTTTATACTCGGGGGTTTTCGAGGGCACTAATTACGAATTTGAAGAGAAAATAGGAAAATTCAAAATGGCTGACTGATAATAGCGCGAAATTCAATTTTAAAAGTAAATTTTTTTCCTTTCTTTTTACATAAAATGTATACAAAGCAAATAAAAACATGAATTTACGTAAGTATTACCTAAGTATTTAAGTAAAATTATAATATTAATAAAATAGAAAAATATTAAAAAAAATTAAAATTTTTTAAATTTTGTCATATTTTTGAAAAAATTAAGGCCATTAATACGGACTATGATTATTCAAGTTTTTATACCTAAAAGTTGAATTCTATGCAATAAAATATTTTGGAGATAAAACTTCTTGAAAATTACATTTTTTTATTAATCCCAACGGCCTATTAAAGTGTTTAATTTTTCATAAGTGTTTATATTAGGTTAGGTTAGATATGGCTGAGCTGCTGGTGTTAAGCTAAGTAACAGAGGAAATATTGTACACTTTCCTCCTCGTCCGAAATTTTACAGCTTCTGCAAAAAGCGTGGGTCTGAAAACAGTGTTCATAAGAGTGCCAGGTCATTTTGGCCAAGGTGCATTTATTAAGATCCCTCCAATGATTCTTTGTTTGTTTGCATTGTGTACTGCTTGCATCTAAGTTTAAGCAGCTTTGTACAGCTCTGGGGATCTTGTGTTGTCGCAGGCCGTTAGCTTTATACTACCTTGAAACCATCCGGCATCAAGGCATGAGCCTCTTGGTCTTGGTCTGCTGGCCAGGTCTTGTTAACCTGCCTTTGTCGGGTCTGGTCTTCTTAAATCCTTGGCCTTTCCGCAGACTATTCAGTCCCCTGAGGTGTACTCTGGCCAGCGACTTTGCCGCAAGGAGGAGCAGGGTTGCAAGCGGTAGTTGGGGGCCTTTTTTCGAAGGGGGAGCTTCTGACTCCTCTTGGTTTGGGTGGGCTCGGTGGTGTCGTACCCCTATTTTTTTGATCCATAGTACTCGGGTAAAGCTAATTAGAACCGGAGGTCGCCAGGTATCCGGAGCACACCGTTCACGACTGAGCTAGTTTTATAAGCTTTTTTTAAACTGTCAACCCTCTCTCCGCTCACTTGGAGAATCAAACCTAAGCTCGAGCATTGACTCTTTACGATAGTTAGTAGTTTAGTAGACTCATGATCACTTATGCGGCTTGAATGTGTTAGATGCACAAGCATAGTTGAAAAAACTACAACGAATTGCCTGATTAAGTATTTCCTGTGCAAGAAGAGTCGGCATTGCAACTCAAGAGAAGTAAGGTAACCTAGTTGGTCATATAAGCATCCGAAAGAATGCAAACTTTAAATTGATGATGATCTTCTCTGACATACTTAGAGAGTCACGTTTCCCGGATTATTTTTGTTCCCGGGAAACGGGAAAAATAAGTTCATTTTTCCCGGGATTTCCGGGAACCCGGGAAAAATGAAACCTATTAGGAATTAGGAGTGAAATGAGAATTAGGAGGAACAATTACTGTTAAAAAATAAATGAAAAATTCATTTAAAAATAGATACAAGTAAATTTAATTCAAAAATATTAATAATGAAATAGTAATAAGAAAAATAATAATAAAAAACAATTATTTGAAATCAACAAACATAGCATGACTATTACATTATAAAAAAGTAACATAAAAAAATTTTTCATTATAAACTAACATGTAATACAAGGGTGTATATACTAGGGTCGTCTCAAAAGTAAGTTCCACTATTTTTTTAAATCCGTGTGGTTGGCGGGAAAAATCTGAGAGTCTCAGGCAATTCGCGCCTGGGTGTAGTGGCCGCACTGCGTGCTTCGATCGATCCGGCAGTCGGGGGGAATCCGTGGTAAAATGGCAAACGTTCTTTTGGGATTCCAAAGGGGTGTTGTTGATCAATTACCTGCGTCGTGAGACCACGATCACAACTGCACGCTTTTGTGGGGTGTTGCAACAATTCAGAAAGGCGACCCAAAACAAAAGCAGAGGAAAGTTGACAAAATTTTTATTTTCTCGACGGATGCTTTAGGGCGGATTTATACAGTGCATCCCACCAACAATGAATGTTTTTATTTTCTTTTGTTATTAGTTAATGTCGTGGACCCACGTCATTCGAGCTTTAAGAACAGTCAGATTTTAGGATGAAAGCATTCAATTACAATAAATACCACTATTACAGCATTCACCTCAATGTTGTGATTGGTCCGGTCCAATGGATACTTTGTGCCAAAACTGTCATGCTTTAAAATCAAGCAACTGGGATGTGCTGTTCCAATGGCAATGGTTCCACCTGAGCGCCTTAACGCTTACGTGGATGAGAAATCTTCGTTGTCCAAATATTTCTTACAACTTCTTTTATTTCGATACGATGAGTGCAAGGCGCACCGGGTTCCAACTATGTAGTTTTATATAGAAAACAAGGATTTACTTTAAATTTAAAACCTTGAAATAGTTAGTGTTTTCAAGATTTTTAGAAGAAAATTTGTGATTCCAAACAATAAATTTTTCCCGGGAAATTTAGTTTTTTTCCCGGGAAACCGGAAATACATTTTCTTTCAATTTCCCGGGAAATCCCGGGCGGGAATTCCCGGGAAGGACTCTCTAGACATACTAGAGTACAAGCTTGCTTGATTTTAATAAACCTTTTGTAACGGACATCCGCAGACACGAAAAGTGTAGGCGAAACAGATTCCCAACTTATACATATAGCTCAAAACCCAATTTGGTAGTTGGACTAGGTGACTTGGTCCTCAGAAGCTCATTCTCTCTTCCGATAGCTCCCTCCGTTTTTAAATAGAATAACTCGACTGTGGAACAATCTTTCGCAGTCACTATTCCCGAACTCCTGCAACATCCAACGCAAGGCTCATTGACATTTAATTTAACATCCTTGTGACTCCTCACAACCTAAAACCAGTTCTATCTTTCGAACTAAGCTTACTACTACACATTGAACAATGGCGTGTCCAACGACATGATGGACTTGTAGTATAAACCGTGATTTTTGAACTTATAACTGAGGCATAAAAAAATCTCTAGGAGGAGCAAAAGGACTGCACGCGAGAAAAAAGATTCATTAAAATCGATAATCAAGGATTAGTCACGGCCATTGTCCAGTTAAGTAAGCTCTAACCAAGTTAGTACTACCAATAACACAAATTGTCGCTTCTGTCTAAAACTTAGACTTGATCCCCTATTCTAAATTGTGACCAGTCATAAGTCACAACCTTTTCAGATCCGTGCTTGTCATTGAAAGTTTGAGACTATTCTTGTGACTTTCATCGGTTTTGGTATTCTAAATACCCTGTCACAATAAAATCCACATATAATGGAGAATTTGTAGTCCTGTAATGAGATAAAGGAAAGTTTGGGCGACAATGTAGCAAACGTACCTATGCCTGAAAATATTGATGCAGTAAGGGAGAGGGTATGTGAGCATTCGAGCACCTCTCATCGAAGCTAGCTGTGTATGGAGTCTGTGAGAAATCATGAAAAGTATGCTAGAAACCGATTCTTTATAATCTTGTTACCTGCTATTTTACACACTAACAATTTTGATAGCGATTGCGAATTAAAACTGCAAAATTAGAATTGTCTCAAGTTGAGACTCACCACACACTTGTGATTACGTTGTGACTTGTGACTGGTTTTAGTATTAATCACCTCGGTCACTTCTTTCTAATACTGAAAGGAAAATGAAAATCCACCCGCCGCCGCCGCGCCAATCTGATTCTGCTTTAACTGTAGATGCAGAGGAGCATGCCAGTGAGACAATCGAACACTTTCTCTGCGGATGCCCGGCTCTAGCCAATATCAGACACCGTGTATTGGGAAACCTCTTTTTAAAGGATTTGGACGATGTTTCGAACTCAAGATGGGACTGTCGCTCCTACCTACCTACTTACCTACCTATGCTGAAACCTAAGTTCCCTTTGAATAAAAATGTCATACAATATAATATCAAAAGTATCTGAATGACTGTGGTGACGTCAATTGTAGTATACAATTCAAATGTGGTTTCTTTTTTGAAGGCCTTGAGACATTTTCAAGTTGATCCAAACTTTTTAAAAGCATTTTATTGATAATTTTAAACTTGAAAAATTTAAAGTACAAAATCAATGTATTCACAGTTATTATTAATCATCCATATAATATCCCCTCCACTAAAAAAACCAGGGAAATTACACGTCGCTTAAAAACCCATTCTTGGAAAAAATACAAGTTTCTCATTAAATGCTAACGACGTCATTTTAACGAAAGATATGCCATTCTACCAAAATAAGCTTTAAATATAAATTTAGTGTACTAAAAGCCCCTAAAAATAGACCATCACGACCCGAAACGATGAAAATCCACCCCTCCACTAGCACACCACCAACGAACGAACGAACGAACAAACGCCGTTAGGCATGTGAGTATGAACACAATTGTGTGGTATTTTCGTAATTTCACTTCCTTTGCCATGACATCATGAGCTTTAAATTCTCCATAATATTTCTAAAATAAAGTTCAAAACATCCCCGAAAATTACAAAATGATTATGCGCCCACATAAATCTATATTTTTAGTACATATGTACATACAACAGCATGGATGGTATTATTATAGTGAATGTTCGTACGTGCCAAAGGGATGAACGTCCTAGGTCTAGCAACGTTTAAGTGCCAAAGGGCTAAAGTGCAGCATCCACCTGAATGAAAATTATAAGTGTTCACCCTTTGTTTGAAATGGCTTTGAAATTATTTCCCGAACAATTCAATCCTTGCCTGCCTCTAATATCCCTTTTGCTAGTCTATCGAGAGGTTATTGTTCCCTAAATTCATTGGTGGACACTGGAGGAACAATAACGCAGACAAGTATACAATGGCCGAACACGATGAATACCAAACAAAATGCTGCTATCGCTTTGTTAATATAGTCAGTTCCCCCGGCCCCCGGGTCCCCGGAATCCTTATTATCAGCCCGTAATTACTGCTGGTACCATCCTCTCCGAAAATGGACACATAGACAACATCTGTTCGATCGGGGTGGTCGCCTAAGCCCCCACTGCACTTCGGTGCGGCAAAGAAGGCTTCTTCTTGCAGGATCTCTGCCTTTATAGTCCTTTATTTGACAGGAATCGAAGCATAGCATCCGATGCACATCAGCAGCATACATGCCTTAATTACTGGCCATCGGACTTCACTACTTGTGTTTAGTACGGAGCCATAACCTTTGAGCCTGGGAGCCACAATCTAGCACTTATCCACAGCAGAGCGTGCACTGGGCGGACTATGGTGTTTGTCTGGTCAGACAATTTGAGATTTGACTTTTCTCTTTAAGAATTTAAAGTTCGTTTTTGGGGAGGATGGGTGAGGCTGATGCTCTCTGGCTGGTGTGGGCGCCACTTAAGGCACAATCAGTTTCTGTCTCAGTTCGCTTAATTTAATCTACTTGACAGTTTCATTATCAACACATTTTGCCCCAATAACAGCCCTTCTTGGGATCCATTTTGGGGCGATAAAGCAAATTAACTACTGGCCACCGTCGCTCTAGAAATTTCTTCTCCAACCCGTAAGAGTCCGGCTTAAAGCTTAAAACTGACCCGAACTGTTGTCCCTTCACATTATGACGGGTTTCCATCAATGCTAAATTTCGAATATTTATGACTGTACCGTAATAATTTTGAAGCTTAAAGTACATGCACGAAGGCGTCTTTCAAAGTGACTAATAGATACGGAGTGTCTGTGTGTAATTAGTCTGCTAAACAATGACCATTTCGAAGTCCTCCACGGGGAGTTCAGTTTATGGTGCTTTTGGTTTGGGTATGCATTTATGAAAGTCAGTTTCCAGTGGCAATGTCCTTTTATCTGCAATGTCCTTTTATTGGACGGGATCTATCTTTTGCAACGACGTTGAAGAAAATGGAAAAATAAAAGTTGGGGAATAGATTGAGCGCAAAATAATGCACTCGTAACACGCCTGCCATAAAGAAAATTAGTCCAGAAATTCATTGTAAATTTTTGGGTGTAGTTAATTAAGAAGGTTTGAAAGTTACCCACTACCTCTTGACTATCTATCGAAGTTGACTCATCTCTTAAAGCTAATTGACTCGATTGTTGTTAGTTAGTTTTGTAAAAGTGTATTAAAATTAGTGTTGGGTAGGACACGATTATATAAAGAGTTTGTAAGAGGTGCCTCTTTTTCTTTTGAGCTAGTCATACTAAATGAGGCGAGGCGCTATTGTAACCCTAAAATGACAAAAACAAGCAAATTAAAAAAAGAGAGAAAACAAATACCATTGAAGAGCTTTTTTTATGAGTTTGATTCTAATTGGCATTAAACTGCCTCAGAGTAGGTAAGAAAGCTATGGCTCCACAAAGCCAGGCGCGGATTCAAGGGGGGGGGGGGTCACGAGGGTCATGACCCCCCCCAAAAGTAGTGCCGCGGCCAGACAATTCAGAGGCCCTGTGCAAAAATTCAGCGAGAGGCCCCAGAGAGTCCAAAAATTCTTTTCGCTCGCAGATTGCCCGTACCCGTGACAAAACTATGACCCATATGCTGATTTCTGTGGCTCGTACTCATTTGTGGGATCCATTCGATGAAGTAAATATGCAAATAATGAATTCAAATGATTTTTATTGCCAAAACAATTTTTCGCTCGCGAGGCCCCAACACACGGGGCCCTGTGCAGTTGCACACATGCCAGCAGCGGCACTGCTCAAAAGCGCTCGCTGTTTAAAAAACAAAATTGACCCAACTCAAAAAACAAAATTGACCCAACTCAAAAAACAAAAAATAACCAAACGCACAAAACCGACCCAACTTTTTTGCAAATTAAAAAACAACCTTAAAAAATGACCTTCAAGGTCAACAGCAGATTTAGTCCAGTAGGGATAGAAAAAAAGTCGAAATAAATTTACCCTGCGATTTTTGGACGCTATAATTAAGAGAAAAATCGTAGGAATCTCGAGCGTTTCCATATATGCCTGAGAGGAAAAAATTTTGATTTGTCGAAATCTACTGAATAGAAATCCACACCATATTTCACTTCCCCTTCGCTTAAAGGTGTTTTTTCTGAAAATCAAGAAAAGTGCCTGTTTTCAAACGCGTTTATGAGGTATTAAATCGAACCTCACCAACTTTTCATGAAAATGGGTTGGTAGAGTAACTCTTCGAGAATAAAGAGGGCTTTTCAAAATAACTCTAGCACCACCGTGGGCCTTGTTCAAACTTTTTTCCTGAAACGGCTGTTTTTAAATTTTTGAGATTTACGCGAAAAGTTATAATTATTTTTGCATGAAATTTTTATTGTAGGTAGGCACTAACAGAAGCCACAATTTTAGCCCTGAAACAAGGCTCTACGATAACACAGGCACACAAAAAAATAAAAATGTTAAGACCCAGAGGGTACATCCCCCTACCCCCCCGTTTTTGGGGTCGCTGAAACCGAATATGACCATAAAATTTTTTTTTAACTAGCCATTTCCCCGCAACCACCCCCATACACCCCCTTCTGGTAGTTGAAATGTCAATTCTCATACAAAGTTGAGTAGGGTGTGTATTCCTATGTTTTCTGGGCCTCTAAGAACGAGGAAGACTACCAAAAATGAATTAGACCCCCTCTTTAGCCCCTAGAGTCACTTTACCACCGCCATACACCCCTTTGTGGGGGTTGAAATGTCAATTCTCATACAAAGTCGAGTAGGGTATGTATTCCTATGTTTTTTGCGCCTCTGTGAACGAAGAAGACTACCAAAAATGAATTAGACCCCTCGTTACCCCCTACCCCCCTTCTCATACAAAATCGAGTAGGGTGTGTATTCCTATGTTTTTTGGGCCTCTAAGAACGAAGAAGACTACCAAAAATGAATTAGACCAACTCGTTAGCCCCTAATGTCACTTTACCATACACCCCTTTTATAGGGGTTGAAATTTCAATTCTTATACAAAGTCGAGTAGGGTATGTATTCCTATGTTTTTTGGGCCTCTGTGAACGAAGAAGACTACCAAAAATGAATTAGACCCCTCGTTACCCCCTACCCCCCTTCTCATACAAAATCGAGTAGGGTGTGTATTCCTATGTTTTTTGGGCCTCTAAGAACGAAGAAGACTACCAAAAATGAATTAGACCAACTCGTTAGCCCCTAATGTCACTTTACCATACACCCCTTTTATAGGGGTTGAAATTTCAATTCTTATACAAAGTCGAGTAGGGTATGTATTCCTATGTTTTTTGGGCCTCTGTGAACGAAGAAGACTACCAAAAATGAATTAGACCCTCTCGTTTGCCCCTAGCGTCACTTAGTGACGTTAGGGGCTAACGAGTTGGTCTAATTCATTTTTGGTAGTCTTCTTCGTTCTTAGAGGCCCAAAAAACATAGGAATACACACCCTACTCGATTTTGTATGAGAAGGGGGGGTAGGGGGTAACGAGGGGGTCTAATTCATTTTTGGTAGTCTTCTTCGTTCACAGAGGCGCAAAAAACATAGGAATACATACCCTACTCGACTTTGTATGAGAATTGACATTTCAATCCTCACAAAGGGGTGTATGGCGGTGGTAAAGTGACTCTAGGGGCTAAAGAGGGGGTCTAATTCATTTTTGGTAGTCTTCCTCGTTCTTAGAGGCCCAGAAAACATAGGAATACACACCCTACTCAACTTTGTATGAGAATTGACATTTCAACTACCAGAAGGGGGTGTATGGGGGTGGTTGCGGGGAAATGGCTAGTTAAAAAAAAATTTTATGGTCATATTCGGTTTCAGCGACCCCAAAAACGGGGGGGGTAGGGGGATGTACCCTCTGGGTCTTAACATTTTTATTTTTTTGTGTGCCTGTGTAATTATAGTCCCTGTAATTAAATGTCAAAAAATGGCCATATTTCGTGGTTTTTGTTTTTTTACAAAAACCTGTTGACCAATTTCAATTGTCCAAAACTCATAATTTTCGTCTTTTTAAGCGCTATTACGTACTATTTTTTGTTTTCCAAAAACAAAATTTTTTCGCACCTAAAACGTTGAAAAACGTGTTTTCGCTACCATTATTAGCTTTTTTCCACCTGTTCTCCTGGACCGATTTTTTTCCAAAACACATTCATTGAATTCCTACGATTTTTCTCTTAATTATAGAGTCGAAAAATCGCAGGGTAGATTTATTTCAACTTTTGAATAGTTTTCCGCTCTCCTGGACTAATTGATCTATACTCTTTCTATATGTTTTGATTTGCAAACTCTGAAGTTAGCTGCACTCACAAGAAAGGGCGCGTCTTCCTCAAAAACACATTAGGGCACGTTTTCGTAGGGCACGATTGTTTTTAATCCACCAGAAAATTCGGTTAGTTTTGTTCGTTTTGTTAATTTTGTTTTTTTAGGAGTAAAAATATTTTTTCGCCACTTTTAATTCCGTGACGCCCCCCAAAAACAAAATTCTAGATCCGCGCCTGCACAAAGCTATGGCCTAATTCCAAGTTGGTATTTTGCTCCCGCACAATATGTCTCTCCAGTACATATTTACAATCTCGCCTCACCTCATTTCATGCTGGAAATTTCACTTCTTCAAAAAAAGTAAGAAATGTTTCTCCAGTACAAAATTTAAATCCCTCGAAAAATGTAAGAAATGTCTCTTCAGTACATAATTTCACTCCTTCCAAAAATGTAAGAAATGTCTGTCTCTCCAGTACGAAATTTCACTGCCTCAAAAAATGTAAAAAATATCTCTCTAGTTCGTTTTTACAGTCACACAATCATTTATCTACATACACGGTCATATACCGGTATGACATTATTTTTGAACCGGGACATTTAAAAAAATTGAGGCCTCAGTACAATTTACCATGGCGTAAGGGACAATGTACTGCCTCGTGTAAGTCTAAAACATTGGTAATAGAACGAAGCTTAACGAAGAAATTTCTGTCATATATTCACGAATTTTTTCATAAGTAATTAGTCCGTTCAAATTAGTCAAAAAATCGCTGTTTTTCAGAAATTTTCCCCACAGCTATGAGACCGGTGCCAAATGAAGGATTTGGGTTGTCTAAACATGAACCCGCAGTTCGAAAAAAGGGTTGGTTTTGAGAAATATACATACATATATATCATAATTTTTGCCTTTTTTCTTTTTTGAGGAGGAACTATGAATTTTGGTGAAAATATCAATAGTATAGTAGTAGGGCGTAAAATTACCTACAAATTTCGTCCTTACCGTTTTTTTGAATTCCGTATAGTTTCGTCGCTAGAGGCCGTTTTGCGCCTTTTTAGATTTTGCGCCAAAATTATGATTTTGTATGAAAAATTAAATGAGATCCAAGTAGTAGTTGCAGTTTTTCAACGGCTTTTCTTTGGACGCTTTGAACTAAATTCTTCAGAAATTTTATTCGAAATTATTTGGAATCAATCGATAATTGTAAAGTGATTCTACTTCTATAGACCCTGCTAGTGATGAGCAAGACTGGTCTTGCAGTCTTGCCTGGTCTTGCACATTTAGCAAGACCAAAGCAAGACCAAGACAAGACAGGACAAGAGAATACTGCAAGATCAAGATAGCAAGACTTTTTTCTTATCACCAGGGGCGGCCTTAGCCATTGCGAGGCTCCAGGCGGGTAGATCTTTAGGAGGTCCTTGTCTTTGTGGAATTGTTTTTAATGGTGGTACTTGACGAGAAATGCAAAGTTATTAATAAATAAATTTAGGAGTTCGGTCCGCATCAGCAATTGTTGATAGCCACAAACCTTGATCATTTTGACGATTCGATTTTCAATTCCGCCACTCATGGATGTAGACATAGACGCAGAGTCAGATACGTATTCCTAGCTGTGACTAGGATAATGTTGCCGGCGGTGGATACAATGATATTGTCGACTTATTATTAATATTATCATGGCTGGCTAGGTGGCAGCGGCACCCTTGACGATATCGCAGAAATTATTTCAGTTGGGTTAGAGTACGATAACGTGTCATTTTCAGTCTCTAAAGGGTTTCTAAAAGTTTCTTGATCACCACTTTTTATTATATATTTAAATAAAGACCCACGTAAATTTTCTTGTACCTTCTTTCTTGTGACGGCTCGCCTCGGACTCAAATTTTCTACCAGTATCATCGAAATTGTGTGAAAGAGAACGAAGAGATTTTGTGTTGGCCGCCATTTTGAATTTTGAATGACGCCACATAGCTAAGTGTATTCTACTTGGCATACCCTTTCATTTGATATCCATACGGGCGGTCGGGGAACACAATAGAAAAATTCGGCCGCCATTTTGGAACCGCCATCTTGATTTTTTTACAAAGTGGTCAGATTACATAAAAGTTGTTAGTAAAATTACAAGCAGCTTTTTACTAATTCACTCTTTACTATAAGAATTAATTATGTTGCGTTATTTACGATATTATCATTTATTGAAAGGTAAAGATTATGCAAAGGCGCACATGGCACACGGCTGCTCTAATATAAAAGCATAACCCGACGACAGTTGACTCTGACAGCCTGTCAATGACGCCTGGCGAAATGAAACACGGGAAATTCCTTAACGTAAATCGTAAACACCACGATACTACCACGCAAGAGAGCGCGAGTGACGTGACGTGAGTTTTACAATGCGCGGCGTAAGGCGCGAAATTTAAATAAACATTAGTACTATTAGTACCTAATATTTTTCTACCTTAGTTGTTGGAGGAGTGTACGAAGTCCCTGCAAGAGTGAGGCCCCGTGCGGTTGCCCTACCCGCCACCCCCAAAGGCCGCCCCTGCTCTTGTCTTGTCTTGGTCTTGCTAAATGTGCCAAGACTTTTTGCAAGACCAAGCCTGCAAGACTTTTTGCTCATCGCTGCAAGAATTTTGGCACGTAGTGATGAGCAAAAGGTTTTGGTATCTTGATCTTACAGTCTTGTCTTGGTTTTGCTTTGGTCTTGCTAAATGTGCAAAACTAAGCAAGACCACTGCAAGACCAGTCTTGCTCATCACTAGAGCCCGCGCCATAAAAGAGGGGAATCTCAAAATCGCCGTTCCTATGCGCAGTGAGAGTCTCAAGTTCCCACAAGCGAACAACGTCACTCTGTTTGTTCAAAGGCCCTTTAACATCCCACACACGCAAAGTGGAAACGCAAATTTAAGCTCTTTTATCACGCAGAAATTTGTATACTTTATTCTCTGTTGCACGTCCACGTTCTTGCAATGGAGAGATAAACATACAAATTTCTGTTTACTAAAACAGCTTGCGTTTCTTTTTGGGCTTGGGATGTAAAAGGGCCTTAAAAACCCAAATAACTTTCTCATTTATATTCCCAATCACAATTCCGCTCATTTCCCTTCTTTTATGGCGCGGGCTTTACCTCTTGAAACAAATCTCGGACAAATTCTAACGCCGACGTGACGTCAAAGAGCAGGTTGGAACGTAAGTGAAATGTCGCTTGTTAAAATTTTCAATGTATTTTCATGTTTCAAGGTCCCAATATCATTTTAAGCAAAAATTTGAGAAAAAATATGTGTGTGTCTGTGCGTACGTATGTGGTCATTTGTTCCTGCACGCGCAAACCAAAAAAGATATCGACGTCGTTGAGATGCCGTTCCAAGCCTATTAAAGGAAATATGATCTGAAAATATTTTCATAAAAATCGGTCGAGCCGTTTTTGGTTGAACGACGTAAGTGATTTTTGTACCTGCACGATTTCGCGCGAACCAAAAAAGACATCGACTTCGTTGAGGTGCCGTTCAAAGCGTGCTAAAGGAAGCATGATCTGAAAAGATTTTTATAAAAATCGGTCGAGCCGTTTTTTTGTTTGAATGACTTAAGTGATTTTTGTACCAGCACGGCCGTTTTTTTCTTACAACTTGTTGTTATTATTGTTCATTTATTATTAAAATATCCATTGATAATATTCAACATTCATCATACCGGGAAGTTTATCGTGTGGAGCGAAAGGGTCAAACCAACATCCCAACTAGTTTTTTGTCACGGTTTGGTCGTTAGAAATTCAGGACTTGAAATATGCGAATCCGGGATTGCAAACTCCTTCTATAGGAGATAATTGAATGTCTACTGAAAAATATTTTGCATAAAGACTTTCTTAGTTCATTCGAACGTGCGAAGGCGGAGGTGCCGCAAATCTAGATCACTCAATTGTGAGGAAGCGTTCAATCCATCGTTCTGATCGTGTGGGGGATTGTTGTGTGGCTTTGCGTAAACATGTAAATTAAGTTGTATGCTGTACCAATAACTATTTTCTGTCTTTTTAAGCTAAATTGTTAAAGCAAACGTCGCTCTCTCGACTAAAAATTCAATAATTTTAGTAAATCATTGAAAGTAAAATAGAAGAAAAACACTTACACTCGAATCCAAAACTAACAATATTCTTAAGATGCCCTGTTTTCACCCTAATTAAACAGTGCCATCTTCTACACTTTCTGTTTGCACTAAAATTGGGCCCATTACACCCTCTCATTAACAATAACGTGACAGCCCCTAATCAATTTTCTGCAAAATATCAGCATAAATAAACACTTAAACAAGGATAAACGGCGATAAGGGATGGAGCCAAGGAGAGGGATGTGGAAAATTCTAACTTCGACTTGTGTCACGTCACACGATTCACCAACACCCCCCAACCTCCCAACACCACCCAAACTCTTAGTAATATTTTGTTGTCGTCATTTTCCCACCCAAATGAATTTTCCCCAAAAGTCGATTAAGTTAAACTCCGCCAAGAGTCATAGAAGACCACGACTGAGGGGTAGAAGTGCGACTGGCAGTAGGTAAATGTAAAAAGGGGGTGATGTTCATGATATTCCGGGGGTTGTGTTGTGTTATCAGAAGGTATAAAGGTATCCCGACTTTTCATCCCTGCTGGAGCACCGGGGAGTATCGGGGCGCAATGTTTTACGAACACTTTGAAAGAGGCGCTCCGTTGCGGATTCCCTGTTGATTAATAGTAGCACTAAATGTCTTCATACACGGGTTCTTACCAAGGTGCTGCCGTACTGCAAATAGATGGCGACGTTATAATGTATGACTTCAACTTTTATGATTCCTTTTACCCCGGAGCTGGTCCGGGAAAGGTTCGGGACGGTAGTCAGAGAGAAGAGCCCAGCCAGGATCAGGACGACTATTCGAAGACGACGACGGGGATGCCGGCTGGCGACGAGTTGTTTACGGGTTCATTGCGTTGGTTTAGCAGGAACGAGGCGAGGACCTTCTGGGATGAACTCAAGTGAAACGTAAGTGACCATAAAGTGGAACAAATGGGACGCCAATTGTTGATTGATTACGTGACCACGAAACGAATGAAGCGCTTTGATAAGACACAGACGGCGAACGTCAAGGTGGTCCTTGAACGGCACCGTACACCCACGACAGGACAGATCTGTCGCAGAAAGACATTTTTGCACCGGGAGCAAAACAAAAAAGGGTTGCTTGGAAATGAAATTAAGTACTGCACCCCTTAACTTTTATAGCTGTATGCCATCTTAAATGAGACGCCGCAAATGTGAAGTACTCAGTTTATAACATTGTGAAGAATCGTAAACATGCTTCTTGTTCGCTTCTTATTGGCGCACAAACAAAATTTTACGAACCCGTGGGAGGGGGTGGTTTGCAATAGGGGTGGTTTTCGTGTCAAAGTGCACGAAAAAAAAACTCAAAAAAATTTTATAACAAAAACAAATTAATACAAAAGCAATTACGGAAAGTGAAACTTAAAGGTTCTCCTTGGAAGAAGGCAGCTAGAATTGAGATTCTATTTCGGGATTTTAATTAAGGAGCAAAAAGCGATTTTGTTTAAGGTTAAGGGAATTTCAATTTCAACCTTAAGGAGAACAATTTCAGGAATTAGAGCTTAAGTGTGAGCGCTTTTAGTCATGCTCTTTTGAAAATAGTTATATTACGTCTCGTATAATCTAAATATGTTTTTGATATACTCACCCCAAAAACGCCACGGCTTCAATAAATTGAGCAATTCTAATTAAGGCCGGCTTTATGATTACACTGTAAAAAAAATATGTAAATTCACAGTGCAAATGTACAGTAAAATTACAAATCGCGGTATGAAATACTAATTTACTACACAATTATTGTAATTTTACTATAAATTTTGTAATTTCACATAAAGAAATTGAGAATCTCCAAAACTGCATGACGTAAATTTTGATTACATGGATGTGCCCCATATTTTACACAATCTTGTGTATTTTTCTAAATCGTTTATGTAGGAAAATTACAATATTTTCAGTAAAATTACAAATTGTTCATTGGAATGTAAGGTTTAAATTTTCCCTCTCATAGATATAATTCACAGGTAACAATGGAATACTAAGCATATATACCCGATTCTTCTTAAATGAAGGTCAGACCTTTGACTTTGGTCATGGTCTGAGCAGTTGTTGTAACAGCCAAGAAATTTTTGATAATTTTTGATGCTTAGGGCCGATGCACAATTAAAGCTTCAAGCTGCAAGCTTCAAGCTTCAAAAATTAGGATAAAAAGGTTTGTTCTATGATTCACATTCACAGCTTCAAGCTGCAGTGCTCAAATAAAGCAAAACTCAGCTGAAGCTTGTAGTTTGAAGGTTGCAGCTTGACACATGCAGCTTGAAGCGTGAAGCTTTCATTGCGAATCGGTCCTTGCATGGTGAACAAAATGCTATTTTTTTGTATAGGGAGAGGGCATACACAAAAGTTTTGGAAATTTACAAAACTGAAGTGAAAGCTGCAATACTGATTGTATTTTTACATCCCACAAATAATGTATATTTACTACACAGTTGGTAAAAATACGTAAAGTAGAATTGGAATATTCCTAATAATATATATTGCAAGTTTACAAAGCTGCTTGTGAATAAAACTTCCAGTATTTTTTTTGTAAAATTACTACAGAATTTTTTTACAGTGTACGTTAATTCCATGTTTGATGGCATTTCTCTATTCTGGGCCAAACATATTACTGATCGAGATTATCACATTTTTCATATTTGCACTGTACATTTATACTCCGCGGGGCTCCTAGCCAAACAAACTAGAGCCTGAACTACCATACATTGACTAAGCTAAGATCCTAGTAAGAAAATTTCAAACATGATGCGCAAAAAAATAATGATAATAATAATAATAAAATTCTCGTACAACGCGGAAGTTTTTAATTTCATTATGAACTTGAATTACAAATTCTCTAATTTTTCTTGTTTATTATTATTTGAAATACTTTGACATCCAAGTGGAGAACGTAATATTTCTTCCTCCACTCAAACTTGACCAAAAAACTTTAGATGGAAAATAAAATGTCTGTCTTTGTTCTTATTTATTGTGAACTTTTACCTTAACTTTCTTGCCTTCAACCAAGTTTATGTCTCTCAAGTTACCCTCGTATAACAATCACGGGAGGGAAGATTGAGTTAACTTTTTCTCGTTTCCTTCCCAGACTTGGTTGGTATTCCTGGAACCTGTCATTTCAAATAAACCGAAAGTAGATTTGGTAATGGTGGTGTGGTAGTTGGATGCAATCCCTTTACCAACCGCAATACCATGAAGAGAGAGAAAAAAAATTTGTTATAAAAGATAACAGAAAACAAGTTATAAGTGAAACTTTCAGAACACCCCCGACAGCTATTGTGTAGTGCACAGGGTAAAAAAATTCAATTTTAGCAAAAATGCAGGTCTTCCGTCGTCATAACTTTCAGTCATATTCCAAGACAATAACAATGTTGAGGTTCAACAGGATGTAGGGAAGTTTTAACGAAATTGTTAAGGATTCTAGTTTTATTAAATTAACATGGGGAAGTTTTGTGATGGCGTAGTGTTTTTGCTGTGGAAGAAGTTGTTTTGTCTTAAATTTGTATCGTGCAGATTCAGAGATTTAAGGGTTAAGAAATTGTAGGGCGATGATGAAATGTATTGTGCTGAAAAAATATGTTGATTGTTTTACTCCGAAGCTTTCACGGGCATCAAAATAGTAAGCTTTGGAGATAATACCTTCTTCTCCTTACTAGCAATCTCCTTATTTCCAACAGCGATCTTTATGTGGTGACGTTGTTTATTCTAAATAGATAATGGGTATAAGCAACACCAGCGGAAAGGAAAAAACGAATTTTTTGGTTAGGCAAATGGGAGTTCACTCTTTAAATACTACCAAGCAAGATGTACATATCATGTTGTCGAGATTTGCATGGTTTTGTACTATCGTAAACTATCTCCTCAAAGCACCCAGCTTTACAAATGTGCATACCTGTTATGTATAATCTCTGAGTGCATGGACTTGTTAAATATATTAAACAAAGTGACCGATTTTTTCGTCTGATGCTATCAGCATCAGCTTCCAGCTGAAGAATGAAATCTCCAAAGGTAGGTAGGTACCTCGCCAGCAGAGACTTTTCGGCCAAAGTGATTTTCCAAAAAATATTAAAACCCTTGTAATTTAATGAGAAATGGTCCTAGGGTAAACTGGTCAGTTTTTTTATGTGCTTTCTTGTAAATATATGCCGGAATCTGTTTATAAAATTTGAATGTCGTTTTCTTAACTTCCCAGTAGGAAGTTATTGTAATCGGTCCGAACATCGAAATTGAAATTTTCAATGTATTTTCATGTTTCATAGCATTTTAAGCAAAAACTTGAGAAGAAATATGTGTGTGTGTGTGCGTGTGTGCCTGTGCCTACGTATGTCGCCCTGCACGATTTCGCGCGAACCAAAAAAAATATCGACTTCGTTGAGATGCCGTTCGAAGCGTATGAAAGGTAATATGATCTGAAAAGATTTTCATAAAAATCGGTCGAGCCGTTTTTTTTTGTTTGAACGAAGTTCGTGATTTTTGTACCTGCACGATACCTGTACCTTTTGTGGGCAAGATTTTTTTTTCGTTTATCCGGCCATCTTTTGGCATGTTTCCAATGAAGTAACAATGTTCGCACAAAACACAATTATTGGCACAATTCTTCCAGAACATTTTGAGCCCAAAAACGTTTATGTAGGTGTTGATGGCTATGAGCTAAACGAATTCGACTACAAAGGTCTTTTTCTCGAAAAACCCGTATTTTGCAAAAACTATTTATTATTTTACAAATTTTCAAGAACATTTTTATTGCACTCCCCAAGGACCACACTTTCCACGAGTTGACATCAAACTGGTGTCATTTTATTAGTATGAAGAAGATCTACAAACTTTATTTAAACCTTTTTTTTGTACAATGTTTAGTTTTTTTTAAAAACGCGAAAATCTGTTTTTGGCCCTCTTTTGACGCCATTTTGGAAACTTTTCCAAAGGACTGCCAAAAGTAGTTTATCGAATTCTACGGAATTTTTCATATTTTACACATATTTCACTTTTCGGAAGGCTCGGTTGGCAAAAAAACGAGGTTTTTTCGATAATTTGACTGGCCTAAGGAGGGTTAGAGAGGACGATGGCGAGGACGGACGAATTTAATGGACACTCTCAGCGAACTTTTGAACGAATAGTTCCTGCGTTGTTGTTGTTGCTAGGACCAGAGATCAAAATAGAATTTCATAAAGCAACAACAAAAAGCCATTAAGTTTTGATATAGTTCGTTCGACATTCCATCGGACTTTCTTACAGTTAAGTTTCGTCTGTTCGGTGTCCGCTCATGTAAAAGCAGCCAAAATAGTATGAGGACGACAATACCGTATGAAAACATACCGATGAATGATCTCTTAATATATTGAGTTTTTTGTGTCCAGAGTAACTCTTATTGAAGGTGGGGCTAAGCCGGAAACAGCAATTCGCGAGATATTAAAAGAATTTAAGGCGTGGAATATGACATTGGAATTTTCTGCTCTAAACATACTTGTCAAGGCAATGGAGCCCGAAAAACTAGCTGTCGCGAATCTTAGTCGTGAGGACGCAAAGTTGGTGAGCGCAGAAAACTTTTTATAATTCATGTTCAAGAAGCTTTCTGACAATAGCAGAGACATTCGTAATAAGCTCAAAGCTCATGCAAAATTTAAAAATTCGTGTGGATGGCTTAATGAACGAGGATGTCATGAAATTATTGCGAAGTCTCAAGGATCCCACAGTCACTCCATCAAAACTTCACTAACTTTTGCAGGCAATCTAGCCTGTCAACTCTTTGGTGTCATCGATGTAAGGGTAGACGATGTAGTTCAACAGTGGCCGCATACTGATCAAAACGAAAAAATTTCGTTACAAGATGAATTAGACATGGATGGTGCTTCAAAAAGGTGAATCGTCAGTACAATTCAGAGGATCAGATTTCAAGAGGTTCAAATCGGTATTTACACTTTTTCAATATACTGGTCAACGCACAGAAAATCTGCGAAAATTATATAATGCAATTTTTTGTATCAAACCAACATCGACCAATGTAGAACGGTGAATTTTCGGTATGCACCAAAGTAACATCGCGTCTTCCAGACAAATCACTTCAGACGCTTGTGTTTTTGAAATACTATTACAAGAAGTGAAAATGTAAAATAAAATGATATTATATAAAAAAAATATTTATTACTTGTAAAATTAGAGAAAACTCGAAAAACAGTAAAAAGCTGGTTTCTGAAAACCACTGTTTTTGAAAAACCCTAATTTGTTTGTTATCCAGGATATGGTGTAACGTCGAGTGGCGCGAGGTATAACACAAAAAGTTATAATAATTGCACCGAGTATAATATCGAGGCGTGGAAAAGGAGAGGAAGTCAGGTTAGTTTGCGGGGTACCCCTGGATCAACGCTCCCGTGGTAACCCACTTGATTAATGGTAGTCTTGTCTAGATTTGTTGATTTGTCAATTTATCACCGGATCAACTCACCGTAGTTCTGTTGATGTGTCGGTGTACCAGCGGATCAAGTCCCCGCGGCTTGTAGGTTTATGGGTTTATTTTGCGCATTGGTTTAGCTAAAGTTCCGATAAACATTCGAGATTAACAGAGATGCTACAAAGTTGGCCTTGGATTTGGTGTCTGTTAACACCTTCACGTTATACATAAAGAAAGGGGTAGTGAACGTAGTAAAATTCTTCTTGATGGACGTTAACAAAGACCAGAAGTTTTTGCCGCCAACGATTACATTGAAGAATTTACGTCTTAATCTATTATAAAACGATGATTTAACTTTCTTGATACTGGATTTACAAAAATTCCCTACGTCCATGTACTTTCTACCCAACGATTCACTCGAGGAACTCTTGTATGCTTTGAATGCAGTATATTTAGCTTTTATTGCTTTCATGAATTCCCGATTAAACCATTCTGTGCACTCAAATGTGTATTTTTTCTGAATACTTTTAGGGCAAATTATTTTCTTTTTTACCATTCCTGCCTGTATGATCCTGGTGACACGGCGATAGACGTTTTTGGTTCGCAAGCCCATATCCCAATCAGTGGACTGAAAAAAACGAGTAAGACCCTGCCAATTTGCTTTCTAGGGGCTAGACAATTCTTTTAACTGATTAGGTTGGTGTTGGAAAATGATATCATAAGCCGGCACATCATACTACTACAGTCCTAACTGGGAAATCTTCGACTAGAATCTTACTGAATTTATAAAATTATGTACATTAGCATGAAACGAGTAAACTAATTGTGCAAACAGTTTCCTGAATTATCCTCTAAAGAACGATGAAATTGAGTTACTTAACAAAATTAACCATTTAATTTCCTATATTGATTCATCATATTGCACACAATCTCCTTTATGCATTGCTGCACCAACAATGCAATAATTTAATTTCTTAACTTTCCACAGATCTTAAGGATGTAATCCCAAGAAAGCCACACTCAAAGTGCACACATTGCAATCTAGCGCCGTTCTGGCATTCTCACGAGCGAACTTCGCCCCCAAAGGAAACAAAACTTCTTCATTCCGATATTTGACTTCGTGAATCATACAATGTAAACCTAATTTGTTCAGATTGCTTACACAACACTTGATTCGCTAGTCTTGTCTGCTCCGAGCCTCGTAAATGCAATTCACGTATGTCAAACTCTGCCAATTTGAGTCTCAGCTCCATGCCACCCCGTGTGTGCAGCCATTCCCCAGTTTGTTTATCCTTTGGAATTTTAATTCATTTATTAAAACTGGCATGTGGCTTAGGAATAAGGGATGAATGTGTTTCCTTGCTCTACATGCAGCAAGATCTGTGCCGTTTTGTTTGAGTGTATGCGTGGAAAACATGAAAACGTATTTACGCACCGAAATGTTGGAGGATATTCGCCCTTAGCCTTTCAGTGAATTCCCGGAACTGAAGGTGAAATTGTTTAATAACGCTCCAAAACACGCGCTCCGTCGTCTTTTAATTTTCTCGACAGCCATTTCCGTTGGTGCATGAATTTTGCCACCCCCTTAGTATTTTGCAACCCTTCTGATGGCTGGGATATACGCCCTAGCTGGAAGGGTTTCACCTAGTTTTTCTGCTTAATAATTTGGTACTAATTGCACCTCACGTCTTGGTCTTATCATCATTGTACATTATGAAATCCTTGATCCACGAAACAAAAGGGTTGTGCACCATCCCCTACACAGCCATAATGAAGTAGGGGAGCTGGGAGGAGGGGGGAAAACATGAAGGTAATGGAGAGCCTTATGCATCGTTATTCTAGGAGATTTACTTTTGCTGGCGGTTTCTCATTTATTGATGCTGGTATCGTACCACATCATGGTGCCGCCGCACAGGTGTGCGAAAATCTATAGTGACGGTTCATCACATCTGCTTCTGACAGGGAAAACTTTTGCCATAGTCATCCATTAGATTACAGCAACATTATTTCGCGTTAGTGTGTATGGTTGTGTAGATGTGCGAGCTTTACCTTCTTGTAATGGTAATTAGAGCTCAAAACCCAAAATTTTGAACAAAGTAGATTTCTTGACATGCTAAAACCAATTTTGATTTTCTTATCAATCAAATCGTTATACAGCACAAAGCTAACCCGCATCCGCACACGCATACGTAATGTATATAATGAATAACGTATGTAACAGCCTCACCCACTCTAACCGAGTCCCTTATCACGTCTTGATTAATTGCTCGCAGCAGGTTGAAAAATTGAGTTAATTCACTCTAGTGGATAATGATCCGATTTCGAGTAATCCGATTCAAAATGATTCGGTGGCCCAAAAATGATGGCTGCCTTACGAAAGCCGCCCACTCTCTCTCTCTCTACGTGCACAGTTGAACACCTTAAACGATATATTGTGCAGGCATCACTATAAATGCATCCCCATATCCGCTTGTGTGATGGGTTTCATATGCTTGAGGAGCACTCATGACTTGCAAATTGTTGCTGATGAAATTCATTCCGGGAATTTTCAGGAAATTGTTGGTCTATATTTACTCTCTGTACGTACTATGAGGTTTCGATTTACGTGCGTGAATCACATACGATACCCAGAAGCAAAATTTTCCGGTGTCACGAGCTATTAAATAGTTTTCCTGAAGAGCGAACGAATCCCGAATACTGTTGACAAATATGAAAATGAATAATTGCCAAGAATTTCAAACGTGGGTTATATAAACCGGAAAAATATTTAATTCAAATAAAGTAATATCCATAAACTGAATGAATTCGTCTAGTTGGAAATTCTAAGTATGTTAGCACTTTATTTATAGACCATATGCTGGATATGACAACTTATACCGAATAACAATTTCCCAAATTCTAAGAACTACAGAAAAACATTTGTTCGACATAAAGGTGAAGTAGAACACCTTTCAGTAACCAGACAGATGAAATCCTAAGGTTATAAAATACTTTTTTATATTCTCCTTTTTCGCAAGAAACGAGCTCCACAATCGCTTTAATATAATGTTCTAAAAAAGCATTTTTGCTTGTGAAAGAGGTAAATTGTCTATACTTGTGTCAGAAAAAGCCTTGAACTGGAAATGAACTAGGCTAGACCTACGTTGACCACGGGTAAACAATGGGTCCCACACGTATATTGAAATTAATAGAATTCCTGGAATAGTATCTTTTTGAAGAGATATTTTAACAGTTGACCTTAACATTTTATAATATGAAATTACCTTTAAAGGATTCATTGACCTTAAAAAATGACATTTACCCCTATGATTATTGCAGCTTACTTTCTAGGAATTCTGACTTTTACATCTAGTCCAGTCAATTTCAATTTCAAAATGTCCAATCTGTGGAAAAATTCGGTTGTAATTCTGGTCTTCCTGGAATTTCATTATTTCGGCATTGTAAGTATTTGTCGAAAATCTATGTTGTTTGACTTCGTGAATCGTTTTCATACCCTTGTTCTACACTTATATGACGCTTAGGTTAACATAATCCAATCTATTAACGATGTAGCGCCTCTGTGTGCCGGTTATTTTTTCTGCATACTTTTAGGCACAAATGATTTTCTAATTTACATTTAATTCTGCATAGCTTTAGGCAAAATTTTTTATTTAATGAGAAATTTGTGAGAGAAATGCGGGGAGTTTTACTACTAGATAACACTTAAATAAGCTCCTTTCTTTTTCTATTCTAAAAATCAACTAATCTTACTTTGTTTTTGATTCGCAAATCCAGAACACGAATACGCAGTAACACGACAATTTAATTTTCTTGGCACGTCGTCTACTAGTCACCTCGCCTTTTATGGACGCACGTATACATATTTTCGTCATGATGGTCACAGGTAACGAACGATTTCGTCTTGTTGACTTATTTGTGCGTTTGGAAACTTGGTAAGGACCATCATATAAAAACTCTAAAAGCTCCTACACATGTTCCCATCTGTCGGAAGGTCAAAAGGTGAAACATCGGAACTGGGTTTACACTTTATTCCGATTCATTTCCAAGTCCTCTTGTATGCACCAAACTTTTCATTCTATTTTTTTTCTTCAAGTAAAAACATGTTCACAAATCAATAAAACAGGCAGTCTGAAACGGAGGAAGATCAGAGGCAGCATAAAAACTTATTCGAGGTTGCAGCAGGTGCTTCTGAAAGATAAAAATGAGAAAAATAAAAAAATTAATTTGAATAACGTTTATCCGAATTGGAATAAGATTTATAAGTCTTACCCTTGAACAACTTCTGAAGGTCCAACGCAACTCTCCTCCAATTGCCCTGCCTAATTTCTTCGACGTTCAGTTAATGATTTATCCATACTCCGGACGAAATCATACCACACAATGGACCGATCAGCATGCGGAGAAAGCTCCAACATTTAAACGATTTTATATTAATAGCCACGACAGAAAATGTGACCTGGAGGTGGAATGAACATTTTGTTTATCCGCGAATCAAAAATTTTCCTGAGAGTCGACTTTGATTGATGAGAAAGGAATAAGAAAATTAATCTCGGCAGGCTTCTGATCCTGACTGGTAATCAAATTCACTGGTGTAATGCCACCTTTTCTACTACATCCCTGAAATTCCTTGTTCGGATTACGAAACAGTCCCTCAACGAAGCTCACTGGATCAGGTGTGGAGTGGACAGTCAGCTCTCATTATACTTCACTGGGGTCCAGTCGCATAGGGTGAAATTGGACAATACAGCACTATCGGAAATAGTGCATACCGTAGTCCTTATAACACTTTAGAAGATTTCCTTGACTTAGATGGCGCTTTCAACGGTATCAGCTTCGAAGCCATCCTCAGGGCAGTGGTATAAATAAGATTGTAGAGAAAAATTCCAGCCTGACGAGAACTATTACATCATTTTTTACGCAGATAGGTTTACATCAGGGCGTAGGCGCAAGGGCCACAAATAGAGCATCACGAGATCGAGACAAAACGAGATTTTTAAGACTCGTCTCGACCTCGGTAAGTCTCGACCATTCCAAGTGTCTTCTCGACTCTCGACGAATCTTGCCCATCGTAATCTCGTCTCGTCTTGTCCCGTCTCTCAGGGCGAATATAAATTTATGAGCCCATCACGGCTCTTATACTTATAGACTTAACCTATACGTAACCGGCGAGAGAAAACAAGAGGCAAAAATGTAAATGCCTTTTCGTTCTTCCAAACGCGAGTGTCGACAGCGGTTTTACCAAGCGGTCCCCCAACTAAGTACCCACCGCGTTCAATATGCTGGTAGGCCACCACATCGAACGAGAACCGGTCTATGTTTGCCGTTTTCTTCGTTCCATACAATCCCTTAAAGATCCAATGGGAGTATATTAACAGCGCTTCGAATTCGCTTTCCTTAGCAGTGGTTCGAATTTTTCCCTCTGGGATAGCTTCTGGATTGATTCTGCCAAAAGAAAGATGAGTACTGAGCCCCAGAGCAAAGCACAAGGGCCTGTCTACATAAGAACTGTTCCATTCTATAGTACTTTGCACTATGTAACTCTAGGTTCGGAATCTATATTTAATGCCCTGAATAAACTTATTCTTATCTTACCACCAATGTTTTTTTAGTCAAAGATTTTGGATTTTCAACATATTTTAGCCCCACGCCGCGCAAGGTGCTGTGGCGGGTCTGGGCGCAGGAATATTTCCCCAGCAAAAACGCTACGGCCTGCCAAATTTTTCCAGTACCTTTCAGGCGGAACTGATGCCAATCCTCAAATCATGTCTAGCAATGCAGAAAACCTCGAACCCAAGTCGTGCTGCCTACCGACCGCCTGCCAGATTTTTCCAGTGCTCTTGATGCGGCACTGATGACAATTCTCAAAGCCTGTCTAGCAACCCAGGAAACTTTGAATCCATCTCCTAGTGCCTACCGTCTGCCAAATTTTCTCAGTGTCCTTCAGGTGGAACTGATGCCAATCCTCAAACTCGGTCGAGCAACCTAGGAAATGCTCGAACCCAACTCCTGGTTCCTACTGCCTGCAAAATTTTTCCAATGCCCTTCAGGCAAAACTGATGGCAGTCCTCAACCCCTGCCTATAAACCCGGAAAACCCTCGAATCCAACTCCAGGAGGCTACCGCCGGCCAAATTTTTTTAGTGCCCTTCAGGTGGAATTGATTCCAATCCTCAAAGCCTTTCTAGTACCCCAGGCAAACCTGAAACCCAACTCCTGGTAGCAGAATAAGAGAGCCGAGAATTAGAAAGTCGAGCGGCTATCAAGGTACTAGGCATAGATAACATGCAAGTTGGTCCAAATCAGTCAGAAGAGGAGCTTTTTCTTAAGTAGAAGGTACATGAGCCGCAGGTGCCGAGTCACGCTGACGATGTCATGCTGAAGTAATGCATTTACGGCTGGTATCGGTCTGGACTTGAACGTCATGCAAAAAGGTGAGTGAGTTTAGTCAGTAGGAATTCGACACTACCCTCTGGGTGCGCACCCCCAACGATGTCTCCTGTCGTAGGCATGGAAGTCTTAGACAGGCGGTGGCACATGTTCCTTGCTACTAGACCCCTGTAAAATTCTCACCCCTAAAAAAATGCAGGTGCCGGGTCACAATATGTCGAGAGTAACAAGAAGACCGATGAATTGGCCTGACTACGATCATATCTCAGACACAGGCAAGCAGGATGTTCAGGAGCCGCTTTGGGTGTCGAAGAGAGATACCATGCATTTCAGTAGCAGGTGGAGGTATTTAAGCTCATGCGCCTAGATTACAAAAGTTTGGCCTGACTACAATAAGCAGAGAAATATTACGTGACCTCCTGGGATGCCGGGAGCGATGTCGCCAGATTCGTGTCGATCGGCAACGTGCGGCCACAATTGAGAATTCTACACAACATCCATTGTCGTAAGTGTGAAGAGGAACACACTGCAGAGACAAATCAATAGAAAGCTTATGGAATATCTTGAATCTAAACTAAACAGATTCAAAGCAACCAAAGCATTCATCGCTTTGGCGAGTCTTGTCTAATTGCTCTAGATATCTCCAAGGCTTTTGACAAAGTATGGCACCCCGGCTCTGTTGACTAAACTGAAAGCTCTTTGTATCAACTCAGTTCTTAAGAATTGGATCTTTCTGGTCGTTCAATCAAAGTATTATTGGATGGCATCGAATCCAAACCCCACACCTTCTCCGCCGGTGTTCCCCAAGGGTCCAGTCACCAGCTCTTTTCTTACTCTTCATAAATGATCTGCTTCGTCGATGCGTTATTCCTATGACTATTAGAACCAAGGCTGATTCCTAAGCCTGATTTTTTCACATAAAAAATCCGAACAATTTCTCTGCGCTTGCTCTACTCTGGCTCGGAAAAGATATTGTGCATTTGATAACATTTCCTTAGAGGGCTTGAAAAAAGATTCAAAGCTTAAAATATCAGAAACCTAGTTTTCGATTTCCTTTTAAATTTTGAAATATAAAAAAAACTTCAAAACTAAAATTTATAAAATAAATAAATAAATAAAACAACAATATTGAATTTAATTTACAATAAATTTTATTCCTTTGCTTATTAATAATTCCTTTTTATTTACAATAATTATAATAATAGTCATAATAATCTAATCTTAATAATTTACTTTAAATTTAATCCTTATTCACCAAAAAATGACTAAATTTAAATTTTCATCATTTTGTTGTTTTTTTGTTTTGTTTTTACATAAAAATCCGTCAATTCTTAAAACTAATTTTTTTTTTAAATTTAACCTCTTCTCTAATATTTATAATTTATCTTTCTTACCCGTTCTTATTTATTTATTATTTATTCAATTATTTCTTCATTTTTTTTGTAATAATAAAATCTTCCCTAAAATTAATTTGAAATTTATATAAAAACAGTTATTTTTTATTTATACTTTCTCTTTTTTCACTTATTTATCAACTTATGCTAGAAACAGATCCTTTTTTTTCAGTGGTATTTTTTTATAAACAATTTTCTCTTTTATTTTTGTTGTTGTTATAATTATTATTGTTATATAAAGTTGTATATAAAAACAATTAAGTAAAAAAACGAAATTTTATAATAACAATTAATATGAATTTTTATATTTTTTAGATTTTAGTGATTATCGTTAACTGTTTTTCTGTGTTAATCATTAAAAGTGTTAAAAAAATTGATAGTAGAGTTTTTGTTTTTGGTATTTATGTTTAAAAATAAATTGTGGTTGTTTTTTTGTTTATCTTAAAAATTTGTAATTATTTTTTTAACTTAGAGGCAGTTGTACAAAATTGGAGATTATATTTGTTCAAGGATTGTTTAAGTAGATTGGTTATGAAAACCATTAACATAAAATAGGCCCGATCGTGGCGAGTTTGTTTTTGTACTTCATAGAATCCGCCACATATTTGGGATTTTCAAGTAAAAGTTCAATTCATTGCTAATTTTTTAAGATGTATTGAATTAATTATAGTGTAAATAATTCATGACAATGGATTTGTAGATTTTGTGGGTTTCTATACAGCTACTTACAAGACAAGTGGTGCTTCTTGACATGAGAGGTAGTTTGCTCCATACTACAGTGAAGGCACCAAAAAACTTCTGTGAAGGGTGAACAGAATTATGAAGAAATAATAACCAGTCGTAAAAAGTGGCAACGAACAAGATCACAGTTGTTTAAGTGGTGTTCGAACCAACATCGTCTGTGTTGGCACCGCCCTGCCCCGACCCGACTATTTGATGCTGACGACGCATTTAAATATGGTAAAAATTGATTGAAGATAACACATTTGTGCTTGAGTTTTCTTTCATCATACTTCTTATGATTATTATATTGTCGGCAATAACGATATGGAAAGTGCTAACAAAATTAATAAAATTAAATAAAACAATTAAACTTAAGCTTCTTTCTTTTAGTAGTAATTTAACTCTTCCCTTACCTTTGAAAATAAACATGGGAGATGTCAATTCATTGCAAAAAATAGTTGAACGCTAAGAAGCCCTCATACATTAAGCAGTTTCATATGTTCAATACTACTGCAATGACGATGGAACTGGACCCGCTTAGCAATGTTCGCTAGATTGTCCCCCAGAACTATTTCAATGATACCGAGGCTCCTTTTTTTATATTTGTTTTTCAAATATTTTATATTTTTAATAACTAATTTTTAAGTTAACTAAATCTGTTAATAATGTTCTTAAAAGGTTAGTAAAGCGCTTGACATGCTCGCTGGAAGCACAGCCTCTCCTGAAGGAATTACCGCCTTGCACATACGGAAGTTACAACTTGAAAGATTAAAGACAAAGGAGACAGAAACTACGAAACTACGAAACGACTACGGCCTGGCGTCCCAAATGTGGAATTATTAGTTGAGCTGGCTACACACAAAGCAAAAAAACAAGGACACGACTTGAGACTTGGTACATGTAACATAAGAAGAATTAAAATCAAAAATGAGTTATTGTAACCAAACCCCAGATAAAGAATTCTTGGATTGCACAATGTGTAAAATTTAATAAAGGCAAGATATTTAAATATAACAGGAATATTGGCATACGAACCAACTGAAACAACATATGAAGATGCCATAAACAAATTTTATGAAGGCCTAAGAGAGATATAAAAGAAAATATAATACACTAGAATTGAGGAGTGATACACTAATACACTAGAATTGAGGAGTGATTTTAATCCAAAAAATGAATGAAAGGGAACACATACAAAGTTAAGCGGGAAAGTGTTTATAGCATGAAATATCAAAGAAAACACTTAAGCTTGCAAACGAAGTCGTTCTAGTAATTAGAAGTACGATGATCGAGAGGAAAAATATTCGTAGCCCTAATAAGGCATTTCGCCGGTTTAACCGCTTAATAATTGGGTACCAAACTTCCGCTTAGGTCGGGCAGTTAAAATTCAAGGCCCATCGCATCTTTCTTCAGCACCCTCAGACTCCTATTAACCAACCTGCTCTCTATTCCTTCCTTCGAACCAAGCTTACTACTAGGCATTGCACCATGACGAGTACGACATGATGAGCTGGTACTACAAAAAGGGTGTTCTAAGCTTTGAGTTTCATATAAAAAAAAGTACGTTGTATTGAGAGTACCACGAAGAAGACATATCTAACCAAATAGACCATGTAATTTGTCATTAGGCCAAAAAGTAAAGCAAAAGTAAAAATAAAATAAGCTGCAGAGGTTCTAACTCCATTAACGACCACTACCACACGTGCCAATTGTACCAGAGCACCGAGATGCAGACTAACTTGATGGAGAACGTTAGAAGCCTATTAAAATAAAAAAACTGGAGTTAGATTAAAAATGTGCACAATAATAAACTATATTAAAAGCTAAAGAGAAAAACTGCAATTAAAAATGTATGTCAAAAAAAGAACGCTCAGACGGAGAATTGACAAAATTCAAAATGAACAACAATCTTTAAGAATATTTAACTCACAAAAAGAAACAATTTTTATTTTTCTACAACTAAGGGTAATTTAAGGGACACTGTTAAATTCGTTTATTTCTGTTTATTATATTAAAGAATATTCATTTCAATTATTAAAACCAAGCGTTACTTCGGCTACCACCTAAAATGAAAACAACACAAAAATAATTTTAGAGCATTCGTACTTACAATTATTACGGCTGAAAGAAAGGCTACGAAATCGATCGTTTAATAAAAGATCGTTGAGCATTGCAAATCTTTACAAAGAACACCTTTATTATAATAGAGTTTAATTTGAAAGTAAGTCCTGTTTTTAACTGCTTCCAAAATAACAAACAAAAATTCTAGGTTTTATTAACGCTAAGTAAATGGACAAAAAAAATTCTAATAGTCACCCATAACGATTTCAGCATTAATGAAAACTTATGTCGTATTTTATCATGATAACGGCAAAGCACTTACATGTTTTGCAAGTCGCTAGAACTGTGCTTCTAGATCTACGACATTACGTCATATATTCAACTCAATTTTCAATACGTCTTGAATATGAGTTTAAATGCTATCCAACAATACTGCAAATCGTAATTACTTTTATGTCATATGAATTTATATCATTTCTTGAGTGATTTCAGCCGTACTGAATAACTTACCTTGGCGGTTAGCTGCTACAACTGTTCAAAAAATAATTGTTCTAATGTGTCACAAATGAAGGACGTACATTATGCAATGAAAGAAGTATCTATTTAACTCATCAAGTCATCGGCGGCATATATTCAATATTCCTTACATTCATCATCAAACGACGGCTTGACTAATGACGTTTACATTGCTTCTTGCCAAAAAAAATACTAATAAAGATCAAGGTGATTCAAATTATAATTTCATAATGCATCTTAATATAATTTTTAACTGAAATGAATATGCCACAATGTATCCAAGGGATATTCATATGCATTCACAAAAATTAACAGTGATATGTTTGAAAGAATCAGCGGTTTGCACTTCCTATTTAAAATGTCGACGAGATGATGTTGAAACATTTAACACTTTAAAGACGAAAAGTTCCAAAATAATAGGCTTTTCATAATTGCATGATTTTGCAAAACTGGTCGTGTGCACGTTAATCAAAAAAGCAGGCCTGCAAGTTCAAAGTTTTGCAAAATGACAAAATTCTCGTTTTCTGTCATTATTAGGTATGTGCAAAGTTTCTGGGTTGCGACAGTGATTTATTCTTGTGCAAACTTTCTTTCAATCACGCATAATTATAAAAAACCTATTCTTGGATTATGTTTCAAGCACCTCAAAGCTGGTCCAGCCAAACTGCTACATAAAGACCTGATTATTATTATTTTTGCTTTATGATAGACTGCACAACTCAACTATAGTCAAATTGAAAAATTATATTCGAAGTTAAAAAATGTGACTAATATTTATATGAACGCGGATCATAAGCCCCTTATCAGTCTTTTTCATCCAACTCGAGTGCTACTTAGTCATGACCGCGAAAAGGTTGCAGGTATGGGCGATTGGCGTATAAGTTCATTTTAAAGTATAAACCGACAGCATCACACGGCTTATCTCGACTACCCAAGGTCCAAATCCTTGACGTGGATTAAGAATTAGAATATGCCGTTTGCTCATTTTAGTCAAATTGCCAAGTTCACTAAAACAAGATAAAGTTAAGAGAATAGCAACCGAATTCGTAAAGCAAGACACCGAAATTGTGCCAAACCCCGCCAACGCCTTGGCAACTCGTGTGCACGTTGACTTCGCTCTTCATGGAATCAATGTTCCATATAACGTGTGAACGTCTTTTTCCGTACATAGTAAGAATGCTAGCCTCGATCTCAAGTGCAGTGACGACTTTCAACATTTTTGCAGAACAAATGGAATATTTTATGTTACTCCAGCACTATTTCATCCAGCCTCTAACGGTGTAGCTGAGCCACTCGTAACCCAGTAAGTTTGAAGTCACCAGCCGACTTCTACATAGTCGACAACTTCGAAAACCAACTTTCGTTAATGATACCTAACAACTCACGCTATTTCAAACATTTTAATAGTACTGAAACTAACTCTAAATTTCAGATTAATGAGAACGAACGCAAAGAGCTCTTCTGATATATCTATAAAAGAAATGGTACGAAGACCTACAATGTTAAAACCAAGAATAACATTCTGAAGAGATATCAAAGTCATATCAAAAGAACCAAGGGGTGTACACCTTAAAGAGAACAACGGATTGAAACCAGTCAATTTGTCACTGGAACACCAACGTTCGAGCAGGAAGCTCACAACACTTCAGAAGGAAGTGTTTCTGATCCAAGTATTTCACCCGTGTTGATACCAACGACTTCAAGGCGGACCTACTCACTATCTTCAGACTCAAGCGAATCTTGTTCAACCTCTTAGAAAACATCGTCTCTACAGTTTCTACCAAAACGTTAACCAAGCAAGATCTTCACCAATAAGACAAATGACACTGTGTCTGATAGCTCAAATAAAGGAGCCACGCCGCTAACACCCACAGATTTACCAAGATGTATTGTCTAGCTGTAGCTAGTCGAACGTTATATACCGCAGTAATTAAAGAGGAAGGAAGCTGTAGAATTGTCACACTGACAGCAACTTCGACTGGATCCAGGAAACCTCTACAAAATTCTCTATATTTTCCCTCTACTTGCTCCAGCCGTCAACGGAATCAGAGGTAATCGTAACATAACTAGTTTTTATCATTACTCTGGAATATTATAATTCTATGTATGCGTTTCTATTCAAAAACACAACAAGAACAACTTAAGAATAACATTCGACAAAGATAAATTTGAAATGTATGTTTTCGGACATATAAAGTACTATCACGAGAACTTGTCTTTCATCGAAAATGGCAAATTTCAAATGATGTCGCACAAAAATAAACAAATGTAATTTCTAATGAATAGAAAGTTGCACTCAAATTTCATGCGTAGCTACAGCACCACATACAAATTCCTTTAACAATTATGAAACAATCCTCTAAAACAAGAGATATGAATATAGAGTTTAAAATAATTTTCCTGTAGTTAAATAAAGAACAATAAAATTGAAAGCAAGTGAACATAAAACAACCGCAGGGCCATTTAGACTGTACAAATTGAAACCCTTTCATTTCATAATAAAATAGCTGGAGCATTGCCAGAAAACCCGTCATAATTGTTGCAAAACAGCCATTGTTCATAATTCTAAAATAATTATAGCAAGTCTGTGCCAACATCCTGTGTGTTTTATTTAAATGTACGCATTTGTAAATAAAATAATACGAAAATGTCGCAACCACAATTTTCAAATAAATTAAATGTCCATTTTAGTTTTAATTTTATTCTTTGTTCCATTATCACAATTTATATAATATTAAAGAAAAAAATAAAATAAAAAATAAATAAAACAAAAACGGTACTTTCTACCATTATTTCTTGTTTTACTTATTACTACTAAATAAAGAAATGATAATTAATGTGTAAAGTACAAATTAAAATAACAAATTGTATTTTGTTTAATAATTTTTATATATTTTTCTTATTTCTTTTTTTTTACAATATTTACTTTTAAGAGAATATTGCGGATCACAGCAAAAATCAACAGAAGAAAAAAAATCAAGAACAAATGTCTCTATCATTAGCGTACAAAAATAGTTTCCAAAGAAAATTTTGAATTTTTTGTGTTTTTTTGTTTTTTTTTTGTTTTAAATAATTATATAAAAAAAATGAAAATAAAATAAAATTACAAAAAAAAGAAAAAAAAACGGAAAAAAGAAAAGAACATTTATGAAAGAGAAATTTACATAACTTAATTTAAAATATAAATCTAGGTAAAGCGAGACTACCTATCACCTCTCATGCAAAAGGCAGAAAAATAAACTACGATAAACTAAACTATAAATTTCCTTTTTTAATATAAAAATAAGAAGAAAACATTTTTAACAGTACTTTTCGCAAAAACTTTTTGAGCTTTTTTTGTTGTTGTTTTTTTTTAAAGTTTATACGAAATTTTTTATTTTTCCACAATTTTTGTTTTGTTTTTCGGTATTTTAAATTTCTTTTTTTTTAAACTTTGTAAACTTGTTAAGTTTATTTTTTTTTATTCGTACACTAAGTGAATTTTATTATAATTTTTTTTTCCTATTTACATTTTTTATAATTTAGTTTTTTTTGTTTTTGTTTTTAGTGTATTGGTGCGATTTTATTTCTCTTAAAAATGTTTAAAGTTTCACGATCAGTACTTTTATTTTTGCTCGGGAAGTCTTAGACACATTCGGTTCCGATCTTTTTCAATGGTTCTTCAGCCTGAAAGTAAAAATGAAGAAATTTAATTGATTTTGTTTTTTGAGGTGATTATTTATAAAATATATATAATTACATTCTAGTTACTTTTTAATAAGATTAATTAATTCTAATACTACTAAAAAAAGTTCCATAGAAGTGTCGACGGTAATAAAATATTAGTCTTTAATACATATTTGGCTCACTCTAGTGCCACTCTAAAGTAAATCGAGAGAAATTGGAAAGAAACAAAAATTTAATTTAGTAAGATTGAACCTAATCTTAAAATAAATTGGCTGGCAAAAGCATTTTCCGAAAGCATAATACTATTTCAGATCTAACAAAGCTCAATGTTGGCCCGACTTCGACAATCGAACGGGAGCTGAGCTGCTGTTTTCAGGGTAGTATAGGCAGAATTTAGTTATGTGTGATAGTTTATCATATTAAAAAAATGCTATAGTACAAACCGAACCTGCCTTATCCTAATCTTTATTAACGATCCAACCCTTTCCTACTCACTTCACAACTCTTCCGTGCAAAGGACAAAAGACCTATATGCATTATAGTTCAAAATTGCTGTGTATGCATTTTTTGATATAAAATATTCATATTTATCCTTAAAAAAAATTTCAGACTGATTGTACTTTTTAATAAAAAGTTATCACTTTGAACAGTTGCTTTATTTGCTTCGGTTCCATGTATTTTGAAAACTTTGATCGCGTTTTTCTCGAAACGAGCTTTTTGCAGATAGGTCTTTTGCCCTTTGCACGGCAGAGCTTAGTGGATGATTATTTTGTGTGAGTTTTACGCCTTGGATAATTTGAAATAAGGGCGGCCCAAATTTTGTAAATTCATTTCCAATGGAATAAACAGTGACATTGAACTCATTATTCTAGGTGGCCGTAAGAACCGCGTCGAATTCAACGTCACATCTCTAACAAAACCACCACCAACCTTCCTTCTGCCTCAATGGACGGTGTGAATGGGCTTGGTCAACAACGCATGATTTCCGCTTTGCAATAAGCATGCTGTGCAAAAACAAATCCTACAAAGCCGCTCATGAATTCAAGAACGCAACATATCGTTTTTCTGCACAGACGTGCAGGTAGCAAAGTGGTGCTGCGTGACTGAGGCTTGAAAGAAAAGAAGAAAAGTTGACGGATCTCTTCAACAAGTTCATTCCAGGCCTAATCTATTGGCTGACCCATCTCTTAATATCATATGCCTAAAATTAACTGAGGATCTGCCATGAAATGACACACATAGCCCAAATCTATAATCTACAAGTCTAACTTTGGCTTTGAACACAACTGTTTTATATGCGCTAGCGTCTTAAAGTGGCTCGAAACGGTGTCGCCGCGCAATTAAACTCATTGATGATGCCACTTTTTGTGCTTTCATAGACTCATTGAGCTATCATAGGAATGTAGCAGCCCCAATTACAACTGCTATAGCGACTGCTCCACTGAAATCAATGACATCGTGCCTGTACGGCAATATGTATCCTGCAATACAAGGCTAGGTTAATCGGCTACTCCCACACCCTTTTCCGCCAACACTAGTATCACGAAATTCGTTTATAAATACAAAAACTAAATCCTCCGCGGTCAGTTCTTTTTAACTCATACAACATCCTAGAATTCAAACGCAACGTCGTCGCTTTCTTCTTCAGACTCCCCTATCCTATTCTCTGTTATCATTCAAATTAAGCTTACTACCACGCTTCGTCCTAGGCTTGGTATTTCCACATAAAAAATACCATTCTAACTCACAAGTCACAACTGGTGTATTTGGGCTGGGACCTCTAAAACAACTTCGCCCAAACCCCACACCATCTCGGCGGTTTTCCTCAAGGGTAAATTTTATCACCCAATTTTTTCTAACTGATCTGCTCTCAGCCCCCTAAAACCCACTTCGTTATTCCTATGGCTTCGACAATATAGGACAAGCACGTGCCAGGCGTAACTTTAGCTGAGGATCTGCGATGGAATGATCACATATTCCAAATCGCCAAACAAGCATCTCAATGCCTGGGATGCCTTAAGAAGTGCAAATTCCTTTTCCAGCCAGCTGCCGAGCTTCAATCTACCTGGTCGTGTTTGGGCAGGGTAAAAAGCGCGCCATCTCGCTCATCGCAGATAACGCAATTTGCCCTAGTATAGACACATTGAGTCACTAATGTAGCAACCCTTACAAAATTTTACCGATATAACCACGGCGATTGTTCCACCGAACTTAAATTTGGCGACACGGCAATACCACCTACATAACACAAGACTAAGAAACAGCCTTCCACAGTCAGTATTTCCGATCTCGTATTTCGCCGTATTCTCATTCAGGACCTTCCTTTATCTATTTATCTATCTCGAACTAAATTTACTGCTAGACATTGCACTATAACTTGCACGACAGGATGAACTCGAAATACAAGGTACGTCAGCTACGCTCAGCTCTGTTAGAAATAGGAATTCTTTTATATAAACGAATCTTACTCGTGTATTACATAAATTTAAATTGTGTGATTCATTGGGATGATATTTTGGTGAGAACATAACAGAGTCATATTTTAGAAAGCAGATTTTGATATTTCAAGAATTTTGTTAGTAACGCATACGCCATACACAATGTCGGTCTGTCTTATTTTGTTTATTAGATAATAATAAATTCTGAATTTTAGCAGGTTTCATCGAAACATTGTTGTCCTATTTTCTATTAATATTGAAGATTAGTATTAATGAAAAACAGAAACTATATTATTCCATCTGCTTTTACGATTTCCCACGGTTTTAAATTATATTTGTTTCAAAATCACAAATTTTATATTCAATGAAGTAACACCCCATTTCTTTAATGCTTAAATAAAATTTCTATATCCTTAAAAATTCAAGTAAGTTATTTTAAACAAAAATCCTCTTACAATTGAACATATTTTTGTAAAATATTTTGCAGTAAATATGCTGCAATAAACCATTTTAAAATCCTTAAAAAGAAATTCGTCGAGTGTCCTTGTACTCATGATACTTCGACATGAGCAATCCTTGCAGAGTGAAATTATCAATAGAAGACAAAAATATCCCTAAAGAAGATTTTTATTTTGAAAATTCTATCGTTTGTTATTGTTGAGAAATATTACATTTACAATCTCGTATGTCTTTCAACAATTTTATTATTAAAGATAATTTGTGGCTTGAGTGTCCTTAATAAAAGGATTTTTTCCGTTTTGCGTTTGATGTGCTTGTTTTGCTTCCTTTATATTTTCCGTCAAGTCGTTGTGTATTTCTTACATGGTAAAAACGATATCAAAGGAATTGTTTAAAAATGGCAACAAAGTGAAGCGTTTAGAGACGCTCAAATAGAATATTTTACTATAAGAGTTTTTACCATGGTAATTAATTTTCATTAAGGTTTGGGCACGTTTTGCAGAATAAATTTGTATTTTAGTATTCTATGGTGGGATTACATGTCACCTTGGTTATAATAATGTTATTTCAGTCTCTAAGACGTCTCAAATTAAATATAAGAAGGCATATTTGTGGAGAATGTTTAGGAAAAGGAAGACGCGCTTTTTTTGAGTTAAGTTTTGAGTAAAGTCCTTATTTAATTTTAGTAATTGGCAGATGTTGTAATATAAAAACAATCATTGAAAATAAGAAACAACTTTTCCCCCATTCCGTAATAATCATTTGTAGTGGTTAGGACGAAGAAATGGCATATGGTTGCTTGATACAAGTAGTAAATGGTTGCTTGTAGAACCATTTTTCTATGCATAAAGGTCGACTTTTTAAATATCGACTCTTATATATTAGCAACTTTAAGTCGAGAAATTTTCAATCAAGTTCATAACAAAATTTAATATCCTTTTGTTTTGGATTTTTGTTATTTTAGATCCACTGATAGGGTTTTGTAAAGCAAGAAAATTATTTAATATTATGAAAGAAGCACGAATTCTCCACAGCAATATAATAATTTGGTTCTCGTTTTTTCTAAAATATGCAAGGACGTCTCACTAGTCTCACTATTTCGTCGAGAATAACTAAGTTTCAGAGCAAATGAAATAGAAAAGAATATAGAAAAAAAAAGACCTTATATATATCAAAGGAAAGTTCTGCGTAAAATATATTAATTCCCTATTCAGCTTTTTACTGCTTTTGTTGAGCAAGAATCATAATAATATTTAACACTTATGCATAAATTCAAAATGCTAAAAGATCATTTGCAGACTCCTAAGGAATCGTGAGTGTCAACGCCGATTATCCTTACTCATGATTTTATCATAAACATCAACCTAGAATATTGCCGATACCCCAAAATTTTGGATAAAATAATCACTACACCGCCATTATAAGCCCATTATAAGCGAGTATTACGGCAAAATGTTTTCTGAAAATTTATTAAAAATTTAGCAAGCAAGCTCTCTTTTGCTCAGGTTTAGAGTGGACGTAAAAAATTCATTAGGAACGCACAAAACTCTTCAACGTTTTTAAATTTCATACGCCTACCTAACCAAGTGGGTCTAATCTAAGACCCAAAACTCAGCTGGAAGTCGGGCATCAGGAGGACGGCAACAATAGGGGCGATAGACTATCACGTGGTATTAACCAGCCGTAGGTGAAGCGCACTAGAGGCATATACTATTTGTAGGACAATTTGGCACACAAAAAAAATAATACTCCTAAACAGACCGCGAGATATTGCCAGATGCCAGAATTACGGCAGCCAAGCCAAGGGTATCTTGGTTTTTCATCACAAAATTCAATGGCTATGATATTTCTAGGTGGTCAGTTTGGTTATCAATTAAAATCAGTATGAAGTTGCTAAGTCTAGCGAAGCAGCTTTTAAGGTATAATTCCTTTTAGAGTATTAAAGTCCGGAAATATGCCGATTTGCTTGTCACAGAAGGGAAAAGGAGCAAAGAAAAACGACAATTTCATTAAAGAAATAAGATAATTTTGATGAATAGCTACAAAGTAGCAAATGTGGAAATAGGAAGAATCGTGGCGGGAATCGAAGCAACGACCTCTATGATGGTAGTTAAAACCCTTTCATTGATACAAAACCAACTAATTTTAGAAATCAAGGATAAATTTTTTTTACAAACAATGGAGCAGGAATTTGCATCTTTGATGAGATCCATCCATAAGCGTGATTGTTTGCACGTTTGGAATACGTGGTCAACCCCTCATCGATTATTTGTTAATATCACGCCTAAAATCTTGCGAATTGAATCAGTCGTTAGATTCAGACTGTCCAGTGAAATGGGAGGAATAATGGAACAAGTTTTGTTGGAGATAAGACAGTACTTCGTTTTGCATGCGATAGACTCAACACGAATCTTGCCGGCCCAATGAAGAATGCATTCCAAATTCCTCGTTGATTGTAATGGATATCAATTGGAAATCAAAAATGCGTAGGTATGCACTTGCTTGTCTTACATTATAGAAAGTTTTTTGCAATTTTGCAGCACGCAATTTGCTTCAATCCATTTGACAGTTACTTCAATTTTTGCGCTGCCATGTAAATTTATATATCAACCTTGTTTCAATTTACATGCTACCAAATGGAATTTGAAACGAGTTTGAGTTTAGTCGAAGCAAAAAGTTTATAACGATTTTCGTGCTTCCACACCAGAAAGTGTATAGAAAAGTACAGCTTTCTTTATCTCGTAGAAAACTTGTGTTCAAAAAACAATTTTTGGGTTACTACCTCAGCCCTCTCTGGATTACATTTAAACCCTTTCTTTTTCATATCTTATTCCTTCGAGCTAACAGGCAAACATTCAAAAATTACGTTATAAATGACATTAAAAATTAATAGAACTAAGAATGCCAAAGCGTATCTAACTTTTGCATAAAACAAAGCGTATCCAAATCACCCGACAACATTAGACCAACTCAAAATCAATATTCGTAAAGAGGTTGAGATTTGAAAGTAGTATTTTCAAGAAGTGATGAAAAAATTGTTGAATAATGAAATTAGCATGTCTAGGTTTCCCGTCGGAGTATATCGTCCATAATACCAAATTAATGCTTCTTCTAAAATACCGTTTATATATGACTGGCTGTAATGGTAATGGTTGAATGAAGCAAAAAATATTTTTAACTTTCAATACAAAATTTAATCCATAGCAAGCGGCAAAACAAGAATTTCCCATTAGTGCTCCCAAATCACTTGCGGTTATTTATTAATATTCAACGCTATTAACTTGACCATAGAAAATTCACAATAGTATCATAACACACTAAATTAGTTTTCTATAATGACATTTTTCGCAATTAATTGTTGATTCCGATTTGAACTAAAATATCGATATTATTGAAAATAGTTTCTACACTAAAATGCAGTTTCAAAACCATTAATTACCTAATCATATTAAGAATCAATGATGCCTATAAATAAATTCATTAAAGCGAAATTCCATTGATCGTAATTAATCCACAAAAATAATAATATTTTCGATTTACCATCTGAAATTCCATTAAGGAAAATATATCTACGAATCTAATAAATCATAACATATTTGTTTTTTTTAAGATAAATTTTAAATTAAGTTTAAATATTATTGAATTCAATTAATTTTAATTTTTAAAATAAAAAATCTCTACGAATTTAATTACAAAACAAGGACAACAATTACTACTCACCCGTGGTATAAAAACTTACTCAAAAAATTTTTACCATTTAATAGCTCAAAAGAAAATTCTCGCAGCGTGAAAATAAATTTTAGAAAAAGAAAAATACGAGACCACTATAATAATTTTCAGTTTTCCTTTTGATTTTGATATTTAAATAATTTTAAAAGAATTTTTTTTGTTTAATTAATGGAAACATAAAATAAAAACAGAAAAACGAAATCAACAAAAGAAATTGTTTAATGATAATTAAATTTAAAAGTGTAAATTTCACGCTAAATTACTCATTAATTTGGCACACATGTTCCTCAACATAAAATATGAAAATTGTGAAAATGTTTTAAATTAAAAATAATTCGATTTATATAAAATATTTTTTAATACATTTTGACCGCAATAAATGTTTCTTTAAGGGAGTGAAAATATTTTTGTTGTTTGTTTTTTTTTCAATTACAAAAAGCGACAAAATATTAAAGTTGCTCCTTTAGTATTTTTTTTTTCTGTTTTTAATTTATATACAAATACTTAAATTTTTTATCTAAACTAGAAATGCAGCACAAACGATATTTAATTTATTTTTTTTAATTACGATTTTACGTTTACATTTTTTTTACAATAGAATTACCTCAGGATATGGTCTTTAGTCATTTTAATTTCATTTGATATTTTCTTTATTTTTATTTTTTTTTTAATTAAATTTTTTTCTAATAAAATTGAAAAATGATTTTTTTTTGTTTCTTATGAAAAATGTTTGAGCAATTTTCTTTCATGTTTAAATATCTACAAAAATTGATTTTTTTTAAAGTAAGTTTTTTTTTAGTTAACTTTGAGTTTTTTGGTTTTTGGTTTTAGTTTGTGCTGCATTTCCCCAACAAAATTAAGAATTGATTTTTAGTTCATTTCTTTTTTTTTCGTAATATTTTATAAACGTGATTTTATAGTTCCATTCTTTCCTTTTTTAATATTTTGAAATTTTTATCCTAATATCTTACGAAACTAGTGTTAAAACCCTTAATCTCTCAATATTGTGCAAAAAGTTTTCTTTGTGAATGTCGCAGCTAAAAAAATTTAATTGATTTATTATTAATTTTTTTTAGGTTTTAGAAGATGTTTTTAAAATTTTTTGTGATACTACGGAAATTTTTATTTAAATTTTTTTGTTATATTTTTTTTTTATATTTTAAAATTGAAAATGTAAGAAGATTTTTTAAAAATTTTTTGGTCTTTTTTTCATTTTTTTCGGTCTTTGTTTTATTTTATTTTTAAATAGTTTCAAAACCGATATTTTGGGTTTCTGTTAAGAATATTCACAATCAAATCTATAATTTCTCATTTATGCTAAGTATACAACTAATAACCATATAATTGAGTTGGGGGCGTAGTATTATTTACAGTGGGCTTTAGGCTTGCTTGTGCTGTGTCCGAACGTAACCCTTACACTGCCCAATCAGGTAGCTTTCGTTCCAAGACCGAGCGTTCTAGGCCCTCAACCCAAATCCTGCTCGAGATGCTCTGCACTGCTGCGTAGAGAGGTGAAGAGTTATGAAGCTGCTCCTGCCTGGCCATAGATCAGACTGAATATAGCTGATCTTGAGAGGACATACTTAATAAAAACCGCAATCACAAGATGTACACAATGGAAAGGATGAATGGTACTGCGTGAACAGAGATGGAGTCGGGATACCAGACGACCTCCGGTTCAACTTAACCTTCCCATAGTAACCATGGTACTGAAGTACTGAAAGGAGGCTAACTGCCGGGGCCCAATGAGTCCGTCAACGTGATTTTCCATATAAATTGTTGTTGCTTTTGCTGGTGCCGGAGACTTGAGACTTGGATTTAATTTTAATTTTGCCGGTCTACCCCTCCACGAACAAAAGCTCTCTCATTTTTTCGCTCATTTTTTGATGAATTCAACAAGAAAGCTTTTACATTTATGTTGCTACTAGCAACCCGTCCACAATTTTCTTGAACAGAAAGTGCGGAAAAAAGTACTTTTTTTCATTAACATCAAAACAAACACAAAATAAGCAAACACTCAATGCAATCATTACATAAAATGACATCAAAACAAACACAAAATAAGCAAACAGTCAATGCAATCATTACATAAAATGACATTTGTCAACGAAAAGCTACGCTGACGGTGCCGGTTTCATTCGGCGAGCTCTCACCGGCAGTGGTAGGGGAAAATCACGTTGACGGAATCATTGGGCCCCGGCAGTAAGTTAACCTTCATTCCCAAAGCGGGAGAAGATCATACAAGCTCGCAAAATTCTATCAACCCATCAGCCTCTCTTCCTTTCTCCTAAAAACGATGCAGAAAGATTTAGACAAGCATATTATGATAGGTTTTAAGGCGCCCATTCACATAGAGGACGCGGGCCAATTTCTCGCTTTGAGGCCAAGTATAACCACACACTCACCGGCCGCCAAATGGATGAGGCCTGCAGTCCAGGAAAACTGACAAAAATCTTTATGTGCCTGGGTATTTATCGTCAGTCCTTGTCCGAGAATCTGAACTTCTGTCAGTCAGTCTGAAATTTTCGTTACGGCCACGAATGGCAAAAAGTGTAATCAACCAATATTTATTTCTGGTTTGATCGATATTTATAAAAATAAGTCCTGCTTATAGATTGAGGCGAAATAATATTAAAATTTCAAATCCTCAAAACTGAGTCCTGCTGCAAGAAATCTTAGAGTAGCAATTAATCTTTCCTCAGCGCTAATTACTCTTTTCATCCCAGTGCCCCTCTTTGATATGTAGGATTTTACAAGATGCAACAATTTTTGGAAACACTCGTCACTCATTCGAAGATAGTTTTTCAAACCATCTACACTAGATTTTCGCGGATTTTCAATTACCTTTATGTGAGACAAATTTTGTATTTCCAGAAACCCAATATTATTTTGTTTGCATTAAAAGTATAAGAAGCCAAGCAGTTTTACGCTTTTTTTTCCATATTTTTAAAACTTTACATTATTTTTGCATTATTTTGGTACGCAAAACTATCGTCTTCGCCTATGTACATATATGTAGGGAATCATGAGGTCAGCTGCAGTTCACGGCCTGTCAGGCGGATGCCTCAATACCTTATCTCTTAGTCAGACTGAGTAATGTGTGACCTTCATCGGGCCGTACCTGCCAACCTGGCTTCAAAGGCCAAGGCCTGCCGGCGGCCTGTATGTTGATGGGACATTTACAGTGAACCCACTCCATTGCTTGCAATTTGCCTACCGACCGGGCAGATCTAAAGAGACTGCCATATGTAAGCAGAATACGGTTTATAGTTGATTGTAGCTGCCGGTTCTGCGGAGCATCTCCCAAAAAAGAGGAACACTTCCTGTGCGATTGGGAAACCACGGCGAGGGGAGATTGAGTCTCCTTCATTGCGCCTTCCCTATTCCCATGGAGATTCGAGATATAATATGAATCCTACCTAAAACAATTTTTGGCTTTATCAAAAGCCTTAACCTCTAAGTTTTTTAATGACGAGGCATAATATATTAAATAGGTCGGAGTGCCTTAAAAAATAAATTTAAATTGAGTTAAGATTTATAACCTTATACTATACTCTATAACAGAATAATGCCCGATTTATTCGTCTGGTTATACCTAGAATAAGGTTATACGCCTTTTAATTTCTGAAATTTCTAACATTATCTGAAATATATATATCAGAGATTTTAAAGAAATCGCGAGTAATTGTTATTCTGAACAAAAAAAAGCTAATCGTTAATTCTAGATAGAACTCCTTTTGGGAATTTTATTTTTTGCAAACAAGAAAACCGAACAATGCAACTATAGAATATAAAAGCTTATCTCAAATGCATAAGACCCCGCATTCAACGAATATTCAAGGAATTGAAATTTTCCTCGATTCTAATAGTTGAGAACTTTCCTAGAATTTATATTTAACAAAGTTGTTCTGTAGTACGAGACTTGCATCAGACGAACTATTAAGAAAGAATGTTTGTAGCTAAAAAAAAATGTGGATATGAGTTCAGTTCGGAGAAATAGCGAAAACAATTTTCTTCTCTACACGAAACCACATCAAAGTTTGAATAAATTCCTGATTCTAATTAACAAGATCTAGTCAAGAATGTGTGAGGGCGCAACCATAAGCATACTAGTTGAAGTTTGCATGGTGGTATATCAATATTGATTAGTGTCTATAAAATCTAATTTTAGTTACAAAAAAAATTATAAGCAAGAAGATTCTGTTAAAAATTTATAATTAACAAATTAATCAAATTATGAAATACAAAACTTGCTTATTAAATTTTTATCCGTAGCGTTTTTAAAAATATTGATTTTGCTTATTATGATTATTATTTTTAATAACTATGACAATAGTAAATGCTACATTGGTGAGCCCACACGATAGAGATGGCAGAGACTTCTGTCTAAAGAATTTTGTCTGTGAAGCAAAGGAAAGTCGCTGCTAAGTCGCTGAAAAAAGTCGGCAGACATTCTGTCGTCCGTTTCACAGTCAAACTTCATAGTCTGACAGTTAAAATTCGTTATCGTGTGGACCCACCATAAAACTATCAAGAAAAAGCCATGTCTCTTGATCCCTTTTCTGGGGAAAGTAGTAGTCCTTCGAAACGTCCACAACGCTAAAAGGACTCCGATTCTTTTGCTAATACATATTTGGAAATGAAATTATTCGTTGGTTACAAAAGAGTTGCGTTAAGTGTGTTTTGAAATACAAAAGTAGTCCAATAATATGCACAGTTAAAAGGACTTTTTGTAATATGTAAAATTTAAAAACTGGAATGATGAAAAGACATTAACATTGAAAAACATTTTTTTTCATTTTAGGTAGCATGTAGCAAAGATAGTAGTGTTTAAAGAGTACATTACATCCCCAAGCTGGATTCAAAAATATAAATCTGCCTAAGGAACTTTATGCACTGTATTCTAGCGAAAAGGAAAGCCGCGAAGCAGCTATGTTTTTTAGAACTCTTACCAAATGGTGAACATCTACTCAATACCATCACGTGGATCATTTTTGACCAATGACCAGCACCGGCAGGAAATATAAGTACATACGTTGAGTGTCGTTGAGATAAAAATTTGTTGAAGTTTTGCTTGAATTGACGTTCTTGTCGCGTATTGCCACAGTAAATTTAGCATAGGTTTCACACACTTTTTTCTCGATTCGAAATATACCACAGTTTTAGTCCTCTAGCTTAAATTTTTTGTGAAATTTCCAAAAGTCCAACCAAAAGGGATCAATTTCTTAGAAAGAATCTAAATCGGTGAAGTGTTAAATAACATAACAATAACATAAATGTGAATGACACTTGTACACCCCGACAACCCAATATTTTTGATGGAACTTCAAATCTTTGATTTTTATGCATGATACAGCAGAGCTACATTTATCTGAACTTGTTAATAATAAAGATCAGTGATTTTTAACTAATCTACCTTAAAACAATTTCAAACGTAATCGCTAATGTAGTTTTTTAGTTTTAGGATATTTCATAGGATCGAATTTAATAAGTATCTTACGTATTTTTATGTCTAAATACCTTATCTTATGCAACACGATCGATTTGATGTTTTTAGTTGAAAATTTCTATAAAAACTTGATATAAAATTTTCAGTTCAAGATTTGAAAATGATTACAATAGAATAGCAGAAAATAAAAAATATGATGGGATATTTTTTAAGCCTAATTTCTAATAATTAAATCCTACAATATTACAAACAAAATTTTACTACGCCGCGCTTTTAATTATTCGAATAAACTGTCAAGGACAAATGTAATCACATTTCACATTATCAAAATACCCGAAAATACATACACCTTTTGTAAAACACAAAAGAAATAAAATTTATATTAAGGTAAAAATTTAATAAGAATAAAATTAATCCTTGAAAAGAATTGTCTTAACAAAAAATTCTTCCTTTTTTAACTTATTTGTTTGCTGAAGATATTTTATTTCTTAGAAGGATCTCTCGAGGACTTTATGAAACCTACATGCATGTAATTAAAACGAAAATTTGATTTTAAATATCTTTTCTTAGATTTTCACAAGAAATCTTAATTACCAAAGATTCTTTTTGTCCTTGAAAACCCTTGAGAAATAATTTCTATATGCCTGTGTGTATGTCCTTAAATCTTGTTTGTGATTTCAAAAGTGTTTCACAAGACGTCAATTCTTGAGGGTATGATGAGATTTTTAAATTCTTTGATAAATTATGTCCTTATATTTTTTATTGTATAAAATATTTAAGATCTTCTAGAATCTTTATTACTTTGGATTTTATTTCGATAGAATGAGCACAAGCAATCGCAATTAAAATTTTGAATTATAGTCGCAAGAAAAGTACTTTTAATATCATTGAAATCGAATTTTGGTTGTAATAATTCAGTTTTTGAGCAGTTCAAGCTAAATAATAAATTAAACTAAGAAATTTAGAAGAAAATTAATAACAAAAAAAAAATAAACTTAAATAAATAAATAAATATTAAGTTAAAAATTAATCAACTTAATAAATCAAATACATACAAAGGAGTTGTATAACTGGGCGAAGACTGAAATTGAATAAAAAAATTAAATTTTAATTTTTTTAGTCACATTTAAAAAAATTGCTAAAATGCCACTTAAGCATTTTAGTTGAAAGCGAAGCGACTTAATGTACCTTAAACATTATCAGCCATGGCAGATATCTGTTTTTAGAAGGAAAAAAACCCTATGTTCATTAAATATGTTAGTGTGCAGAACGCCATTCGAATGACAAATCATGTAATTAATAAATTATAATTCCACTTTTATTGCACTCATAATGCAATCCTAATTTGGCAAATAATTTCAAAACATGATAAGAAAATATGAATTCGATTTATACAATGATTGTTGTGAAAAGTTTTTATGTAGCTGCAAGTAAATTATAAAATATAGAAGAAAATTAATACTAAAAACTATTATTTTTTATATGTATTATTAAGAAATCACTATCTCCTAAATGGCTAGTAAGCTTTAGAATGAGAAAGCATATTATCTTTTTAATAAAGGAGAAAAAAATTTAAAAAACGCTTCTTTACTTCTTACATTTTCAAATTTATGATTTTTTTTTATTAGTTTTTGAAAAACAATTACTATTCTACAATTTTAGTGAGTTAAATTCACTTTTTTTTAAAAAAAAAAATATCTCCACAAACTTTTATACACAAAACAATTTTATCATTTACTCTCTCTGATATCTAAATTATTAGATTCTCAATAAAAAATACTGATTTTTTTTAAATATATATGTATATATAAATTCTATGAATAATACGTAAATAATATTTATTTTTTTTTAGTAATTTATTACTTGTTTTCACGTTTTTTTTTTAGATTTATTTATAGAGAAAAACTTATAAAGTTATGATAGTAAAAAAAATAAATAAATAAATGATAAAAGTAAAATCAAATTTTAAAACTATTTTATCTCACACCAATTGGGCATGCATCAAGTGTTAGCGCTCTTACCTCATCGTCTACAGTGCTAGGATACATTCGAGGTGGCATATTCTTTTCCAAACTAAATTGATCTTCAGTCGTTTTACGATATACGGGATTGTCGAAGTTAATTGATGTTAGTGTTCTTCGACTGCAGTGGCGGTATACTAAGTAGATAAGCTGGGGAAAATAGATAAAAATTTTAATTAACGTAAAAAATAAAGGTAAAGAATTAAAGAAAAAAAAAAGAATCGAAAGTGATACAAGTTACCATAGATACAAGGTGATTAAAAAATTCGATTCCAGTTTTTTTTATAGTAATAGTTTGAAAGTTTGTTTATGTAATATTGGTTCGGCGGGATGCCTTTCTCCATTTATATAGTCATCTTGTTAGACCTTGCTAAAATAATATGAAGCCATAAAAACTGGCTTTGCTCTTTTGACTTCAATAGCGACTTATCACCATCCAAATGATTAGAAACTGAAGAGAGCACATAAAAATTATATGTCCGGTCTAACGATGTAAACTTTGATTTGCATGTAGTTCGCAGTCGCAGTTGCAGTCGCAATTGCAGTTCGTACGACCAAAAGACGAATATTCACAATTTAGATCCAATGGGAAAAATGCAAAAGCCGATTTTAGCATTAAGTGAAAATCAAAATATCAAATATCATTCAAAATCAAGTAACGAAGCTCTAACTTCAGCACTTGATGTTATTTATGAACAAATCTCGACATTTTTACCATCCAATCCTGGTTTGAATTGTTGCGTTTAATTGTTTTGGGTGATTTTAATGTTCACAATGTAAAATGCCTGAGTTACTCAAACAGCACCAGTTTTTCTGGCAAATTCGCCGAGCTCTTTGCAGCCGCCAATAATCTTTATCAAATTGTGGATTGCCCCAAGGCAGTACCTGATGTTGCAGGCCAAGGAACCTATCTCCCTGAACTTCTTCTTACCTTTCATCAAACGCTATACTCCCTCGACTCGAAGTCGATTCACCTCTTGGTAATTTGGACCACTGCCTAATTAACGCTACGGTTGAGAAATAAACTCTTTTATGCAAACGGTGGTACTTGATAAAGTCCATCAAGAAGAATTTTGCTAGGTCCACTACCTTTTATTTCATCTACAAGGGGATGTGTTAACAGACAGTGAATCCAAGCCCGAGTTATTAGCCTCTCATTTCAAGGCTTTTGATAGAGTTACGCATCCTGCTCTTAGCTAAACTCTAAGCTATGGGTATTAGCTCAATTCTGTAAAATTGGATTGAGAGTTTCCTTTCCGGCTGTAGTATTGGATGGATTCAAATATCAGTCCCATACAATCTCTGCCAATTCGAGCAATTCGACTGTGGAACTGCCACATAAAAAAATACTGGGAAAAGAAACACACGAGTTTTGCTATGCCTTAAAGAATTCGCAGGTAAGACCAAGTTGGGACAGAAGCAATAACAAGTTTAGCAACATCAGTTGCAACTAAGCAGGTAGAAAAGGTGGTTAAATGATTTTAAGCAGAACTTAGAGTGTTGGCAGTTAACAACGAACTACAAGCTCCGCCCAAGATCGAGGAGAAAGGAAAAAAACTAATTGGGTTTTGGGTTTGACCCTTTCGGTCCATACGATCAACTTCCCAGTATGATGAAAGGGCTCAATCGAATGTTATGAAATTTTTTCCAGAGCGTGTTTTAGTTAATATGCTTCGATCGGCGCCTCAAAGAAGACGATATCATTTTTGATTTGCGCGATATCGTGCAGATACAAAAATCACGTACTTCGATTAAACAAAAAAACCGCTCGACCGTATTTTATGAAAATCTTTTCAGATTACAACTTCGGTAATACTCTACGATCGGCACCCTAACGAAGTCGCTATCATATTTGGTTCGCGCGATATTGGGCAGGTAGAAAAATCACGAACTTCGTTCAAACAAAAAAAACGCCTCGACCGATATTTATGAAAATCTTTTCAGATCATATTTCGATTAATACGCGTCGATATCTTTTTTGGTTCGCACGAGATCGTGGCGAAAGCGTCATGACCACCAACAATTGTCGATCTTTTGAAATAAAATGATGTAGGTACAGCAGTGTATATGTAAATTCGCTTGGAGGACACTGAGGAACGTATTATTTCACGCTCATAAACTCTATGTTAACAGCCCAGCCCAATGGTTTCAAGCACAAAATCAATACGTAAACTGGAATCGAATTCTTTTCTTAAACAATATTTTTTTTTGTTATAATACATCGAATTACACTAGAAAAATACTTACAACACCAAATATAAGGAATGTTGCCACTAGTCCAGCTATTACTATCAGGGCTACATATCCTGTATCAGGTTGCTGTGGTCGCACTTGCGTGCTATCTGGATGTGTTGCATTTCCTGCAGGGTGTGATCCAGCTGTGAATTAAAATAAAAACAAACGAAAATTATTAGTAACAAAATATTTACGACAGTTTTGCAAGTTTTAATAATCCTTACACCATTTAAATTAAAAACCATTTTTGAAAATCATATAAAAAAAACTGAAGTTAAAATTAGTATGGTGTTAAAAAAAACATCATAGAAATAAGAAGTTAATATAAGAAAACTGAAAAAAAACAAAACAAATTTTAATAAAAAAAAAAACAAAAAAGGACAAACAGGTTATTTTAAAAACGAAAGGGATTTTTTTATGTACAATATTCGAAGGATGAATGCGAGCGAGGTATTGTGAAAAAAATACAATTGCAGCTTTTACTTGAATGCGCTGCGTGCATGAAGTTCTCTCATATCACAAATGCTGAAATATAAGTCTTTACAATAAAAATTTTTTTGGTGACGATATTATTTTATTCAATTTCCGCCGTTCTATTGAATAATTTTGGTGTATTTGTGCCCATACAAATTCGGAATCAAATATCATTTAGGGAAGCAGCATTTAGAGCTGCATAAGGAAAATTTGGTGCGTTTTTGTTTTTTAAAGGAATTACGATTATTTATATAAGGATATATAGATAATACCCATTTGTTTTCCGCTTCATATTATCAGCATATTTCTTAGACCCTGGGTTTTTATACCTTATATTATCCTATCGCCGATTTTGGCTGCTTCCCAAATATACGGAACGATATACGAAACTGAACGATTTGAAAAAATTGGAAGTTATGTAAGGATTTTGTCTAGTGGAACTTAGAAACTCTTGAAAAAAAAATTCCTGGAAATTGTATGCAGGTCAAAACTAATATCCTTTATTTACCATAGAAAAATAAAATCAGAAATTTCAATTCGACCATCCTTTTATTCTAGATCGATTAAATAACGAAAATTCTTTTCGGAAATTCTACTATCCTACTAGTGAATTATTATGTAATTGGTGAGGCTACATCGGAATATTTTAAAAGCAAGCATGAGGGGTAGTTTTGTTTGTGCATTCGGTTAGCTTTTCTAGTATATTTGGTTCCAGCACAAGACAGTACATTAGTTGAAGATTGATATTTAAGATTAAAAAAATGTAAGTGAAATGCAGATAAGAAGTGGTTTTATGTATATTGGTGGAGTAGAAGTGTGTTTTAGTAAGTTACTCGGTGCAGGATAAAAAGCTTAATTGAAGAAAAATCGTGATTATTTGATATTTGCACTTTGATGGTGGCTTCAGAAGAGAGATATTGTCTTTTGTTCTTTTGGTAATTGTGTTGTCCTTTGAATTTAGTTGTGTTTTGCCTTGAAATCAAGTTACTTGCATCACCGAAGTAACAAAGCAAAAGTTAATGAAAATTCAACCTTCTAAATTTCCACAGAGATATAAAAGGAAATTCATCACAAGAAAGTCAAGACTGGTATTACTTATTAAGAAAATATAATGAAACAACAAATACTTAAGATGTTTATTTAAAGGCTCTAAAATTTATGCATGCCTGATGATGATCTGAAGGATCTCCCCCGAATGCAATCGATTTTCTAATTTGAGCTCAATCCGTTAATGGTGTAAAAGCCGATTACTTTGTTGACATCACAACCGATTTCATTACGATGTGGCATTCGTGGCCGAAAATCCACATCAGCGTAACATTGTTGCTCATGCTAAGGGATTTCAGACACAGGAGACAATCCAGGACAGTTTTTGATGACACCCTGCGCGATTTAATGGCCATCGAGGCCAGTCAAATTAGATTTGTTCGTGCCAAGCGAGCCATGTGAGAAGTGAAATATAGAAAAATATGAAAAATTCCATAGAAATTGATGAACTACTTTTGGATAGCGAATTCATTTGGGAAGGCTTCCTAAATGGGTTTAAAGTAGATCCAAAAACAGTTTCTCGAGTTTTAAAAAAATCTAGACTTTGTACAAAACAAAGTTTTATACAAAATTTGTACAACTTTATCTTACTTATCGCAAAAAAACCGTTAAAAATAATTTTTTTTTGAAAATGCTCATTTCTTTTAAATAGAAAAGTTTTTTTAATGAAACTCCCTGAAAGTGAAAAAAAGAAGTTTTTGAAATTTTTCAAAATAATAAATAGTTTTTGCAAAAACCGTTTTTTTTTTAAAATCCTTTCTTGTTGAACTCGATTTGCTCATACCCCGAGAACCTACAGAAACAAGTTTGGGCCTAAAATGTTCTCGAAGAGTTGTACTAATAGTTTCTTTTTGTGCGCGCTAAGTTAATGCAAATATGTATGTGAAAAATTGCCCAAAAAATAAAAAAAAAATTTCCCCCAAAAATTTACATTATCTTTTTTAGCTTGAATTTGCACCGAAATGTCAGCACACCGGTAACAACTAATTTTTTAGGAATTTACAAAAAAAAAATTATTTTACGACCTTTTAGATAATTTTTGTTTCTTTAAAAAATCGCTACTCCTTTAATTACTGACAATTAACGTACATAATTAGGGCAGCTTTACTAGTCGAGAAAATAACGATGTTAGAACTATTTTGAGCAATATTAATACAAGTGTGGGTGCGGGGTCCGTGTAGACGCAGCGCCTACGCCAAGCCCAGAGCCTCTTTCTTCACTACAAGGGCGAGTGGGAGAGTAGAACAGGTGCTTTTAGCTGTGATGAGGCCAGCCTTTCAACCTTGGCCAGCTTAATGTTGTAATCTTTAAAGATTCATGTTGCATATTGTAATCAATATATCGCTGGTTTGCGAGAATAACGACGCAATTCAAAAATCTGTAAAATTAAACTAAATATGCCAAATGACCAACAATCTTTGATAATTTATAGTAATCAGACACGCAACGCCGATTTCGCGTCAACTATCGTTAGAAAGATATATCGTCATTATTCATTTGAGACAAAACATTCTCGAGTAATTTGTAAAAAGATTTAAAAACGTCATTCTCTAAAATCAATCATTTTTAGTTGCGTCACTATTCTCGCAAACCAGCGATATAATAAACCTAATAGCCAATATTTTAACCATGACGACATCGGCAATTCCAATAGAGACTAAGTATCTTAAGGTCCAAATTTTCCTAGCAATTCTGTATACGAAAGGAAAATAACACTTTGTATTCGAGTGTCTCCACCAAATCAACCAAATAAATTAAAAAGCAGCTTTTAACTATTTTTTATTTAAACACATGGCAACTATACTCCTCCGACGAATTTATTATAGTCGACCATAACCGCAACCATATAAAGATTACAACGACTTTTTAAAAAATATAGGTGATGAAGCTTCGTTTGATTACTTAGGAATAGTTCCCTATCAGGCCATCATTTTCAAACTTCAAAACATGCAGACAAAGTAACTGTGGTCAGATGTTTGAATCCAGTTGGAACCTCCATTCCTCCAATGAGGAGTCTCATCTAGATTACTGTATTATAGAAGCAGCTGGCCCAAACCATATTGTTCTATACTCTTTACCATCTACACATGAGTCACGGCTTCTAGATAAAAGTTTTCGATCGACCATTCTAACACCATTGGGATCATGAACTTAATCTCAATCTACATCAATATCCAGACCGCAGACTGACAAAAGCGAGGCCTAACGAAGTTTTAAGCAAAGTATGGCCCAAATGCATGAATTCAAGAAATATTGCCGGCGATTTAAAAGCAACTGGTTTTTATCCCTTCAATCCAAATACCTTACCAGACTTGGCTTTTGCACCATCTTTACCAACTGAAATTCCACAAGTCCGTTCGCGAAGTTAGGAAATTGAGTAAATTGAAGAAATCTGCACACAGGGTCACTTGTCGCCTCTACTTCTCATACGCATGGTATTAGTCGTCGAATTATTGAAGGCACATCACAAACTTCAGATTCTGAATTAAATATTTTCTGGCAAAGATCTTCTGTACGAAATCGAATTTTCAGCACTTCATCAGAAAGAAGACTCTCAAACGGAAGAAATGAAGGAAACGCCAGTAAGATTAGAAAATACATTACATATAACTATAATTCTGGTTTTGCTGAAGAAAGGGTTTGTCAAGACGTGATAATAGTTACACACTATGTGAAAAATGTGTTGGTCGGACTGAAAGAGACCAGATATTTTCCTATTTCTTGGAGAGTGTATACAAACTACTTACTTACGACAAAAAATAATATCCTTCTGTTCTATATTTTTAAGTTAATAAAATAAATCATTTTTAATTAAGGAGGGTTTTATTTGACGTAGGTACCGTGGTGCAAAAACTTTACTATCAGCGCTTCGAAAAGATTTTATATTTAAAATTTATTTTGTAAGCTGTGAGGAAATATTTTGTTTTGATAACGCACCAGAGCATAGGAGTGAATGCGAATTTGATTATGTAACTCTTAGTAATCTCTGATGATATTTAAATTCTACTCTGCATTCAATTCGTTTAGAACTCTGTAATCTACTAAGAACGTCGTAAAAATAAAGCCCATTTCAAAAAGCGAAAACAAGTTTAAATCAATTTCCTGGCACATAATATGTAAAAACAATTTACATTATATATTTCATCTCAAAAAAAAAATCAGTATATTTTAATTTTGTTTCTTTCCTAAAAAATAAAACCAATAAACAGCACCAGCACCAGGATCCTAAGTGAAACCATTTTAAAAATTCATTTGCTAACAAAACACTAAAAATTTATGATCCTCGCGCTCCACGTCAGTTTAATTCGCATCAATAAGCTTTGTTTGCTTCAAAGTGCCCATTATACACCATTTATAACGTTTCTAAAAATTTCCTTTTTCATAAATCACCAACACACGAAAATATATTTTGCTCCTTTTCAAAAAAAATAAAATACATAAAAATTCTACCAACATATCTTCATTAAAATGCGCGGCGGTATAGTAAATTTACGATATTTAAAAAGGAAAAACGGAAAAAGAAAAGCTAAAAACATTTTCTCCACTTTTGGCCAAGATTTATGTCCAGTATACAAGTGTTGTTATGTTGTGCCCTCTTCATCCCCCATCCCTTAGTCGGTACTGCCACAACGTAACAAAAGAAGATGAAAATAAAAGGAATCTGGCCAAAAACTCTTTTCATAAGAAATATGGCTCCTAGTGAAAGTAAAAAGCGTAGGGGATTAGCTTAGTTCACAAGAAAGAAGAGAAAAAAAACAGATAATCGCAGCGAAACCTTATCTTGTCCTTGGTGTGGCGAAGGCTAACCTAGGGAAAAAACTTGAATGGAAAAAATATAACGAAAAAATGAAAGACGAAAAAAAAAGAATGAAAAAAAGCACCCTGTATTCAACGACACCCCAAATAAAGAATTATTAGTGGGTACGGTGCCAGACGTCAGACGTAAATCGTTTTTAATTTCTATGTAATCCTACCCCAAATGGAGGGGAACGCTCCCTAATATCTTGGAAGCCAAAAAGAGGAACAACCCCAATTCCAGGCCAAAAGCTCTAAATTATGGTTGCTAGATGGGAACCAGAACCTTTTAAGGCATGAAATAAGTAAAAGATTATGGGACATACCTTTTCACTGAGAGAGGCTAGAAATGGAGCCCTTCTCAAAAAACATTTCACATTAGGATTTATGAGTTCTAATTATTTCTTTAGAAATTAGACAAAAATAAAGAATTGTGAGGGTTGGAAGGGGTGCTTTATTAACAATGGCTTGATTAAAAAAGATATTGTTAAGTGGTCATTCAACAAATTGTTGGGGTTAATGTACGAGGGTGAGATGGAAAGTTGATGCTCGCCAAAGGGTTAAGTTTTATGCTGAATTTTACTTCCTAGTAGTGGCCACTGGTAAAGACTTTCTTATGAGAGATGTGATAGGCTAATATAATCGGGTTAGACCCTTCCAAAGGAAGATTGGCGTGAGGCTAGAACCTTATCTGGAAAAAAACTCTATCATGGAACGAGCAATATGCCTCGTATGCTGGAACAAACGACGAAAAACCTTGCCGACGAAAAAGGAAAAACGATTTAAAAATGTTCTCTTGGAACGTTCGAACTCTGTACAGAACTTGAGCTGCACAACATCTAGCCGATACCCTGTCAAAGTATAAGCTGAGATTATAGCCATTCAAGAGATGCAGGGAATGCTGCCTTGTAAAAACCTGTGTATGACGTGTGTTACAGCTGTCATACAAGACATCATGTGCTCGGGGTAATTTTTATGGTAAGCAAAAGGAGGAAGCCTACCAGCAATAAATGAAAGGTTATGCACCCTTCGTAGGCCAAGAAAATTTAAGAACATAAACGTCATAATCGTTCACGCACATACAGAAGAGTCCCCGGACAATGAAATTGTAGAGTTTTTCGAAGTAGTTAAACCGAACTTAATACCTGCCCCAGGTATGATGTAAAAATCATTTTGGGAGATTTGAACGCCAAAGTAGGTCGGGACCTTGTATACAGGCAGCAATTTGACACCCACAACTTGCATGAGAACATTAACGACAATGGACAACGCAAAAAAGCTTTGTATCCGCGAATTAGGCTCGAAACAACACAGCTGGCCTAAGCAATGAAATGGCTAGAAACACCTTCGGCCATGCGTTAGAGATCGAGAAATGAGCAAAGAGAAGGACTAGAGGCGAGATGCCGGGCGTCGACGAGAGTAGGACAAACCTTAAAAATATCTGTCATTAGTACTGCTGACACCATCTTAAGCAGAAGTTGTAGAGTTCGGAACTAATGGTTCGGTGATGAATGCAAGCTGGCGAATGAACGTGAATGCTGCGTTCCAAGCAATGCTGCAGTCTGAGAGAACACGGGCAGACGAAGAAAAGAAGAGAAGAGAGTTCACAGAGAGTAAAGAGAGTGAAAGACGGACCAGAGGAAGTTTTGCCGAATTTTCCGTGGTAGAGGCTGCGAAAAATCAAAAGGGAAAGTCAAAATCGCAGTTTCCATGCATACTCTCACTTTTTCTTGGAACTTCATATTAACTTCAACAAAATATTCTCGAATGACAAAATTGTTTAGCAGTGTAGTGTAGTGTCACTCTGTTCGTTTAAAAACGCAAACTACTGGCTCATTTATATTCTCAATCCCAATTCAATCAGGAGACCTATGGGAGGCCTACTGCATCAAGTGATTCATGAATTAATTGTGCAAGTATGGAGCAGGAAGCGTTAGCGCGTATAAGATACTCTCCGCTATCCTACAAAGCAAGATGCTCCTATACTCTAGGAACAGCATAGACCAATACTAATGTGGCTTCAACTGATCAAATCTTCACTCAGAGGAGAGGCAGGCAATGGAAAAGTGCCTACAGTTTTAAAACTCTTTCCAACAACTCTTCATAGACATTAAGCCCACCTATGATAACAGAATCAGAATAGAACTCCACAAACTCATGAGAAAATTTAACATCCCTAATAAGCTGGCACGATTTTGTAGGTTGGCCGTGACCAATGTGACAAGCCAAGTAAAGATAACCGGAGCACTGTTCAGACTAGTCAACATCTATAATGGACTCCGGCAAGAGGCGCTCTGGCCTGCCTCCTTTTCAACATGGCGTTGGAGAAAGTGATCCAAAATTTTGGGTTGACAGCAAGGCGACAAATCCTCCACAAGTCTACCCAATTACTGGCTTATGCAGACGACATTGACATCAATGTTAGAACTTCAATTTCTTTATTTAAGGTTGGGTCGATTCTGCTTCAAAAAAACTAGAAGATATTACCTAAAAATTATGAAATCCATTACAGAATATGTAAAATTACATCAATCATGATGAAAAATTTTGGTCATAGTCATTCAGTTGCTGTTAAATAAAGTCAAGAAAAGATTTGTTAGTAACACAATGCTAAGAATTGACAAAACAAAGATAGAAGCTTTGACCCAAAAAGATAATAAATAATAGCATTGATTCAAATTGAGATAAGATTAAAAGTTATTCCACTGGACATCACGACAGGAATAAGAAAGAGAATAATGTGTAAATTTCTAATATTCTCTATTTAGTATTCACAAAAAGAATTAGTTTTCTCAGTGGATTCGGACGATTTCTTATTATAGAAAATTTATACTGGCTTAGTAAGTATAGATTGTATTAATTTCAAAAAACAAGTTTAGATTTTTTAATAATAAAGGTAACGATCGTGACATTATATATAAAGATCTTTTAAATCATATATATTATTTCCTTCAAAAATATTACTTTAGACACTGGTAAACATAATTTGAGATAACTTCTGAAAAACTTTAAAGTTTTTACGAATTGAATTTTTGATTTAAACCCTACAAGCTCTGAATATCTAGGCAATGCAATTTGTAAAAGCGCTAACACACCATTTCACAATTGTATGAACTGTTTCCCAAAATAGTATTTCATATTTTTGGATAATATGGAAAACCAAGTGTTCGTATCTTAATTAAACTATTAAAAGCTAAAGAAACATTGAAATCTAACTAGAATAGCTATGCTGCAATGTAAACAATAAGCAAACTATAAATGAAGTATCCTTAAAACTGATTATCGATTATTTTTGTTCTTCAATTTGTAACTAGGATTAGAGAAACCCTTCTGGGTAGAAAATTTCATAAACTTCATAAATTTAATTAAGTTTAAGATAAAATTGAACTTTGGTAAACTATTCTGATTCAATTAATAAAGTGTTGCCTACCAGTGTTATTTAAAAGAAATCAAATTCAACTATCGATCTTCAACTGAGTAACAAACTAGTTCTAAAATAAAACCGAGAATAAAATATTTAATTTAAAAAATAAAACCTGATTTGAATATTGAAAGAAAACACATTTTTCTACCTAGATTGATAGAACATTCTTATGTAACAAAATACTACGAAACATCAGAAAAGACGACAAAACATAAAGCCCAAAAAGAAACCCCCCAAACACAACTTGAAGGAGGAATCACTTAAGCCAGATTTGCGGGTAGACCTTCACCTTAAGATAAGAATCTTCAGTCGATTTACCATGTAAAAAACACACAAAAAAAACACGACGACAAAACTCATCCCTGAATCCACCTCAACATAACATCAAACCGAGCGTGCTTAAAGCGTATCTTGTATACCACCTTCTTCTTTTGATCCTTCGACGATACCCGGCCGGTACTTCTTGCACAGCCACTTGACGTAATTCGAGTTTCTCATACCAACATCAGTGGCATGTGATTGATTCTGGTCATCATCAGGCTGATTATTAGCCTCCCGATTTTTATACCACTGCATCAAGACAGTCCATTGGTCTTCCTTTTGCCAATATGAAGAAGACATTAACCCATCCTCCTTTTGCTGCATAAATGATTTCGTTTCTACATTTGTGGGTATGACCTTCTTCTTCTCTATTGCATTACCCTGGCCAGCATTTATGCTTGCCCAAATGGACCGCAGGATCGATACTGACGTTGACACTGATTGAGACATGTTAATCGAAGCTAATGTCCTGCTGCTGGTGCTGCTGCCATCGTTGGTGATGTCGCTATCCCTAAATGAACTCTCATTTTCTGGCTTCAATAGCCCTTGGGTAAATGTATATGGCAGCTTTATCCTTGATACAGACGCTTCTGTCGAACTGATCCTAGACGATGAAATCTTTTCTTGGCGTCTTGCATTAGAGGGGTCTGCAGTTAATTCAAAATGTTGGGAACAGATTGTGTACAAGTACACGCCAGGATATGTATCATATAAGCTGGTAAGGGCTGCTGTTACGATGATGAAAATGTTGAATATTTCATTTAGTTACAGTGAAAAAAAAACCATGGAAAAACTGTTAGAGAAATTGTCTAAATAAGGATTCGGAGTGGGGTTGACGTTCTGCTGATTGTTGGGGTTTTCATTTTTTATTTATTTGTTGTAAATAAAAAGTATAGTAAAATTAATTTGATATTTATAATTCCAACCGTTTACGTGCCTTTTATACCATAAAGTATTAATTAACAGTCAACGTCAAAAAGTTTGATATGAACTGCTGCTATTATCAACATAAATTAATTTATTTTTAAGGTTTATTAATGAATTTTTGGAGCACACATGCAATAGGTACTGACAGGAGTTAAAAGAGGTAAAATGGTTTGTCAATTAACACAATTTTGTTTTAATTAAGGGGACATAGCACCTTCAAATTTCAATTTTTTTTTGTTTTTTAATGTAAATTTTTAAATGAAAACGTAGACATATCTTAATGAAACTTTGCACATATGTTTTACTAGTATTTAACTATACAAAACAATATTTTTTTAATTTTTTTGGGTCCCGCGTCGTCTGCTAGAATTTTTTCAAAAAAACCCCAAAAAATCACGGTGGGCAGGATTTCCGCTCTCAAAAAAGTCGGACACAAAAACAAAAAAGGGGTTTTAATAAGCATCAATGCCGCTATAAAATGAACTAAAAAGAAAAAATTTGGTTGAAAAATAACAAAATGGCGGCGTTTTTTCAAAAATCGAAATTTTTTGCCACCGAAAACATCCTGTTACTCAAAAACTTGTACGCCGAATTTTTCATCCGTAGTTCATTTTGTACATTAACATGTGTAGATTAACGTGTTAAAATTTTAGAACGATCGAATAAATATTTTTTTTTTAATCTTGCCCACCAACTTGAAACTCGTTGTTTTAAGAAAATCGCGTTCAAGTTAAAATACAACATTTTTTTAAAAAAACCTTACCAAAATTCAATCTACGATGCCTTTCACTTTTATTTATATTATTAAAAAGTATTTCGTAAAGGTTTATTCTAACAAATTCTATCAAAACCAAATTTTAGATTTTTTGAAAATTTGTAGGTGCTATGTCCCATGGTTCTTGACCCTTTCAATTTTCAAAAATGTTTCATTGGTACTAAATGGTCTGTGAAAGGTAACCGCTTAAATAAAACGTATGCATTTGATTTCACTTGTCAAACAATATTATTTTTATTTGTTTACCATCTTGAAGTCTCTGTTTCAAGTCGCCTCTAGGTTTTGCACGTTTGTAATGCACGCGAAGATTTTTTGGCCTTCCTACTATTACCTTTTTTTACTATTACGTTTTTTTACAATCCAAATCATTCAAAAGTTTACAACAGTGTTCTACGTAAATACGTACCATACCACTTTATTGTACAAACATTCAGATGTTTGATAGATATTAAGATTCATCCATATGTTCTTAGTGGGGTTCTAGTTAAATTGATTGCTTTTCGCTTCATTATATAAATATTTGGTCATCATTGCAATAAATAAGAACTAGTAAGGGACCTAGAAAGAAGTAATTCGTTGGGATTTGTTATGTTATCCTTATAATGACGTGTCATCTGGTAGTTTAGAGGAAAGTGTAGAGTTGTTTGGATCTTTCTACAATCGAAATATCAATCCTCCTTCTACAATCGAAATATCAATCACTGCCAACTTGCCTCATTGAGTAAAAATTCTCAGATCGACATTTCTGTCTTATCTCTTAGTATCGACGAAGTACTATAAGGTTTATGCAATCTGTTCGATGATGCTTTCTACGGAGATGACTTCATTTGTAATCTCCTACTAAAAAGATATGTTATAAAACTGGCTCCCCCGTTAATGATTGATTTTTAATCAGTCTCTAAGCCAAGGAAAATTCCTCGATTGTTGGAAACACTCCTTCATCAGACCACTGCATAAATCCGGGGCTCATGATAATGTTTGTAACTAAAGAGGCATCGCTAAAACTTTTATATGTCCATAAACTATTTGTAGCAATTGTAAAGGATATAAGCTTCATTTTCAAATTAAATCATTATCTCATTTTGGATAAATTATTAGAGGCACACGGTTCTCATGGCAGTATGTTGCTATAGTTAAATCCATATTTGAGAAATTGTAAATATGCCGTTCTAATCCAGTCTACTGTCTCGTCATATTTCGAGATGCCGTCTGGGGTTACCCAAGGAAGCCACTTAGGGCCTCTTTTATTTATCCTATTTGTAAGTTCTGTTTCTACTCTTCAGTATTCCTTTATGGGGACGATATGAAGATTTTCGCCCCCATATCCTCTAAATCGGACTGTGTGCTACTTCAGGATGAACTTAATGTATTCCTTGAATAGTCTAAGGGCATTGATCTAGAGCTAAGTAATTCTAAATGCAATGCTTTTTCTTATTTTCGTTCAAAAGACCCTATAATCTACCCTTAATCGCTCGATGGCTGTATACTTGCTCGTCCGGCTATTTCAGTATGGTTATTGCCTCCAGTCTGTAAGTTTCATACTGTAGACTGTACAACTAAATAAATTATTTATGAATTCTTTCGTTATTTAATAAAATAAAAATTATTTAATAGAATAAAAAGCTTAGAACTTTACAATCAATCCGCCATGTATTTTTACGACCTATAGGAATGCATTAAACAGCTTCCACTTTCCAAAGTAGGAACACTATAGGAACTTTAAGTTTTCCCGCATTTTCGGCAGGAGATAGCAATAATATCTATTTTCATTAGTATAGTCAAAATCATTGACAATTATCACTTTCCACCAATATCCAGTAATTTTCTCTGACATGATATCCAATCTTGATAAGGATATCGATAATAACATCCAAGCGATAGATACATTCGTTTCTTTCATAATTTTTCCAGACGTTCGTTTTTCCTCTAAGATTTTTTATAAGTCTAAGTTCTAATATTCTTGATGACTAATACACAAACTTTGTAAAAAACTCTGGAACATAAAACATAGTCAAAATTATAATACTTCGTAGGATATTTACAAACCTTAACACTGTCAGAATGTCTTAAAGCATATTTCAACTTGCCTGCACTATGGTATATCACCTGCAGTGCCGATAGCCTTAATCTTCCAATACTCAAAGGGCAAAAAGTTTCCAATCAAAGCAATTATCAAATCGCTTCTGGCGAATGAGATTTCAATAAGGACAATGTAAATGTTTAAATGACCATTTCCAAGTATTGGTGGATTAGATAAGATGTCCTTTTGTGGACTTATCTATAAGCCTATCTCGTCGATTTAAACCATAGGCGAATGGATGTTTTTTCTCTCTTGCAGGTTTGGATGTATCTTATCCAATAATTTATAGCAAAGCTGATATTATGTAGTTTCCCAACTGTTTATACGAGTATCTGTCAGTGTCAGTTTCTGTGCTGTGATTTTTTCTGTTCTAATTTATTTATTTTTATTCTGGTCATTTAGTGTTTAAACTGTTCCCATTTGTTTATTTTATCTTAATTTATTAATTGGTTCTAAAATTGTGTTGTTTATTTTTTCTCTGTGGTTTCTTGTTTTTTTTTCGTGTTGAACTTTCTTCGTGTAAATTTTTCTGTACCAGTGACGTGGTAACCACTTTTCCCGTGCTGCTTGACGGGGAGCTTTTGGTTTGTTTCCATTTATAACAATATATTTATGATATATTTTTGTTTATAATAGTTTGCATATTTATAATATATATTTAAATATTATTGTTTCTCAGTTTGGGAAAGGGTTCATAACCTCATTTTATCACTTCAAATTATTTCCTAACTTTTGATTAAAATATTCGCCTGAGGTTATGCAACGTTTTTAACCCTTAAGCTGATTCTCAAACTGCGAAAATAAAAAAAATAAAAAATTTTATTATCAGTTTTGGCGAATTTGTTTTTGTAGTTCTATCGGAACTAATTAGTTTTTGGGAATTTATTTTTATTTTTTTTTTCTCTCTCTCTCTCATGGCGGGTCACCAAACTTGCAAACTGTGCTCTTCGGAAATCGTCCGGAATGGGATTTCCTGTGATGGTGTATGCGGGGGCATTTTTCACCCTACCTGCCTCAACGCTCGAGCCAGTGGCAAACCTTCAGCCCCTAAAGGGCCAACTTGTAACGAATGCTCCGACATTCAACCCTGCCACGTCCTAAGATTAATGAAGGACATCTCTGACGTTTTTCTCGATGGTCAAGAGAAAGTCATGGGTAGTCTTAAGTCCTTCTCTGGCAATATCTCCCATTTTGAGATGTTAGCCGACGACGTTCAGTCGATCAACGTCCGGCTCGACGCTTTGTCCGACACCCTTGCCTCTGTTGCAACCAACTCGGGTTCATTGATGAACAAATTCCAGGAAATTTCTTCCCGGGTTGCAACGGTCTTCGATTCTATCGACGACATACATTTGGCAATCCACAATCCTGTCGCCACCTCGTCCGGCACCGTTAACTCCTTAGCTTCTCTTCATCCTATATTGGATGACATTAAAAGGAGTACGAGGCGTGTTCGGGCTGATATTGAATCGCTGTCAACAGCAGCGGTACAAAATCACAATGCCCTGAATTCTCTATCCCTTAAATTTGAAAGTGTCTGGGATAGAACAAACTCTCCCCCAATGGTGGTAGTATCTGATGGGGCCGCGCAGGTAGGGGAGCAGCTTCTTTCTGCACCCTGCTCCACAGCTGTTTCTCTTGGGGTAAATGATACTGATACTGACCCGGCCATATTATCTGATGAGGGCCTCCCGGTGGAGGCTGCCCCTAGACTGGCTCCTGACCACCCGAAAACCCGTGGCAAGCATCGGAAACGCAGATGCAGTCGTAAAGCCACCAATTGGGATGCTATCACTGCGAACCCCTCTACTAGTTCGTCTATCCCCGCCCCCCCACTCCCAATGGGCTCAAACCATATCTCAGAACCGGATGCAGCATCAACCTCACCTATTAGAGTCGTTGGACCCTCGGGCACTGAGAATACCGAGTCTTCGGTAACCGTCGCCAATTTGATAACGGTACCCAGACCACGTAATATTTTTATTTCGCGTTTCTCACCTGAAACTACTTCCGAGGCAATTAAAGAATACCTAAGGGGAAATGCTGTTGATCCTGCGACAGTCTCGTGCAGAAAAATCAGCAACGCTTCCAAGCCGGTTGCGTCTTTTGTTCTGACTGCACCGCCAAATACCGCTGAACAGCTTCTTAATCCCACGTTCTGGCCTCCTGGTGCCTTTTCAAAGTGTTTTGTTCCTCGCACACGCGTGCATCGCAATCCTGACACTCGACAGGTCCCAAAAAACTTAAGACGCTTTCCCTCTATTACCAAAACGTGAGGGGAATCAGATCCAAAACCCATGATGTGTTTCTGTCGACTTCGGCCAGTGACTTCGATATAATCGCTTTTACAGAAACATGGTTACACAGTGGGATTCTTAATGCCGAACTTTTCGATACATCCTTCCAAGTATTTCGGAGGGATAGATATATTGACTCGGAGGCTCGTGGAGGAGGTGTACTACTTGCCTGTAGCAACCTTCTCAACTGTTGCTTAATAACGCTTCCTAGTTTTTCCAACTCTTTGGACATTGAGCTCCTTGCTCTTAAAGTCTCCCTTGTCCATAAGAACCTATTTTTAATTTGCTGTTACATTCCACCAGGTATGTTCAGCACTCTTGACGATAGAGGTCAAAACCTCTATGATATTCTAATCTCTTGCACTAATCATATCCAGGATATGATGGACTCCAAAGACGAACTCCTACTTTTAGGAGATATTAACTTACCCAATGTTCAATGGGTATCTTCCGATGAAGACGATAACTACCTACCTGAAAACAACCTTAATGATAGGGAATCCGACTTTCTGAATTCTTTATTCTCATGCGGTTTGAACCAAATGAACGGTGTGTATAACAGTTTAGGAAGGTGGTTAGATCTTATATTCTTCTCCGACTCAGACAACATGTATGTTGAGCCTAGCTCAATTGTCTTGTCGCCTGTTGATAATCATCACCCTCCTCTCCTACTCAGCTATTGTTTTGCCTTTAACAATAAGCTAACCCCGGAGGAGTCAACCTTTACTTTTAACTTTAAAAAGGCCAACCTTGAAGTACTGTCATCCAAGCTCACTTCGATCGATTTCAATAGCTTGCTTTCCTCTAATGAATTGGATGACGACGTAACAAGATTTTACTCCGTCCTGTATGAAACCTTCGCATCCTGTGTACCTATTGAGCCTCTAAAGTTGACCAGATCATCCCCGCCCTGGTACAATAATGAGTTGAGACACACCAAAAACCAGAAGAATAAACTCTGGAAAACCTACCTGAAGAGAAAAGACACTGCGAGCTTCTATGCTTTTCTCAATTGCTATGACCAATTCCATGCTCTGTCCGAGGCTCTCTATAAGGAGTACCTTAGCAACATGGAAGGTAAACTGTATGGGGATCCCAGAGCATTCTTTCAATTTATCAACTCTAAGAAAAAAGTTGATAATTACCCTAACACCATGCAATACGAGAACTCTGTTAGTTCTAATTCATCCGAGATTTGTGACAAGTTCGCATCGTTCTTCCTCAAATCTTTCTCGTCTCCTGTCTTCCAACCTCATGAAGACAATTTTCGACATATCAACGCAATACAAACGGCTCAAAATTTATCTCTGTCTATAACCAGGGAAGATATCTCGAAACATATAAATGATCTTCCGCAAGATTTTTCGCCCGGCCCTGATGGTGTCCCTCCTGCTGTTCTAAAATCCTGTGCAGGGGCCCTACTGTCTCCTATCCTATGTTTATTTCAGAAATCCCTCAATACAGGGCGCTTCCCAACCTTATGGAAGAACTCTTTTATAATCCCTGTTCATAAAAAGGGTTGTAAGAACGAAATATCTAATTATAGACCGATTGCGAAGTTATCATGTATACCAAAACTTTTCGAATCCATTATTTATTCTGCTATTGCCCCTATCTGCAAGAGACTTATCTCAACTAACCAACATGGCTTTCTTGCAGCTCGTTCCACTACTACTAATTTACTAGAGTTCTCTTCTTACACTGTTCGAGGCTTTGTCACTGGCTGTCAAACTGACTGTGTTTATACAGACTTCAGTAAAGCTTTCGACATGCTCTCTCACTCTATTATAGTTCTAAAACTAAAAAAATTAGGCTTTCCGCATGCCCTGGTTATGTGGTTCCAGTCGTACTTAGCCGACAGAACCTACCAGGTTCTATTCCGCGGAGCCAAATCTAAAAACATCGAGGCGTCCTCTGGTGTCCCACAAGGAAGTCATCTTGGTCCTCTTCTTTTTATTTTATCAATCGATGACATTGTTACCCTGCTGAGGCACTGTAAAATCCTTATTTATGCCGATGACATCAAATTGTACCGCCACATAAGGAGTATCGAGGATTGCAAACTTCTGCAAGCAGACCTAAACACCTTCTATTCTTGGTGTTCCAACAACAACCTGGTCCTTAACATTAGTAAATGTGAGGTCATGACTTTTTGTAGAAAACGTGGCGTTATAACTTACGACTATACTTTTCTTGATAACAAGATCTCCCGCACTAACTCTGTTATCGATCTTGGGGTTAGGTTAGAAAGTAAGTTGGATTTCTCCACCCACATCAATTATATCTCTTCCAAGGGCAATTCAGTCCTGGGATTTATAAAAAGATGGTCCAAGGAATTCAACAACCCCCTTATCACAAAGCACTTGTACATATCTTTAGTTAGGCCTTTACTTGAATACGCCTCCCAGGTATGGTCTCCTTACTACTCCTCCCATGTCGATAAAATCGAATCGGTTCAAAGGAAGTTCGTCCGTTTTGCACTCAGTCACCTCCCGTGGGATGACCCACTTATTCTTCCGCCCTATGTGAACAGACTTAAATTGCTCAACTTGAGCTCTCTCCATAAGCGTCGCGAGGTCGCTGACGTTATATTCGTTCATCGTTTGTTGAATGACAAAGTTGACTCAGGCTTCCTACGAACCCGTACGTCATTTAGAGTGAACAACTACAACCTGAGAGGTCCACCTCTCTTGTACATTAATTCCTCTAATACCAATTATGGGATGTACGAACCAGTTAACCGCATGCTTATAAATGTTAACAAAAATGCGAGTGCTTTTAGCATGCAAGTTAGCGAAGATGTCCTTAAAAGGACTCTTTTTAATGTGGCGTGACTCCTTGTGTGTCCCACTTTTTCATTGTTTTTGCACGCTTCTCTGTTTGATGTTTTGTGCTTTTAAATGTTGCATTGTTTTCTGTTTTGTGTTTGCATGTCTTAGCCGAGCCACTGTGCAGTGGTAAATGTGACCGCGTTTGTGTGCAGGGACCGGACCGGCTCGGTACAGGAGTGCTGGGGAGGGTTGAGAAGGAACCCGCATTTTCGGTCGCATGCTCGTTTTTGCGGTGTTTTTTTCTTCTTATACCTTTTTTGGTGCTTTCGGCCGGATTCGGTCCCTGCACATAAGCGTGGCCCGTTTCTCAGCCCAGCTGAGAAGTGTACTTCTGAGCTAGAAGATTAACTCGATTATATATATTTCAACTAACAGAGCCGGTGATCGTGATCCAACCTCTGGAGATGTTTGTTATTTTAATTGAGTCTAGCCGAACCATAGTGTCCTCATTTGAAACACACTTCGCAAATAAAAATATAAATATATTTGTCTGCCATTGGAGACAAGTACGTGTGCAAGGAATGACAGAATTAGCTATCTTCCACTTGAGAAACAATTGCCTCTTAAATATCTGCTAGCATAATATAAATGTTTAATTCGAGTGGTTGGTGTGCGCCTTTCCAAGCATGATATTGTTGCATTTAGTCGATGATAGTGGGAATAAATTACGACGGTTTACCTATATTTGATTAAAAGCAACCACTAACACGTACAGGACTGGCCGAATTTGAAATCCGAACGAGGAGATAGAACAATTTGTTCGACTATTAGTTCTTTGTTGAAAGATTATGCAGTTGTATAGTAACATAAGTAGTCCAAGGTAGCTAAATTTAAAAAGTTATAAAACTGGACTCATGTTCCATCATCCATATTATTATTGGATAGTTTTTAAGCATACATGCTTTAAACTGCTCCTAGTTCTATGTTGCAACAAAATTCGTGTCGAAGGCAATAGTTTTAGTAAAGCAATATTGTAAAACTATGATAATTGTGTGATTGAGCAGTTCGGTTGGAAAATATACAAATATCAAATAAATATTCTTAAGTTTAATACCCACTTAAATTATAATTAAGCTCTACCCTCCAACAATAAGCATAACTTATCAGTCTGTCAGTTAGATTTTATATATGTAAAAAGGAATTAATAAATCTAGTCATTAAATAGATTTTTTCTATTCTAAGTTGCTGTGTTGCACTACGTTTAGAGAAGTACGAGTACAAGACAGGCTATTAAAGCAAAAAAAATTGTTAGCAGAAAATTGGAAAAATAAAAAAAAGAAAACCATAACCAGAAAGAAAAAAACAGAAAGAAACCCAAGTCTTTGTTTTTTGTTTGCATGTTCTACTCACAGCTTTCAGTTGCTGTTGCATGATGTATATTAATATTATCAGTTGGCTTTTTAATAGCCTCATTTTTCCCCTTAAGGGTTGAAGAATTCCTCGATGTAGATGATGTACCATGATGCGAGGTTGTTGTCTTCCTTTTTGGTGCTACTGTAGTTTTAGTAGCTTAAGGGGGTAAAATAATAAGATGAACAAAAATAAAACTTACCAATAAAAAAAAATAACAAAAACAAAAAAAAATATAAACTAATAATATATAATTCGATAGAATACACTATCGTATAGAAATAATTGTACTTACTGTCTTCGACACACATTAAACCATCGTCCATTAATTTTAATCCTGTTGGACATGCGCAGGATATGCGAGGACTGCGTTCATTTATTCTTGGTGCTGGAAGGCATAAATGCGAGCAATGACCATTCACTGATTGGCAGTAATTTACACCATCAGGTTGCCGATATGGATGATACACATGAATAGTCATTGGATGTTGAAGCTGATTTTTTTTTAAAAAAAATAGTTAATTAAAAAACAAAAAAAAAAACAGAATTAAATAAGATTCACTTACCATATGTACAGCTGTAATTGGTTCAACTCCTTCACCATTGAATTTATTTGCTTTAAAGACAGTCTGTTTGTCCCAATCGGTCCAGTAGACATAGTCTTCAAAAGTTGTAATTGAGAATGGATGTCTAAGCGTTTCGGATGAATAAAGAATCATTCGCCTTTGGGTGCCATCATAATTACAAGACGAGATGACATTAAGTTTAGCATCAACCCAGTAGACACGTTTTTTAACTAGATCCAACGTAATACCATTTGGCCATTTCACATCGTACGTGACAATGGCTTTTCGGTGTGTACCATCCATTCCTGCACGTTCAATTCTTGGACTTGCGCCCCAGTCTGTCCAATACATCCAGCTATTTTTTTGATTTTTGTTTTTTTTTTAATATTTTACTTAAAACAAAAAAATTAATACTAAAATATTTACCCTTCAATGGGATCCAGTGCTATGGCACGTGGAATTTCGAGTTCATCCTCAATCAGTACTTTTCCCATATTACCATCAAAGTTTGTCAGTTCTATTGTACACTTTTGTGTATCAGTGAAGTAAACGTGATTATATATCCAGTCTACAGCTAATCCATCGGAGGTGACTGAATGTTCTTTAAGAACAACAGTTTTGTCATTGCCCTCATCAATAGGAGCTCTAAAAATATGTTTTTATTATTTTCAAACAATATAAAAGAGTACAACTATGAAAAATTTACTTGTATATCCTTTGAGTTGATACATCACTCCAAAATATCATTCCTGTTCTAAATACATAATCTAATGCTGTTGCTGATTTTGTTTCATTTACAATTGAAGTCATTTCATGATGATCTAAAGCAATTTTACGAATATCATGACGTCTGGCAAATAGTAGCGAGGCATGTCCTTCCGTTGCCTTGCAACGTGTATGATTTCGTGGATCACGCATATATCCAGATTCGCATTCACATTTAAACGTACCAATTTCATTTATACAAATTTGTGAACAAGATCCAGGATTTTCACATTCATTGATATCAGCGCATGTGTTATTATCAGCTAGTTTATATCTAAAAGTAATTTATTGTTAAAAACTGAATGATTGAAAAAGCCCGATGTATATATTACCCTGGATTACATTCACAAGAAAACCCAACCGCACTATCTACACACTTTTGGGAGCAACCACCGTTATTTGTTGCACATTCATTCACTCCGCATTTTCCCAGAGGCTCATCCTCACCATCAGGACAATCTTTTTTCTTATCACAAACTTTTGATAGCGGTATACATTGACCGCCTCCGCAGTCAAACTGCGTTTTCTTATTGCACTCAGTCGCTTTTATAACACCTGGAAATTTAGTAAATTTATTATAGTTTATCTTTAAAAAACAATATTTAATGTTTTTTCACCACATTGTTTTTCATCACTCTTATCCAGACAATCGAAATTTCCATTGCACGTAAGACGCCCAGGTATACAGGTACGATCCTCGCACTGGAACTGATCCGCTCTGCAGGTCACATTCATACAATTTGGAGGCATCTCATCGTCTCCATCTGGACAATCCTTTTCTCCATCGCATAGCCACGGCCTGTGAAGACAGGTAACGCGATCGTTACATAGATATTCTTTGGCTACACATGGGGATGCTAAGCCTGATGCGTTTACGCAACCCTATAATGAAAAAAACGAAGAGTTAAAATTTTTGGAAGATGGTAAACTGCCGATTTTGTGTAAGGTTGTTCCGTTAAGTTAGAGTTGAAATATGCTTCAGATTGTGTCAAGTTTGGCATGGAATTTTGTATGGAGGTACTTTCTTCAATAAGTTAACCATGTGAATTTTGTCGAGCCTAACAAATTTCTCTTCAATGCTTTTTTTCCTATTATTTGCCATGAGTGTTGTTGTCAAGCTAAACTTTCTCCTTCTTTGTAAACTTCTTTTATCGCTAATGGAAGAGAGGGGCAAGGCTATTTATGTTGAGAAAAAAGATAATATTCAACTAGATGGGAGTTTTAAAAGACGTAGACCATGGCAGTCACACGTTTAATCCATCATAGTCTACCGAGACTAATCTAATTTTTTATGTGAAAGAGCTAGAACTTAGAGGTTAGAGTCGTTCTAGTGCCGACTGCTCTATCTATAGTGCAATGTCAAATCGTAAGCTCTTGTCGAAGATAGAGTACGGAAAAAAGTGAAAGAACTGCCAACGCCAACATGTGAATCGACTTCCATCCCATTCTACCACTACAGAACGCTGGCTTTGGAGAATAGAAAAGTGTTTCTTCCCTTATGGAGCTTCTGGGGATTACAGAGGAGGTCAGTAAATTGCTGCAAAAATAAAAGACACGAACGACGTATGAACAAGTGGAAAGGCGACGAACGATGCTGCTGAATAGAATCGGAAAACGGACCGCTGTGGTGGCATCTTAACCGCTAGGTGACCTAGGTCAAATGATGAAAAATGACAAACTTCAGGAAAAATGGTCTCCCTAAGTGGAAGTGATCGATCGAGAATAACTGGAAACTTTTAGTTCAATTAGGAATAATTATCTATGCCTATGTAAGGGTCGTTGGTGCATGAATTAACCGCGAGAACTTTTACAGACAAAAACCAGAAAATTTTTATTGAAGTGCAACGAAATCGATATATTTTTAAATTTTTAATATAGATGGTTACAGGTAGGAAGAATTGATTTATGTATTTTAATAATATCAGGATCTATTTCCTATTAGGAAAATTATCAACGGATATCGTCACTGTGAATCGATGGAGGCACCTGGAGGAACCTTGAAGGAAAAACAGATTTATGATTGGTTTTCTTGTTTTAAAATCAGATGTCCGCTGAAGATGAACAATAATTGGAACGTCCTTGGCTTCTGGAGATGAAACACCTTTAGCAACGTAGTGATGTCCAACCCAGAATCCAAGCAACAGTTGAAACAGTGAAAGACTGCTTCATCACCAGAACCACGTGAAAACAGTTCATATTGAAATCGTTTTCCATATTTAATCATCTGTGCGGAATCGTTGTACCCTTAAAGTGGTAAAACGGTTACGTGAGGTAATTTTGGGAAAAAACGAAGTGCAGTGTAGCCATCAAAAAATCTCAAAGCTCCCGTGCATACAGCGTGGAATATAAGGCAGTTTTTAGAGAGTGACAATCATTTCGCAGCTCTGGATCTGGCCCTGTGATTCTTTCATGTACAATACAATACAAGTCCTATGAAAAAGACTATCAAGGGAAACGTTTTTAGGGCATCAAAAATGTACAACAAAAATTGCTGAAGTCAATACAATAATTTCGAACGATTTTGAAAACTTATGAAGCCTTCAGGAAGATCTATTAACGACGATCCAGAGGCGATTTGATTAAATTCTTTAAATTTTTTGTGAAAAAGAAAATGCATAATTAATAGTTCTCCTTACTTTTGGATACTTAACTTCTTCATACATATGTATATTGAGGGTTTTCGATCTTGCGATGCGATTTCATGAAATTACAATTGTTTTTTAAATTGTTTGTGTAGTTTACAGGATTTTACGACGTCATTGTTTTGTGGGGTTATGGCAGCAACAATAAAAAGTCTAAATCACCAATCGGTGATCTAGGCGTTTTTGATCGATATCGATCATTAGGTTGAGATTGCAGTGGTTTGTGTAAACTCGGTTAAGTTGTACATGGCCACTACAGTTTGTTTACCGCGATTATCATTTTCGGCATCATTTCCAAAATTAAATCGATAGGCACAGACTCACAGTTCGCGGCTGGAGAGGCATCAAAATAGGAACCAAAATAAATGACCTCAAAGGAAATACGTATGTACGCCTAGAGAAAACCACGTGCGATTTTATGCGATAAAAGTCCAGTTTTTAAGAAATGTAAAATTAGAGTCTGTTTTAGAAAACGAAAAGTTGGATCGGACCCGTTAAGGGTTGAACTGGAGCGATGGGTCAGAGCATTGCACAGGATCCAGTGCGGTTCTTGTGTTGGTGATTCATTCTTCTACGGAGTGAGATAGTTTAGGTGAAAGGAATTTTTTTTTTGGTTTGAGAAAGAACTGAAGCCCAAAAAGAAGAGGATCAAGAAGGCATAGGTTAGTTAGTCAATTCTTAGGGTGGACAAGGATGTTTGATATGTTTTTCTGATTGATAATCTTTCTAATACAAGGGTGGTAATAAAGGTTAATAGGCAAAGCATCCGCTATTTACTACATTTAAATCTATATTCCCTTGAGCAGCTCAATTGTGAAGACCTCCTTCTATGGAACAACTTTGAACTCTTTGAAAGGAAGTGTGAGAAAAATAAAAGCAAAAAAAACGGGTATCTGTATCGCGGATACGGACAAATGACGTGAATACGGAAATTTTTCAATATGTTTTTCCTCAAATATTGGGTCACTTGCGGAGAAAAGCAATAAAAATCCAAAAGGCCCAGAATGGAAGCAAAATTCATCAGAAAAGCAATAATAAACAAAAACAATAAAACGGTGAAACTTATTTTCAAAATAGTATGTATAGTGAACTAGCAGGTGGTACCTGAGCTTCGCTTGGGTATAAGTTGCACGGGGGACGATGTAGCGGGAGAGATACTCTGTACAGGTACGCATAGAAGGCGAGTAATTAATGGTGTCTTTAACCTTTTATTTTATTTATATTAAATTACTTCCCGTTGTCGTATTGTGATTAAATACGGTTTAAAATGACGTCACAAAGCTCTTCATACACTTTCATTTGATACCCATACCGAGGACGTTGTAAACAAACAGGTCCTTTGTCTTGGCGGCCATTTTATGTTGGGCGCCATTTTGAATTTGGAATGAGGCCACACAGCTAATAGTATTCTACTTGTCGTAACCTTTCATTTGATACCCATACCGAGTGGGTTGTAACAATAAAGATAATTCGCCATTTTGTGTTGGCCGCCATTTTCAATTTTGAATATAGCTATTTGTATTCTACTTGGCATACCAATTCATTTGATACGCATGTCGGGGGCGGGGAGCACAATTGCAAAATGCGGCCGCCATCTTGGAACCGCCATCTTGATTGTTTTACAAAATTGTCAGATTGCATTGTCACGCGACTATACATATGTACAAAATCAAGTTGCAAGATTTGTTTACATACGGCACGCAACATACAAATGAAGCTAATATAAAGCGTATAAGAGCTTAATTGCCATTGATATCTGCGAAGTTAAAAGTAAACAATAAAATTCTTTGATTCTTCATCTACGTCATGGTATATTTTTTTCGATCTAAACAATAGTTTTTGAGCAGCAACTCAAAACTGTATGCCATAATTTCGTTATTATCGGTTTTTTGTCGTGGCAGAAAACTTACAGACGTATTCACGTCAATAGGAGGAATGTTTTAACAAAAATATTGCGGCGGAAATTGTCAAATTGTGAACAAAAGGCGGTCTGGTACCACGGCTCCCTTGGTAGTTTTGCACTGTCGTTTAACGACAACCGTATTAGGCACATCCAGTTGTATAATACCTTATCTTGATATGGAGGCTCTGTCAGACTAAACCTGTCCTTTCCTACCATACTCGTGAGACTTCTATGAACAAATTAAATACATTGCATTCATTAGTCCGGTACCATCTTTTGGGGCACCCATCATTTTGTTGAAGAGGGTCCTTGCCGATCGCACCTAGATGAAACATATCGAAAGCAGCAGGTCTATGTCTGGATTAGCCTTATGTCTAAGCGGTTCCTTCCTGTGATGTCTCTTAACGCGGCTAAGAAATTGTTGGGGCGTGGTAGAAAGGATGTCAGAACGCTTGCTGGCTTGATAACAGGGAATTTGTTGGCTTGATTGCCGCTTGATTGGGTTGATTCACGCGGCTAAGCAATTGTGGGCTTCATTTGGCAAAGTAGAATTTTTACTTAGGCGTACCGTGCCTGTTTCATGCTAAGTGGAGGCGAGTTTTATTTTTATTAAGGCTTACTGTGCTTGTTTCGGGTGCTGTGGAAGCGTTTTAACGTCGTGCGTGCCTGTTGCAGAATAGGAGCGGGCAGGTTTTATCTTTTCTCGGGTAGGATGAATCTGCCTTTCGAACAGACAAGTCTAAGCGACAAACCATTAGGCAGTGTGGCCAACAAATTTTAATTATATGGGAGAAGTACAATAGGCCAAGGTAGTGGCCGCAGTACTTTTGCACCCTTGTAGCTCACTAAAGAAGAAAAAGAAGAGAGTTTTTTAAATGGGTTTGTGAAAGTTTCTTTCATAGATTGTGCATTGTGCAGATGTTTGTAAAAGTTTGTTTCATAGAAATATACCATAAGTTTTGATAACTTTGGTGGTGTTCATATTTTGTGGTGTTTTTTTAGACAGGCTGAGACCATAGCACGATGGCTTAGCGGCCGACGAACCTTCCCGCTGGGATTTTTTTTTCAGACACTCCCGTGTCTCCACTCTGTGCCGACCCCCAAAGGGAGCCACCCATGTATAAGATAGGTGGGCCGGTGCTTAAGTGTGCGGTGAACGCGTCGTTTTCATATTCTATCGCGATCAAAATTTGCAGTTTTTGACCAGGTCCAGTGTTATATGAAAATCGTTTTGTTAAAGTACGGTGTTGCACGAAGATTACCGGTACACGTACTTTAATTTTTTAAGAACTACTAATTTTTTAGGTAGATATTGTAAGTAACTTTGTTGTAGTACTGGTTGCGTTGCCATGTAAAAGAAGAGTCCTTACTAGACTTACTGATGTACAAGGTTGGGAGTTTTCATAAATGCAGGTTGCGTGCGCAATTGACTTATTCAGCAACACACTTCAATTGCTGAATAAGTCAATTGCGCACGCAACTTGCATTTATGAAAACGCCCGTTACAACATTTTTTTTTTATAACAAAAAAGTAAAACTAAATCTACTTCTTTCCTCGTCTAATTCTTTCTAAAGACAAAATCTTCATTACAACTCGAATAAAGGCATGTAATTTTATTTCTTCTACGAATATGTTTACGAGTTTTGGTGTGTATAATAGAAAGTAAATATTGATTGTAGCTGTTTCCCAACGAAAAAATCTGGGAGCATTTTTCTTGGAAAAAGAAAAAAAGGACGAGGTAAAATCCTGATCAATACAAAACTCACCCACAATCATCCTTAAGTTAAACAACAAATTAAGACAGACGCCATTAAAAATAATTAATTCTTTTTATCATTTTCAAATTCGATGGTCAATTTAATAAATTCTCTCACAGTTCATCAACAAAATAAAAAAAATAAATTCGTAAGAAACATTAAAATTTTATGAGAAATCGTTGCCAGCAGTCAAGAAATTCCATACTCGGCTAAAAATGAAAATTGCAATTTTTTTTTGTATAAACAAAAGAAATAAGAAGGCGAAAAGAATAAGTAGAAGAAACAAAAAGAAATCCCTCTAACAAGGTGAAGGAACAATTTTATTACTAAGGACCTTGCAAAAAAAAGGACGAAAGCACAAAAAGAATATTTACTTAAGGTTTATATTTCAAAAAAAAAGGACATAAGAACCAAGGACAATGCCTGGCCTGACGTGAATAGGGATGGAGCAAAATAAAAAAGAAAAAGAAAACTGAGAGTGTTTTTGTTGAAGAAGAAAACCGAACGCGAAGGAGTGTGTGGTGGGGTGGATGAGAGGGGAAATGATATTTCCAAATAATAGAATCCTCTGGAAGGCTGAGAATTAAAAAGGTAATTTATCGATAGGAAAAATTTTAATAGGTTTTCTTTGATGGCTTCGTTCTGTTGTTTTTACTTGACTGAATTTTTTTAGAGACGAATTTTTCTGTGTTTTCTAAGGGACAAATTTTTGCGTGTTTTTTTTTCGTATTGTTCTTCTGTATTTCTTCTTAAAAAAAATGAAGAATTTGCAAGGAAATTTTATTGTTATCCGAAGTGTAGGGAAAATCCTTAAATGTTTTTACTTTTCATTATTATTACATGAAATCACATTGATATACATACATATATTTTTTTGATGAGGTGAGTATTTACAGAGAGGATTTTTTATTAGAAAAATTTGCCGGAAAATGATGGAATGACGCATTATATTAAAGGGAGTTGTGCAATTTTCAATATTTTAAGAGATATCATCGATCTTTTTCTTTATCAGGTTATGTAAGATTACAAATTGATTTGTATTCTGAATTCTTTTGTTTTCAAGTCGTTTAGGAAATATGCAAAGTTTTATTCGCTTTATATTATGAGATTCTAGAAATGCCAGTTGATGTAAGGTCGATAAGTTCATTATATCTTTCAGGTCATGGTCCCCTATCCAGCTCAAAGAATAGGTGAAGGATAATATAAGTTAAGGGGGTGCGTGAAGAGAAGGAGATAAACTCTGCGTTTGAACTTTTGGATGTTGTGTGAGTTCGGGAATACTGGCCGTGGTAGGTTGTTCCACAGTCGCGTTTTTTTACTGAGATATGATTTCCTAGTGTGTAAGGTACGCGAAAAGTAGTGCTGCAAACTATGCGAGTGAGCCGAATGAGGTTATTTCCGAAAGGCTCTACTGGCGATCTAAGAAATATATCTTGTGTGTCTTACAGAGCCTGGCTTAGTTGATTTGGTTACTACAAGGCTTCGGAAAATGCATGGGACTATGTTCTACTGACTAAACTCAAAGCTGTTGATATAACCTCAGTTCTAAAGACCTGAATTAAAAGTCGGCCGGACGCCCAGTCCGGCTAATATTGGATAGCGTCAAATCTAAATCCCACACAATCTCAAAATCGCAAAACAAGCACCTCAGTGCCTGAGATTACTTCTTCTTCTTAATTGGCGCTACAGTCCTTGTACGACTCGGGCCTCTTGAAGTCTCTTCTTCCAGTCTTCTCTACGTCTTGCTAGCTCTCTCGAATTTGTTATACGTAGTTTCGGTATATCTTCTAGCACGTCATCCATCCACCATTGTCTTTGTCGCCCTCCTTGCGATTATTTAGGAAATGTAAATATCTCTTTTATCCAGCGGACTAGGCAATATGTAATTTATACTACATTGGATCCCATCTTGAATATAACTTGTTATCTAGGCTGGTGCTTAAAAACAGCCTTATCATTGCTTGCCAAAGTAGAAAACTGCACCACCAACCTCTTTGGTTATGGCGCTATATGCTCCACGATAGACGCGTTGAGATACAGTAGGAATATGGCAGCCCTAGAAAAATTCGATCGGTATTACTATAATAACTGATCCTTACTTCCATAGAAGAACTCGACTGTGAAACAATCCTCCACAAACACTATTTTTGACCAGAAACAACATTATAGAATTCAGAAACAAGCTTCATCGGCTCTTCCTTTACCATCCCACGCATTCTGCATATAGAATTACCTTTATGATGAAAGGCAGGTACGAAGAAACAGTATCTAGGTGACAAAAATGGAAATACGAAGGGCCATACCGGAGCAAGGAATCGAACCTGAACCTCTGCGATGGTAGTCGGCCACTTGCACTTCTAGGCTCTCTTCCCATAAAGATTTCAGAGTAGCTGCTGTCTGATGCATGTAAAGAAGGCTTGTTGTCGTTTAAATCAGTCAGAATGGAAGTAGAGGAGGAACATATTATCTAATATAGAAGATCAATTATGAAGCAGACATCTCGAAATGGACAAAAACAAAATTAATTCATTAGCAGTAAAATTTTAAATGTTTTTTTATCTACAAACTGACTAAAAACATGCCATCATTTCAGCTGTGGAATTATTACTTTAGATGCTTCAATTTTCTATACTCGTCCAAATTAAAACCATTTAAAATCGACGAGACAGCAATCTTTGTCTTTACACAAAATGAATTTGGAAAAGACAAAAGCCGTAAAAATAATGAACAACTTCCATTTCATTGTTGGAGAACTTTCTACTTTCATGTGAATTTAATTTATTAATGGCATACAAAATCCCCAGCTACGACGTTGACATATTGACGTAAATCTCTAAGAAAGAATGAAAATTGAATGAACAGGATATGCACTTTACAAAATTGTATTTGAGTTTGTGGTTATGATAAGAACAACAAAGTTATTCTAAATATCCATTTCTACAATGCAAATGTAATGGAGGGGAGTCATTGTTGTGACACAAAAGTGCATTTTAAGAAATATGGCATTTTTGGTAGTGGTAGAAGCCGTGTATGATTGATATGAGAATTTTGTGAATATTTACATGTCTTTAAAATATGGTTATGTAGGTACTAGGTGAGAAAGTGACATGATATTTATACTCCTAATCTAAACTGTGTTCTTTCTTTGGTGAGGGCGTTATACGTGTCTTAAGGGTGTTTGAAAAATTCTTGATTATTCGTACCAGCATTTGTCTGGACAAAGTTTGTCCTTACCTCACTTTATCGTTTAAATCTTATATCAGATGAAGTTTAAATTGGACGAGCATGGCAGAAGAGTTTTTAGAGGTTTTATTCTGCTTCACACACAAAAATTCGGATGGCCGTGTAGAGCAGAGCTGGTCAACTTTTGTATACATGAGATCTACTTTTTATCACAAAAATGTGTCGCGATCGACTTGTTGTCATACCCGTACTTTAACTAGAGGAAGAGGTATATGGCGACAGCCAACGTCAGTGTAAATGGATCTTAAAAGACAAAGAATCCAATCGGCGTCACAAACTCTTCACGTCGTTGCATCAAATAACGCCATCGGTGCATGTATGGCAGAGACTTCTGGCAATGGATCAAGGCGTGAAATACTTCAGTTATCTTTTAGAAGAACGAGAATATTCCACAAACCACTTACCGTCGCTTTTAAACAAAAATCGGAAAAAATATCACCAGACCAACTTGGAAAGCTAGACTTCATCGGCCAGTTCTCAACATACATATGATACATTGAATGAAAGCCCCACAAGCAGATCTATTATCCAGAATTGAGGAAATATACGTTAATGTAAAAACAGGGACAATAGATTTGAAGAAATTTGCCGAGGTCCAGTGCCCAGTCAAATGACGAAGAATTAGAGGCTTTGTTACGAGGCCAAAAAGAATGCTCGTCCTTGCTGCTCAAGAAGTTTGCTGTTCCCAAATAGCCCGTGGAAAATCGACAGCGACATCAGTCAAGACAAAATTCAACCTTTTACGTTCTGAACGACTTTGACAATTAGTCGTAAAAAACAACGCTGTTTGGCTCATCCGCGGGTAAAGACAACGATCAGGTTAGTAAGCGACTGGAATGATTGAAAGAGTCCGCAGAACTCTAAAGGCAGCAATCATGTGCTATCAAACAAAAGACTGGAACACAGTCTAGCCATTAATACTGTTAAGCTGGAAAGAGATGCGTGCGGTGCGGGCGGCCGATTAGCATTATGCAGCAAGTTTTCGCTGACAGATAGTTGCGTGCCTGCGTTCTGTCTCATCTTTCCCCTGTAACAAAAAAACATATAAGCGAAACCTGCATGTGTTAGTTGTGTATGTGGTGCTTGTATTTGGGCATTTCAGCCTATATCGAATATAGCAGTGCGGAAAAAGTTAAAAGTAGACCAACTTTTGCGTTGAATATGTTTCGTTCACGCAGCTGTATGTCAAATCAGGCATTTCTATAATATCTATCGTCGTACGCACCGCCCGCACGCATATATCTGTCTCCAGCTTTAGGATTGCGAGCAGCAATTAAGCCAAACATTAAACAAAATTGACGAGATCAAACGTTTTCATCCAGGAAAATCTAAAAAAAACTCCAAGTTCGATAAAGTTTAGTTGCCAGACATTCAACCTCACCCCGACCTTTGCAAGAAACCAGTACCAACAAGGAGCGTCACAGAGAATGCAGCATTAAAAGCTTAGAATATAGAGCTACATGAAGGGTCCTCGCCGAATTTTAGCGTAGTGTTCACAGCAGTTGTTTATGTAAATGGAATATTTAATTGAACGCAAGCAATTAGTTAGCCAACAGTATTCGGAATTCTTTCCAAAATGTAGGTAATGCTGACAGTTTTCTTCGATCGCCTTGTTGTGGTGCACTTCCACAGAGACAAGTGGTAAATAAGGAATACTATTTGGGCTGAGAGATGCTTACGACAAATGGGAAAAAAATAAAAGCAGCATTAAGCGGCAGAAGAAGAGACATTAGGCAGGTAGATATATACCAAATATTTGTAGATTTCCTACAGGCGTATGACTATAAATACAGAGAGGCTCTTAGCATAATAAAAAGTCCCTTAAAGCTGGTACGACTGATCAAAAATCAAAAATGTTGTAATAGAAGATCAGAAAGTACGACTAGGTCTCAGACAACGGGATGGACTGGCCTCTATGCTCTTCAACCTCGACCTAGAATGGGTGATAAGGAAAACAACAATCCAAAGAAGTGCATGAATAGCAAAACATTCTGCACAATTACTTGCATGTGCAGATGACGTGAACGTTCTGGGAAGATCCTTATTGGCAGCAAAATAAGCTTATGTCGAACTAAAAGAAGCGTCAAAGGACATAGGTCTGAACATCAACGAAAAGAAAACGAAGGTGAGTCCACAGATGGAAAATTGAAGGATAGAAAAGGATAGGATAGGTAAGCGGAATTTGACGGTGCTGAAGCAGTTGGCTTTTAAACTCTAGGATATTGTACGAGTTCGGAAATACTGACTATGCTTGATTTTTCTACAGTCGAATTTTTCTTTAATAAGCCAACTTCTAGACGGCAATATGCATGAAAAGCAGGACTGCAGGGTAAGCGGGGTGAGCCTAGCGAGCTAGTCTTGTACTGCTAGAAAAATATTGTCATGCATGTAGGCAGGGGTTAATCTCAGGGAAGAAGTCATTATGGTAATAGAGTTAGAATTTTCTTCTAAAGGTTGACAGCAGAGTGTTAGTTAAAGAAGAATTAGCGGAGATACTATAAAATCGGGCTTGAATTTGTTTTCTGTTATAGCCTCTCCTTTGCTAAGAGTGGACCAAGTGAATTTTTTTTATAGACTTCATCAATGACGGGAAGTGGTAAACTATTGATGGCCTTTATTTTTTTAATTCCCTGCAAGTGTGTTGTATATAAATTCTTTTCTAACAAAACTAAAACCTTAATAAAAATAATAATAATAAAAAAAAAATATACTCACAAATTCATCTGAACCATCCGGACAATCAGGATCACCATCGCATCGCCATCTCTTTGATATGCATGCACCATCTGCGCAAGTGAAATCTGTTTTTGCATTGCACTGAACTGGCGGGCAATCTTTTTCATCTGTGCCATCACCACAATCATCATCCTTGTCACATGCCCATCTATTTTGAATACATTTTCCATTCCCGCACGTGAATTCATCTGAGCGGCATGTTTCATCTGTACATGAAGGATATACACACAATTAACTCAAATTTATATCATACATATTTCGTGAATAATTTTCACAAATTAAATTACAACAAACAAAAAACAAAAAAAAAATCACCAATCAAAATGATAAAAAAGCGATGATCATGCATTAAAATATCGCATGCATTTCCAACCCTTATTTAAATATACATTCATTTTCCTCACCAATAAAACTGTTTAATTTACGCAAGAATGCTTTACGATGAGCAAATTTTGCCCAAATAATTCATATGAAAATATCACTACAAAAAAGGTGGATTTTTTTTATATTTATTTTTTTTTTTTGGACGAAAAAAGGATCGGAAAAAATATATATATTTGGCATTTTTGTTTCCTCTGCAATCTCCCAAAAAAAAACGTCAAAAGTATTACTGTCAATGGAAAATTTCGTATGCAACATCACGAATTATTCACGAAATTCCGTTTCATCCACAGTCGTCATGCCATACATTAAAGGGCAAAAACCCTTGAAAGAATAACAAAAAAAATACGGAAAAAAATGTATCCTTGTAGAAGAATATCCTTGTTACTAATTAAATATTCACAAAAGAGGAGCTGTTCACATTTCTCAGTGCGTTTTTGATTACATTTTGATCTTTTTTTAACGTCACATGTCAGAAGGATTCATTCAGGATTATTCCTATGACCAAAAAAAATATAAAAAAAAAATTCAATATTTTCCTTCCTCGAAAGGATATTTGAAATTCAAAAGGTACATGATAAATGGAAGGATTGCAACAAGCTTTTAAGAGGAACATGTCACCAGAGATGTGTAAGAATGAAGATGTTTTTTTGGACACTTTGCATAATCGATTAATTTACGCTTGCTTGTGTATATCCTGTCTCTCAAAGAGCAAAACGAGAAGAACTTTCATTGAATGTCACAGCGGCATCACCTTTGATTGTGACAGATTAGAAAAGGCTGGGGTAAAAATTTGCAATAAAAACATTTTCAAGATTCATGGGAAATATCAAATTATTTCTGTGAAAAAAGAGTATAAATATGGAATTCACAAAAAAAGGATAAAAAGTGTTTTTTGATATGTTAAAATATCCTTTTTCAGAGAAGAAAATAAAGTGTCCAATCATGATTTCTTCTTATTTCTTTAAGGGGGCGGCTTTGGGGCACTTCGACCTATTTTATTTGGTCTATTGTGGCAACCCTGTATTTAAACACCTTTCTAGTTAAGGCTTTTCATATAGCCTAAAATTGATTTGGGATTCATATCGCAAATATCCTGGGAGCAGGAAAGCCGCGATGGAGGAGATTCAATCTCCTCCTCACTGTAGCCTCGCGGTCACACAGCTCCTAGGGAGCTACTCCACAGAACCGACAGCTACAATCAACTTCCAGCCCTTTTTTGCCTATCAAAGTTCTCGCGTGAAGACCGCTGTCAAGCTACGACGTAATAACCGGTCAACCGAAATCTTGATGGCTGATTTTTGTGCCAGCTGACAAAGTTGTAGAAAGGTTCCGGACCTACAAGTAAAGAGATTGCCCCACTCTAACCAGGGAGATTGTACGATCCAGTTGAAGGCAGTGCGACAGACTCTGGCATTTTGTCAGTTCATCGCAGCATGGCAGAGGAGGTGGGACGAGTCTAATAAGGGCCGATGGATCCATATACAAATGTGGAGAAATGGGTTAAAGAGTAACATTTCCTCTTAAAATGCCCAAGGCCATCCATCAGCAATGCGAGACTTAAAGAGACAGAGAAAGGCTATATAGCTGATCCAGCCCCAAAGGCAGTGAATTATGTATCGAGATCAATCGAAGCCACCTATTTTACAAAGGAAGCAGAGACGGAAGGCTGCTGATCCCTACGACCCACTATTCCGACTCTATTGAGCATGCATTCGATGGACCCGATGGAACTGATACACCGTCTGAGTGCGGACCCTCTTCGATGTCTCCTGTTTCGGGCATGAGCCCCGCTGCTCAACTGCTTTATTGTCCGAGAAAATAACGATTATTGTCCGAGAAAATAACGATTAAAAATAACTCAGCTTGAAAGATAGACAGCCTAGTCCTACCATATAATCGGCTTTCGAACCGTTTGACCGTCCGTTTGACGAAGTCCAGAGTGGCATGAATGGTAGCGGCAATGCGAGCATTGGCTCCAGGTTTAGCTCCTTGAGGATCGATAGGTGACCCACAAAATCTCCTGGCTTAAAGAAAATAGCCGTCGTATACATTACTTTACTACTAGGGGTAGTGGGGAAAGGTTCAGTAAAGGCTCGCGCATACTACGGCCGCGACAGGCCGCAGCGCAAAAATACGCCTAGCAAGTGATACGCCAGTCGCTGCGGTGCGGCCTGCCTGTAGTGTGCGATAGTTAATACAAAATGTATGAAAGTGATGTAGGAGGATTTTTGTTATGCGATGCGGCCCGCCCTAATGTGCGCGAGCCTTAAGGCTTCGATAACCGCAGTCGGACAGCTGGTTTTAGCTACAAATTGACGACAGATATGGAGAGATATAGTAATTGCCTTGGCAGTTACTATCTCAATCTGGGATTTCCAGAACAGCTTTTTATTCAGGATTATGCCTAGATATTAAGGGCCATATACATCAACGCAGTTAACCTTTAGTTGAAAATTTAACATGAACATCAACCTAGTTAACTTCGAATAAAATCCAAGATTTTCGTAGCCCTAGATACTTCGAAAGCTTAATCTGAGAGCTTTTCTGTTAAATTACAAAAAGAATCCCCTGCTTTGAGACGAGAGGTGATGGTTTCATACATAGCTTTAAAAGCTCTTTTTTTCCATACCAAAAAGCTTTAACAATATTACAGTGAGCTTTACTCTGAGATTGAGCTTTACATCGAAATAGAAGTAGGAGCGAGAGATCTATAGGCCATTAATACACGAGGGACCATAGTTCCGGAGCAAATGCTTTTTTCGGGCAAGGGAGGCGTGCGGAGATGCAATAAGTGGAGAGTTTCGTGCTCCGGTGGAGACTTTTGTGCTCCTGCCTTTGGCCTGCGAACACGGAAAGCATGCACTCACACCAATAAAAAATCAATGCTTTGGCGATGAAAAAAAACTTTCAAACAGTAAAATTTTGTCAAAATTTGTGCATAGTAAGAAAAAACTTTTAATTATTGAGAATTCAAAGTGAGTGAGTGATTTTTTTTAAAAAAATTATTTCATAACAGCGAAAAAAACTCCATTTTGTTTTTAATAAAAAATTTGACATCTCACTAATACGAACAAATATCATGTAGCAACACAAAAGCTGCTTCCACCGCTGTTGCTCCGTGTATTTTCAGAAAAGTTGCGGCAAAGCTTTTGGTTGCAGAACCATGGTCCCTCGTGTATGAATGGCCATATGCGAATACGTGGGCAAAAGTCACGGTATAAAATCTCAGTGATTTTCGAAAATATTAGAAAAGAATTGCCAAAACTCAAATCCAAACCTTAGTGTTTAAGAAGTTTGAACACATCGCCAATTACGGATAAGGGTAATCCTTGGTTAAAAGAATTTGTAGATGATGTTTTCGGCCCTTATCCTCCTTTAAGAAAGGAATTTGTGTAACGTCTAGAGAGGAAGCTTTTAAATTAAGCTTTCTTCTATTAGTAAATGGTACTTGTTCCGACACCATCTATGAATTTATAGCCGTGTTTTTTTAATGAACTATATAGGTCTTCGATCCAGTTCATTAAAAAAACGACAAGGGAAATTTCACTAAGCGCCATCTTCAGTGCTTTAAATATATTAAAATTAATCCGAAGTTGCGTGTCAATAAACAACTGTTACACGAATTCCCCTCTAGAAAATAATGAATAAATTTCTAAAAAATAAATTATTTGTTTCCTCATGCCTTCAAATTTGCTCTCGTCACTTCTATGTTGTTTTTATTTTTAGTGACGTTTTTCCGACAGCCGGTAAGTATGCTACATTCTGAAAAGAAAGGGAATTTTGAAATGTCCCAAGACCTGGATAAAAACCTCGATAAAATCTGGGTTTTCAGATTTGTATGGGGAAGAACTATACAGTTCATTAAAAAAACACGGCTTATGATAGAGCGACTTGCATGAGGTTCGAGATGGTGCCATCATGACCACTGTCAATGTCATCTGCATAGGTCTGTACTTTTAAGCCCCGGTTATTGAGGCCGGCAAGAAGTTCATCGATTACGATTGACCATAGGAAAGACACCATTCATCTCAGCCGTTATTAATCTGCTCCTGGAAAGCGAGGTGATCCATCTCGCGGTGGGAGTTCAATGCCTTGTTCGTCAATAACCATTTTTGTTGATCGCGTCGAAGGTACCGTTGTCAAACGAAAGCGTAGGGAGAAATTTTCTTACCCCGGATAAAGGTCCTTGGCTTATGGCCCTCTCGACATCTCTCACTAGCAAGTGAATGGCTGTAAAACCGTCCCCAATATGCTTATCTAAGAACGTCTCCATCGTTTTCAGGAGTAAGGAAGAGAGGCTGATGGGTCGAAAGGACGATCTCCTCTTCAATTTAGGAATAAAATCCACCCTTCAGCACTCGTAGTATGGGAGACCGCAAAGTTTCCTCGGAATGGTGGCAGCGGTGGGATCTCTTCCAAGCTTTTCTGAAAGAGAGCCGGGAAGATTTGGCCAGCCTTGAAGGGCTTGAAGGTTCCAATGGCCATTCAATCCTACACGCAGTGAAAATCCTTTTTGTCGGGCCTTTGTTCCGATTGCAGGGCCTGTGGGCAGAAATTTCCTCCGATCCAATGTTAGGTTCGGTTCTAGGGCCATTCCAGGGTCAGTTACTAGAGATCCCGGAGAATGATTACTCATAGTTCAGGATAAATTTTTAGAGTAAACAAATATTAGAAAAAAAACTTGTTTTTTGGGTTTTTTTTTAAAAAAAAATAAAATAATTTGTGAAAAACTTATGAAAATCCTCTCATCAAAACTCTTATATTTCTTATACTCGTCAAAAAATTTGCAAATCATAAAGAAAAGCATATTTTCTGCTTTCACCGCTGCTGTTTATATCCTTGTTTATCATAAAATTTATCTTAACACAACTAAAGTGGAACTTTCTCAAGAATTTTTATAACAAAATTCCTAAAACGAAAACTTTCCTCCTATATAAAACCTGTCTGTCATCCCGTTTTTGTTGTTGTTGTTATATTCGCTGAAAGAATGAGAAATCTTTCAGGAAAAACGTCTTAAACTTTTATTAAGGGAATACAACAACAACAACAACACAACAAAAATACAGAAAAAAGGAGAAAAAAATAAACGAAGACAAAAAAAAGTTTTTCGGTTAAAAACTTTGCGTTACCGTAGTAGAAGTTCAATCATGCAAATGTGATCTAAAACAGCAGAATTTGAGCACACAGGAGCAGGAGTTTTATGTCATATACACACGCGGGCCAAAAAATTTGCATATCTTTCATATGCCATTCACGTCTTTGATGTTCGTCCGAAAAATATTATAGAAGACTCTCTGCGTGCCACATCTCCTTCCGCACCACTTGTGACCCATTTGGGGTACGGCTGTTTTTGGGTGAGCGTAAGAAGCTTCCGTGAAGAACAAAAAGGAGCATCAGTTTCCAGTCCTGCTTGCTTCCATTGTGGGGCCTTATGTAAATGGTTTTCCATTTCATCAATCATTCAGGCCTTTCATCCACTCCAAAAGCTTGTCTGCTGCTTCCCATGCAAACTTGGGTAGGCCAAGTCACAAAACCCAACCCCAGCTGTTCGGCATCTTACGGCAAAGCTGTCCCCTATTTTTTTTGTTGTTGTTGTTGTTATCGGATCGGAATAGGTATGGGGGGTATGATGAGGGGGTTGGCGTCGTCGTCTATTGGTGTAAGAAATAAAATCGAAGAGTTTTCAAGACAATGACAGCTCTGAATGGCACTATACTCGATGCCTTTAAGAGTACTGCGGCTGATTCTTCTTCCCTTATTCATATCCACTTTAGGGTTTTCGATATCAGATCAATGGCGTTGTTAAGGATGAGGTTTTATGGCATTTTCCGATATTGCCGAATATTTTTAACAACAGAAAAAAATACTTAGAGTTTTTGCTTGGTCTGTGGAAATGGTATATTGTGTATTTGTATTAGTATCTTTTTAGAATTCCTTTTTATTCTCGTTTTCTTTCTCTCTCGAGACTAGCAAGACTTAATCAAATATGCGTAGGTCCCAAAACTAACTTTTTATACCGGCTTTAGGAACTTTTTTGCCAGTTTTTACTTAAATAACTTCTGTACCATTTGTATCTTTATTAAGAATTTAAAAGGATTGGTTTTTAAGGAAACGGCAAAATAAAGTTGGCGTATTACATTTTCAATCCTCTAAAAAGCATTGTTTTCATTAGCAGGGGTTCTTGTGGGATTTTCCACACATACCTATCTATTTTAGAAGGATGATATCACAGACAGCTCATACATAGCCTCAGCTACTTCAAACATAATGGTCTGACAACAAGAACCTTAAAAACTGTAACTGTTTAACTTGCAAACGATGATTCGAAAGCTTCATTGAAAATATCAAATAACAATCAGACAAAAATGTGAGTAATAAGAACCAACAAAGTAAGCACTAGCATTATTGACCCTCTAAGAACGATATACGTATACAAGAGGTCAAGTGATCTAATGTAATCACTAAAATAAATCCATTAGGGCTGTTCTTTCCTAGAGTACATCCCATCATTGCATACCCTTGAATGTGTCCATTAGCTGTGGAGATTGGGCGATGTTCGAAATTTAAAATAAGGGCAGTAGAGATTTCAGTTATTCGAAAACGATGCACAGCCTGTATACTTTCTGACAGAAAATGTATGTTCTTTAAAAGAAATGGTAGTGGCTGGCCCTTAAAATAGAGGTCTAGTAATTGACCAGTCATCAAGGAAATACATATTATGAATAACACTAAGATGGCAACACACACGGCAGTGTTTTATTCGCAATGCAAGTCTATACAACAATCCCATTCTGCTAATTTCCACAACATACAGCACTTCTTTTGCGCACACTACAGGCGGAGATTTATTTCAAATTATTTGACCGTGGAAGGTTGTTTCATATTTCCGAACTCGTCTCAGGGCTGAAACGCAAGGTTTATCGACTACATATTTAACGAAACCCAGACTCCCCTTAGTCTACTCTATATTCTTTTCATCGAACTTAACATCTACTAGCCATTACACCAATAACGAATAAGACGCCGACGTTGTGAATGGAAAGCAACGTATCATCAAAGTTTGCAAGGAGGCGAGTGATCTATCCATCGAAATAGCACTGGACCACAGCACAACCCCGCCGTGTGTGGAAACTCGAATGGAATCGTAGCCTAGATTCATCGATTTCCATTTGATTCAAAATCCATAGGATGAAAGCTTCGCAATGAAAGCTTCCATGAAAGATTCGCAGTGAAAGTTTCAATGAAAGCTTTGCAGTAAAAGGTTTAATGAAAGCTCTGAAGTAAAAGCTTCAATGAAAGCTTTTCACTAAAAGCTTTAATGAAAGCTTCGCAGTAAAAGCTTCAATGAAAGCTTCGCAGTTAAAGCTTCAATGAAAACTTCTCAGTAAAAGCTTCAATGAAAGCTTCGCAGAGAAAGCTTGAAGTTGAAAAATGCAAGTTTCTTAAATTAGGAATTTTGAGCAAACACTCACATGGAATGCTGCAAGCTGCTAATTTTGAAGCTTGCAGCGGTAGCACAGTATTCACAAACAAAGTAATGTAATCAGAATTTTCTTTTTAACAATGGAATGGAGTGCCAGGCTCCGGCGACATCCTCATATAATTTTGGACCCGTTCCAATGAACTGGCGCCATAATGCAGTGCTCCTGATGGGGTCCCTAATGGAGTTTAAAATGCGGGCTTTAAAACTATATTTGAAGACTCCTACATGAAGAAAAATTGACACAAAAAATTCCTAAACAGTGTCGTTTAACCGTGGGATGATGAGAATGTTGACCAGGTGAGTGTGGCGCTTTCTGTCGAAAAAAGTTTTTAAGAGGTGTACTAGGATTTTTTGATACATGTGATGAAACACGGTTCGATCGCTAAACCTCGGAGTAGAAGCAAACCAGAAAAGAGTGGAGGAAAAAATTAACATTCACCTGTGAGGGCTAAAACTTGCCTCTCCGAAGACAAAGCCCCACTGACTCTATTCTGTTAGTTTCAATGATGTTCTCCAAACTGATTTTCTTCATTGATATCGTACCGTGAATGCTGCCTATTATTAGCAGCTTCCTAACGAAGCTAAAATCAACTATTTGGAAAAAGCGAGGGTTTCCTAGCCGAGAAATAATTCTCCTCTAGATCGATGCTCCGAAAAAAGCCAATCATCGTTTCTTTAAAAAAATAATAAATTTTAAAGTTTACATTCCATTCAACGTACAAAAATCAGCTTCTCACATTCATTCATTTTAAATATTCCACCAACAACGAATACCGTAAAAATTAAAATTAAAACACAAACGCGGTGACATTCCTTAAATATAAGCTTTCCACGTAATGTTGCTCAATCACTATATTATGCTTGTCACAAAATAATATTTGTCCCAACTTTCAGCAAAACGAAAAGCTTAAGAGACTTGAAATCTCTTTAAAACAATACCCAAAATACTCTAAACAACTCATTATGAAGTCAGTAAACGTTTTAGGCATCTCCCCCAGAACCACCCTCCATGGCCTCTCATTCTTTTTCACAGAAAGTTTCTAACAAAGGATATTGTTAGCTTTTATGGGAACCATTGTATACTATCCTACAGCCACGTGGTCACTAGAAAATAGAAACTAGAAGCGAACGAGGAACACTCTAGATTTGAGCACGCAACAATCGTCCCTTTAAGTTGATTTCCTGCAGCCAAAAGCAATTACCGAGGAACATGGTAAGTCACTTAACCAATCACTCAGGCTGGCTCCACAATTACAAAGGATCTAAGAAGAGCTCTCAAAGGGGAGTTCTACGCTGTTAAGCTAAAACGGGAAGCTAAATAAAGTTCTTCCCACATATACGAGTATATATAAACTGTAGGAGTACACTATGTTGTTCTGGAAGATACACAGAAAATGGCCACACTCGAGAAAGGACTATACAAGTGCTCCTAACCCTGGCAAACACCTAATAATGAATACCCCATAGTCGATCTAAATTGGATTCTGGGATTTTTTTCCTTTCGGCTACATAAAGTCTCAATTTTAATCTACAACGACCACAATTACGGGGTTTGGGCGCATAATAGGATAAGACATCCTTTTATCGCTAACAATAATCCAGTTTAGTCCTTGAAAACTCCGGTCCATGAATAAGAGGACTGGCTGACACCATTCTAATTGGATCGCGGTATCTGACTCTCCAAACTTTGGTTTAGTGCAATTAAACTGGTGCAACGATGGAGTTTTGGATAAAGTTTAAGTTTAGAAATAGAGAAAAGGGAAAAAAACAAATTACTGTGTGTTGCTTTTAAGCGACATCCCGGGGAAAAGTTTTATTGTTACGTAACTGCGGTGAGGTACATATGCATGGGAGAAATTTAACTTATTCGTTTCGGTGATTCAGACGCAGGTGATGAAAGCCAAGATTTTCAAATCATGAATTATTTAAATTTATATATATATATTTAAATTTAATTAAAAGTTTTGGTGCACTAAGAAATTGCACTAAAGAGTTTCACATTATGTCTACACAAAAACCATGTTTTATTGCAGAAGACTAAAATGAGAATTGAGAATGTTTTAGCCAAAATTATAATTCTAAAAGTAAAATAATATGACAAATAAAAATTACTTTTTACTTTTAAAAAAAAAGCATAGTATACGACATTGCACTCTATACGAAGAAAATAGATTGTCGACAGTAAAAAGGGCTTTCCTTGAGCTCTAGTCTTCCACATAAAAAAAAAAAACTTCTTCGAAAAAAATGATTTTGCAATTATTCACAAGCACCCTTCACATGTACTTAATAATCACATTTACCTTATGAATCATATGACGTCATAAAAGCTCAAAAGCTCTTTTCTTTGATCTTCTGAGCCGTTATTTGTAAAAGCTTAGAAAAGCTTTCTTAATTGATTGAAAGTTCGCTTTTGTCGTTACGTCGTAAAAGTTTTACGTTTGGCTTGGATAATTTTTTTTGAGTTGATTATTAGATTTTAAGAATTTTAATCTTTATTCTTAAAATTGTCGATTTCATTACAGTAATTTTAGTTTTGGGCAATGTATTTTTTTATATAATCACAAATTATAGAATAATAGCAAATTATTATTTACAAGAACAGCTGGGGTTATTACTACAAACTTTGAAACTCGATTTTGAATATTGGGTATAAACATTGTTCAGTAAGAGTGTTTGCACTTCTACGTTTGAACAAGCTAATAATAACGAAAACGAAATTGATAGGAACATTATTGTGGAGATTAAAGCCTTGGCCACTGGCGTGCTTGTTTGTTGCGATTTCGCTTTATCGCAGATCCTCATTTAAAGTCATGCTTAGGATGGTAAGAGATGGGTCAGCTGTTATTTCTACACCGTACACTGAGATGGAACAAAATTCGGGGTTGGTTTTATTGGAGATGAGACAGTAGATTCGACCTTATTAAATGCTACCTTGATTGAGCTTTGGAGCTTATTCAATTGAGCAGTGTGCCATATTCTGCCAAAAGCCTTAGAGACATCTACTCAAGGTTTTGTTTAGCTGCTTTATTCGACACGCAAAAAGTTCGACAGTAGATATATTTGGTCTAAAGCCTTAATGTTTGTCGTTGGATTTAAGCTATTACATAAGCTTTATATTCAGGAAATCATGCCATTTTTGAAAATCTGTAGATACTAAAGACATCCTTATGTAGACATTTTGCACTTCGTCCTTGAGTTTCTGTCTTGAGACAAGCGTTTTCGGCTTCAAACAAGAAAAGACTTGGTAGTCCTGGGATCGCAGGTACAGGGCAACCAAATCATGCAGCTGCGAGCCGTTCCACACTAAAACTAGTTCTTTCTGTATTTCACATGTTCGATCGAAGTGCTTGTAGAGTTTTTTAGAAGTTACTTAACATGCACCCCTACAAGATGAGACCGGCCAGCAATTTTAGAAGATTGAAATGTAGACAATGCTCAGAAATCAGTACGACTCCACGAGACGTGGTTCAAAGTGGGCACCGGGCGCACCCAGTTGTATACTGCCTCATCCTGAGATAAAGGCTCTGTCAGGGTGGACCTTCCCTTTCCGTCCATACTCATGGGACTTTTAAGGCCCAAGACAAAATTGGCCGTAATGAAATAAGGGAGCCCCACGAAGCACACTCAAGCCGAAAACTCCTTCCCAACTCCTTTTGCAAACTCCTTCCCAACAGACCGGCAGGACGGCGATCAGGAGCCCGGGAAGCCAAGAATCAGGCCCGACTAGACCCACACAGCCGCTGCTCTGCATTAAGTTTGTGGACCCACCAGAGGGCCATGGTGGAATTGGAGACCCCCACGGAGCACACCTGAGCCACGCTTTCTTGAACTCCTTCGGAACAGACCGAAACCAGGACTGCGGTCAAGAACCCGGGAACCTCGAACAATCAAGTGAAAGTCAGAAGCCACTGGGCAGACTGCTGAGCCTGTTCAAGCGGATTGGACTACAAATATGAGTTATAGGGGTGTAACACAATAGGCCAAACGAGTGCCCGCGGTACTTTTGGATCCAATGCCTCACTAAAAAACGTGTTTGGGAATGTATTTAATTTTTATTTATAAATATGAAGAAAAACAGATAAAGAATCTCAACAAATACAGAGAAAAGAATGATGGATTGACGTCGCACTTGCCCTCGATTTAGAACACTACTAAAATATTCACTTACATCAGAATTCAGATTGCATTGCAATAACTTTCATATGCTAAAAATTTTTAATAAACCGCTCTTTTTTATGTCAAAATATATATTAGAATTCATCCTTGTTTTTCTTGATTAAATATTAAAAACCAACGATCCGCAAAAACATGCAAAACTCATCTATGACAAAAGTCATGCATAAATCACATTCAACAAAAAAAAAATGAATTTAATCCAAAAATCTCTTTATATATCTAAAATTCTTTTGAGTATGTATGCATGCATTATATTAATATATGTTAGTATTGTAATAAAAACCCTTACTGCATGTCGCCTCATCTGAACCATCCGAACAATCCCTGTTTTGATCGCACATCCATGCTAATGGGATGCATTCCCCCTCTCCTGATTTGCATGTGAACTCTTCTGGTGAACATGTCCTTAATCCTGTAAATATAAAAAAACCCAAAAAAACATTTTCCACATGAAACTAGTTATAAATGAGTTAAGCCCGGAAAAGTGAAAAGATGAGGATAAAACAGAAAAAAAAATATTATTGAATATGCAAATAAATTGCATCGGATTTAAAATCCATTTAGTCGAAAATTTGCTTTCAGTATAATCAGGGGAAAATTTTTATATTTAAAAAAAAAATATTTAATTGGAGATGATTAATTTGTAATAAATATTAAAATAAAAAATTCTGTTCTCTCTTTATAGTCTCGCACGTTCGTGATAATAAATTTCCATGTGGAACACCACTTATCGCTCTTTTAAAAATTCATACAATTTTTATTGGTGAATAATATAGCATGGTGTCATTATTGGACACTGTTTTTGCCGTTGATGCAACATAAATGGAACTCAATTACGAGTTATTGATAAAATTATAATCGTGGGCAAACGTGTTGCTTCGTCAGTTCCCTTGCAAGTGACAAAAATTGTGACAATTTAATTGTTTCAAATAAAAAATATATTCGTCACACAATTTTTTGGTGTCTTGAATGTGCGAGATTAAAAATGTTTTATGCAGAACATATGGTTGGTAATGCTTTTTTAATATATTGCATACGTGGTCGTTTTTTATTGATGTTGTTGAATTAATAAACGTTTGCATCTGTAGATGGTGAACGCTGCCAGGATCAGCTCCAAATGTTTAACCTATATTGAAATCGAACTAATGTCGTATGATCAGCAGGAAGTTCGCATCGGTGTCATCTCATGATAAGATAATCCAGTCATGAAGAAATTGAATTGATACAATTTTTATATGTTCAAATAATTTCATCTTTGTTATATTTGAAAGAATCCTTCAATGTGCTATCAACTTTCTACACTTTTTTTACTGTAGTATTATATGAAGGCCCGCCGTATAACCTTAGAAGGCGTAGGACTTACAAAAATATTTAATACTACTTTTAAAAATCTGTGGTAAGAATAAGTTAACTCAGAGCATTGAATCTGAATGTACATAGATGCACGACGGTTTTCTCGGTGTCTAGTGGTAAGGGCAGGTGTCGAGCGCTGTCTACTGAATTGGAGGAATCTCGTAGTATTTGACTACGTTCTCTAACTGTTCTTGCCCTTGAAGTTCTTCCTTTTTGATTTTTACGATACTTTTCAGGATCTCTTGAAAATTTATTCACTAAGTTTGCGTTTCTTCCAATCCTTCTAGCGATTTGTCGGCTGTAAATGTTCTCTTCTTTAAACGCTTGAATTTGCTATATTGACCCATTTTGAAAATTTCCCTTTAACAATGGCCGTGTTCTTTTAATGAACTGGGTTTTGAGAGCTTTTGAGTTTCCATACAAAAATCGAAAACCCAGCTTTTATCTGGGTTTTCTAGTTCTTTTATCTGGGTTACTGGGAAATTTTAAAATTTCCCTGCTTTCTTGAATGCGGCCAACTTCAAGCCGGAGGAGAAACGTCATTTAAGTTTTGTAAATAAGTGAGTTTCAGGCAGTTTGAGTTTTTAATAAGAAACAAATTTGTAAGTACATATAACTACTAAATAATTAAACTAATTTAATATATTTTATAGAAAGGGAAGAACTTAAGGAGCTGACTAAACAAAATGATAAGTCAGAGAATGATTTAAAAGCACTACAAAGTGTTGGACAAATTGTGGGAGAAGTTTTAAAGCAGTTAACTAAAGATAAATATTTGTTGCTTTATTATTAACAATTCTGTATAAACTTGTCTCATTTTAATGTCTTTATTTTAGTTTTTGTAAAGCCAAGCTATGCTATGTTGTTGGATGCCGCAGGCAGCTGGATAAAACTAAATTGAAGTCTGGAACAAGAGTAACTTTAGATATGACTACACTTACGATTATGCGTTATCCTCCAAGAGAAGTTGATCCTCTCTTTTATAATGACCTCGATTCCCGAATCCGGCGGATCGGAAGTGAGTGCTGATTTGACACTTATGTCCAAAATGCCGCATGTTTAAGTTGAGATTCCTTAATTTTGTTCTGGGAGATCGTTTACAGGTTGGCATTGATATACGTTTAGATTCACGATTACACACAAACGACGGATTAGGGAATCGCAAAGTGGAAAATCCGCACTCACTTCCGATCCGCCGGATTTGGGAATCGAGGCCATTAGATCCAGGCGAAGGGAAAAATTCTGCCATTGGTGGCTTAGAAATGCTTTATATATTAGAAATGCTTATTATAAACTTACTACAGGCTAGAAATTTTAAAAATTCATGTTGCTCCCATCGCTAAACATGGATGAGATGACAAAGCTATTGTTCTGACAATTTTACATGGCAGATTTACGAAATGTTTGCACAGAAGCTGGTATTTTTGCTATAAAGTATATACAATCGCACATAATTTCTTCAATACTTTACTTGCAATACTTTTTAATTTTAGAGCGGAAAGAGAATTCGTTATTCAACAAGATTTCCTAAAATCCGTAAGAAAAGTTGCAGAGAATAAGAAATTGGAAAGTAAACTGGATTATAAGCCAGCATAAATTAAAATGCATATATATTTACCCCACTTTCTTTTTCTTTACATTAAATGGATTTAAATAATTGAAAAGGCTGAAGATTATTTTATTTTAAAAAATGCAATGTTTTTATGAAGGTTTTAAATTTTCTTAGAAAAGAGCTAATATAATAATGAGAAATCAACAGAGGTGGTGAGGTGTAAATCATTGCTCCTTCCTGTTCCTAATGTTTTATTGTGCTTTAATCGCTTTTATACGAGTGTAAATTTGATGGAGACCCTAAATTACTCACGCTAAACTGCGTTTTACTCTTCTATCCGCCCTTTTTTCTTGCAAAATTGTACCGCTTTTCCCACAGTCACTGCTCCATTGAAATAAGTAACGCCATGCCTCCGCAAATGACTTCTTCAGCAATTGGAAGTCTGTAGCTGAATAAGTCAATTTCTCGCGCAACGTGCATTATTGACTTGGCCCCAAGTGTTGTGTTGCGGGAGAAATGTTCCCGTGGAGGCATGACGTTACTTATTTTAATCCAGTAGTCATTGTGGTAAAAGCGGTACAATTTTGCAAGAGCTCCTACATTCCTACGGTGGCTTATTGAGTCAATTGAAGAGCAAAAGGCGCTGTCACCAATAAGTTTGAGAACGTGGTTTTGCACCTTATCCAGCCAAGCTAAGGTGGTTCGGCCCCGGCCCAGATATACGAGTTGTATTCGAGGCGGGGGCGAATGTAGGACTTGTAGATTATAGCCCTGCCGGACGGCTGAAGAGGAATTTGCACCTTTTGAGGAATCCCTATGTTATGCCTAGGATATTTAGATACGGTTCGGCCGTTAGGTTCTTATTGCCCACTGAAATAGAACGAGGGTTGGTGCAAGCTCTATTGGAGATGAGGCAGTACTTCGCAGTGTATCGCAAAATACACTACTTATTGTGCTTTTCAGCTCCTTTGATTCTTTTACTACATAATTTCAATTTTTTGCACAATCACTTCGATGTCAAATCTTTTATCTCGCATTACTGTGACGTGCAAATTCTTGGGATTGCAGAATCCAAACTTATACCCACAACTAGCCGACTGGAACTCAATGTCAATTCATATATGTACTAGCTCTCATTCGGTTGATACAACCGGCAAGCTATATGGCAAACATCTTCAGATAATTTCCGAACTGAAAATCTCATTCCCGGGGCGGAAACTTCAAATTCATGCACTTTAAGATCACGTTCAAAATTCCATATTTTAATTGTTTTATCACAAGAAAGTGATACCAAGTAATCAGTGGATTCTACAGGTAAAACGCTAGTTTGTGAAACGTATTCTCATTTGCATTGAAAATCACAAATGCCGACGGCGACAGTTGACGTTTCAGCTAATTTTTGCTAAATACCCTGAAGATAGATTCAGTTGAGGTTTTGCAAAATTTCCCTTGCCGTTCTTTTAATGAACTCGAAAGCTTTCAAAACCCAGTTCATTAAAAGAACACGGCCAATATTACAAAAAACCAAAAACTGCTAAAATAACAATTAAAATCTCGAATCACTTTTGCCAAACAGTAGACGATCTATGAATGGACCCCTTTCTAGTGTCGAACTTTTTATAGGCATAATTTTTATGTCCTGGAAATCCAAAAAAAGACGGAGGAAATCGGCAAGTCCTGAACGATATTCATTTTGGCTGAGCAGAAGTATCCTGTCGCGCAGTATAGCAACTAGCTTATATTTTTTTCTTTTTTTCGTTAATACTCAATTCAAGCTTAAACTTTTGACGTAGTAAAGAGACTACTTAAGGGGCAAGCCAAATAAAGCTTAAAGTGGCGTATGCTTGGTGTCGATTTTTATTGTTAGGCATAGAACAAGCTTCTCCTCCTGAAACAAAGGACCCGCACGTAGGTAGGCGTTAGTTAATTGTCATCATATGAGAGTTTTAATTTTTTGGCTTTCAACCTATTATCGGAAACCCTCTGACCTGGTGCAATTCGTCCCAGTTGCCGCCAATTGTGGTGATTATATAGTATGTTGATTTCTCCACTTCATCCTCTCCGTTTTCAACGGCTCTACAACGGAAATCCGGTCCTGGCCTCTCTTACTTGTTCTCTCCACCGTTCCTGATTCTGCCCCGATGTCATCCAGTTTGGCGTGCCTAAGTTCCGGGCGTCCTGGTCTACGCCATACTTGCAGCGGAAGTTGGGTCTCACTCCATGTTTTTTTACTCCATTTGATGTTCTGATGATGACGCAGATAAAAAAACTCCACGGTACGCGTATAATAATGACCGGCGTCATATGAAGAGAGCAGTTAGAAGTATAACAAGGAGGCTTCTGGAACACTTTCTATGTATTCGTGTATCAGTGTGTTTATATGTGGGTATGTGCGTATATGTCTATGATTTCCACACCCAGAATTTCGCAACATCAGCTTTTAAGTATACGGTTTGTGTCTTCGCTGGAATGGATGCTTTTTGTAGGGGAAATTTTGATGAGGTTCGTATCTTCGCTGGGATGAAAGCTTTTTTGTAGGGAAATTTTGATAAGGTTTGTATCCACACTGATGAGAAAACTAGAACAAGAAAAACGTTCTATGAAATGAATCAGACCAGCAAAACTAATTACGCGATTGAATGTGTTAGTGAGAAAAATTTCCATCAATCCGGGTTAATTCGCAACTGGTCACAGGGAGGAGTGTGTATTTTCTCACTTGTTCACCCACTCTATACAAGCATTACGCCGCTCTCGGAAATGCTTTGAATGATTTGCTTTGTATTGCACAAAACAGAGGCATTACAATAGTTACACGAAAAAGATGCAGAAAAGGAGTGCAATTTGTAGTAAGAAAATTACATACAAGGTTTTGTTTTTTCATTTTTCGTATTTTTAAGAAAGAAACAAACCTAAGAAGGAAACAGAATTAAATTTTCTAACTCCACATTATAAAGGAGCATTTACAATGTCGGCGTGGAGTAAAAAATAAAAAAGATTCGAAAGAATAGGAACAAATCATGCTCTCTCAATGGTAAGCTGCTTTTCAATTATTAACAAACTAAACATGATTGCAGCGATAAGATCAGGCGGAATAAGGCGCGAGAATCTTAAAAGCAAGTGGAATCAACTATAGCCGTGTTTTTTTAATGAACTATATAGGTCTTCGATCCAGTTCATTAAAAAAACGACAAGGGAAATTTCACTAAGCGCCATCTTCAGTGCTTTAAATATATTAAAATTAATCCGAAGTTGTGTGTCAGTAAACAACTGTTACACGAATTCCCCTCTAGAAAATAATGAATAAGTTTCTAAAAAATAAATTATTTGTTTCCTCATGCCTTCAAATTTGCTCTCGCATCTTCTATGTTGTTTTTACTTTAAATGACGTTTTTCCGACAGCCGGTAAGTATGCTACATTCCGAAAAGAAAGCTAAATTTTGAAATGTCCCAAGACCTGGATAAAAACCTGGATAAAACCTGGGTTTTCAGATTTGTATGGGGAAGAACTATATAGTTCATTAAAAAAACACGGCTAAAGATGCTACTTTACATATCTAACTATAAAGGCCCATTTACATCCCCAAGTCAAAGTGGAAGCGCAAATCTGAACTCCTTTATCGCATAGAGACTAGTAAAGTTCCACCTCTGCTTCACCCAAAAGTGACAACTGTAAATTGCAAACACTTACTAGAGCTCTAGTCTGATAAAAAGCTTTTTATTTTGATAAATTTTAATATGCTAATGTCTAATAGATGACATTTTTACTATTTCTCGTCGTTACGTTGGAAGTTTTTGCACCTTGTTTTCGAAAGTTTTAAATTGTTTCCTCCACGACCGTGTTAAAAATTTAACGATTGACAGTTGTAAACCGTTTCGAGCTTTCGATATAATTTTGCACTTGTATTTCGTACAAGCTCACTTTCTATGCCACTTTGCGTTCGGGATCTAAATTTTCCTTAATAACGAACGGCGTCATACTGATGATGTTAGTAGTATAGCAAGGAGGGTTCTGGGACACTTTCTACGAATGTGTCTATCAGTGTGTATGTATGGGTATGTATATGATAATCTCATTCGGAATTTTGCATCAACAGCTTTTAAGAATAAGTTTCGTGTCTTCGCTTTTTTGCACGGAAATTTTGATAAGGTTCGGGTCCTCGCTAAGATGAAAGCCTTTTCCGGGGAAATTTTAATAAGGTTTGTGTCTTCACTGGGGTGAACGCTTTTTTCAGGGAAATTTTGATTGAAGAAACTTGGTTTGCGCTTTTGTTTTGGAGCTTTTCCCATTCCCCAATCCAAGCTCTGAAATACGTTTAGACATGCCGCTGTTGAGTCGGCAAAAATCCCCTCTTCTAGTATTTTTCGGGACTATGCAAATTGTAATCTGCGGCGCTAGTTCAAATAGGTTTCTTACCGGGTACGGTTAATTCCGTGTACCTAGGTTGAAATACTTTTTCGATGGAATTTTTATTTATAGTTCGGCTAAATTCGGGTGGGTATCTCTGTCAATATTCTGCTTGAGCTAGTGACAATGAAATTCCCAAAGATGCGAAGTCTAAACGACAACCGACTAGGCAAACCGCTGAACATGTTCAAGCATTTTGGCCTAGAGGTATGAGGTATAGGGATGTAGTAAAATAGGCCAAGCAAAGTGATCGCGGTAGTTTTGGACCCAATACCCCACCAAAGACGTAGAAAAAATAAGAATGCAGCCCTACTTTCAGCTTGTGTAACCTAGGTACTGTCTTTCAAGCTGAGGTTGACGCTTTACTAGCATGCACCTGCTAAGACTTAAGAACAAAATACGCCAACAAGTGAATTATTAGCTCTTCTGATAGCCAAGCAGCATTCAGAGCTACAATGTCCCTTAGAATCACATTTCTAAATGGAGCCATCCAAGTTTAGGTCTCGGGTCATCAGGCACTGACATGACGGATGTTCTAGATATATAGGGCAGATAGACAGATGGACAATTCATCAATCGGCTAATTGGGCACCCTCTAGTTTGATGAAAAGGGTTCTTCACGGTGGGATCTTGATAAGATTTAACATTGGACACTTGATGTCCATCTCTGGCGCATCCCGGTACTGAAACGAACAGAGAATTGTTTGGTGCAAGCAAAAACGATCATGTTAAAGATTAGAACCTTTCAGAAAATCGATATACAATATTTGATGAATCTTGTGTAAAATCCATTGGATTTTTCTTAAATACTGAGTATTTTCGAGAGAATTTGAAATAAATTTCAGAAATACTTTACGGTATGTAAATAGTACAAATGAATCCTTTTTGGGTAAGAGGAACGAGATTAAATTTCCGAATGTAGAAATGTCTTTGGTAACACTATCTAAACAATTAATTAAGAAAAGAACATACACAACCACCACAAATTCTATCTAATTTCGAATTTGTTTTATGCAGAGCGATTGCTATACTTTGTGTAGCCAGCAAATATTTAATCCTATTCCATTTGATTAATGAAATTTGCAGCTCTAAAACAATTTAAAGGAATTCTTAATCAAAGTAAATGTGTTTTCAGTGGTATTATTGTTTAAACATTTCTAAAGCGATTTACGGTATACAAGCAATGTACAAATGTTGACCGTATAGTAAACCACGTTGGATGCTGTGTAGCTATACCACAAGCACAAGAATATCGATTGCTTGAAGCTAATAGAAGTTTGTTTTTTCTTAATTTTTTTTTATCAAAAATAAATTTTTTAATGAAAAAAAAACTCAACAAGCTTAAAACCTTTTCCTTTTAGAGCAGTTTACATAAAAAGCCTTTTCCTGTTGATGTTAAAAAACTTTCGACACTTCCTTGAAAAAAAAGAAAAAAACAAAAAAAACAGTGAAAGGATATAAGAAAAAGGTTGTTGCTTTTCTTGGAATTCGTTTCAAATCACCTTAAAAATATTTTTAGAACTTTTCCCTTCCTGTTATTGTTGCGCTGTCATTAACTTAAAGGAAAACGTTTTTTGGCAACATCCCGAAGGATACACACACAAGATACCTACACACCCTCCCGCCGTCTCATTCTGTATGAGTAAAAAGAGTCATTGTGAGTCAGACAGAAATATATACAGCATACGACAACGATGACGACAAAAACATCCTTGGTCCTTTTTCATCCTCCTACCCTTATTCATCAACACTACGCAAACAGAAAAACAAAGCACCGATGAAGTGTGTTACATCCTGACACTGTTTCCCTTTTGCAACTATGCTGGTTCACATTTTGATAAAATCTTAAGCTTTTGACACCTTAAGAGTCCTGAATTGCTCACAAAGGTTTCCTTGTTTCAACTCTCTTCCTTTTATTCTAGAGATTCTAGTATTGTAAGAACAAGGATATACAAAGTTTCAGGAGAAGCGTTTCATAGTACGGAATGAAAATGAAAATTATTGTGAAATCGTTTTGTTCCCCCACCCCCACCCCAAAAAAATTTTATTTTATTTTTTATTTTATGAATATTCGAGCGTGAAAAATCTAATTATCCTAATTGTTTTTAATGTATTTGTGTTATGCTGGGGATGTGTTGTGCAGCAATAAGGGATGAATACATGTGTACGCAGAATCCTTAATTATAACTGCGTGAAATATTCATTTGCCGCATTTGAAACGCAATTTGTAACCACGAAAGGATCCAGTTTACATTGTTGAAGGATAAAAAGGAGCAAGATAAAGGATAATCGTAAACTGGAGAGGTTTTCAAGCTGTAAATTTTAGATATACTTTCGGATATTCTCTCAACGAGTTTTCAGTGACAGGGGATTATCCTGTGATCATTATTAATGCGTTATTTTTTTTTGGGGTGGTATGATGGCGGATACAAAGCAGAAGGATGTATATCCGTTAAAGGAATATAAAAAGGATTTTCGCCGACAGTTCAGATGGGTTCGTCATTTTAATTAGGAAAATAAGGACACTCCTTATATATTTATATAATAAAACCCAGTAACATTAAATGGATGTTGCAGATGTATAGAGAAGTAAAAAGAGGCATTAATTAAAGTCCAGTCTGACTTTAACGTTACGATAATACTGGGTTCTTTTACAATCCCATTCCCAACAGGAAAAATCGATTCCTTCAGAATTGCGTTGGTTGATTGACGGAGCAACAAAGAAATTTAAAATGAATTTTTTTTCATTCCTTGTATAAATTAAGTGAGACGAAACCAAAACCTTGACATTCATCAGACTTCTATGAGTTCTGTCTGTGTATGTATTTATTTATTTTTTTTTGTGTAGAAAAAGCAAAAAAATCTGCCATTTTAGGGAAAATCTCTCGTTCACCTCTAAATGGCTGGAAAATTTATTTTCTTATGGCATCAAAGCAAAGACCACTGGAGTGAGCTGTGTTGTTATATTGTCCAAGAGTCCTTTTTAGCTTATTCAGGCTCTCGTAATGCGGCGCAACTTGACTCGAAACGATGTCAGCACAGCCAACAGCGCGAATGATACTTGACATTCATCCCCAGTAGTCGTTGGAATGAATATCTCTAATTGCAACTGATGTATAAGAAGAAGAAAAAATACTCTCAAAGAGGAGAGCTCACTGAACATAGCTAGAAGATAGTAGACTAGAGGAAAACACTTCTAATGACGCTGTTGACTTTTCATACTTTTAATGAACATTCGTCGTCGTCGTTTTATCCTTGTTTTTCTTCGTTTTACATTTTGTGTATTTTTTTTTCGTTGAAATTCTTTCTTAAACACAAAAATTTATTTCTAGCTATAAAAACTGGCCTTTTGAATATCCTTTCGCGTTTTATGTGGTAGTGATGGTCTTGGCAATGAAAAAAAAATGTTTTGTGGAAGTATTTATAGCCGCCTCTAGACGTTTAGCTATTTTTTAATTGTTAACCTCACTAATTAAGTTTATGATGTTTTCTAAAGCATCATGAATACTTTTTTAATCTTCTAGCTTTAATTTTTGGACTCGTAATTGGATTCCTTAATCGATACGAAGTATCTAAGCTTGGTAAACTTATTAAAGACTCAGAATATTTGTCAAACAAAATTGATTCTATTGCACATTATACAAGACAAACAAATGTCATAGTGTCATCCACAAATTGAATTTGAACCTGAGTACTAGCAATTGACACCAATACGCTTAGAGTAACTACACTGTATGTCCCCATTTATTGAATTCAGCAAATAAAGTTAACACTGTCCATTTTCTTTAAAAGAAAACATTTGGTCATTTCGATTTTATAATAGCTCACTTGAAAACAAACAGGTTGAATGGCTTAATATTTCACCTACAAATTGTTTATGTAAATCTCGAGTGTTTATATAAACAACACAAGCACCAAAACACGTTTAAACATGTGCTTCTTTAGTCAGCTAAAATCCTCCCTCTTAGGGTTTAGGTGTTCTGGAGCCATTAAGCTTATCTTTTTGGAAATTTGAAACATAAGCTTTTTAAAATAAGGTGTGTGTCTTTGCTAGAGCGAAAGCTCCCTCTCATTTCCCCAAACTTTTTCGATTTTCAGCTTTGAGAATAGCTTTGTTTCTTTACGCAAGTTTGGGATCCTTCGGGATCAAGAACTCGCACGAACGTACAGTTTTTTGTTTCTTTACTTTCGTGAAATGCCAAAATGAGGGGAAATTACGTCATAACATCGGTTCCCCTATTGCAATAATTTTCACGAAGTATTTTGCTTGTGTACGTAGGCCATTTTTTCTTGGATGTTTTACCGAATGTCAAATGTGGCTGGCATTTCAGTTGTGAATTTGAAAAACGTAAAACTACGCATGCTACCTTCCTTTTTCTTTCACTAATGTTCATTTTTTAGCTTTTATCTCTGAATAATTAAATCTTTTATTTTTAGTTTATATCACTGAATTAAATCTTTTCTAATGATATAAACAAAAAATAAAATGACATTTTATTCTTCTTCATTTTATAAAGAATTTGCACGAATGTGTTTCTTTACTTTTTCTTTCTTGCTTGAAATTTCTCCCACCACACGAGCAAGTTTTTTCACGAACATTTTTTGCATGAAAAGTAAAGAAACAGAGCTAATATTACGGCGTTTACATCGACTAGAAAACAAGTGTTTTCATGAACTCGTTTTCGGAAAACGAGTGAGGTGTTTACATCGCCTTCTGCTTGTTTTCGAGTGACAGTTATGCCTATTTCATTAAATTTTAATTTCATTATTTCGTTTTAAATTTTTTCCATGGCAAACTGAGAATTAAAAAAATGTGCGATACGGAAAATGACATGCGTATAACAAGTGCTGAACGCTGAATTGGGTTCTTGTCCACACTTTTCTTGTTTTCGTTGTCGTTTTTATTGAAAACAGGTTCCCAAGTTGTTTTCGATTTGTATAAAAAACACCTGTTTTCGATGGTGTTTTTGCCCAAAACGCCAAATTTTGACGAAAACACGTGTTTTCGAGGCGATGTAAACGCTGTATAAGATTATTTTCTTCGCTGGGATGAAAGCTTTTTTGTAGGGGAAATTTTAATCGAGGGAAAATTTGTTACATTTGCGCATGCTCATGTGATTGCCTTTGGAGCCACTTTAATATTTTTATATAAACAAACAGACTTGGTTGGAAATTTGCCACCAACGGAAAAAAGCTTAGCCAATACAATAACCTGAACGTTTAGAGGCGTGTGATTAATTTACCCAAAAAAAACAAAACCCATAAAGGAAGTTCGATAGGCCATTCATACACGAGGGAGCATGGTTCCGGAGCAAAAGCTGTTTTCGGGCAAGGGAGGCGTGGGGAGATGCAATAAGTGGAGAGTTTCGTGCTCCGGTGGAGACTTTTGTGCTCCTGCCTTTGGCCTGCGAACACGGAAAGCATGCACTCACACCAATAAGATATCAATGCTTTGGCGATGAAAAAAACTTTCAAACAGTAAAATTTGGTCAAAATTTGTATATAATAAGAAAAAACTTTTAATTATTGAGAATTCAAAGGGAGTGAGTGAATTTTTTCAAATAAATTATTTTATAATAGCGAAAAAACCTCCATTTTGTTTTTAATAAAAAATTTGACATCTCACTAATACGAACAAATATCACGTAGCAACACAAAAGCTGCTTCCATCGCTGTTGCTCCGTGTATTTTCAGGAAACTTGCAGCAAAGCTTTTGGTTGCAGAACCATGCTCCCTCGTGTATGAATGGCCATAGAGATTCAAATTTACCAAGCAAGCAATTTCGCAAGCAGAACATATCGGTTTGGTTACATATTAAGCTGACCAGAAAAAGCTCCAAAAGCAAATCATACAAGCCAGCGCGGAATTGGGTATATAAACAAGTTCGCTGGTCATTTGATGATGACTCCAGAGGTATGCACGCCTGTTACAGATATGAATGTAGTCGTAATCAACCATTCCAAACGCGAGAGTCGTTTTACCAAGTGATCCCCCAACTAAGTAATAACCAAGTCTAATGCTGCTTGACCTGTACAATCCATCGAGAGCCGGTCTACTGAGTATGCTTAATGGCACCCTTTTTCTTTTAAAACCCCTTTAGTATAAAAAAGTGTGAGCTTAACATACTTCGTTTGGACTATTCCGTTCGTGCCTATAGCGGGCTGCATTTGGAAAAGCAGAATTTTTACTCAGGTGTACCGTGCTTGTTGCGGTGGCATTCAGGCGTTTCGATGCTGTTCGTGCCTGTTGCAGGCTAAGAACGGGTGAGTCTTATTTTTACTCACGAATTCCGTGTCTGTTTCATGCTAAGTGCGGCGAGTCCTATTTTTCTCAGGCGTATGGTACCTGTTTCGGGTGTCATGCAGGCACTTTGATGTTGTGCGTGTCTGTTTCAGGCTAAGAACGACCGGGTCTGATTTTAACACTGGATGGGATATAAATTCAAATCTATAAAAGCCCGTTTACATCTTAAACGCAAATTGGAGTTCTTTTATGTCACAGAAATTTGTATGTATTTCTCTCTGCCTGGAATCCACGTTTGTGCAACAACGTGTGGGGAGTATTTTCTGCCTCAATTAAGAAAAGTTTAGGGACGTTTAAGGCCCTTAATTGAGGAAGAAAAATTAATTTAATGTGTAAAGCTTTTATATGGAAATTATTCACGACTGAGATAAAGTTGCAGTTAGCTTGAATTCGACCGTGAATGGAAATTGTACTCAGTACTCGATTCCACCCTATAAGTTGTGGTATGAGTAAAATTACTCGGTCAAAAGTATCGAGTACTGATATGAGTGAAATCGACAGTCAAATATGTACTAATATGAGTAAAGAATCGAGCACCGATTCCGTATCCCTAGGAATTGGACGCTCCACAGATATCTTAATATTATTCTCTATCCCAAATGATTAGTCTTCCATCGCACTCAAGGTAGGCGATGAAAAATGTCAGGAGTTCCAAAGCTCAATCCATCATATTCAGAGCTTAAGATCACTATGACAGTTTAGTCAGAGTAGAACTCTATAAAGCCATAAGAGAATTTACCATTCCTTTTATACTGACACGATTATAGATTAACCATGACCAATGGTTCAAAAAACAAACCGTACCAATCAACATCTTTAATGGACTCCGACAAGGGAAGGCTGGCCAGAATGAAGAGGAGTTTCAGGTGTGACAGCAGGTTGCACAATTCCGAGATTTAGGTGTGACAGCAAGTTGCACAATACAGCACAAGTCCACCCAAATACTCGTTAATGTAGACGACATCGACATTAGAGGAACATCAAGGACCCAAGCACCCAATGATTTACCCAGATTGTACGAGGAGCTCAAATTCTGAGTCTTAACACTATAATGAAATTTAAAAAAGTTTAACCACAAATTTCTAGATACTTTTTGCAGATTAAAAATAACTAAAAACTTTTTAAATAAATTCATTTCTCGTAAAAATTCTGAATTTTAAAATTTGCATTAAAAGGTAAAATTCCACTTTCAGACATTTTAGCTTCAGTTTGGCGCATTTAATATGCAAACAAAGTTTCTGCATCAAAAAAAAAATATATAAATAATTTAATTAAGATAAATAAAAAACTCGTCCTCATACACACATGCCCCGCCGTGCAAATACTCTTCTGTACCGCACTCGCTGTATCCTCGCGAAATACCACATATAAATAGTCCTTGAGCGAATTTTCTTTCATTCCATTATGTTTTTGCTGTCGCCGCTTGAATGGAAGCAGCTTAAATCAGTATTTACCTCCTCGTTTGAATAGGGAACTCGTGACATTTAAAAAGGAAACCAGCCTTTAACGAGTTTCCTCCATTTTATTTGCATTCCTTTTATGTTCCTTTTTAGACGAGAAGCCCCATGTATCCTGATGGGCTGATACTAAACACGCTGTAATCAACTTTAAATAAGATTTTCATCCTCGGTAAATGATAACGATCATGACATCTGGTGTAATAGGAATCAAACGTGGAGTCCTGACGAAATGCGCGTGGATTTTTGCTCGTTTCGTTCGTCAGAGAGTCGTTATCGTTGATCCGTTTTTTTTTGGAATGGAGCGGGATAAATGTGAATTTTAACAAGGACCATTCTATTTTGAGAAAATATTTAGTATAGAATCCCCGTATAAGACCCAGTTAACATACATGTATAAATATATCTTAAAACTGACAAAACGTGCTTGTGTCATGCATTGAGATCAACCCACATGAAAAATGGAATAAGAAATTATTTATGCAATTATAATAAGGTATATTGTTGTTGCTTGGCATTCCAGTAGCTGACATGGGTTGGCTTGATGATTGTATTATTATAATCCTCCCAAAATAAAAATTGAAAGGAGTTTCTCCTCCTCTTACCGCAGTTCTTTTCATCGGAATTATCTCGGCAGTCGTTTGCTCTGTCACAAACCCAGTCCTTTGGAATGCAGGCCAATGAGTTTTTACAGGTAAACTCTTGTCTTGTACACAGTCTTGCTACTCCTATATAAACATAATTAATTGATATATGATTGGGAAGGATAGGATTATAGAGCTTAGAGGGGTATGGTTTGTCTTAACGATCATGCAATACTTACGGCAAAAGTTTGAATCTTCATCGGAACCATCGCTACAGTCTTGTTCTTGATCGCACCTCCATTTTATTGGTATACAGTATCCGTTGCTACACTGAAATTGCTGAGGTCCACATGTTTTTTCTGTAAATAAATAAAAAAAAATTGAATTACAAATTTTGTTTCGTACAAGAGAATGTTTTTTTAAAAAGAAAATTTTTTCCTTGATTCTCATAAGATAGATAAATATCGCATAGATCGATGAGGGTTCAGTTTGAGCTTCATTTGTAAAAAAATATGGAAAAATCATGCACCCTATTGTCAATTTTTTTTATAGAGGGTGCGCTAGCGGATGACCACAAACCACTTAATGTATAAACGCCATTCACGCAGACACCAAATGATCGACGTTAGACAAGATCGCTGATCTAATCAGTCGATAATTTGATTGCTCAGTTTACCACGGATGCTTGATACGATCTCGATAAGCACAGTAGGCTACTTGCTCCGCTCTCTAGCGACCGACAAAATTAGATTGCTATTAAGGAATGTAAGAGGGGACACAAAGTGATAAACTCTCAAAGAGCAACCCAGCACAGGCACTCGGATAAAGCTGGTCCTTACACCATGATCTTTAACAACTCATTAGGATTGATCTGAAAGTGGCGAGCATATTTCATAGCCTTATATCCCGTTTCTTTGCGCAATATTGTGCTCAATTACGAAGACACCTTATCACACCCTGATATTCGTCCCAAAAGACGGCCCATTACCACAAAGTACAAACAAATAACTGCTTCAAAGAGTGTTCTCGATCCTCTGATGCCAAAACCTAAGAAATTTCGAAACATAAGAAGTGTCCCCCTACAGAGTTTCAAAGCTCTAAACAACACAGCCCGCCACATCTACATGAACAAAGTGGGAGCTCTTCCACCGTTTCATGGATTCGCGTATATACTCACGAACTTGATTCCCAAGCATAACTGTTGAACGATTCCCTGGGCAGCTTATAGTCGCCTTAATTAGACTGCTCTACTTATTAGACTGAAGACATGCCATTTATACACGCTTGACATTTTCACGAAAATCAAAACTGATTTGCAATGCCCCCAAGCAGAGCTCGTCCACGATCAGAGCGTCAGACTGTCCAATTTGATTTTCATACCGACAGATCTATTGATTTTCTATACTGACAGTAAATATCTATTGAGAGGCTCAAGTCAACATTCGATTGTGCCCGCGATAACGAATCAGAGGAAAAACGATCGGTAGTGTTCCAATGAGCAATGCAATGTAAGGAAAGTTTGTTGAAAGCCAAGGTTGTGCACCTACAGAACTTTATCTTCCATAACTTTGAACACACTGTCCTTGACCAGACGATTTTGTTTAAGATAAAAAAATTAACTTTAGACAAACTTGATCTTATCAACATCGATGCCAAATGAAAGGCATTTTTGGAAATATTATGGTGTATGTATTCAAAATTTGGCTTTTCACATAATACCATGATTTTACCGGCCGAGCACAAGTTCGAGTAAATTGATGAACTGAACTTAAAAATATACCTCAGTTTCCAAATATTTCAAGATATTGAACTGAGAATAAAACAGACCTCAGTTCTCCCAAGTAGACACCGAACTGAAGTCAAAAGTCATAGTGGAATACCATTCGCTCAAAAGAATAGTGGAATACCATTCAATAAGGCTGATGTATGTCTGACGTTCTAATGCCTTACTATTAAAAAACTTGTTCCTCTATTTTCATATAGTGTCAAAACTGAAACATGTACACCTCACCCAGCAAACCAAACTTTCCGAATTCATACAAGTCGAAAGTTTTTCGGAGGCAAAAGTTTTGTATGTGGCGATTAGTCGAAACCAATTAAAAAAGAATTCGGAAAACAACTTCCATTGTCAAATCGTGTGTCTTTTAAGTGAAGTGCGCAAGTGCATTTGTGAATTTCTTTTATAATTATATATTTATAATAATTTATAATAAAATAAATATATTAAAATATTATAATGGAGTTAAATGAATTTCACTAGCCATGTCCTTTCTTATTTTATTTTAAGGATTTTAAAGCAAATAAGCCTATGAATCTGAAGTTTTTATTAGGGGTAAAAAGCTTTGCTAAGTCTGTACTAAATTTCGTAACGATTTCGAAAAGAATTTATTTAACGATGTCGTGTCAACACCTTCATATATTTTTCTTTCCGAATGTGTTCAGAAATCGATTGCGAATTCGGGAAATATATGCGAATTTCCGTAACTAATTGGTTAAGATATCTTAAAATTTGGTTTGCTGGGCAGTAACGAAACTTTCAAATGTAATAACAGCCCAGCACACCAAACTTAACGAATTCGTTACGTCTTACCGAAAAGTTTTTCCGAATTCGCAAGCGGTTTCGTAACGAAAACTACATGAAGTCGTTAACACGAGTTCAGAAGCCGATTTCGCTACCAAATTTCGCACGAAATTTGGAAAGCCTTTTCAAATAATAAAAGCTTTAGTTTGAGGAAGGCTTTTATGAGGGGAAAAAATAAGAAAAGTATTTCGAAGAGGTATAACGAATTCGTTAAAATATCGGTAAACATATCTGCAAAGATTGAAATATTTTTAATTAGAAACAATCATCTAAATCGGAGTACTTTTAACCGGTTTTGAAAGAACGAACTTTTTTTGCCTAACACTCCTCTTCCTCTATTATAATACCCCCAAAAACAACGGGGTTTGATTGTATTATATAAAAATGTGAATAAATTAAATTATTTACCAATAAAAAAATATAAATATGAATATCCTTATTAGGATATGTGATATTATTTGCCTAAAAAAAATTCACACCGATTTCATTTTGTACTTTACCCACAGTTTCACAATAGGCGTCAAATGTCTGGCTTGCGAAATCTTCCCAATTTGTCGAAATTCGGAAAGTTTGGTTTGCTGGGAAGCCAGACAAGAAGCTTTCAAGTTTAAACACAAACTGAAGAGTGACAGTGAAGCCATGTGGATTAAACTAGAATTTATTGAACTGAGGTCGGTGAAGCCGTGGTATAAGATACTCAGTAGTCTAGCTATAGTATACCGGCTTGAGAACAGTGCATTTTAAGCCAGTTATCAGTAAAATGTGATCTTTGATGTGGATGTGGTCTGGGGTGTGGCAGTGAGCGCCACCTGTGTGAAATTAGATGAATTTCGCTTGGGTTTGTGTCTTGGGTGAGCTTTTGAGCTGGGGGCTTGATAATTGGCTCTGGGTTTGGGGCTGGGGGAGTTGGAGAATGCTCTGTAGCCGGTGAGGCCTCTAATACCCTCGACACACGGCAACGTCGTTACGATTAAAATTACGTCGTTACAGCAAATGCCATTTTCAGTAAAAATCCTACTTATCTTTTGACAGTTGTCTTGTAATAAGTGTATGTGTAGTAAAGAATGTCAATGAACGAAAATTTGAAAAAAAAATGATTTTATTGTTACATAGCTGTCTACCCCCGGTTGCTTCATCAGCTAATCTGGAAACAAGTAATATTTTTTACTAATTTTCAAATAAAATTAAAATCAATGATGATATCGCATGATACTGGAAAATACGCCTAAAAGCAAGCTTTTTGCAGTAATTTCTCGACTGACATATGACTCTTTTTGAGTTTTCGTCGTAAGGACGTAAAATTTGCGTTGTCGTTACGATGTTAAATATTCGTCCGTACGTCGAGAGTATACAACCTAAGCAAAGCTTTGTGATACTTGTGTCTCGCATGGTATGGTTTAGGAAAATCTATTCAGAGACATCTTTCTTTAATTTAGCTTTTGGTATGATGATGATGATGATAATGTTGATGATGACTAGGATGATGATGATGAAGTAGAATCTTCCTTTCCTAAGCAATTTCTTTTTGGTATGGCGATGATGATGTCATACAGCTATGCAGATAGAAAGCTATAGAGGAGGAGCTATTTGTGAAAGTTACATCAAAACCAGTTTAGCCTTTTAGAAGCCTATTCTTGACAACCACCCACTTATTAATGCTTATGTATTTTGCAATTAAAACATCCAACTTAGTTGAAAGATTCGCTAGAAGAGCTTATTTTTGTAACTTCAAAAACCAAAGTTTGCACTCTAGTAACAAAAAACGACCTAAAGGTTCGAGGTTCAGCGACATGGTACTTCGTCTTTCGACTTCTCCAACCTAGCTAATATTCTATCTTCACCCTATAGAGATTTTAAGCATAGCGAAAGGTTAAAATATAAATCTGCAACAGGACCATTAAAATTTGTTCACCTTGAGCCCTTAAGATACAAATGAAACATGAATAGCTTTTGCACATCAGCTGTAAGTGTACAAGTCTATCAAAAATAGAAGAATTACTAAATTTCTGTCTCTGGCTTTCAGCTTGTATAAGTTCCCATAAATATCGATTTTGGAAGACTGTTCCATTTCCCTAGTCATGCTCCATCGAACAGAACCTTTCGGAAGAATTTTGTTTTAATTAAAACTTCAGTAGAAGTAGTGGATCCATTATTTTGGGTAAAGAATTTCGAGTGGTTATGGTGGTTGAATCAGGCGCTATCAAAGCTTAATCCTTAATGAGGAGAGGCTTTGAATAATATCGAAAATTACGAATTTGAGAGTTGAAAGTATCTGTGTAACAAGTCACCATTGACAAACTAGAAATATGCTGATTTAATTACTCCTTATTTTTGTTTCTCAAAAGACAGCGTAAAATGCTAGAAATGAAAAATTAATTTGATGGAAAGTTTCAGATGTTTTTTGTTTCATGAAACAGAAGACGATTTTTCAATAAGAGCAAACACCCCTTGCGCTGCTGTTGTTATATATAGCATGAAATTCATCAAATGCAAATTTAATCATAAGAAAGAATTTTAAATATTTTTATTTCTGCTTTTGAAAAATTGTGTTAACGTTGAAGACGTAAGCAGACGACTTCTTCCATTAACTATATCAAAAATTTCTTAATCAAAGCACAAAATCTATGACAAGTAATAGCAGTGAAAATTAATTAAATCCCGCCTCTCACCTAGCAACGACTTTGGGATAGAAACTTTTTCTAATTAGTCCCCAACGTTGAAGGTATCGCCTGGTGGATGCTTTCGAAGGTTTTCCCCGTACATTACGCTTAATTGAAATTTTCGCCTCGTTTCATTTATATAATTCCCATATAATAAAATTATGGTAATAGAAGGAATCGATATAATCGTATAGGAGCCGTGCGTTGGGGCCCCAAAGACGCCACCGAGAAGAGGAACAGGAGCCGCTCTGAGAAGCTGGTTAAACTTCATCTTGGGGCGCTCTGTCTGGGCTGATGGTAGGTAGATTGGCGGCTCCGCTGGCAGTTAACGTAGGACTCAATTATTATTGGCGGAATGATCTGTATGATAATGAGTTCAATTAAATGCAAATTACTAGCTTTGATAGTCGCTTTCAAGCAGCGAAATTTGCCTTTGGGGGGCCGCGACGCCCGGTCGGACCGGTCTGACTTTCACTTTTTAATGTCCTTGGCATAAAATGAATGTTGAGTGAATGCCCAGTGGAAAGGAGGTAAATTGCTTCCATCTTGGTCTTAATAGCTTCCAATTTCATTAGAGTTAATTGCAGCCACGACGGCTTATTGCGGGGCTTATAAAAGGGTTGGAAATAGTGTGGCAATGGCGATTTCTTATGTTGCAAGAAAACATAATTGTGTATCCTTCACTTTACATGCTTCCGTATAAGACTATAGATGTTTTTATTGAACACTTATATTTATTTTCAACAAGTAAAGTACTTAAAGGTAAGTGGATAATATAAGTAGTAAGTGAAGTAACTTGCAGGAGATTGAAATGCAGCCGTTCTACATTGAAAGGAATCTAGTCGAACGTTCTTCTTGCACAAAGTGAATTGTTTCCGTTATTGTTGAAAGAGAAAGAGAGAAAGAACGAATTGCTGAACTAAATCCGAGAAAGCTGCTTATGCTCTTTTGTGCAGATTTTCTTCTATCGTGAAGATGCTGAAAATACTTGAAAACAACTCGCTTTAAGAAAATACAGTGAACTGTGCAAAGAGGTTAAGTGCGACATGTTCTCTCTGTACTGTTTTCTTTTTCACTAGTGCAACTCGACGAGGAACTTTGGAATTCATGGAATTTTGTAATATTCTTTGAAAGGCGAGTGTGGAACAGTGGAACGATGACCTGCAGTTGGTTGGTAGCACACACGTACGATAAAGATAAGTGCAACTAAGAACCTCAACAAGAGCGCCCCAGCTACTACGTAACTCTGTAACATGTTAATTGAATTTGTTTCAATGCCTTCAGGACTTCCTTGGCATTTTCCACTGAAAGCTTGTATACGTCTGCAAGCAATCACCTATCCATGTCATTGCTACCGGGATCTTCTGGCACGAATGCTTTTGTCTTTCTGACTGACGTCACAAATTGATAATCAATTTTAAATAGCTTCACAGGAACTGAAGACAATGTGAAGTTTGTTGCAGCTAGGTGCTACACTATCTTGATTTCATTGTACATAGGATTCCTGGGAGTTCTTGCAGCATTTGGGTGGTGAATAGACAGATTCCTTTCTTTAAAATAGAAAGATGCAAGAAGCTTCATTGCAAGTGGTTAAGAGCTTAGAAGTATACCTCCTTCATGAGATGGCTCTAGCCAACCAACTAAGAGCAATTATTGACAATCGACACGAAATTGTTTCTGCTCTCCATGTCGAAGGGCTCTGGGTTGACTATTATAGTACATGTATTTTACACATGCACAAATTCCTTGAGTTTAATTTAATTAAGAGAAAGATTTCCGAACGTTGCTGGAATGTCATGCTAGAATGCATTTGAACTGTTGCTTAATTGGCTTCAGTCAAGAATGTTGTGTGCATGTTATGTACATAAACTGTGAAATTGGATGAAGTTGTTATAATATACATACATACTCTGTACTGCAAGCTGTAATTAGCATCCTTCTACTTAAGCTAAGCTTTAGTTAATTTGTAAATAGGGAAAATTTTAAGAACTGCCATTTTATGAAAATAGTTCCATGGAAATTAGTCTCTCGTTGGAATTTTCAAGTTAAATACGAGTTGAAGCTTTACAAATTAAATTGTATACAACGAAACTAATTGGTATTAGTTAGCTTGTCCTTCTGCTTGCATAAATTTAATTAAAATGTAACAATTATATTGTAGTTTATTAACTTCCCAGTAGGAAGTTATTGTAATCGGTCCGAAAATCGGAATCGAAATTTTCAATGTATTTACACGTTTCAAGGTCCCAATAGCATTTTAAGCAAAAATTTGAGAAGAAATATGTGTGTGTGTGTGTGTGTGTGTGTGTGTGCGTACGTATGTGGTCATTTTTTCCTGCACGATTTCGCGCGAACCGAAAAAGATCTCGACTTCGTTCAGGTGCCGTTCGAAGCGTGTTCAAGGAAATATGATCTGAAAAGATTTTCATAAAAATTGGTCGAGCCGTTTTTTTGTTTGAACGACTTAAGTGATTTTTGTACCAGCACGATTTCGCGCGAACCAAAAAAGATACCGACTTCGTTAAGGTGCCGTTCGAAGCGTATTAAAGGACATATGAATTTCAAAGATTTTCATAAAAATCGGTCGAGCCGTTTTTTTGTTTGAACGACTTAAGTGATTTTTGTACCGGCACGATTTCGCGAGAACCAAAAAAGATTTCGACTTCGTTAAGGTGCCGTTCGAAGCATGTTAAAGGACATATGATCTGAAAAGATTTTCATAAAAATCGGTCGAACCGTTTTTTTTGTTTGAACGACTTAAGTGATTTTTGTACCGGCACGATTTCGCGCGAACCAAAAAAGATACCGACTTCGTTAAGATGCCGTTCAAAGCGTGTTAAAGGAAGTATGATCTGAAAAGATTTTCGTAAAAATCGTTCGAGTCGTTTTTTTGTTTGAACGAATACTGGGAAGTTAATCTTGTGGACCGAAAGGGTCAAAAGCCACATCCCAACTAGTTTTAATATTGTCATGGTTCTTTCAATTTGTCAAGCATTTCAAATATTTTTTGAAGGGAAACCATGAAATTCCTATGGTATTAAGATTTGGAATTGTTTTTAATACAATTAGGAGTAATGCTGTTCAGCAAAAATGTATAATAAGCTTAATCGAAATCGGGTTGACGGTTTTCTTTGTTTTATAGCTAAGGTCATCAAGATCGATTTACATCCCAAAGTCAAAGTGGAAGTGCAGTTCTGGAGCCCTGTTATTCCACAAAAATGTGTATGCTTTTCTCTCTGTTGCACGAAAGTTGTGGAAAGTATTGCGCAACAGAGAGAAAGGCATACAAATTTGCGATAAAAGAGCTCCAGAGCTGCACTTCCACTTTGACTTAGAGATGTAAATCGGGCTTGGTTTTCCAAATTTCAACAATGATTTCTGAATTAGTCTTGATATAGGATTAGGTATAGGAAAAAGTTTGGGCATTTTCCCGATAGAGGGCGTCAATTGAAAATAAGTTACGTTACGTAACTCGAGTTGTCTCTACATGTTTTTTCGAAAATTTCTTCCTATGAGAGATATGAGCTATAATTGATATTTTCAGATTTCCGCGCGAATAATTCGGGATATCATACACTGTAAAAAAAATATGTAAATTCACAGTGCAAATGTATAGTAAAATTACAAATCGCGGTATGAAATACTAATTCACTACACAATTATTGTAATTTTACTATAAATTTTGTAATTTCACATAAAGAAATTGAGAATCTCCAATACTGCATGACGTAAATGTAGATTACATGAATGTGACCTATATTTTACACAATGTTGTGAATTTTTCTAAATCTTTTATGAAGGAAAATTACAATATTTCTTAGTATTATTTATCAATGTTATGTACTGAACTTTGTACTGTAATTTTACAGGAAGAGGCGTAATTTTAGAACTTATATTTTCAGTAAAATTACAAATTGTTCATTGGAATGTAAGATTTAAATTTTCCCTCTCATAGATATAATTCACAGGTAACAATGGAATACTAAGCATATATACCCGATTGTTCTTAAGTTAAGGTCAGACCTTTCACTTTGGTCAAGGTCTGGGCAGTTCTTGTAACAGCCAAGAAATTTTTGATAATTTTTTATGCTTAGGGCCGATTCACAATTAAAGCTTCAAGCTGCAAGCTTCAAAAATTAGGATAAAAGGGTTTGTACAAAGATTCACATTCACAGCTTCAAGCTGCAGTGCTCAAATAAAGCAAAACTCAGCTGAAGCATGTAGTTTGAAGCTTGCAGCTTGAAGCTTTCATTGCGAATCGGTCCTTGCATGGTGAACAAAATGCTATTTTTATGTATAGGGAGAGGGCATACACAGAAGTTTTGGAAATTTACAAAACTATGAAGTGAAAGCTCCAATACTGCTTGTATTTTTACATCCCACAAATAATGTATATTTACTACACAGTTGGTAAAAATACGTAAAGTAGAATTGGAATATTCCTAATTATATATATTGCAAATTTACAAAACTGCTTGTGAATAAAACTTCCAGTATTTTTTTGTAAAATTACCACCGACATTTTTTACAGGGTAGGTAAAATTTGTTCGTGAGATAAATCTGCATAAAAATGTCCTATACAAAATATATGTAGAACCAACGGTTTTCGAGAAATTGGGGTGGCAAGCTGCGGAGCAACGCATATGCCACTAGTCTATACGAGTGCATCTATTTGTTGTGTAGGCTTGTGTCAGCTTTATGAATGAGATCCCGGACGCGGGAATTCTATATTATTACAAGCCCGTGAAGATTAAGCCTTCTTTGATGCATATAAAAGGTGGGCCATCTGTTGGTTTCTTTTTGAAATTGTTATTGAAACTACACCGTTCAATATTTTCCAATGAATGTTGTTTTGTTGAAGAGAGTGTATCTTAAGATTATTTATACATAGAAAATTTTTTTACTCAAATAGCCGCCGCGGCTGGCTAGCCAGTGGCCCATTTTGTTAACCAAATTTTGTTTGTGGGCTTATTTCACGAATATGTCGACAGGACATTTTTATGCAGGTTTATCTCACGAACAAATTTTACTTAGCCATTTACGTAAAACCGATAATTTGAGATATTTAAGAAAAACTCATTTTCGTGACCTTTGACCCTCCGTAGCTTGACTATACGGTTAGTTGGCTTTATGGACTTCTGGGAAATTATTTGTGATCCCAATATAAAGAGAATCCCGCTGTAAAATCTCCAGTTGGATTTTTTTAGAGGTTTATGTATAAAGTGACTGGGCTAATATGCATATGCAGAAACTTTGAAGCACATTTTTGCCTAAACTTTTCGTTTTATGTAAAAAATGAAAGATATCTTTTTTTTGAGGAATTTAATTATCTTTCATTTTCATAATAACTTTAATTGGCCTCCGAGCTATAGAAAGCGCGATATTCGCAAAAAACTGTATTTTATGAACTTTGACCTTGAATAATTTTTTACGCCTTGGTGATACCGTTCTCGACTTTTAACATGTTTTTTAAAACCCCAAAATAAACCGATTCCAAAAAAAATGAAGGATATATTTTATTAAATCAGAAAATACTAATTTGACTGGACTAGTAATGGAAAAAACAATTGATGCCGGGCGTCACGTCGACCAGATTTGGACACCCCTGAAAGTACTATCATTAGTACTGCTGACTTCATCTTAGGTAGAAGTGGTAGAGATGGGAACGACTGGATCGAGGATGAATGAACGTAAGAATGCTGCTTACCGAGCAATGCAGCAGTCTCAGAGAACACAGGCACGCGAAGAGATCAAAAGAGAGTTCACAGACGGAAAAAGTCTTAGAGAAAGATATCATTTGTGAACTAGTACAGTACAGAGAGCGGAAGTCGCAACAGGCGCGGGAGTTCTACCGAAGAACCTGTGGTATGACCCAATTCACACCATGTTGCACATACTGAAAACGGACACAGAGGGTAATCTGATCACCGATCCTAAAGGCATCTGGAGGGATGGGAAGAGCACTTCCATGAATTGCTAATTGGCGAGCTAACTGAAGAATTGGAGGTTAATCCTAGGCAGTTACGTTTTGGAAAATCTTCACACTGGAGGAAACATTACCACAGGACCAAAACAACATTGAATATTTTTCAATTACCAAACAATCACCAAACTTTAGGTACCCGAGGTTGTGCCATTAAAAGCCGCATCAAAGCGCTAATTTGGCCTACGGTAGCACTGGAGGCAGACCCACAGCTAACTTAACCTATGCTTTCCTACTGCTTTTAACAGTCAACCGAAACAAAGCCAATACAAACAACCAACGACCGCATCAATAATAACCTCACTTCCACGCAGCTTTTCTAAACTTTCAATTCCTATGACTTATCAAAGTTTTATTTAAATGCACAAGTTTCGTGACACTGCAACATTCCCACTTCGGCCAGCAAACAACATTTCCCCACCCTCATTAAATTAATTATCCCAAGTGACAACCCAATGTCGCTATCACATATTCATTATGGCTAACCGCAAAAGTCTAAACATTGGATGCCCATGTATAACAGGTCATAAGTCCCATTACCACCGATTATGGCAGGGTAAATTTCTGTGGTCAATTTATTGGCTGTTTAATGCTCTTTCACGAGCCCGAAACAAAACCATCAATAGCAGTCCAACGATGTAACATAAGTCGAATGCTCTCTCTCCCTATTTAAATCCTTAAACAAGGACGATAAATTCTTGTTGTTGCTACTGTTGTTGTTGTTGTTGTATGCTTTCTACACGAAACTTTTAAGATTGTACGTGATTCTCGGGCACAAACCGTTCCAGTTCTATCCTATTTTGGCAACATGCTTGTTATCTTGGTTGTAATCCAGGTCAAATTTGAAGTGCACACGTTTAAATTATTGGACATCCCAGAACGTTTTCAATTGTGCATTTTGACCGAGCATTAATCAGGGTTTTGTGTGCTCTTAAATGATTCAATTAAAGTGATTTATTCGGCTGCAGCACGCCGACTGTATATACGTTGCGAGTGCAGCCTTCAGTAGATGCGGAACATGCACGAGAGCTGAGTTTTGTTTACTTTCATTATCAGAGCGTTATGAGTTTGTGGTGCAAATGTTTATCTAGTTTGGGAATATTTGGATGTTGATTCACAGTAATTACAAGCAAACTCCAGCATATGCAAGCTCATTAGGTGCTCGCTGCTGCTAGTTTCTCTCCCGAAAAACTAGCTATAATGTTGATATCAAATGTATATAGTATCAGTTCCTACGTTGTTTGCTGGACCTCCATACGGAATTGATACAGTAAGGGTGAAACAAACCACTGTTTGTCCATTGTTTTGCACATACAGCATCCACATTCCACCACCCACAATAATCTGTACTCTCGTGCATCACGGTCATGCATGAGAAATCAGTTTATTATGCGACTACAAATTTAGGAAATCACACCAAAAACTGTTTGCTAGCCACAATTCTAGTTAAAAATTAAAATAAGCTTCATTTCGTCCTTGGCTATTGCTGACATATTCCCAGGATAGTCGTTCTACCACAGAGAGAGAATGTCCTGTGGCATACAAAAAATAACAAAAAAAAAAATAAAAACGAGAACACTTTCCACCAAAAGATGATTATTTTCCTGGGGTTTATTCCATGCAGTTAGCTCGGTGTGTATAGAGGTGTGCTTGGTCTGGTGGTGAATTGTTGAGAGTTTATTTTTCTGGTCACAATTGTCAGGACAGTTGCCCTCCATAAACGTGCTCGGAACATCAATAAGTTCGTTCTGATTCTGATTTGCAAAACGGGGCCGGAATTAAATTTGCATAAATGACTGTTAACGACTTTAGTTTTTGCTAGAATTGGAATAGTACTATGCCTCCGCAAGAGATGGGTTCATGGGTATTATATAGAGATCGTCCTCGGCTACCGATAGTGGGCATAGACCATTAGTGTACTAAGTGCGTTGAATATAATTGAAATAAACATTTTTACTTGAGGGTATTGAGTTTAAGAAGGGTTTTTTTATTTAATTTTGACAGGTATCCAAGGGCGTTAACATTTGCATGAGAAATAAGTACGGTTTTATAGGGTTACACATTATCTTCTTTCGAGCTTTTTTATTAAATGAAAATGACAAGAAAATGGATGAAGCTTCTTTGTACTGTAGATGGTTCTATCTACAGAGCAGTGTTTGAAAAACAAGCCTTTGTTAGAATGAGAGTAGAGAGAATGAAAGAACTGCCGACGCTAACATGCGGTTCCCATTGGATCCCAACTAATACTACCGCAACAAAACGCTGACTGGTGATAGAACAGGACCAGGGCCGGATGAACATGAATAGCGGCCTGTAGGCAGAGGCGGCGCTTTCATAGGTGCAAATGGTGCACTTGCACCGGGCGCAATTGGACAGGGGCGCAAACTTTGAAAACAGCTGGTGGGGCGCAATATGGTATACTGCCCGCGCGCAAAAAAACCAAGCACCAGCCCTGCCTGCTACGCCACTAGAGAACCACGACCACACAATCTAGTAGAGCGTGGAACTGGAGTAGCGGAAGAAGGAGATTAGAAGGGCCTTAATTTGGGTAATGAGGGGCGACGACTCATCTGCTTGGCTAGAAAAAAAATAGCTGAAGGAAACTTAACGACGACGAAGAAGAGTGTAATTCTGAGAACATATCAGAAAGCCTCAGAGTTCATGAAATAATGACGAGGATGGCAGAGAAGCAGGAGAAAACTAGTAAAATCATGATGGAAGTTCACTTTCCAGGAAGCTGGGAAGGTCTTGCGATTATTTGAAATCAAATGGAAACGAGGCTGAACCGAGCTAGGGTTGACAGGATCTAGACAGAAGAGGGATTGAAACGTGCTAAAGATAGGTACATTTTTCCCGTTCAAGAAATCGGGGCTTGGCAAAATATTCTCCGCTTTGCTCCAATGCGGCAAGAAAGTCATTGGACTTAAGCTGGGGTGGCGCTTTCATAGGTGCAAATGGTGCACTTGCACCGGACGCAATTGGAGAGGGCGCAATTTTTCCATTGTCCTTCATTGCGATCAAAAAATGAGGAGCTGATGGGGCGCAATATGGCATATGCACCGGGCGCAAACAACCCAAGCGCCGGCCCTGCCTGTAGGCATATTGTGGTGGGGGCCTGCTCATGGCCGGTGATTTTCGAAAAATCGACGTTCAACCGTTATACTTTTCTTGGTGCAAAATCGCAGCATAACGCTGGATCTAAATGTGAAGCATAAAATTATATAACGCTAATCTATATTTTATATTGAATTTACCTTTGGGTGAGGCCCGCAATTTTGCAATTAGAAATTTGGAAAGATAATTTCTTTCGGATTTTTGTTCTCTGACTCGAGTCGCAAAAATGATTTTTTTTTTCATTTCATAATTCTCAGAAAAAATTTCAAGACAATGTGGTGGCCTCCATTTGGTGGGGGCCCCGAGGGAATGCCTCATTGCCTGGGGGTTAATCCGGTTCTGAACAGGACACAGCTTTCTCGCTTCTTCGTAGGCGATGGCAGCAGATAGGTCAGGGAGTTTATTAATCTGGGAAGACCAGAAAGAATGAATATTGTTTAGAGAAGTGGAAAAACATACTAACGTTGTTGCGTAAAATCTAACCTTTGCTTTGGTAGCCGTGCGTCGAGTACTTTTTGTCTGAAAAAAGTTTGAAGTAAAGTTACCTCATGATTTAAGAAATATTGCTGCACTAATTTGAAGATACGTGGTATACTTGGATTCAGGCTCGCGACAAGGGAGGGGAGCAGGGACGCGGAGCATAATCATTGCGGGTGGGGAGCACGTGAACAGATAACCGTTAAAATGTGAAAAGTTAAAGCCAATTTATTTACCTGTTGAGTTGTATAGTTTTAAATTCTTTGGTAATGGGGTTAGGGCCGATTAGCATTTTCGGCGTGGTGGGGGGGGGGGCAGATAGGTCCCCTATGAGCTTAGCTCCACTGCCTCATGTGGACCCTGTGTGGATTGCTCTACAGGACCCACACAGGGCATCTAACGCCTTGCCTCATTCTTGCCTCATCATAAGGAATGCCCCATTTGGGCCCCTTGAGGAAAATCATTGCTACCCGATCCCGAGAGGAAAAAAGAGGCCGAAAAATTAAAGAATTTTGCCGAGGATTTATCAGTAATAATTGCGTCGGTGCTGAAAATTTTATATTTTTGAACGCGAATGTCGTTTTACCAATGCGGTCCCCCAACCAAGTACTAATCACCTTCAATGCTGCTTAACCTCTGTAATCGAACCAAAATCAGTCTATTGAGTAGGCTGAATGACATCCTTCACGGTCACTAACATGACTGAAATATGAAACAATGCAACAACAAAAACTAAAGTTTTGTATGAGTAAAACTAAAGCTTAAGGCTATTACTTTAAAGGTTTTTAAAAAGCTTTCCGAATAAGGCAGATATTCTTTTTTAATGAGGTTTGCCTCATAGGGCCCTGATAAGGCATACCTCACTTCAGTATCGCTGATTTTTTTTGTGTGGTGTTCATGAGGAAACTAAGGGGAAAGCCATCTTTCGGTATGCCTCTCATTGCTAACATGGGGTCCTCATGAGGAACTTGTGGAGAAATCCCTCCTAGTAGGGTGGGGTTTAAAAAGCTTAGGCTATACATATAGTTATAAGTTCTTAACAGCTTCGACCACGTTACTGCATCACCAACAAATGAGTTGGTCCTCCAAAGTTCTGGGTTATTAGGTGTAGATAAAATATTTTAGGTGTGGATTTCCCTCCCCAAAGCGAAAGTGGGTGTGCACTTTTCTTTCCATCCCTACGCGCTCCGCCGCCCCTGGAGGGGAGCAACTGGGACGAATTATGCCATGCCCTAGGAGGTCACAGGAGGCCCCGAAAATACATCTAAAACCAAAAGGTCAAATCCCTATATCCATGCGTTCTAAACGTCAAGCAGGCAGTAACTTATTTAAGAAAAAAAAACTTTATAAGCTTGTTTGTATATCCACACATAACTTTTGGATTGATTCTGTTAAAAGAAAGATGAGTACTAAGCACCATAGACTGCACTATGAAACTTTAGGTTCATTTGATAAATAGAAAAAGAAAAGGATACGATAAAGGCAGTCTTTTGAGTGCACCTATTATTATTAATTATGAAAATTGCAATTGCCAATTTTTTTTAATAAAATTTCAAGGTAATAAAAAACTCTCACAAAATGAAATATTATCATTGCAATTCGTGAGCTTAATTCGATTGATTGTGCAAAAAAATTTCACTCTCGCTTCAAGTGTGATTTGTTATATATCACATCAAAAATAATTCCACGTAGGTAAGCAATTTTTCCAGTCTACCTGACAAATCACCTACTTAATAAACCTCTCCCACCGCAACGGAAAAAAAACATATAAACCAGAAATCGGTGTCTCTGCAAAAATAGAAATTCCATATTACTGGTCCTGACATACACACCCTACAGATAGAATGATGCCTACACCTGCATCTTGTTCGTTTTTGGGGAGGCCAGCCAATTCCTCAACGACAAGCTCCTCACCGCACCTCCTCCGCCAGGAGGCACAACAACATTCACAATGTCACGGTTATGTGGAGAATTTCATCAGACGAGCGAGGAACTAAGAGAATACTCCTTGTGCTCGTTGTAATCCCTTTGAGATGGCAGAGCCCACCTAGAGTCAATTAATTTTCTTATATGGATGTTTCTAGGAGGATTTATTCGCATGTAACCCACATCAAAAGATTCCCCCCCGTGTGCTGCCATCCCGCCGCCGCCGCTACCCTTACGCAGCAGCAGCGTTGTTGATCCAGCTCTAGACGTCTTTATAATGCCATGTATGATGTGTACCTACAAGACACGTGTGCTGTAGTAGGCAACCCACCTAGAGAGAGAGACAGGTAAGGCATGTATGAATTCAATTGACTGAAACACCGGTATACAAAAGGGATATTAAGGGCCAGAGTAGCGCTTGTTGGTCCGATATAAGAGGCTGCCGAAGAGATTCTTTCGAGTGCAAAAAAATCGACAAAAAATTCCAGGTGCCACATCGACATGTAAATACCTCAACCGTGGGGGATGAATACTCTGTGATTAACAATCAACGTGTAACGTCTTCCTCTTCTGAGTTCATGTAAAATGGATGATTTCAGCTGTTAATAATGATGGAAATTTCACCAACAGTTCCGAGGGGTTGTAACTCACGCGAGGCGCCTTCGGGCGGGGGTGTGGTGGCTACTTCATATGTCGCTTTTTTTTTGGTGGTAGCTTGATTCATTGCCAGCATTTAAATACGCCACGTTACTTCGCATATACAAAAACACACACCCCCATACATTCCCAAAGCTCATCCTCGAAAGCTTCCCATTTTCCTTAATTTGATGAATGTGGGTCTTGTGCTATTGTTAAGTTAATGAATTTGGAATTAATGTTGGTATGAAATGTGGAAGGTTGGGGATGTGGGAATCGCGGCTATATATGTTGGCTGAATCATAACACGCCTGTGGGAATTAATTTACGGCCATACAGCAGCAACGGATTAACTACTTTTCGTTGTTGGAAGTTCTTGTCAGAATGTTTTTATTATGTCTACGAAGAATAAAAGAATACAGATGGGGGACCAGCCTCGAAAGGATAAAGTATAAGCGTGTATTTCTCTGCAAAAAAAGGAGTTGCTTCTTTCAATACACGCAAAAATTTTGTGAGTGATGTTTTGGAGGATACCAACAAAAAAAAAACAATTCTTATTTGTGTTATCTCCTGCAAAATTTTTATACCGCGAAGATGTTCTTGTACATCGTAGCACGTTGTGAGATTAAGTCCCATGAAATACGGTTTATGAAGATCCTTTGTTGCTGCATAGCAGCACTCCTGTATGTAATTGTGAATGAAACATAAGGGCTTTGTTAGACCACAAGATCAATAAGCATTTAATCTCTCTCATTATTTTCTCTTTGAGGTTTACTAACCGTAACAGAACCAGAACCACTCAGGACCACCTCCGGCAGCATCCTTTTGCGCACCAAGCAAATTCTCGCGCTACACAGGATCTTCTGCTTTTTCTTACACGTGAATCATTATCAATTCCCTATTCATAAATATTTTTGCGGAAATTTAATTTATGGCATTTACAAAACCCCTTTCACAAGGGCCCACACATTACAGGGGCGACAGCAGTCACTTTGTTCGACAACCAACACCCCAACGATTGTGGCCGTGTATCCTGAATTTTCCTCAATTTTTTACTGAATTAAAGTTTGATTGATGGTTGCCAAATTCTTCTCATGGAGGCTGCATTCGAGGATTTTTACAGCTTAAGTTTTTCTCCCTTATGTAATATTGTATGTATGTATGTATGCTGGTAGTCCTTGATAACCGCTTTTCCTTATGGACCAACTTGTCAAGTAATTGATGGAAGGAGATTTTGGGCCCTTTTCTTCTAGACGGTTATTGACTTTATGTGGTCGGTTACGATATTTTTGTTTGTTGATAGAGCGTATAATTGAGCCTGATACTCTTGATGGAATTGTTATGGGGATTTTTTTTTGTTTTATATTCTTTTTCTGTTGTTCTTTGCAAAAAAAAAGAATCGTAGAAATTTTTTTTGCGTGGGGAACGAGAAAATGAGGAAAAGTTGTTTGCAATTCTGAAAGGAAATTGAGACATTCGAAGATGAGATATGGCTTCTACGTGTACGGAATGACTATGCTGTATGTACACATATATGAGGGTAAAAGGAATTTAGATGTAATGTTCAGTTTTGTGGTGGTCGGAAGAAAATATCGTTTCTGTTTCACAGCAATTAATTATGTTCGTTTTGTACCATGTAACAGTTGTTTCTGGCTTAAGATATGACATTTCAGTAATAGTTGTTACGAATATCTTCGACTTATGCTGGTAGTTATTAAGTGGAAACTGGTGTACGAGTGTTGCTTTATAATTAAGCTAAATGACCAGCAAATGCCTATGCTACGAGTCTGAAGCTTTGGCATTGACCAAGCAAATAGAATATCCGCTCAAAATCTTCGAAACGAAAACCCTAAGAAGAATATTTGGTCCTTTAAGGGTTAACCAAAATGAATAGCGCATTAGAACAACCCACGAGCTTGAAGAGGTATATGATAAAATGAATATAGTTGCATAGATAAAATTGAGTAGACTACGATGTCTCGGACTTTTCGTATGAGCTTCGGGTAGAGAGGACTGGAACAAGAGACTTTAAGAGGCCCGAGTCCTTCAAATGACTGTAGCGCCATTTAAGAAGAAAATCAGCAAATGGCAGGACTATTACCATCACATTAAAGCTGATTTCTCAAATTTCAGTTTCAGTCCAGTATGTTTTAAAAAAATATATATCGCTATAGGTGTCCTGGAACAAGTAACAAACCGTGAATATCGGATTAAAAGAACACGATCACGACAACGAAAAGTGGTTAACGATTTCAAAATTCTCTCATAGAACATCCGCACTCTGGGCAGAGCTTAGCCGATACCCGGTCATCTAGCCGAAACCCTGTGTAAGAATTTTGCTGACAAAATAGTCATCCAAGAGCTGGATGGACTAGAAATTGTGTCTTGCAAAATTCTGATTATGACGCATATTACCGCTGTCATATATGACAGCTAGCCTCTAGGTATGGCCAGTAGAAGGATGAAACCTATTGCTATATCTTAAAAGCAATTAACGAAAGTCTATGAACCTTTCTCGTATGCGAATTTCAGAACATAAGCGTCTTCAACGTCTACGCATCTACAGAAGAGTCCAAGGTATAATGTTACAATAATATTGAGAATTTGAATGCTAAAATAGGGCAGAGTTCGTATATAGGCAACATTTCTTCGGGAATTAAGGTCTTGGTCCGTATGAGTACCAGGCTAATGCGCCAAGACATTCACAAACTCACCCGGGTATTCCCTGAGGCAATTGATTAAAAATCACCACGTGTTGATAAACCGTCGCCAACCTTTCAGGCTAATGATGATCACGAAAATATTGAGAGGCCAACTACGAGTTAGATCCATAACTTGTTGTTATAATCCTCCGAGAACACATTACATAGCAGAAGAGATTTGTGCGAATCAAGCTCAAATCTGCAACGCTCGTCTACGCAACGAAACCCGACTAGCAATTTGGTGGGTGCGGTTAGAGCCCCTATGAGGCCAGCTTCACTGTCTCATGTGTATTGGCCTATAAGTCCCACAAAGGGCATCTTACGTCTAGCCTCATAAGGAATGTCCTAGGTGGTACCCATGAGGAAAAATGATGGCCACTCGATCCCGAGTGGAAAAAAGAGGATGAAAAATTTGAGAATTTCGGCGTGGATATGTGAGTAATAACTTCGGTGGTGTCGAAAGCTTTATATTTTTAAACGCGAGTGTCGTTTTACGAAGTGGTCCCCCAACTGAGTACCAATCACGTCCAATGCTGCTTGACCTTCGTAATCGAACGAGAACCAGTTTATTGAGTATGCTAAATGTCACTCTTCACGGTCATCAACAAAATTGCGTGAAATATGAAGCTAAAACTAAAGCTTAAAGGTAAAAATCTTTTTGAATACGTAAGGTAGATCTGCCGTGCAGAGGGCAATTCATGCATATGCAAAAAGATCGATTCGGGAAAACCGCGATCAAAGTTTTCAAAATATGTACTTTAAAGGGTTCGAGTCCCGGCAGAGCCCCACGGTCCTTCGCCTTTCCCACCTTACCTCCTGTCATAGCCTTCCGCTAGCACTGCCCCGCTCCACCAAGCGCATGTCATCGGTTGGGTGATGAGATTCAACTTGTTTCAGGAGGCATAACACTCCAGCGAGTTGTTTCTCATTGCCCCGATGCCAGAGTCGCGATAGAAATGGTTGGGGCTAGGTGGTTGTGGCAGTTCCATCCTACTTCTCTCTTCCCCTTCACTATCTATCGACTAGAGCTTGCTGTTCGACATTGCACTCTATACGAAGAAAATAGATTGTCGACAGTACAAAGGGCTTTCCCTGAGCTCTAGTCCTCCACATAAAAAAAAAAAAAGAGATGTTGGGATTGCCTCATTTGATTTGTAATGAGGTTTGACTCATAGGGCCCTTAAGATATGACATACCACACTCAGTATCGGTGATTTTTTTGGTGCGCTACTCATACGGAATCTAAGGGGAAATCGATCTTTCGGCATGTCCCTAATTTTCAACATTGGGTTCTCATAGGGAACGTTCGTGGAAATCCCTCTTTCGGCATGGCCCTCATTTGCCACATGGGGCCCACACGCTGCATGAGGCATGCCCCGTTTACAGAGACTAACTAACTTTGGTCCCGTAATCAAGTTAGTCGAGCATGATTTTGAAGTAAAACAATCCTTCATCTAGCTTGGGTTAATAATAGCAGCTGACAGCAACATGGGACGACAAATACGAGCAAGGACGTTAAAAGCCAACAACAGCCTGTTTAGGTCTGTTGAGGCTCTTCAAATTCTAGCATCTAAAATTAAGGTCCAAACTGTTGTTGTTTAAAACGATGGTCTTACCAGATAGTCTTAGCATATGGATACGAAACTTCTTAGCCATGTTCAAGTCCTTCAAAGAATTGTCGATTTCGGAGATGCTTCAATGACAAGATTTATTATAGCTTTCTTCCCAAACTGTCATCAAATGATGATTTAACTCTCTTGATGATGAAGTTACAGCAGTTTCTGAGCTTAATATATTCACGACGAAGGGACTCGCTCAGAGTACACCGTAACCCTCTGAAGGCGGTTTCTTTTGCTTTAATAGCGTTCATACACATACACACCCAATCAAACCGCCGAGGTTTTATAGACTTTGTTGAATGAAGAATGAATAACTTTGGTGATACAGAGAGTGACCGAGTTGACGTGGGCATTACGGAAACACAATTCCCAGTCAGTGACTTGAAAGAAGTGAATAAGCCCCAGCCAGTTGGCGTTCCCGTAGTGCCAAACATTTCGTTTAGGAACTATGTTGGTTGGGGCAGAAATACTATCTTTTTAGCAGAGATCGTCCACTTCTGGTTTGCATGTAAGAGATCGTCAGAAGAGCCTATTTTAGTAAATGAATTTTTATATATTCTTACATCTACACGGCAATTAGTGCATTAAGACCCCCATAGGACCTAGCCAAGTTAGTTTGCAACTGCCAACAATTGGTGAGGTAGTTATTCCGAATTAAGTTACTCCCGTTTGGGTGGGGCAATAAAAAGATGACTGTCCTGGCCTATGCTAATGATTCTTATATGTGTAAAGGCTCACTTTCGACCTTTAGGATTAGTTATCATTTTTTACATAAATATTTAGAATTAAGCTATATTTTCACACATGGATATCTTTTTTACAGCTTTCCTAAATGAGAAGTAATAATAAAGTTCGTATTTGTAACATGATTTTAATTACTTTAATATTCACAATTCACCTTCACCCATAAAGCTGAATTCGACCATATTACTTTGGGGGGAATGAATCTTGAGTAACAAAATCGCGTTGGTATCATTAAAGTCGTCAACTGTTGTCACCATCTCTGAAAAGATATCATCATGGTCCCAACACCACAATAATTCTGTTTATCTTGCTTGAAAATGTTTTTATGCTTACTTAACACCCTCCAAAAAGCAGTAAATCTTTTCATTTTGTGATGTTGGCCCACTCTGAGAACACCGAAAATGCTCAAGACGACACATAACTTGTTATCCATAAAATCCGAAACAATGGCGACCTTCAACATTGTATAAACTTCAGCTCTACACTTTCTTTACCATTCAAAAATTATAAGAGTTCAAAGTTGAAAGATTGTAAAACTTTCGACACAATTGTCGCTCACCCGTTTTGTTCACGCCTTCCCTGGGTTTTTGTTGTTATATATGCTATATTGTATTTTCGCCCCCGCTTTTTTGTCAAGGGTGGTGTATCATAATCGGTTGAGGAGCTACAAAACTCTTTGAAAGTTTTCTATTTTTCCCTTCGTCGTCGTCAGTAAAAGGATACGCATGGAACGGATGCTATGCTGGTTGGTGTGTATGGTGTGGGTTCAGGCAGGGTGCAGAAAAAAAATGAAGAAGTTCGAGGAAAAGTTTCAAGTTTCAAGTTTAAGGGATGTGAAAAATGAGTTGGAAAATAATTTTCCACAAGAGCTTACTTGATGTGTGCACTTATAAAGGGATGCTGGGAATGAATGATATTAGGGCATGGGAATTCGGTACTTTATGAGAAGAGAGTTTTAACCAAGAAAGTTTTGGATAAGATTTTTGGGAATTTCATTACGGATTCGGGAAAATTATAATTTTTTGAAGGAATTTTAGTAATGAATAAAGTCAAGTTCAATTATTTTGTTTTATTTAATGTAAAGAATTTCTTAGATAAGAAGCAGAACTAAATGTAATTCCTTTAACATCTTGCGGCTTGTATGTCATGTTTAATTATAATTTGTAAGCATTTTTTCTTGGTAAGGTGTTGAACTTCAATTGTGCTGGGTAAGATTTGTTACTAAAGATACCAATTAATTAATGGAGTTACTGGGAGTTAACGTACTAATTTAATAAATTAGGCAATTGTACGTCAAGAAAATCATTAATTAAATTCTAAAATTAGGAGAGAATAAATTCCTGTGAATTCGAAAAGGACTGATTATATACCCAAAGATATTGTTATTGTGATTACGATGGTATGACATTATATTAACCCACATTTGTGTAAGGGAGAACCATAGTGATCCAAGCGACATTTTTGAAAACATAAAATTTTTGAATTGAATGCACAGAAAAATATAAAATCTTGCGTGCCATACTAATCCAAGCACATAAAATTTATTAATGGGATGTTATTTATGTGCTTGGATTAGTATGGCATGAAAGATTTAATTTTTCTCTGTCCATTCAATTCAAAAAGGAAATATTGACAAAATGTCGCTTGGATCACTATGGTTCTCCCCTGTCGGTACTCACCGTTTTACAATCTGGTTCAGGGTATTAGAAGTGCTGATAAGAAACAGGTGTCCCATATTAACCTGATCCATCGGATAGCGCTCTGGTTTCGCCATTTGCTTTCAGACAAACTAATAACAACGTGCGTTTGAAAAATCAGGGCAAGAAGTTTTTGCCATTAAACCCATCCGTATACGTTGTCAGTGGTCAATAGTGAAAACTCCTTAAGTTTCCTACAGAAACGTACTAATACTGAGCCTTCAAAGAACATTATAAAGAATTTAAGCGTACAAAAACTTTGTAAAAAGTGGTAATCTCAGCCGGTATCCGAATAAAAACCAGAAAGTCAAAAGCGATTCGATGAAAATTTCACGGCGATGGAAGCTAAATCTCCATCAACTACAAGTTGCCGTTGTTCCACGCAGTTAAGCATCCGACACACCATTTTTCAACACATAATCCGAGTTGATTAGCCGTAAAAAATTCAAGTATAACTCAATAGCTATTGACAGCTGACACCTCGTTTGATGATGTTTTGGCACAATATCATCATGATCGCCAGGGTAATTTCCCGCCAAACATCCCGAGCTACAATCGATTTACTAAAGCCATGGTTTCACTGATTTCTCATTCCGACAAATGGTGATTTTGTTTGGATTTTCGGACTTATTTGATGCTAAAACCATGTTACGAAAAGTGCCAAATATAAAGAAATCGACATCTTGCCAACGCACGGGATGAAGCCAGGACCTTTATACATTCAGTCTGTTCTATAACCCTTTTTCAAACGGCCTTTCTCAATTGTTGAGTCTTTAGCGATAGAATGAATTTGGATTTGTTCCGTCGAATGACAAGTTTAAAGGGCCAAATCTTAGTTGTGACAGGTCACAAGTCATTAGGAAGTATGACAAGATAAATATTGTGACGAATCTCGTGACAGATCAGCTGTTTCAAATTATTAGAGAAAGGTCACAACATTCATCACAACAACTGTATCAAATGTCAAATATTGTGAAATTATGATAAACTTGTCAACTGCAATGTCAATTATAAAAGGCGCGCCAAAATGGAAACAAGTAAATTGTTTTGTGAATAGTAAGAAATTTGATTGTTTACATAAGTCTTTACAGAAGCTAAAAAGCCTTATGAAAGAGCCTCTCCGGAAGGTCTCAAATATTTTATCGGATTTTCGGGATCATCCGGTAATTCGACAAAGTAAAAACATACATTTTTTTTCTTTTTTTTTATTCAAATGTTTACTTTTTCTGTTGTTTATAGCTCAACAAAACAAAAATTTAGTAAAATTTCTTTCATATTATTATTTTTCATTTGACCTAAACCATATCTCATCACAAGTCTTGTGATTGTCACAACTTCTAACTGGAGCTGGAATACGAAAAAGTCACAACTGTGACTCACCAAGACTTTATAACTTTGTGGTGATTTGTGATATGTCAGTGGTGATTTGCGATTTGATGATTTGCAAATTAGTTTGTTTCTTTATTTGTTTAATACGCGTATTCTAAAATCAGTCACAAGTCACAGCGAAATCATAAATGTGCGGTGAATCTCAATTAGAGACAATTTAATATTCTAATTTCGCAAACACGATTTTGACAATCCGCAGACAGTCACAACGCCTATCAAATTTGTGACATTCACACAGAATTGACGGCAGAAAGCGTCGATGAGATATGCTCGGACGTTCACATACACTCTGCCATATAGTCCAAGAGCCAGCGCCAAAAAAACTGTTTGAATTTACTAAGCCTACTTTTTTATAGGTGATTACAATCGTTGTGGGCGCAAACATAATGCGGTCAGTCAGGCGAAACTGAGAAGATGTGGCTTCGGTACGCTATCAAAGATGTCGTACCTGAAGAGGTAATAAAATTAATTTACTGAGGCTGAAAATTGTTATACAACTTGTTTATTGTATATAAATAAAAGTTGTGATGGTCAGTCAGCTGAATATGGGGACGGAGCTGGTCAGTCGGCCGCAATGTATGTGGAAAAAATAAAAAATGTGCAAATAATTTACTACACTTCAAAATTTTTGTGGGGACATTAGATGTTATTTCAAACATAAAAAAAATGGTCAGTCATCGATTTAACCGGACAAGGCCCATCAGTCACTCGCGCGCGCTCGGCATCGAAGGTGGCGGCTTGCTTTTTTCTTTATTATTACATATCTTTATTTATATAACCAAACTAGATTAAATAGGCCATTTATTAATTAGTATTTAATAATATTGAAAATTTATTATAAATCTATAGAAATAAAATTTAATACCCCCAAAAAATTTTTGAAGTGTAGTTAATTAATTGCACATTTTTTATTTTTTCCACATACATTGGGGCCGACTGACCAGCTCCGTCCTCATATTCATCTGACTGACCATCACAACTTTTATTTATATACAATATACAAGTTGTATAACAATTTTCAGCCTCAGTAAATTAATTTTATTACCTCTTTTATTACCTCAACATGTTCTTAGTTTCGCCTGACTGACCGCAGTATGTTTGCGGCCACAACCATTGTAATCACCTATAAAAAAACTAGGCTTAGTAAATTCAAACAGTTTTTTAGGCGCTGGCTCTCCGTCTAATACTGTATCAATTTTTTTTTGGTGTACGTTGGCTTCGTTGTCGCCCAAACTTTGCTTTATTTCATTACACGAATACAAATCCACCATTAGAGGTGTATTATTTAAGATTTTCTTGTGACTGGATGATTAGAATACCAAAACAGCTGATAGTGACAAGAATAGTCAAATTCTCAATGTGAGGTGCTACACAAAAACTCAAGAAATATACGCAAAAATCAGTTTTATACGAAAGAAATGAGAAAAGAGGAGGAAAAGAAGGACGCACATGACGAAACTTTAAAAAACAATTTTCGTCCAGAAATTGCCTGAGTGAAAAGTAACACATATGCATATTTCTTTCTCTTCTCTCCTCTCAGGTGTATAAACAATGGCCGCGATCTAACACACATACAAAGTAAGAAGGCGACCACCTCGTGTAGCTTTACAGGACGAGACGCAAATCTGCTTGTGACTAACTTCTTGCATCTTCGGGTAGCACGCCTCAATGACAAGCACGAGTCGCAAAGGCTTGTGACTTATGACTGGTCACTATTAAGAATAGGGGGTAAATTAGATCTAATCTATTGAATTGGTTTATTCACGCACGCACTGTTTATTTGTATGCAATTATGATTATACCCCATATCTACTGTTTGGCGAGGACTCTAATTGTAGAATCAAAAACAAACGATCGTTGAGTGCGTCGTAGATTACTGATTGGCCAAGAGTAAACAAGTGATGATTTTGATAGCTTTGGTTACGATCTTGCAATGAAATAATCTACAATCCATTCATCAAAACAGCAAAACATCAAACAACAAAAAAAGGTGACCATAAAGATCGGTGTATACCTATGATGCAGCAGTAATTGGTTCTTGTTTATTTCAAAATAAAGCCGTGACTACAAGCGCTAATTGCCAGACTACTCAGCAACAAGTTTTTTTAAAAAACATTTTTTTTAAGGGTTCAAGAATTAGTCTTGTTTATTTAATGACCAAAATTTCGCTAACAAACCAACAACAATCACGCAGCTAAAGAACATCGCTCATGATATCAGTCTTATGCTGCATTTACTGAAAACAAGTCTTAAAGACTTCAATATGTGAAATGCAATGGTTTTTGGGTCATTTAAACGAAATAGTCATGACATTGTATTATGCGAAAAATAAAATCACGAAGAAACCTCGAAAACATTCTGTATTGTTGTCTTTCTTATATGCATTACAAATTTTATCGCATTTATTGAATAACCATTTAAAATGCTGTGTATGCGTCTCTGAAAGCAAAAAAAATTATCACTGGTCACAATCAAATACAAAACATGAATTTCGTTGGGGAACATGCCAAGTTCATACAAAAATCTTCTTCAGATAACGCAGGTCTATAGGTCAAACAAATTGATTTCAAAAGAGAATACAAAAATTTGCCGCAATCACTTTATATGCTAACAAGACGGGAAATATAGTATTTATTAGGATACTATCAATCGATATGTAATCACTAATAAAAGTCAAAAAGTGCGATGTACATAAATGATTTTCAAATCATAGTAAAATAGGACATATTAAAAATAATGTTATTATTACCCTTTAGCTTCATTTATGTATGTGCTATCAGATGCTAGTATCACATTACATACTATAAACAACTCTTGTGAACTTGACCACTAAAATGTTCTTTGTTTTCATGTGCTAGCTTGACAACAAAATATTGTTTTTAATCACGTTGTTTAACCGATGTCGACACTGGATTTGTTGTTATTTATTTAATTTTACAAGGGTCATAATAAATGTCATCCAAAATCATAACTTAACATGGCGCAGTTTATAAGTATATGATAAACCCAGCGAAATCTAGCAAGCTAATGGAAAGTTTATTGTAGTTTTATTTTATTGATGGCCAAATGATGTTGATAAGGAGCACCATGTTGATTGATGATGTTTTAATTATTGTTTTTTAAGCAATTAATTATTTAAAGGACAAATTTCGAATTAAATTGGATCGAGGAATGCGAATTTTCTTAGATAATGAAAGTATGAAAAGAGTACATTAAAAAGGGTAAATGAAAATAGTCAACGTTTTTGGATCCATTGGTCGAAATCTTGCAAGCTCGAAGTCCTGCAATTAGTTACTTTATAAATAATTTATTTACTCTTTTATTGGTTATATATAGTTCTAAAAATTGGCGGTAACATTGGCGGAAGTTTCAACCTAGTTCAAGCTTCCATCTAATATATAATGTAATTTCAAAAATGAATTTCAATAGCAAATATTTAAGGCAGTACATATTATTCCAATAATCAAAAAAAATCTGCTGAAACTATATAAATTATTAAGTTATTAAAATCTTAAAGTGTTCACAAGAGATGGTCCTACGATCCACTTAATGACATCGGCCCAAACATAAGTCAACCTCAAATGAAAACCTTCGACATGACCAAGTCTTCCTTTACTGTGCTACTCTCTAAAAATGAACCAGTGAAAATTTTACTGGTTCAACCAGTAAACAATAATTTCACTGGAAAACCAGTTTATTCGAGTCTATTTACTGATTGAACCAGTGAAAACTCCCCTCTTTTAAAAGAGAATTAGTAAAATTTTCACTGGTTCAACCAGTAACCAGTCGGTGCTTAGATGGGGACGCGGTTGGAAAACGACACTCGCGTTAGAAAAAGGGTTTTTTCTTTTTTTTACGTGAATTTCACTGGTTCAACCAGTGAAATGTCACTGTTTCCTAATGGTTAACCAGTGAATTTCCATTGGAAACCAGTGATTGGTTACTGGTTCGTTTTTAGAGAGTAAAGTTATAGGGATTATGCTTATGCTACCGCTTTCAACTTTTGAGTACTGATTTATAAATTTAAAAAGTGGAATTTTTGATTTGGGAGAAGAGGAGTGCCGTAGCTAACCGAAAAAATTTAAAACCTAGAATTGGAGGCATTGCATTCGAAAAAGATCAAGGATTTGATTTGCTGGACGAAGATCAAGGATTTAGCTTAAGGGGGGACACTACTGTGAAGCGTTGAAAAAAGGGCCTTTTTCTCAATTTTTTTTGGTAACTAGAATATTTATTTCGGATTTGGGGAAAAGATATGTTATTAAGCATACATTGAAGTTATTGTATAAAAATTTTTATTGAAAAAAAATAACAAAGTTATAATGAATGCTGGCATTAGTCATCAAAAAAAAGTTGTCCAACGGTCGCATCGATTACTCGAAAATGGTTGGTCCGAAAAAAAATCCAAACATTCTTTTAATCTATATAACTGTAGTTTTGGTTAGTCGTAGCCGTTTTTTTGTTTTAATTCTTTCACAAAAAGGCGAGTGTTCAAACCAAAAATACCTTCTGGAATAACTTTTACTCTATATTTACCGCTTTCCGGAAGCTCAAAAAAATATTAATTTTTCAAATAAAAAAAAAATCCTACGTACAACGTTAATCACTGCGATTACAAATAATTCCTTTTTTTAAATTTAAAATCGGACAATTGTAGCGCGTGCTAGGATGTCTACCAGGTTGAGAAAAGTAGTTTTGAGAAAAACGCGTTTAAAAGTTTAAGACCATGAAGAAAAAATACATTAAATTTGAAAGTTGTTGTCACGTAAACGGCTATAACTTCGGCATTTTTTCGATTTGTGAATTAACATTTTTTCTACATATTTTTGAGTATATGAGAAAAAACTAAAAAAAAATAGTTTTTTCAATCCTCCACAGTAATGTCCCCCCTTAAAGGTTTAACAGAAGCGAAATGATCTCCTCTAAAGGTTTGGAATGGACGGGAATTGTTCAAACCCTATAGGTGCCGTATGAATTAGAGCCAAGAGATATTGAAATGGAGTTTTACACGTGTGATTTCCTGCTTCAAGAGCCAAGAAAGAAGGCATGTTTGCATCATAGCGTCAATAACGTTATGAAATAGATACAGATGGTGTGATCTTTTATAAGCTACTATAATCTGGTGATAACATTAGGTACTGAAGACCATTTATCATTGGATTTTCTTCGCCCCTCTTGGCAGCATATGCCTTCCACAAGGCTTCTTTATCTGACTCTGTTTTGAGCTGTCCTTTTGGGTTCAGTTCAGGGTTGATAATGATTTTCGAATTCCATTATTACTATTCTTCCCAGGTCTTTTTGGGCTTAAGAACTTATCTTTGCTTCCTTATACTGATTTCAATCGAGGGGTCTCCAGCACAATCGGCAAACAATCATCTTACTTTAGGTACACAAATGTGTGGCATCAAAAGGGCACCCAAAGCGCTAATTGGGCATTCGGTCATAGTGGAGACACCTACCCTAAGCTAAGCTAACCTTCATGTCCCCACCCCTTTACTACCTATGTCATTAAATTCAATCATAACTTCTATTCCATATTATTAATAGATGCTGATTCTCTTTAATTTGCTTTTTTTACATACATTTATTGTTAGTTCTCCATCCAATGCCCATATTTCTAAGCTCTCTCTATTTTCTTCTGCACGTGTTCTATTTAATAAGGTAGTCGTGCAATTCGAGACGTTTCAATCGATCTACAATCGCCAAACTGATCCCTCTTTGCCCTCTACTGACTTTATTGATGAATTCATCAAGTAAATTAATGAAAAGTAATGGTGAAAGGAGGCAACCTTGTTTTACTCCATTTGCTGTTGTTATTGCACGGCTTAATTGTCCAGAATGAAATATTCTTAGCTCTGTTTCATCGTAAAACATCTTCATCATTTTGTTAGTTCAACTGGTATTTTCGCATCTTTCATTGTTGAACTTATACTAGCTTTCAAAATAGTATCAGCCGTTGGGACTAAGCTGCGCGTATCGAGTCAAAGTAGAAGTCTTGTTGCATTAGTGAGTAATCTGATATATTTCTTTTAGTCTGGGAACTGAAAAGTAATGCCAAACTTATTTATTTATACTTTACATATTATATGACAATATTAATCTAAAACGTTATGACTTATACAGGGTGCGCCATCTAGATGATGGTATTTCAACATTGAATAACTCGGACATTTTTCAGCCGATTTCGAAAAATGTACACGATTCTGAAGTGCCATTCAGTACCATTTTAGCTATGAGCCAATACACACCGAAAGAACGCGCTGAAATTGTATAGCACCTTGCCTCACCGCAGCCGCTACGATGAATTTCTTCTAGCAGAAGTTTCCAAGACACGTTGTGTCGAAAAATTGTGATTTGGAGTGGCCTCCTCGTTCTACGGATTTAACGGCTACAAACTTTTTTCCGGTGGGATTATTTAAAAAGTCAAGTTAATGCCAGCAAGCCGAAAACCATTGACGAACTCAAAGCTAACATACGAGCCGAAATCGTTGCAATGCTGGCCCGAAAAAGAGTTGATTTTTGCGTATGTTTCACCATGATTCGTAAATGCAAAGCGGGACTCTTCAAAAATTGTGATAGTACCTATTTTAAGTTTCAATTTCGTTGCACCTGCAACCAACGTAATTTTTTATTTGGGTACTTTTTAGTACGACCAATTGTTCACGTTCTACTAACTGATAACTATAAAATAAAGCAAAACGAATTTTTTCGAAAGGTAAAACACCCATAAAAAACAGCTGATTAAATCCTGGTATTATGGTCTTATGGTACTAGGAAAAGTATTAACAGACCAGTTCTTCTTTTATGGACTATAAAAATACTATTCTCTCGTTAAGCTATGGCATAGTGAAAATTAACTGGGCCGCCCACCCTTTAAGGTTTGTTTTTTGTCGATGCCTTAATTTCATTTAAGGGGTAACATCACTGTAGAGGTGCGAAAAAAGGCCAAATTTTGGGAATTAATTTAAAAAGTATGGAAAAAGGGATCGAAATTCTTTTCAGGCGATTGATCAAACATGTATTCAAGTGTAAAAAAAAATTTTTTTTATTGACTTTTTGTTACAAAATGGTGGCGCCACAGTCGTTTTTCGAAATCACCTTTTTGTTAAGGGCCTCCACGGGTGGACGGATTTCTCCGAAAGTTGAAGACCTGGAACAAAATCCAAATAGTTTCCTAATCTATTTGACCTTGCCCATAAAAGTACGTAGGATTTTTTTTTTAAACTGATTTTTGTAAAAATGGCGCACTTATGAAAAAAAAAATTGATTTTCGGCAAAAAAATGAGCAGTAAATTGTTTATAAAAATTTTTTTTTACAACGAATCAAAAAACGGCTACGTACTTTTGTAAAGAATGCAATTGTGAAGCTAATGTCAAAATTTCAAACCGATCCATGCAATAGTCTCCGAGTAATCCGTCCACCCAGTTCGAAAAACATGGTTTCCAGATAATCGCGCTTAAAGTTTTGAAAGTACTCTAATCTTTGAAAATTGTATTTTACCTTCACTGTGCGATGTAATGTAAAACACGTTTATTATTTTGTAGCGCACCCTGGTGGACACCTGGGGAACCCAAATAACCTTTTTGCTATAGCAGCACTTATTATTACGACAGGTAAAAGCAATATACAAGCAATAAGTCGGACCAACGCGTGCTCCGAGGCGCCGGGGGAAAATCGAAAATTAAATCCTTCAAAATTATTTTTCTGTTATAGGACCAACTGCACATTGTTTTTGTTATCCTGAAGTATATTTCAAGCCAAAAAACAAAAATTCCATTTTTTCAAAATCCAGTGGTGTTACCCCTTAAGAGACATTTAAAGTGTTAATAAAAATCTTTATTAATGTTCTATAAATGCACTGAATAACAACCTTTGCATTAGTTTTGTTACATTTAAGCAGATACTAGCAAAAAATGCAATCGTGAAGATGGGTGGTATAATAGTAGATATCCCTCACAACTGTTCCATCTTTTGGTAATATAAAGAAAAAAGTACCCTAAAAGTATGCATAATTAAATATTAATAAGAAAACTTAAAAAAATTATCCCTTAAAGTATGCAGAAAAAAGGAACCGGAAAACAGAGGCAGTACGTCGTTACTAAATTAGACAGGTTAGACATCTTTCTATTTAGAATCATGGTGAAATCCACACTAGAATTTGGAAATTTTTAATGTTTTGATATTCAGATATTTTAATCATTAGAAATTTTTCTAGAAGACCCACTCAAACGGCCAAGCATTTCGTTTCTTCCTGCTTTTTAACGACTTTTATACGCGGTGGTGATATGCACCAATAGACATAGTTATAAGAAAATATTTTTTATAAGTATTATGACAAAACGCTACGCGATCAAGAGATACAAAAATTAATGTATAAAGATGATGAGACCGATGAAAGTGAGATAGATTCATTTCGTACCAATTATGCAAATATCATTTTTAGTTCATCCCAAACTGAAATATATTCATCAAACAACGAAAATTAAGCTGAGTTTGATTTAAAAGATGAAATGGCGGTAAATGAAGTGGTGTATGAACAAGGAAAAGTATAAGATGAAAATATAATTTGGCCAACTAATAGCAAAGAATTTCGACCTTGATTACAAATACCACCAACCAAGAATTTTGTTTCTGCTAAATTGAAAAAAAAAATAAGTGAATTAGATATTTTCATGAAGTCTTTAGGAAATCGCATAATTCATGACGCAATTTCACGTGATAGGTTCAAACTGATAATGTTATAGTTTTACTTCTTTAATAACCGCAAGATGCACCCAAACTTTATTATATTGTAGAAATAGTAATGGTATCATTTAGAATGCCTAGGGTAAGGCATGAGATAAGCATTTTTTTTGACCGACAGTGACATGAGATCCATAACTTTGAGCCTGTCCTTGTCAGGCTTTGAAAATCGTCCGGGTCGTGTAGATGTCTCAGAGCAAAACAGAGAAATTTCTGTTGAACAGATTCAATCCTGTTGCTATTAATATCAAATATGGGGTTCCAGATGGGGCAAGCATATTCCAGGATTGAGCGGACTGAGGAACATAAAAGCGGTTTTGTAACCCATACATTGTCGGATTCTTTAGCCTTTTCTGTATAAAGCCAAGGAGTTTATTGGCCCTGGCAGTAATAATATCGTAGTACAGATTGAAATTTAGTTTTTTGTCTAGGACAATGGTCGGCAAACTGCGGCTCTCTAGTCATATGCGATTCTTTGGCCTCTTGAGTGTGGCTCTTTCACAAAATAACATGCCCTGCGCACGTAGAGTGCAATTGGAACTTTGTGGCCCTAGAGTATATTTTAAAGAAGTCACGTTGAACGGCGATGTAGGTAAAACTACATTCTCTCTCGGGACTCCGACCAGGTATACTCGCTGCCACATGCACCGCTTTTTCAGCTTGTGATAACCTCTTCGAGAGTAGGGCGTCGGGTAGTGAAAGAAGATGATTGAAAAACCTATGTTGAAATGATTTGTACATATAGAGAGGTTGAACGAAAGGAGATAGACGAAATAAGTACACAAGACAAGTGTGGATAGTAGAGTTGGAAGGAATCAATTTAACGTCTCCATTACAAAGTATTTACCAATATTTTTAATCAAATCTTCCTTTTGTCTTAGTTAGCGATGTTGAATAATTGAATCCATCCTTTAACGTCCTAAGTAGGTAATGGGACGGTTGGGCATGTGAAAATGTGGAAGCTAGGTTATGACCTTAAAAAGTAGTTCAAGCTCATAAATAATGTATTAAGGTTAATCACCTGTCTCCTCACTAATATTAAAAATTTATGAGGTGGCGGCAAGAATGCAATTGAAGCATTCTAAATCTCGAGGCAATTCAATTTATTGGAGAGTAACTTGAAAAAATTTGGCTCTCAAAAGAAATTTAAATGGTAGTATTGTTGATGTTTGGGTTTGTTGTCTAATGTGTTTGCTTACCACTGGTCTAGGACAACACATAAATCCACACTTTGATCAAGAGATTCAATATATTGTCGTAGTACTGCAGCTGGGTGTTTTTTTTCGGGAGAAGGTAATTGCATGGCACTTGCTGGTATTAAGTTGTAATTTATGGGCTAATGGACCAATCTTGCATTGCCCGTAGTTTTGACCGGATAGGTTGGTTTGAAACTAAATGGTGCATATATTTTGAGGTCATCTGCGAAGAAGATATGAGGAATATTCTCTAATTTTTCAGATAAATCGAATATAAATATATTGAAAAGAAGAGGGCCAAGAAGACTACCCGGAGGAACACCGGAAATTACGTCAATTTCCTTTGACAGAAATCCTTGGAATCTGTAACTTGTTATCATCCGACAAGATATGATTTTATCCATTCCAGCGAAGCTCCTGAAATTTCAAATTTTGGTAGCTTGGCTTTGATATACTTACGATATGAGTAGTTATTGTGGTAAGGTAGAAAATTCTACTGGGTGCCTTCAGTGGTTCAAAAATTGGTTAACAAACACCATAAGAGGTACAGAGGTAAGCTTGTGTTTTAATCGCTCTAAAGCTAATGGATTCCTTGAATTTTGCTGCAGTTGCTACTTACATACAAAATCGAAAATCAGTAGCGAAATCTAGTGAAAAGTTGTCACGAGGGGAATCTATTGTTATGGTTAATCAGAACTCTACTGCTTTTTATAAGTGGAAAGATACAGAGATATAAATTTACTAAGTAATTGGCATACGGGTAAGTTGGGTACTATATATACAGAAAATATAAAATGGTGCAAAGGAACAATTTTCTTATCCAGAAAGCATAATCTTTTACACTAAACTCAAGGGCGGAGTAAATCGAGCGGATTAAATGACCACTCTCTATGAATTTAATAGAAAGTCGTGAAAAAGATTTTTTTTCAAGCTTGTAATGACGGCTATTGCAAACTCTTTTATCATATCACAAAAGCCAATAGAATTAAACAACCTTTCATCGTCTTTCCTGTTTCATTGGCTGAATACCTTGTAGCAGAAGGCATCTGTACACGATCTAGAGCTATACAATTTGGACGTAGCTCCTAAAATAAAGCAATCTTTATCAACGTAGGGGAGAAATCTACCTATGCTAACTGAAATAAGAAGATGTCCTATTTGTTCAAAAAAATCTGGTTCAAAGGACGAATACCATTTGCCGCGTAATGTACCACTTTGCAAAGGATGATTTACTCTTTACAATACCTGCTGTTAACTCAATTTAACATTATTATATTTATGTATATGTATTTCTTTATATTGAGTTTTTACTTTTTAAATTTAATTTTTTTTTGTATTTCATACCATGGTCGGTGGGTCCATGGGTTTAATTATATACCAACATAAAAGCACTGATGGGTACTGACAAATAGTCCCATAGACCCTATTGAAGAACCCAGAGTGTTATTTTTTTAAACAAAATACAAAAACCTTGTTGATCATTACCACTTATCATAACACCCACAACTCTTTTTCTAAAATATTTAAAATTAAAAAGTCGACCCTAAAGGCTTAGTACAAAAATTTCTAGGAAATTCCTTATATTCCTTGATACGAAAAAAAGGCAAAAACCAAATTAAAACCAATCAAGGCTTGCTACCTCCCTCACAAAACCTTAAAATTCTTAACATTAATTAGTGATCTAAAATTTCAAAGCTGAATTTACGTCTCTATTTGTTATAAATGCGAATTAATTAAGTATTTCGAAAAAATAATTCCAAGAAATACAAAATTAATGTAATTACAAAACATTCATTCTAATACACCATTTTCCTTGAACAAAACACAGTAAAAGAGTTTTTCCATAGAAAATTCCTTTTACATAAAAACATATTACAAGCAACCCCAACCCGCACATGGTTCTATAAATTCAAAGAAAATTTTGTAGGAAACCTTCAATTAAAATGATCTAATTTTAAACCTTTCATTTCACATAACCCTTAATTTGAAAACTTCAAAAGAGGAAATGATAATTAGGATATAATATTAAAATCAAAAAAAAAGTAAAAATAAAATAAAATAAAATTTATAGAGAATATGTATACGAAAATTTTCAACCTCTTGTGTTCCCTTAACCACCCTTCTTAAAACATCAAAGGGTAAGAATAATAAACAGCAACAGCAACAAAAACAACAACAAGAAATATTCTTACCGCAAAAAAAAATAAATTTTTAATTAAGTTTCACCGAAAAAGGATCAACGAGAAAATTTATATTTATATTTTTTTTTTGTTTTTTGGTAAACGCAAAATAATTAATAATTAAAAAATGTACGAGCGAAGGTGTTTAAAGGTTTTAATTTTCAAGGGATGTTTTTTTGTTCTGATTGAAGTAGTATTTTGGGGGAGTAGGAAGGGAGTTTAAAAGTGTATGTAATGTGATTTAAATACCTGTAATTCTTGATACAGATGGTAGTGGGACTGATGTCCTGCCAAAAATTATTCCATTGACCATCAGCATCCACCAAAGTACAATCCGGAATTTTCCCATTATTATTATTATGTTGCTGTCACTATATGGGAATTATTCGTACACATGCATACGCACTTTTATTCCGAGTAAAATGGTTACGATTACTTTAATTTTTCTTTTTTGTAAATTTTAATTTATCTTTTTTATTTTGATGAAAAGAAAAAAAAATAACAAAAAAAATATCGTACACGTTCTCACACGCAACAGCGATTAGCCCCTTAGGGGATGCTCAATATTAAAAAGGAACTTTTACACCATCCACACGAGGTCAAAAATAAAAAAAAACACTTTTTTTAAGAAAAGCTCATTTTCACGCGAATTGACACTCGAGAAAAGAGGAACAAAGTTAATAAAAACTATATTATTTTTTTGTTTTCTTTTTCGGGGTTGATTAAAGATAAAAATAGTCGTGCGTTTTTTGTTTTTTTTTCTCTTGAAGTGTTAAATTTACATTTATGAGAAGTTTAAGTAAAAAAAACAAAACAAAACAAAAATTAAGGGTAAAAAACTAGCTATATAAAAAAAATACACACAGTCTTTAACAAGTCCAGCCTGACATGAGTGGGTGGGAAGCTTTTTTTTCACCAAAAAAGAAATAAAATGAAAGAAAAGGGAATTCAAAGCTTAACGCAAAAGTAAGCTTTTATATCACATATGTGACCACTTTAAAGATTTTTCCGTACTTTCTATATTTTTAAGGTTATAAATCACACCTTCTATATTAGAGACTAATCTTCGATATTTATAACGTTTTTAGATCCTTGTTCACTATCAGTATAACCCTTCCTTTCTAAAAAAACACCCCTCAATGTATATTTTAGTTAAGTACCGCCCGATTTTTATAGAGTTTTGTATATTCACGTCCGATTCGATTTAAAGTTGAGAGATAACTGACAGCCGTGCAGCATCTCTGAATGAAGTTTAAGTCTGGACCAGAATTCAGCAGTAGCAGCTCTTTTTGGTAGATTGTACAGGGACAGAAAAAAAATATACCCCAGTGGAGGGGTAGACGACGAGATATTAGAATGCTGATAGCCTGCCTTAACTTCAAGTCGCCATATACTGAATTTCCAGAGCTGACATGTGCGCATAACGAAATTTCTCTAAAATTCCATTGTAATTTGCGAAATAGAAGGAAAAAAAACGTAGAGTGCACATTGGAAAACTGGAATATCAACTCTCTCTCTCTTTATTTCTCTCTACCTCGCTCAAAATTGAAAAAAGCGATGTATCCCTCTCCCCCCTCCCTGAAGCTCACCCTCCACCCTCAATACCTTTTTCTACTGACCGTGTGCTCGTCCTTCACAATCTCTCCACAATAACAAGCTGTCGTCGATTTTATTATGTTGGGGAAGAACAAATTTTTCCTCAACTGCGCATGTCTGCTCTTATCACTAGAGGCTTTAGCTTTTTGGAGGAACACAGGCAACAACGATACTGCACGAAAAAAAAAATTTTCGCTCCTTGGTCAAGTATTTCTTAAGTGATAACACTATCAATGGATGAGAATCGAAGTTTTGTATGCTCGTGCCGTTTTTTGAAAGAAAACGGAAAAATGACGTCGAACACAAGTGCCATTTTTCACAACACGCATGTTTGCGCAAACTCACAATTTTCCCCCCAGAAAAAAAATTTACACAAAAATTTTCCTTCCTTCAAAGTTAACCATGATTTATGCCCATATAAATTTCGAATGCAATGCAGTTCCTCCCTTCCCGTAAAGGACGATTGGTAAATCCTCAATATCTGAAACGAAAAAAAATACCATCCAAAAATAATTTATATCCTTTTTAAAGCCCAACCGCGCACTGCTTTTCCTTTCATCCCTTATCCTTAAATTGAACTTTTCTCCCCCCAAACATTTTTTTGCTGTTTTGCTCTGAGTTATAAACAACGCAACTGTATACCGGAAGACTATAAATAAAGGTCAAGACAAGACACTATATTTTATCCTTTTTTTTGTATATGTTCATATATACAGCAAAATATATACTCATCCTTAGAGTAAGCAAAAGGCGCAAACACACAGGATATTATGGTACTCTTATGCCATAGTCAGCATAACGGAGTTCGTTTTTATGTTTTGGAACAAAAGCCGAACTCATGTGGAGGAGCAACAGTCTCCCTCAACATTGCTTGCAGTGAGTCACTCTTTTCCTTTTTTCAAAAATACAAAAACAAAACTGAAAAAAAAAATATTCTTAGGGAGTCCTTGTTTAACCGAAACACACAAGACAAGGGTATACACTGTGAAAGCAGCCAAGCAAACAGGACACGGATGTGAAAAGTTTTGAAACATTGATTTTCACCGGACAGCATAAAAGTTGGAACAATCAAGATTTGTCATATATATATAACTTTTGATAGAGGACATGGACATGTTGTGAGACTCCTTTCCCCTCGAATGTGACAATATATAGAATGATAGTCGGAGTAGAGAAAGGTGTTTTTTTCGTGGGAAAAATATTAATAACATTTTTTTTCTGTTAGATACTGCACAAGGAAGTGTGGTCGCACATTGTTGGTGGAGTTTTTGCTTTCAATTTCAGTTTTTTGTATTTGGTGGTATCATATCAATGGAGGAGCTTTTATTGATAACAAACATGTGGTTTGCGCAAATAAAATCGTTATCTAATTCTATTAATAGCCGTCAAACGCATATTCTTCGACCGGAGAAGCGTGCTTTTGTATGGTTATAAGTTAGTTGATTTTTTCGTCGCTAAGGTCATTTATAAAAAAAGTCATAAAAACATTTAATTGGGTTTCTTGAGTGAAACTTCGGAATCATCCTTTGTGGCCTCAAGGGTCAAGGCTGACTACCATCTAAGAGGTTCGTGGTCCGATTCCACGCTGAGCTATCGTCCTTCGCATTTCCATTTTTTATACCCTGGTAATACGAGGTATGGCTGTAAAATAACGAGTCTGCTGCTACTGCAGACCGCTACTCTTTCGATCGCCGCCTCTCCCGTGACAGTAGACGTATTCGCCTGACCGTTATAGAAGATCTATTTTTTTTGACAGAAAAATTATAAGGGTTTTAATAGAGCAACGAATTATCGTGAAATTCCAAAAAAAAATTGCCAAAACCACTACTGAAACTTATCTTTTATTGAAAGAAATACACGGCAATGAATGTTTATCACGTTCCCGAGTGGTTTATGCATTTTCAAGACGACCGTGAAGACGTTGAAGATGACGCACGTCCGGGACGTCCTGCCTACGTCGAAAGCAGATAAACATACTGAAAAAATCGGTAATATGATGCGATCTATTAATCACCATTACTACCTTGAGGTGGTTGTTCAACTCCGAAAATAGAGAAAAAAGATTCGAAATCTGAAAAAAAAGTCATGGGTTCTTCACCAGGACAACATACCGGCACATACTGAATTGTGTGTCAAGACGTTTCTAACCAAGTAAAACATTCCAGTGTTATGCCCCGGCTTCACCGACCTCAGTTCAATAAAGTTCAGTTCAATCCAGATAAGTCCAGACTATAAAGTCCAGTTCATGTTCAGTTCGTGCTTGAAATTGTTGCTGCTTTTTTGCCAGAAGTTAGTAATACAAAACTGGAGTTGATTACTTTGTTTTGAGTGAGCTTTTACGTTTAAATACAGTTCAAGTCCAGTTGGGCGAACTCAGGTCTGTTTTATCTTCAGTTTAATGTGTGGAAATTGTATGCGAACTGAAGTTATTTTAAAGTTCAGTTCACCAATTTGCTCGAATTTGCGCAGGTCGGCCGGTGAAGCCGGGGTATTAGAACATTTGACTTATTCATTTGATCTGGTGCCATGTGACATTTATCTGTTCCGCAAGGTCAATTTGCATTAGAAGGAACAAGATTTCAAACCGTTGAAACTGTGAATAAAGCGGAACGAAGCATGAACGACCTCACAGAAGAAAACTTTCAGCACTGTTTTGAGCACTGGAAAATTCGAATACAGCGGTGTAGGGGTAGAGGAAGTTTCCTTATGTTATAGCCACACCACGAATTTCTTCTTGTCTTCCCCCTTTACAGCAATTCTCTATCATTTCTTCTACCATCATTACATTTTACATTAAAATCCCCCTAGATTTCGCTTAGCGAACCCATTTGGAGGCGCGATCCACAGTTTAAGAAATCCTGTCTTAGGCGAATTAAAAAGAGATATTCTTCTTCTTGCCCTATTGTAGGCCAGACCATTTGAATATGTTCAGTAGTCTGCCTAGTGGCTTGTCGCTTCGACTTCGCGGGACACTCACAGAAAACATAAAGGGCACACTCATCCTCGCGAAGAGCCCTCTTCGCCAAACTGGTGGGTGCCCAATAGTCGATTCCGGACTGATGAAAACAATGTGAGAGCTCTATCTATACCAGGGTATCCGCCTTTAAATTTGTCCATAAAAGTCCCACAAGTATGGTAGGAAAGGGAAGATCCATCCTGACATACTCTTCATATCAAGATAAAGAATTATACAACTGGATGCGTCCGGTGGCCAGAAGAAATCGTTATAGCGACTGTGCAATAACTACCCATCACCGCCCGTAAACATGAACTTTTACAAATGGTAAAATCATTAACTAAACGGATAAAATCCGAGATAATCTAGGTTGATGTTTATGATGAAATCACGAATTAGAATTATTCTCGTTGATTTTTATGACCTCTAAATTATACGCACAATAAACATCCGTATTAAACCTTTAGATCTTCAAACGCGTCCTTGCTTTTTTATGACCACGGAAATTACGGGCTTGCTTTTTACGACAACAAAAATACCGCGCCTGCTTTTTTACCATCACGAAAATCAGTCGCGAGCTTTTTTAGGATGTGCTTTTAGTTACGTCATTTCATTATGTTTGCGCCTGCAAAATTACAAAAACTTCATATGGGAAAAAAGCACGCCGTGTCGTGTGGACGGATTTCTTCTTCGATAGGGTTTTTCGATAGGATGCGTCAGCGTTTTTTTGTTAATTATTGCCGTATGCTTTTGGTAAGAAATTAAGTATTTGCTATTGAGCGTTACTGGAAAGGCTTGTTATCGCAAGTTTATTATAAGTTCAGAGAGAATATCAGTTAGCTTCCACGAGCCTGTTAGCAAATGAAAGTCGCACTAACCTAAAATAATAATGTGAATAATATAAAATAAAAAATGGTTGATGGAATGGATGGTTTGGATTATTTTAACAAAAGAGTCTTTCAAATCGTAACTCAATTTTAATTTTTAACATAATTGAATAGTATTACCACCTTCTGAGAAGGGACTTAAAATTTAACAAGAATAAATATTTTTTGTTCATTTTCTCGCGTATAATACGACAAATACGCCCTCGTCATCTGTGTCGGATTTAAAAAGTATCTACTTTTCTATCAAATAAATGCAGACCTTGGATACACGTGGCCTTTGAACCCAATTCCCAAGAACTTGGTTTTAGACGAAATAATAAAAAGACACAAAAAAATTAAAGATACTTTAAATAAAAATACCACATTCGGGGATTGAAATACATATATGTATGTAAGTCCTTTCTCCTTTCGCAAAAATTAAATACAATATGTGAATTTTCTTTAACGTCATGTGGCGGCGCACATTGAGAATGTTTTCCATTTAAACACAATGAATTTTTTTCTGTTTAATTCTATTCTATGAGTTCTTTCGAAATGTTTATTTCAACCAAATTTAAATTGTGTATAAATTTAATGTAATGAAAATTCGTAGATATAATAAATTAGTAAATTATTTTGCAAATTCTGTTTACAACCTGCCATCTGGATTCTCTATTATTCACCATTTATTTAACAAGCTCTAATTTTATTTGTGAAGAACAATTCTAGTAATAAATTTGCATGGTCTACCAGTTTTTGTATATTCAATATAAATACCACGTTAGTCGGCCAATATACGGTTTTCATTTAAATTGTAAAGAATTACAAATTATTTGCAAGCAAGCAAACATCCTTTACTAAGAATTAATTAAACAAGCAATTCAATATGGGAACAAGTATTTTTGGAACATTCCTATTCCATCAAGCATTTTAAAGTAGAGATAATGAATACCATATGGTCCTGGAAATTTGATATGCTAGTTATGTTTTAATGCATTCAAAGCAATAAATTTAGTTGTTCTTTTTCATGTTACAGCAGAGAACTAATTTATTACATTAAATACAGAGAGAAAGCTTTATTTTTAATCAGAGCAGATATAAAAGTAATTTCATAATTGAAACCAGAAATTACGGCATCAACACTTTTACAGAGAACTATTTCGAATTTTTATACATGAAGAACTAATGGCACGTGTGGGTTGGTGTACCATACTGATGGAAAATTTATGACAATTACTATCAACAGCTTCACTCTCGCCTTAAGACCCTACACTTGGGAGCATTATTAAGCTATGGGTCAAGACCACCCTTAACCAGGCCAGGGGTTCCTGGTTCCATTCCAAGCAACAGCATAGTTGTTCGTGGTTAAAATTCTCCCATCCAGATAATATTCCTTATTTCTTGTCTTCTCTGTTTACAGTATTTTTTAAAATATATTTTAATTGGTGTGAAGAATAAATTCTCTTCTAATTTTACTGCTTTTGAGACAGAGAACTACGAGAACTAGTCTGCGAGTCGGTGCAATCGAAAAACTAATTTACGACATTGCAAGAATTAATACTCTATAATAGCTCTACATAAACTACTATCGACGGGTTTATTCGATATCCTTTTCTAGTCCTGAAATTTTAATATTTTTAATATTATCTGAAAATTTAGCACAAATTTATTTTTTGCTAAACATCCTTAAAACCAACCGTTTCATAGTAGTAGGCGAATGTTCAACCATTGAAACCAGTCTACGAGCAATATACACTTTTGGCGTCTTAAGCAGCGGGTGTCGCACTAGGCTCTCTTACTTGTATCAAAGAGGTTAATAATGATATGTTCAACTGATTGAACATAAATTGAGAACTATTAAATTTTTTACTGTATGATTAAATATTTATTTACTCTACTTCTTTTAAATCTAGTAATGAATGCCCTAGTTTGATGGACCTATTCTCTATTTTTATAGCAATATAATCAGAGAAGTTGATAATCTGCAGCAAAGAACTAATGTAGTCCTTTCGTGGCAGTATAATCGAAACGCGTTTAAACTGTTTTGTAATAAAGAACTAATCTGTGCAGTTCCTATACTATATAGAATATACCTATATAGAGAATCTTGCTATTACATATTTCAATTGAGAATTTATTTACACGATTTAGAACATCTAGAATCGATGGCCCCATTATATTATAATACTTTTTTTGATTTCTAATGTGTTATATTAAAAGAAAATGATAGTTTAATTTATGATAAAGAACTAAAGTGTTCTTTTGGTTTTGAGGGCAACTAGCAGTCATATTCTGTTTTTCATATATTTATCATATTAAAAGAATTAATTATAGAAATTAATCTGCTCTATTTTCTCAAAATTAGTAAAACGCACGAATTTGATAATACAAAAAAAAAGTAAAACTATTTTCTGCCTTTATCATAGAATAATCAGAGAACTTGCTAAATATATTTATAGTAAAGAATTAATCGCAATCGACCCAATAATCGCATTAATTATTGAACGCGATAATATTAGCTTTTTTTGAAGTGAAGTTCTCAAGTGCAGAGAATTAGAGAATTACGTTCTCAATTAATTTCATGTTTGTCATTTAAAATGACATTTGCTTTTTTATGTCGTTCTGTATCTTCTTAATGAATTTAATTGAACTTTTGTGATTAAGTTTAAATAATTTATGATTTTCGTTCTAAGGGAATTAGAGAGAATCTTGGTAACCTAGTTTCAGTTACTTTCACGATGTTTTTTTAGTTGGTCCGTCATCGGCTGAGTAGGAAGAGTAGCATGTAGCATATGAAAATATGCATGTTCTGCAACTATTCCGAACTGATGGAAGAGCGATCATAGCCTTCTAATGGCGGCTGCTGGTAAATTTCCTATTAGAAAGGATAGGCTGATATGATCAGGCTAGTTGCTTCCAAGGAAGGTAGGAGTGAGGCTAATAACCTCATCTAAAAAAAATATTACGGAACGAGCAACATGGCTCAGGCAAAACGCTTTAAGAACTTTCTCTTGGGACGATGGAGCTATGTACAGAACTCGAGTTACACAATATTTAGCCGATACCTTGTCAAAGTATAAAGCTGACTTGCAGCCATTCAAGAGATGCAATGGACAGGGAATGGTGTCTTGCAAAAACCTGAGTATGAGGTGTAGTGAAGTTGTCATACGTGACAGGTTGACTCTTATTAGCAAAGAGGGACCTGTTAGAAAAGTTTTCTGCTGTACGATCTATGGCAATGGTGGGCAACAGCTGACTTTTCCAGAGCATCAAAAAGCTTTAAAAGCTCTTATTTACACCTAAAAGCTCTTGTTTCTGCATTTTCACTCGGGCTCAAAGCTTTTACCAATATATCTCTCACTCGAACTCACAAGCAAGATAGGAGGGCTCTGGAAATGCGTTGGGAGTTCGTGTGGATCCCAAGAGACGCTGTTTTCCACCACCGATCTATAGGATGCGGCAGCGAGGGAGACACAGCCTCCACTGGAAGGATGGCGTATACAAGGACGCCCAGAACTTAGGTATGCCAAACTGGCTGACATCGACTCAGAATGGGAACCTGTGGCGAGAACAGTTGCGAGAGATCAGGACCGAATTCCATTATCCTACTTGCATTCGATACAAAGCTTAAAAACTCATTCCGAATTATTCCAATAAATCAAAATCTCATAAAACAGCTTTGCGGATAGCCGACGACACGCTAACATAAAACGAACAACAAGGATTCCTCAATGAAGAAAAGAACATTCATCACAGAATATAAAAGCAATTCCTTTTTCTTGATGCTACTACCTCAACAACTAACGGTGGTGGCCAGAGTTATTATTTCTTATTCTTAAATTCCTCTAAGACCTTTTTATGAAAAATTGCACTTACCTTACTAAGGCCAAGACAACGTCAGGACTCTGGCTGAAGCGCCAAGGATAAAGCACCATGAACGAAGTGGCCCACAAAGTCCTTGTTGCCTGTCAACTTCCTTTAAGGCTAAAAAGATTGTAATGTTTTGCGGTAATGCTGCGCGAACAAAAAAAAAAGAATGAGGTAAAAAAAGGACATAGAAAAATAAAATGAAAAATTTGCAGAAATATGAAAAATCTCATCTCAACTCTAGCGACTAGAATGGTGTAGTTGCTGGAAGTAATTTTAAGGATGTCCAAAGTATTCAGGTCGAGTTTGGTTTTTGTGGTAGAACACATTTTTTCCTCGAATTCTGTTTTGTGGAAGCCAAAGGATAAGGAAATCATTTTTCTTTTGCATGCAGTTAAATGTTTCGTACAGATGCGATTTTATCTATTTGGTAGTAGCCGTGTTTACTTTGAAAAGTTTTTGGATAAAATTCAATTTAAATTTGTTCAACTTTTTGTCTTTATTGATTACGTAAGACTATTAAGTTTTTTTGTGATAATTTCTTTGTTGATAATGAGTAATGGCGATGCTGAATCTGTGTTATCATCAAAACAGTTTCAATAAATAACAATTTCCTTCTAGACAAGCTTCCGCATGGCCGAAGTGCTCCGTTTTTATCAGTGCGGGTCTTTGTATTTTTATTAAATTTTTGATTTTATTTGGTATTTAGCAAAACGAAATTTCATTCAAGTTAAGCACATTTTCATTTTGCTAAAACGTAATTGGGTATTACTATTCAAAACCAGACCAAATTGCGTCTTAACCAGTTTCAAATGCCGCATGCGACGCTGCTGGTCTAGAAAAATATTTTCAAGTAAAAGGCTCGAATTTTTCTGGAGCAGCAATTTTCTAAAGTAGTCCGCTTATGGCTGATGCAATTTTTCTTTGTAGTTTGCTAAAGGCATAGGCGCGATTTCGAACTTCTTTTTATGCTTCTTAACAAGAAAAGACATGGATCAAAGTCCACAACAGATGATTGACTTGATTGACGGATCTTGGATAAAATGGCAACCAGCAATCGATCAATTTCCAAGCCTAAACCTGATTTTCCATAATTTGTAACTAGACGCGCTTTTACTCCGCTGATGCAGTGGAGCAGGTATCCACCAAGAACATGGCTGATGCAAGATGATCGAAAGTTTTCAAGACAAGTGAGCGTTAACTATAGTTGTTGATACCCAGGTAGGTTCAAGGAATGCTTGGTTTTTGCTTCAATCAACAAAAAAAGAAGAACAGAAGATAAATGCATATTTGCTCTTCGGTCCTTCCCTTTTCTGTGTGGTTAAGGTGCCCAACTGGTTGAGGCCAGCTTCTTGATTGCGATAAGAACTTGAATTTAGTTTCCAGGAAGGCAGATAATTATGCGTCTGCGGAGTTTTTTTCACTTTGAAGAAATTGCTGCGTGGATGACGCAATTAAACATCAGTCTTGTAGTTTGAGTGTAGAAAGTGATTATTATGATTTTTTATGGGGAGAAAATGTGGTGCAGTTTGCGCTTTTACTTCCCAGTATTAGACTATTTGCCTTCATATGGTATGCAGCATGGCGTGGTACCATCTTGTAGTATTTTCTTTGGTATTGAAAAATAAATAAAAAGTCAAATATATTTGGAATGAAACTACTTTCGGAGAAAACTTGAACTGACAAAGCAGGTCTATGAACCGATACAAGCACGCACGACGTAAAAACGTCTGCACGGCATAGGAAACAGGCAAGGTATGCCTGAATAAAAATAAAACTCGCCCGCACTTACCATGAAACAGGCGCGGTACTTCTAAGTAAAATTTCTACTTTTCAAATGCAGTGCGCCACAGGCACGTACCAATAAAAGACGCACGGAATAGTCCAAACAAAACACGGTACGCTCACACTTTTTTAAACTAAAAGGCGAAAAATTGGGGCTGTAAAAAGTTGTATAGGACAAAGAAAACAGGCAATCATCTTGGTGACAATAAAGGGTGCCATTAGCATACTCAGTAGACCGGTTCTCTTGCGATTGCGTAGGTCAAGCAGTATTGGACGTGGTTAGTACTTAGTTGGGGGACGGCTTGGTCAAATGACACTGCACCCAGGCGGGTGCATTTATAGATGTTCATGCCTGTAGAGGGAGCGTGCATACCTCTGGCGGACGCACTTTTAGATTTTCATGCCAGTAGCGGTAATGTGACAGGCGCATTTGTTCGCTATGCGAGTGTTAGTTGCAGGCGCGTATATGCTTTCCAAAAAAATTAACCAACTAAATTATTTTTACTCGAGTCTTCACCTAGCGGACGGTACACTTCCTTGCCAGTGTTACAGCCTTTGTCGGCTCCAATGAAGCTCTGAAGTTCCATACGCACCTTGAAAAGCAGCCCTATCCATCCCGACATACATAGTAGTCCAAGGAGTTCAAATCTGGGCTGGTAGAAAGCTAGAAGTTCTTTGTACGAAATATATTAACATTGACTAAGAGCCAATTTTGGACCAACGGCTTGTGTGGGCTGGTGCACAATCGTGTTGGAAAATATATGACCTTACGCACACTACATCTACCAACCACGACTTCGTAAGACGAGATATATGCTATATAAGACACTAATTCCTTCTGTTATGTGCTACGGGAGTGAAATATAGATGGTCACACAAAGGATAGAGAACATGCTAAATCCTTATCAAAGGAAAATTTTAAGAAGCTTAATAGGCCCAATTTGCCAGGAAGGAATATGGAGAATCCAATATAATAGCGAGTTATATCAAATCTATAACGACATAGACTTAGTGACGTTCGTAAAACTCAATAGACTTTGCTGGGGTGGGCACGTCGAGCACATACCAGAACAAAGAGCAGCGAAGAAGGTCTTCACTGGCATCATTGAAGCAGAAATATCCGTAGGCAGGCCGAGGAAAATCTGGATGAATGCGGTCGTATGTCGAACTGGAAAACGTAAGGCAGAAATCGAGACAAGATCGAGGAGGAAAATATTAGAAAGGCAAAGGCTCGAGTTGGCTGAGGCCAATGAAAGAAGAACAATACTGGCTTGTTTGAACGGCCTGAAAGAAATCTCTCGAATCAGTTTTTCAGAACTGAGTCAATACCTAACTGAGCAGGGGCCAAACTCTATCAAAAACCTAGGGGATGTCTAGAACAACCAAACCGGACTCAATACATCGGTACATACTTTGGTTGAGTTGATCTGTGTCGGTGTCCCCGATGGACCTTTTTGATCTGAGGCCGTACTGTTGTCCTATTACTTCTTATGTAAAAGGTTCCAAGTTTGATTTAAATTTTGAATTTGTCTTAAGTACAACGATAAATTAAAATGGACGCGCTTTCTTTATTAATAAGTGAATAAACAGACCGTTTTGAACCGATTGCCGAAAAACGAGTGCCTAGTATAATCTCCTAACAAACTACACCAAAATAACTGGAGTACTTGATATTTTTTATATCTTAATCAAAACTTGTATCACTTCGGTGAATGTGGTTACCTTGCTCTAAGAGATTTCAAAAGGTTAGCGGAAGATGAATTCCAAGTTCACCTAGATTGGATTATTAATATTAGTCGACAAAAGCATGGTACAAGAAATACGTACACGGCTGCTTCAATCAATAAAACCTTTTATAGTTTGTCAAGGCTCTTCAAATCTAAGGATCGAACTCCAGTTCCTGAGTCTCCTATCCCATTTGTGAGTTCGAGTGAGAGAGGCTTAAACAATACTTTTAAAGCTCTTTTCGTGCTCCGGAAAAAGCTACTATAATCCACCACTGATCTAACTATTTCATCCAAACTGCTGCTTATAAGACTAGTCTCAGAGAAAAAATTCGAAGCGCTACTAAGAGGGGCGATTTTGGAGCGCTGCCAATATGCTCCGAAGAAAGCAATATTGGAGCTTTAAGAAATTGTATAAAACGAAGAAAACAGGTGGTGGTCAGTCATCAGCGGAATAGGGGGAATAACATGTAGCATAACATGCACGTGCCGTAACTATTCCGGACTGGTGGAAGTGCGATCATAACCTCCTAGCGGTGGCCACTGGTAACTATCCTATGAGAGAGGATAGGCTAACATGATCGGGCTAGTCCCTTCCAAGTAAGGTTGGCGTGAGGCTAATAACCTCACCCGTAAAAAACAAACATTACGGAACGAGCAACATGCCTCGGATACTGGAAAAAACGACGACGACCACGGCAACGAAAAAGGCAAAATGATTTAAGAATTTTCTCATGGAACGTACGAACTCTGTACAAAACTCGAGCTACACAACACCTGGCCGATACCCTGTCAACATATAAAGCTGACATTACCGCCATTCAGGAGATGCGATGGACAGGGAGTGGTGTATTGCAAAAACCTGATTATGACGTATATTACAGCTGTCATACGAAACACCATGTGCTCGGGGTAGGTTTTATGGTCAGCAAAAGGATGAAGCCTACCATTATCGGCTTTAAAGCAATAAACGAAAGGCTATGTACCCTTCGTGTGCGAGGCAAATTTAAGAACATCAGCCTCATAAACGTTCACGCACCTACAGAAGAGTCCCCGGACGATGAAAAAGAAGAATTCTTCGAAGTAGTTGAACGGGAACTTAATGCCTGCCCCAGATATGATGTAAAAATCATATTGGGAGACCTGAACGCCAAAGTAGGCCGGGAGCCCGTATACAGGCAATATGTCGGCATCCACAGCTTGCATGAGAACACTAATGACAATGGGCAGCGAGTTATAGAGATGGCAGCAAGTAAGAACTTGGTCGTTGCAAGTACCAGATTTGCGCGTAAAGATATCCATAAAGCCACCTGGATATCTCCTGATGGGGCAACTCGCAATCAAATAGACCATGTGTTGATAGACCGCCGCCACCTTTCGGGTCTGATGACGGTACGAACGTACCGAGGTGCCAACTTCGACTCAGATCACTATCTTGTTGGTATGGTGCTCCGAGAGCGCATTACAACGCTGAAAAGCTTTGTATCCGCTGATCAGGCTGGAATCAACACAGCTGCACTCCGCAACGAAATGGCCAGAAACAGCTACGGTCAGGCGTTAGAACTCGCACTCAGAAGAGCAAGTCCTGGGGATGAGATGCCGGGCGTCGACGAGAGCTGGACCCGCCTTAAAAATACTGTCATTAGTACTGCTGATTCCATCTTAGGCAGAAGTCGTAGAGATCGGAACGACTGGTTCGATAATGAATGCAAGCTGGCAACTGAACGTAAGAATGCTGCGTATCGAGCAATGCAGCAGTCTCAGAGAACACGAGCACGCGAAGAGAAATATAAAGAGCTCAGAAAAGAAGAAAAGAGAATTCACAAACGAAAAAGGGAAGCCTGGGAGAAAAATCTCGTTTGTGAACTAGAACGCTACAGAGAGCGACGGCCGCACCAGGCGCGGGAGTTCTACCGAAGAGTACGCGGTATGACGCAATTCACACCTCGTTGCACATACTGCAAGGACAAAGAAGGTAATCTGATCACCGATCCTCAAGGCGTCTTGGAGCGATGGGAAGAGCACTTTCATGAATTGCTAAATGGCGAGCTAACGGAGGATTTGGAGGCTCCACCAATATCTGACGATAATGCTATGCTGTCACCACCAAGCTTAGCAGAAGTTAGCAGTGCCATCACCAGGCTCAAAAACAACAAGGCCTCGGGTGCAGACGGCATCCCTGCGGAGCTGGTTAAATATGGAGGGCCTACATTACACCAAGCGATTCATGAATTAATTGTGCAAGTATGGGAGCAGGAAGCGATGCCAGAAGACTGCCCGGTACATAAAAAAGGAGATATCACAACGTGCAGCAATTATCGTGGTATAACGTTGTTGAGTACCGCGTATAAGATATTCTCCGCCATCCTACAAAACAGGATGGCCCCATACGCTAGAAACATCATAGGCCAATACCAGTGTGGCTTCAGCCCAGGCAAATCAACAACCGATCAGATTTTCACTTTGAGGCAGGCTATGGAAAAATGTCTAGAGTTTCAAAACTCAATCCAACACCTCTTCATAGACTTTAAAGCCGCCTATGATAGCATAGCCAGAGTAGAACTCTACAAAGCCATGAGAGAATTCGGCATTCCCAACAAGCTGACAAGACTATGTAGGTTGACCATGACCAATGTGACAAGCAAAGTAAAGGTATCCGGAACACTGTCCAGACCAATCAACATCTATAATGGACTCCGACAAGGGGACGGTCTGGCCTGTCTCCTTTTCAACCTGGCGTTGGAGAAAGTGATCCGAGATTCGGGCGTGACATCAAGGGGCACAATCCTTCACAAGTCCACCCAATTACTGGCATATGCAGACGACATTGACATCATTGGAAGAACATCAACAGCTGTACAAGAAGCTTTCATCCAGATTGAGCGCGCGGCAGGAAATCTGGGACTGCACATCAACGAAAGCAAAACAAAGTACATGGTGGCCTCGTCTGCAAGAACACCTAGCATTGGTCCCACAATCAAGGTAGAGGAACACGAGTTTGATGTGGTAAAATCATTTACCTACCTTGGGTCAATAGTAGCAGCCGACAATAGCATGGAACCTGAAATACGCGCACGACTGCTAAAAGCCAACAAAGCCTACTATAGCCTGTCAAGGCTCTTCAAATCCAAGCATCTAACCATAACGTCTAAACTTTTACTATATAAGACGATGGTCTTGCCGGTCCTCACATATGCATCGGAAACGTGGGTGCTCAGCAAAAAGCACTCTAACCTCTTGGCGGTGTTCGAGAGGAAAATACTTCGGAGGATTGTTGGCCCTGTATGTGAGGAAGGACGATTCCGGAGACTCTACAATGACGAGATCTACGAGCGCTATCGCGACATAGATGTTGTGAAGAAAATAAAGCTCGGTAGACTCCGGTGGGCAGGACATCTAGCTCGTATGAGTGAAGATGAGCCTGCTCGGAAAGTTCTCTGCGGTAAGACTTATGGGGTGCGACAGCGAGGGAGACCCAACCTCCGCTGGAAGGATGGCGTAGACCAGGACGCTCAGAGCATAGGGGTGCCAAACTGGATGACATCGGCTCAGAATCGGGACCGGTGGAGAGAACAGTTGCGAGAGGCCAGGACCGGATCCCGGTTGTAGAGCCGTTAAAGAAGAAGAAGAAGAAAACAGGTAATTATTTTGGTGACAGTAAAGGATGCCAATAGTATACTCAATAGTCGTTTTTTTTAATTAAGGAAGTCAAGCAGCAATAGACATGGTTAGTATCTAGTTGGGGACCGCTTGCTAAAACCGCTGTCGACACTCGCGTTTGGAAGGACGAAAAGGCAGTTGCAACAGGTGAACAAAAATATCAAGCTTTTCGATTCACATATCCTCAGGCGCAGCTTTTTTCTACTTTTATGGCTGTGTCAAAAACGCTTCTAAAGCGTCACTAAAAGAAGTTCAGGCATGCACTGTTAAAAAAGTTCGATTAAGTTTCATTAAAATTATATCCACTTGGCCTTAACAGCCTCCTTAAAAAAATGACATTAAACTGAATGTGTCATAAGTGATTGTAGCACCATGTTGGCATGATCGAAATCTACAACACTTGAAATCTGCAGGTTGTACCAGAAAGAGCCCTTAAATAAATACACACTTTTTAACCATGAATAACAACCAGCACACACCCAAATTACAGTTGATAGATTTTAACCTAAATTCCCATGCCTCTTGCCAGCTCTTGCCTCTATCTACTCATCTCAGTGCTTCTCCTCCCTTTATGCTACGTCAATTCAATTTAAATTTCATACTCAAGCCATCCTCTATTTCATCCTTTCCAACAAAATTCACGATGTTTGTTTTAGTGAAATAAGCGCCATTCCCTCTGCTGCTTGCTATTCGCCTGTTTGGTATAGTACAAAAACTTCTAAGCATGCACAGCTCTGGGTGATCTATACTACTTCCCCGAAGCATCTTAACTGGGTAGCCACAATGGAATTCTTTATTTGTTAAACAATTTGTTTGGTTGCAGTAGAGGAATTCTGTTATTGCAGGCTAAGACGACGACTCAGAAACGAAGTCAAGCTCCCAAGGTACCCAGTGTGCAACTGTATATGCTGTACTTAAGGGTGACGATTGGGTTTTTAGATGTCAAGAAATTTTCTACTTATATTGAGAACTCCCTCTGGTAATATGTGGGGGAATGAGCGAACTGGGAACGGGATGACGTCAAAGGATATAACATACATCCTTCCTCCAACAAAAGAAGGAAGGAACTCGTAACACACAAGTCGGCAGAGGAATAGAAAGAAAACTTTAGCCAGAAACTTTCGGCTTTAATCTGATATCTAAATAGATGGCCCCCGCTGCATAACTTTAGGCGAAATTGTTTTCTTTAGTGTATGCAAAGACAAAAGTTTCCAGAGTAGGAAAACCTTGTTTAGAGAAAACGGTAAATACTTGTTTTGTGTTTTCATTCGTTTACATTTCTGCTCATTTTGCTTACATGAATTTAAATGGGGGAAGATTTCAACATGCTGAAACAAAAGGTTACACAAGGTTAATCGAAGTAAAAAGGTTCAAAGTTTAGAAAAAATTTGTAATTCTTGCTGCTGATGCTGCTGACTCCACAGTTTCCTGATCTAAAATTTTATGTCTAGATAAACGCTGCTTGTGCTAATTTCTTAAGCCAAAATAGGCGACCCAGTAAACAATAAGAGAATTTATTTACAGCTTTAAATATTATACAGTTGTATGCCGTGTCCCAACAAGTAAAGTGGAAATTATTTTCCTGTTTTTCCAACCCCGTTCGTTCTATACGGTAGTCATCGTCTACAAGTATTAAACGTCTGCCAAAAACCACTCAGTGTTCTTTTGGATCTCATCTTCTTCCTGTTAATCATTGCTTACCCTCCGGCTGAACCACTTATCCAAATTTTAATCTTGTTCTTGTTCCCTTCGCCCCCGTCCAACCCCTTAGCGTAATTGCAATTCAAATAATGAAAATTTCTAATTTCACCAGATGAAAAACAACAACGGATAAAAGAAAATGTATGGAAAATTCTCTGCACAAATTGGAGAACTTCCATTGAAGGGGGGTTTTTACTGTGCCCCATAGAATCATCCAGCATGGGGGTAGTTATAACTTTATCTAAAAATGCTGACAGTCTGCAGTCGTATATACTCTGGCTGTAACTAGTTGAGGGAATGCCGCACATGCTTGAAACTCTTTCAACTCTTGTAACAAATTTGGAGCAGTTGGAAAAATTAGTCAAAAAAAATTCGCTTTTTTTTGTAGCATGGTGGTCTTGATCTTGACTCGCTTATATGGTACTCGAGTCGCTCGTTAGTTCAGTTACAGGAAATGTAAATTGCATTTTGTAGTATTGAAATTTATGTGGATGAAGTTAGAGAATGGCTTGTGTAAATTTTTAAATAGAAATTTAGTTCTGTGCACATTTTCGGGAGTTTATATGAATAGAATCATTGAAAGTTTTAAATTTAAAAGTTAACCTTGACATTTTCAGTGTATAGCTCGAGTGTATGTATATGTAGGAAAATGTAGAATTTTGATTAGTTCTACATTATTCAACAGTTTCTTTCATTCGTTTCACAAGCATACATTTATTTTGAAGGGGATAAAGTGTTTTCGTAGTTGTTTCTCATTGCTTTTCCTCTGGTTTTTGATTTGTTTCTTATTATTGTACTTTCTACAAGGTTTGCTAAAACTGATGTTGTTTTTCTTTAGTTCTACCTACTGTTCTTAATATTTATAAACTAACTTGAGTTGTAAATATTTCCCTATTTTGCGAAAGGTAGTTTTTGAGTACATACGATTCGTTATTCAGTTTTAAATTTTAATTCAAGTTTTGTTAAGTAGAAAGAAAACATTTTACGGAATAGTCTAACAAAACTAGTCCAACTTATTAAGTACTCCATAAAATATTCAGTAGACCATGAGGGACAACATCTAGAATAACCATAAAGGATTTTAGCTTTTCAACTGCTCTTCATTTGGAAACCAAGAGTCATAGACTTACATTGTTCTTTTGATAAATTGTGATCTAGCTGTGGATGGCTTGGCTTCGTTGTCGCGGTCGCAACCAAAGGCTGGCTTTAGCCTGTCGACTGATATCGATCGACTTGGTTGAGCCCGTTCAATTTAAAGACGAAATTTGTCAGAGTTGCAATTAAGGTGGACGAACTGATTCCGATACAATGTCACTTTCGAGTTGTTAAATGGATGGCCGACCCTATGTCTAGAAGAGACATAGCTACTTCGAGTGCGAAGCGATTAGCCAAGTCATAAATCGAACACAACGATTGCATTCGAACAAACATCGTCCATTGAAAGAAGAAGAATTGCTAGTTTTACTGATTCCAAAGTTACAGGAGGTCAAGAAGAAACACGACTTGAATGAGAGAGCGGGAATGGAAGGCTTTCAGGTTGAACCCGGCTAACAACTGAGCAGCTAAATGATCACGCCTTGGCTGAAGTTACAAGGAAGAAATTTGCCTTAGATGAAGATAACAATCAGGAAATTTTTTACCACCACGTTTCAACAGTGTGGAAAGCTAAGACCCCTCATCGATCGCCCATAAGCGCAATGTCTCCTTGTTTGCCTCTTCCATCGCGGTGAAGTACAACTACTCAAGATTCCGGTATGCTGAGTGATGGTGCCATGAGTATAGGTGGGCATTTAATGAGACATTCAAAATCAATGTCTGAACACAATTCCTCCTCGCGGAAACTAACCAACAAATGACCTTCCATGAATAGTGATAGTGGAATTAGTCTATTTCCTGCAGATACTCTTATAAAGTACAAAGATACCAGTTCCACATCTGCTTCACGTACAGCCTTTCAAATGGAAGAGGCGAAAAGAAGATTGGAAAATTAGTTTTCGTGGTTATTCACTGCTTCCGCTGCCATTGCAAATATGCAATACCATGACTAGAAGTACTAGTGGCAGTAGCAGTATCCAGCAACCTCCGCCGCTTCCCGCTAGACCACAGGAGACAATAGCAGTTGTCTTCTCATTCTGTGATGAGGTACCTTCGGTTCGGATCTTTACTGTGTAACTACAATCTCCAAAGAACGTCCGTCGTGCCATTTAAAATAAACCAAGAGAGCTTCTTTGTAACTTAGATCGTACGGCAATGATACAAAACTATATTATAATTTATAATATTCTTACCGGGTATTCTACAGTATCAAAAATGTTCACATACCTGAAATAACAAAAGAAAAATGAGTTAGTTAAAAATCTTAAATCAAAAAATTTCTTTTACGTAAAATTTTAAAATATCTGTGGTAGAAACAAGTAAGTCCAAGTAAGTTTCATTGAAATTCATAATGTAATGGAAACCTATTCCTCATTAAGATTGTTAGGTACTGAAAACAAAAAAAAACTATATTCAGAGACAACATAAGGCCTTGCCTACTAATGACCATCTTTAAATGGGATACCAATTTTAACCCCTTTCCCAAATTTATCTCTAAGAGCGGTTTAATCGTGGTGGTGTAGATCTTTCTTTTAGTAAGGTCTCGGGACCAAGGAGTAGAGCGGCCACAGCATACACCCGAGTAAAAATAATTTATTTGGTTAATTTTCTTTCTAGCATGCACGGCAGCTAGCGCGCATAGCGAACAAATAGGCACGCGACAAAAGTATGCACGCTTCCGCCACAGGTATCCACGCTCCCGCCACAGGGCTGCACACTCCCGCCACAGGTATGCATGAACAATATAAATACATCCGCATCGGCAAAAACCATTCCAAACGCGAGTGTTGTTTTACCAAGCAGTCCCCAGCTAAACACTAACCACTTCCAATGCTGCTTGACCTATGCAATCGAACGAGAACCTTTCTACTGAGTATGCTATTGGCACCCTTTATGGTCACCAAGATAATTGCCCCTTTTTTCGTCCTCTACAATTTTTTAAAGCAATACAGGCGATTTCGTGCACCCCTGTGGCGGGAGCGTGGATCCCTGTGAAAATTTGCTATTTCGGCTCCGTGTACTGATGGAACTAGTAAAAAGCCTTCTTTCGGCTTGTTTTCATTTACCCTAAACAACTAACCGGCTTTTAGCATACTCAATATACCCATTCTCATTCGATAAAGGAAGTCAAGCAGCATTGGACGGTGTTAGTACTTAGTTGGGGGACCGCTTGGTAAAACCGCTGCCGACACTTGTGATTGGAAGGATAAAAACACAATAACAAAAGGCTGGTGATAAATAATGTGTTGTCTCTGAATATAAAGGAAAGCTGCCAGCGTAATTCTTTAGTTTAGTATTGCACTTCCTTGCCTAATAACAAATTAAAAAGGGCCGAATTCTCTTCGATGTGATAAGAAGAACAGAGTGTTTGGCGCAAAAGATAAGTGCTTCTTATGGTACTTTTGACAATTTCCTCAAAGGAAAAATGCTGAAATGTTGAGCCAGGGTGTAACCAGAACGTTGTCAGAGCATTAACTTACCAGCAGAAACCGCGTTTGGACTCTTTGAATCATTTTTGATATGCTTCACAGAGTTCTTCAACAAGAAGTGTAATTTTAAATTTTTCACGCAATGGCTTTAATGGATTGACGAGCAGGGGAGCGGTTCTGCTAAAAAGAAAGGTTGTTCATATCCACCGTATCAATTTCGCACCAATAAAAGTCAGTCAACATCGTTTGGTAAGGCAATCCATTCACTGTAACGGTCTAACCAGAAGCAGTTTCAGAAAACTATGATACGATTACACCGTCATGTCATTCTAAATACCGCATTAAACTTTCACTCGTTGTGATTGAAGAGGTTGTTCGACTATTTCTCTTGGGTTTGCGGATTCTTTTATGCAACAGTTTTGATTGTTTACGTACCCCAGGCAGAAAATTGATCCTCATCACTCAGAATTCAAAATCACCGTTTTGGCAGTGGGTATCGACCCATATCTAAAAACCTTCTAGTTTCTACTTGGCAAATGTCATCGCAATGACAGATTTATGTTGACAGATCAATAATAGCGCGAGATTAAAAATGACACCTCTTGTTGGAAAACCCTTTATTTAACTCTCTTATAATATTTACTAATGCGACAATTCACAAATTATGTTACTTTGAAGTTATATAGAAAATTTTTAAAAACTTAAAAAATCTCACCATTTATAGATTATGAACAACAAAAAATATAATTCCATTGCAAAAAAATTCAATTAAATAAAAATTCAATTTAGTAGCATTTTGGGATTTTACTTAATGAATATAATTATTATGCGTTGGCATGGGGACGTTCCGAAAGGATTAATAAAAGGCGATTCGAAAAGCATATAGACCAATCGTTGAACCACAAAAAATAATTTCAAAAGATATCTTCCAAATTAATAACTGTGGATTCAACAAAAATTTAATGAAATGCACCCGGGTATGAAGTATTGTGATAATTTAAAATTAATTAATATTGAAAAATTCCGATTTGCAAAATATTTCTGTTATTTAATTGATTTGTGTATATTAATAAAATAATAAATTTCTCATGATTGATATTAATTAAAAAATAATAATAAACAATTCAATGTCACGGTTCTCCTGTGGATTACCGAAAAATATGTTATTAATTATCCATCAATCTACTCAAAAAGGTTAGGTTAGGTGTAGGGCTGCCTCCAGTGCTACCGGAGGACCAATTATCACTTTGTGACTTTGATGCCACAACCTCGTGTAACTAAAGTTTGGGGTTTGTTTGGTCATTAAGAGTTGTTCAATGTTGTGTGATTGACTGTGGCGGATGTCTGAAGACATGCTATGCCAGTGATCTAATTTTTACTCTGGAGATCTCTAATTTCTACTCTGAAGTCTTCCAGAACTCCCTAGGCATATTATCATGGCCCGTATTGTTCCAATTCTTGCCGTCGTCTGGACCATTCTCAACTTTATAAGATTGTCGGTTCTGGTCAGCGCTGGACGTACCACGACTGTGTGCGTACTACGACGAAAGTGGTCGCATATGCTGACGTTTCTGGTAAGTAGGTACCTACACGTAATGAGCGAGATTATAGAAAGAGCTCTGAACAGTGTTAGAAGATGGGTAGATGGATAGTGTTATACTTGACCCTAAACTGAACTCGGGACTCAATGTTAAGGGAAGAGTCAGGAGGGCCTATATAGCTCTCTACTCATGCAAGAAAATTGTTGAGAATAAATGGGACTTAAGTCACGAATGCTTCTATGGATTTACGCAGGTACGCCCCTTCCTAAAGATAGGGAATCGGTGGAGGGAGAGTACTCGATTAAATACTCATGAGTTCAATCGAAATAAAATTACTCAATGACTACATTTTGCTCGTTAAAAAGTACTCGATTCCTTGAGAATCTATGAGTACTTTTTTGACATTTCTGCGAATTGCCTTAGCGTGTACATTACTCGATTTTCAGCTACGACAACAACAAATGCGCCTAAATCTTAAAATACCCTTGCCAGAGGTATGCGCACCTCTGTCACAGATATGAATGTATTCGTAATCGACCATTCCAAACGCGAGTGTCGTTTTACCAAGCGGTCCCCCAACTAACTACCAACCACGTCCAATGCTGCTTGACCTGTGCAATCGAACAAGAACCAGTCTACTGAATATGTTAATGGTCACCAAGATAGTTGCTCGTTTTCTTCGTCCTATACTATTTTATAAAGCCCCAATTTTGCTCCCTTTAGTTTAAAATAGTGTGAGCGTACCGCGCTTCGTTTGGTGCCGGTAGCGTGCTGCATTTGGAAAAGCAAAATTTTTTTCAGGCTTACCGTGACTGATTCGGCTGCCATGCAGGCGATATTTTTGAGTCTTATTTTTACTCAGGCATACCGTGCCTGTTTCTTGCTGAGGGCGGGCGAGACGTACCGTGCATGTTTCAGGTGCAATGCAGGTGTTTTGACGTTGTGCGTGCCTGTTTCAGGCTAAGAAAGGGTGAGTCTGATTACATATGGAATACATATTCAAACCTAAAAGTTGGTTTACATCCAAAAACGCAAACTGGAGCTCTTTTATCGCGCAGAAATTTGTATGTATTTCTCTTTGTCTGGATTCCACGTTCGTGCAACAGAGAGAAAAGCATGCAAATTTCTGTGCGCCTCAACTTTGCGTTGGGATATAGAAGGACCTTAAACGTCCCTAAACTCTCCTTATTTGAGGCAGAAAAATACAATATATGGAAATTATTCACGACTGGGATAAACTTGGCGTTGTTTGATTTCGGCCTTGAATGCAAATTGTACTCAGTACTCGATTCCACCCTATAAGTAATGATATGAGTTTAAAGTACTCGGTCAAAAGTATCGAGTTCTGATATGAGTAGAATCGAAAGACAAATACTCATATGAGTAAAGAATCGGGCACCGATTCTGCATCCCTATCCCTTCCTCAATCGTCAATAGTATTGTGGCCAGCATTAAGAAAGCAGAACAATATGCACCACAGGAGCTGAACAAGAAATTCAAAATTAAAATTCCAACAAGACGAGAGTGGAAAAATGATACGCTAATCTAAACAGACGGTTAAAAGACGATGTACCGGCGTCGTGCATGCCGGCAATTTGGAAGGCGTTTCAACTAGCGTGAGCAGACAACTTTACAGAAGGAAACATGGCGGTGTTAACCAACAGCCAAGCTGCAATCTTGACTCTCCATTCCACCCTGATCTCATCAAAACTAGTCAGGAAATGATCATCGAATGCATAAGCAGAAATGTAAACACTTCCTACTTTGGGTTCCAGGCCTTAGGAAATATACAAGGGAACGAGAGAGCTGACGAATTGCAAAGGAGGGAGGAAACAGGTAGATCTCCCTATCAATACTGTTAAAAGGCATATCTACCAACAATTTCTATCCTTGACCAAAGCAAGATGAAGAGCATTAATAAGAGCTCATGTGCTAATTGGAGATCAGCACAGAGCATGCGGGCCTCGCCACTTCAACCAACCAACCAACAGCTGTGTGCATTCACAGGACCACCTTTGACTGGAGACCCATTCAACCTGGTCAAGTTGAAGGTGGGAATTTTCGTCTTCATTGGAAATAGCATTAGTTCAGTTTTACTTGCGTTGACTGCCAGACCGAGCTGCCAACAATTTCACTAATAACGGTTGGAAATATTCCTGACACCATTATCACCTACGTCATCTAGGTCATCTACGTATGCCACTACCTCAGCTCCGCTTCTGTCTAGCTTTTATAGTATGTTATTTACCGTTACTTACCACAGTAAAGGGCAGGTGGTGCACCTCTGTTAGCGTGGTTGATTACCAACCATTGCATAAGACTTCCTTGGACGTTTAGGGCTATGAAGGCTTCTCGAAGCGATTCAGTACGTACATTGTTAAAGGTACCTTGTATGGCTAGGAAGGCTGCCAGGGTGTGTTTTTGTAATGTAAGGTAGGTACTTTCGATAGTTCCCACCACCTCGAGCAAAGATGTCTCAGTGGATCAAACTGTGAGATAGGCTTGTGGAGCTGGGGAGAGTTAAGTCACATCCAGGCCCGCCACATAACCTTGTGGGGCCTCGGAATGAAATATGATTGGGGATTGAAATTCCAAAAAATCTATTTTCGGGGAACTTTCTAACCTGGGGTCTGGGCCAATTTATCGTAGCAGTTGTGAGAGTTAATGAGTCATATTACACGGCCTATCATTTTCCCAGACTCATAAAGTGAACAATTCAAAGGCAATGGATTCCGGGAATTTTTTAATTAAACTTCGAAGCCAAGCAATTTTATAAATTCTATTAAAACGATTGCAAGACTAATAACATCAATAGAAGCACTTTTAAAATTAATTTCATAATTCCTGATCAAATAAATTTTATTAAAATTTTCAATAAATATAAACAATATGTTTTAACTTGTTTCCATCACATACTTTTAGGAGTTATGATAAAGTCAGATGCCACCTCCGTTTCGTAATCGATTAAATTCCACTTGACTCCGCTTTTCATATAGGGCGGCAGCTGAATGACGGAGAGGGAGGCCTTGACTTCCGCCCCAAATTGGAATCGAGATCAAGTGCTTGTTACACGTCATTGACACTCTTTGAGCCTGATTTGCCGGAGGGTCCTCGCCGTCCGGTCATCGATCCTTAATTATTAATATTAATATTTGCTTTTGATGTTAAGAGTTTTGCGCTTTCGTAATAAATTTTCAGCTTCCTGACAAAGCATCGAAGCCAACAGCAAATATAGCAAAATTGGAGGGTGGCGCACATCCAGAGTTCAGGACCCTCAGAACTCAGGACTCAGGACAGCTGCTTGAACTGTTTGCCCAACGGTAGACACTGCTGTCGATTCCCACCTGCCCTTCGTGCACCCTCCTCGCTTACAGGTCAAACTCATCAGGTAAATTACAGGAGTATTCCTCCACCAGATACGGCAGACACAAGCCCTAGCGTGCTCCTTTTAGGATGTTACTTACACCCCTAGGACAAGGACTAAATATTCCTAGGACTTGGGGCGTCGAAATAGATCTCAAAAAGAGAACGGCTCCTTCTGATGAGTTTATTAGGGGAGGAAGTGCTTAGATACGGCTTCAAAGCGAATTCGTGGCTCGTCTTTTCTATGCCATACTCCTCTGAAACCGTGGCGTGGGCTGCTGATGGTTTCGCGGCAGCTGAGTGCGGGGGCTCCGGACGGGATATCTTGACTGACAACTTCCCCATCCTGCGGACGTGAATAATTCGCCAAATACTTGGAAGATTGAACAAAAGTACAAAATGAGAAAATAATTAATAATAAAAGGACGACGAAGATGGTTCATTAAAAAGAAGTCGCACAGTGCCTGGTCGGTGCCTTTGGGGTCAAGATTCGGATGCCTCCGCGAAGTTAATAAATTGCGATGGTAATTGCTCGAGGAATCCTCCCACTTTATAAATATATATATAACGAAAAGAAATCATAGAAAGTAATTATGAAAATTAATTAAGAGTAAATTTTATATCAAAAAATATTTCACGGGAATTAATTTTTTTAAGGCAAGATGTGTTTTTTTGGTTCTGAGAAGGACTCTTTATCTGTTAAGTTTTTCTGTGTAAGGAAATGAATGAATCATTAGGAAATATAGCATCAGCTCTTCTAAACCCTAGGGTAAAAAATATGAGGAGATTTTTCTCATAAAAATTAGTAGAATATTAAATGGAAATTATTTGTTAAGATTTTGACTAATTGGCTTTATTAAGGTCGTGTACAACAATTAACAGTAATGACTTTTTCTAAGAATACCGAATGAATCTAAACAAAAGCGAAACTTGTTGGCATACTTCAGGGAATTACTGTTGACATACTTCAACCCTTAAGCCTGAACTATAATAGACGTAGTTTGACGTACGATTTTAACGAACATACACGTACGTATCTCTCACCGTAAACCTTAACGTACAATCGGCTATAATAATCGCAGTAAACATTGTTTGAATTTGAGTTTGAATACAACAAGTATGCTACGATTTTGACATTACAACGCCGTCAACTGGGATCCATGTCCCATAAGACGGCGTTATACTACGTTTAACGAAACATTAACGAAAACAAGTACATGTGATGTACGTTTATTATAGTCAATTATTAATTTTCATCATAGAGCCCTGTGAACGCAGGGATTGACGTACGTTCTTTCACGTCTATTATAGTTCCGGCTAGGCTTCAAGTCTAGGGAGTAAGACAAATAATAATAAAAGTATTTTGGGCAACTACATTTTGACGAAATTTTGTTCTTGCCACTGGTTGACCTTTTTCACTGTTCAACTGTACCTAGTTCAGGACAAGGTGCTTAATCGCCCTCTCTAACTCATCGAAGACAACGCTATTTACTCGTCTACTGAAATATTGAGTATAGCTTCCCTGCAAAATATTAACGAAATTACAACAGCGACTGTTGCACCCAAATTAAAAATCTCTTGCCTTCACGGTACCACTCCTAACCGCAACACAAGACTAGCCTACAGGACTCATTCTTATAGCTTGTTTTCACGCAGAGTTCAATCAAGATATTCTCGTTCATGAATAAAACAATTTCACTAAGGAGTATACTTCCGCAGCCCGTATTTCCGAATTCGAAAACAATCCAACTAAATTGCAAAACCAAGAAAAGACAGGACAGGACAAGACTGCAAGATCAAGAAAGCAAGACTTTTTGTTCATCACTAAGTGCCAAAGGTCTGGCAGTGATGAGCAAAAAGTCTTGTGTTGTCTTGATTTTGCTAAATGTGGTGAGCCTGCAAGAAATTTTGCAAGAGCAAGACTGCAAGACTTGTTGCAGACTTATTGCTCATCACTGCAAGGCTTTTGGCACTTAGTGATGACCAAAAAGTCTTGTCATCTTGATCTTGGAGTCTTGTCTTGTCTGGCCTTGTCTTGGTTTTGCTATGGTTTTGCTAAATGTGCAAAAACAGGGAAGAATGCAAGACCAATGCAAGACGAGTCTTGTTCATCACTACTGACAGCTCGCCTTAAGGTAGATCGACCAGAGGATTAATTTTAAAACTCACTTGCAGGGCATTGCGGATACAGCTTCCGCTACTTGTGCAGCATTTCCAAGAATGCTGCCCAACGTCGTGGAGCCCCAAGCGGATCCATCGGCTCCTGATGGCGAGAGTGGTTAGCTCAGTCTAGCTTAACGCAGTCCCACTGTGGGCATATAGACTAAAATTGGAAACAGATACGTGCGTGCGTTCAGTGCTTGCGGTCTAGTCTTTTACAAATAACCAAAAAATCTAAGCGGCGAGTGCATGTGTCTGTTGCGTGTGCTTGTGTTTAGGTATTTGAGACTATGGCGAATGCGGGAATGCGGAAAAATTGGAAGAAGACCAACTTTTACATTGCGTGCGCTCCGTTTACGTATCTATATGCCAGTTTGCATTTGAATAGACGCACTGCTATTATGTAAATCACTGCACGCGCCAATGTACGTATATACCTGTCTCCAGCTTATGCGTCCTTCGCACGTGCTGCGCATACAGGACCATATCCAACAATTCGGCGTGGGTGATAGCGGAAATTATACCCATAGAGATACTGGCGAGAGAAGGTATGCGTCTCTATGATCCAGAATATATAAAAGGGAGACAAATTCAGTGCGGGGCGACAGATGACGCATTGGGAGCCTGTAACGTAATGGCAAGGCAAGTGAGACGAGTTTGTTAAGAGTCGGTGGCCCCTCAGACTTATCCCAAAGGTGGAAGATGGGTTACGAGGGATTGTGGGGAAGTGAGTTACGACCTCACGCAGTTCCTCATGGGCACTGCGTCTCACCATGCCCACATTATCCGCCGGATATGAATCTGGTTTTTTTTCTTACAAAATCTTGAATGAAATATTCTTTATTATATTTTCCCTAATTAAATAAATAGTAGAGCTCGTGCCATAAATGAAGAGGATTTCAAAATTGCTGTTTCCTTGCGCAGTGAAGTCCCCACAAGCGAGCAACATTTAAACGCAAATCTACGCTCATTTATATTGTCAATCATGCGCGCTCATTTCTCTTCTTTTATGGCGCGGGCTCTATCAACTGCTATGACAATGAAGAATTTGATCTTTCTAACCAGATACTTCAGCTTGTTCGTGACAGTGTTTTTTTATTAATAATTAATGCCTTTACCTTCAGCAATTATAGTGCTACAAAATTAAAGTCGTTGGTTTTAAACACTATCTATATATGTATATAAAAATGAATGTGTGTATTTATGATCGCTATAGGCTCCTACACCGTGCAACCGATCTTAATGAAATTTTAACCATGTGCTATTTACATTAAAACTTAAAACATAGGTTATTTTATTACTTTCTAAAGCCACTCCTAGATGGCGCTGTCATGGAGAGCTTCGTTGAAAATCATCGCAGAGCTTTGAATTTTTGCATGAAGTTCCGTGGAGGTCTCCTATGATACACCTCGAAGCCCGATTTTCGAAATTCAAAATGGCCGCCGAAATATGACCGAAATTCAAAATTGCCGCAGAAATATGGTTGAATTTGCCAATTTCCAATGAAAGTGGGTATCTAGGGGTTTTTAAGGTCGAAAATAACGAATTTGTGGTCAAAACTTATAAATTCAAAATGGCCGACGAATTTGCTAATTGTGTTCCCATTCCAATGAAAATCTGTATCTGAGGTTTTTTAAGGTAGCAAATAACGACTTTGTGCCTGTTTACACGGTTCGCTTCCGCGACCTTTCAACACGAAATTTGTAGATGCGGAGAGGATTCGGGTGGGAAGGAACTGCGTCTCAATTTTAAGACGACTCACGTTCGCTTTTTCTGACAGCTCTCTGTTTTAATTTCATTTTGTATCATTTTTGTGTTCCATTTTATTTTCGTTTCAGCCGCAGTGATGAGCAGACGTGTTTTTTATTAGGGCGGACAATGTTTTGGCATATGTTCTCTAGGGTGGGCCAAAAATAAGCAATTTTTAAAATAAAAGCACTACATTAAAAAAATATTTTTGCACAATTAAAAAAAATACTGTCGTAGTCAGTCGGGATAAGTCAGAAATCGAAGAAAGAAATTTATATAGTCTAATATTGTTTTTTTTTTCGTTTTTCTGTCGGGAAAATTTAAAATATTTATTATAAAAAAATAAACGTAAACAATTTTATTTAATTTAAAATTGTTTTAACAATAATGAGGCACCCTTAAATCTCATTTGCCAGGTTTCTCCTTGAACGAGCATTCTTTTGACTACCATTCTTACAATTTTTCGAATATCACTTAAAAAGAAATATAGCTATTTTTTGGCCCACCCTAGTTCTCGTTCCGTTGTCTTAAAAGCGTCTGGACTCAAAGCGAACCGTCTAAACAAACTTTCGCTTTGGGGCGCCTCAAAAGGAGAGACGAAGCGAACTGTCTAAACAGGCACTTTATGATCAAAATTTAAATTCAAAATGGCCGCACCAATATGGCCGGCGAGTTTGCGAATTGTATTCCGATTCCAATTAAATGGTTTTTCGTTAATGGTTAAGAAGAGTTGAATTTTGAAGGTTTGGATTGATTTCAAATGTTTAAACGTTGGGTGCAGCGAGGCGCACCGGGTCCCAGCTATCCAAAATACAGAAAATAAGCGGTTCATTGAGACACTTCATCTGTGTATGAAAATTCATATCTCGAAAAATGCCATGTCAATGGATGGTTTTTATTGTCTCGATCAAAATGTCAGATCTCTAATAGTTTCACATTTTGTTATTTGGAATCAAAAATACCAAAAAATTGCTTTTTTCAAACTCTCCTGCTACTGCATATTAAAATTCATATCACCTGATTACTACTATTGGCTTTTGGGAGCAGCATAGGCGCACCGGGTCCCAGCTAGTTAAATATAAATGGGATTGGTCAAGGGTCTGTGCTGCCTCTGATAATTTTCTAATATGATTTATGAATTTTCTACATCCAAAATCAATTTGGAATTGGATTGACACCTTGCTGTGCGAAAACGAGAATCTAGCCAAACAGCCCCTTGACTGGAATCCGCAAGGAACCCGTCGAGTCGGAAGACCTAGAACAACATGGAGGAGAACCCTATTAGCAGAGGCCGCAACAACTGGGAAATTATTGCCAGAGGTGAAAGCTGTCGCGAAAAACAAAGTCCGCTGGAGGGCATCTGTTTCCGCCCTATCTCCTACGAGGGATTAAAGGAGCGTAAAAGAAGAAGAAGAAAGTCAATTTTACTCAACGAAGACGTTTGCATCTTAAATCTTTCTTAGTATGAAATTTGTAACTCAAGTTCAATATAGAATGGGTTTCATAAAATTGTAAAGTGTGAGGAGATATGAAAATATTCTAACAAATCTCAATATCCCACCCATCATCCACATCGAATTTTAATGAAATGAAAACATTTGAAACGTAGTTAAGAGTGCTCGACGAAAACATCCTAGAAAATTTCAATATCCTGTCGATGTAAGAGATTTTCGACACAATGCCAAAGAATATGGGTTTGACCTTTCCATAAATTTGTTTAAGAAAGTTTGAGAATAAATATTTATCATGGACTGTAAATCGTTAAGAGAATGAAAAAGATGATGTTAGTGTTAGTTTTGCAGTCACAATAAATTCATAAGTGTCAAATGAAACGAGGACATTTCATTTAAATAATCAATCACCTAAACCGTGTTTTTTTTAATATTTGTTATCATCCCTGTAATCAAATAAAAACCATAGAAATAGCTTTAGATATTTTTAAAAAACTTGAGAAATAAAAAAATCCTTTTTTTATAATATTCCAATTTTTTTTACCAGCATAGAAACATAGTTTGGTGCATGCCAATTTCAAAAGCAATCAACGGTTGCAGAGAATGCAATTTTAAATCCTGCCTGTTCATAAAAACAACGAGCCTCACCACAATCCTCCATTGTTTCTGTATGAGGCGGTACAAACTGGCACAGTAGTATATAAAACGTAATCCAACAGTTGGCTCCAACACAGACTCACAAAACATTTCCTTTGTTATAAATAATCAAGGAACAAGAAAAAGGATTGCCAATTTTTTTATTCTGGTGTATTTTGCGAGCGGATTAAAAAAGTGTACAATAATAAAATATGAAAGGATGAAAATTTTTGTGGGTGATTCGAGCTGCAATGTTTTGAAAATAATCCAATTTCAGCTCCCGGTAACTTTATTTACCTTGGATCCGTGTGAGTTGTTTTGATTTTATCTCGGCCCTGTTTTAAGGATGCAAACAATCCTGTCATACCGAAAATAGCGAAAACGAAGCACAAACAAATTGCATGCAGAAGGATATTGAATGTAGCTGAAGGAAATCTGTGACAGTGGGTTCTATTCGAGCGAGGCTGCAGCTAATGAATTGATGAAGCTGCAGATTCAACAACTCTCGTCTCATCAATTTTCTATTATTTACAGGATTTCCAGTGCTCTTCTCCCTGAACGTTTCGAAATCCTCCGATCGGTGTTGAGCGCTGCCTTTCTCTGCTTTGTTGTTTTTTTTTTGTTATCGGTTATATGTCGGATCCTGATGCTATGGATACCTTGGATATCAGTGAATTGGCCTATAACAACACTCAGCCATGGAGAACGGGGCTCAAGCAAAGTGCAAACGGACGTAACCGAAAAGGATCAGTTGCTGTTGAGGATTAACTCTCAGAGTGGGATTTATGTGATGGTGCCACCCAGGCGTTTTTATGTCTCCTGTTATCTATTTCTGTTTATTTGTTTATCGAGAGAAAAAGGGAAACAGAAAAAGAAAATCACCCAAACCTCGTCTCCATCACACACAGTAGCCTCCACCCAGACTCCCGAACAGAGCAGAATAGGGCTCCAGCTTTATCCAGATATGCTGTTGCCTTTTATACTTTTATATATTATACGTGTCTGTACGCCGCATCCTTTTTTTTTCTCGAGTGCTGAGAGCACAACAGTGCGGATTGTGTAAGGAAGGACTACAGTATGAAATCGTGCGTGAGACGTTTTGCTGGAAAAGCTGATTTGCATTTCAACATTTTGTTTTTATATGTAAAAGGAAGAAAATGGAGAGTTCAAAGACCACACAATAACCCTGAAGGAAATTGTATTGCGCAGCAGTAGGGATTCAACAATCACTAAGGGCTCTAACGATGATTGAGATATCAAAGCTGGAAGGGGATTTGATAATTCCTTGGAATGGCCTTCGAGCAATGAGTTTTATAAAGCGACTTTTCAAGATTTTTCTCCATGGGAGTTTTTTTTTTCATTTTGAAATTTTTCTTAAATTTTTTTCCTTCATTCTAACTTTTCTCCTCTTACTATTTCACTTCTGATCTTTCTGTGTTATTTTAGCTAAAATTGGGTGACATTTGAATAAATCGGATCTGAAGTCGGATATTGGATAAGAACTGTTTGCATTTTTAAGAGAGGTAATCAGATACTAAAAAACAAGTCCTGTCGCCGTTTTTGTATCTCTACCAAATGGTAAGTGATCACCTATAGCTGAAATTGATGTTTCTTATCTTGGTGATTTCGTATTCCTAGTTTTTTTTGCTAGAGAAAAAAAGTAGAATCAGATGCTTTAAAAATCTGTAACTAGAGCAGAACAAGTTGGGCTGAAATACATTAGCGAAATAAAAAGTAGTTTGAGTTCACAAAAAAGAAAAAAAATTGGTAATGAAAAACGTTAAGTAAAGACGTTTTCGTAAAGTAAAAGTTTTTGTTAATGTGAAAGTCCAAACTTAGGAGTTTCCCTTTGTACTACCGATCCGTCATGTCGTACTAGTCATTGTGCATTGTCTAGGTCTAGGTAGTTATAGTCCAGGAGAAATAGCGGAAAAGTATTGTAAAAGTTGATATAAATTTCCCTTTCGATTTTTATCGCTATAAATAAGAGAGAAATCGTAGGAATTCAATGAATGTGTTTTGGATAAAATCGGTAGAGGGGAACAGGTGGAAAAAAGTTAATAACAGTAGCGAAAACACATGTTTTCACGTTTTAGGTGCGAAATTTTTTGTTTGTTGGAAAACAAAAAATAGTTCGCAAGCGCTTAAAAAGGCGAAAAATCTGAGTTTTGAACAATTGAAATCGGTCAACAGGTTTTCGCAAAAAAATAAAAACCGCGAAAAATGGCAATTTTTTGACATTTAAATATAAGGACTGTAATTATCGTAGAATCTTGCTTCAGGGCTTAAATTTTGGCTTCTGTTTGTGTCTACACTGCAAACGCCAGAGTATTTTTTCCGTGTGAATTTAACGCACTACACACTTCTCAAGCGTGTAAATTCGGCTAATCGTGTTAAAATACTGCGTTTTAGGAATAAACCGTGTTAAAATAATGCGGATAAAAAGACATACGTGTAAAAGTCACACACGTGCAGGGTATAATATTTTTTACACGCTCAAGCAATTGTAACGTTTTATCGTTTCACGTCGTAAACGTGTGAAAATCAAACATTATATGTCATTTCACTCACTTCACTAAATTAACACACATGAGAGGATAACTGAAATAAAAGTTATGACAGTATTTAAATACTCAATGACCAGAGAGCTCCACGACCTTTCTTTACAGTCAGTCGGTAACAGAAGGGCGTCGAGACAAGCCATGCAGTTTACATCAAAAACTTTAAGCTTACGGTGACGATTTTTCTAGGTTTACTCCCCGCAAAACAACGCTAAAAAAGCTTCACTCGAAAGCTCTAAAGTAATATATATTTGGTGTGTTAAAAACATACGCATTAAGTGTTTTAAATTTACACACTTTTCGCGTTTAAAATATTAATACATTTTAAACGCGTAAACAGTTACTACACGATTTTACACGCGAAATGCCTTTTAAAACCACACACCTGGGTTTGCAGTGTACCTACAGTAAAAGTTTCATGAAAAAAATAATAATAACTTTTCACGTAAATCGCAAAAATGTAAAAACAGAGAAAAAAATTTGAACAAGGCCCACAGTGGTGCTAGAGTTATTTTGAAAAGCCTTATTTATTTGCGAAGCGTTGTTCTGCAAATCCATTTTCATTAAACTCGTTTGAAAACCACCCTTTTTTCCAAGTGCGATAGTTTTTTGCATGAAAAGCTTTTTTTTGAGTTTTTTTCGTGAGCTTTTTGAGCTTTTTTGAGCTTTGTCTTGGTACAGCCTTTTCGAAATTCTTTCAGAAGAAAAATAATAAGGCGACTTACTGCACCGATACCATAATCATGTCAGAACTGGTTTTATTCTCATAGTTATTTTTTGCTATTGTTACGAACTCATTTTCAAACCAATATTTACTTGTTGGGTTTTTAAACCATCAATGGTATCTATTATGTATCAATATTACTGCCCCCCGCCCTGTACGAACCGTTCTATGTGTTTTTTTGTTTTAGGATTTGTGAAATATACAGTGATCTCAAAGAGATTGTCGTTAAGCTTCCCGGAGTTTATCCAGACTCTTGGAAAATAGTTCATTTAGTTCATTTTCAGCTCATATCAAAAAGAGATTATTTCAATAACACCTCAAACCCGAAATCATCGAGAATCTCACGAATCCAACCAAATGTTAGAGGGCATGCAGCCAAGCAAAATTTAAATCGCTTTGACGAATCTAGTTTGGTTGATATAGATAGATATCTGCGTTTTCCATAGTGTACCCTACTGTGCTGATAAAACTCCAAGCTGTTGGTATAGAATTAGCTCTAAGGAATTGGTCCAATCGTCCAATCAATTTTGGGACAGTGGCAAATTTAAAGTCTTTCATAATTTATGTCCGTACCCCCAGGACACAATAACTCACCTTTTTCCTAATCTTTAGGTATAATTCATCTTCCCTAGATCTCCTACAATCCACGGCTGAGTTTCATTGAGGATGGACATCTGCCTTTGATAAATTCGAGCCAATGGAATATCACCGCTGGATGAAGGACATCGAAATAAGTCTAGGGTTGCAAGAATCCTGTTAAATTCAACGCTCAAATTAACACGCTCCTACGCAGCAATATTTTTCCTAAAATACAAGACTAGCTCGTTCTTCTCAATCGCACATCTTTCCGCTCTCATTTTCTCGCACACCATAGTGTAGAAGAATTCCACAGAAGAATTCGATTGTGGAACAGTCTTTCACAGTCAGTGTTTCCTAATTCGTACAAGATCTTATAGTATAAATGTAATATTAATTGCTATATCCTCGAGCATCCCCACCACACCCCAATTAGCCTCTCCCATCCTATTCTATCCTTAAAAATAAGCTTACCATTAAGGTAGCTTTTTTAGTTGCCAGTGGAACCGTTCGACCATCCCGTTTGCTGGGCATGGTAGACGGTTGTGCGGATTCGATGAGTTCCCAGTAATTTGGCAACACTTTTCGATTCCAACTGTGTACCTCGACCAGTTGTGATCAGTGTTGGGCCTTTCGATTTTAAAAATGTAGTAAATATGAAAAAAAAGGTAGTAGAATTGAGAAAAATGTAGTAGCAACAAAACAAGTTCCGTTAATTCTTGTTTGAAGGGCTTGTAGCTTAAATTTAAAGGCAAGAAAATCCCAATAATCTTTGCTCATTTGGGTCATGATGTCAATTAGATCTAGAACTATATATACAAATTTTAATTTAGAAAACTTAAATAAACTGATTTTTTGGCCGATTTTAATCGGATTCAAGTTTCCACGCAGACACGCTTTTCACGCCAGAATGGCTCAGATGTACTGTTTTTGTTTGTCTTATTAAAATTTTATGGAAAAAATTAGAATATTCAAGGTTACACAAGGTCTTTTGGTCAAGTTTTCAACTTTTAGCATTTAACACACACATTTTAAAGAATTTAAATAAAGAAACAAAGATTGGCACAATGGTACGTATAAAAACACACTTTGACCACGCGGTAAATTTTTCAAAGGAGCCAGCACAGTTTTACACAAAAGCTGAATAGGCGGATCTACAGAATAAGTTACAGCTGATCGGCAGTGACAGGCTTACAGGACTTAGAGGTTTTGATATACATCTTCTTCTTCATTTACAGACGGAAAGAATCTAATTCGAGTCTCTATGACACATATAGCAGTGGTGTATTCGACGACAAGTGAAAAATTGTATTCGAATTGGAATGAAAATAATTTTTCTGATGACGTGAAATATGTAGAAAATAAGAAACCGAAAGTAGTAGAATTTTGAAAACGCGAAATGTAGTAGATCTGCTACTATTGTAGTAGAAGGCTCTACACTGGTTGTGATCTCAACAGGTACGCCGAAACCTGGAACGAATTCGGTGACGAATTTTCTTGTCAAGATGTCCCGAATTGTGTATGTTTAAGAGCATCTCGTGAATCTGTCTACTATCATTAAGCTGTACCCATATGGATATGATCAAATCTATTATTTTGAAGCTTGAAGGCTCAAATGGAGATCTGGAATGTCTCGAGACTTTGAATTTTTGGCTATCAAAGCCCGATCGATTGCAGCCTTTATTGATCGATGACCAGAAGTATTTTTTGGTAATAGCTCGTCTTGTAGCACGAATACCAGGCTGAGAAAGCCTATGGTCGCAATTGAACGCTAGCTTGTTTAAGATAGTGGGTAGGTAAGGCCTAGAAATGCTGGTACTAGTTTCACACCTGATGCGAAGTGAAATATATTGGTGTAAAAACTAATTTTACCCGTCAGACATTGCTGCGGTGCTCTTGGAGTGACTTTAATTCAGTTAACTGACCACTGACCGACTTTGATTCAGTTAACGTTGTTAGAGAGCTTGACAAGTAGTCGGCAACAAGATATTGTTTAGCAGACATATGTCCGATGTCTGTGGTAAATTGTGAAATTAGATCAGATTAGAAATTAGACGGAGTCGGAGTCGGAAGAAATTTTCTAGTTACTGGAGTCGGAGTCGGAAAAACAATCAAGACATTTGTCGACTCCGACTCCTTTTACAAATTATATATTGGAGTTTTTTGCTTTTGTTTTATTCTAGGGAAAAGCTGTCAATTTTTCTTATAACAACTTTCAAATTTTTATTGCGTAAAATAACACAACAACAAATTATAAAAATTATTAATTATTGAATGAAGTACACATTTTAAAATGAACTACACATAACATGCGTAATGGCCCGTCCACACGACACAAGCATGTTTGCGCCTGAAAATTGCTTTTTTATGGTTTTTTACGACCTCAAAAGGTACGGACGTGCTTTTTTATGACTACAAAAAGCACGGGCGCTCCTTTTCAGATTCGGCAATTTTTAGCCCATGTTGTGTGGACGCATTTCATACGTCACGCGTGCTTGAAATGATCTGAAACTGATCCCTTCAACGAAGAAACAGAGGATGGCTTTTCTCGTTATAGGCAAGAGAAGAGAGAACAGGGAATTGCTAGAAAGGAGGAATAATGGATATGTGGGAGATATCCATAAATGAAGTACCAATGGAGCTGCGTGAAGTCGAATCCTGAACCTATGGGATGCACATACGTATATGTGGTCTTTTTTTGAGGACGATACGCGCGAAGCAAGAATAATATCGACTTCGCTGAAGTGCCGATAGAAGCGCATTAACTAGAAATTGATCTAAAAAAATTTCATAACTTTCGGTTAAACCGTTTTTTTTGTTGAAACATATAGAGGGTGTTTTTGTCTAAGATGCTAATTCTTTGAGGGATGATTCCTGAATATATTTGGGGAAAAAAATCGTTCTAGAAAGTGGGGCGGCTCTATTCACTAAGATACAGAGTGTTTACTAAAAAAGGTTTGGAAAAGTTTTAAATTTAATAAATTCTATACTAATTATTGTAGACTAACAAAGTTGCGCTTATTTTTTAGGTAAATGAGTATTATTTTATTTGGTATAAAGAACAGAAACTTAATTGACTCCATTGTAGGCTAAAATCGATATTTTGCATCTAAACCTGCCAAAATTCATCACTTTTAGTAATTTTCTCAGAAATCTAAACTTAGTGATAACTTACATTTTCCAAAAATATTGAGTTTCAATTACAAAATATTAACTTTTTTTTGATTTTACAAAGAGCACCTTCCCCATTAATGTCGCATTAATTTAAATATGTACTTAAGAAACTCCTAAACAAAGAAGTTCACAACCGAAATTGAAATGAAATAATAATAATACTAATAAAACCCAATGCTTTTGTTGTGCCCCAAAAATCCAATTCACAACATTACACTGAAATTATCTCAAGCAAAAATTTCATTTTCGGTTGAACAAATAATGCTTTTATAAAGAACACAATTCCATGAATCATATTCAGGATGCGTGAAATACTCTCAAGGAAAAATAACCGTATAGCCGCGCGCCACCTGTTATATAATGTTTAAATTTTTAAATATGTTAATTAAAACATTTTCCGCGCTAATGACCAACATAAACCAACAACAGTTAACAATTAATTTGGAGAACCGAGTATGAAAATCATATTTCTTCATTTCCATGCACTATGAAAAACCCAAACAAGGATTTTTAACAAAGCAAAAAAAAAGTTTTATCCTCGCGGGTGGAATAATATAAAAAATTCATAAAATAGACGAAAATCCTCCAAAATAACAACGAGAACTCACTTGAAATATTCATCAAGGACCCCCGGCACACTGCCACTGCCGCAAGGATGCTTAAGAATCCTTGAAACGGTGAAACAAAAAAGAAACATTCCACATTGTTGTAACAAATTGTGCTTGAAAAAATCTCGTCAAACATATCAGCGGGAAACACACCCAGACACTAGACACGCGCTTTTTTTTTGGCACAGTGGTAATTTTTCTCTGTCAAATTCCTGACACAACATTCCATCAACGCTACAGACGCGAAGTTTTTAAAATTAATCCTTCCCTCATATATGGGGGATCCTTTATAATATATGAACCGGGAGAGCCGGGAATCCTCATCTGGGTAATATTTCGCCAAGTTGCCCGGAATTCGTCCTTTTGGTGGTTGTACTCATCTGCCTCTGCCGCAACGAAGAAAGGGTGCAGTCCCCGACTATACTTGGGTATATCCTTGTGCGGAATGCTGCTCTCTAGCATCCGAGGGTGGTTGGCGGGGCCGAGTTTGTGTGCCTCGTCAGGACCTTGGATCCTTGGAACATTAATTTTTCAACGTCAGTAACAGCACATCCTCATTAGGTGAATGAGCTGGCTGTTAAGGGTCTTCTTTACTATACGGTGATGAAGCTAGTGTTATGCTCGCCTACAGCAAACACGGGGCCCCACCACCACCGCTAACGGTAAGGGTATCAGCAGCTTTTTTGCAGCCCTTTTCCTTGCGCCTCCTTTTAGGTTAGTTCGTCCGAACGCCCATAGAATGGCGGGGACGATGATGGGGACTGCTTTATTGGAACTAATGGGGGAGAATATTAAGAAATATTTAAGGAGGAATTTTCGGAACATGACAAAATGTTTGGCCTTGTCACGTCTTAAGGTCGTCTTGGGTAGATGACAACATAACAAATGGCTTGACGAAAAATTGCCTCCTTAATTGGAACTGAAGACCAAAAATTATATTAATTAGTTGGAAGTGTCTCGGGATTAAATATTTCTCATTAATTTTTGGTTTTTCCTTTGCTTTTGGTACTGGCGAATAAGGGACTCCTCTCCGTGTTTAAAGTCTTCATTATAGCTCTGTATTTTGTTAATAGCTGTAGGAGAATCAAGCTTAATTATCACCTGAAATTGATTACGAAATATTATTTGGCGGAATCTTGTGTTGTGATAATAAATGGGAATGCAAGTGATTAAATAACAAAAAAAATACAATGATATTGCCAAGCTACCCAAATTTTTTTAGTAATCTAAGAGGGTTAACTAAAACGAATGGCGTATTAGAACAAATGAAGAGCACGAAGAAATGTTTCACACACATAAAACTGGACAGACTACGATGGCTTGAAGATGTACGAATTTCGTAAGAAACAATACTAGCCAAGATCGTAAATGATAGCCCAACGTAAAAGTAAACGTAAGACGGCATTTAGGAAGACATTAGCAAAACATTAGCATTTTTACTATATGTTCGCTCGACCGCAAATTCTCAGCAGACCTTGTTAGTCTAAGGTTAAGGTGCCCGATTACCATCCTAGAGGTCCATGGTTCGAATCCACTCCACGGCGTGAGCCTTCGTCTTTCGATTTTTGACTTAGATAACTTTCCTTCCTTACAAAAAAAAATCCCCGGCCTTTCTTCTGCCATCGTCTCTAAGCATAATAAGTTTGCGCGCCAAAGAAATTTCTCAATTATTTGTATGAACATTTATGCGTTTTACGAAACTTTCGACGCTGAATAGCGGCTAAAGATTTAATGGTAGACAAAAAATGTTTAAACTAAAATTTCTACAGAATTTTATAACAAACAAATTTGTTGCTATACATTTTCGTCGTAAATTAATAGTTGACGAGATATTTGTAAAAAAAACCATACTTTATAAGCGTTTAAGGTGTAATAAAACCCATAAATATCAACTTTAAAGAAAAAAGTTAAAACAAAAAATATGGGCAATGAAATTGCGCACAAAAAAAGTTATAATCAGTTTTGCAATAAAACGTGTAATTAAAAAGATATTGGTAAAAAACTGCTTTTGAATTTACGTTTTTCGACACTTAAAGCGCCATAGCTGGTGCAATATTAGCCCTACGTAAAAAATGATTATAACATTGTCCTATAAGTCTTACGAAGGATTTTTTCATGTAGAATTAACCTTTAACGAAATACAGTGATATTTGTGATATTTGAAGTTTGAAGCACTATTTCTCCGTAGATATTGACTTTACACAAAAAATTTCTAAACAAATAAGTTAAACCACTTAATTATTTACAAAAAAGATAATATACACTTTTGTCGTAAAATGCATAGTTTCTGAGATATAGAATTAAACGCGTTTCCCTTCACTGTAAGTTTAGCAAGAGGATGGGGATGACGCCATTTTGAATTTAAGCTTATAAAAATATTTAAAATCATTTGGTAAAAAAAATCGCGTGCGGTATTTTTCGCAAAGAAAAAGTACCTACATAGTTATTGGACTATATTGGATGCGGAGCTAGTGGAATAAAACCGCGTGTTGACGCTTGTCAGTTATTTCATTCTTCTCTATACTATTTTTCCGACTAGACGTTGCGTTCCGCCATTGCACTTAATGATAAACCCGTCGACAATACAAAGGGGTATTACCTCTGAGCGCTACTCCTCTTTCACATAAAAAAATAAATAAAAAATATCTAAAAAAAGAAAGAAATTTTCTATTGCTTTATGACCCATTGTAGCAGACTGACAGTGGCTCTAGGCAAATCCCCTTTAGTTTTCCAAGGTATACTGGAATGGAATGTCTGAGAGGAAAGAAAGCCTGAGCCTTTCTGTCGGACATCCAGTGATCACCCGAAAAAACTTCTTCTAAGGGAGAGAAAAATGATGAGGAGAAAAATGCTTGTCTCTCTACTGGGCTCATAGTCATGTACCGCATCGAGTATAAGACAAGCAAAGAAATTAATTGCCACTGTTCCTTGAGCTAGTCCCGATATCAGAGTCTTAACAGGCATTCTCATAGTAGGTAAATGCTTCTGTAAGATATCACTTGAAGGTCTTGGGTAAAATTGATACAGACATACGGAGGTACGGTCAGAATAGAAGAAGAAGAAATAGAAACCGCAGAACATGTTCTAGGAAATTGTGTTGCACTTGAGAGACGAAGGTTTTTCACACTTTTGAACACTAATCCAAGAGCTATAGTAAGGCTGATCAGTAGCCTAAGTCGAGCTCTTGAAGAAACAACGTTTTAGAGAAGATATAACGAGAAGACGTTTAGAGAAAAGATCTACTAAACGTCACAATGTACGAACTGGTTCGTGTACGCCGCCGAAATATATATACAATCATCTATTAATTGTCTTTCTAGGTTGAGAAATGATTGAGGAAGTAAGAAGATTTCCATTAATTTTTTAGCTCAATAAGGCGCTGTCTGCCCGTTCGTCTGTGGCCCCCTATATATCCGAAACCACTGTAGCTAACCACAAATTGTAATTGTTGAACAAGGAAAGATGTCTGGAGAGTGCTCGAGGAGATTTTTGTGAACCTTAAGCTTGAGCTCTGGGATATTACATGAGTTCGGATATATTTACTACGAAAGATTATTCCACTGTCGAGTAGTTATATTGAAGAACGAACTTCTACACCATAGTGTATGCGAAAAAGAAAGGGTATCTTAACTATTTTTCGAGTTGTTGAAAAAAAACTCAGCCCCTTAAATGTTGCCTGAATTTTATTACCTCTTCTATTACCCCTTTATTACCTCTTTTATTACCAAATGTATTTTTATCTTGCTTTAATTTTATTACCGTTTTATTACCACTTTTATTACCAAATGGATTTTATTTTTATAAAATACGTTAACTCTTTTTTTGATTCGTTATTCAACTGAAAACGTGACGTAAAAAAATAGTAATTAATGGCGAGTCTATCAACGCGAGGGGTCACTAATTTTTTTTTTTAATTTTTCGACAGTTTGTTCGTTTAGATTTATTCTTTTTCTAACAATTCACTATTTATTTAAGATATTCTTAACTTTCAACAATACATCACAAGATTTCAAATTTCTTATAAATATTTTATCTACAAGCGGGATATTAAAATCTTAATGGAAAGAAAGGTCCAAAAATGTTCCGAAATACTCCTTGATCAGTCAAAGTAAAATCTGACTTTGATATATCTATGACCAATTGTAACAATTTAGGAAAGAAATTTCATTTTTGATTTCCATTTTACATTTTCATCCTGTGTCCTACAGTAATTAAAAATTGTAGTTTTTTCTATGTTTTTCAGCTATGCTTAGTGAAAAACTAGAGCTCAGAGACAAATTTTGTCTTTTGATGGAAACGAAAAATTAAAACTAGATTCATGGAGAGATGAAGTAGAAACTGCATTGAAACTACAGGGTAGTGTAAAAACACATGGGGGTTTTGATGACGATATTTTTAATTTTCTCTACAGTCTGTCTGCCGCAAAGGCGAAAAGGAAGATTGGAAATCAACCAGAAAGAAAACGAGTACATTTGAGAAAAAACCGTTTATTAAATTTTTTTTTTTGAAATTCATAGATCGAATAAACTTAATGAACAATGTTGACAATGTTTTAAATTCGTTATAATCCTTACCTGATTACGAGTCATTGTTTGGGGAACTGCTTTGAGCTACAAGGTCTAGTCATTGAATGTCTTGTTCAAAATGGGCAATAGTTAAGGATAACACATGCAATATGTGTCAATCAATCGCTAGAGAGGCGATAACTCCTTTTGATGTAATGTCAACATACATCGAATCAACAAGCTAAAGGAGCCCTAATTTCACTTAGGACTTGTATATTAAATTTTGGGCCGCTAGTTGCAGGAGAAATTTGTATCTCTTAACAAATCCTAGTTGTTAGATGCTTGCTTCAACTGTTTTTGGAATAATTAGTTCCAGTCTTTCTACTGAAACAGAATAAAGATTGGTGCTGATTATATTAAGGGTGAGACACCGTTTCCATTTAGAGGCGGTGAATTCGACTCGGTTCTTTCGAAGAGAAAATCAGTTCGATGACTACATTAATTCAATTGGACATAAGCTGCGACCATGAGGACAAGGTTTGACGTGTGCTTGGCTTGAATTATCGAATACATAGAAGTAACTCAAAGTGTATACTCGTACTATAGAGTATAGATGAGTTCGGAATCGGAATTGCTGTCGGAAGATCTCAAAGTGTAAATCTTCTGCGTGCAGGTTAAAAATAGGCAACCTTAAGTTTTCCCTAAAGCACCATTCAGTGGACTTATATGGTTCAAGTATGGGTAAAAGAGATAAACAGGTGAGGTTCCTGGGATCTTGTGAAGAGGCCTAAACTTAATACAGCAAAAATCGTGAGGAGCCTGGTATTACCCCTACCTCGTATTTAAAGGAGTTTGTTACCCTGTATTGGCATGCACCTACGAAAACTTGAGTAGAGGCTATGCCAACACACGAAATTTTTTTTCTCTGCTGCCCAAAGGCAGCCAGAAAAATAATTTTCCAAACGACCACATCTACACTATTCTGAGACTTCACTAACTTGGTGCTTTATGAACTGGATATTCTCACTAAAGTTTTTCATTTTAGGGTCCCAAAACATGTGGGCTTCGAAGGTAATGAAATACAGACGTCATGATCGGGCGACCTCCGATGAAACAAACACGGATTAGGGGGGTCCATTCTGGTTTGGTCAACTCAAAGCCGTTTCATCTACTGGCGTCGAGCAACGCGGCTAGATAATTGTTAAGGGGCAGTATGATGTATGTCAGGCCTTGGAGGATAGGAAGACTCGAGGGGGATCAGTCTGCACATGGAGGAAGATTTTGGCTCGAGGAGGATCAGTCTGCACTTGATATTCTTTAAGATATCAGAAAGTAAAATTGAAAGTAGGTTGGTGCAGAAAGGACGTGTTATAGAATGGGGCCCTGAGGGACACCGGTTAAGTTGATGTTGGGGTTTAGATTAGGATACCATCCAAAACAACGTTGATTGAATACCTAGAACAAAAACTCTCAATCCAGCTCTTCAGAATTGAGTCGATACAAAAACTTGTAGATTAATCAAGAGAGACGGATGTTTTAGCAATATCTCGAGGAATCAGTGAAGACTCAATAAGACGATGCAATTTTTAATTGAAATGGTCTATGAGACATAGTACAATAGAAGTTAGCTAGTAGCGATTTTAGATGTGACACTGGCAGCTGTTCATTGTTCATTTAATTTGGAAGAAGCACGAGTACACTACTATTATTGTAGCTAGTCACGGAAGCTAGTAAATAGCCAAAAAAGCCTAGCACTAGAGCTGTCGATCGATATGGTGCGATCGTTTAGCAGAGTATTTAAAAAAGATCACGAACAGTAAATATTAAATGGAAGTGATCGTATTTCTGTATATAAAGACGATATGACAGCAAAGCAGTAAGTTCGACAAGATCGATCGCGCTCTCTTGTTGCTCTAGGAACTAATGTATTTATGATTATGCACTTCCGTGACGTCATGGCGATTAGAGCAAGCACAGGGCGGCTTTAAGAGTTCATGTTATTTTTAGGGTGCTTCTGCGTCCTATTTTATGCCAGATTGTGTCCGAGATCCAGTGTTGCCGGTTTTTTTTGGATATAGCCGATGCTTGTTTCCACCACTGTACTCCACAGCTCTTCCCACATTTCTTTCGTCAAAAACCTTTGCTGGTTCAAGGTTTGTTACAGATTCGCAGAAAATTTTAGCCTTTTAAAGCCGTCCCGCAGAAGGTATATGTTAAACCGTCTACGATTTATGGCATCGCGTTGGACGCTTCCGATTGCAGCGATTTTGAGGTCATTTTCAATGTCTACTCCTTTAAAGCTTCTGATATCCTCCACAATAGTTCTCCGTCTGCGGCTGACAGCCACGTGATCTATCTGATTTTTCGTTCTACCATCCGACAACACCCAAGCCTTCTTGTGTAATTTCTTATGGCAAAAAATTGTTCCACTTGCCATGAGTTCGTGGGAACTACAGATGTCAACGAAAAGCTCACCATTACTATTAGTAACTTGTCTTATCACTTGATTTCCAATTTCGTGTTAAAGGCCGGCATTGCTAGCGCTGATCTGTACGTTTAACTCCACTAATCTAAATTGTGACCAGTCACAAGCTTTTGAGACTCGTGCTTGTCATTGAGAGTTTGACTGTTAGCATTTTTGGTATTGTAAGTTACTCAGTCACAAGAATTTTTTTTAAATAATTCATCTCTTATGGTGTATTTGTATTCGTGTAATGAGGTAAAGGAAAATCGCTTGCTGTGTGTCGAGTCTGTGAGAAACTTTTGAAAAAACGGTAAAAATCTTGTGATCTGCAAATTATACAGTCCCAATTTTGATATCCGTTATAACTGTTTGGGAGTTGTCAAGATTGTGACTGCAAAATGAGAATACCAAATTGTCTCAAGTTGAGACTCACCACACACTTGTGATTGCGTTGTGACTTGTGATTGCGTTGCGACTTGTGATTGCTTTTAGAATACGGGTATAACAATGATGTTTCCCCTTCTAAAGAACATTTTCATCCTGATCAAGGCAAATCTCTTGCCAACCTATTCTACCCAAAAATCCGTAAAGCCAATTAGTACAACATCAAGGATAAAAAAACGACAAAAAAAAGTATATCAACATCTTAAAAGACTCAAAATATTTCTTTCGTTACCATATACTCAAAAAGTCAATAAAGTATTTCGTAAAGTATTCCTCCACAAATATCCTTATAGCCTAGTGACTAAACCTTTTTGGAAATCTCTCATACACTCGTTCGTATTCAGTCAAGCTTAAAAATTGCTTCCCGATGAACGGGGAAGGACTTATTCATCTTCACAGCATCCATAAATAAAGCTCTTTAGGATATCCACAGCAACATCAAAGGAGCTTAACTTCCGTTTACTAAGTGCATTTCAACACACAAAAGGAGTCCAAAGTTTTATGGCTAAATCCTAACTAAGTATGTAATCCATTATAGAAATTAAATCTGATCGTACATATTTTCGTTAATATTATGATGATGATGATTTTATTGAGAAAAAAAAACTTTATTAATTATACATAAAAAGCTGTTACGTACAAAATGTTACTCTGACATTTCATATAACATTACAAGAACATTCTGTACATAATGATCCATCATAAAAATTTGTTCGTAGGAAGAGGAAAAAAAAAATTAGATGAAGCGTTTCAATCCGAAAAAGTAGACACAAATATGACCTACATCATTTCAAAAAAAATTTTGGTATCTTTTTCGGATTTTATTTTCGAGAAGCAAATTCAAACGCGTTACGCCATAAAGCCCTTAATTTAATTTAAAAGCGCCATAGAGAACCCTTTTCCGGAACAGATTTCTATATTAAAAAAAAAATAAGGAGAAAAAACTGAAAGTACCTTGCCAACGAAATCCGAGTCTTTGCTACATGTACGAAAAGTAAAAGGGAATTCCCTTACCCTTCGAGTAGACCTTTTCGCAATTCCTGTAGTCTCTGTATCATCCCTTAACTCTTGATACGTCAACACTTTGCAGTTGTTGCTCCTTTTAACAGCAGGGGTGGCGGCACCCCACAACAACAAGAAGAGGGCCTTGTAACCTTTTTCGGTGCTACTGTGAGGCACTAAATGGCCAATTAAAAGGACCGAAGGGGTACTAAAAAAGTAGATTCTCTTCCCTTACTCTAGATGTGAGGGTCATAGAGTTTCATATTTCGGTGCGAATGTAATTTCACATAACTGTAATACAGGATGTTATGAGGTCCTTTTTGCAGTTCATCCCATGAAAAAGGCAGCATCCCCCGGTGTGTATGTGTGTATGTGGCAGGAGCCCCACATCTATCGAGGATGTGACACTTTGATCTTGAAGGGATTCACATCACTTGGTTCGGGTTAAGCAGTAAAAAGCCCTTTTCGAAAGGGGTTACCAGCAGGGATGAATGTATGAAATGTTTCTCCTGTTTTTCTTTTTTTTTGTTGAAACGTGGTTGACGAATATTGATTTATCGAGAAAAGTCATTGCCAAGGAATTTGCGGGGATTTCAAGAGCTAAAAGTCTACTGTGGAGGTTTCTTTGATGTATACAACAACAGTAGCCTCCTTGCTCCTTCCTCCTTCTGCTGCTCTAATATTCTATGCGAAAGATGGTAAAAAAAACACCATCTGAACGAGCTCCCAGTAGTAATAGGCAGCTTGGGGCGAAGTATTTCATACATTTTTGATTATAAATGAGGCTTCATTCTGGAGGAATTAGCAAGAGTCTCGGGGCAGTAATTTTGATGAACGCCAAGAATGAAAAATTTAGGTTGGCTTACCAACGTCTCACAGAAGCAGATATAAAATATAGGGAATTTGGGTTTAGAGGGGTTTCTTAGATACGATCCACAGAGGTCCAGCTTATGCCGGGTTTTGCAGCTAGATGGGGGGTAGTAGCCTTGTACTGTACATATCCTGTTCTTCACATCATCCATGTTTCCATGCTGTTAAAATTTGACAGCGTTATGCTGTCAATTTCAAGCGGTAGTATCTTCTGCCTCATTCCTGCCGAAATCCCCTTACTCAATACGCCTAAAGCCTACCAAAAGCGCTAGTACTTATCCCCAATGTAACTCCCCCTTTATGATTTCGTACGAATCCTCGATTTTCGATGACTATTTTACGATGGTCATGAGGAACGAGTCTCCGTATGTTTGCGCAAAATTTCCAGTACACTGACGGTTTTGGAAAATACATACTGGCCCTTACGGCGGAGGAGGAGGGTATATGCGGTGGAAAATTCCAAGCACGTATAACATTCCGGAAATTGGGTTATGGAGGTTACTAGGCTTTTCATTAAAGTTCAAGCCATTTGGGAGCCAATAATTTGAAGCTATAGTCACACAATTTCCTGCCGATGACAAGAGAAATTATATCGATTTTGGGGTCATTTTATTTTTGATTGCCAATAAGTTAGAAATTGGGCAAGGACACACGGGACGATGATGAAAGATGGAGCTGGGGTGGGTGGTGGTGGTGGTTCTGAACAGATTTTAATTATTTTTTAGGGAAAACATTTTTTTTTGCCCCCCAAAGCATGAACAGATTTTTTATGGATGAAGATTTAATGAAATTGGTTTTTTGTTTTGCTGTGACAATAGAATTGGCAACGTTTTTTTTTTGTGATTGATTTCGTAGATTGAAAATTTAATTTTGCTTCAATAAAAAGTTTTTTTCATGCTATGTAACAGGCAGGGATGTAATAATAAGGGAAAATTTTCTGTGTGTAAAAGTTTAAAGAGTGAAATTCATTTTTGTAATTTTCGTGAAGCAATAAACCATTTTTCCGCCATTATTGCATGATTAATTAATCATCATGTTGGGAGGTTTTGATAAGTTGCATGGTTTTAATAAATTAAATAATTTAAAAATAAAATTTCTTTTAGAGCTGACATCAGTGGCGTGGCGTGGATTTCTGAAGTGAACCGTAAATTTGCCACACCCTTGTTATGCAATTAAGAAAAAAATAGCCAAAAAGTTTGCATGGTTGAAAAGTCACGCACAGATTCAAGCTAAAACTCTTCTCTGTCAATATCTTAAGGAGCTTGGTTGAAGTTGCATTCCTCATCTTGGAAGCCCAATATTATTACAGACCATTTTTCAGGCAAAATTCGGAAGCTGCTGGAGCCTTTCTCAAACTTAGAGCCGGCGCCATAAAAGAATGGAATCTCAAAATCGCTGTTTCCATGCGCAGTGAGAGTCTCAAGTGCCTACAAGTGAGCAACATCAATCATTTTATTTAAAAAAGGAAATAACCGGATCATTTATATTCGCAATCTTAATTCCACATTAGCGCTCATTTCCCATCTTTTATGGCGCGGACTCCACTTTATCTAATGAGGAAAATACGTTTGCTAAGTATTGTCTACACAAGTGTTTTGAACCATTTGCACAAAGCTGGGCACAAAAAGAAGCTCGAAAAAAGTGTGTGTGTGTGTGTGTGTGTGTGTGTGTGTGTGTGTGTGTGTGTGTGTGTGTGTGTGTGTGTGTGTGTGTGTGTGTGTGTGTGTGTGTGTGTGTGTGTGTGTTTATGTGTGTACTACGACTAGAAGGGTATGGTTCAATACGAGGTGCATCTAGTTGATAAGACGAATAATTATCAACGTTACTGCCGACAACTATAAATATAACGCCAGACAATTCAACGAAAAAGGCCCGAATTAAATAATAGGAAAAGTGTTGTTTTCCATCACGACAACGCCCGCCACACACTTTTTCGATGACCCGTAAAATTATGGGGAATTTCTAGTTATATAAGGGTTTTATCTAAAATATGCACAAATTGGAATTACGTATTCCATTCAGTCTAGTTTTCCAGGAATCTTCACTTTTGATTATGAATAAAGCCTTCGTCCTTCCACTGCAGGTGAGTCCATTGCACTTACATAAGCCGGTATGTGCACTTTCATACTTCGTGTAAAATCAATGACGGTCTGTTTGCACCATGATATCCTTTTACGATGTTTTCATCAGGGCTCCCGACTTCCAATATTTACGTACAGAGCTTTACATATTAAAACTCCTTTCGATCTATACAAAAAGAATTACACCAAACTCATACAAAACATTCCATCCTTTTAAACATATCTATACTATTTCAAATACACAGCTTGAACACACACCACCAAACCTCAACTTTGAATTATTCCTGGACATGTTACGGTACACAATTTTAATATAATCATCTCTCGTATGACTGCCTCTGATCAATCAGTCTATGGCTTCTATTAGCTACTTTAAGTGCATCCTCGTCCCGAATTATTGGAATTTATCCATTCATGCATCATATTGGTCCCTCTTGGTTTTGTTAATCATTTTGGTAGAGTTAGATACAATAAAGCTGATGCTTGTTGGGTTAGATTACCTCGAACGGTGGTCATATCCAGTGAATCTATAAAGCCACATAATTCGAGACCTGAAGCCTTGTAATCGGTTTGGTTATGTAAAGTAGCATCATTTTGTAACCAGAAGCAGTAAGCTGATGAAATAATAATCCTACGTGGAATGATTATTTTAATGTTCTATAATAGGTAGTTTGAAATACAGCAAGGTTTGCCATTGGCGAGGAGTCGAATGTCTATGAGTATTAAAGAAATTATTACTGAAATACCTGATCATTTTACAGAATTTTGTTACAAATCAAATGCGATTCATAAATTTTATATACTTAACTAGTGTTGAGCCGGAATTACACGAGGCAGTACATTTGTCCCTTACAAAGTGTAAATTATACTGAGGCCTCAGTTTTTTTAAATGTCCCGGTTCAAATATAATGTCCTACTGCCCGAGTAAAAATAAAAATCGGCCTTATAAAGGGCGAACACCGGCCGCTTGGCTTTTTAAGGGGCATATGATGGCCGTGGAGTTTTTAACCATTTTTAATGGGAGCACATACGGCCTTACGACGGCCAAATTTGACCAAACGTTTTAAAAGACCAAGAACTGAGCTGTAAAAACGGGCATTCGACGGGAATTTTGAGCCAAAAAAAGAATCTGCACCAAATGTATTGTTGAATGTGTTTTATGGGAACTTCATCATTTTCCTTATGTACAAGTACAATGGTTCTTTCGATTTATCCTACTTAAAGATATCGATGTACAAGAGAAACGAGCTCGCCAGTCGTCGGTTTGTTGTACGTGAAATGTGTGGTGCGTGTTGATTTATATTTTAGTGGGAAATTTTGTTATTTAACGGCTTGAAAAAAAACAACCGAAAAAAATCAAACATTTAATTGCAGTGAAATATATTTTCTTATAGGAGGGCGAATATCCACGTTGCTGGCGCTGTACCACCGTCGTATACCCGTAATAGGAACCGTACGGCCGCCGTACCACCGCCGTATGGCCGTTATTCTAACTGTAAGGCCGTTGTATCACCGTCAGTCGTCCCCTGTACGGCCGTACTGTCCCGCAACGAGCCTTCTGTTAACCGCCAGATGGCCGAGGACTATGTTTCAATCACAGTCGGTATTTGCCCGTTCTAAGGCCATCATTTATTTTTACTCGGGTGGTAGATGAGCGCGTATCGAGATAAATGAAGCGGTGTGTGATTGTAACTTACTTTCTGGAGAGACATTTTTTCCTTCTTTTGCGGCAGTAAAATATCCAATTTGAACTGCGGCGAGGTGAGATTGTAAACACGAACTGGAGAGACATTTCTCACTTTTTTGCGGCAGTATCCAATTTAAGCTGAGCCGTGGTGAGATTGTAAATACGAACTGGATGGAGAGACATTTCTTACATTTTTGAGGGAGGGAAATTTTGTACTGGAGAGACATTTCTTAATTCTAGAAGAATTTCCAACTTCAAATTAGGCGAGGTGGGATTGCAAAATATAAATATATGGCCACGGACAACTAATTAGAAACAGTTTCATAAAAATTGCATTTATACAGTTTTTATGTAGGAATCAAATTAAAGAATTCCCACCACCTGCTCTTAATTTTTTTTTTCAAAATATAATGATAGAAGGAAATCAATAACAATATCATAATGAATTCCTATCATGATTGCTAAATAAAAACATAAAAAATGTATAAATGCATTTTTTATGAAACTGTTTCTAATTAGTTGTTCGTGGCTGTACATTGGGGAGGCATAGATTTCTTACTTACTCTAAGGCAGTTTAATGCATATTGGTCAGTTTGAAAAGGGGTCATCTCCAAAATTTTGACTTTTTACTTTTTTGCCAGTATATGAATCTAAAGGTAAAGACTGACATTCTACATGAAAATGGGAAATTTCCTATTTACCTAAGTCCATTTTATTTTTGGCAGCCATCGATGTTCATTTCGAAAACGAATCATCTCTCGGGCATGAAGAGAGAAGAAACGTAACGCGAGCCCTGTATTCCCACCCATTACTTTCTAATCGTTTTGGAATTCAGTTTCTATCATGAAGAACCTGCGGTTATAGTTTATAAGCCATACACCGATAGTGTAATGAAAGAACGATTTCTTCTATCAAAGGCTATTAAAAATAATAGTCCACATCTGGCCAGCTTATCAGGGAAAAATTCCAATCAATTATAAAAAAATTTAAGATATAAAAAAACTTCAACATTATATTGCAGAGACTTACAAACCATTTTACGACGAGATCTGTGAATGGACCACCACCAACGCTGATCTTTCTTTAAACAAACCCAATTCATTTTGAAAACGAGTCATCTCCGTGGTAGAAAAATATTTATTGCAAACACCCTGTATAACCAAAAGGAAAAAAAAATTAATTTTTTTTTCTTTTCTCATCCTTTTAAAGAAAAAACAACTTTGTACTTATTTTTTTTCAAATTAAGGGGGCGTACGTGGTTTTTTGCTTCCCCTGTAAAATTTTAAAAACTAGAGTTGACCCTTTTTCAAAATGACCGATTCAAGTAAACTCGTAAAAAAGCTCTTCATTGGTATTTATTTTCTTTCTTTTTTTAATTTGCTAGTTTTTGTCATTTTGCCATTACAATACAATCTCGCTTCATTTGAAGTATGACATTGTACTGGCTCAAAAGAAAAAAGAGGCACCTCTTACAAACTCATTTTATAATCGTGTCTTATCCAACACTATACTTAACATAAATAGAAGAGAGTTCTGGATGGGTTTCAGTATTGTGGGAGTCTGCCGTACCATATTTCAGTGTAACTGCTTCAGTACCTTGATAAGTTTCGCCATAATTGTTTAAAATTGTCCAGTGGTCCTTTATTTTAGCCGTCAGTGTAAGGACAGCTTATTTTGACAAAACAACTAACTATTACCAAGTTTATAGCAGCAAAATTAAATCGATTTAACTTAAAGTTACGCCAAAATTTCGAATTAAGGTATAAACGGGTATTTAATACGCAATCGATTTCAACTTACTTTCTTATAACTTTGGCTTAAGCCGAAAAATTTCGGTTTAAGCCATAATTCGAATTATCCCATTTATACGACAAAAAATTTTGGATGATCCATAATTCGAATTATTTTTGGAGTAGCTATAAACTAGGTATATTTCATGAAAATCTCCCCATTGTTGAGCGTTCTTTTTGGACGTCTAAGATCATCCATAATGCTTACATTTATCAGAACGTCCGAACATCCAATAAATCCCGGTATTTGTCGTAAACTGGCTATGCTTTAAAAAAACAAAAAAAAAATTTACACAACTACACCAAAAATATATTTTCCCTTCGAGAACACTTCTAACAAATTGATTTAATATACATCGAAGAGATTTTCTCCCCCTTTTAATTTGACATTATTAACGTTTACACTTGTAGCTTGAAGAAAGTTTTCCTCCTTTTCATTTCCGGTTAATTGCCTGCGTCAAAAGAAACACCAGCACCCTTATTCCATGATGGTAGAGCTCCTGTATTTGTGTTCTTAACGAAAACTTTCTTAAAAAGTTCCCCGGCAATGGTGTCAGGGACCAAAACTTTCTATAGGGCCGGGCGCTTCTTGATAAATAGGCATTGGTGCGAAAACTCATTGTGGAAGTTAGCTATTATGGTCCTTTAAGCCTCCTTTCTACGGTCATCATTCAAAGAGATTCTCAATAAATAACTAAAGCAAAAAAGGACGCAAAAAGGACGTTAACACGCCGCTTTTCCCCTAAATCTCCCTTTGCCCCTTTCCACTCATCATCACACTGGGATCAAGAATGAGCATCCTTCTCACAGCTATAGAACGTGATAACCATTGTCTTCTCCCCACCTCAGTAGCCGATGTTATTAGTTTTAAGGGCGGTAATAAATCGCGTCTTAGCACGAAAACACCACAGGAACTGAAGACGGCTTGGAAGGACGTTCCAGTAAAGGATGTGATCATGATTATGGTGATGACCGGCAATAGTTTACAACACTATCCCTTGCCATTATTTAGGAGTGGCAGGTTTTCATTTTTCCATTATTCAGGAAGCGCCGAAAAATTTTCTTGGATAGAATAGAAATGAGCCCTAAAATGCCTGGAAAATATCCCTCCCAGGACATCACCTTATGGTCTAAGCTGGTTTTTGTTGCTTGTTTTGGGGCTATTCGTTTTCTTGTTCCTTGTCGGAAATTGGAAATATTTTCACCAAACGACCAACCAATATGTTTGGAACGAATGGACATTCAAGGAGCCACGGCTGCTTAAAATAGCTCTGTTCCAAGGGTTTTTCCAAGGATGGGTACAGCAGAATCACCCATAAAAATGAACCTTGAACTGAAAAACAACGTTCGTCTAGAGCCACGAAACTGCAATAATGTCGCCCCTGAAGGTGTATTTAAGCGTTCGATGATTTTCTGATTTCTCTTTCCTTTTTTTTACGTTACGTTAAGGTAAACCACAAGCGTGTGGAGGTCTTATCTTGTGCGTTCTTCGTGTTTATGGAAGCTCTTGGGTGAAATTTATTACGTTCTATAACGTAATTTATGGCTTGACTAACTTATTTTGGGATTTTTTTTTAAAAAAAGAATTTGCAATTTTATGGTAGATAGAATCAGACTGGTTTATCTTAAGAAGGAAGCAAAAATGAATCCGTTTGATAAAATTTATTGTTGTTTTTCTTTTAATGTATATTTTGTGATAAATTGTTGTTTTTAATGTTTTTTACAATAGTAAACATTTTCGTTTATAACCACTTGAAATACAAAGTATACTACACACACAAAAATATTTTAACTAAAGATATCTCTCAAGCCATGTTAATGTATATTCATATACTATCAAAATATAAATTCATTTTTCATTTTTTTTTCTAATTAATTTACACTTTTCATTTACAAAAAATATTTATAGTACCGTGAAAGTCTTAGATCTCTTTAAGAAGAGCTTTTACATTGCTTTTAAGATGACGTCACAAAAGCTTTTGATGTTCCAGCAATAACTTTTTTTTGGTAGTTGTCTCAGCTAATTTCTGAGTGTATATCTTTGATCAGGGTTGTAGCATTTGATGTTAAAGCTAAAAAAAGCCATTATTGTGTTTGTTAATTAAAATTTGGGTGTTTATTTGAATGTGGCGTATCTTTTGTAGACTATGGATTAATGCACGAGTCTTTAGGTCTTTAATTTTATGACATTTGGATTTTTAATCAAATCTTTGCTGAAACATATTACGAGGTTTTTATTAAGTACTGGTTAAAATTTCTGTGCTAAATTATATTAAATACTAAAACTTAAGGCAATCCTTCATCTTGCGCCTGAAAACTTTTACTCAAATACCTTTTAAAGCTCATCGTGACATTACAAAACATGGATGTACATCAGACATTCAGCCAACCACATTTAGAGCTCTAATAGCATCCTCTTCCAAAAATAGACGCGGTTTTCGTTGCAAAAAAAATGAAAATTTAGACCCTCTGTAGAAGCTTATAAGGGATTCTGTACTTTGATTAAGTGTCACAAAGCGTAAAGCTTATTTCCAGAATAAGCTTAAACGTGAAATTTTGAACGAGATTGGAACTAAGTTTCATATTTGTTGTAGTTTGAATATTTCCCTGGACTAACTAATATTTCACCACCATGTGTTTGTTTTTGGTAGTTTTCGTTAGGATAGAAAAGTTTTCTTTAGCCCACCCCAAAGAAAATTAACACCTAAAATAAGTTTTCCGGCGAAGCTAACACAACTTTTACGAAAAAAAAATAAAACTGGGCGCACAACGAACTCTTTTGAACCTTGAGAAACCTCATAAGCCAACAACATTCAATATCATAACATTCAAAACTTTCATCATTAATTCCTTAAAGAAATCTTCAAAGTCTCCTTGAGATTATGCAAAATCCGACGGTTGGTTTATTCCTTCGTAGCTTGACTTTATGGTAGGATCCATTCACGAAAAGGCTCAGGCGATATGAACGTGTCTGGGAGCAGAGTGGAGAGGATATGAATTTATAAAATTTGCATTTTGTAGTGGTATTCAACTGGGGCAAAGTCCTAATTTAATCAGTTTCTCCCCCAGAGCTACTTAATATTAATTTTTGATGATGGCTAGAGACCTCCAAGGGACCAAGAGCTCAATTGCAATGCAATAAGGGCATTCGGTGTTGGGAATGGTATGAAAATTTGACCTTCCCAGCCTACTAGAAAGAACTTACCAATATTCCTATGGTACTCTGGGGCTCTAGCGTAAAACATTAAAGCTATCGGGTTCGGCCCTAAATCCAGAGAAAAATGTGCTCTTAGAAATATTTTTCTCACTTAATTGACAATTGCGACAGGAATTCATCAGTTATTGGCTTCAGCTATAGCTGAAAAGATGCGCACAGATAGTCTAGAGCCGTCATTAATCTCAATCAGAGATTCAATCAACGTCAATCGAATTCTCATAAATTGTCAGGCTGCTGTGGTCTTTGCCATTTTATAGTTGAAGCTGGGAGCGATATACTGAATTCAACGTGCCAAACAAATACCGCCAATTTACCCTTGAGAACACATCCCTTGCGAGAGAGAACGATATCTCCTGATGGAAATCGGTCGTTTGAAAGGGTTAGACGGGGAAAATGTAAAGCCAGAGAACTTTAGGGCTTGTAAACCCAATCAAGCCCAGTCAAAGTGAAATCAATCGAAGTGAAAGTTGTTGTTTTTTTTTCGATCATCAGTTTGTGTTGTTCGCCAGAGATGAAGAATGCGTTTTGTCTTTTGGGGATTTTGTTTTTATTGTTTTAATGGCAGCAGGAGTGATTTGCAAAATTGTTCTTTATTTATTATTGTTTTTGGGTAATGATGAGATAAAGGCAGAGGCAGAGATAATCGCTAGCACCAAGACAGCAATTTGCTCATTTTTATATTAGTTCTCTTGGGGTTCACTGTGCGAACCTTAACATCTGGGTAACAGAAATGTCTAAATCATTAAATTCATCCCTATGGGTTTGTTCCATTCACCTGATGCAGACGTAAAGTTGTGTTCTTTATTGAAAAATATGTCGACTAAAAATAATGATAAGGTCAAAGGTATTATAATGTGATAAAAACTGCCATCACGAATCATTCACTGGCGAAAGTACAGATCCCAAATGCAGTAAGAAAAAGTTTGAAAGTACGACAAGGTCTTAGACAAGAGTATGTGCAGGCCCAAATTGTTTTCAACCTCGCATAAGAATTGGTGATTTGGAGGAACCTGCAGAATGTTAGTCCAATTAACCCTATGTCGAACTAAAAGAGGCGGCAAAGGACATAGGCGTGAACATCAACGAAGAAAAAACAAAGATGAACAGTCCAGAGGTGGAACATTTAGAATGGAAAGAAATATAACTATCGACGAACACAACTTAGAAGTAGTCAAAAAAACTGTCTAGGATATAGAGGAACGAATCAACAGGTTTGAGAGAAAAGTTCTCAGGGTGTATAATAGCATGGAATATAGCGAAATAGATACTCAGCGAGTTGTATGAAATTTTGACGACACAGAACTCTGAACTTTATAAAAATCAACAGACTAAGACTAGCCGACCACGTAATAATGAGGGACAACCGTATTCGAAAACGGCTCATGGTAGCAGAAATTTCGGACCAGTAGGCAGACCCAGATGAAGATGGATAGATTCTTCGCATTCGGAGCTGGAGTCATTCTACAAAGGACCTTCAGGCTTGGAAAATTGCTCCAGAGGAGGCCTAGGCTGAATTTGGGCCATTGCGCCAATGGATGAATGGAAATGATAAAAGAAGCGTAGGACGGCCAAGAAATAGGTGGATGGATGACGTGCTATAAGATATACGAAAAGTTCGTTTAACAAACTGTAAAGAACTAGCAAGACGTAAAGACGACTGGAAGAAGGGACTTTAAGAGGCCCAAGTCCTACAAGGACGGTCGTGGCATTTAAGGAAAAGAGATAAAATAAGATATTACGAGCAAATAAATCTTGATAATAGTAACACATGCCATCCGTCAGGCCACTCTTTATCGATAACACGGCCTATTGGCATGGGGAAGGCTGGGCGTATATGGTCCAACGTGCAAAAGATCCATGCCCCTTGGCACCATCCTTACTGTTTTTCAAGCTGAGATACTCGCCATTCAGTTGTGTGCGCAGATTGCTGTTAGTAGGACTCATATCATTATTTTCTCGGGAAGTCAAGCTGTCCTGTTGGCTATTAAATCCCACATCAAAGACTGTCCTGGATGATTTTCTATATCTAAAATCATATCCCTAAAATAACAATGTTACGCTGTTGTGGATCCCAGGCCAAGAAGGACATCATCAGTAATGAAATTGTCGATGGTCTGGCAAGAGTAGGGCAAATTTCTTCGCTAGTTGATCTGGAACTTTTCTGTACCTTAGCCAGATCTAAAGCAGGATCGGTCATAAAGAATTGACTCGACTGACCATTTCGACATAGCTGGACAAAGATCCGGGCTGCCCGTCAAGCTAAACAATTCATTCAAATCGACAAAGCTAAAGCGGCAGGTAGGAGCTAAAAAGAATAACAGAGAGAATAGTAGAGGGAAATTAATCATGAAAAAAGCGAAGTTATGATGTAGTTGGGAAGTTGGATTTTTTGTTTTTTTTCTTTACATATGTTAAGATAAAGCAAAAAAAAATTTTCTGCAAAATCGGTCCTGTGCTGCACGAGAAAATTGCATAAATGTCCATTTTTGATGCATTTTGAGTGCATTGTTACACCATTTTTTTAATTTCTCCAGTTCTGTTGGTCGTAGAAAAATAAAAAAAATTGGAAAATACTCGTGAATGAATAGACTATCGAACGGATTCGGAAAAATACTTTAAAAATGAATCCTAACCTCAAAAAACCAAAATGTATGAAATTTTGTTTTATTTTATTAAAAATGTAATAAATAACGGGAAAAAGGTCGGTTTTTGATAAAAATTGGAGAAAATATGTATTTTGATGCTATAAATACGTGGTTGAAATCTCAAAGAAAAATATTGATTTTTACGGCAACAATTGGCACTTTTCGAAAAATTTTAAAATTGCCGCCATTCGTTACTTTATTTAAAATGTCTATTTTAGGACTAAATTTAAATTTTTAAATTTTTTGCCTTTTTTTCATAGTTGGCAAGTAGCTTTTCATAGTAAGCAAATGGCAAAAACTAGTTTTTTCAAAGTCCTAAAATAGACATTTTAAATAATGTAACGAAGTATTGCGTATGCTCACAAGAAAGTACAAAAAAAACTGATTATTGAGAATTTTTTTTGCTCTATTTATACAAAATATTATTGCCTACCCTAATGACAACCTTGCCATTTTTTCCGGAAACTTTTCGAAAAATTTTGCAAAAATCAATATTAGTGATTTTTTGACCAAAAACTGATTTTTGGAAACTTTGACCTTGAATAACTTTGAAAGGGTTAAGTTTTCGAAAAAATGACAAAATGATTTTGTAGGCAATAACGTTTCGTAATTTTCGAAAAAAGCAGTTTTTGAGTGATTTTGTGGCCAAAAAGTGATTTTTGATTACTTTGACCTTGAATAACTTTGAAAGGGTTAATCGGGTCAACATGTTTGTAAGAACTAAAGTTGTAGAGAATTTCATTGTTAGAGCCTTTGTACGGGGTTGTACGACCCATAAAAACCGAGATACAAGGAAAACACCGTAAAACCGCTATATTTCCGGCGGCCATGTTTTTTTTTGTGATTCCGAAATTGTTTTCTTAAAAAGTCCTAAAGAAACTGTGGACCAATTTTCAGCCATTTCCGAATTTTGTCTCCTTTCGTGCGTTTTTTTTGCTAATTTCGCCGGACTATTCTGAGATTTTGTTCACTTTCGGAATATAGCGTCAACATCATAAGTTACAAATACAGTGACACAATTTCAACACCAGATAGCAACACTACGTGCATGAGTGGATCACCTGAGACACACAACCAACAACAACTCATTACGTCACTGAAGTTTCTCACGATCACAGCTAGTTAAGGAAGTCGGAGGAATACAATCAACGACAAATATGGTGATTGTACAAAGACAACCAATCCACGTCAAAAGCCCTGCAAGTTTGAAGAAACTAAATCATGAAGATTATAGCTGCTTTCACTAATGCATACTTCCATGCGCAAAATGCACAAGTTACACTTTTGGAAAAATCATTTGCGCATGCAGCAGCCACGTATGAACTTGTTTCGCCATAGTTTTAAAGATTACACTTGTTAATTTTAATTTAAAGTTCCCGGACTGCCGAATGTCATCAAAAATGTTCCCAAACATTTTAATAGTCCAGAAGGAACCTTTTCTCAACTCTGAATTTTAATATTGGCAGTTCTATTGAAAAACTTGATCAGTCTGCGCAGATCTGTTTGGCATGTTTCACTTTATAAACCTTGTACAAATGAATGTTTGCTTTAATGAGACCAACTTAAAAACAGTAAAGTAAATTTGAGTAAAGTTTCCTTAAATAATTACGTTTGCATTTTAAAACAACACTGATCCACATCACACGAAGGGAAAGTAAAATGTAATTTTATATTCCTAAAAGTATGCAACAGTATCTATAATGGCACCTTTTCTCTCCCAGTGATGCTCGATGAGATTTTTTAACAACGAATTTTTCACATTATACTAATGGAACGAACTTGCAAGTCCTACCCAATAAAAAAATATTATTCAAATTTTTCCATTATCTTATCGCACCATTTTCGTCTTACCTTTCGCTAGAACAGGACTCCTTAATGCAATAGCATATCCACAGCATCGTGCAGGAAAAACACCCTTATTCCCTTTGAATCAATCGTATCCTAGATCTAACTATCGCCATTACAATAAATTTTATGCATATTCAGGTGCGACATAAATTGAACCCCAACTAAAGAGGTTCTCTCCTTTTCAAAGATACCATACAGTGATTTCCGCATCCGTAATCGTATTACGTTACCCTCAAATGCCTACTGGTAATAACATATACTATATATACTAGGAGTCATATATCGAATCTTAAAGTGTTATCCAATAGCGCTGGAATCAACACACCAACACAAATTGCCACACCGCTCTGCGATAATACGATCGAAGAACCATCTGGAGGATTTTCATCCTGAACAAAGGCTTGGCCGGCAATAATCAGGAGAATGGCAAAGGATTTGCAAAGTAACAACAGACACGGTCGTAGTTGCCCATATCGGAATGGAACACTCCACCAGAAACACCACAATCGTTCTATGGTTGTCAAAAGCCAAAAAGGATATTCGATCCAGAAAGCAGTCGGTACACGCTTAAAGATTCTCTCGATGAACCAATCACGTAACGGTGTTTGTGCCAGCAAGGAGATGAGGGGACATCCTTTTTGGGAACCTACTTCAACTGGTGATGGCTGACCCCAATACTCGCATACTTTGGTGAATTGAAATGTTTTCTGGTCAACATAAAGGATTGGGAATCGGTTCGAAATAAGGATACGAGCTAAGGGATCCTTTTTACCCCCCCCCCCCTTTTGTTGGGGCCTCCGTATCGAAAATCAATTTCAATGACTGTCAAAGGGATGATATTGACATTAATGCGAACGAAAGGCTATTATCCTTCTCCTTTGTCTCACATTTCACATTTCTAGTCGCATACCTTTGCCGGGATACAAAACTTTCTATACTATTGGCATTTTCGCATATCCTCAAAATGTTTTGCTGCAACTCTGGATTTACCCTTCACCCGATGGTGTCCTGTGTTTTCTTAAGGGATGATCTTTATGTTTCCAACTATATCGAGACAAATTTCTTCCCCGAATAACTGAAAATGTAGGACATAGCATAGCTTCGGGGCTCGAGCTGAAAGATATCCCTTCAAATTGATTTTTGAAGTCTTTTCTTTTCGTCCTGTGACAGCACTGACAGTTTTTCCCCAGTATTTCACGTATGTGCATACAAATCGAAATTTAAAATGGAAAGAAATTTCGTGCGGTAGTTTTCAGAAACCATAAAATTGGGGATTTGTCATGTGATTTAATTTGAAAATTGATACATCCTCGGAGGATAAGATTTATGACTTTTTGTAATGGAATTTTTTATTTTGCACATAGGAAAAAAAACAACAAACGAGACAGTGCCAACACACGAATGCGAAAGGACCAAAAATGAACGCAATGAATTATTGTGAAATCCTTTTTTTTGTGTGTTTAGTGTGGCCTTCAGGGCTATGCCCGTGGGATGATGTATGAAAATTAGGATTTTGGGATTATGTGGGTCATTAGTGAGTGGACGGAAAATATGATGGTAGGAAAAAGAAGTACATTGACAGTGGATGGTGGACGGTGGAAAGCGGCGAATTATAATGAGGAGGTAAATTCCGCGGGAACGCAGTTAAAAGGAAATATTACCATTAGGGTAGTCCTGGACTGTTATTTAAGAGGATTTACATGGTTTAAGTCATTATAATGAGGTGTCGCATTTCAGCTTTGATGGTATCTTTTACTATCAAAAAAGTCCAATGTTTTTTGTTATATTAACTTCAGGATAAACTTGGCGAAGGAATGAATTTTTAATTAAAGATTTTTAAGTATTATAAAATACCCCATTTATAGACATTGATATCGTAAATACTTTTTAACAATAAATTAAACATCGGTTAGTGTTTTATTATATAGAAATACCAATTTGTATCAGAGCCATCTTGGGCATCAGTCTCTTGAGATATACGCCCCTTGATATTAACCGGCCTTTGTTGATATTAACTAAAGGCCGATTCACACCGACGCGTTTGAGTATGCGATTGCGTTTGCGATGTCTATTACGATGGCGATTGCGATCAAGGACTTTCACACTGACGCGCACTGAATCGCAAATTAAATAATCAGTTAGCAAGAGCGAAATTAAACAACATGTGCTCTTGGTACGAAAAAAGAGGCGTTGCTACTACTAGCGCTTTGCGAAGATGAAGAAGAATTGTATTTAATTGTATAATTAAATTATTTTTAGAATAATAATTTTTTTTGATTTTCAGAACTAAGAAAAGAATTTGGGTCCACAATATAGATATTGATGGAGCCATAAAAGTAGAATTCCCTATGTTATTTTCGACTTTAAAAAATGATCCAAGACCATATTGGCGCGGCCATTTTGAATTTATAAGTTCTGATCAAAAATTCGTTATTTGCTACCTTCAAAACCCCAAATACCGATTTTCATAAAAATCGGAATACAATTGGCAAATTCATATTTGGGTGGCAAAATTTCGAAGCTCTTTTTAGAGCACACATACACGCATACATACATAAACTTTTTTTATTAATATAAGTTTCCTCCCATATTTTATCTTTTTTTAACATTCTTGTATTCTGCGTGTGATAAATCAAATCGAATCAGATATATTTTCAGTTTCAATAAAAATTTCGGTCGACGTATCCATGTTGTTTCAATGATTTTCCAACTCGCGATGTGCGATCAAATGTCGCCGCTAGCGATATGCGTTCTCGATGTGCACTCCTAATATAAACTACCTTGTTGCGATTGATCGCGATCGCACTTGAAACGCAATCGCATTCGCGAACGCGGCGGTGTGAACCGGCCTTAAAAGTGTGAGAATCCCTGATTAAGAATATTTGATAAGTAGTCCGGGGAAATTAGCAAAAAAAAATCGCACGAAAGGAGACAAAATTCGGAAATGGCTGAAAATTGGTCCACAGCTTCCTTGTGACTTTTTAAGAAAACAATTTCGGAATCACAAAAAAAACAAAATGGCCGCCGGAAATATAGCGGTTTTCTGGTGTTTTCCTTGTATCTCGGTTTCTATAGGTCGTACAACCCCGTACAAAGGCTCTAAATGTTGACAATAAAATTCTCTACAGCTCTAGTTCTTACAAAGATGTTGACCCGATTAACTCTTTCAAAGTTAATCAAGGTCAAATTTCCAAAAATCACTTTTTGGGGAAAACATCACTCAAAAACTGCTTTTTTCGAAAATTTGTTTTGATCAGTCAATACGAAACGTTATTGCCTACAAAAAAGCCTGCTGTGATTTTTTCGGAAACTTAACCCTTTCGAAGTTATTCAAGGTCAAAGTTTCAAAAAATCAGTTTTTGGTCAAAAAATGACTCAGAAACTGATTATTGAGAAATTTTTTTGTTCTATTTATACAAAAGATTATTGCCTACCCTAATGTACCCTTGCCATTTTTTCGCAAACTTTCAAAAATCAATAGTTAGTGATTTTTTGGCCGAAAAGTGATTTTTGGAAAATTTGACCTTGAATAACTTCGAAAGGGTTAAGTTTTCGAAAAAATGACAAGAAGCTTTTTTGTATGCAATAACGTTTCGTATTGACTGATCAAAAAGTTTTTTTTTCGAAAAATCCAGTTTTTGAGTGATGTTTTCGCCTAAAAGTGATTTTTGGAAATTTTGACCTTGAATAACTTTGAAAGGGTTAATCGGGTCAACATCTTTGTAAGAACTAAAGTTGTAGAGAATTTCATTGTCAACATTTAGGGCCTTTGTACGGGGTTGTACGACCTATAGAAACCGAGATACAAGGAAAACACCAGAAAACCGCTATATTTCCGGCGGCCATTTTGTTTTTTTTGTGATTCCGAAATTGTTTTCTTAAAAAGTCTCAAGGAAGCTGTGGACCAATTTTCAGCCATTTCCGAATTTTGTCTCCTTTAAAGGCTAATTACCCCGGACTAAAGCCACTAATATTTTGTAATCATCGCTAGACTAGAAATAAGTACCTTAAAGTGTGTAAAAAGTGACTACAATGTTAATCAAAAGGGTGACGTCAGAATAACACACTTTAAGCGGGTTGAAATAACACACTTCCAAATCTAGGGCAGTTACAGTGCAGAGGCTGATACAGAGTGTAATAAGACAAAGTAATAGCGAAACCTTCTGGAATATTATTATATAGAAACTAAGAAAATAAATCCCCGTTTATGAAAAACCTTATGACAGTAAAAATCCCTCTAAAACATTACAGTAAAATTTTTCATCAAGTTTAATATTTCAGCAAGGAGTCCCTGAAGACCATACCCTAATTATTCAAGACACTGTACAAAATTCTACTTTACACCTTCAAGATCCTGCTGCACTATAAATTTTGCTCAACTCGAAGAAAATGTAAAGTTCTCTCTCACGATGCTGGAAGATGAATTGCTGCTTCATTAGCAATGCACACTGAAAACATATCGTAGTTTTCAGCATCAGTTTAGAAAATCGATCTCATTACGGATGCAAATTGCACTCTATCTTCCTGGCAAAATATTCTGATAGGATATACCTGCCGTGTAGGTGCGCTCTATCAGTACAGTACAGGAACCGGAGAAGCATTCATGCTAATAAAACAGGAAAAGTGAGTCTTGTCGGTTCTCTGCTTTAACTCCCTTGATGATAAGTTTCTACCGAAAACTTCTCACCTTCATTTTCGGATAAAGGGATGATGGTGGTCAGAAGCGTCAAAGGTGAAATCGAACAAAATCCAACTTAAGGGGGTGTTCCCGTCTAGAATGCCGATTTTAGGCTGTTTTTCAAAAAATTATTTTGGAGCTACAAGGCAACATGCAATATTCTGGTTTTTTGCTTGTTGTTCCTTATTATTTGGAGAACAGAAAGTCATATTTGTGTCAAAAAATTTTATTTTCTAAGTACAAATTTTCAGTGGTCAATGTGACCTTGTCACGCTGATTTTCACTGCTGGCCGATAAGAAATTTCGGGAACCAGTAATCTGAAACAGAAATGGGTATACAATTATTAATCTGCAATAAATTCCGCGGATGCTAAACCACAGTTTTAGTCAAAATGTTGATTAGAAACAAAATGGCGGCCATATGAAAAAAATTGTCCAGTTTTGCCACCTTTTTTTACCTTTAGAGTGCTTGAAAATATATTTAACAATAATTTTTTGATGAAAACTTTGGTTTAGCATCCAATGAAAACTATCTAGAACATTTTCCCAAAATTTCAAGTCGATACCTCTCATAGTTGCTGAGAAAAGTTATCGGCCAGTACAAAAAATGTGGTTTCGAGAAAAACGCGTTTAAAGTTTCGACATAACTTTTTATCATTTTCGGAAGTTTTTAGCGATACCAACCTCTAGTCAGCAATACCAGCACCATACAGTAATCCCTCCTCTTCTTCGAAAAACTGTTGACGAGTCATTTGGTCCTGCCGGCTACGCTGTATGGCCTCTCGAACCTCCGGAGTCAGGCGCTGCTCCGCTCGCCGCTATCGGTCCGCGTCGACGTTGCTTTGGAAAGCTTTGGCTTGCGGGCCGATGCGAATGCCTAGTGTGGCCATCGTCTTCAATACTGCTGAAAAGCCATTGTTGAAGATACTGGTGGCCAGATGAGTCGCGATGGTGACCGTTTTTCCCCCGCAGTTGATGTGTTTCGGCGTCAGCTTCCAGACGCAAGCATTGAAGCTCTCGTTCGAGTTCTGCGTGTTGCCTCCGAGGCACCTACTCATCAGGTCGTCATCGGAAAGAGCTTCATAACTAGGCCGAATCACGGTTTGAACTTTTTCTGTCAGAGGTGGTTCGTGTGTGAAGGATTCCAGCTCCCCTGCAGCCTTTGCCGCCTGCCACTTGCACCAACTGTCGCATCCTGCCGGGCAATTGTCGTGTTGCGGGTTATCATCTGAAGATTACTTCAATTAACATGCAAAAAAGTGGGTACTGAGTTTGCGGATTGAAAAACGACTTTGGGGGGTGATAGTATATAGTATAAGGTACAATAAAACGCCAAAAAAAAAATCGATTTTTTCAAACTTCTACCCGGGAACACCCCCTTAACTAAAGAACTTCTCTCGGTCTGAGACAATTGAAGATTTCTTGATTTCTTACAACTACGTGTACAGAAGGAATCGATTTAATGTTAGGAAGATAGAAGAAGGGCGGAAGCTACTGGCACAAATTCCAGAAGGGCGAAAACTTTTTAACTGGTACAATGTTATTGGCAAACTTTCCTAATTAAAATTTTCTCGCGAGAGAGAGAGAGCTCCTTGAGATTCCCATACAGATGGAAGGGGATGCCGTGTGAAGGAGTCGCCCGTGGACTGGGAAGGTTCGGGTCCTTTTTTGAAATAAGCAGCGGCGGGACGATGTATATATAAGGTTTCGCCCTGATGTGCACATCAGTTATCTGGAAACACCTGTCTCTTGGGGGAAACACCTTAAGATTACAGGAAGCGCGCGTCTTGTTCTGTCTGACAGAAGGAACTTTTGTAAACAGGATAACGCTTAGGTTCTGCTGAGTGAAAGCGCTTTATGTTAACTGCACTGAATGTGGATTATTTCCATCAATCTTCTTTATTATGTCTTAGTTTTTCCTAAGTGCCAAACAATTAAGATTAAATTAGAAATTTTAATCGTGCGAGTGGAATTTTTCGGGTATGATGATGACGAGGACATATGTATCCTTTTATGTGTTGACTAATAACGCTTTGAATTTTAATGTTATTTTGGCAAAGAAATAAAGTATTCAGCTTTATTGCGTAATGATTATGAATTTGTGGTGATGTTTTATCATTTAACATAATTTTTCATGCAAAGTGAAATTTTTGTTTGAAAAATGCCGTAGACTTGATTTGATCGTTTGAGATTGGATATAACCAAAGAGAGTCCATAGTTGAATTTCCTTTAATGGCTATATCTAACAATTTATTGATTAAATATATCTTTGTAAGGTTGATCAGTTGCAGCGATCCGGTCTAAAACAAATTAGACTATTAAAATTGTAGGGAAGGTAGATTCTTAGTATAAATTCGTGACTTTTGCATAAGTAATGGTTGTAGACAAAAGAAGGGCTAGTTTAGTTGTGAGGGATCGTATAAATTCCTGGATTATACTCCAGATTAGCGAATATAGAAGACCGTAAATTTTCGCAGACAGTTGCTGGTGTTTTAAGGTAATTTGTAACATAGGTTAAAAAACAAATATATAAATAAAATTATAAAAGAGGAAACAAAATTACAGAAGACACGAAAGATGGAGTGAACATTTCCAAGAAACTCTGAATGAGCAAGAAGCTGAAGACACCAACAACGACGAACACATGATACACACAGTTAAAATACGCGTCGAGCCTCTACTCTTTGGGAAGGAAATGCCGGATTTCCATCAAACAGACAAAACAAGAGACAGAAGCAAAAACTGTTTTTGCCAACAAAAATATCAATGTTTTGTAAAAATCTAAAAATTTTGAAAACATTTTTGTCGGAGAATAGTGTTTTTATAAACGAAACACTGTCCCATTTCGAGTGGGTACTTGCCCAAGTAAATATAAAAAATGGCCTTACAACTTGGCTTTTTAACGGGCATATGATGGCCGTATAGTTTTTAACCATTTTTAATGGGAGCACATACGGGCTCCCGACGGCCAAACTTGACCAAAAGATTTAAATGGCCAAGTTATGAGCAGTACACACGGGCATACGACGGCAACGGTTTAGCCGCTTGGGCGTTTTGACATGTCTTTGGGAGAGTTTTACATATCACTCTGTATTTTTGTAATCCTATAGCCTATTTTCATGAAAAAGGTATCAGTGTTCGCAGAATACTACCACCTAATTGAAAAAGCGACGGTTCCACCAAAATTTTGGTTTTTTTAACTAAAATTTCAACTTCAACTACCTTTTTCTCCAAAAAATACGCAGTTAACCTATACTTTTTTTCGTTTCTTTTTTTAAAAAAAAGCGTATACCCGGCAGTGTATGTGTGTGTGTGTGTGGTGTACAGCCGTACAGTCCTGCAAACAACCTTCTGATGGCCGGCACATGGCTGAGGACTATGTTTCAATCAAGGCTTGTGTTCGCCCGTTGTAAGGCCATCTTTTATTTTCACTCGGGATATATAAGAGGAGTGATTTAACAATAAACCATGGCTCCAGAGGTGTTCGACAGCACCAGTAAGAAAAAAGCAAGGAATAGTACTTCAGAAAATTTTCTTCCGCTTTGCATAACAACTAGAATAGTAGTCCAGAACAATGTTCCAAAACCGGTATGTTACCGCACAATGCATAAAATTTAAAAAAAAATAAAATATATTTTCAAATACTGGCTGGCAACCCCTATTTGCGGCCACTTTGACACAGGCAACCGTATTCTATCTTGTAAAGAAAAAAATTAGCTTTACTTTGATATATAACTTAAGAGAATGCCTTATGAACGTATATATTTAACAGTGCTTACACCTGGCTTAAAAATACTTGCGGCCATATTTTTATAGGCAACCCGTCATAAATATATTTCTCTACTTAAAACTATAAATAAAAACTGCATTTTGATTAAAAAAACAGATGAGTGCAGAAATTCCGGATCTCCATACATTTTCCGTTTCCGTTGCAATTGTCGCAGTTCCAAATCTAGCAAACAAAAAGAATGTCCTTTATTTATTTATTTTTTTTTGAGATATTGGGTCTAAAAGTACCGCGGCCATTCGATTGACCTGTTGTACTACACCCCTATACCTCATTTATTGGCCAGACCGCTGGAACTAGTTCAGCAGTCTGCCTAGTGGCTTGTCGTTTCCACTTGACTGTTCAAACTTCCCGGCAAGCAACCTATAAGAAGATCTGTCTTCTTCCACAGCTTCGAATGTTTACCGAAGAGAATAAAAACTGTAAATTCGTTCTTCTGTAATTTTCCTTTCTATTCTCGTTCTTTGACTCTAAGCCGGCATTATTGCAGAACACCCATTGCTTATACAGATTTACCACAATTTAAATTGCGATGTTGGTTTAGAAAGTTTTTACTGAAATATAAAACCGGTATATAGCGGAAGTAATGCCAAATTCTGTCTACAACTCCTACAAAATATTCTTTAAAAGAAGCATTATAAATAACTCAGAATTTTGCAAGCTATGCAAAAACTGTGAAACACGAAATTATTTTAAATTGAGTTAATTTAATTTTTGAATTTTAAACCAAATAACAAAAATATCGTCTAATTAAAATTTACGCTTCGTCGAGCAATTCGCGCAATAATTAGAAAAAAATAATTGTAAACAAAAACAATTTATTAAAAATAAAAAAAAGAATTTCATACATAGTATTCCACCTGTCTGTTTCCTTTTGTGTTTTGGGTTAACAACCTTGAAAATTTGACATGACATAAAAAAAATGGCAATTTATAACAAAAAAAAATTTCAACATTCTCTTAACTTTCAAATCTATTTTTATACATACAAATAAGTCAAGAACCCCATTAATAAAGTAATAGTTTAAATTTCAATGACATAATATATTTTACTACAATAATTTTTTTCTTATTTTAAATAGTACAAAGGAATTAAGTTGTAATTTACAAACTCACCTGCAAGTTTACATTCTCCTATAGATTCATCACTGTGATCAGTACAATCTGGATCACCATCGCATACAAATCTCATTGGTATACAACCGCCATTACCGCATCGAAATTGTTTTTCTTGGCATTGTGCCGAAATATTCTTAGCTGTAATAGAAAGAAAAATAGAAAAAAAATGTTAGTTTAAGATACTAAAAAAAATATATTGTAAATTTACATTAATCAACTAAGATCTAAAAAAAGAAAGAAAAGATATTGTAACTTTTCTTTTCTCCCACGGATCAATACTTGTTGGTGAAAGTGAAAATCTGTGATGTGTAAAAATATTATCTAACATTTCTCGCACGTGCAGGAATTTTTTTCATGAACGCCACTTAATACACCTATCTTCATCACTTCAGAAGGGAAATTTATCACTATTTTTTCTCTTATTTATACATACATACATATAATATGTTTTTTCTTTTTAATTTATTTTAAGAATTTGGAGGTTAATCCTAAAAGACAGAGCAAATGGCGAACGTAGGTGGACTATAAAAAAAACACATTCGCATTCTTGTTCTATTCTTAACAAGATCATAACAATCTCTTTGGTGAAAATTTATTTTCTTTAAATTTAAACAAAAAAATATAAAATATGAAAATAAAAAATAAATAAAATATATTATAAATAAAAAATAAATTAAAATGCGCAAAATTTTGACTAACTTTTACCAATTGTTCCAGAACACACATACAAAAGCTATACGCAATCTTCTTGACAACGCAAAAATTTGCAGCTTCGTTCTTGACACATTTTTACGTTTTATAATATTTTTTTTATTTTTGGTTTTATTTTTGTTTTTTATTTTTTTTTAAAAGTCTTTTTGTTTTAAACACAATTATTTTTGCATCCGAATCCACAACAATATTATGTAACAAACATAAGAGGTGCACTGTTCGAGGTTTCGCTCACCCATGGCGCGGAAAATTAAATTCAAAAATATTCATTACAAAACTATAGAGGAAAAAACAGAATTCTTTTTTTACAAAAAAAAAACCTTGTGTATTATTTTTTTTCTTTCAAAAATAGCAAAACTATCTTCTGCGTGCGGAAGCTGCACAGTACATGTGCCAAACCTGACATGATGGATGAGGCAATGCTTGTTGACAAAATTATGTGTATTTTCAGCTAATATAAACAATTGTAGTTTTCAGATGGCTAAATTAGTCCGTGGGAATATATTATAAAAAATAAAATATACAAAATTCATAGCGCAAAAAAATGGAAAAGTTAATAAATAAAAGATGAGCAAAAATAGAATTACGTCAACAAAAAAATTTTTATAGACAATTTTCGCTCGAAATTCGCACTTTCAGCTATGATAAATAATATGGGATAAAAACAGACACAGATCGAGGAGGAGGTTTGGCTCTTGATCGAAAATTTAACGAATCTAAAATAATGTTGAAAGTGAATGACATGCCAGATTTATTTTTCGGGGGTGTTTTTATAATGCCGCTTTCGTCAATGGACTCTGATGCATTACACATAATTGAGGAGAGGACTTTGATAATTCACAGTTAAAAGTGTATTGATCCTAAACACCGTACGTGTTCTCCAATTAAACACTGCTGGTTGGTCTGTTTGGTATATCCATAGATATTTTAAAAGATGGTGAGGATTAGCCTTACGATGCCTTACATCGACTCATTTGCGAATTATGAAGAAGCAGAAAAATGACGGAAAAATGGCTTGTAGGCACAATTGTCTTAGTCCATAAAAATGATGAATTGATGAACTGCAAAAACTTCAGGCCAATCACATTGTTGAACACAGCCTTCAAAGTACTTTAACATATTTTGCTAAGTAGACCGAAACCATAAATACAAGCCATAGTAGGAGATTACCAAGGCCGGTTATACACGACCGGACACCGAACAGACAAAACGAACGAACAAACTGGGGTTTATGGGGAAGAGGGTGATAGAGGGCTATGGAAAACCGGCCCCTCTCTTACCCTCTTTCCCATAAACCCCAGTTTGTTCGTTCGTGTTATCTGTTCGGTGTCCGGTCGTGTAAAACCGGCCCAAGCAGGATTTAGAACGAACAGATCGATACCAACCCTAAAAATATGCAAAAAAAAGATTTTTTTAAATCGCTCCTAAAAGTCATCAATAATCAGCCTCCGAGAAATACGTTACGAAGAAGAAGATAAACGGCCCACAGAGACGCTACGTCATTAACCCTAAATCACTCGCCCTGCTTCTAACCGTAGTTACTCGCGCGGGGTATTTTGTATCCCACCCTTTTTTTAACAATTTAGGTAAATAAATGAACGGTGCTTCAAGAATTATGAATAATAATGAAATACTTTTATTTATTTAAAAAGAAGGAGTAAATAAGTAATTACATTACATTATATTACATCGTCTGATATTTCATTTGAAGTCGAGAAAAATTCTATTGGGGTACTCAATCACCCAATGCGAGTGATTAAGGGTTAATAGATTAGATTGATGCAAAAACTTTGCTTCCATTTAGGATTGTAGTGCAAAATTCAAATTCAAGTGATTTTTAGATTTGTGCTATGCGCCATCTTGTTGAATATAGAAGTTCGTCAGACATTTTTCACGCATTTGTTGGTGCACTTTAGCGTGCGCCGTCGACGGTTTCGCCAATTTTGAAGAAAAATGGTCCAATGATGGTTTTTGAGCACACTCCGGCCCAAAAAGTGACTTTCTCGTCGTGCAGTGGTGTTTTGTGAATGACGTGTGGGTTCTCTGTTCCCCAAATTCGACAGTTTTGTTTATTGACTCCGCCAGAGAGTGAAAAATGAGCTTCGTCCGTCATCAAAATTTTGTCTCAAAAATCAGGCTCGGCATTGACCAATCTTGCGACGCCATTTCCATATTGTAAGCGACGCGGCTTGTTCGTTTTCAAAATTTTTTGAATAAGTTCCACTTTGTATGGAGAGAGATGAAGACCTTGTTTCATAATCCTCCGTAGAGTCGTTCCACTCACGTTTATCTCCTGAGATCGACGGCGATACGACACATTTGGATTATCGGCAAATACACTTGACACACTACATCATCGAATGAACATGGAAGTATCTCATGTCATGTCCAATGTTCATTCAATAATTTCATTGGTCATTCAATCGAATGAAGTAAAAATACTTCATTCAATGAAGATAGAAGTGATATTGGGAAATTATCGAGCAACTTTCCTTGAACTTTCCAGTAAAATTTCCAACAGAACTGTCAAACTGTCATTCAGGTTATAGAATTTTTAAAAATAACGGTCCATTGAATTAAACTGTTGTAGGGCCTCAACTAATACTTTTGATTACATTTAAAAGTATAAATCACTTTCAGTTCATAATTTTTTTCAGTTTATTTATAGTTTGTATTTTGACAGTTCCAATTAACATTTAGAATTGCAGTGTGTCATTACTAAAACGAATTATCATGGAAAGCCAATGAAATTGGAAGAATACTCAATCGTTTTTGCAGTGTCTCAAGGGTATTACCGCTTCAACAACCTCATTGGCCTGTTTCACACGGGACGAGGGAAAACCAACAGAAATCGTACGATATTTATTTTTTTAGAGAAGAGGGTGAGAGAGGACGATGGGGAGGGAAAATTTCCCCATCCAACTTTCTCAGCGGTATGGTTGTTGTTGTTTTTTGTTCCTTTTGCTGGGAGAAGAAAAGAAAGAGAAATGACTTTTGTTTCACTCGGAAAGTACGCAAAAGAGAATTAAAATAAAAGCAACAACAATAAGCTAAAGCGTTTTGACGTACAGTTGGTTGGAAAAATTGGCCCGTGTGAAAGCCCGTACGACAGCAGATTTTTTTGGTTGGCCGTCGTCTTGTGTGAAACAGCCTATTGGAGCGGAGCGGACGCGGTCGAACGGGACGCTAGCGAGTGGCTACAGACCCGTACTCAAAGAAATTCTTCACCAAACTACGAATTGTGTTGTCTGAAGTAGACGAATTTCTCCCATATTTTTTACGATAAGCACGCACAGTTTTCACAATTGAACGATTATTTTCAATGTAAAGCGTTACAATTTCAGCGCGTTCTTTCGCTATGTATTGACTCATAGCTAAAATGGTACTGAATGACGTTTCAGAATCATGCACCTTTGTCGAAATCGGCTAAAAAATGTCAGAGGTATTAAATGTTGAAGTTCCGAAGGTCTAGATGCCGCACCGTACAAAATTTGAATATTTGTTGATAAAAACGATATTTTTTTCGTATGTGATAAATTTTTTATGTAAAAAGGTACAAAGCCTTCGATGGTCACGTGATTGGTCTAGTTGATAATAAAATTAATACTTCATCTGACGATAAATTGTGATGAGTTAGGGCAAAGATAAACAGAAAGATACGAACAATACCAAATTTGTTTGTGAGTTTTGAGGCTACATAGTTATCAATCACACGGAAATATACAGGGTGTAACGCATAAGATTGTACACCGGGCGGGTATGAATAGGTTTTGGATAGACGAACAAAAAATCGTTCCGGAGGGGGTGGGGTAATCTTAACGGTTTAGCCGCTAGGGCGTTTTGAAGTTTTTTTGCTAGAGTTTTACATATCACCCTGTATTTTTGTAACCCTATGACCTATTTTCATAAAGAAGGTATCAGTGTACGCAGAATACTCCCACCTATCTAAAGCTGTAAAAATGAAGGTTCTACCGTACCAGGTTCCAGAGAAATGAGTCAACAAAGTGAAAATTTTGGTTTTTTTTTACTAAAATTTCAACTAAAACCACCATTTTCTCCAAAAAATACGTGATAAACCTAAACTTTTTTTGCAAAATTAGAAAGCTTGGACAATTCCCTATCAAAAATGTCTAGAGAATTTTTTTCCTACGACTTCTACTTTTGGAGTTAAAAGCAATTTTAATGCTAAAATTGGGTCTTTTTTAGTACTTTTTCACCTAAGCTTTGCTAAAAAGTACCAAATAAGCACCAAATAAGGTCAATTTCAACATCAAACTTGCTAATAACTTCAAAAGTAAAGGCCGTAGCATAAAAATTGTCAGGACATTATTCATAGGAAATTGTTCAAGCTTTCTAATTTTGCAAAAAAAAGTTTAGGTTTATCACGTATTTTTTGGAGAAAATGGTGGTTTTAGTTGAAATTTTAGTAAAAAAAAACCAAAATTTTCACTTTGTTGACTCATTTCTCTGGAACCTGGTACGGTAGAACCTTCATTTTTACAGCTTTAGATAGGTGGGAGTATTCTGCGTACACTGATATCTTATTTATGAAAATAGGTCATAGGGTTACAAAAATACAGGGTGATATGTAAAACTCTAGCAAAAAAACTTCAAAACGCCCTAGCGGCTAAACCGTTAAGATTACCCCACCCCCTCCGGAACGATTTTTTGTTCGTCTATCCAAAACCTATTCATACCCGCCCGGTGGACAATCTTATGCGTTACACCCTGTATTTGTACCATTCTGCCCAATAATGATATCATGTAAAATCTAGACCTAAATGTGGAGCCGTAAAAAACTTGGCCCTATTCTTGTAATAATTTTCGGTGTAGCCAACATTTATTGAGGATAGAAATCCGCCATTTCTGATAGGTACATGCGACTATAGCATACAACTCCACTAGAAAGACCAAACCTGAACGCTCTGCTAAATATGTGGCTTTTTCTGTACTCCCGGCATCGGCAACTTCTCCGAGTCATCGTAAACTGTTCAGATTGATGTTTTCTACTATATTTATTACGTCATAAATTTCTTCAAGCTCTTCGTTCGTTCCAATGCGCCATTCGTTTTGGTTAACCCTTACAGGGCCAAATATTCTTCTTGGGATATTCCTTTGCAAAATGTTGAGTTGATATTCTGTTTGTTTGGTAATGTTCACGCCCCAGGCTCGTAACATATAACTGAGTGAATTGTCTTGAGATTTCTTGGTTCTTTGGAATTGGTACTAGTTCCAAAGAGTTTAGCTTTGTGTCTATGACTTTATGACTATCTCATCTACTAGTATCTGAATGTTACTTTGAAGATGCTGTTTGCTCCATCAAGCTCTGCTTTTCTTATTATTACCAAAGCAATGTCAAAACTATTGGTGAGATTACATTTCCTTGTTGCAGACCTGATTCCTTGGGGAAGTTTATTGAATTTCAACCTCGTATACTCAATGGAGTCATAGAGCCGGTTTAGACGGTGCGCTCCAGCGCTATGCACTTATCTATGGTCATTTCGCTCTTACACTTATCTATGGTCATTTTGAACAGTTCTATTAATTTTTTTCGGGAAACCCACTTCTCTCAAATTGTTCGACAGATCTCTTTTATAAAGCAGGCTATAAGCATTTCTGTAGTCTACAAAAAGAAAATCTGGCTTTTAGTAAGAAGTTACCCGATTCACCATTCGCTCCTCTGCAGAATCTTTCTTGGGAGTTACTAGAATCTACCACTCTGCCTATAAGTATACGGTTTATTTGGTTACATTATCTGCAGCTACATAGTTCCCTATTAATGTTAAAATAGCGCACTCAAAAATCGTCCAGTAATTGAAAGTACACAATCCACAATCCACAAACAAGACCACCGCCTAATCTAATATATGACGAACATTTTATTACATTTGCGCTGAACAAGAGTTCCCTCCCTTTAAGCGTTAATTATATTTCTATTAAGCCATGACCCCAAAACTATTATAAATGTGGCCCCGGACACTAATATGCTAAGTGAGTATGGTATCACTTGCGAAGTCGTACAAGTGCATTTTATATGCACATTTCCCGATATAACTTTTCCAAATGTGGCGGCGCTAAACAAATCCATTCCAAGAAGCTGTGTGAGTATGTAGAAGATCCCCGCCCCAGCCCAGCCCCGAGCCGTAGAAGGGTTTCAGACTTTAATTAAATGTGGAATAAAGCTGCACAGAATGAGTTCCATTGTGAGATTTTGTTTGGCTTTTCTTTAACTAAAAAAAAACTCACACAGAAGATTTTATCCAGCGAAATAATTACTAATTGTATTAGCTGTCTTCCAATAAGGGCCGCAACATTTCAAAGGGACTCTTAAGCTTCTTAACTTTCGTTTTTCTTTTTTTTTTGAATTTTTTTCCCTGATAATACTTTGACTTTCATTTCCTTTAAGAGTCCTAAATGTGAGGTTAAATATCGATTTTGTTCACCCCTTTTCTCTGGTAGGCTTCGGTGTTTGTTAAATCAGATCACAGATAACAAATTGGCAACAAGAAAGTTTGATAAGAAACAAGGAAAACCTCCTTATGTGGTCGATAGAATCCTTAAATAGGAAGACGACGATTTCAGGTAATTTTTTTTCTCTGCTGCTGTGCTTCTCCCCTGTGCCACTACACCTTGTGCGGCTTGTGTGTGTGTGCAAGAACGATGGATGCTTGCCGTAGGCGACTCTTGCCCTCGCCTAATTTTTTTATGTTCTGCAAGCAAATCTGAAAAATTGCCACCCTGAGAGCAAAAAGCACCCCAAAAGACGATGGAATTTTTAAACGTACAAAAAAAAATGAAAGAAGAGAAAAATAAAATAAAATATAAAAGAAAAAAAAATAACAATGAAAAAAGACCAAAAACATTCGGTGGGGAGCACCGGAAATGTGCTCCACCCAAAGATAAAGGAAATTTTTCCTCCTTTTTTTCAGCAGTGAAAGTTTGCCTATTTCGAGAATTTTTTTTTGGTGCTTGGTACACTCTTCAGTGAATTTTGTCTGCGTATATCCTTGAATCCTTGAAATACACCTAAAAATGTCTAGTGGAAGGACTAAAGTGGGTTGAATTTCTCTTGATGCTACCCTAACCTTAGGGGTCGTTTACTTCGGTTGTTGGAAGGACTTTTTTTTATCACAAGAAAAAACCTGAAAAAAAAATTCGATTCTAGATGGTCTGTGAAATTATAGTGAAAATATTTTGGTGTATTTGTGTGTGTATGTGTATTATATTGGGCAAAGAGACAAATATTTTTCGTAAAAACGAAAGTTCGATTAAAAGTTAGTTCAAAAAAATTTGCTCTTGAGGAGCGAAACTGAGAATCTGGAAGAAGATACCGAAAACATACATATTGCTAACGACGTCCAGGATGGTTGGTAGGGAGAATATTAGGCACACATTTAGGGATATTTTTTGATAAAAATAAGCAACAACCACATTTAATAAGTGGGGAGAAAAGTTACAAGATTAGACGGTCTGAACCTCCAAAAATCTGTAATATCAGCGCATTGACTTTTATTTCTCAGCGTATTAATTCTTGGTTCTTTATGATGGAATTTAAGCTTCTTTAGAAGAGATTTGTTGCAGAATTCACAAACCAAAATAACTATAACTATATTCATCGAATATCTAACGCATGCTATTGCACCAGAATCAATCATCAATAGATGATTTCAAAACTTTTTTTGTACATGTTCGACTTTCATGCATCATGGTTTGGTTAAAAGTCTGGAAAATAACCCACAGTAAAATATCCTGGATTAAATTGAATACAAGTTCCGGATTAGTTTTGGCTGCATGAGGGTAGATACTATCAGGAAACAAAATCACTGTGCTTTTGTATGTGTAGAAACCGTTTCACTTTTCCTAGAAAATCATAAAATTTTTATAGTGGGTTTAGATATATTGATCTGTTATAAAAGTCTTAAGAAGTTGAAGAAGTGCGTGGTAGATGATTTGTTTTATATTCCGCATACATACAGTACATTGTAATACTTTTGGCTCATGAATATTTCTATTTGAAATATATACAGATGACACGACAGAAACTGTACGGTACAAACCCAGAAGCAGGGGTAGGTACGCCGAAGAATGCACCTAGAGCAGGCGGTTCTGTTCCCGTTACTCTGGTCAGTGATTATCGATGAACTTTTGACCAAACTACATCTGATTTCGATGTCATCGGTTATGCAAATGATCTTGTCATCATTGTCTCAAGCAATTTTAACTTGAGCACTGCAAAGGTCATGAGAATAGCAATCCTAGAAGCTCAAAGATGGTGTACTTTGGAGGGCCTACCAATCATTCTAACTAATGCCTAGTATGGAGTTCGAACGGAATTCCGTTCCCCATATAAAATGCAATTCTCTAACAGGTGGCTTGTAGGGAATTGGAGACTTTTTTCCGTTCATGTTGGAACGGAATAAATGTTAGACAATTATTCCGTGTTGTGTGTTAGGTAATTTTGACAGGACGACTGAAAAACAGCTATTGCCGTCAGTTCGTGGATTTTAGCAGTCAGCTGTTCGCTTTTTCTCAACTGCTAGCTTTTCTCCACGGTATTCTACACGCAATTTTTCCGTGTAGAAATATTTATCAAAAATGCTGAACGGAATTCCGTGCGAACTCCGTCTTGGTCTCTTTTTCCAAGCATTACAAATTGGACCTAGGTACTCTATCCGCGGTATACTCCCTCAGATATATTCAAATATCTGGGAGTAAATGTAAAAAAGCGTGGGGCGCTCTTTACCTATATTCTTATTTTATTAATACTGGAACCTTTAGTTAGCGCCCACGCTTTTTCCTTTTAAGTAAGTTATATGTATAATTTTTACCAATAACTTCATTAATTGAATTCTTAACTTTACGAAAGGTAGGCTGTTCCCATATACTGGCTAGAGCAAAAAACTACATTCAAAATTATTTTTTACTTTTTAGTTCATTTTTAAGTAAAAGCGTATTTTTTAGTTTTTTAAACTATGCATTTTATTTTCTGCTTTTTAGTCTATGACACATATGTCTTTTCTACTTTTTAGTCTATTATATGTGTACCGCCATTTTGTAGTGACCGCAATCTTAGATTTAAAATGACGTCACACGTCACATATTAGATTTAAAATGACGTTACTGTATTACACTCGTCTTACATTTTTATTTGATACCCATACCGAGCGCGTTGTAAAGAAAGTGGGAGTCCGCCATTTTGTCAAGTTGCAAGATTTGCTTAAATAGAACATACATACATACATACATACATCTGGTAAAGCTAATATAAAGCTAAAACAAGCATACATACAAACATCCATACATGCATACAAACAGAGACACATACATACAGGTGAAGCTAATATAAAGCGTATAAAAAAGGGTTTGACCGAATGTTATGGAATTTTGTTCAGAGCATGTTTTCGTTAATACGCGCTGATTGGCACCTCAACAAAGTCAGTATCATATTTGGTACTCGCGATATTAGGCGGTACAAAAATCGCGAACTTTGCTCAAAAAAAAACGGCTTGACAGATTTTTATGAAAATCTTTTCAGATTATAGCTTCGGTAGTATGCGTCAGCTCAATGACGCCAATATCATTTTTGGTTCGAGCGATATTGTGCAGGTACAAAAATCACTTACGTTATTTAAACAAAAAAACGACTCCACCGAATTTTATGAAAATTTTTTCAGATCATATATATTTCAGTTAATACGCTTCGATCGGCACTTCCAACGTGCAGGAAAAACTGGCCATATACGTACGCACACACACACGCATACTTCTTCTCAAATTTTAGCTTAAAATGCTATTGGGGCCTTTAAAAATGAAAATACATAAGTTGAAAAATACGACTTCGATTTTCAGACCGATTACAATCACTTCCCTATAAACTGGGAAGTTAAAAAGAGGGCGACAAAATTTTCTTCCGCCCCGAGCGGCTGACACCCACGCTACGCCACTGCACTGAATGTTCAATACCATCGTTAAACGTTTTGTCCCTTAAACCAAAGAGGCCACGGCGATTCTTGCAGCAGACTTTCAATGGCTTGCTTGCCTCTAAATCACTAGGGCTTTGCGAATCTGTCTCATAGCTGGGATGGAGGCAATCATTGGACCGACTCCACTGCACATCTTCAAATGGAAATCTGCCAACATAAGTGCCTTGAGTCTTTAGATCTCACTGAACTGGCCCTATACAGTTAAAGGACGAATGCATATCCTCAACGGTACTCTAAATTTTCCGCGTATCTGACGATATGATTGGTGAACTGGGATTCCAAAGGAAATTCAGGGCGATTATTCCGAAACACTGAGTGGGAGGAACTCTAGGCTCGATAGGCTAGGCTCTACCTTAAGAAAGGTTTGAAAGTCGCCAACATTAGAATTTTTTAGGACCGTCAGCCTGCCATCAAGGAACTCTTTTCGTGGAGATCTCCCCCCAAAATAATTGCAGTGTGCTTTGACGTTACTTCAAAAAGTTTGGTCTCGCTCGGCTGGTCCCGGGACACTGTGGTATCGAGGTAAATGAGTGTGCGAACCGGTGAGTGAGAACATTTCTGCCATGATCCACCTTCAAGCCCCTGATTGGAGGACTGAGCCTAACTTATTGAGAATCGGTCCCAGGTCTTAGACAGGCTAAAGAACTAATAAAACCCTTGCCTTAAGGGGCGGCACCACTCCAAAGGCCCCCATTCACACACAGACCTCCGGCAGGCCGTGGCCTGAAGGTATTTCGCCTTGAGGCCAAGTATCACAACACAGTCACCGGCCGATAACTGGATACGGCCTGCAGTCGAGGAAAACTGACAAAAATCTTCATGTGTTAGGGAAGATCTGAACTTCTATTCAGGCTGTAGTTTTCTTTGAGTGAGAAAAAGTGCAATCAGCCGGAATTGATTTCTGGTTTGATAGATGTGTATAGAAAAAATTCCTGTTCGCTTGTGTTTCTGTGGGAAATCATGAAGAGACCAGCAGTCCACGGCCTGTCAGGTGGTTGCCTCAAGTCCTCATCCCTCAGTCAGACTGAGTAATGTGTGGCCTTCATAAACAAGGCGGACTTTCGACTGCTACTGGGATATCTGAGTACCATCCTACCATCGCCTGAAAACATAATAACCGAGGAAGCATGATCGATCGCCAAAGAAAACGTTCTGTCGCGGTAGTATTGAAAGATAATCGGTGAAATAAACCGATATAATAAAAAAACCATCGAGAGTACAAAGGCGCTTGCTTCAAAGCTCTAGGCTTTCATGTTAAAAAACTGTACCACAATCAAGTTTGGAAACACTGTTAACGCGGATACTGCAAATCTACTAAACAACAGAAACTAATGGCAACTTGGGGAGCAGAGAAGCGTTTATAAGAAGAAACTGAAGAAAAGAGGCCAAGGCTGAGACTGTAGGGCCAACGAAGAAGAAGGACTTCGGTAGTCTGGAGTTAAAGCGCCCGACTACAAACGTAGAGGTCGGTGGTTCAAATCCAGACAGTGCCATGGTGGTAGTATTATATGGGGCTTGGTGGTATAGAACCGCGCGTTAGAAGTTCTTTTATTTTTCTCGTCTATTTGGTTCTTCTATTATCTTTCCGGCTATAGCACTCGCTGCACTGTAGGTAGAACAGTCGACAGTACAAAGTGGCTTACCTCTGAACTGTAGCTGTCTCAGTTTAAAGAGTGGTGCACGCGGAATTTTTTTGCGCATGTCGCTTCGGGATTCATTTCCTCATTTTCTGTGATTTTCGCTGCTTTTGTCTTTATTTTTATAACAGATGTCTTCAGCAAAAGTGGAACCTGAACATTTTATGATCCATATTTTTTCTCGAATCTAAGCGACAAGCAACTAGGCATACTGCTGAACCTTTTCAAACGATCTGGCATACACATATGAGGTATAGGATGTAGTACAATAGGCTAATTGAATTGGACGCACTAATTTTGAATTAAGTACCTACCGAAGATCCATATTTTCATATAATACTTCTCTTTCATTTCTAATTTATTACTGCAAAACGTGCCAAAATGCCCTGCGTGTTCACCAGAATCTAAACGGGCCCAATTAGACAAGATCATAAACATGTGATAGAAGTGGAGCTACATAATTTTTAATATTAATAAATTTCTTCGTGTTTTAATTAATGTTACTAAATGGTTTTAGTCCACCTTCCCAAGGACATTTCCATATTAAGAGGTTGTTGATGTTGTTCATTCATTAATGACGTGTGATTTTTATTCAAAATTTTTGAATATTGCACAAAATTAACAATAAATTACCAACTTTTTTTCTCTACATTTCATTGAAAATATAGATTATTTAAATATAAAAAAAATGTCACATGCCTGCTTCCGACGTAATCAACCAGTTTCATATCCGTTTTAATTTATCCAAATCAGTTTTTTATTTTAATTGATTTTTCGATGACGTTTATAAATTTTTTTGGAACATTTAATCTGATATTTAATTCATATTTTAAGAATATTCATAAGTATCACATGTTTCGACTAATGGTAAGAATAATGTTAAATATCTTCGCAGTAAAAGAAGCTATAAATCTTTCTGATGTGCAAGTTATGATTTAAGCGTATATAGTTAAGTGCTAAATCCTCTTACCAGTTTAAAAATTTGACAAAATATAATAAAAATGGCATGAAAAAAAGTTAAAAGGTTTGAAAACACGCGCTTGTATAAATTTACTAATAGAAACAATTCTTAGGAATGTAATATAGATGAAAGCGCATTTTTATGGCTAGTAGGTATGTTGCTTTTCAGATGAGTTTAGATGACATATACACGAAGCAACCTGGGTATCATGGGCTTACTCGCAACCAAAAAGACCACGTGCTTATATACTGGTGCCAACTTCGACTAGAATCAGTATAGCATGGTGCAACGAGACCGGGAGTGCATTACAGCGTCGGAAAACTTTATATTCCATAATCGTTGGCGTCTGCAACGAGACAGGCAAAAAACCAAAGGCCCAAACAGATTGGCCCGCCAGAGAGTTTCCCATACATTTAATTTCTCCGCGCCGCCTGCGGGCTAATCTGTTTGGGCCTTTAAGGCTATGCGTTAAGGCCGCTCTCAGTGAAGCAAAAGTAAATCTTGGAGATAAGTTCCCAAACTAGAGTTGGACAGGACACGCTTTAAAAGTATTGTGAAAAGTACTCCCGGCTTGTAAGCTACTTGAGATCGTTTCAGCCGAACAATTCAGCAGTCTCATAGAACGCGGCCGGGCGACGAGGAATATAAAGATCTCAAAGCAGAAGAAAATTTGGTTCTCAGAGTCCGCAATATAACGTAACGCTTGTCACGTTGCAGGTACGGCAAGCACAAACAGGATAATCTGAAGGCCGATCTCAAAGGTATATTGACTTGGAAAGATTACTTTTATGAATTTAAAAATAGAGATCTAACTTTGGACTTTCAATAATATTTGATGTTAGTAAAGCAATAAACCAGCTCAAAAATAACAAGATCTCGGATGAAGACGGCATGCCTGCGGATTCGGTCAAATATGGAGCATATACACCTTACCACAGCATTCAAGAAGTGACTATGCAGGAAAGCTGGCAAAGAAGCACTATTGCGGGCAAAAATTATCGTAACATTGTTGAGTATTCGGGTATAAGATATTCTCCATCATAGACTGATACCAGTGGTTTTATTCAAGGTAAATAAAAAAATGATCAGATTAGCACTTTAGAGATACGTTATCGAAAATGAGTTTCAAAACTAAATCTATAGGGACCCATGTAGGCTATGAGGGCAGCTACTTGGTGCCCGGCAAACTTCTTCTTTCTTTACGCTCCTTTAATACCTCGTGGAACATAGGGCGGAAACAGTTGCCCTCCAGCGGACTCTGTTTTGCGCGACAGCTCTCAGCTCCGACCAGGATCTCCCAGTTATTGCGGCCTCTGCTAATAGGTTTCTCCTCTATGTTGTTCTAGGTCTTCCGACTCGACGGATTCTTTGCGGAGCCTGTTTGGCTAGATTCTCATTTTCGCGTCGCAAGTTGTGGCTAATCCAATTGCATTTCCTTCGCCCGATTTGGTCGCTTATCCTTTCTTAGCCGGCACGGCGCCATAGTTCTTCATTTGAAATTCTATCTTGTCAGCGGATTTTTAGGATACGACGTAGGCATCTGTTGATGAAAACTTGTAGGCGCCCCGTGATGAATTCGGTGACTTTCCCTTTGCCCCACAAACTCATAGGCTGGGAATATTTCATAATTTTCGAGACGAGATCGAGGCGAGATCTCCAGATTAAAAATCGATACGAGACCGAGACTACCATTCGAGATCTCGCGAGACATCTCGAGGTCTCGAAATCAAATCGTTATTTTGAAATTGTATCGACACCAACTATTTCAGTATCTTCACGCTGCGCTTTTTGACGAGCACAACATTCGGCACCAATAAACGACTTGAGCAGGCTGCGGAGACAAGGCGAAGAGTACGCATTCCATAAGCATTTAAATGCAGAGTCCATTCCAAAACGGAAGAGGTATTTTACTGTCATTTCATTTAATTTCAACGCATTTAAAATGAAATGACTGTAAAATGCCTCTTCTCTTTTGGAACGGCTCTACGTAAATGTAGCCCTACACAAAATAGAAATTAACTTTCGATTCATTGATCCCCTCTACCCCGCCCTGGTGCCACTGCAAAGGGCAGATTTACGTGTCTACGTCTGGGAAGTGACTAGCATGGAAATATAAGGAATATTTGCATACAATTTCATTAATATGGCACATATTGATATTTCTCGAAATACAGAAGACTGAGCAATTTGTATTATTGACAGTGAAATTCGAGATTTTTCGAGACAAGACGAGCCGAGATCGAGACGAGCTGAGATCGAGACGAGACCTGCAAATACCCATTTTTTCGAGACCGAGACGAGACTGGGCCAAATCTCGTCTCGTATCGTGGGCAACACTAAACCAAACGCAAAGGCCCCTGCGCTGAAAGTCGAGTTGTGTGGCGCGACAAGTATTTGAGTTGAAGAAAGTGATGGTTCAGTCGAATTACGAATTTCAGGACAGGGGCCATAAACTCAACTTCGCACTTTCATTCTCCAAAGGTATCAAAGGCTTTTACCAACTTTGGGTCAGCAATAGCGGCCGGCAAGAATGTTTCCATGCTGTGGCTATTAAAATCTAACAATCTTATTATAGTTTTTCAAGGCTCTCTTCCAGCATGTAACATTGACATACAAATCGCTGCTGTACTCTACTCTGACCTTCTGGCTGTGTTCAAGAGGAATATTCTTTGTAGGATTCCTTTGCGATGGTGAACTATTCCAGCGGCTCTAAAGCGACGAAATCTACCAGCGATATCACGACATAGATGTCACGAAGAAAACAGAACTCGATAGGCTCCGATATCCAGGTCGTACGAGTTGAATGGAACATGTTCGGAGAGTGTTTTGGTAGAATTGATTGTTGGGCTAACAAGGTAGACCAAGCCCCCTGAAACGATTCATCGTACCAAAAACTTTTAGTTCTAGATGACTTCGGCCCAGAATCAGAACAATTGGATGTTGCAAGAAGCCGGGTTCCGATATCTGAACTGTTCCTTCGAATTTTCTCCGCAAAGGAGTTACGCTGGCAGCCTTCCTCAATATACTGAGAACTCGCAAAACTAATGGTCTCTCATCTTGAGGGGTCTCTGAGGGGAACTATAGAAAAATGAAGTTCCCAGTTTATTCTCCACTTCTGAGATGCTTGCTGTGGATGCCCGCAAGTTGCTGTAGATGCCCGCTGTTTCGCCCAAGGTTACGCAGACGGCGTTGTCATCGGGGTGAAACAGATGGTACCATGCCAAGGCGCCTGCGTCTCTAGCTGAAAAGGTCAATCCCCACAAAACGATTCTGGTTCCATACACCACGAGACGAACCTGCAGAACCGGTCCTCTGCACAGAGTTATAGCCTTTTCACAACAAGCCAAATACTTAGGAGGGACGCTAAACGTCAACTTTAACTGAAACCATCACATGGGTACTCTGAGAAGATGGGTACACGCAGATCTCTGTGGGCCTACCACATGGGGTCTACAACCGAAAGCCATTTAATGGATATAAACTAGAGTTGATCACGAGGCAGTACATTTGTCCCATACACTACGGTAAATTGTACTTAGGCCTCAACTTTTCTAAATGTCGCAGGGTGTCGCAGCCAGGCTTATCGATTCTTGCTTTTCGATTTTTAACATGTATTCGGAAATGAGACGAGGTGAACTTGTAAATAAGTAGTGGAGAGGCATGGTTTTTTTTCTTGGGGCAGTAAAATTTCCAACTTAAAATGAGGCGAGGTGAGGTTGTAAAATATAAATATACATCGTGGAGTTATAGGTTTCTTACTCCCTTACTCTTAGAATGAAACTCGTAAAAAAGCTGTTCATTGGTATTTATTTACTTTCTTTCTTTAATTTGCTTGTTTTTATCATTTTGGCCTTACAATGACACCTCGCCTCATTTGAAGTGGGACATTGTACTGGCTCAAAATAAAGAGGCACCTGCTACAAACTCATTTTATATTCGTGTCCTACCCAACACTAATATATACCACCATCATGAGGCCCATGGCAACTTGCGGGGATTTAGTGTGGTAGCACAAAACGGCGCCTAAAAGTTTCATAACTAAATTTAGCAAAATTCAAAGAATGGTCTGCCTCTGTAGCCTTGAGGTAGAGAAATCTTATCTGTTACTCAAGTAGCAAGGGGGCCACCCACTAGTTTGGTGAAGAGGGCAACAATTAAAAGTATTAATTCAAATTAAAAACCTCCTCTCACAATGAATGTATTAAGCAGAACTGAAAGCCGTCTAACCAAATGTCGCCCTTTTCATTTGTAAATTAAAAAAAAAGTTAAACGTTGATAAATAAATTCCTTTTAACAATCAATTATAGTACATAGATAGTTGAATATATATTTTTTATTCTTTTCAAATACGACGAATTTTACAAATTGATCCTCTCTTCTACAAGAATATCATAAACAACACCAATAAACGCGGCTAATAAATCTCCAATTTTCCACATAACACTCGATGTTCACTGCTCGATTCAACAAATCATTTTGTCCACAACGCCCTTGACAGTCAAAAAAAATTACGAAGTACAAAACTACACCAACAACTACAACAACAACAAGAACAACAACACCAACAACAACAACAAATAGACGCCATCAATCACCACGAATTTGGTAATTGGACTGCGTCCAATAATAGATTTTAAATATGCGCCGCCGAGCCTCCACCAATAATTTTTGAAAGAAAAAGAGAAATATTCGTAAATAAAACCGCCTCCAAATTTTGTGTTCTGTTCTCTGGTCCGGAGCGGCATGAAAGCGGACGTTACAAAGTTTATGGGAGGGGGGAGTGTTGCTTTATTTTTTTTTTCTTCTTTTATATTTAATTTATTGGACGCAATTTCGCCTACTTTGAAAAACGACTTTTGAACGTGTTGAATTGACGTCGATGGTGGCTCCTGCATTAACCACTGTCAAGTTCAGCTGGAGCATGCACCAGCATTAATCCCCCCATAAATGCAGACCAATTTTGTTTCGTTCACTATAGATACCGCATATGTATGTATGTATCTGCAGTGTACATAGAGCATATGTGAGGCAAGTGGCAATTTGACCACTTTTCGAGCACCTGCAAAACCAGAAAAATACAGGAACAAGTCTGATCAACGACATAAGTGGACTTTCGCGCCAGTATTGTGGATGACATTGGAGTCGTTGAGAAAATTCCGGAAACAACCGCCCTCGAAAAAATAGGGATTTTGTCCAGTCAATTTGTTTCGCGAGATTCTGAAGCATCTGGACGATATGTGTCACACCCAGATGTGCTAGGTATAATTTACATTGCGTTCATTCTTCATCCCGGATGCTGGAGCTGTCGCGTTTTGTACATGGTGAGTAGAGCCTATTTTATGAGGGAATCGGCTTCTTTTGTCCCGCTTAATAAATCACTAGACCATGTTAATGGCGTCAACAAAACGACGAGACTTGAACCCATGCCGATTTAGATACTGGACAGAGTTCGACAGTTTCCTGGTCTGTGACCATAATGCCATGCATTGTGTGTGTGAGCGGGGTACCCTCCCCAAGTTTAACTATATGACCAATTTACATGAATGGAAAAGACGTACACAAGTTTCCCCCGAAGAAAGTTCTAACAAAGTCGATCCGGCATTTATCACGAAGGAAACCCTCAAAATCCCTGAGCCACATTAAAGCCAATTCGGAACAAAGGCAGGTGGTTTATCCCTAGAAAATCTAGCAATGGGGCACTAGTCAAAGTGGCAACACAATCAGCCGGGATTCGCCCTCTGGATAACCTGTACATGGATCCGGTGTGGGTGAGTCGCCGGAATAGTAGAAATCGACTGGAAAAAATAAATCAGTGTTTATTAGCCATAAATAAGTTTCACAAAAGGGCTTCGCCCAATTGAGGGGACAACAGCGCCTTTCAGCATACGCACGCAACGTTAAGGCGGATGCTTTGCTGCTCCGAAGGGTATGCAATTCACATTTGACAAATTTTGGGCTGTCGTCCATTCCTCCCCATCTCAGCAGCATCCCCTTTGATGACGAGGATAGAGAGTTGCCTAGGCAAAAGTTAGTTGTGTAAACGGAACGGATTTAATCTCGTCGACTCGTGTACATATGCATTTTGCAGGGGTATGTGTAGCTGACCAAGCACCGAAGATAATGTACTCAAAGAGGACGCCAGAAGGATAACGGATGGGCAGGATGGGCCTGGACGGATCAGGACGGACGGAGGCTGGGACGGATAGCGAATTTGTTTTTATGGGTCAGGAAATCCAGGCATTACGACTCCATGGCTACGGAACGAACGGACAATTGATTTGCTGCAGGCATTTTTTGGGCATTTTGTTTTTCGTCTGGCAAAGCAAACAGAACTGATTGTGAACAAACGTTTTTGAAACTGAGATATTTTTCATGATTTTCATATTGCGGATACGTAACGATTCATTCATTCACTTCTGTGGCTTGCGGCTGCCTGAGGGTATATGGATATATGCTCGAGGGTAAGTAAAATAGATGAGGAAATTATTAAATTAATGGTTATACAATGACTCTTCCGCCATGAGATATAAAGATTTGTTACATCGCTGATCAAAGTACTATTAAAGCGCAGTTTAAAGATTTTTTTTGTCTTTTAAATGATCAGTTTAAATATGAGGGCTGTCTCTGGACGATATTATACCATTATTTATAAATGCATTTACAGTTTAAATTGAAATTGAATAATCTCTTTAACTTTACACATTCAACCATCATACTTTAAATTTTGTCTCAAATAAAAGGATTGCCTTCACGCCAATGTATATGTATACATTAAAATCGAAAATATATACACAAAGCATTGGAACATTTGTAATTCCAGAGGACGGTTACAGCACAAACAAGTGGCAGTTATTTATTGAAGCCATAAATTTTTTGGAAAATCCCTTCTGAATTATAATAGGACAAGAAAGTTTAAGGTGCTAACACTAAATCAGAGTAAGTTAACAATTTCAATGTCGATAATCCTGCAAAATAATTACGAGATGAGGTAGGAAGATAGCTTTAGACAATAGAAAATAAATTTGAATTCATTGCGTTTAAATTTATTAGGTAAAGATGGTTTGAGTGGGAATTTTGTTGGTGGACAATGATACAATATACAAAGCTGGTGAATGCAGTTTTTTTCTATGTAATTTAATTTATTTCGTGGTTTCGAATTTATCAGTAGATGGGTATTACCAGAAGATTTTACTACACTAAATATCAAGCTTTATAAAAAAGGATCATGGATAATTGAGTGTCCGAGTAAAAGTAAAAGTTGGCCTTACAACGGGCGAACAACGGTCACTTGGCTTTTTAAGCGGGAGATGATGGCCGTACAGTTTTTAACCATTTTTAACGAGAGCACATACGGGCGCACGGCGCACAGTGGGGCAAATAGCACATTTTTTGGACAAACGATAATTTTCAAGCCTGGAATTAATTAAACTTAAAAATCATTTTTTTTAAATATTCGTTATAAAATTACCTTTCATTCTATCGAGCCCGAATTTTGAAATTTCAAAATTAAAGATGGCTAATCCAATATGGCGGACATAAATTTTCTAAGTAAATTAAAATTTTATCAAAAGATTCTTTATAATTATTGAAATTAATTATTATTAATTAATTTTTCGGTTCCAAAAAAACTCCCCAAGTAACATTTTTTTATAATTTTAAAAAATCTTTTGAAATTTTTTTAATTTACTTAGAAAATTTATGTCGGCCATATTGGATTAGCCATCTTTAATTTTGAAATTTCAAAATTAAAGATGGCTAATCCAATATGGCGGACATAAATTTTCTAAGTAAATTAAAATTTTATCAAAAGATTCTTTATAATTATTGAAATTAATTATTATTAATTAATTTTTCGGTTCCAAAAAAACTCCCCAAGTAACATTTTTTTATAATTTTAAAAAATCTTTTGAAATTTTTTTAATTTACTTAGAAAATTTATGTCGGCCATATTGGATTAGCCATCTTTAATTTTGAAATTTCAAAATTCGGGCTCGATAGAATGAAAGGCAATTTTATAAAGAATAGTTTAAAAGAAAAATTTTTAAGTTTCATTAATTCCAGGCTTGGAAATTATCGTTTGTCCAAAAAATGTGCTATTTGCCCCACTGTGCGGCGGGGAAACTTGGCCAAAAGATTTAAATGGCCGAATACTGAGCACACGGGCATACGACGGCAAATTTGAGCCAAAAAACGAATCTGCACCAATGTATTGTTGAGTGTGGTGTGTGGGATCATTTTCGTTATGTGCAATCGGCATACTTAAAAAGAAACAGGTTCGCCAGTCGTCGGTTTGTGAAGGCACCGCACACTTTGTTGTTGGTGTTGATTTATATTTTAGTGGGAAATTTTGTTATTTAACCAAAATCGAAAAAAAACAAAACGTTTAATTGCACTTTTTTTTTCGTTTCTTTTATACATTCGACCATTTTATCATGTGAACAGCCACTATACCACCGTCGTATGCCCTTTATTGGAACTGAAAGGCCGTCGTACGACCGTACAGTGCGACAAACAACCCGGCACATGGCCGAGGACTATGTTTTGAACACGGGCGGTGTTCGCCCGTTGTAAGGCCAAGGTATCAAGCTTTATAAAAAGGAAAAAAGGATAATGCAATGCCCGAGTAAAAATAAAATGTGGCTTTACAACGGGCCGCAGAGTTTTTAACCATTTTTAACGAGAGCATAATACGCACTACGGAAAAACTTTTATTTTTAGTCGGGAGACCACCAGTCGGGTGCACTAATTATCGCGGTATAACGTTGTTGAGTATTAGATTTTCTCCGTTATCCTACAAAAGAGCATTGCCCATACACGAGAAAGACCATAATCCAATACCAGTGTGTATTCAGCCCAGGCAAACAAACAATCTTCGCAGTCTTCTTTATAGGCTTTAAAGCCGACTATGATAGTATAGTCAGAGTAAAGCTCTACAAAGCCATGAGAGAATTCGGTATCCCCAATATGCTGACACGACTATGTATGTTCACCATGATCAATGTGACAAGCCAATAAAGATATCCGGAACATTGTCAACCAGTTAACATCTATGACGGACTCCGACAACCGTTGGAGAAAGTAATCTGACATTCGGGTGGCTTATGCGGACCACATTGGCATCATTGATAGAATATTAAGTACAGGAGTAGAGTAGCTGTTGGGGGTTCTGGCTCAATTTTACCCGCGATTTAACATACGATGCACCCTCAAAAAGGACTCAAAATGGTATCAAAAGCTCGTCGCCTACGTGTGCGAGGTGGTTTGGGGTTTTGTCTTGGCTGAAAGCATTTTGGGGTTGTGCCTCGGCTTATGTCTTCGCTACGATGAAAGCTTTTTTTGTAGCGGAAATTTTGATAGGGTTCATGTCTTCGATAGGATGAAAGGTTTTTGCAGGGGAAACTTTGGTATCGTTTGCGATGACTCATTTGATTTGCTTTTGGTGATTTTTTGGTAAGCTTAATATGTAACAAACAGACTTGGTTGAAAATTTGACTCTCTATCCTTTAGGGCTTCCCTCAGTTCTTAGGTTAGCCTTTTTTATGCTCATATGATTTGCTTCTGCAATTGCCTTCACTTCTGCTGTCGCCTATCAAATAATATTGGCAACCATTTCTAGTTCGATCACGGAATTATGACAGGTTGTCAGTTAGTTGGATTTCTACAGTTATTTTAAAATGAAGCGAAATTTTAAGTTTTATGTTAATTCTGAATTGGAACTGAATTGAACTGCAAGGCGAAAGAAAATTTGATCACTTATACTAAACGAAATAAAATTGATAAGCAAAACCGCGGAAGGAAACTTGATACCTAACTGTAGATCTGAATTTCTTACATACATATAAAAATTTACAAAAAGTTTTAGCTGAGATTATTAGAATTCACACTTAATGTACGCAAACTGTTAAGAATTTATAATTAAAAACCTTAAATCCTTTTGCATCCAACGAAACTACAAATTGCAATTTTAACTTTTAAAATATTCATTTTATTTCTCCCAAAGGTTATTTTCACAATTTTACTGAATGCACTGAAACGATGGACATTATTAATATTTGTTTTAAGCTTTCTACAAATATGGGCAGCAGCAGTAGGTAGAAATGTATACTATGTCCCATGGCGGTTTGTTGTGAACATAGTAGCTTCAAAGAGATGCCAGAGTAATTCTTATGCTTTTATGTTTTAAATAGAGTAAGAACGTGCAAAATTAAAAATAATGTACAAAAAAAATGCAATTACAGCATGACCCAAAGGTATTTGCGAGCAAACATATTTTTGCAAAATTTTCCATAACGTACAACTTTCGAAAAATAAAAAAAAAATTCCAAAAATTCAAAGACTATTTGCGCAAATATTACCCTCTATACAGCATAAACCTTGAATATCCACAAAAAATAATTAAATAAAAATTTAAAATTCCATTATTTTAGCATAAACATAAACGTGCAAGGATTTAGCGTCAGCACTTAATTCATAAAAATAGTTAGTCGCGACCACCATTTACCAAATTCAAAACGCGAAAATTAAACTAAAATGTTTATTTATAACTAAAAACAATTATCCCCAATTAACTGAACTAAATTCGTCTGCTTTCTAATTTGTTTTTGAATGATTAGTTTGGCACGTGTTAACTCTTTAATTCCATTCAATGGTTAATTGCTGCATTATTTAATATGTTTGATTTAATCGTCTAAGGCTATTCATTTTCTGTATGGTATCGTAATCCTGATTATATAACACGAAGAATCATGGAAATGTCCACCTTTAATCTTAGTAAGCTTAAATTAAAGGAAAAAGATCAGGGGTCGACCTTTGGCTAGACAACGCTCAATCCATTTAATTTATTATAATAAAGTTGCAGACTGGTCTTTCTTCAGACAAGTTTTAGTTCGCCATTATGGAGGGAAAACCAGCTACAAAAATATCACTAATTGGTGGCTTTGGGGCTACCTACAAAAGACTCAGAGGAAAGCAACAAAAACTCCTTTTAGAATATACTGGAGCCTTACTATTGAAGCATGTCCTAAGTGATGATACTCAACTTGACTCATAGTGCAAGATCTTAAGATGAGCACGGCTTCTGACACTGTTTTAAGTTAAGGCTTTCATTTCTCTACAGGTTTTCTTAATTTACCAGTTTGTTCTGCTTCGATAGTTTTCTTCCATTCTTTGTATGTGAAAGTCCAAGCTGAAGGATGAGACAATGTACCTTGCATTTAAATTCCTAGATGTTGTAGTTCACACCAAAGAGAAGAAATTTCTATGAAGCCATCCGTGAGCTGTAGCAAAAATCAAAACAACATTTTTTTGAAACGGGGCCTCGATTTCGCAAAGTCGATATCCTCAATAGCAGCCGGCTGAGCCAGAGACGCAAACATGTCTTTCTTGGCCGATCTTCTCTTCTTTGTGCTTAAGGATTCCGGAGCCCCTCCAGATCTTGCAGAACGACTGGTTATTGTTTTTTAGGGTCTTTTACAATGATCCCTTTATTCCGATACAAATTGACAAAGAAAATATAGATACTAACACGATCAGACAACACGGCCTTCCTGATATAGCGTCTAAAACTAGAATCGGTCTTATCAGTATGTAAAAGGAACATCTTACTTCAACCACAAATGACTATATAAAGCAAGTTGGAAATCATTCGAAAATAATATAGAAAACCAGATTGACCATGTTCTTGTTGCTACGAGACACCTAAGTAGACTAGATGTGAGATCATATTGAGGAGCCAATATTGAATCGGACCACTTCCTACTTGGTATGACAAGAATAAATTGAAAAAATATTTGAAGGTAAAAGAAATTTTAATATTAAAGCTATTAAAATTGGCCTTACAATCTGAGTTAGTTGCAAAGGAGTTCGCAAAGTCGATTTCAAATTCGCTTGAGGTTCCATCCGTTCGACGAAAGCTGGGATTGTATGTGATGAAAGTATAAAACGACTGCTGAGAGGATCAAGGGGTACGCAGATTTATCCAGAAGAGCGTTAAAACTTTAAACAATGTCGATATAATCAGGCATCAGAGTCGCGCTATGGTGGACCGATGACGGAGAATTTCTCCTTCGAAGAAGCTGAAGTGAAGATCACTGCGGTAGAGAGCAATAAGAGCAATTTCCCAAAGAGTGGATTTTTTTATTTATAAATTATGAAAGTTCAAGAGTCGATCTCCTTTGTATTCAAAACGATTTCAATCAAAACTTTGACGATAGCAGCAAATTATGTAAAAACGGCCCAGTGAAAACCGGAACAAGAAGAAGAATATATCTAATCACTTCTCGAAGCCTTGTAGATTACCTGACCCGATGATCTCAACCATAAAAGAGTTGATTAGTTCATCAATTTATTTATCGATGATGTCGATGCTGAGCATTTCCAACTCACAGCAATCGGAAAAAATTCGGAACGCTACTAAGGATAGCGAATTTGGAGCGCTACCGCTATGCTCTAAAACAAAGCAATATTGGAGCTTTAAGGAATTGTACAGATCAAAGAAAACGGTCAATTATCTTGATGATCATAAAAGGTGCGATTAGCATACTCAATAAACCCGTTCGCGTTCGATTACCGAAGTCAAGCAGCATTGGACGTAGTTAGTACTTAGTTGGGGGACCTCTTGGGAAAACCGCTGCCCACACACGCGTTAAGGGCGGAAAGGCAATTTCAAAAGTACAATGAGTTCCAAACTGTTCATAAAAATTCAGAAAACTGCGTTTTTGTATATAAAAGCATATGCTTAACGCTAATATTATATAATTTTCAAAAAAAAATTTGACTTTGATGACTAATAACTCTGGGAGTTGGTGGGGTAGAACCTTCAGTTTTACAGTTTTAGATAGGTGACATTTTTGTTAAAAAAAACCAAAATTTTGATTAGGGTTACAAAAATACAGGGTGATATGTAAAAACATAAAAAAAATCACATGTCATGTGTCAACTTCAACTACCTTTATCTCCAAAAAAATACGTAGGTAACCAATATTTTTTTTTCCAAAATTGAAAAGCTTGAATAATTAATTTCCTATAAATAATGATCAGACAATTTTTGTGTTACGGCCTTTATTTTTGACGATATTAGCAAATTTTGATGTATTTTTGTAACCCTATGTCTGATTCTTTCTGAATAAGGTGTCACTGGACGCAGAATACTCCCACCTTGAGGGCTTATATTAAAATGTAAAATTGAAGGTTCTACCCCACCAACTCCCAGAGTTATTAGTCATCAGTTGCAAATAATAATATTAGCGTTAAATATACGCGGCTTTATTGCAGTTTTCTGAGTTTTTATGAACAGCTTTGGAACTCACTGTAAATAAAAATATAAATCATTTCGACTTCATAGTTTGTTATTCTTATATCCTTCTTATTCTTTTTTTAGAAACTTTACAACCGCGATCCGATCCTGGCTTCTCGCAACTTTTCTCTCCACCGGTCCTGATCCGATGCCATCCAGTTTGGTATTCCTAAGCTCTGGGTGTTGGGTCTCCTTCACTGTCGCACCCAATTGATCTTACATATCCACAGGCGCTATAAATTGGCGGGTGAGAAAGCTTCTTTCTAGTCTTTTGACTGCTTCAAAAAGCTTCTAAAACACCATTGAAACGAGTGCTCACCCTGCGGACATGCAAAGCTAGAAAATCTAGAACTGTTATGTGAAGGGGAGAAGTTCAAGCATCTTAAGGAGTCTTCTAGAGGAAAAACCATAAAAGAAGACAATGAGCTTTCCATTAGCTCTGGTTGTTTGAGTGAAAAAGCCGCGCTTTCAAACAACAATAGCGAATGAGTCACTCGTTGTCTTCTTTTATGGTTTTTACTCTATCATTGATATTTCATCGCTCATATTCCCGCAGGGAAAATGCAAAGAAACTGAACTTAGAATATGATTCTGTATATTTAATTCTAGCATCAGTATGTGACGAATATGTTGCTTTTGCCCCGCTATATTCTGGTGGATAAGCTGTCGGCTGTAGGCGATATATTAATTCGACATTAGTTCAATACTGTGAGGTGATTTTTTTGTGGTACTAAATGATCTTCATCAACCATGCTGGCTTACTACTAGAAACTTTAGGATCTTGTAAGGTACTACTAACTTACTTCAATATGTTCAATTGATTTGAATCAAACGCATAAAATTCTAATTACTCTGATGAATGAATCAGTCTAATCAAAGAAGCAACTACGTTACGATTTTTACGAATTTGTCGTAACAAGATCAATCGATCAACTGATATTTCCAAATGCATTGAGTTATCACGGTCATCGAAATCAAGTACTATTATCATACTACAGTGTTTTTAATTATTGGACTTTAAAACATTTTCGAAGGGAATCAGCTCAAGATCAGCAAGATCAATAAAACTACACGGTGCGCCATCTAGACATTCGGTATTTCAACATTGAATAACTCTGACATTTTTTAGCCGATTTCGACAAAAGGTACAAGTTTCTGAAACGTCATTCAATACCATTTTAGCTATGAGTCCAATACACACCGAAAGACCGCGCTGAAATTGTAGCGGGGGAAATTCGGCGCCTTCACACAACACAATTCGTAGTTTGCTGAAGAATTTCTTTGCGCACGGCTCTGTAACCACTCGCCAGCGTCCCATTCGAAAGTAAAGTATATGCCAGCAAGCCGAAGACCATTAACAAACAGAGAGCTAACATACGAGCCGAAATAGCTGCTATAACGCCCGAAATGCTGGCCAATGTTATGCAGGATGCCCGAAAAAGAACTATTTTTGGCATATCGAATGGAGGTGGTAATTTAATCGACATTGTATTCACTGATTTGAAATAAATGGTAGAGAATATCCTAAATAAATCTTGCTCATTTGTCAAAATCGGCATAAAAATGTCAGAGTTATTCAATGTTAAAATACCAAAGGTCTAGATGACGCACCCCATACAACAAGCCGAACTTGTTAAGAACAACTTCAATTTTCACCAATTTCACTCTGGTCATTCCACTCAAGTTCAATGGAGAACGATACTTACCGATAGCTTTAAAAATAAGCCCATGCTCTATACCAAAAGATATCTTAGATCAATCAAGGCTTCAATATATCATTGCTGTTGCTGTCACGACGAATCGCTAAAGAATATAAAAATTGATCTGAAATTTCAGATCTCTATGATTGTTTGTAACTAAAACTATAGATTCTTGTATCGCTTCTATCTAGCTACTTTCATTTAAAATGCCTATTCTATTAACCAGACCTATCTTCCCTCAATAGGTTCAAATTCCACTCCAATGTAATCAAATCAAATTTAAAACTTCACTAGAAACTAACTAGTTCTGATGATGTTCAATTTACAATAATAAACACTGTCACACAAAAAAAAATATTTTATCTCTCATCAAAAATATCAACGTACTTCCACAGCTTGTTCAATTACTATTGTACATTAGATAACAACCGGAGTTGATTGGTTATATTTTTATTAGCTAAATCGATTTCATTTTCTATATAAATTTAAAATTCACTCTATTTGTCTTTGAGCTGAACTCATTAAGTTCTCCTACACAATGTTAAGAACTGAACAATAAGTATATATGTATAACTAAATTGATGATCAATTTAGTGATTAATCGATCAACGCCTACGTATATAAATACAGCACAGAAAAGTTCTTAATGTTTAAAGTGAACTTAACTCAATTGGATAAAAAGTTTTCTAAGAATAAACACCCATCAGTGACTAGAGAATACATGTAAGTTATAAACACACAAATGAACTCCAATTTCATTAGTTAAAGTGGAAAAATACTATTTCTTTTAGTCATAATATTTTTTTTTGTTATTTTGAAATAAACAAATTAATTAAGTTTTTATTTTTAATTTAAAATCGCGTAGGTTTCTTTTTGTGTTATCTTTATCCACCCCTAAGTGAAAAATATACTCGAGAACAATTAAACTACGACTTTAGTTACACAGTTGGTAATAAACATGTTATTTATTTATCATTCACTGAAATGCCACCATTTTTTATTGATTCATCAAAAAGTTTACACAAAATAAAATTCTTGAGTAAGAATAACGAAAAAAACAATATGTGACAATCATTCCACGAATTTTCCGGACCGACAAGAGCAAAAGGTAAACAATCAATTTACAGAATCCCTAGCTACATTAAAGATTGAATTTCTGTTAGCAATCATTCACAATCAATGTCTTAATCGGAATCATCAAGCTCTATTTACGAGATTGGAGTATTTTTTTTTGCTTTTCTTCTCGTTTCTGTTCGTTCATTTTCTAGCTTTATTTATAACAAGTGATCTCTTAAGAAATACACGATCAGTGCTTGACCGCGCTAAGAATGCCGAGGAGAGGAGAAGTACCAAGGGAAATGTCGATGACGATGAAGATCATTTTCCTTGTGATCAATTTACATAGATTCGAAATGAATGGGTCCGCTTTTGAAACATACAGACTGTCTAATTGCAATCGTTAGACGTGTAACACCATACGTCTATACGTGTACAAACGATTCCAGCTTCCCCATAAAGATTAACGACCTGCATTTAAACCGGATTTGACACGATCAATGATCTTGGCTTAGAGTCTTCACTAGTTTTATATAGAGAGCAGTTTTATTTTCTACATTATTCATTGTATCTTACACAAAAAAAATGCGTTTATTTATCGACGGTAGTAAAACTGTATAAGATCGAGCCCCCAGAATTTTTTTATTTTTCTTTACGTTTTTTTTTGTCGTTCATTACTATACCTGTGCGCCTATCGCAGGTTTATGTATGCAGTTGTTGTTGGATGGCGCGCTGTGGCAATTAAGGTGATCATGATAGACAATGTAAACATTATGACATAACTGCGAAGTGCGAGGAAGGAATATTCCCCAATCGCGCCGCCGCCATGCCAATTCCCAGTCAATTGATTAAATAAGCCGATAAAAAAAAATTGAAGGAAAAAAACTAGCAGCGAAGCAGCGCACAAAAAATAAACGAGTGATCGAAACATCCGATCGTTCGATATTTGTTTATTGGTCAAAAGCTGTTTTCGTGGTAGTTTAATATGCGATTCAAGTCTTACCAGATATATACCACACTCGACGCGTTTCGTATCTAGATAAATAAAAATTTTTTTGTTTCACCGCCAAATACTAGCTTTGAATGCCAAGATCAGCACGATCAGAATTAGTCATATCGTATGAGAATTTATTACGAAAAAATTTCCTGTGAATAAGTCAGTCATAAAATCACCTGATTTTCGTCATACACACAATGACTCTATATCACACCCACAACAAAAACTGACTTTCTTTTTCAGCTAACTAGCAATCGACTACAGGTAACTATCGTATATCGACCGATATTCTGCACAACTATATTCACAACAAAAAACTCCCCTATCACATCTACTATATGTAAGCGAATTCATTCACAAATGATGCAATGAAAATTTTCTTATCAATTCTGAAAAATTTTACGAACATATATAATATTACACGGCGCACTCGTAATCCGCAGGTAAATAAACTTTGTAAATGCTTTTCATCACCTGATGTGTACCTCGTGGTCGTGTGTGGCTCCACTTTGGTTGGTGTGTATTTTTTTTCTTCAGTTCGGTGTTTTCTTCAAACAAAACGTAAAAACTGAAAAAAATATGAATGTCGAGGTCGTAGTCAAGTGATTGCGCATAATTTTAAAGCCGACATCTTAGTGCTAAAAGAAAATCTCGTTCGAAGGATAGAAAATAATCGGAGACCATGCTTTAAAAAAAACACTAAGAAAAAAAAACAAAACATTTTAATTCAAGTTTTTTTTATGCCTTTCTTATTAATAAAACTACCGGATATTTTTTTCAATTTGAATTTATAGTTTTGCTTATTTCGATAGTGTATTGGAGAAAGTAAACAAGATAAGAGGATTTTTTTTTCAAAAAAATATAGCAAGTGGCTTAAGGTTTTCGCAAATACTCATGCGCAGGCACTTACTGCAATTGCGTGACTCTGTTTTTTTAATAAAGTAATTGGATAGTGACGATCATTTTACACGTCCTATATTTTTTTATAATATTACCTATAATTTCTTTTAATAATAATATTTCCGGCTTAATTTTGCGACAGTATAACCAGATGATGGATTGCCTTTCATAAGGCGATCAGGAGAGATTTACGGTAATGAATGGCTAAGAACTTCAGTCGAGTTGAGTGGCCTTCACCTGAGTTTCAGTCGATATGAAAGTACATTCGTATATGACCTCTGTGAATGCATTTGTTTTTTTTTATTATTATGAAGTGAAAGACCAATAGAAATGAATGGATCTTTTGAGATTTGTTTTGTTGTAATGGAACATGAAAGTTATTTCTTTTTTAGAATTGAAAATTATTAATGCAAACCTTTTACTGAGTCATAAGTGAAATACTATTAACTTTCTACATATCACTAGAGATGACAAGTTTAAATTGGCCAAAGACAAGCGGTGATATGATTTTGGCTGGGAGGAGAATTGGAGAAAGGACAAGGGAAGTGATTCAACAAAATGCTGAAAAATATGTTCATGGAACAAAGCTTATAAGGTTTTTAACCACAATTCAAGTTCAATCATAACTTTTTTTAGCATAAAACACAAAAAAACCCAACGTCTTTTTATCAAGATGATGTAAGTTCCCGAGAGAGCCACTGCAACTAGTGCTGGATAGGACACGATTATAAAATGAGTTTGTAAGAGGCGCCTTTTTGAGCCAGTAAGTACAATGTCATACTTCAAATGAGGCGAGGCGCTATTGTAATACCAAAATGACAAAAACAAGCAAATTAAAAAAAGAAAGAAAACAAATACTAATGCAGAGCTTTTTTTACGAGTTTGATTCTAATATGCATTAAACTGCCTCAGAGTAGGTAAGAAAACTATGTTTCCACAATGTATTGTATATTTACATTTTACAATCTCACCTTGTCTAATTTCATGTTGGAAATTTTGCTGCCGCAAAAGAAATAAGAGATGTCTCTCCAGTACAAGATTTCACTCCATCAAAAAATGTCTCTCCAGTACAGAATTTTTCTCTCTCAAAAAGAAATGTCTCTCCAGTACAAAATTTCATTTCCTCAAAAAATGTCTCTCCAGTACAAAATTTTTCTCCCTCAAAAAAAGTAAGAAATGTCTCTAACTACTACTAATTGCTCCTTTAATCCCTCATGGGACATAGGGCGGAAACAGTTGCCCTCCAGCGGACTCTGTTTTGCGCGACAGCTCTCAGCTCTGACCAGGATCTCCCGGTTGTTGCGGCCTCTGATATTAGGGTTCTCCTCCACGTTGTTCTAGGTCTTCCGACTCGACGGGATCCTTGCGGATTCCAGTCAAGGGCCTGTTTGGCTAGATTATCGTCTTCGCGTCGCAAGGTGTGGCCAAGAAATGTCTCTCCAGTACAAAATTTCATTTCCTCAAAAAATTTCTCTCCAGTACAAAATTTTTCTCCCTCAAAAAAAGTAAGAAATGTCTCTCCAATACAAAATTTCATTTCCTCAAAAAATGTCTCTCCAGTGCAAAATTTCTCTCCCTCAAAAAAATGTAAGAAATGTCTCCAGTTCGTATTTACAATCACACAGTAGGACATTATTTTTAAACCGGGACATTTCAAAAGATTGAGGAGGTCTAATTGAAAAGAGTTGTGGGATTAATTTAATTTTTTTTATCAATTACGGAGCTTGGTTGCAATATATAGCTATTTTACACATTTTACAAACATAGACAGAATTTTTAAAGTAAGTACACGAGCCTGGGAGTAAGTATCGAAAGCAGTCTCATGATGGAGCTGAGGTGGGAAGGTGAAAGGCCTGCAGAAATTCCAATAAGCGTAGTTGGCAAAATAGCTGTACGGGTTACACCTTGCACTTGCTGAAAGAGAGTTCTGATTTGTGGTTCGTCAAATTTGAAGCTCGACTTAACACAAGTAGTAGGTATAACCCACGACAATACACAGTATAACACCCTGGTAGGGAATTTAGGAGATAAAGTCAGGGAAAACAGCATCATTCGCAATGCCCCTGGAATAGGAAAATATGCGGAACTTATGAGGCACATCCTTTCCGCTTATCAGGGCTCTGAACAAAGACGATTGCAGAAACTGATAAGCGACATCTGCTAAGAAGGGAGGAAACGAACACAGTTGTTGAACCATATGAGGGAGCTGGCATCCGATGGAATCTCTGCAGACATTTTGTGAACTCTCTGCTTGCAACGCCTTCTCAGTACCTTTGGACCCAGTACCTCACACAAGAAAAAAAAACCAACATGGACCAATACATAAATAGGTTGGGAGAGATGGGGGCAAGATAGCAGAGGTTACCAATGGTCGCCGATCTACTTAACTTGATACCACTCTATTAGAAAGTAGAAAAATCCGCTGGAACGCTGGCCTGAGGTAACCTGGGCGATGCTCTCAGCGAGGAGATTGTATAGTTGTGACTATTGTAGATAAGGTTCCAAAGGCGGGTAGGCTACTGAATCGCATGTACACGAAGATCTAAACGATTAAGCACCTTATCGCTTTTACGCTAAAATTCGCTTTTCTGAATTTTCGCTAAGATACCACAGAATGATCTTGTATAGCAAAGGTACACCTTCCAGACAGAGATAGAATTGCGTGGGGGACCTGGCGGCTTAGCAGTGAGCTCTGTTTGGGAAACCTATCTGCTACCTTTAAAGCAAAGATATATACTGGCATGCAACTTTGAAAGCTTAAAAAGGGCCTCTGCTTACAAGCTAATTATCATCCTAATTCACGGCCAAGCTGCAATCAGAGCTATAAACGGGACTAAACAATCCGTGAACCTTGTTTAGGTTGCACATCGTCAGAGCCTCGCAGGCAATGAAAAGGCACACGCCATAGCCAAAATGGACTGTGACATTGCAATAATCGATCCAAAACCGGCCATTGGTATCCACCAGTTCGGTGAACATGGCTGTTGACAATCGCATCCTAATGGAATATACAGAAACTTACACGGATGGTTAGGCCAATTCCAAGCGATTTCTCCCGTCTTGAAAAACGACAAGCGAATTGTTGGGGCATAACGGTAAGGATATTATGACAACAGTTTTGAGGAGTTTATCTTGACTCTTGGAAGATAGCTCAAGGTCAGGCATTACCTATCAAAAAAGTGCACCCAGCAAGCCCCTCTCGACTAGAGTTTTGAGTCACACTGCCTCGTCTGGACTCCATATGAACTACCCTATAAGGCGGACCAAGAGAAAGCTTTATATTTTGTTCTGCCTTTGCGATTGGCTTTTCGTTTTTCCAATTGCGACGGTCGTTTTACCAAGCGGCCCCCAACTGAGTACTAACGACGTGCAATGCTGCTTGACCTCCGTAATCGAACGAGAACCGGTCTATTGAGTATCAGTGCATACCTTACTTCAGTATTGCTGATTTTTTTTCTGTGGGGCCCTCATGAGGAATTCCTCTATTGGCATGCTCCTCATTTGCCACATGGGGCTACATTGGCATGGCCCCTTTAAAATCGGGTCGGGATAACTAAAGCTCCAAAGCAATTAGTTATATTATCACCAAAATCGTGGAGACAGCAATCAATAAAAAGCTTATGGAATCGACAAGCGATAGTAGCTTTAAGCAAAATATATCTACTGGTTGCCTTCTTGTGTGCCTGACAAAGCACCTCTACGAAAGTATACATTGCTTTGGTGAGTTTGGTTTGGCTGTTCTAGATATAATCATTTTAAGGCTTTTGTCAGAGTATGGGACCCGCTATGCTAACTAGACTCTAAGCCCACCATCTTTACCAACGTTCTGCGGGGATAGATTTTATTACCGCTTTTTTTCTAATATTTATACTGAGAACACCTGTGGAACAATCTTCTGCAGTCAGTATTTCCAAGCTCATACAAGATCCAAAAATTCAAACCTAACGTTCATTGCCTGCTATTCCTGGTACCTTTATAATACTATTGACCTATTGTATCCTCTATCTACGTTTCGAACTAAGCCTACTACTACGCATTTCATCATTACATATGCAATACATATATATCAGACTGGTGAAAGGGTGACTCCTAAGCTTAACTCTATCGCATGCAAAAAAAAGACTTATATATTGTATATGTTAACCGCTATATTTTGTGCAACATCATATCATTTCAATAACTTTATTAAGTATGCTATAAAATGCATTTAAGTACAGAAAAGCCATTTTAAATATTACTTCGCAATAATATTAGCAGTTCTCCATCATAAAATACGCCATCGGATCTTGCAATTACCAAACATATTTACCATCCATATTCAAAATAAAATATTCAAAACTACCGTGCGCCATTCCATTCCTTATCTCATTTACAACCAAGCAATCCTCTTCACATTTATTTTTATTTGTATCCTACAATCATTCAAGGATATTTACAGCCCTCATACCTAATAAAGTGATATAGGGAACTTGCTCGACAAGGCTCATAAAGCAAGATTTATAAAGTATTAAAACGAAGTAATAACGTGCATCCTTTACACTCTCTATAAATAGTTTTTATCCTCGTACAAATGTGTTGTTTCATTCAGATGCGAACATCATCCGACACGGGGTGGACCAGGGATAGAGGAGCCGAGGGAGGGAAAAAATGCCATAAACAAAAACATTTTCGGAAGGACCTTTAACTCTACCAATATTTACACACCAGTCGCGCTGCTACTATACTACTACTTTTATTGCCAGAGTCCTTCACATAAAAATTCGATTTGTTTGTGCCCACTCGAAAACCGAAATTGAGGAAGTCGAAAGTCCTCTACCATAAAAGCCAACGAAATCATGACCATGACAAACCATCCAATTTACCAGGCTATCAAACAAGACAAATATTCCCGGAGACAGATGTTATTACATTTAAAACTGGAAGGAAAATTATGTTTTAAAAGTCCAGGATTTATTACCCTATTAGCGCCAGCAACGGAACGAACGGCAACGGCATCTCACACCACCAAGGCCCCAAAATTTTCTAAACTATATGCTCTGTTCGAGGAGAGCTCCTCAGGTTTGTACACGATTCCCTTGGCCATCGCTCATGTCACTTGATCTTCCTTATCTTGGTAAAGTTCTCACGTTGTAAGGATGCGTCTCCTATCATAAATTTTCCTTGTTTCCTTACAAAATGCACACACATACCTACACAAACATCTATATACAGCAGCGTACATTTATCAAGTCTCTGTTGTGAGCTAAGGTATAGAGAGGCTCTTTTGAATTTTCCCCGAGGTAATCGATAAATTCTCGTGATTCTCACCTGTCCTCACGTGGAAAGATTCGGTGATAATAGGTTAAACAGCGTGAAGTCCTTTACTTTTTTCGGACCTTTTTTTCCTTTTTCGGGTCTTGTTCGACAAAGGGCTGGTCACAGTGCAGACTTTTGTGTCACCAAAAGTATCGGCTTGCAAAAAAAAGGTAGTGTGGTTTAAGCCTTGTACCTATAAGCGTGCACAAAGGGACGGACGACGATGTTATACTAGAAAGTCCCTTTGTTCTCTCGCCTCGCCAGGGGGTTTATGGTGCAGGTCTAACAGGAAAATTTATCGAGTGTACGGAAATTTTATTATTCGCAAGACCGAAATACCCCATTCGTGAGCGGAGTTGCTGATGTAGCTGCACACCCTGTCGCTGATGGGCGCAGCGTACATCCTCGTACATATCGGGACATTTAATTGAATCTTCCTGATTGGAAGTGCGAGTAGTCGATTGAATCCTGCGAAAACCACATGAGATCCAAATTGCAGCCATAACAGCTGTGTAGGCCTAACATGTCCCGACCAAGGCAGGGGTGCATCTAAATTTCATTGTCCATCCTCTAGCAAGGATAATTAGCCCTGCAAATTGTGTAATCGAATCTGATCCTCGATACGAAAAGGGTGCCAGCAGTGTCATTGTATCCCTTAGTGGTTTTCGCCTGCTACCACGGCACGGCAGTGGCCAGTGACGCACCAATGACGGCAATTTCCACCAGGATTTGTTTATTGGCAAACAAACTGGTCCTGTTTTCCCTGATGTTATCACCAGTAAGGGGAGAGCGCTCCCGTGGGAGATTAGCCACCATATTGCAGGGTGCTCACCTTTCGGGGCGGCATAAAGAAAACAGATGTAGATTTTGCTAAATAAGATATTACAGCGTCATAAATTAGGGTGATAAGAATTCTATTATCGTCAGGATAAAAGGTTTTATGTCACTTGCAGTTTGGGGATTTTGCGCACGGCCCACGAGGACTTAATAGACCCCATGAGGGAGAGAATTGAGGCACTTCTGCATGAAAGGTGGTGGCAGGAATGTTGCAAGGATCAAAGCTTATGGGGGAGAGGATAGTAAAGTGTTTTTGATGTTTTATGGTGTATCATTTGCAGTTATCTTTAAGTGGTATAACTAAGCCAGTTATTTACTGTAAATTAAGTAACTCGAACCTTTTGAAGGGTGATTTTACGGTGATGTAATGGAAGTTTGATTAGCTGTGACAAGATTTTTTTTGTGGTATTAAGGGTTGGGTTGGGGAATTGTTTGAAATTATGAGTGCAAACATGTTTGATTCAATTTGATATTGAAATTATTTCACAATTTCTTATGCAGAAGTAGAATAATAAAAATTAGTAAAAAGGTAAAGGGACAGTGTCTCTCTGATCAGAAACAAACTAATCCTCCCTTTTTAAAAAAATATATCAAATTTCCCTATAATTATAACTACAATTGAACATATTTTCAACTCTAGTCCAGTTTGAAATTCATTGGAATTGGTTTAAACTGTCAAGAAATCATGAGGAGGAATCCCTTCTCATATAATATTTATTATTTGAGTATTGATCTTCCAAACATTATTACGGTTAGAGTGGAAGAGGCAATCATATTTCGTGTATGACAGCAATATTCTTTCCTTCCCTAAGTGGTAGATCACTTATGTTGATACTATACAGGTTTTCCATGAAAAATCATTTATCACATAGCGAAGGATCATTAACTTCGACTTCAGTATCTTTTTGAATAAAATTTAACTCAATTAGTGTCCACAAAAACAATTTTATCATAATCCTTTTGTGCCAGAGTCTTACGATTCCAATCGGCTGTATGAAGCAAAAGCGTACTCCTCAATGAATGATCGTTTAGAAAATTATTTGCGCTAAGTAGTTGCTAGTGACAAAAGTCGACTTTAAAAGAAAAAATTCTGTCAAATTATGCTAAAAAAAACCATCGATAAAATAAGGTGATGTTACCCATTTGGCCAACTTGAAAATTCTGTCTTTATTTAATGACGGATCGACACCAAAAGTGCTCTGATCACCTCTTGGACCTATTGTATTACTTAAGAGCTCTTATGACTCAAATTTGTAGGCCATACCTCTTGAGAAGATTCAGCAGTTTACCTAGAGATTTAACGCTGGGGTTTGTTTTCTTGACCCAGGTTTAAACAAGGAGATCCTGTTCTTGTTGTAGCCGGTGTGACAGATTGTATTTGTTTTTGCGCATAAAAGGCTCTAGGTAGTATTCGTGTGGTTATCGCTTCCTTTTCTTTGTTTCTTTTTGTAATTGTAGACCCAAGGTTCATTGTTCTGATATATTGGGTTCTGAAATCCATTATGCCATTGAGAGTCCATTTGATTTCTTATAGAGCTGTGATCGCGTTCTGACGTTTCAAGTTCCTAAATCGAGTTCCATATTCAAATTTTATAATTGTATAATGCGTCCGTTTTGGATTCGTGGCAAGTGAATTTTTAGGGTAGTATGCCGAGATCAGTAACATCTAACGTGACCCCCGAGTATTTGACTTTTTGTGAAAAGTCTAAAGCTTCGTTTTTAAGGACCGGTTCTGTCAATCTAGCCAATGCTCACTTCAGATAAATGCTACCAGATTCATTTTGTCGGGATTGACACTAACCCGCAGAACACAATGAGGCCGACAACGACAACTTCTACGGAAAAACAACAACAATTTATATGAGAATTGTTGTTGTCGGCCTCATTATGCCCCGGGAGTAAGTCTTACGCAAGCACACCAGTTGATCACCAAATCAAGCGGGTCCTGGTAATTTGTGAGATTTGAATATAGAGCCAATACTTTCACAAATGCTGTCAAAGGATATATCGATATCGAGGTATCCCGCCTGCCAAAAACTTTATTTAAGACGGCACTGCCTGCTTTAGGACCAGATTATTAAAGGTTGCCTCAGCGGGCTTCACCCGTTAAGCATGCTGAAGATAAGTGCGTCTTAGGTCCTTATTGACAATCTTCTCCGTTATCATCGAGACAAAAGACAAGAGGCTTATCAGTCTGAATCTGTTAACCAGGAAGTAATTAGGGCGTTCTGATTTGTTATGAATGAAATGTTGATACACAGCTGAGGTAGGGTTTCTCATACCGAATAACTCGGAATCGGATTCGGCGAATCTTTCCTCTGGGATTCGGAATCGGAATCCGTTTCTAAATTCGCCGAATCCCGATTCCCCGATCGCTCGATATGAAATTAACTATTAAAATAAATATTCTTGATTATAACAAAAAATAAAATTAGTTGTTCCATCTGTTAGAAACTTTGGTAATTAAAAGTAACAACTTGACTCAAAATTTGGTGTTGGCTTGGACAATTTCCTATGAATAAGGTCTGGACAATTTTTATGCTACGGCCTTTACTTTTGAAGTTATAAGCACAAACTCTTTTCCACAGCCCTCCCGGAACAAAAAATGTGGGCAATGAAATTGCGCATGAAAAGCGTTATAATCAGTTTTGCAATAAATCGTGTAATTGCAAAGATATTGGAAAAATACTACTTTTGAATTTACGTTTTTCGACACTTAAAGCGCTGTAATTCTTGAAATATTAGCGCTACGTAAAAAATGCTATAACAAAAATTATAGATAATGGCGTGTTCTATAAGTAGGATTTTTTTTCATGTAGAATTAACCATTAACGAAATATAGTGAAAAGAGAGTGATATATGAAGTTTGAGGCACTATTTCTCCGTACATATAGACTTTACAAAAAAAATTCTAAACAAGAAAGTTAAATCACTTATTTATCTACAAAAAAGATTCTATCGATTTTTGTCGTAAAATGCATAGTTTCTGAGATATAGAATTAAACATGTTTCCCTTCACTATACGTTTAGCATTTTGAATTTAAGCTCATAAAAATATATAAAAACATTTGGTAAAAAAAATCGCGTGCTGTATTTTGCGCGAAGGCCTTTTTTTCGACCTATTTATGGGACTATTAATACAATATATGTATATATTTTTTAAATTAAAATTGTGAGTTTTTAAGTGGAATCGGAATCGGAACCGGAATCGGCGGTTCTCAGTTTTAAGGACTCGGATTCGGCGAATCCAAAAAAGACCGGGTTTTGAGAAACCCTAAGCTGAGGTATAACCCAGAGCGAGCCCTTTTTCAGAGTTAGGGTGTGATTACATCGCAGAGTGCTTGTACCAATATGGGGAACGGACTCTTTAGATTGGGCTCTGGATATGGAGTTTGAAAAACTATTTTTGGTGAAGAGCAAATAAATTCTGGATTATTTTAATCGAAATCATATGGAGCATCGCCGATTATCGGACCGAATATTTTGATCTTTGTAGAGTATTTGGATAAAATCGTTATTCAGACTAAAAAGAAGAGAACGTCATTAAAAACGAATTATACATTGAAGGAAAAATTTGTTTTATGCTATTTTCAAATTGTTGCTACGTAGAAAAATTTTGACTTACAGCAAATATTTAAAAAAAATTAAAAAGGAAACAAAAGTCTTGAATTTTGCAGATTCTTTAAAAGATGGTTTTCGTAATTACTTAAAAAAACAGACAGTAACGAAAAAAATGCTTCACCTCTTCGACACCATTCACCATAATATACTCGCACGAGATTTGTAGAAGCAATCAAGCAAAATTTTCGATGACTATTATGAGTTTTATAATGGATTTTTATTCATTACGTGTACGAATGAGTGTCAACACCTCGAAAATCGAATTTCTGTTGTTAAATATAATCAAAAGTGAATTTTGCAAGCAGCAGGTCTTAATTGCTTTAAATTGCTTAATTGATTTTTTAAATTAATTATTTTGTTTGTATATTGCTGATGTTTCATTTTTTCTAAAGGCTTGTTGAGTAATTGTTTCATAATGATGAAAATGATTTATCAAAAGAAAGTTTAACAATTGTGAAATGGGAAAATATACAATTTATTTAATTGAAATCAGGTTGAAGATTGTAAAAAAATGTTTCAAACTATTGTACCGTCTAATTTATACAATATATTTAATCAAGAGTTTCGAAGATTATAAATGTTTTGTCTTTACATTAAAATGATGATATTCAAAATTTGCAAGAATCTGTTTCATTTTTCGATACTGTTGAATATGATATAAGCTTTGAAGAGTTAAAAGTAGGGGAAATACCATGAAATTGTACCTTGCTAAGATCTGATTATGACGTATATTACGGCTGTTTTAGAAATCAGCATACGTAGTGTGTTTGTGTTGTGTGTGTGTGTTTTATGATCACCAAAAAGATGAGACCTATTGTTATGGGCCTAAATGTAGGTACGAGGAAAATTTAAGAACATTTCATGCACCTGCAGCAGATACCTCCGATTATGAAATAGATGATTTTGGAATCAGGATCGATGAAAAGAGCAGTTACGAGAGCTGAGAATTGGATCCCACAGTAGAACCGAATAAGTAACTAAGTACATGTGGTAATAATTCTGTCTTCTCTAACTGACTGACATTTCTAATAAAAAAAGAATCCCTGCAATAAAATTAGATATTTTCTATTCGCCAACATTATTTTATGCGTACTAAGCTGGTTCTAACATTATATCGCAAATGATTTGAGACCACTTTAAGAAAAACGATTTTTATTTTTTCTATTTTTTACAAAATTTTAATTTAAATCCATTCGCTTTTGTGTTGTTTTTTCAAAGTTGTAATATTTCAATTTAATACATTTCAAGTAGTACCAACAACAACCTCAACATCCTTCCAGGACTATCAATCACTAACTATTTTGCCTATTAACTATAGTCACATAAAAACTTTTACACAATATTTAATTTTACAACCCCCCATTTTCCTGTTTCTCAGAATTCAATTAAATAAAAACGTAAAAAACAAAGTCGCATCATAAACATGTTATACCATTCAAAATTTGTGTCTCAACTATCGTCCGTGGAGCTAGCAAAACACTTTTTGTCTTAATAAATTTTGACACATAAACAAATCACCTTTAAAAGGTACAAGATTTGTAATGAGGCATCCTTATCTTTTAGCATAACAACGTAGTGTCAATGAACTGTCATCTAAACATTAAAAAACAACTTTTACAACTTTTACAGCAAGGGCAGAGATTTTACAGCGTCTTTCAATTTTAATATCAGTCAGTCAACTAGAAACATATTTTTTTTTTTTTTGGAATTTATATATTTAACGAAGAATTTTGTAGGAACTTGGGGAAGCAATTTGTTATTATTTGTGTTCTTTAACAGGAAGTTTTATTGATTCAGTAAAAACTTAATCCCATCTATTAATTCAGCAATCCACTTTTCAAGTCTGGTTATAAAACGAATATTACAGGTTTTGATTTACAAAAAAAAATATCATTGAAGTGGTTTTGCAATACTTTCGAAATTTTGAAATGTTTTGTTTCGAGATGGATGTTTTAGAAACGTAAAGTGGTGCTCTGCTCATATGTGGTTTTTTGAGATTCAAATGAATAGGAACCATTGAATAAAAAATTCCTGGTATATAAGGGCTATCCGTGAGGCTGAGCATTGATTATATCTATTTTGAGCCCTTGTAGCTTCACACATTTTATTTATTCTCGAATATAAAAATTTCAGTTATTTGCAATCTGAAGGTTTTTCTATTTGTGTATTTTTCTTCTATGCCAAACTGGAGGACATCGGCTCAGAATCGGGACCTTTGGAGAGAATAGTAGCGAGAGGCCAGGACAGGATACCGACTGTAGAGCCGTTAAAGAAGAAGAAGAAGACAAACGCACCATTCTGACATCGATATATCATACGAGTCCTTTCTGCGGTACCATAGGAAAATCCAGGGTAGCCCAACTTGTACGGAGCAGACTTAACCTTTGAGATCTTTGCGCGAATATAAGCCTATAGCATCGGAATCTCCTATCTCGTTTATAATAAGAAGTACTGTAGAAGAAAGGAATGTCTGCTTTGAAGGCTACTGCCCAGGTGACTATTCGTATACAGAATTAGCGCAGAATTAATGAAAAAAATTTCTTGTTCTAGATAAAGGAGTATCAAGTTGAGAAAATGCCAAATTAAATGGTGCGGTTGCCGAGGCGTGAATAGCCCCGGCGATAGAAAGACAGGCCAAAGTACGTTTGAAGGCGTTGAACACACTGTACGTCGGGGTCGGCACCCAGAGAATATAGACAGACTGTTGACAACGGGTCATATAGTATTTGCTTTTTGCGAGCACTAGGTGTGCACGTAAGGATATCCACAAAGCCACTTGGGTATTACCTAACGGTGATCATTAACACCAAAAATACCTCGTGTTTATAGGTCGCAGCTACCGCTCAGGTCTGATGCCCTACGGACGAATCGATGTATCAACTTTGACTCGGATCACTATCGTCTTGGTATAATGCACCGAAAACACATTGCATTGGAACAAAGCTGGGCATCCATGTATTAACTTGAAGTCAGCACTGCTTACCGACGCAACCAAACGATCACAAACGCTTACGACCTTTCTTTACAAATTGTCATTAGTAATGGCAGAGTAAGTCCTGGAACCGAGTTGCCGGGCGTCAACGAGAGTTGGACAAATTGGAACGACTGAATCGATGATGAATGCAATCTGGCAGCCAAAAGTTAGAAATCTGCGTACCGGAGAATGAAGCAAGCTCTTACAACATAGGATTGTAATAGAAGATCGGAAGACAAGAAGAAAGAGTTCGTAGATGAAATAGAACCCGGGAGTAAATTCTGGTACATGAACTGGAATAGTAAAAAAAAGAACGAATGCCGAAGAACACAACCATAGAAGGGTCGGCAGTATGACACAATGTACACTACGTTACGATTACTGCAAGGACACATAGGATAACCTAATAAACTATTCCAAAGCCATTTCTTCATGAATTCCAAAAGGGCGAACTATAATTGACGAGAAGCAAAGATGTTCTATGCAGTCGTCACCAAGCTAACACGTTGCCGTGGTGGTGGGGCTTGCGTGTTTCTGTGAAACGCTGAGCTATGCCGGCTGGGCCTTCCTTCCCGAACAGGTCAACGGGGAGAGGCCAGGCTAAGCCAGGTAGACTACACACCAACCTCTCCCCCTCGCCACCTTTTACCATCCCACTCCAAACTCCAAAACCCTACACTTTTAAGCCAAGGAGTAAAAGAACCGTGCCGAGAGCTGGCGGATATAAACCGCCGAAACCCAGTTAAGGTCGGTATGTACAAGTGCCTATCCTGGTATGCGGTTCAGCCACGGCGAACTTATTTTCCGGCATTACTCGTGGGAACAAACATGAACAAAAATAATAATAGGACACAGCAACGTACAAGGACAAAGACTAAGGACTATGAGCGCCTACCTCTCGGGGAAATTTCAAATTTCAGCCTACCTCTCGGAGCTATCGTCAGTTCTGGATTTGCGAGACCAACCACAGTACTCCTGTTGAGGTGAATTAACTTCACTAGTTATTATTTTCAGTTATAAAAAAACTAAGTTGGCAGAAATTAAAATGTCACTATACATTAATTAGAAAATGTAAATTAGGTAGCAGTACAATGCGAACACTTAATACGATTGTATGTTGAAAGGTGTGCTCCGAAATTAAATCGACAAATTGTAATTTTTTTTTTGTTTGTTCACCGACAATAAAACTACCACTGCCAAATAGGTGTTGTTTTTTATTTGTCACCCAACTGGAGATCATCGAAATCAACAACAGGTTATGGGCCCAGAGTCGCCGCAAGTCAGAATCTCCAGCTGAGGACAACGGAAAGTAGAAAATCGACAGGACAGAAAGCACGCAGGAGCAACCTAACCTACAAATTCACCGGCTATCGTCGCCAGCGTCACCGAACTGCGAGTCGACGCAAACAAACACGCAAGTTTGTCAGAAAAATTGTTCGAAAGATTGTTCAAACAATTTCAAGTTTAAATTAAGCGAAAATAATTAAGTTTAATTTAAAACTAGTCTGAAAAGTGCAATCCAAGTCAAATTTATTGCGAAACTAGTCTGAAAATTGTGAATCAAGCAAGTTAATTGTAAAATCAGTCTGAATATGGACACAGTTAAATCAAAGTTGGAAACACTGTGTGAAGATTCACAAGGAAACGTCAATTATGCGTCTTGGCGTTTAAAATTAAATTTAGCTTTAAAAACAAGAGAAGTGTTTGAAGTCGCAATTGGCACAAAAGTCAAACCAGAAGGTGCCACAACTGATGAAGCTGTGAAAGCGTGGGTCAAACAAGACCTCGAGGCCCAAACACTCATCGCACTCAACGTAAGCAGTCAGATAGCCAGCAAGCTCGCACACTGTGCGACCGCAAGACAGATGCTGGACAAAATTGTCAACTTGTATGGAACGAAGACTGAAGTAACCAGAGAGACACTGCGACAGAAATTCTTCTCATTTGTCTACGACGAGACAAAGTCAGCTGCTGAGAATTGTATGGACATCACCGCCATTGCCGAGGAACTGACCACCGATGTCGACCCGATCCGTGATAGTTGGGTAATATCGAGGATCCTAGGTGTGTTGCCACCCAAGTTGGCACACTTCAGGACAGCATGGGATAACGTAGCTGCAGGAGATCAGACGGTGGATAGGCTAATTGAACGACTCAGACTAGAAGACGAGAGGCTGAGAGAAAGTGGAAATGGACATGAAGCAAGCACCCAGAATGCACTTGTCACCAAGCACAACAAAAACCACAACAAGAAAGGACAGCAGTCAACGAGCAAGAGTGAGGCCAAACCAATAATTTGCTACAAGTGTGAAAAGAGAGGACATTTTGTGAAGGACTGCAAAGGCAAGGCAACCGCCAAGTATTTGGGGTACTGTAAACGAAACTACCCTTGCAATGAATGTGGAAAGAAGGGACACTTTGCGAAGGAGTGCAGATCACGTTCCAGTGAGCAAGGTAACCAGGCACCTTTGGCACTTCTGAACACATCTCACGACTCAAACTCACAATTAAGTTACAACTCAGTAAGCAAGGACGAAAGTTGGTTCCAGGACTGTGGAGCGAGCCAGCACATGTCATCGCACCGTGAGTGGTTCATCAACCTGGTCGAACTGGACAAGCCTGTCCCTATCCTGATTGGAGATGGCACTCAGCTAGATGGCGCTGCTGTTGGGAAAGTGGAATTGGAAGCGTATGATGGCCAGAAATGGAAGAAAGTGGTTCTCGAAAATGTTTTGTACGTGCCAAGTCTCGGATTTAACCTCGTTTCAGTGGGACAAATCTTAGATAAAGGTTTTCAACAAAAAGCTGATCATAAAACGTCAAAATTTGTCAATCCCAAGACAAAAGAAGTAGCTGTCATGGCAGAACGAGAGGGCAACTTATTCAAGATGTTACTGAGAAGGGAAAAGAAAGTTGAATACACTTTTATCACGTCCATCAGGACATGGCACGAGAGACTTGCACACCAAAACATAAGGTACGTGAGGAACATTTTGAAAAGTCAAAATGTGAAGTATGTGGATGACTGGGATGGCACCAACTGCACAGGCTGTGCCTACGGGAAACAGCACCGGATCTCCCATCCAGCAAATACTAAGACCGCAAAACAAACCTTGGACTTGGTACACGTGGACATGGGTGAAATGGGCGTTCCATCTCTGGGAAATGCGAAATATTTTCTCCTATTCAAAGACGATTACACACATTATCGCACGATCTACTTCATGAAGTCAAAAGATGAAGCACAAAGTAAACTTGAAAAGTACATCAACCTTGTAGAGAACCAGCTTGAAAGGAAAATAAAGAAACTCAGATCAGATAATGGAACCGAGATAAGGAATGTCCGCACAAGAAAGATGTTAGAAGAAAGAGGAATATTTCACACGGTCACGAACACCCACACGCCAGAGCAGAATGGAAGGGTCGAGAGGGAAATGCGAACCATCGTAGAGGCCACTCGAACAGCGATTCATTCCAACGGACTAGACAAGAGACTATGGGCGGAGGCAGCAAACTACGCTGTTTTCACCATAAATCAGACTGGCACAAGCTCTGTTGAAGGAAAGACACCCGCACAACTTTGGTTTGGACGACAGGTAGACATCAGCAAGCTACGTGCATTCGGATGTGAGTGCTACGTACTGAAACCAAGCCACAAGAAAGGAAAGATGGACCGCAAGTCTGAAAAGGGAATCATGGTAGGATACGAGTGGGACTCACCATGTTAAGGGCCCAATACACGAGCGCTCCATTCAACCACGCCGCGCCAAAACAACAACAATTTGTATGCACTCGAAATTCCGAGCGCATACAAATTGTTGTTGTTTTGGCGCGGCGTGGTCGAATGGAGCTCTCGTGTATTGTGCCCTTTACAGAATTTATATCCCCAGCACAGGAAAAATCGTCAGCTCGGACAACGTAATTTTTCACGAAACCAGGCCTGAAGCAAAGCCGAGGACAGAAGTGAGCTACTCAAACCCGCAAGAAACGACAGATGAAGTGCAGGAAGAGGAGGAGGAAATTGAGCCAGGAGAAAACGAGCCAACGGCCAAAGAGATATGCCGACTATATCACCGACTTCTGGGGAGGAGGTAACATTGCACAATGTGCACTGATCGGTGAAATTGAGGAAATCGCCGTTGAAGATGCACTGAAGGATCCAAATTGGAGAAAGGCGATGCAGGAGGAGTATGATTCATTGATGAGAATGAAAACCTGGAAGCTGGAAGAATGCCCGAAGGATGTCAAGCCACTATCTTGTAGATGGGTTCTGCGAGAGAAAGCGAACGGAAAATTGAAAGCCAGACTTGTCGCCAGAGGCTTTGAGCAAAAAGAAGGAATAGACTATGGAGAGACATTCAGCCCAGTAGCCCGCCATGCTTCGATACGATTGATTTTGAGCCATGCTGCAACAGAAGGGATGAAGTTAGTCGCATTTGATGTCAAGACCGCTTTTCTGTATGGAAAGCTGACTGAAGTTCTGCACATGACTCAACCCCAAGGATTCGGAGATGGAAGTGACAATGTATGTCGTCTCTTAAAAGCAATCTATGGTCTGAAACAAGCTCCAAGAGTATGGAACGAGGAAGTTACAGGGAAGTTTGAGGACTTTGGACTGATGAGTACCGACGACGATCCCTGTGTTTATTATAATCAGGACAGGAGCATCTTGATGACACTATTTGTAGATGATGGGCTTATTGCAGGAAAGGACGTGGCAGAAATCTACAAGTTGTTGAAGAAAATTAGTCAAATATTCGAGATTACCTACAGTGAGACTGTGCAAGAAGAATTCTCATATCTGGGAATGGAACTGAAAGTGAAGACTGATGGGATATCTGTGAGCCAACCCAGGTACACAAAGAAGATGCTCGAGAAGATGAAACATGCAGACTGCAACCCCGTCTCAACTCCCATAGACGTTGGACTTGCAAAAGAAGTGATGGAGAAACCGAATGATCAACCAACAGCTACCAATATACCCTACCGAGAAGCAATTGGCAGTCTGTTGTACCTTGCAACAATCTCCAGGCCAGACATAAGTTTCGCCGTAAATCTACTCAGTAGATTCTGTGCACAACCGACTGACACTCACTGGACCATGGTGAAGCGATTATTCAAGTATTTGAGAGGTACGATGAACTGTGGAATCTTCTTTGATGGAGATGACAAACTTGAAGCTTACTCTGATTCGGACTTTGGAGGAGACAGGGAGACCATGCAATCCACGACTGGAGTGCTACTCATGCGAGGAGGACCACTGGTGTGGTACTCGCAAAAGCAACGACTCGTTGCAACTTCCACAGCAGAAGCCGAGTACCGAGCAGCAGTAGCTGCTATTGATGATATCTGTTGGATCAGAAGGATTGCTCGTGAGCTCAACATTTTGAAGACTGATCACCCCACTGATCTCTACGTGGACAATAGATCTGCAATTCACATGCTCAAGAACGCTCACGAAGGCAAAACCAACAAAGGCAAGAAACACATCGAAATTCCTCGTAAGTATATCCAACAGCACATCGACAAAACTGTAAGTCCAAAATCGATTCGAAGTGAACAGCAATTAGCTGACATCTTCACCAAACCTTTGTGTAAGAAAATTTTTGTAAATCTGCGTAGTGAATTAATTCAGGAGGAGTGTTGAGGTGAATTAACTTCACTAGTTATTATTTTCAGTTATAAAAAAACTAAGTTGGCAGAAATTAAAATGTCACTATACATTAATTAGAAAATGTAAATTAGGTAGCAGTACAATGCGAACACTTAATACGATTGTATGTTGAAAGGTGTGCTCCGAAATTAAATCGACAAATTGTAATTTTTTTTTGTTTGTTCACCGACAATAAAACTACCACTGCCAAATAGGTGTTGTTTTTTATTTGTCACCCAACTGGAGATCATCGAAATCAACAACAACTCCTAAGTCAGGCAATACAACCACAGGCACGACAGGAGTCGCCAACCACAGTGGCAACGGCCGTTATGTGAAACAAAGATCACAGGCGTCCCTCCGCAAAATAAGGTACAATCACGCTCTTTTTGTTCTGGGAGAGGGGCAAGACCAACAAAGCCAAATACCAAGTAGCGGTTGAGGAGTGAAAAGCTCTCCAGAATGTAAGGACAGCAGCAACCGCAGTCAGTCAGTCTCCGGCACAAAAAGGGAGAGATCCCGAGGAGACAACTCGGCTCTTTCAAATAATGCCCCAAAAAGGAATAAGTTTTCACGACCAGCCGTAGTCGGGGAAGTACTTCAAGAGTCAAGAAATCAGGCTCGACATGTAATAGGCCAACAAGTGAAGTAGTCAAGGACCACCTTCTAGTGGCACTAACTTATGCCAAGTTTATTATTCACGGACTACGGGACCAACTATGCGCCGACATCGAGGCCAAAATATCGAAGCTGGTCATGAAGTTCGTGATGGGGCAAGAGCGTCAGAGGGGTCGCTGCCCTACTTTAATTCATCAGAAGTAGTTAGAAGGTTCCGAGGTATCAGGTGGGCAGATCACTTCTCAAAGGAATTTCTGAAGCCTACGGCTTGGATGTAACTGCCGCTTCTGCCTACCTACCTACAATACCAACAATTCAAGAAATTGCATCAAAAACTGTCTCATTCCTGTACTATCTCATTACTAACAAAACCTGCACCACCCTTCCTTCTGTTTCATTGGGCCGTGTACAACTAACTGAAAACCTTGTTTTAATACCCATGATCTGCATTGGAATAATCATATTCCAAATTGCTAAACAAGCATCCCAGGGCCGAGGATTTCTTAAAAGATGCAAATTCCTCTTTAAGCGGTTAGCCTGGCCCATAATGTACAAGTTGTACATTGGTCCCCGCCTTACATACAATTCATTTATTTGGTCTCTCAAATGCTCTCAAACTCAACCCAATTGATGATGGTGCCTCTTGCTCTTCAATTGACTCAATGAGGCACCGCAAAACTGTAACAATTCTGGCGAAATTTTATCGCTTTTACCATAATGACCACTAAAATAAGTAACCAGTAACTCAGGCATACATGGCAACGTTTTCCCGCAACAAAAGACAAGTCCGATCAGCTCACTCGCACAGAAATTCGTTCATCACTAGAAGAACTCGACTGTGGAACAACCTCCCACAATCAGTATTCCCGAACTCATACAACATCCAAAAGTTCAAATTCAAGGTTCCCCGCCTTCTCCTCATGCACTCTCCAGACTTCCCTTAATGGATTCCTATCCTTTCTCTATTATTCGAGCTAAGCTTACTAATAAACATTGCACCATGACGTGAACGACCTGGCGGATTAGTATTATAAATGGTGACACCTGAGTTATATTATCACTCGACAAAGCCATGAAAGAGTCGGGTACCCTCAATAAACGGACACAATTGTTTAGATTGACCATCATCAATGCGAAAAAAAATCAATAACATTCATGATCTGCTAGGCTCCTCAAACGCAAGCATCTAACTACGGCATTCAAACTGATACTGTATAATAGATGGAGTTACCATATGGGCATCTGAGACTGAGGGTTTTTTTTGCCGTGTTCAAAAAGAGAGTCAATCGGAGAATCGTTGGATCTTCATGCCAAAGAGGACGATTTCCAAGTCTCTTTTTCTTCACATATTTCTTGGCCGTCCTACCTTTGTTCGTTTTGCTTAACCCTTGCATGACGAAATATTCTTCTAAGCCGGCTCTACACGATGCTGTGAACATCCTCCAACGTTGGACGCTTGATGGTAGGACACATCGTGTCAAGGGTCCAACGTTCGTGTTTGGTCACGTTCGGGCTGTTGTCGATGTCGACTCAATTGTTGGAAGCCAATATTCGAATGAAGCCAATATTCGGCTTTCGAGTTTTCCTTTCGAAGATTTGGAGATTATATTCTGTAGGTGTGCTCAATCTTCAAGCCTCAGACTCTTAGTATAGGACTGGGAGGATTAATGCTTGTCCCGAGTCTATACGATGACAAAATTTACGAGCGCTCTCACGACGGAAAGGAAATAAAACTCTGTAGGGTCCAGTGGGCATGACATCTTGTTCGAAGATCCCCAAGAGAGAGAAAGACCCAAACCTACAAGACCAGGACATCCAATTCGAACAAAAAATTACAGTGAGGGGAATGAAAGAATGCTAACGCCAATAGGCGATTTTACTCCATTAGCACTGATTTAATACTCCCCGACAAAATACTGTAATCGGCAATCAAAGAGGAGAAGTCTACTGCGTATTGTTTTTATGTGAAAGACTATAAATCTTAGAAATAAGCAATATTATATCCAAATTTCCATATATCCAAAATAGTAAATTTTTTCAGAATATACAAAATAAATCAAGAAACCGGTCACGAGTTTAATACCGCACCTTAGATCAACCCCTTACAAAGGCTGTTTGAGCGCACGTGGTAGGGTGTAGAAAGTGTTACAATAATAACAAGTTTTTGAAACACTAGAACATTCTTTCATTATTATTTTGTGTTACTAGTCCAATAGAAATTTGCAAATCCTAAAAGAAATAAGAATAAAGCAAATATTTCTAGGCTCATCAAAATTATTAATAAAAGTTTAAATGATTATCATAATAAAAGCGAATTCTGAGCATTATCCATCTTAAGGTCACTAAGAACGAAACGTAACGCAAAAAAGCGTGAGAATATTTTATAATATCGAGGTGAATATGCAAAAAATAAAAAAGAATATTATTTAAGAGCACGGAAAACAATTTAATTAATAGTCCTTGAACCTTAACTAAAGTAAAATTTAATTTTTTTTCATTTTAAGAAAAAAAAACAGAAAAATACATATAGGTAGGTACTTATGTATGAACTCGTACATATGTTTTTTTGCAATACCGGCAACAAAACAAGAAGAATTAAAACGAGAATTACGAAATTGTATTATTTTAGCCCTGAAATATAAAACAGATACAAAATGATTTTTATTAAATGCATATCGGACAAGTTATAATTTGTGTATATTTTCCTATTTCGAAATTAATCAAAGACGGCATCACGCTAGAGAATAAATAAGAAAATAAAAGGAATTTTTGTTGTTTTTTTGTGGTGTGTTTTTAAATTAAAATTAAAAGAAAAAAAATATTCATCGCGCAGCGAGCATCATCTACAACAACCAACCCAACTAACAGCAGCAAGCAGCTGCGACAGAAAAAAAAACCCGATGTGGAATTTTATTCAAGATTTCAATTTCTAATTCGAACAGAAAACAAGTGACAAAAACCTAAATTTAGCAATTCATCCACGAACGCGTCTTTTTTTTCAAACGCAAATGCGACGAACGACAGTCTCACTCAGCCCCAAAGTCAGGCCATATAGCACCAATACACAGCATGAATACCTCCTCTACCTATATACAGAAACTTGAAACGGTAACAGCAAAAATTTATACAAGAAAAAAGATTGAATAAAAAAAATTCAAAAGATTATAAAACCTGGAGGAAAAAATTTTTGTGATACAAAAAAAAATAAGCGCCGAACTAAAATAAAAAGTGTTGGTCCATGCCGAACTTTTAATTATGGACGGCGCGCGCGCATATATGAAATTGGCAATTGTGAATTTATTTAATTTGTAAAAGGCATGCACACAAAATTGTTATTGGATACATACACAATCCAAGGGCAGTTCCTATTTTACCGGAAACATTCAAAAATTGATATTCCAGGTAATTGGGTTGCGCTTCATATGATCCGATGCGTTTCTCATAAATTGGAATGACTGGTGGCGGTTCAAATGCGGCTGGTGATCGTATTGTTGCTGTTGATGGTATAACTGCAGCGTTAACTGTTGTTATAAGTGATGCATTGATGCTAAATATGATTATAAATAAAGGTAAAAAAACCAAAAATTTTGTTAAATATCGATGAATATTAAACTGAAGCAGGTTACATTGGCCCCTTGGCAAATTGAAATTGTTCACCATATTCTGTATGTAAGACCGTTTATAAACAAATTAGAAAATTTCAAAAATTTCTGTTTTTTTTTCGAAATAAATATTTTTTATAATACTTTAAAACTCAAATAACTTCTCCCATAAAACAATATAAATAAAAAAACACAGAGAAATATTATTATCCACAAAGTATACACGAATTTATTATAAATAGGGAAGATTCACCATCAAAAATCGAAAACTCTTCATCAACACAACATACGATTTTGCACAGCCAATGGGAGCACGTGTTGGCCAATTTTTTCACTCTCTCGCACAACTAAGTCGATGTAATAATGTGCTTCACTATCTCTTTCTATCACTTGACATATAACATGGCGCGGCTAGAAAATGTAAACAGTTTTAAGGTTATGTTAATTTATGATTATTTTTTTTTGTCTAATCTTCTTTTGGGCAGTTTAGAGGTTGATTTCGCGTCGCACTACAATAAAACTGCACGCGATTTTATTGTAAACAGCACACACAGGTAAAAAAATAAACTTTATTTTTCGCACATTTTTCTTGGATTCATGTTGCAAAACAGGGGGGCACTATACTCAACATAAGATCATGTAGAAGAAGAAGTAAGCGGTACTGGTGACAGTACCAGTAACAGAAAATAACTCACACGCCGGATTTATAAATAAACTTGAGAATCGTGAATTTTTTTAAAAAAAAACTTCTTCCTAGCGCCAAATCTCCTCGTTCCTCGTTTGGGGGTTATCCAGAGAAATTTTGCTTTTACCGGTAAAAAGAAACCACCACGAAAAAAAACTCACAGAATATGTGTTTTTTATTTCTTGTATATATATTTTCACAGGTAACACACACAAAAGGTAGACGCGGATTGTACGTGGAATGCGCACTTTTTTTTACCTGTTTATTACGGTACAAAAACAAATATGTAAGTCGCTAGCAACTGGTAAGAAACCGCACAGCGGCAACGACTACGACGACGACGTTAACAACAACAACAAGAGACCCGCCAAGAAATATTGTGTAAGCGCCAGATTCTGTGTCGGACGCGCGTTAAGCCGAGCACCGCCAGAAACTGAATGAGCGCCGCTGAAGCTAAAACTATAGACCAAGCTGCATGACTACCAAAGCTACAGTACGATACCTCATCAATGGACACCGAGCACGCACACACAAACACACACACCTTTAACCCAACAATATGTATAAACATGGCCAGCCCATCGTTAACAGTCTGGGGTGCAAAAGTTGGGCTAAGTTCCAAACAACACCGGTTTTTGTATTTCTTTAGCATGAACAATCCTGGGGGGTTGTGGGGCTGCTGTTGTTGTATTCTGCATCCCTTAAACTGGCCCGACGACGACGACTGTGATTTAATGCCCTCCAAATGGATAACAAAAAGAAATTTGCGATTTTCTCCTGTAGTCTGGGAAGATTGGTGTTTCTAGCCCACCCACACCGCTACCGGGGGTACACAAAGAAGGAGTACTATCAGCCTGCAAGGGATGATTTTATCGGGTCAATAAAATTTGTTACAAGTTACTAGACCCCAAAAAACAGAACGGGTGTATGGGTGCGATAAGCGATGCTCCCCCACCCGAACAGAAAAGGAGTGATGGAATTCGAGAGAAGTAAATCGAGATATAATATTGCTGGCAATTTATCGTCGACACCCTTCTTGCACCACCCCCCAAACTACCTAACCGACCCGGGCCCATCGCTAGAACCTTCTTCTTATCAAATATGCGAGCGAAGTCTGCTGGCAAAAACCTTAAGTCGAAGTATGTAAACAATTTTTAAATTAGTCCTGGAGAATCCTAAGATGAAACGAAAGCGCTCCGTTGGGTCATGGGTCCAGTCGGAGGCGGGTTGGCTTAATTGGATTTATCGCAGAAAAAAAATTTAAAAAATCGCATTATTGAAATAAAATCACTTCTCAGGACTGCAAACGCAAAGCCATAAAGTTAAAAGTTTCTCAATTAAATAGATAATCAGAATAATTTAAATTTTGTTTGAAAATTGATGAACTTTTTAAGTCGTAGTATTGTTAAGAATAAAAGGGGTTTTAACGGAAACTAAACGCCTTTAGAGATAAGAATGGAAAAATGCTAATAGAATAGAAAGATGACAGGAATTCTGTTCAGAACTGTTCGATTCCAGTCATGAAAGAGAAGAGATTGTCAGCCTTTATTCTCGTTGTCGAGTGATGTGACATATGTCACTTCGACCTTATATTGGTATTGGCATTGTCAATTTAAGTGACTTCTGGCGACTAGATCTACAAACGTCATATTCTAATTGTCGCAAGGTGGTGTGTAAAGTGATATTTCCCTCGATATGTTTGTAGGTATCGAGAGTTTCATTCTACCGCGTCCCTCGTAGTCACGACACTCGCCAACGAGAATAACCACCAATATCAATCCGAACCAGAAATACGAACAACTAACATTGAAGAAGTACGAAGAGTGATACCACAGACTTTATTTTACTATTTGTGTTGTACTAAAGTCTGTGGAGGTACTTAATCTGAAAAATGGAAAAACTCCCGGATAAGGTAGGCATTCCTGAACAGAACTCCTCAAATATGGTGGTGCTAAAATGATCAGAACGCTGCATCAAATTGTAACTAAAATTTGGAAGGAAGAGAGACTCCCTGGTGGATGGAAAACAAAATAACGTCCAATCCTTAAACAGGAGATAAGAAGAGATAGAAGAACTAAAATTTTTACAGTGATCCTTAATATTAAATTGCACCCATATACGAAGGAAATATTTGGCAAATATCAAAATGGGTTTAAAAAGAACAGATCTACAATCGAGGCTGTCTTCTGCTAACCCCAACCGTTGTGGCTCAGCGGCTGCTTAAAAAACTCATACAACATCCAAGAGTTCAAACGCGATAGAGGTTCATTGCCTTCTTCGCATGCATCCTTCAGACTACACCCTTAACCTATACTATTATTTTTATATTTTTCCTTCGGATCAAGCTTACTACTAGACATTGCACCATGACTTGAACGACATGACGGACTAGTGGTACAAAGGGTGATTCCTGAGCTTGATCATGCTACATAAAAAAAATAATAATAAACAGATCATGGAAAAATGTATAGAGCATAGAATTCAATGATAGACTGCCAACAAGCATTTGCTAGAGTGAAAAGAGATAGACTTCTGTGTGTACTAGAAAATTTTGGAGTGTCCACTAAATAATTAAGACAACTAATACAAATGACAGTAAAGGACACAAACGTAAAGGTACAAGTGGGTGACAAATTAATCAAAAAATTTAACATTGAAGATGGAGTCAGACAAGGTGATACGCTGTCAGCTTCGCTTATCAACCTAGCTAGAGAAAGTGCAATTAGAAAAATATGCCAAATGGGGACAATATTGAATAAATCAATACAAGCCATAGCCTACGCAATCTAATCATTGCACGAAACATACAGGATCTGCAAGATAACCTAATGAAATTGGAAGAAGAAACTAAAAATATTGGACTAGGAATTAACGAGAAAAATATTACACAAGACGAAAGTGTACTCGAAACAGGTTTGAATGATCATTCTTAAGTATAATCGGCGTCTATTTCCCAAACTGCTCCTAATATAATAGCTTCCCTTCTGAATTTGAGCGTGGTTTGGTCAAGGGAGAGTATAGAGGAAACCAGATAAGTGTTCGAGTTCGTAAGGAGCCTCAATCAAGATATCTCTATCTCTATGAGGTATATCTCAATCGCTAATTAAAAGGTACTCATTGTGGGGAGCGTTATCGGAACAGTAGTACGCTACTAATATAATTCTACGAAGAGTTTCTGCAGGGGTTTGCGTTTGAAGGAGTCGATCAGAATATCTGCTTTGGCTTAAAACACGTTAAAATAAGGTGATCAGAACCATAACAATAATAAAAAACCGCAATAAATTGCTAAACAATTGTATTACATTACTCAGGCATCGGCATTTCTTAGAACGTAAAGTCATTCATTTTGTATGGGTGCGTTTCAAGTTCCATCAATTATTGCAATCACTCCATCTTGTCAACATCACATACAGTCCCATATTCCATTATTTTTTCACGGATTCGAACAATTGTTCATCAATAAATTAGGGTTAATTTCCATCAGTGATTTCTGATTACTGATTGTGGTGAAACTTGAAACGCACCTACTTGCGAGCTGTTATTGAGAATTTCTAAATCGTAAAAAAATTATTCAGAAAATTTGTCACTTTGATACCTTCGAGGCGCTGTAAAGCCCTTCGTAGTGAATTAAATTTAAAAAAGGATGAATGAAAATTATTCGTTATTCGTTCTAAATAAAACTTTTTTTTTGTTAAAATTGAAGAAAAAAAAGTTATAGGCTTTAAAAGAAAATATATTGACTAATTTTTGTGTTCTAAGGCTTATAACTTCTTAATTATTCCATTTACGATAAAACAGTTTATATAATAAATTGTGGATAATTTAATTCTAAAGTGTCTTCACAAATTTTCTCTAAGATGTACTGTTATGGAGGTATAGTGGAAAAACCATTTGCACACCTTTTCCAAGATGGCGGCCAAAGAGGGGGGCGCCAAACTCGAAAACTCAAATTTAAACTAGCACCGACCTCCGACCCGACCAAAAAAATCTTGCCCTGTACCATTTCCATGGACTATATGAGCCATAATTCATTTTTTCCTTCTCGCCGACTAGCCGACGACTTCGACCTTCAATTTCGAACTTGCTTTGTTTCGTTATGCGCGCGTACGTTAAGAAGGTCTTTTGGGTGTTCGTCAGCTGTTCAGCAATTCTAATCAGCAATTCAGCAATTCAATTCGGCGTGAAGTATGCAGCGCCGAATGTATTTTGGGCCTAACAGGTAATGCTTCACACGTAGATCGGATTACTGGCAAGTCTGGTTCAGGAGCGAAATCTTCTCCGGGATCTGTAAAGCATGCCTCACGATATAGTGGGTGGTTGGTCTCTTTCGATGCATTCTTATATAGGTACTTTGGTGCGGGAACCCCATCCATTTTGGCCTGAGGTTTATCTTCCTTCTTTGATGGGAGATGGGGTTTTCGAGGAGCTCTGTTGAAAACTCGTGGTCCATGTGGGGGAAAATCATCCTTCCTGTCCGCTTTTGCTGATCTATCGTCAGCGGTATTTTGTGGTCGTCGGTTTCTGCCGTCCATTATTTTACTCATAGTAAAGCTTTTTTATATTTAATTTCTTTATTTGAAAATGGGAGTTTCAAATGACAACTGAATTTTGTGTCGCAATGTTGGCTTTTTATAGGCTGGAAATATTCCATCGTCTACTTAAAGTAGCCGATGAAATATGGTCAGCCTACTAAATACATACTTGCTATGGGGACACCAGGTAGCTGCTACAATAGCCTACGAATGAATCATCTGTTATGGAGAGGGCAGTTGACCGCAAGCAATGATAGAGGATATAGGCCAGGATTAGCATGAGTATCTCTAAGCAGTTCTGCAACTGCCTTGCTACAGACGGGGAGATCGTGGGTGGTCGCAGTTCTTTAAAGAATGCCTGGAACTACACATGAAGAAAACCCACTTCTGAGCTGCAAGAAAGTGGTCCTAGAAAGATGCCTAAAGCTGCAGGCAGATATATCAGTATCATGGAGGAGGAACTGTGGCAAACGGACAACATGGAAAAGGTACGCTCGCCAAGTTGAACCGTTTCTACTTATATAATGCCCTTGACACTCAGACGTCATTACGAAGAAAATTCGTCATTAATGACAAATATGAGCAACGTAATTACGAAACCCAATGAAGCACATTTTACGTCGCTCCAACGAAAACTCAAATAGACAGCCATCACATAGATAGATTAGGGGGAAAGCTGGTTTTGGCGTTTTCTTCAGTGTTATAAGGTATCAAATGATTTTGATTTTAATTTTATTTGAAAATTAATAATTTGTTTCCAAATTAGCCGATTGATAGACCGGCGGGTGTACAACAACGTAACACGGAAATCAATTTGTTTTTAATTTTCGTTCACTGACATTCTTCACAGCACACCCACCACTTACTACAATTGTCAAAACATAATGATGAATTTTACCGTGTAACATCCCTTAAGTGGCATTCGTCGTTAATAACGAATTTTCATCATAATTACGTTGCCGTATGTCGAGATTATAAGTCCGCGGACATGGATAACACAATGGCAATTATGCTCCAGAAGACGCATGACAGTATCGGTCCGTCGTTTTATCAAGCGGCCCCCAACTTATTACTAACAACGTCCAATGCTGCTTGGCCTACGCAATCGAACGAGAACTGGTCTATTGAGTATGATAATGGCACCCTTTATGGTTACCAAGATAATTACCCGTTTTCTTCGTATGTACTATATAATTTTTTAAAGCTCCAATTTTGCTCCCTTTAGTCTAAAAAAGTGTGAGCGTATGGTGCTTCGATTGGACTATTCCGTGCGTCTTTTTTTCGGAATAGAGGCTGATGAGTCGATAGGCCTTTATCTCTCTCCAGAACCTCAGAATATGGATCAATATTGAGCCCACGAAGGCTAAGTTAAACCGAAGGTCGCCTGGTAAGCGGAGTCCATCGTTGATACCATACATCTCTTCCCAAAAATTCCAAATTAATTTTGTATCCTAAAATTGGAGAGAGCTGATCCACAAATAATAACATTCAAGAATGCTAAAATAGTGTATCTACAAATATGTGCAATCATCTTCCGTTTTTTTTGAAATTTGTAGAAAACTTTAACTCGTGTCGTGTTCATATAAATTGCAACAATTTCTATATTTATCAAAAACTACTCCCAAATATCGAGTTTGCCAAAAATATACTTTATTCATTTTTATACTTTCTCAATAATTCGGACCAGTGTTTGAAAAGATCAATCTTGGTAGTATAAGAATAGTTCATGACCAATTTGTTCCAATAATTTACGCGTGTAATTTTCAACACCAAAATGCGCAGAATTCTAGTCATACACATGTACAAATATGGTCTAAAATCCAAACTAAAAAAAAATGCTTCAACCAACATCACTACGCAATCTATCAACCAAAATATTCATCAATCGAATTAATTTATTGATGTTAAATCCATACAATCTTCTCTCATCAAGTTTCAATCATTTGAAGTTCACAAATTTTGATTACTCATAAAATGATCTCACGACAATACAAATTGAAGTAGATTTCACCTTGTGACCTCCACAAAAATCTCAATTCAATGGGAATGACAACATCAACACATTAAATTAAAATTTGTTTACAGGAAAAATTCTCTCGATGTAGTCAATTTCGCAGCCCAGTCGCCGCCCTCCGCCCTCTCCGGGGCAGTTTTGCTGTTGATATTCACTTATATGACTTCTTATCATGCCATAAAAAAATTTGGGATTACACCCAAAATATGAAGGCATTTTTATCGCAGTCATAATCTGTGATGCCGTCTGCTGTCAGTGAAATTTATGACTTCTTGCTGTTATCATTGCACGACCAACAATAGATCTTCTTGATCGCGTGATTATGCAACAGTGGCAGCACAGAGCCCGCGATTGTAGCCAGCATCCAAAAAAAAAATGACGGTAAGTGCTAAAGAAGTACTTTCCTTCCCTGCAGCATTACCGCTGCAATCCATCACAGACGTTCATGCGGCCCTACCCCGACTTCTTGGATTCATGCCTGAGGTCACTTTTCCGCTCTGCTAGAAGAGAACCAGTCTCGTGTCCACTGTCCATACGAGGAAGGACAAGGGCACTTCCAGACGCCGAGACTATGGCTGCTGGCCCCTGGTCAAGTCCAGTCTGCCGGATATTCCCCTGAAGCCCTGCAGCCCTTTAATTAATTTCGTACTTTCCTGATGCGGCTGCCCTTTACCAACGTTGTCTCTCCCCATCCCTAACCATCTATGGTCACTGATGTCCAGTACAAGCTGCTGCTGATTCGATTCCACCTTCTGAGTAGACCTGGCTTGGTCTGGTCCGGTCACCTGATGACCCTTGTTAGCCTTAACGAGACTTGAAATCGCCAGATAAGGCCTGTGTTTGCCTCGCATTAAATTTAATGGCCCGAAAGCGGACCTGATAATGAACCCTCTTGATTCCATCATCCTAATGCTGAGATATCTCCCGTCCAAGGCGTCCGTGCACCCCGAGACGCGGTGCCGGGTCGCGTGATTATAGCGCGAACAATTGTGACGAAAGGAAACGTCATCGGAACGAAAATGACTACTTTGCCGCGCCGTGGACTTGAGTCATTCGGTGTTCGTGAGTGGGATGCACCTGAGCTCACCTGATGCATCACCTCAGATCCCTTAGCTACTTGAGACGCAGTCAACCGCACTTGAGAGGAGAAGTTTACAACATCATAAAAAGGTGAAGCGACTATAAAAAAACACACACGAACACTTGATGCGAGGCTTGAGCTCGGTTTGTTGTGATTTTGGAGTGTTTTGTCGTCTTTATGTAATGAAAGCAGAGCAGCAGAGACGTAGGACTGGAGGCGTTAAGGAATTCTGGAGTTAATTAAGAGAAAAAGGTAAAAATTTTAATTAATCGATTTGAAAGCATTTCACCGAGTTCAAGGTACGGAGAAATGAAGAGATATTTGACTGAGTTTTGGATATTTTATCTTTTATTTAGAAGCTGAACGGTGGAGGAGCGACAGCGGGAGTTTGGGCGTTACAGAGTTATTGGTCTGAAGTCACTGGTGCAAGAAATTGACTTGATTTGTTATAAAGATTTTATTTGGTTTTTATTTTGTGAGATTTTTTAACCCAGTGGCCCTTTATTATAGCCTACCCTTTGTTGGTGAAACATAATAAAATTATTAAGCTTGTTTTGGGAGCTATTTATGAGATCGATCGAGGAATGCCGAACTGTACAATTTTTTCGGGTATTTTTTATCACACTGCCTCCTTACTTTGATTCCCCTGTTAAAGCTGTTTGAAGGGAACTTGCCTTATGTCCTCCATCGAAGCTAGTCCCGTGATAGAAGCAATTTTTCTCACCAGCGTCGGACATTGACTCACAATATGGGTGGCCTTCTCGGACTGCTTCAGGCACAGTCGACAGGGGTCACCTTGGAAAAATTTCATTTGTTGTAAGTGGCAAAAGGTGGCCGCATGTGCAGGATCTCTTTTCTTGCTGCGACTCCTCGACAGTCTAATGAGCACCTTAGTCTGCATACTCATGGTCATAGCATTCCACCCATGGTGGGGTCCCAGCCTTCTATCAATGGTAGAGTATGGTTTACGAACTTTATGACCTGGACTTAAAATCTGTCTTTGCGATGCATCGGAATATTTTTGCCTAAATATCGACATATCGGACGAATGGTCACTTAAAATGGCCTTCCATAGCAAAGCTAAGAGGTCATGATCCAGTCTTAAAACAGGCTGATGCATTCATTCATACAAAGTAGCCAAGTAAAGTGAACAAAACAGAAAAGGAGTTCTTTAGCAGACAACTAGTACTGATCTCATACAATGGAGTCATAATACTGCTAAAGAATTCCAAGCGAGTAGTCGTATCTGTTAAACCATAGTATAAGGTCTGGCAGCTACTTCACGAATGTCATTACGAAATGGCAAGAACGAAGTAGTTAGCACGGCGTTATTGTTGGTTGCCAAACATTGACATTGAAAATAAAATCAATACTTGCCTCATTTTTTGGCATTCAAGCTACAATCTAGCCAAAGGCTATCAAGATCCAATACCATCTTTCGACAATCAAGCTCAGATCTAGGCAATCTTACGCTTAGACCGGTTCTACACGTTCAATTTTCTGTTCAAGTTTGCGATGTTCAACACTTCGTTCTCTTTTGCTCCTATGGCCCATTTTACACGATGAAACACGAAACAAAAAGTTTCATGCAACTTTGCTCGGTTTGAGGGGGAGATGAGAGAGAGGGTGTGGAGGAACACGTGTTCCCTCCAGCCCTCTCTCTCCTCTCCCCCTCAAACCGAGCAAAGTTGCATGAAACTTTTTGTTTCGTGTTTCATCATGTAAAATTGGCCTATGAAAAATTAAAAGAGTCATTTTCTTGAACATAGAATGGAAAGCAAGAAAAAGTTGAACAGAAATTTCTATTCAACTTTTGATCTTGCCTTCCACTTTTTTATAAGTGTGGGTATATGCGTAGGAGTATAGGTATAAACGCACAGCTGTGATAGCCAAACAATATCTCCTTCTTCACATTAATCACATTTGATATAAATTTGACATAAATGCATAAAATTCACATCAAGCACATTTTATATAAATTTGACATTAGTATTCAAACATCGCAAAATTGAACATAAAATTGAACGTGTAGAACCGGTCTTACACCACAAATTTTCAATTAGCGACTCAACCATGTATGAATATAACAAACAGTTTTTATAGAATTTGAGCATTAAAACTTTTAGTCAGTAAGTCTGTTCCCGAACTCGAATGTGGGATCCCGCGGGTGCAAGAATTCACCCGAACTTGCCCAATTTGTGTTTCTTTACTTTCTCATGCAAGAAAAAGCGGGGAAATTTCCGTGCAGGAATTTGCCAGAGGTTTTCGGTCCTGTGATTTCTTGCAAGTTGTTAATTGACATTTTGTTGTATGGATTTGTATGTTAAAAAAGCGGCATACACATCCACACAAACGACATTTATGTTATCTTCTTGTTAATTTGCAAGAAATCGCTCAAAAAGCGTTTCTTTACTTTCTGGATTTTTGACAGAATTATCCAGACTATTCAAGTAACTTTTAGCCCAACAAGTTTTTGCAGGGAAAGTACGGGAACAGACCTAGTAGTAATGTGTTTTATTGGAATCATATATGAAACAGAATGTCACCCAAATGTTCGCCACGGCTCTAGCAGCAGCTCTCCTTCTGCTTGTCTACATTTTGGATAACACGGAAGCATAACTGCGTCTCAATTTCATTAACTTGTCGAATTATCTCGTCTTTTAGCTCTTGAATAGTTGTTGGGTTATGGGCGTACACCTTCCCTTTCAAATTTGCCCCTAAAAATGGTCCAACGGTGCCGAATCAAATGATGTTGAGATCACAATTTTTGAAGATAATACGACCATCGAACTTTTTCCGCAAGAAAGTTCGTGGGTTCGTTTTCGAAGAAATGCGACCCGATGATTTCACCGCTCCAAAAACCGCACCCAGCAGTGATTTCGTGGATGCATAGCCTGCTTAACAATAACTCTTCAGTTCTCAACAGCCCAGATGCTACAATTCTGCTTGTTGACGAATCCATTGAGGTGAAAGTATACCTCATTGCTGAAGATAATTTTCCGGGTAAAGTTGACATCCACTGACGTTTGCTCACGCATCCATGTCAATGAAACCTTGTAAGCGTGCAAATTATAGTCGTTTGTCAAAATTTACTGCAAAGAGCTCCGTGAGATGTGCTGTGCAGTCCATGAGCGCGATAACGAATAGAAGTCCACGGAGTCTCGGCCACACTATCGGGAACAGCTGTTTTCGATGAAACGAAACGCACTGATGCTGTCACATTTCCCACCGACTTTATTAAAGATTATTGGATTGGATGATTATGCGGACAAAAATATGCTCGACAATGCTCATTTTTTTCAATGACGCTTACTCTCCCTTTTGTATGTAGTAAAAATGCATTTGACACCAACCGATGCAACTATAAGCGCACTGAGAAGCATCTTTGCAGTAAAAGGTTTTTCAGACACCATTGCGACGGGCAACGACTGCAGCTAACATCAGCTAAGACTTCTTCAAGGATATTGACACCCCGACCCTACGGACCAAGGGATTCATTTCATCTCCCTTCAAATGGAGAAGCAGAAGAGTTTGTGGCGGCTTTTAAAACTGCACTTCTTAAGACCATAGATAATTAGTATAATCTGGTAAAAGTAGTTCTAAAACTTTTGGTTAGTTGTCCCTTAATACCTTTAGGAGAACTGAAGGTTCAGGTCTAACCGAAATAGCCCAGGAAACGATTTTTCAAGAACCAGCCAGTTTTATTTATGTAGGTTCTGCGTATGTAGGTTCTGTTAGGGCTAAATAACCGTTTAATACTCTAGTCCAGGAGGGATAGAAAAAAAGTTGAAATAAATCTACCCTGCGATTTTTCGACGCTATAATTAAGAGAAAAATCGTAGGAATTCAATGAATGTGTTTTGGAAAAAATCGGTCCAGGAGAACAGGTGGAAAAACCCTAATAATAGTAGCGAAAACACGTTTTTCAATGTTTTAGGTGCGAAAAAAATTTGTTTTTGGAAAACAAAAAATAGTACGTAATAGCGCTTAAAAAGACGAAAATTATGAGTTTTGGACAATTGAAATCGGTCAAAAGGTTTTTGCACAAAAAAATAATAACCGCGAAATATGGCCATTTTTTGACATTTAATTACAGCGACTGTAATTATCGTAGAACGTTGTTTCAGGGCTGAAATTGTGGCTTCTGTTAGTGCCTACCTATAATAAAAATTTCATGCAAAAATAATTATAACTTTTCGCGTAAATCTCAAAAATGTAAAAACAGCCGTTTCAGGAAAAAAGTTTGAACAACGCCCACGGTGGTGCTAGAGTTCTTTTGAAAAGCTCTATTTATTCTCGAAGAGTTACTCTACCAACCCATTTTCATGAAAAGTTGGTGAAGCCTGAACTACATTGAAAAGCAGTGCTGTGCTGTGCAGTGCAGTGAACTTTAGACTTCTTGTAACTGAATGGGGCAATTCACATTATTTTCACAGCACTGCACTGCACTGCACAGCACTGGTTTGCTTAGGCTAATTTCTAAAAAACTGCTTCGCACTGCTTCTGATAACACATGAAGTTAGGTTTTCATTCAAAATGAATGAGGAGAAACTCATAGAATTAGTGCGAAGCAAAGAATTTTTATACAAAACAATTGTAAAAACGTTGTATTAATAAATACTTCTAAAAGATGACCAAATGTCTTTATCAAAAGTCAAAACACTTCTCTTGCAATGTGTTTCACCTTCCGTTCCACAGCGACGCACTGCACTGCACAGCACTGCACTGCTTTTCAATGTATTTCTGGCTTGAGGTTCGATTTAATACCTCATAAACGCGTTTGAAAACAGGCACTTTTCTTGATTTTCAGAAAAAACACCTTTAGGTGAAGGGGAAGTGAAATATGGTGTGGGCAAGCTTTTTGCCGGCCGAGCTTCCTGCGATGGAAATTTTCGATCGTTTTCATATATGCCTGACAGGAAAAAATTTTGATTTCTTGAAATCTACTGAATAGAAATCCACACCATATTCCACTTCCCCTTCGCCTAAAGGTGTTTTTTCTGAAAATCAAGAAAAGTGCCTGTTTTCAAACGCGTTTATGAGGTATTAAATCGAACCTCACCAACTTTTCATGAAAATGGGTTGGTAGAGTAACTCTTCGAGAATAAATAGAGCTTTTCAAAAGAACTCTAGCACCACCGTGGGCGTTGTTCAAACTTTTTTCCTGAAACGGCTGTTTTTACATTTTTGAGATTTACGCGAAAAGTTATAATTATTTTTGCATGAAATTTTTATTATAGGTAGGCACTAACAGAAGCCACAATTTCAGCCCTGAAACAACGTTCTACGATAATTACAGTCGCTGTAATTAAATGTCAAAAAATGGCCATATTTCGCGGTTATTATTTTTTTGTGCAAAAACCTTTTGACCGATTTCAATTGTCCAAAACTCATAATTTTCGTCTTTTTAAGCGCTATTACGTACTATTTTTTGTTTTCCAAAAACAAAATTTTTTCGCACCTAAAACGTTGAAAAACGTGTTTTCGCTATCATTATTAGTTTTTTTCCACCTGTTCTCCTGGACCGATTTTTTCCAAAACACATTCATTGAATTCCTACGATTTTTCTCTTAATTATAGCGTCGAAAAATCGCAGGGTAGATTTATTTCAACTTTTGAATACTTTTCCGCTATCTCTCCTGGACTACTAGGGCAGAAACTTTTGACCATTTGTACCCACCCTAAGCCACCCCTAACTGAAATTACCATTTCACTCCCCACACCCCAGCAAATGGTTAAAAATTTCTGGCACTATAGTCCATGGAAATGGTACTTTAACATTGCAAAAATGCAGGACAAGATTTTTTTCTTGGGTTGTGTAGGGGGGTCGGTGTTAGCTTAAATTTGAGTTTTCGAGTTCCCCACCCCCCCCCCATTTGGCCGCCATCTTGGAAAAGGTGTGCAAATGGTTTTTTCACTATATCTCCGTAACAGTACATCTTACAGAAAATTTATACAGAGACTTTTTGTTTAGAATTAAATTATCTACAATTTATTCTTTAAGCGTTTTGTCGTAAATTGAAGAATTAAGAAGTTATAAGCCTTAGAACACAAAAATTAGTCACAATATTTTCTTTTAAAGGCTATAACTTTTTTTCCTTCAATTTTAACAAAAAAAAAATAACAAGTTTTTTGTAGAGGGTTTCATAACGAATAATTTCCATTCATCCTTTTTTTAATTTCATTCACTACGAAGGGTTCACAGCGCCCCGAAGGTATCAAAGTGACAGATTTTCTGAATAATTTTTTACGATTTTACCTCCTCCTCTCCCTAGAATTTCTCAAAAACAGGTAGCAAGTAATAATAATGTATGAATGACTTTCCGTTTGAAGAAATGCCGATGTTTGAGTAATGCAATAAAATTATTTATTACGGTTTTTTAATTTAATTAATATTTTCAATTTTGGTAGATAGCACAACTGAATAACACGTACACTTTTATAAAATTGAAAATTTTACTAAGATCAAACTGAAATAACAATTTTGAAATTACACTAAAATAATTCAAAATTTTCCCACAAAATGAATACGTCCGTATTTTGCTAGATAATTAGCATAACTGAATGAAGCACTATTTTTTGCAGCCCTAACACAAATTATTTTCAAAAATTGGAGAAACTAATACATGTTATTATTCAAAGAATTTCATTTTAAACCATCTCGTACCTTGTAAAACATACCATAACAATAATAAAAAACCGTAATAAATAATTTTATTGCATTACTCAAACATCGGCATTTCTTCAAACGGAAAGTCATTCATACATTATTATTACTTGCTACCTGTTTTTGAGAAATTCTAGGGAGAGGAGGAGGTAAAATCGTAAAAAATTATTCAGAAAATCTGTCACTTTGATACCTTCGGGGCGCTGTGAACCCTTCGTAGTGAATGAAATTAAAAAAAGAATGAATGGAAATTATTCGTTATGAAACCCTCTACAAAAAACTTGTTATTTTTTTTTTGTTAAAATTGAAGGAAAAAAAGTTATAGCCTTTAAAAGAAAATATTGTGACTAATTTTTGTGTTCTAAGGCTTATAACTTCTTAATTCTTCAATTTACGACAAAACGCTTAAAGAATAAATTGTAGATAATTTAATTCTAAACAAAAAGTCTCTGTATAAATTTTCTGTAAGATGTACTGTTACGGAGATATAGTGGAAAAACCATTTGCACACCTTTTCCAAGATGGCGGCCAAATGGGGGGGGGGGGGTGGGGAACTCGAAAACTCAAATTTAAGCTAACACCGACCCCCCTACACAACCCAAGAAAAAAATCTTGTCCTGCATTTTTGCAATGTTAAAGTACCATTTCCATGGACTACTAGTATTTAACGGTTATTTAGCCCTAAGAGAACCTACATACGTAGCGCCAGATATTTTAACCCCTTTTTTAACCCCCAACCCCCACTTCCTGAAAAAAGTTATAATATAAAAAACGCTCGAAATTACATACTGCGGCAGAAAGTTGGGACGACGCGGTTTTTCAAGAGCCAGCTCCCCTACCAATACTTGTCAACCCCGGGTATTCTAGAAATGTGACCGGGCTGTCAAGTTGTACTTTAAAACGGAAGATTAAGGCTATCGAGTATTTTCCCGTGGGTGGAAAAAGGGATGCCTAAGAGTCAGGCTAAACGGATTCCTAAAATAGTGGACAATTTACAATAAGGGTTGCCACACAACAACAGTATTTTATTAATTTTTTTGTTCCAACAACTAATTTTTTTTAGTTACATAAATATAGTGTCACTTCCTATTATTTTTAGTTAGGCTTCTCATTGTTATCACAACTATTCTCATGTAGTGCTTATTTGGTACTTTTCGACCAAGCTAAGGAGAAAAAGTACTAAATAAGTACGAAATAGATCCAATTTTAGCATTAAAATTGTTTATAACTTCAAAAATAAAGGCCGTAGCATAAAAATTGTCCACAGATTATTTATAGGAAATTGTCCAAGCTTTCCAATTTTGTTAAAAAAAGTTATGGGTTAACTACGTATTTTTTGGAGAAAAAGGTGGTTTTAGTTGAAATTTTAGTTATAAAAAACAAAATTTTGACTTTACACATCTTTTAAACGCAGTGACTGAGGTTGATGCTATTGATATGAAAATAAAGAATGTACATTTCTCTAAAAATGAGCCTAATTACGTTGCGGCTTAATAGTTGAGGAGTAGTTAAAGTTTAAGTAAATTAAAAAAAATGGTCAAACGTCTTTTCTTAAACACTATGTGGCTCAGTGGGTAGGGCCGATAGCCCCTTTCTCCAGAATAATTTTTTTCTCCAAATACATCCAGGAATCACCCTTCAACAGATTAGAATCTAATCTAATCATTAGATCTTAGTCGGCAACACCCTGTATAGTAGATCAAACTACAAAAAAATGTTGAGTCAACTATTTTATACGAAATAAATTTTTTTTAGTAACACATACTATTTAGTTTTTTCAGTGTGTCACTCTTTCGCTTCGTTTGAAATTACTGCTTGAAAATCACTACCTACAAGGAAAACCATTAGAATTGATACTGAACCGCTATTTCACACGACCTTGGAAGGACCCTTTCGCTGGCGCTCGAATCTGGTTGACAATGGGACCGGCTTGTTTAAGGAATTTGAACATTTCATGAAATGTCGTATATTCTGTTGATATAACATCACAGGCTGTGTCAGGCAGTAGCGTACGCAGGATGAAACAATGGGGGGGGGGGGTTTCACAAAACATATTTTGTACACATATTGGGTAAAAAAAAATTTTTCTCATGTAATAGGACTATGTACTTATATTATATTTTATGTTATTTCACTATAAAAATAATTACCTATAGGTATATTTTTATCGCAATTTTTTTATTGAAAATTGTGAAGAAACATAAATAATAATTTTTGACCATTTTTCGAATATCACAAAAGGTCTTGTTTTTCTCCAAAAATCATGGTCTCTTGGTGTGCGCAAGACTTTAGACTTTGATTTAGGGCATTTTTACAATTTTTTTACCGTAAAGAAGGGAACTACTCTGAAAACTTGGTGGCACGTAGTTTTTGAGTCAGAACATCGATTGGTGACATGAGAAAAAAATTTAAAAATTCCTTTTTTTTCAAATTTTGGCCAAAAGGTCAAAAAATTGGCCAAAAATGCGTCCAATTGTTTTTTGCGTAATTTCATCTGAAAAGACGGAAAATTTCCTACAAAAATCTATATGGCCATCCCGAAACTCAGAGTTTGTCGAGAGCTATAAATAAATGAGAAATACGTGATTTTTGAAAAATCGCGTTTTTTTCAATAACTGTTGTAACTCCGAAACGGCGCACCCAATTGCGCTAAAAAAATTTTTGGTATATCACATCGAGTTCACGAACATATTCCCAAAGTTTGAGAGATATTTATTTTTTTGCTATCCCGTTTGAAAAGAATCCACCATATATTATACATCGTTATTCGGAATATTTTTTTAATTGTTTAATAAGTTGATATATTTATTAATTATAATTTTCCCTATTATTATTGGAATCATGGGGGGGGGTTTAACCCCCAGTAACCCCCCCTGCGTACGCGCCTGGTGTCAGGCATAAGTTAAAATTACAATAGTTATCATGAAAAACCCTGAACACAGAATAAAATATTTTGGAAAGGCATCATCTTCTTACACATCTTCGCATTTCGTCTACAAAGCACCTTTTGCATTTTGTTAAATTATAAAAATGTAATATGCCAGAAATCCTGCCTTTTTGTACTTAACTCAACCAGATAACAAAATTATTCGGACTGCTGACACTGCAACTTGGTGCAACAACCTTATTTAGTTGAATGCAGGTGAATAAACTTATGATTCAGCGTTTTACATTTCGAGATTTAAATTTAATTTAATTTTTAATGAATAACAATGAAGTTATTTTAATTTAATTTGGTGATGCAAATTTTAAATTTATATGTTCTGCGCACAGCGATTTTATAATTTAATAATTCCCTTTACCGTATCGACTTTTTCCATCAAGTCGCTTACTGACTATAGTTCGTTGTTCTCAAAACAACCCTTCCATTAATCCTCGAACACTGCAAACTTTAATACCGTGAAGTATCGACTTTGATTGTTCTTGATAATGAAAAGACTATAAGATTGAGCGAATTCCGTAAGCCAGGAGGATGAGATTATCATACACAAACAAAGTTTGTCGCTGCTTACTTTCAAATTGGAATTTCTTACTTCGTTTACAGCAAACAAAACTTTTAATACTACAAAGTTTTCGCAAACACAAAAGGAAAAAAAATCGTAATTACGATCTCCACCCCCATCATCCCCGAGGATGGCGCCACTATGATGAAATCAACTAAACCCAAAACATAAAATTGTAAACTTTAATCTAACTACAAAATCCATTCCCTTACGTAACGCCAACAGCATCAGTGACTGTACGTAAGTACATAAAAGGAGCGGGAATCTTCAAAACTGTCTTAATCCGCGTTCACGCCCGCATGAAGGTGTTGTACGAAAATGATAACGGATCTGCGAATACCATCAAACCGCTGGGTATAATCAGTTCATTAGTGTAATACGAGCGGATTTAACCCTCACAATAAACATTTCCCTAACATTTTATCGGAAGTCTTCCAAATGAACTTCCGTAAGCCCCTCTTAACTCGATGGCATTGAAAGAAAGCTGCTCCTCAAGATGCCAAGCAGCCGTCTGACGGCACATCAGAGAAGCGCCAAGATGGCAAAACGGAGGATGAAAGGAATCGCAGCTAAGCATAGAAGGATCCACAATTTTCACATGCATACCGGAGTTTGAATTTGAGATAAAATCCGGGGCCAAAACCTCCATACTGAATTCCGAGCTCGCGCGCGCCAAGGGGTGTTCAGTATGGAAGGAAGTCTCACGTGGGTTACTTACGCGAATCTTAAGGTACATAAGGCGAAGAATTATTAAGAACGAAGGGAACGCTGCAGTGACATCAATGGCAGACAGCAACCAACCTCCGAAGGGGATCGAATCTTGAGCTTCCTAGATTATGGCGGCTCTGATGAGTTGATGACTATAATAAGGAGAGTAACTAAAACTTTCACTCGGCGAAATCTAATAAATTTCAAGAATTTTCCCCGGTTTTTGCGCGCGGCACGGGAAAAATTGCACCAGTCCTCACTTTGCTTCTTCCACGAACTTCGAGGAGGAGAGTTGGGGGATTTTGAAATTCAACACAAGTTTCCCTTGGCTTCATTTGATGTCCTTAACAAGGATGGGTGGGCTTAAAGTTTGTAATTGCCTTATCAGCGCATTTACTTAATTACTCTACAGATTTTTCGTTGCAGCTACGCCGCGAAACACTAACGACTTTTTCAGATCCTTTAATGCTGCAAAAGTATTAATATTTTAGTAAATTTGAGAAAACTCGTAAATTTTGATAAACTTATCTGAAAAGTGCACGATGCAAACGATAATTAACTTAAAAAATGAAGAAGTTTAGTTCGAGGAAAGTTGGTGGTTATTTTAGTCGCATCGTAACGAGATTATTTAAAATATAGCGTTTAACAAGTTTACTTATGCATTTAGGAAAATTGGTACAGTCATGTTTTTTAACATAGGTGAGATTTACGCAATCCTTGATAACGAATTAGTTTTTTTACTTTCCTCTTTTACACTCCCACAAGCGTAGGCTAGAATCATATCAACACAATTTTCTCAAGTTTGGGTACTTTTAAGTTACTTTAAAGTTTGTTGTGACGTTGCTAATTCATTTTCTCAAATAAATGCTTCCTAAAGCACGGGCGTTTCCAGCCAACTGGCTTAGGGGGGGTAATTTTAAAAAAAGAAAAAACTTAAATATTTTTTTATTCCATAAATACAAAACAATCAACATCAAAAAAAAATTAAAAGTGCGTGTCAGCTCCGACGATTGTCTTAAATTATATACAACTAGCTGGAACCCATATAAATCCCACATTTCCGCTTCTCCTTACCATCTCACCAAAAAAACCTTGTTGATCCATTCTGAACCGATTGCTTAGAGAGCTTCAGGATACACTATGTTCAATGTTTTTCCATTTGTAGCTAGAATGTCAAGATTTTCCGATTTTCCAACTCTTGAACAACCTACATACATACAGTTAACCGGGAAATGACACTTAGTTGGCAAAATTCGTCCGGTATATTGGTCCCACTATTTTGAATTTACAAGTTTTGATCATAAATTCGTTATTTGCTACCTTAAAAAACCCCAGTCACCGATTTTCATTGGGATCGGAACACAATTTTGAAAATTCGTCGGCCATTTTGAATTTATAAGTTTTGACCAAAAATTCGTTATTTGCGACGTTATAAACCCCTAGATATCCACTTTAATTGGAATCGGAACCAATTTAACAAAATTCGTCCGCCATATTGGCACGGCCATTTTGAATTTATAATTTCTGATCATAAATTCATTATTTGTTACCTTAAAAAATTTCAGATACCGATTTTCATTGGAGTCGGAACACAATTTGGAAATTCGTCGGCCATCTTGAATTTATAATTTTTGACTGCAAATTCGTTATTTGCGACCTTAAAAACCTCTAGATACGAACTTTCATTGGAATCGGAATAAAATTGGCAAATTCAACCATATTTCTGCTTCCATTTTGAATTTCGGTCATATACGAGTATAATCCATGTTACTCGCTGATAATGGAGCTTTCTATTGGCGACAGAATTTTTAAAATCGGTTCGGTAGTTTTTGAGTTTATCCGGAACAAACAAACAATCAAATCTTTTCTCTTTATATAATAGTATAGATAGGCAAAGGAAGCAAATGAACCCATATATTTATTTATATTTATTTGATAAAACATATTACATAAATTTTCTTTCCTACTTTTTAGTCTATTATATGTTTTTCGCCATTTTGTGGTGGCCGCCATATTAGAATCAAAATGACGTCAGACAGATTACTGCATTACAATCGTCATACCCTTTCATTTGATACCCATTCTGAGGGGGTTGTGAGGAAAAAAGTAATCCGCCATTTTGAATTTGGAATGACGCGGCCCAACTAATTGTATTCTATCTGTCATGCCCTTCCATTTGATGCCCATGTCGGTGGGTCGGGGAACACAATTGCAAAAATCGGGCGCCATTTTGGAACCGCTATCTTGATTTTTTTATAAAATGGTCAGATCGGTTCAAATTTGTGTGCCCTCCCCATCGTCCTCTCTCACCCTCTTCTTCATAAACCACTTTGCAGCCGACTCTTGTCGTGTCCTGTGTACGCTCGTGTGGAATCAGCCATAGCGTGCAATATTAGCGGGAGTCTCGGGTATCGGTCCCTTCCACGACTCTCCAGCAGTTTTGGAAAAATTCACCGTCATATATCGCCGACTAGATTCACCATAACTTATCTTGTTTGTTTGAAATTGTGGTAATTTTTATGAATAAAAATAAACAAGCGAACGAAAATTCTTAAGGGGGGTAATTACCCAATTACCCCCCTTTGAAACCGCCCCTGTCCAAAAGGAATGCTTTGTATCGCTGTAGACACATGCCAATCTTTCATGCATATAAGTGGACTGTAAAGATCTATTAACTCATCTTTCCTTGTTGTATATATGCGTTGTTGTATATGCAGAAGAAAACAACCAGTCTTAATCAATGTCTATGAAGTTTTTGATGCCAGCGACGCACACTGGTTCAGAATCCCGAAAACCTGGTCAAAAGTCTCTTAGCATCTAAAAGTAGTTTTTTTATATGAAATTTTATACTTGGGGGTTTTTAAGGGCGCTGATTTAGGATCCGCTATCAATTTTCAAAAAAACAAAATGGCGGTGATTTTGGTTAATAATCAGCCAAATATCATGAAACTGGGATTTTCGAGGGCGCTGATCCTCAAAAACACTAAATTTATCTTTTAAATTGTTCTTTACGAGAAAGTAAATATCTTTTCTTAGTAAAAATATGTCTTCAGAGTTCTTGAAAAATAAAATTACTTATTATAAATATGAACAAAAATTGTATTGTAAATTTTTCAGCTAGGTGCAGGTAGGTGCAGCTACTTAATTTTTTATTTTAAGCAGAAATGTATACTGGACAATATGCGACCAGTTTTAAGTCGGTACCTTGCCGCACTTTCGACTAAACACCAGAGTCATCTGAAGCGCGCCCACATAAATTTAATGCAATTTACCTTGTTAACAACTAACGTAATTTGCAATAACGGTTTCGTTTAGTGACGTTATAAAATTATACTCACTTTCAGGAGAAAAACCCATGTCTCGCTTTTACCATGCACTAAAAAAATCAAAATTCCATAGCGCTTTGAATGCGGACTACTTTTTCTTACTTATAGTCCATTCAAAACGCGCGTTAGGGTGTTTCAACATAACACCGTTAATAAAATCGAACCCTACAAGGATTTTTGGTCGCTGATCACGAAAATCGAGGTCCCGCGGTCCTAAAATATGGGCGTCACTCTTAAAATCGCAAAAAACGCCCCTTTTTAAGGGTTTTTCGCGATAATTTCAATAATAATGAAAAATAATCCGATAAAATGCAATTTTTTCAATATTTATTTGCGAAGGTGGTTTATTTATACTAAATCAAGCTCAACATTATGATAAGGGATGATCCTAAAGGGCTAAAACCACCTCTAAATCGACTGAAAATAAAAAAATTAGTAAAACTTTTTTTTTTAAATTTATGCTTCAAATTCGATTGTTTGCGTATTGTCAGGCAAAAATAAATTATTTTCAACCCATAAAGGGTTAAAACTACCCCCACCATTTGAAAAATCAACTTTAAATAAAAAAAATTGTAAAAAATTTTTTTTCTGCTTTTTACTTGAAATGGGGTTGCATACCCCTAGATTAAAGTTGAATTTTTTTTCCTGTTTTTCGCTTGGAATTGGGTTGAATTGCTATTATCAGCCAAAAAAACTTATTCTCAATACTTAAGGGGGTGAAAGTACCCCTAGATTAAAGTTTAATTTGTAAAAAATTTAAATTTTTTTTTGCAGTGAAAGTTTATTTTTGATGAAATATTATTAAAACATTTGGAAAATTTTATTGTAACACCTTTTTTAAAGGGGGTGGCGATTTTAAGGGTGACGCCCATATTTTAGGACCGTGGGACCCCGATTTTCGTGATCAGCGACCCAAAATCCTTGTAGGGTTTGATTTTCTTAACGGTGATATGTTGGAACACCCCGCCGTTTTCAATGGAATATTAGCGGAGACGAAATTTTGGTCGCGAGATGTCCAGGCCCACTTTCAGAATGAAATATAACCGATTCCTGGAAAATTTACTTACTTTTATTAGTTCCAAATGATGCTAAGGGCTTCACTATAAATATTTGGGGGGTTAAAAGTCCCTAAAAATATACTTCATTTTGGAGACTTTTGACCAGGTTTTCGAGATTCTGAACCAGTGTGCGATGTGGTGATCTGCTATCCAGAAAGTTTTTCTCCAATTCAATAGACTAGATTCTGGAAATGACTCTTGGGGAAAATTACCACGTAGTCCAACCATTATGGGCTATCCTTTAACGCCTGTTTTGCTGGAAAAAGCTTCAAACAAAATTGTGGCGATTGAACCCGCTCAGCTGAAGCCCCATTAAAAAAATATTTGTATAGACTTTTGTAACATTCTTTAGTTTTATGCGAATTTTTATTTTTGCAGAAGGGCATGAGGTCATGAAAGGTACGCTCGAGAATGCTAGACCGGATTTTGAATGGTCTTGAACAGTCCATAAAAAAATAAGCGTAGGACGACCAAGAAATAGGAAGATGGATGACATGATAGAAAATATACGAAAACTTCGTGTTACAAAATGGAAAGAACTAGCAAGACTTGAATACGACTGGAGGAAAGGGGGTCTTTTTTTATACCCCTGTGATAATACATACCTATATTGTAATTAAATTATTTAATATAACTTTGTTGGATTAGTGTAACGTATTTTTTTGACGGTGCATATGACGTCTCGTACTATTTTCAACATGTCCAAACAAATCTGTATTTACAAAAGTTCAAGATAACTAAAACTTTTTTTTCAAACGAAAGCATTGTATGTACAGAGAATTGAAACTCAATTTGCATCCCTCTGACATTGTTATCCCATTTTTCAATTTTCGATAAATTCCTGTTTCATGGCTTGACATGACATATGACATGACAACTTGTTATTTTTGAATCATCATCACAAAGGAGTGTTATTTTGTCTTAATTAATTGGTTGAGTTAACTTCCAAAACTGCATAAAATGTACGGATTTAACTTATCCTTCCTAAGTCTCTTCCTAAGTCACTTCAAAAGTGGTTATAGTCCTTAATGTAATCCAAAATCATAAAGAAAAGCCGCTTCCATTCGTAAACCCATGGACAGGTCCGCCAATGTGTAATTGAAAAGGGGGGATTTTTTTCCAAGAATAGGACTTGATTGATATCCACGTATCCATTAAGAGGGTCACTGTCGAGCGTGGATGTACAAATCTAAAGGAACGCTCCATTATTATGGTCGGTCTCCCCCGCGGGAATTCCCATCGGTAATATTAAAAATGATCAATTTAAAAAATTCCATTACATTCTCCGCCGTTTTCGCCGCTGGCTTTTCCGCCTCCCATTCAGAAGATTTCGGGTATTGATACTTCCACAGTTTTTCTTCTACCATTTTTTTTTTTGGTAAGAAACAACTCGATAAGTGGCTGGCAGGGGAGCAGTAAAAGCTAAAAAATGGCTACCGATTCATTTTGATGTGTTCCAGTGCCAAAAAATTTGTCAAGATAGCATCTCCGACCGAAAGTAACCCTCCCCTAATGTCGTATCCGATTTCATTTCAGCCATCACTGAAACAATAGGAAAACAGGAGTCGAGGAGCTAAAAGAGGAAAATTAGACTTTTCCAGGATTTCCTTTTTCTGCTACGGTATTCTATTGCGAAACTCGATACGACTATACACAGCCCACTTCGTCTCGATGAAATGGCCCTCATCGCTGGAGGGTGGCAGTTCACCCAGCATTTCATACACATTGCCACACAGCAATTGTACATAAATATACAAACGCAAATTACAAAGGACTAAGGCATTAAGACAGAAGGATTTGAAACAAAAGTGGAAAAATAGCTTCTAAGTGGAAATTTTTCGAGTTTAGTAATGAAAGAGTTCTCGTCCGCAGGATGATTAGAAACCCGGCATCCCTTTAATCCTTCCTGTACAGTACAGCATAGAGCGGTCCCCTAGGATGATGGTGAATAGAGCACCACTTTACATGCATCCAAGTGACTTGCTAGTGGTGTCTTGGAGGGAGGGAGAGTCCTTTTGAAAAATTCTTTTATGTAGGTTTAAATTGAAGGCGACGGCTGCTGGATATGCTTTCAAGGAAGCAACAGTTGCGCAAAATTACCAACTAACAGCAGAATCCATTAAGGACGAACGGCGGAGCTCTGGTTAATTTCCTTATGGATTTTAATCGGGCTCGTAGAAATTACTTAGTGTATCAACTCTCCTCGGAGTCCTTGTGAATTTTGCTAAAGTGATGAACGGCGGAGGGTAGGATCTACAAAGGGGAGAATGGGTGGACGGCTGTAATCAATTGAAAAACCGCGATGGAGCTCTCACTCTGTATCATGGCAGAAGAGGCATTTTAGAGTGTAATTGGGCAATTTCTGTGGAAAATTGGTTTCCGTTTTTGGCGAAATAAAAGGCTGCAAATTGTTCGGTGGCTATTTTGGCAAAGTTGAAGACGTTTCCGGGCTTTTGACTTGGGATGTTGACGTTGATGTTTAATTGAATTTGATTGGTAAAGTTTTCTTTGATTTCGTTTTAAGTTAAATTTCTGAATACTGGTAATTAGTGGGAGGGTTATTTTGTGTGAACTGATGCTTAAGCGCGGAATTATATTTTTGTGGAGGATACTATGTACAGCATGGGGAATACGTTATAATAAGTTGCAGCACTAAACGAAACAGAATTAAACGAGACATGAATAATGGGCATACGTGAAACCGACCGAGAATAAGAAAATTTATCAGTTTTTTTTGTAATATTTTATAATATCATCATCAATAGCTCCACGGCCTGTTATTGGCCTTGGCTTCCTGCAACAGCTGTAGAAAATAGCTTTTCCGCCCGGCTATAAAAGAAACTTGTCCGTCAATCCGAGGGCAGTTTTTTATGGAACTCGTTTCAGAGAAATCATCTTCTTCTGTCCTAGGAAGCTGAGCTGAGCTGTAGACTCGACAGTCTTTCCTGAACCTTGTCGACGTGTCTCCACAAACTGAATTATTGCATGCCAAATCAGAGCAACAGAAACTGTCAATGCGAACCCGAGTCTGTGCAAAAAAATATAGTTAAAAAAAGGTTTTTTTACATTTCGAAAGGTAGGTTGTTTTATATACTGGCTGGAGCAATAAAAACTTTACATTCAAAATTATTTTTTACTTTTTAGTTCATTTTAAAATAAAAGAGTTTTTTTTATTTTTTTAAACTAAACGTATTTTTTATGTTCTACTTTTTAATATATTATGTCTTCCGCCATTTGGTAGTGACCACCATATTAGATTTAAAATGACTCCAGACAGCTTACTGTACTATACTCGTCATACACTTTCGTTTGATACCCATACCGAGGGCGTTGTAAAGAAAAAGGTAAACCGCCATTTTGTGTTGGCCGCCATTTTGAATTTGGAATGACGCCACACAGCTAATTGTATTCTACTTGTCATTTGATACCCATGTCGGAGGTCGAGGAGCACAATTGCAAAATTCGGCCGCCATCTTGGAACCGTTATCTTCATTTTTTTACAAAATAATCAGATTGCATTGTCACGCGAACTATAAATAATGTGCAAAATTTGAAGTTGATCGGTTATATGCAAGTGGGCAAAATCAAGTTGCAAGATTTGTTTACATAGAACATACATAGGGTAAACTTGCTTAAATGTTAAATCGTTTTAGTATCAAAAACGTTATAGACTGATCAAACACTTTTGCTCCTTCATAGGCATATTGAGCCAGCACAGGAATATGGACAAACTTTTTTCGCTATTGAAAAAGCGACTGTTCCAATGTAATTAACTCCTTCCGGCCTGCAAGAGAAAACATTTGACCTACATGGCTGAGCCTACTCCACACGTTACAGTCCTCCTATTCGCTCACACAACTATCTAACCTCCTGCCCGCAGGCCATCTTACGCCCCCGAAAAGTGTGTATCCGGCTCGCGAGAAGTTTAGAAGAAATTATAAAAAAATATTTTTCTATGTATTTCCTCTAGTTTAAATTGAATATTACATCCATTGGTGTAAGTTATACTATGCTTCATTTCTTTTATCATCCCCAAACCGGTTTTATAGACAAGAAATCGCCGGGAAGTACGCTTTTTCCTCATTTTGCCTCAGAAAATTTGTCAGACTCACCCATCCATCACACTAACACAATTATAACATCGTTCTCGGCGGTCTGAGAAAACTATGAGAAACTCCCCGTCTCATTCGCGTTTATTGTACAAAAATCGTGAAAGAGACAGAAAAATGAATATTTAGAGGGTTATACCTACATTATACACAAACCTGTTTCAGTTGAGGACCGAGTGATGGATAGTGTGATTTACTCCATTAAAGCAACTTTCACTTCAAATGCAGACTAAAAATTTAGTGTTGGGATGGACATGATTATAAAATAAGTTGGTAAGAGGTGCCTCTTTTTTCTTTTGACCCAGTACAATTTCATACTTCAAATTAAGCGAGGGGCCATTGTAATGCCAAAATGAGAAAAAACAACAAATTAAAGAAAGAAGATTATATGTATTAAACTGCCTCATAGTAAGTAAGAAACCAATGCCTCCACAATGTATATTCATATTTTACAATCTCACCTCACCAATTTTCAAATTGGAACTTTTGCTGCCGCAAAAGACATAAAAATGTCGCTCCAGTATGTAATTTACAATCTTGCCTCGCTTCATTTCAAGTTGGCAATTTCACTGCCTCAAAAGAAGTAAGAAATGCCTCTCTAGTTCGTATTTAAAATCTCACCTCGCCTCAGTTCAAATTCGATATTTTACTGCCGCAAAAAAGTAAGAAATGTCTCTCATATTTACAACCTCACCTCACCTCGCCCCATTTTATGTGGAATTTTACTGCCCCAAAAGAAGTAAGAAAGAAGAAACTCTTGTCTCTCCACTTCGTAATTACAATGACACTTCGCCTCATTTACCTCGATACACACTCATATACCAGTAGGACATTATTTTTGAACCGGGACATTTCCGGGACATTGAGGCCAGGGACAATAGAATAGGCTCATCTCTAAAAAAAATTACAGGTCACTAGAAGGTGCCAATTGATTACAACTGCCCGCGGAAAAAACGTAACATTAATTCCGGCCCATGTTATAAAATGGTTGCCCACCCTTGATCTAGAAGTTGATTTATAAAGAGAATAATTCGGCTGTGGAACAATCTCCCTCAATCTGTTTTTCCGAACTCGTCCAACATCCAAATTTCAAACGTAAGGTTAATCGCCATCTACTCCAACACCCCCAGACTTCCCCTGACGTATCATATTCTCTTCTCTCCATCAAACTGAGCTTACTACTAGACATTGACCTGAGCAACATGGCAGACTTGTAGTACAAAGGGTGATTTCTAAGATTGGGGTTTTCACATAAAAAAAAGCCAAGCTGCTATGGCATGCAAATGTTCTAAATTCTCCATATATAATTCACGGAGGACAGTGAAAATAAACACGAATTACTCAGAGAGACTGGAATAGACTGACTGGCTTCAGCTACATTGTATGTGGGCACCTAATTTTGGACTCGAGCCAATGGACTATGGTCGTGTATGGGGCCTTTATATATTGCACCATGACCTGAACGACTTAACGGACTGGTAGTACAAAAGGTGATTCGTAAGTTTAGTTTTTTGCACATTAAAAAAGTAATTAAATCGAGCTGATTAATTTGTATTCCTATAGCAACTGCTGCACTCAATTGCTTTTTTTTCGCTTTCTGATACTTTCGTATACCAGAGACTACGTTATATTCTATAATTAGAATATAACAATTAAAAATTTCATCAAAATAAGATAAATTTCTTTTAAAGACGAAAGCGCCACAAAATAAAAGGTTGTTCGGTAAGTGAATATTAAGCCTTATTAGCCACAACTCCCACTGGGTGTACTAATTTAACAAGCGCCTGGCAAGGCAATTAACTCTCCCAAGGCTCAATTTTTCCAAAACAAAAAAGTCATAACCTTCACTTTTAATTGAGAGGGAAGACTTTCGAAAGCCACCACCATCATTCATGGAGAACAACATTTGATATATACTGCTAATAATTTTGTTCTGCACCAAATGTCATAATGCCCATAAGAAACAAAAAGAATGGTGTGATAAATATTGAATGTCAAGGACTTGGTAAATATTTATGAAGGAGCCTCTCTAAGCTCAAGTCGAAGTTCGAAGTTATATTTGCTCCCCCAATTTCCCAGTTGCCAGTTAGATAGAAATGAGACTGCTCCTGTTGTTCTTGTTCTGTCTCAGTGACAGGTACCTTTTCTGTTAAAATTGTCTGACGTTTGCCCTACTTTCTTAACACTTCCGTAAAAGGGCCAAAAGTAAAAGTCAAATAAAAGTAAAAAGGAGAGATCTTTCCTTGAAGGTCCTTTCAAGCAAACTACAATTAATAGATTCACCCGGGATTAACACAACAACTTAGATAAGAGCCTTCTGGTTTTGCTCAAAAATCCCCCCTCGAAAAAAAATGGTGGGGCCAACAGCAAAGAGTAATCGACCACAGTCCCCTTTCCCCCACAAAATGATTACTGACGGCAGTTTTTGTTACTCCACTTTAACTTTTAAGCAAACTTTTCCCTTCTTTTTTATCCCTAATCCCCTTTCGCACCGCCCAATTCCCCTCCCAAAAAAAAAACTTTCATGGAAACTTTTAACAGAAAATTTTTCCGCCATCGGGCGATTTTCGTGCATTTTAAATGCGGCGCCACTCGTTTAAAAGCTATTCAGGTCCTTCTCGACTCCTTCCTGAAGGTATCCTTGTTATGTTTTTTTCTACATTCTTACTCCATGTTTAAATCCTTCGAATGCTGCAGAAGGTTTTCCTTGGAAAAATAATTACAGACTCGCTAAGACGGCGGCAGTTTTGTGGTAATTAATTTATAATGAGTGAAGATTTTTGGTTTCTTTGCGATGATAAAGTTCGCTTCGGTCCTTTTCTGCATTTCATTTACGTACGAAGGACTCCTCGGAATGAAGCAAAAGTTTTAGGTTGCAAAGATTTATTGCATTTCCCATTTTCTTACTGTTATCCTTTTTTTTGAAGGCAGAAGGATATTAAAACAAATGATGGAAGTTGAGAAATTTTAACAAAATCTGTGTCTGAAATTTACAAATGAATTTTTTTGCTGCCGTAGAAAGATAGAGTTTACACAATAACGAGTTTTGGTTTGGTTGGAGTAGGGCCAACAGGAATTACGGAAATTAATGTCGTTGTCATTAATCAAATAATAATTGGTAATGGGAGGAGTTTCTGATGAACACTTAACTGATTGAGCTCGAGAAAACTAATTAGCGTAATGAGCCCCAAAGGTGTTTAACTGTTTGCCCTTTAAATTAATTCAAGGCACATCGTGCCCATCAAACTTCAAAGACAGCTTTAATCTAAATGTATGATAATGGTTGACCTTATTTTATTCTTTATAAGACTGTTAGAAAGGTAACAATATAATTACCTATCATTGCATTTCTGGCAGTATAATTCAGTCATTTAAATTGATCCACAATTTTTTTTCAATCCGCTTCAAAAAATATCAAACTTATAACAATGTTTACTCTACTTTTTTTCCAATAAAATTAAAGTCGCAGCCTCCAAGTATTTCCAGGTAATCTGCCCGAGGAAAAATAATTTAGTTGGCTAATTTTCTGAAAAGCACCAACGCGCCCTCACCTAGCACGCATACCGAACAAATGTGCATGTAACACAGGCATGCACGCTCTCGCCACAGGCATGAAAATCTTAAAATGTGCTTGCTAGAGGTATGCACGTTCCCGCTACAGACATGTACGCTCCAAAAATTCGCCTGCAGCCATGAACATTTATAAATGCATCCGCATTGGCATAGACCATTCCAAACGCGAGTGTTTTACCAAGCGTTCCCCTATCTAAGCACTAACTACATCCAATGCTGCTTGACTTACGCAATCGAACGAGAACGGTCTACTGAATATGCTATTAGCACGCTTCATGGTCACCAATATAAGTGCCGTTTTCTTCGTCCTAATTTCGTCGTTTTTGAGCAAATCAATGGAACAGTCGCCTATGCCGACGACATCGTGATCCTAGTATCCGGATAGTTTCTCTCTTCTACAAGCGAGATTATTGAAATGGCTCCTGGTAATACTAGCATTTAGTCCAATCTCTGTGCGTTATCCGTTAAACTGGAGAGCACAGAGCTGATTCTTTGCGCCAATAGAACAACGTCGAGTACTTATTCTGAACCTAAAGTAGGACTTATTCTGAATCTAAAGTAAATTGAACCCAAGCTCAACATCGACGGGAGAATAAAGAAGGCCAGCATAGTTTTCTATGCGAGAAAGCAGACTTCCGACAAGAGATTGGGTTTGAAGCCACGAATGGTGCGTTGGATCTATACAGCAGTGATTAGTCTAGTGCTAGCTGAATGAATGAAGTTTTTCGCTCTGTTCCAAGGAGAGACATCATTATTTTGATGGGTGACTTAAAACGCACAGTTCAATCCCAACAACACCGGCCTTGAACACACAATTGGAAATCAGGGCCTAAGCCAAGTTACTAATAACAATGGTGAGCTTTTCGTTGACTTCTGTAGTTTCCGCCAACTCATGGTAGGTGGAACTAACTTACGAAAAATCAGATAGATCATGTGCCCGTCAGCCGCAGATAGAGAACTATTCTGGAGGATGACAGGAGCTTTAGGGGAGCAGACACTGGAAGTGACCACCTTTTGGTAGTAGCAACTATCCGCCTGAAAATCGCCGTAATCAAAAACGTCCAACGCGATGTCATAAACCGTAGACGGTTTAACATAGACCTTCTGCGAGACAGCATTAAAAGGCGAGAATTTGCAGGGAAACTGCAAGAAACCTTAAACCAGCAAAGCGTTTCTGACGAATTGAAGAGCTATGGAGTACAACAAAAGGGAGCTATAACAACAGCATCGGTTATGTCCAAAAAAATCAGCAACACTGGATTTAGGACACAACCTGTCAAAAACAAACACAATAGGGCTCTAAAAAATAACGTGAGCTCTACCCGGAAAAACGTCATCAACTTGAGCGGCAATACTCGCAGTCACACCGGGAAGTAAAGGCAAGTGTCTGGCGGGCGTGATAAAAGGCGGCAGATAAAAGAACTCGCAAAAAAGCGAAAAACGTGGCAAATACAGGCATATACCAAATTACTAAACAGCTCTCGGGAAAGCACTCTACTAAAAAACATGCTGTAAGGCGTAAGGAGTGCGAATAAAAGGTTGCTGCGCAGCGACGAGGAGCAACTCCAAAGATGCAGAGATTTTTTATTCACCGCTCTAAACGGTTCATTATTCAAAGTATTTTTTGGCTGAAACGTGATTTTTGGAAATTTTGACCTTGAATAACTTCGAAAGGGTTAAGTTTTCGAAAAAATGACAAGAGAGTTTTTTGTAGGTAATAACGTTTCGTATTGACGTTTCGAATTTCGAAAAAACAGCTTTTCAGTGATTTTTTTGCAAAAACTGATATCTCCGGCAGCCATGTTTTTTTGTGATTCCGAAATTGTTTTCTTAAAAAGTCCCAAGGAAGCTGTGTTCGAATTTTCAGCCATTTTGGAATTTTGTCTCCTTAAAATGCTAATTTCCCCGGACTACTAAGAGATTAGTTATGAGTTCCACGGAATACCACTAGGTCAAGTATTTATTATAAGCTAGGTTATATTTACTTCAAGATTAAGCCTAGTATGCTGTTGAAGCGAAATTTTCGTTTGCATTTTGGATATATATCTCTACACACGAAAAATAATTGGAGAATAGAATGGAGAGTTTACGTTAAAAAATTGTTAATTTGAATACTTCCGCTTCAAAATCTTAAAAAAATCCTATTTCCATTTCAATCTACTTTTATTTAAATCACACTTGTCACTTTTTCACTTCACACTTGAGTACTGTCAAAATTTCGGCCCGAAATAAATATTAAAACATTATTTCGGTGCGAAAAAAGTCTCCACATAAGCAGAGACATTTACCTTTATCCCGAAAAAGTTGTGATTTTTCGTTTGAACAGCGCCAGCGTACTGCTAAACGAAATCGGAAGCGAAAATTTCGGTGGCACTTTTCGCGTGCGTTTTTTTACATAGAGTTTGATAGGAAATTTTCATTTCGCTTCAACAGCATACTAGGCTTTAAAAGGTAAAATCCAGCTACTAGCCGCAACTCTGTTAGTGAACCACAGATGGAGCCACGGCTGCTATATTTCAATCGACATCCCCGCTGATCATGAATTTCATGTCAAAATTTGAAAATTCAAAATGGCGGACGTCATTTTTCAAAAATTGTAGAAATAAGTTCAAAACTTGTCTTTATATGTTTTTGAGCATGCTGATTACGAATTTGATGTCAATATTTGGAAATTCAAAATGGCGGATATACATATATACATCAGCGATTTCGGCGTAGAACTGACGAACAGTCCCAAAAATAAATGACTGGCGATATAGATTAAGATTGAAAAAAATATGCCAGATTCAATAGTAAAATTTTGTCAACGAATGAATGAATTATATAGTCTTTGGTCTGTTTTACTGATCCACCATTCTGAAATTACAAATGTCTATATAAAATGCTCAACCGACATATGTACATAGTGAAAGAAATTAAAACATCGATTTATGACTCAGTAGGGGTATTCATGATCTGTGTTATTCGTGTTATTTGTGTTAAATCGAGAAAAAAGTTTAACAAATCGAGAAACTTTCCTTAGTAAATGACATTTGTTTCGATTTTAACAAATAACATCTGAAAAGGCGTGTTAATTCAACAACTCGAGATCGAGATTGAAAACGGCATGTCATTTTTTTTCTTTTACTGTTAACAGCTGTTTAGAATTTATTATGGTTGATAGCTGTATTTGAATGGTGCAAATTAATATAAAAAATTACCTTTAATATGGAAATTTAAAGTGGTCGCTCACGATCTTGTCTATTTCGATGATACCATTTTACGATTTCTCGACGTTTAACACAGATCATGAATACCCCTATTATTGCAATTTTTATAGTATTGCATTCGCCATGTAAAATAGACCCCTTCAAATTTTCGAATTCAAGTATGTATCAAATTCGCATTCAGAATACTCAAAAACAATGCAAGTTTTGAACTTATTAATACAAATTTTGAAAAATGACGTCCGCCATATTGGATCGTCCATTTTGAATTTCCAAATTTTGACATCAAGTTCGTAATCAGCGAGGTCGATTACCTTATAATACCGAATTTCGTCCAAATTTAACAATATTTAGACTCTTGTCCACGTTTTTAGCAATTCGTCCGACTGTGTACCGGTAGGAATGCATTTGTTCATTTCTCATTGCACTAACTTGTAAAGCCCATTGCACTAACTTGTAAAGCCCAGCATGAACGTAACTAAAATTAAAGAAGCCTCCTTCAGAGCGTGCATGAGTTCCCCGAGTGAATCGTACCGTTTTGAGTGCATCAAATTAAGAAATTCCTGTAAGCCCAACATCAAGAAAGTCAAAAAATCATCATTCGATTACAGATTGGGAAGAAAACTCTTTAATGCAAGCGCTCGTCATCGGTAGTGGCAACTGCCTTGAGTATTTCATACTTATGCCCAAAATTTTGAATTAAGCTTGTACTGAAGTATAAATATGACAGGCTGTTCCTTACTTTTGTTGATTTTAAAAAAAATTTCAGTATTATCAAAAGTACAAACTATTTGTGACAAAATTGATATTTTTGGAGGAGATATACACTAAATTGCTTGACGTGGAGGAGACCGACGATACGAATGGAAGATTACTTTCGGGAACGAACCAAAAGAACATTGCAAATTGAATTTTGCAAATTTTCCATTTAATTTTTGTGATAATGAGTTTTCTGATTTTTTAACTATCTAGAACTGGTTATCTAGGTCTTAGCTCTACCAAATATCTGCTAAATAACTAAATGTTAAAAAAAAAAGTTGACGTCATGACGTCAAGAACGCATTTGATGATTCTCTTTTTTAATGAATGCATAATTAATAGGAATTTTTACTTTTTTTCACATTGCATATTCTCAAAAAATTCTTAATAAATTAACAGGCTTATCTTGAAAAAGTCATTGGCAGGTGAGACGCGTGTTTAAATAATAGTAAAAATCAAGAAAAAGGAGAAAGAACATTTTGTTTACTTTTTTTTTTGTCATTGAAGCGGATGTCCAAAATTAGCAGCCATGTGTCTACCTTCCAACCCTGCGTTTTAGTTTAAGGCGATTTTTGTGGCATGTGATAAAATTTTTGTTGTTTTTTCAAATTCCTTCACCCAATCCAGTTTTAACGTTATGCAGATGTCCCATGGTGAATGCATGTCCACGAAATCAATGCATAAATCAATTACTTAATAACTAATTTTTTTTAATTAAAATTACTCCAGCAAACTACTTTTAAATTTTCATTAAAATTTTGCAAGACAAATTTTTTTTTACTAATTAAAATTTAAAACCATAAACAAAGAGAATTTTCGTACAATAATTTTCCTGGATTCACCACGTATACACGAAAGGAAAAAAAATCCTTCCTCTGCTGCTGGTTGCATGAAAATGCAAATTGTACCGATAAATTTTTCCGTCGATAAACCTTGATGACTCATCAATTTAAGTCTATTTGCAATTTATCTCAGGTAGCTAACCGCGGTTAATTAATCACCTCGTAGCCAAATATTGATTTATGGTAATCGTCGTAGATTAACAAAACTTTACGATACGAAAATTAACCACGAAATTGAGCTTATCTAATGATTTTATCCAGTTTTAATGGTATTTACCCAGGAGCTGTTTCATATAATATACCTATATATTTTTTTTCCGTGGAGGTGGGTGAAAAATTTCTCATTTATTTATTGCTAAATAAATATTGCTTTAAGTGCGGTTATTAAGGGTGGCAAAGTTATTTTGTTTTCTGGGTGATTTATTTATTTAGGAATCATATTTTTTTTTTCTTGAAAATCATCAAAAGATTTGCGATTTGTAATTATTTATCATTAAAGGATTTTCAATCAATTTTGTATTTTCAAGTAGTATTGAAAGAAAAGAAGGCAACATAAGGGTGGGGATGTTTGCAGGTTGTTGGTAGGTCTGCACTTAGATCAGATGTGAAGCCTCGTACCTTTCCCCCCAATTTTTTGGCTAACCTTATATATGATCGTATTTCACATTGTTATATCGTGCAAGTTCTTAATTGATGTGGCGAATTCGCTGGCTAAGGATCGGTGTGACAGAAATGTATTCAAGAATAGTACATACAGTCAAAATAAGTCAAACCTCGTGATAACCCGCACGCATAGAACTGAAAATTGGTAAAGGAAGGCTGTCGTTAGTAAACTATTTACATGTAGGAGATTGTGAGATGTCGTATCAGTTTCTCGGTCTCTCACGATGCGCCGCTCTTCAAATACCACATTTTTCGACACTCCAAAATGAATTGATTGTGTAGGGGAGACCGGGTACAAAAGTAAGGGCGGGCGGGTCGAAAGTAACAAATGCTCTGTAGGTTTACCCAATAATAATCGAATCGTTACCCGACTACCGTCAGGAGATAGCCAGCGATATTCAGTCCGCTTGCATTAGTTAATAACAATTATTCAACGATAAATATGCAAATTACCACGAAAAAACCATTTTTTAGATTTTATAAATTTTCCGGTCATTTTTTCCATTGCAGTATACCATTTTTTACCATTTATCGAAAGTTGACGTAACAACGAGTAAGCGAGCCAAAACAGAACTCCGTAGGAAGCGTAGTTTTAAGAGGAATCACAGTTACAAATTTCGTTTTTTTTAAAAAATTAAAGACAACAACCTCTAAATATTTAAGTCTGAAAAAATTACTACCTTTTTGCAACACTAAAAGGTATCTTTTGCCCAAGTTTCAGCTTCATAGAAATTTTGTTGTCAAAGAAAAAAATTTAAAACCGAAAAAGGGGTTTTCCGCCATTTCTTCGAAAAATTTTGAGGTTAGGGTAAAAATGGTAAGTACAAAAGTTGTAGATCTTTTTATTTCCTACAATTCTTATATTTTACTTTTTTCGATAGGATCCACAGTTTAGCCAGAAATCGCGAAAAACTGTTTTTAACCCCTAAAAACCCACCCCATTCCGCCCTGGATAGCAGTTGTCGGTTCGACTAATTTTTCCGCTTTTACAAGAGCTTGTTCGACAATATCCCGCTGTCAGATTGCTGTAACGCATTTTTTTGTTGTTCGAACCCTATTTCTGCCTCGGTAGTCTAGGGAGTAAGGCGCCTGGCTACTATTCCAGAGGTCCAGGGTTCGAATCCCGGCAGAGCCCCACGGTCCTTCGCCTTTCCCACCTTCTTTCTTCTCCTCTCTTTACATTCCTCCTGTCATAGCCTTCCGTTAGCACTGCCCCGCTCCACCAAGCGCATGTTATCGGTTGGTTGATGGGATGCAACTCGTTTCAGGAGGCATAACACTCCAGCGGGTTGTTTCTCATTGCCCCGATGCCAGAGTCGCGACGGAAATGGTTGGGGTTAGGTGGTTGTGGTAGTTTCTTCCTACTTCTCTCTTCCCCTTCACCAGAGCTTGCTGTTCGACATTGCACTATATACGAAGAAAATAGATTGTCGACAGTACAAAGGGCTTTCCCTGAGCTCTAGTCTTCCACATAAAAAAAATTTTTTTAGGAGACAAAATTCCAAAATGGCTGAAAATTGATCCACACTTCCTTGGGACTTTTACGAAAACAATTTCGGAATCACAAAAAAAACATGGCCGCCGGAGATATCACTTTTTGGCAAAAAAATCACTCAAAATCTGTTTTTTACGAAAATTATTTTGATGAATCAATGGCACACGTTATTGCCTACAAAAAAACCCTCAGGTAATTTTTTCGAAAACCTAACCCTTTCGAAGTTACTCAAGGTCAAAGTTTCCAAAAATCCCTTTTCGGCCAAAACATACCTTGAATTATTCAGAAAAGTAAAGGTTTTCGAAAAAATTATAAGAGGGCCTTTTTGTAGGCAATAAATAACGGTTCGTATTGACTGATCAAAATTTTTTTTCGAAAAACTCAATTTTCGAGTGATTTTTTTGCCAAAAAGTGATATCTCCGGCTGCCATGTTTTTTTTGTGATTCCGAAATTGTTTTCGTAAAAGTCCCAAGGAAGTGTGGATCAATTTTCAGCCATTTTGGAATTTTGTCTCCTTTCGTGCGTTTTTTTGCCAATATCGCATTCATGAAATAACAAAAACGTGGTTGGGTACAAAAGTAACTTAGCACTTCGGGGACAAAGTAAGACGTTACTCACGATACTCACGGTTTCTGGGTTGTAAGCATTTTTTGTGTTTCTACCCGGTGATTCCAAAATAATGACCAAAATCGTCCAGGAGCTACGGTTTCCGGGATATAAGCATTTTTGTGTTTTTATCAGGTGATTCCAAAATAACGTCCAAAATCGTTTTGGAGCCACGGTTTCCGAGATATAAGCATTTTCCTGTTTTTATCCGGTGATTTTAAAATAACGCCCAAAATCGTCTAGGAGCTACGGTTTCCGAGATATAAACATTTTTGTGTTTTTGTTCGGTGATTCCACAATTAAAGCAATTTGGACGTTAAAATTGACCTTATTTTGTACTTTTTTTAGTACTTTCGCACCTAAGCGTTGTCGAAAAGTACCACAACTCATAACTCTGGAAGTTGGTAGGGTTTCCCGCCACTTTGACAATTTTAGATAGGTGGGAGAATTCTGCGAACACTGATACCTTACCATGACTTGAACGATATGACGGACTAGTGGTACAAAGGGTTATTCCTGAGCTTGATCATGCCACATAAAAAAACTAGCTAGAGACCAGTGTCTAAGTGCAAAGTGTTACTTTTGTACCCGGTATCTTCTACCAGTTCGGTGAATTGGTCAAGAAACTGGCGTCATTTAAGATAGCGCCCTTCGAATTTTGGTAAGATTGTTTCAGGCAATTTCATGACTGTTACTGTACGTTTGCGAAACGGTTAGCTGTTGGTCGCTTGTGATTGCGATGATGATGATGGAAACCCTTCTTTTTTATCACCTTGCATATTGTATGTATCCACATCCAGCGGGGATTAAGGCGAATAAGAACTAATTAATTAACTCCTTTATTTATTTTTGAACATTTTAACAAGGATATCAGAATACTGTTTCACAGTAAGTTTTCGTGTTTGTACCTAGTACAAAACGGACTCGGAGCTATAGCATTCTAACGCAAAAACATTCCTTAATATGACGAAAAGCAAATTCAAGTGCACCTTAAAAATTACTCTTGCAATAAGCTAATCTTCAATGTCATCAATTACCATCAACAAACAAGCTGGCGAAAGCAGTACATTCTTCTAATATAAAACAACTTCCACATAGTACACACAAGTACAAGATAAAAAAAACTTTGTCAACAAATTTCTAACTTGTAGTATTACTTTGCTCAGGTGGAAATCACGTTTAAAGAACACACCTAAAAATCTCAACTCTCCCAGTCATGTAGATAGAAATGAGAAATTTTCCGCCTTATTTTCTACAGAAGCCCACCTAAACCCCGAGCAACGTCCTGTGATATCGCATTAAGCAAGTAAATTAGGCGATTTGTCAGAGCTTGCCGTGTACATGTGCAGTCTAGATTACCTCATTTGTAACTTTAATTACAGTCGCCTTGGTTCGTTCGGAGCTCGGTGCTGGAAGAGTCTGTGGTTATCTTTTAATAGCAGCGCTCCTAATTGCTATATGCCAAAAGTAGAATAACGTCCTAAAACCCCGAATCCAGCTCCTGGATGATGTGTAGATCAGGATTCTTTTGATGAAGGTAAATACCAAGGTAAATACATGAGAGCGAGAGGTAATGGAGTGGGTGTAGTACGCTTTAGATTCTCTGAAAGGGGTTTAACATAAGTGGAAAAGTGTAAAGCGACGTTAATGACGGAATGTTGGAAAATATATAAAAGAGATTATTTAAAAATATAAATATCTCCGTTTAGGGCATTTAGTAACAGAAAATTTTTTTCATAATTTTAAATATTTTTGGTTGATGAAAGCGAAGTGGGTTTTAAGAATAACTTTTTATTTGCGTAGAAATGCCATTAGAACAAGCAAACGATTACTTTGGCAGGCAAAGGCCACTATTTACACACTTTAAGATAGTTAAAGAAGAACTCTGGGTTGATCATAATTAATGTGAGCAGCAAATTATAGACCTATAAACTAGAGATGCGCCGAATATGGGTTCAAGCGAGCCTAATATTCGGTCAAAAATGTACCGAACCGAACATTCGGCCGAATTATTCGGTTCATTTTTTAGCTCTGTGGAAATGTAGTTTGATAGCGATGACGGAAGAGGAATTTAAGGCTTCTAGTAAGAAAACCATTAACAATAAGGTATAAATCAAATCCTGCTGCTCGGATTGACGTAAGCGAACTTTTCAATTTTTCTTAACAATTTAATAGATTTAATTCTCTTCAGATTTAGACAATATTTCAGGAACAAGGCAATGTTTGTATTTCTTCTTGAATATTTTTGAGGGAGAACTTTGTCCCTTGGTAATAAAATTTCTTTCGACGTCTGAATTGATGGTGGACCTAAACCATACAGCATCAGTGAACATTCCGTCCATTTTCTAGTAAACTCTGCTTTACTTTGGCTACATTTTACGCCCTTCGATATCTCCTGGTTTTTCTCCATAAAGGCAACATGACAATCGAATTGTCTCCTCCTTGTTATTTTAACTCGAGAATATAAGAATAATTTTAAATCACCAAAAATTTAAACAAAAAAACTTTTCCTACCCTTCGTCTCTTTTTATTTTAAAAAATGGTCGTGTTACTTAAAAATTTTTCGTGACAATAAGTGACATACTATCCAAGAGAAATTCAACTATAAATGACTTCGGGAATGCCACACTCTCATTTTTGTGACAATTGTTACTAAGGTGCTTATGAGAATACGAAGGTTCGTGAAGGTCAGGTGGTTTGTCACATTTTCCGATAAGTGACGTGACGATGGGAATAGGGGCCTGTTTGAATTATGATTGAGCATATAAATGGGTCCGTAATTTTTTTAATTTTGGATTTTTTAAATAAATAATGGTTACACAATGTAGTGTTTGTTTTATTTACAAATACTACCTATGTACGGTTCGAGAATCAAGCTTCTTTAACATATGTGAATCTTAAGTTAATACTATTTAAATGTTCGGTAATTATTCGGCAAACTAACCGAATATTCGGACGAATACCAACATAAAAAAATACCCCGAACATGCCGAATACAAATATTCGGCCGAACATTCGGCGCATCTCTACTATAAACATTAGGAGAATCGGAACGACGACCAAAACAAGCCGTCATACTGCTCGTGGGAATCGAACCCAGAACTCTGAGATGGTAGTCAAACATTTTACCTCTCACGGTCCACCGTCGAGCACTCTTATTACAGTGAATCTACCGATCGCTGAATTCTCCAGTCTGCCGGGCGGTCTCGTCAGAGAAGTTTACGTGGCAAGCGGTTATCATCCATTCGGCAAACATGTCCAAACCATCGAAGCCGACGTGTTTGTATTTCTTCTTCGATCAGTGTCTGTTGATCTCATCTTTATCTAACTATCTCGTTTCGAAGGCGATCGCGGAGTGAGACACCGAGAATCTGCCTCAAGCATCGCATTTGGAAGACCTCGAGCTTGTTGACGTCCGGCTTGAGCAGTGCCCACGTTTCCGATCCATAAAGAAGAATCGGAAGGATTAACGTTCGGTATAGGCGTACTTTCGTTTTGATGGTAATATTTGTTCGTTTCCATATGCACCACTTGAGCCAGGCGAATGTTTACCAACGATCCCAAATATTTGAACATCGGAACCTGTTCGGTTTGGGTTCCATCGAGGTGAACACTGGCTTTCGATCCGTCCGTTGTGAGCACTTTGGTCTTTTCTGCATTGATTTTTAACCCGGGCGATGCGGGAAATGTCGTATAAGATGTCCGTTGCTTCGGCATCCGTGTCGGCGAAGACAGCGCTATCGTCGGCGAACATCAAGTCGGTTACGAATTTGCTGTCGTCGTATCGAACTCCGCGTCGTCCATTGAATACTTCACTCGTAATCGTGTCGATCACAACGTTGGAGGGAAGTGGCGGAGCGACGTCTGCTTATCGGACACCTATTTGAATCGAGAATTCCTCGGATAAGTAGCTTCGAATAAGAACGCTACTGGTTGAGCCATCGTATGATGCGTGGAGAAGTTGGATGATTTTTAATGGCACGTGTTCGGTTTCCAAGATTCTCCAGAAGCTGTTCCAATCGATGCAATCGAAAGCGGATAAGAAATCGATTGTATGATATCCGTGAATACTTTGACTACGATCGAAAGAAGGCTAATACCGTGATAATTCTTGCATTCCCCAATGTTGCATTTCTTCAACATTGGCACAACGATCGCTTTCTTCCACGCCGGCGGTTGATGTTGTTTTGCCGCCTAACCGCCAGATTGTCTGGTACAGCGTCCGGTACTCATGCCTCGACGCCGTTTTTTCCATATCGGCCGCAGCGCAACGTTATTCCAGTAGGCATCTCGTTCCGATTTCATTTTCTGTCGAACTTCTTTGTTCAATCGTCGGTATTGCTAGAAATCGACGGGTTTCATGCGTTTCCGCTGATCGACGAGGTCCAGACAGCTGTCTGAGAGATTTGTTGGATAATGCTATTTGAAACTCTCGCCCGATGGCCGGGTTCCGTAGGCACGCAAAATTCTTCTTGGCTGGTAGTGGTGCCGTTTTCTTCGCTCTTTGTAATTGCATTTGTAATTTCGCTCGAACAAGTTAAAGGTCCGCTGGTACGCTGCGAATGAAAGGAGGCATAAACTTTTTTCGTTAATTTCTCTGTGTCCGAATTTGCCCATCGTTCCTTCCCATCCGGTTCGATCGGCACCTGAATGTGCATTAAAGTCCCCCGCGAGTATGATGAATTTGGTTCGAGATATGGTATCCAGCGTCTGTTTTAACTGATCGTAAAATTCGTCCTTGTTCGCGTCCGGGCTGGACTCGGTTGGCTCATAATCAGATACGATACGGGTCTTGATCGTTCCACCGATGGTTACAACCGCCAAACGCTCGGATATCGGTTGGAATGCGATAACGCTGCTGACAGCCCGTCGATCGACCATAAACCCCACGGCGGCCTCTCGTTTCTCACCACCAATTCTGGTCAATACGGCAGGTCGACCACCCTCCTCCTTTCACATACTGGACTTTGGACCAGACGACGGCGGAGTACGACTGTTAAGCTCTGTTTTTTTCACACCAAAAAAAGCTTCGGGGTTAAGGTGCTCGAATACCATCTCAGAGGTTTTTTTACTAGGGTGTAGTGAGAATCGTACATTGGTCTAGCAGTAAGGAATGTGTATGACCGCGCCTGTCTAATGCTCATGAAAAAGACAACAGACATGGCCATTTCAAAGGTCTGGGGTTCGGTTTTACACAGTGATGTGGCGTTTATCAGTCTTTTCCTATAAGCACAATAACCGAGCAAGAGACTTCTTGTTCGATCAACGAAGTCAGCTCTCTGTCGAGGTAATAATGCGTCGGAGCCGGTGGTATGAAACCGCTAAAATCGTCGAAAATATAATCTTTCATATAACAAAAATTAAAAAAATATGTAATTAAGTTTTACGCTGCTTACACATTCGGCATGATTATGTCGAGTTCAGTCAGTCGACACCGAAGAACACATTTTTTTTAAATTACTGGCTCTCATCAATGGTTTAATATCAAATTCTTTCCATACTTGGATTTTTGCAAATTTAGCATCTTATTTCAAGCTGATGATGGTGAAGTATTGTTCGAATTTGTTTTAGCCTGATGTGCAAAAAAGTCCAAATGGATTCCAAATTTCCATGCTTTTTACAAAAATAAAATTTATGTTTTTTTTGTTACCGAACTAAAAAATAGAATCAAGAATATAAAAAGAATTCACAAAGTACATTTGCTAGTTCTTCTTGTAGCTCTTAAAAAGTTATACAGACAAACTATACCCAAAATACTGAAGAGGCCTCTAACAATGAAAGTAAACAACATGAAACATCCTTAAATTGTTATTTTTTCTTACAGTTCCAAGATCAAAAACATCTTATCATCAAAGCATTCCATGATAATCTTTTAACCAACAAAACTTTCCCCGAATATGTAGGATTCGAAATTTCGTTTCTTTTTTCTTCAATTCTAAGTAAATCTTACAAAGTAAAAGTGGACGAGAAAGCGCGTGGGTCCATTGTATTTAGTTAGAGCCTAAGCAACATAGAGAATTTCTTAGAATTGAATTTTCTCCCCCTCCACTCCGCAAAAAAAAACAAGAACTTCTTTAACATCTATTTTAACCCAAATGCCAGGACTATGTAGAGGACTGGCACTGGACCCGCAAAGTTTTGAAGGGCATTTTCTACTCTTGTTCGGTTTCGTTGGTTGATTTCCAGTTTGTTTTCGGTTAAAATCTAATTGAATTTCTTCAAACAGAAAATCCCAAGCCCTTGTTTTTCGCAGAGTTGTTAATTTAACGTGGCCTAAGTATGATCCAGATTTCATGCTTTACTGTATCTTAAATTCTCATTCGGCCTCATTTTCATCTCAAATTACTGCAGAGCAATTTTTCTTGCGACAAAGGCAGACACACAAAAAAAATGTAAAAAAATGGTTATCTATGGTGGCTTTAGTTTGCATCTATAAATTACTTTTTGCCCTGTTTAATTCACCTAACCATTGAATAGGCACAAACAAAGGGCACCACGCACATACGGCAAGCATCCCGTAATTCCGGAAAATGTGAAAGCTTACCATGATATGACCAGGATACGAGAATAAACCACATCCACGTTCATATCGTACACGAACATAAAAAGTAAGGCAAGAAACGCTTTGGAATATGACCAGCTTGCGGGAATGTAGTAGAATGGGGGTCGCAGAGTAGTCGTCCTCCCTAGCCATGTCCTCCCCAAAAAAAAGTCTTTGCCGAGGAAGATAAAGAAAGAATGGAAGGCAATAGTCTGCAGACCAAAATGAGCCCCACATATGACGTCCATAAATAACAGTTGATAAATGAAAGGATAAATGGATATGTCAGAAGTGTTGTCATCCCAGGATATACGGAGGATTATATTCTTAGATCTGTTTTCCGTTCCATAAAACTATTCTTGTAGCCCCAGCTTAGGCCGATCATTCGTGGACCATACGCGCCCCTGCGACACCAGCCATCTGCATAGGTCTAGTGATGGTGGAAGGACGATGCTGATTTTAGTTTGTCGCCTTTCAGCTATATTCAGAATTTAATGCTTAACGCATTTATCAAGTTTTTCTTTTAAGGATTTCAAGGATAATCTGGTAAGAAATGAGCAAGAAATCCAGTGGTTTATGCATGTTTTCTTGGAGCAGCAAAGGAGTATTACTTAGGGAAATGAGATGTTATCAAGTTTCTAAATTAATTATTATAAGTTACATTTTAACAATATAGTTTTTTTAAATAAGCCACCATTTGACTAGTGACAATTATTAAAGTGTTTAGTTGTGTGGAAGTAGTAAAATCATTTACCTACCTTGGGTCAATAGTATGAACCAACGCGAATACGCGAACGGCTGCTAAAAGCCAACAAAGCCTACTATAGTCTGACAAGGCTCTTAAAATCCAAGCGTCTGACCATAACGTCTAAACTTGTACTATATAAGACGATGGTCTTCCGGTACTAACATATGCATCCGAGACGTGGATGCTTAGCAAAAACCACTCGAAGCTCATAGCCGTGCTCGAGAGAAAAATCCTTCGGATAATTGTTGGCCCCTTACGTGAGGGAGGACGATTGCGGAGATAATACAATATACATAGATCGCAACATAGATGTTGTGAAGAAAATAAAGCTTGGAAGGCTCCGTTGGGCAGGGCATCTAGCCCGTATGAGTGAAGATGAACCTGCTCGGAAAGTTCTCTACCGTAAGATTTATGGGGTGCGACTGAGAGTGAGACCCAACCTCCCCTGGAAGGATGGCGTAGGCCAGGACACCCGGAGCTTAGGGATGCGAAACGGGATGACGTAGGCTCAGAATCGGGGCCGGTGAAGATAACTGTGCGATACGCTATAGCAACAGTCCTTGCAGTTCTCGACCCGCTTGAAGTTTGTTCTTCTAGTCGGCTTTACGTATTTTTAGTTCTCTCCAGATGTTTATTCGTAGTTTTTTAAATATCTTCTAGCACGTCAAATATTCACATATTTCGTGGTCTATCTGTTGGCCTACCATTTGGTCTAACTTTGAAAATACTGGCTAGCATGCTTTCCTTAGATGTTCAGAAAAAAGAGTGGGTGGTAAAAGTCAGCCCCGGAGAACACCGGCAGAGGTGGTACAAACCATAGATTCGACGTTATTCAATACAATTGATTGAACAGCCAAAAAGGGGATCGGAAGGTCCCAGTTCTTTCGAACTGAGTCCATTATCGGGAGCTTGTTTTTTAGGTAACCGAGCAAGGTGCCTTTTTTCCATCAAAAGCCTTTGAGATATCTAAAGCAACCAGGCCAGACTAAGAGCATCCTATCCATTGAGTTTTTGGAGCACTTAGGGCAAGAGATATCATAGCAGAATTGTTGGGCAAAGAAGAATTAGAGGCGAACAGAAATGCTGGTAAGTTTGCAATGGATTTGTTATACGTTATCGTCTCACCCTGGTAAATAAGAGAAGGAAGGGGTTGTCGATGAATGATCATTTTACTTTCTTGGTGGCGTACTATCTGAAGTACTGTGGAATTAATAAACGCACTCTCGTATAACCCTTGTATCACAGAGAACGGCAGAATTGGCGTTGTTACTAAGGAAACACAAACCCCTGTCAATGGGTGGGAAGAAGCAATAATAAACTCCATCCAGTTGTAGTTCCCATAAGGCCAGAAAATCTGTGTTGTTTGGATCACAAGATCGATATGGTAATTTAGGAAATGATCACTATTGCGCATACACCTGTACTATTGTACACCTTCTGAAAAGTTACGTCGTTGTTAGGAATTGGTTTTACACAAAATAAAACATTGACCTTAGACAAAAAAATTATATTTATTTTTATCTGATTTTGCAGGAGACAAATCAGTTTGCTACAATTTTAAATGATTTCTTGTTGTCAACTGATTTATTCCCAATTATTTCTCTCCAATTTTGCTCAGCATGCGATGCATTGCCAAATCCCCAACATAGTGCTATAAGTATGCCATGCATGGCCAAATCCGCAACAGTCGTTTCTATAATATACATTGAAATTCTCCTATGGGCGGATGAATTGTGCAATTAAGTGTATCCAGATACCTGATACCGGATCAACATCAGCTAGGATTTAGGTTTCGAGCGAAACTTACCGTAAAATTTGACACTTATAGGTCAATTTTTAGTTGCGACCGGTCACAAGTCATAAGCAAATATGACAAAATTAATCTTGTGACGAGTCTTGTGACGGATCAGCTGTTTCAGGTCCTCAGTGAAAAATCAAAATATTAATCACAAGAATTCCATCCTAATTGTGATGGAATTGTAAAATCACAAATGTTGTGAAATTGTGATCAACTTGTCAATTGCAAGGTCAGTCATTAAACGCGAGTCAATATGGGAACAGCTAAATTTTTCTGTAAAAAGTAAGAAATTTTGATTGCTTACGGAATAATCCCGTAATTCGGCAAAATAAAAGTGACCGGTCACAAGTCATAAGCAAGTATGACAAGATTAATCTTGTGACGAGTCTTGTAACAGATCAGCTTTTTATAGCTCAACAAAACAATAATTAATAAAAATTCTTCCATTTGTATTATTTTTCATTACGTTTAAGACCAGCTACATATGTCATCACAAGTCTATGATTGTCACAACTTGTGACTGGAGCAAGAAAATTCGAAAAAGTCACAACTGGGGGTCATCACGCCTTTATGACTGTGTTGTGATTTGTGATATGTCACTAACGATAATATGTGATATGTCACTAACGTCAATAACGTCCACGAATATCATAAAAACCACACAAACATTTCTGCTAAGTTAATATCCATAATAAATTGTCAAGATTAGGACACGACACTCGGGGTTAACGGAAAGCGGAAAAAGCTTCCGCCATCAGCGCAGCACTTGCGAAGATGCTTCCTAATATAGAGAACTCCCGGCCAAGCCGACGAGAGTGGTTATTTTTGTCCTATTGTATGCATCCAGTGATGGCAGCGACTTTGGACAGAGCGGGCCATAGGAGGACAATAAACTCTGCGTAACGGGTAAGTGCCTCTCGACCATGCTTTGCAGAGAAGGTGTAATGAGTCTACTAAGGGCCGATGGACACATAGACTCCTACCAAATGTGGAGAAGTGGGGTATGAAGGAATGTTGGGAAAGCGCGTTACTACCTCACGCAATTCCGTGGAGGTTATAGGGTATACCTTCACCGCTTCAACTAGGACGATTCACCGTTTTGCCAAGAATGTTCGGATGGAGGCGCCGGAGAATGTCCTATTTAAATGCCTGACGTTTACTGATCACAAGGCTGTCCTGCAAATAGCGGACGGGGTGCAGCTAAAACCGTAGAAGATCCTAGACTAAATGATGAGGTCGGAGGATGTATGAAGAATGGTGGAAATGGCGCTGATGGCATGAGCCGATCAAGTGAGGAGAATGAGAGCTAAGAAGGTGGCTGGGCTAGAGGAGCCTTTTCAGGCTGAGCTAAAGACCCAAACACACGAGACGAAGAAACCTTTCGGTAGAATGCTGCCCATCTTCCACGTCTGGTTAGCATCTTCGAGGGACCCTTGAAAGGGTCACGGTGGTGACGCCAGGCCGAAGTAATGCCTTTACGGCTGCTGCCATTCTGGACTCAAAGGTCATGCAAAAGAGTCTGTGAGTTTATTCATTAGGAATCTGACACTACTGTCTAATTACAGACCCGCAGCGGTGTTTCCTGACTTAGTCATGGTCCCATAGGCCTTACAGGCGACATATTCTAACAAATTCCTCGTAAGATTCTCACGAGTTCGCTCGTAAAAATAGATAGCCATATTTTATATAATTTCTTTCATTTCGTGTTATATAAATTTTTAGACACAAAATCAAATTCAGATTTATTTTTAATTTTTTTCTTATTTCTAGCTATAAAAGAAATAAAAATCAAAAATATATATCGCATGCGCAAAACTACTGTTGACTGATGTAATCAACCTATGGTCAAACTTTTGTTTTTGAAGAAAAAAACGAAAACGTTTGGTGAATGTCACCGTCGCTCTAATGACTTCTCATATAACGAATTTTATCACGATTTACGCCATGGTTGCAGCCGTGTCTGTGGTCGTAATCTAAATTGTGTTTACAGCCTTATTTGCCGTACGCCAGTTTGTTCACTTTGCTTTTTTTTACTGATGCACACGGAATTGTGGGCACGTTTCAAGCTGTTCAGTCCAGACTTAAATATTCTAACCATTCCTGAATCCTCATAGGTCTTAGTTGCGTAGTTGTACACCATGTTTATTGGACTTTGGTCCCAGTGTCCTTCTTGGCACTCTCCTCCTGTGGTGTGTTCGTCCTATTTTCGTAAAATAAAATATCATAAAAAACAATATTCAAATAAAATTCCGTTAAAAGCATTAACGAAAACATCGATAAACTCCTAAAAACCCTCGAAAGATCTTTAACATCTGCACAGAAATTCCAAAATTTTACCATGAATAAAATCAAATAATCCTCCCCCATTACACTTTCCACACCACAAACAAAAAAATGCCAATAAGCATACGGGTCTGTGCTATAACGATTCATTAACTCCACTAGTGAATATATTTGCATAAATCACTTAATATCCTGTTAAATTTATTTATCTTTATACTCCACTAATTATTTCATTCATGTCCTTCAACAATTTTCCGCCCAGTATTTTCCATACAAAATATCATTTTCCACTGCAACGAAATCAGAAAATTCACATTCAGGACGAGCCTTGGAGCAAGCCATAACTTCCATATGTGCCACTAAATTCTGCTTTCGGAGGCAGGATTGCTTCCTTTTGTACACAGATACACGAATATGAAATATGCAAATTGATGATAAAAATTGAGCATAACATTTATTAGTGTTTGTAAATTCAAGCCGTTCCGATATTACTGGCAATCGATGCGTTCCAAAAAAGAAAATAAATAAATAAATAAAAACGGGAAAAACTCGAAAGGGAAAAACCCGTAACGAAGGGAAATTTCATCGTGCATGAGTGGAAAACAAATCGAGCCTCATCAGGCAACACCAATACCGCACTCAAGTGCCATCTGAGGGTACCAAATGAGATAGAAACCGGGTCGAGAGTGTGTGTCATGTGTGCGATTCCCATCCGATTACCACCCTCCGCGCCCATTCCAAGGACACCGCGTGACTGGGGATGGGCAGCAATTTAGCATTTCAGGAAGGATATTTATGAGTTGCACGATGGAAAATATTGCCATAAATTGAAAAAAAACGGTGACTCCACACCGACTGGATTTGTGGTGGGGGAGATGCGGAGTCCTTATACTATGTAACCACGATTTTGATGGATTCCTTTCAAAAATTGACAATGACGGTTATTCGGGTGACTGATTTTATGGGTTCAAGAGCTTTGTTACACTCGTTTTGGAGGCTTTTCAGGTTTACTTTTTTTTTATCCTGGAACACAAAATGTAATGCTGCAGGGGTTGCGGCGGGAGGGGATGTGGCGGGGGAGAAGGTGAGGACGGGTGCAGACAACCCCTCCGGACATAAAGCCACTTAAAGCTCATGTGAGTGAATTCTTTAATTTTCCGCATCGGTGAATATTTACTGTGGCATTGATGAGATTTTTTAAGACGTTCTGAATTAGCAGACTTAAACAATTTGAGTATGATGATGCCGGGATTACCTTCTGAGTTTATTTAACTTGATAGCTTCATGAAAGATATGAGCTTTTATGAACCTTGATGATTATTGGTTTCTCGGGGCGAATATAAATTTATGAGCCCATCACGGCTCTTATACTTATAGACTCAACCTATACGTAGCCGGCGAGAGAAAAAAAGAGGCAAATGTGCATGCATGAGTACCACATCCCAGCTTTGAAAATAAAGCCGTGCGCGCTTCATCAGATACTTGATTTTACCAGACTTGTTTGCTATTACTTTGCCGACGAGATCTCGAGCGACCGACGAGATCTCGAGCGACCGACGAAATCTCGAGCGAATTATCTCGTCCCGACGAGAATATGTTTGTCGAGACCAAAATTTACTCTCGTCTCGTTTCTCGAGTCGAGACCAAGACGAGACCCTCGAGTTTGTCGAGATTCGTGATACTCTTTCCACCAGTGAATGGTACACCTCCTTGTAGTCTGGAACTGCCCGCTACAGCCTTTGCCGGCTAGTGAGCGGGAATAGCATGTCTCAGGAGGCATAATAGGCTATCTCCCGCGAACCTCTACGGCTGCATTTCTACTTCATAATGCTCCTATTGAGGATATCGATTTTGCGAAATCGAAAATTGGTTTGTTTTGATGTTTTTTACAGTGGTCTTCGTGCAAATTTCTTGTCTATGGTGTGAATTCCTAAAACCATCCAGGAGTTCGAACACAAGGTCCATCGCCATCAGCACGCTCCAGACTAAAACAGCTGAGAACAAATATGGGACATTGAAGGACTATGACGGGCCTGTCAAGAATAGAAGTAGCGGCGTCTAAAATACCGCATAGCGACATCATACCAGATGGAAGCAAACCATCTGCAATCTTCAACCGAACAGCCCAATTCAAGATACCATTAACCTTGTGGAAAAGTCATACATAGGCAAACTCTTTTAGTCAACTTTCATCTCCTTTTGTTTTAGATCGCCTTTTTGAGTTGTTGCAACACCTCACAAAACCGGACAACGGTGATAGTGATCCCATGGAGCAGGTAATTGTACAACAACACCCCCTTTGTATCCCAAAAGAACGTTTGCCATTTTCCCGCGGATTCCACAACTTTCGCTTTATTTGGTGTTTTGGCGGTAGGAGCAAGTGGAGTCTCCTTAGTGGCTGAAGCCTGACTGCCGGATCGATCGACTCACACGCATAGACATTAGGGTGGGTCAAAAAAATCAATTATTTTTTTTATCAAGTGACACGGAAAAATGGGTTGCTGGACACCTTGCAAAAATTCTCACTCAACATGAGCTCTTAATTTTAATAGGAAGATCCTTCGCATCGCAGTTTTTTATTTTTTTCTCAGTCCAATAGAAAAAAATGCATACCTCATCATTAATTGATTGTACAGAAAAATGTTTTCGGAGAAATTCGTAGGAAATTTAATGCTCTACAAAAAAGATATATTATATTTTTTCTGTAAACCTCACCATTTGGAAGATATTGAAGATTTAAGTTTGATTATTTTAAGACAAATTTCATTTTTGTTTCGGTAAATCTACAGTATACCATGACCACCTCCGATTTTGATGAAATTTTCACACAATTTACAGTTAACTATGCACAAATCAACTACGTTAACAAAAAGTGTCTCTCAAGTCCCGTTTCGCTGTAATTCTACTTCAAAGTACCGTAATTCCAATAATTGAACAGGTGATAACTCCTATGTTATTTCACCAATATTGATGAAATTTCCACACATTATGTATTTTGACGTGGACAATTTATTTTTTGGAAAAAAATTGGCACTTATGCACCGTTATCTTTTTATTTAACAAAAATGAAATTTTTCTTAAAATAATCTTCAATATCTTCCAAATGGTGAGGTTTACAAAAAAAATATAATGTACCTTTTTTGTAGAGCATTAAATTTCCTACAAAATTCTCCGAAAACATTTTTCTGTACAATCAATTAATGATGAGATATGCATTTTTTTCTATTGGACTGACGAAAAAATAAAAAACTGCGATGCGGAGGATCTTCCTATTACAATAAAGAGCTCATGTTGAGTGAGAGTTTTTGTAAGGTGTCCAGCAACCCATTTTTCCGTGTCACTTGTAAAAAAAAAAAAATTGATTTTTTTGAACCACCCTAATAGACATTTTACAGTGGTGTCACTCTACACCCAGACGCAAATTCCCTGAGACTCCCAGACTTTTCCCGCCAACCACACGGATTAAAAAAAATAGTGGAACTTATTTTTGAGACGACCAAGGGCTCTTCAGTAACACGAAAGAAAATATGAGTGAGTACCCCTTACCAGATGACTACTTATATCAGTGCTCCGTTGAAATTATTTCTACCTGCAATAAGTATACGATCTATTGAGTTTATCGTTCTTTCATCAGAAGATTTGGACACTTCAAGGTGTATTTTCTCGTGCTGGGCGTGTTTATCAGTTTGCATTACTATTTTATCGGTCATGTAATGCTGGTCTTGCCAATGGTCGGTGTATATTGTTTTTCGCTTACTATCCATCCAACTTCTTGAATGGCTATGATGATGAATATTTTGTAAAGGTCCACTTTTTTAAGGTGTAGTGTTGCAGGTGTATAATTTTGAATCAGAAGCCTTATTTTGAGTTCCGGGTCGAAGCAGTCCAAGACCCATTTGTTGGGTCCGTTGCGATTGATAATGCCTTGAAAGGTTGCTTGCCTTACGTGTCTACTTCATATAATATTCTTCCATCTGAGAGTACTGCTATACACCTTGCATCAAAACATTCGAATTTTTATGAGAATTTATGCACCATACTATAATTTTCATACGATATCTGAGCCTACCCTCGGTGTCATATCCCTTTCAATTCATTCTGAATTAAATTTTTTGTTTATAAAATCAAAAATGATATTACAACCCTTATTAAGGTGTCTTAAAAAAGGACCTCTTCACACCAATAAAACCCAATTCTTTTCGCTAAAAAAAGCCCAATATTTGATATCTTACGAAAAAGATTATATTCATATAAAATATTTTATGACGAAAATTTCTGACTAGGCCCATAAATTCAATCACAGTTAACATTCTCAAGCAGAAGAGATGAAGCAAAAAAATATACTATATGTATGTATAACATAAGTACGAGTATAACAACACTCGTTGATAAGCTGGCAAGGATTACCGGGAAGATTCACAAATCCACTTTTATAGGGATTTTTCGTAACCATAGGATACACGACGGAACTCGTTGTTCACCTTTAAATATGAGGATACCCATTAAATTTTTCACCATAAATTTTCCCACCATAAAAAAGGGATCAACGCGAAGATTCAAGATGTCAAGAAGCAAACCAGTCTTGGCTAAAATTAAATCGTCTTAAGTAAATCTCTTTAAAAATCAGTATTCCATTTGCGTACTTGGGGATAATTTTTATTACATGAAAATGGATTAACTGTGGAGGAAATGTTAAGTTAAAATGTAGTTTTATTTCTGCTGTTGTTAAGGGTTTTTTTAGATGCTGACCTGGAAAATAATTAAGGTAAATCGTTGATGAAGGGTTACATTAAGGAAGTTATCCCACTCTCGGGAACATGCAAAAGGAGAACATATTACCTGCAAGTTGTTAAACTAAAAAAGAAGGCAAAACTTGTCCAATCGCTATATAAAAACATAATAAAAAGAATATCGCAAATTTGTTTTAGATAGTTGCCCCAAAATATAGGAGAGATGAGTTCCTGTTTAGAATCACTGTCCCGTCAACTGTTTAGAATCACTGTCTGCCAACTAGGAGTATCCTTAGGCAAATGCTCTTCAGTTTTTCAAGCGATGGAATACCTCATTGGTCATACGAAAAAACCTCTTCAAAAATGGATGGAAAATGCTTGTTTCACTACTGAAATCGCGTACCGGGTTTGAGACTAGTCAAGAAATTCAATAGTACTCCTGCTCCAGCAAAAACTAAGAAACATTGTCGAGCTAACCAAACCCGAACTCGGAGTCGTAACAGGTATTCTCATACAGGGTATGCTCCTGTCAGATATAACCTGAAGAACATGGTTAAAACTGATACCCACATATGAAGATGCTGTCGGTTAGAAACAGAAACTGCAAAGTCCTCCACAATTGTGACTCACAGATCAGAAGCCCAAGTCCAGCTCTTGGATAAACAACACTTAAAGGGCATACGCAAAAGATCTATTACAGGTCGAAGTGTTCGAATAGCACTGGCTGACTTACTCCCGCAAACCAAAACAACTTATGGGAAAAACTATGGATGATGCACAAAATCAAACTTTTATCATCGGTGAGTATCTATAAGCACTACCAGGTCTCTTAATAAAGTAAACTTGATATGTCATTGTTGTAGGTATAGCACTGAAGTTCAGATATTCATCCCATCCGTATTGCTGAAGGTCCTGTATCACAATATGGAATATCTGACAACCAACTCAAAAGCAAAAAGGGAATGAAAGATGCCAAATGCCATAATGCGGCTACTCGGTGTCCAACAATTGTCGTTCAAAGTTTCGTTAACTAAGGTAGTAACCTGTTAAAAAGGAAGTACCACGTACCACGAAACCTCCAGTGGAACCAGCGCATGGACAATCTAATCACCAGGATGGGTAGAGCTATATTTACTGGTTTGCACGTGCGAAAACTTTAGAATGGTCTACCCTAATAAGTGGGGTTTAAATCCTTCCAGCAGCCAAGCATAAACAAAAAATTCCGTAGAGCCAAGTCCAACCTAGTTTGGGATTGCCAATGCCCTCTTGACGAACTCAGTATTCTCAATCGAGTCAACCTTTTTTCGGTGCAGATTCTTCTAGGCTTCTTAGGCAATGGCAAGGGGCACGACCTGATCAAACGAGGCTCTAGTACGCTATTCATTGTTCCGGCTTGGGGTATTAGTGCCTCAAATAATTTGGGGAGGAAGGCGCTTGACGATGAAATATACTGAACGCTTAATGTGAACAACTGGCACGGTCAACTCCAAGTGTCGGTTTGCTGTGCTGTCTCGTAACGCAGAAAGAGAGAACTGCTGGGATTCTATACGAACGGTGTGAGGCATTTATCGAAGATCGGTAGAGCGGTGTACTCAACTTATAGTGTTTATCTCGAGGGGGATACCTCTAAGCGAGGAGAAGGATTCCGTTTTTTAGCACCACCTTGCACGACCAGACTAGACAAATCTCTACTAAAAATATTCAACTGGTAGGGCCTACCAACCTGAGGTCCAAGGGCTGTCAGTAGAACAATAGATCCAAATGGCGGCCGCGGTACTTGTGAACCCAACACCTCATTGAAACGAAGAAGGAAGAAAGACAAGTATGTTTCTTATTTAAAAGTTTAGTTATTTGTCTGGAAAGTCCAGAATCACACTGCCTATTTTGGTCTGTTGGAACGGGCATAGGAACATAAAAATCGTGTAGATAGTTTTTGTTACAGTTTCTGTAGATTTATCGGAGATTTCTTCTGGGATTTTCCCTGCCATTGCAGAGCTAGCAATAGCGAAATCTTTAATATGAACAGAAGGGGTCCACGGACGTAAGAAAATCTTTGTTAATGTTTGCGCTGTGGTTATATGGCGAAGGATATTTGACTTCTGGCAAACCATACTACAGGCTTGGGTTCATGGGCACCAATCGCCGCATATGTTGGGTCAAGCAAGGCTTAAGTGTATAATTTCAGCAGATGCTCATATAACTCCATGAGATAAGAGCTATAGACTTTTCCAAAAGAGGTTTTTCTGAATTCTTTATTTAGGAGTAACCTTACTTTACCTCTTGGAGATCTTAGAATAAATCGATGACTTTGACGTCTGCTGTAACGGCGTCCTTCGATCTCTTTCTCGGTTTACCTACTGGCCTATCACCTAGTATGTCCCCAAAAACTAGTTTTTTTGGAATCCATGTCTCATCCATTCTTGCAATCTATCCTGCATACCTTAACCTATTAATCTTGATGTAGATGGCTAATTTAGTTTCGTCAAATATTAGATGCAATTCATTATTGTATATACTTCCCCATTAGGGATCGCATTCGCTTATGCGAATGATTCGCATCATTTTAAACATTCGCATCGACATTCGCAAATATCTGATTGCTCCACCGGCCGTTCCGAGTGAGCAATTGTTCAGTGCAGCCGGCCTTATATATGAGCCCCTTAAGGCCGCCATTCACAATAGCCCGCCGGCAGATCGAAGCCTTTTAGGCCAGGTCAGCAGGTATCGCCCGATGAAGGCGATACATTACTTAGTCTGACTGAGGGATGAGGACTTGAGGCATACGTCTGACAAGCCGTAAACTGCAGGTGACCTCATGACTCCCTACATACACACAAGCGAAGGCGACAGTATGTAAATAACGTAACGTAAATTTCAAACTGAATATTAGAGAAAAATTGTTATTTAAAAGTGATGTAACAGGAACTTCAAAAAAAATTTTATTTGAGTCGAAAACCGAAAAATTTGGAAAAATCAAATGTGTGCATAGCGAGAAAAGTGCATAAAAGTGTATTTTTGGTGAATTGTGAGTGCATCGTAACACTATTTTTCAAATGTCTACGGTTATATTGCTCGTAGAAAAAAACAATAAAAAGGAAAATACTCGTGAGTAAAATTGCTATCGAACTGGTCGGGCGAGATTACATTAAAAATATTTCCTAACCTCAAAAAATTCAAATTTCTCATTTTATTTATTTTTTAACTAAAAATGCATTAAATAATGAACAAATCGGTGGATTTTCATAAAACTTAGAGGGAACATGTATTTTAATGTTATAAATATGCTATTAAATTTTCAAAAATAAAATTTCGTTTTTACGGCAAAAATTTGTCATTTTCGAAAAATATTAAAAACCCTTGTAACTTAATGAGAGATGGTCCTAACGTGATTTTTTTCCTAAATATAGGTTTTTTTAGGTACTTTCTAGTAAACATATACCGGAATCTGTTTATAAAGTTTAAATGTCGCTTTTTTTAAAATAAAAACAAAAATAAAAATGAAATTTCATTTTTTTAAACATTTTATCATCCACTCAGACCATACTTCCTTCCTAGAATTTCATTTAATTTTATTTTACACAAAATCTTTATAAAAATCTTATGTAAAAGAAAAGGTATAAACGAAAAAATTTAAAAAAAACGAAATTTCGAAATTTATAAACAGATTCCGGATACTAGAAAGTATATAAAAAAAAACCTACATTTAGGGAAAAAAATTCACTCTACTAGAAGTTTAGATCTTCAGGCATGGAGTGAGGATAAATACCCGTACACATAAAGATTTTTGTCAGTTTTCTTGGACTATACAGGGCCCATCCAGTTGGCGGTGTGGGTGAGTGACTGTGTGGTTATACTTGGCCTCAAGGCGAGAAACCTTCAGGCCATGGCCTGCCGACGGCCTGTATATGAATTGGGTCCTTTAGAGATCGCCTCATGGAAATATAATATTCCTCTCTTGAACTTTGACTATTAAATACGAGAAGAAAGAATACCTTTACTGTATATAACACTGGTCTACTGTTCCAATATGGTTTGATTTCCTATTGTAAGTAATAAAAAAATTAGGCCTTAATTTAATTTAATTTTTTTAATGCTATTCCTAAGCATTCGCATTCGCATTCAGAACATTCGCATTCGCATTCAGAACATTCGCATTCGCATTCGCGAATGTGAAAAATATGACAGTCGTAACTTCCCTATTGTCCATCTACCACTTTCGTTAACAAGAGGTTATATGTATGTATCTTACACTTTTCTCTTGAATTGATTGAATTTGTTTTCCGATTCTTGCAACATCGCCCATATTTCAATTCCGCAACAGGGTTTATGGGTTTTCGTCTGTTTAGAGTCGCACGAAGATTTCGAATAACTCGTATTTACGTTCTTCTTCCAGCTTTTTTCGAGAATTTCTCTCAAAGTAAGTAGCTGGTCAGTTGTTCAGCGGTTCTTCCACTGTGCTTAACCGATGCATTTGGAAAGTAATTCGCAAATAATTCGTTATCTTACAAGTGTCCAAAAAACTGCTGTTAAAAGTAAAATTGTTTTGGTTCTATGTCAGATTATTTAAATATTTGCCAGAACAGCTCTTTTATGCTATCAATGGGCCAACGCACACGAGATCATAGTTATGGCACATAAAACCGGTTTTACTACACTCCTCGGAACGCAGACGGGGTAATAGCATCTTGTGTAGTAACTTGAATCTTTACAGCAAGTTTTAAATGTATTTGTGCATATGAAAATTACTTGTTATATCGTTGACGAATAGAAATAATAAAAAAAGTCCTTAATATAACTCTTTTCAATATGCTCAGAAAAAAAAAATTTTTTCAGACCATTTGAACCGAGTTGATGAACAAAAAGCGAATGATTAAAGAATTTCAGTGGGAAAATGCTGAGCCCAGAAAAAAGAAGATTTGACATAAGAAAAAATATAATATGCATGTGTTAGTTTTCACGCTTTTGGTTTTGCGTGAAAATTGTTTCGTTAAGTTCTTTCCTTCCCTTCCCTCTCTCTTCTATAAAACCGGTTTTATGTGCCATAACTATGCGCCGTGTGCGTTGGCCCAATAGGAATGATTTCAATCACAAAATGATCTTTTCCACAAAATGACTCTTTCCACAAAATTCATTCAATTTATTATACTTAATCCTGCATTTTAAATCCATCGCAAAAATGGCCTATTCATAATATTGAATTTCTCTTCACATTTCCGTAATAATTCAACCACAAGAAAAGCCACCGATCAAAATCAATCGCTTGTATATAGTTAGTCCGATCCGAATGAAAAATGTGAAATTCGTGTCAACATTATTAAGTTTCCTTCCCAAAAACCACCAAAAGCCTAAAAAAATATAAGAAGAAGAAGAAGAAGAAAGAAAGAAAAAATATTGAAACCAAGTAGACTGAATCTTTTGGGCTAACATAAACTCTACTTTTCTCGTTTCGACCTCAACGTTGGAACAGGAAAAAAAGGAAATTCTTTTTTATTACCCACACGCGGTATCAAGTGATAATGGCCAAAGTCAGAGGCCATTATACTCCCTTTATTAGGCAATTTGCCGTATTTTCATGGAATCTTATATTTCAGGGTTGTAGGCAACAAACGATAACAACCCTCATTTTGCGGCAAGTTTGGTGACCATCGACGTAATACGACCGACATCACAGCATTTAGCTAATAGATCAATAAAGGGTTTTGACAGATTTATGAATTTTCTTTAGAGTTTTTATGTGCGGTGCTTTTATGTCCCCACCCCCATTCTGCTTAGGTGCCGGGTTGGTCCTTACTTAAAGATATTTTGAAGATTGTTGAAGAAAGTCGTTGAATACTAAATTTTAAACAAGCGCCTAATGCAGAAGTTTACTACTAAATTACATCTTTGTCTATGCTGAATCGGGAATGTCAATATTGAACAACATAACCGAAAAACTGCAACAAAAACTCCTCCACATGTAATAATAATTGCCATTCCTTCTATGATCCTGAGAAGTTTTTACCTTAGGGAAGAGAACAAGACCTAAAATACACGGGAATGGAAAAAAATGCCAGGAAAAATCCACCTAAATGCGTCCAGAATCTAAAGAAGCCTTAATCTCAAAAAAATTAAACCCTGCTACTGGGACTACGACGGGGGAACTTCATAGGATATATATATTGGCATCCGAGGTCTTTACTCATTTTATTCTTGCACAGCCAGGACGAAAACTACATAAATGTGGAAGGACCTGTCAATGTTCTGTTGGTAATTAGTATTCGTCCAACGATTTCCATTCAACATTTCGTTTTTCGTATTCGTTCTTGGCTTCATAGCTTCTCGTCCATAACCAATGAACGAGTTCGAGCCTTCGTGTAGCTAATTGGCCATAGTTTTAGGTAGACGTAGACACCATCGTGCATAAGAAACTGTCGATTAGCAGAACAATAATTAATCGGGGGCCCCCAGTTAAGCCTGGTTACCTGGAATTAAAGCTGGGCAAATAAAGGAGTTTCTATGGAGCTTGTCACAAATTTCATTAAGGAGTTGAGGGTTAATAAAAAAGGATTAAATGTAAAGGCGTCCTTGGTAATGATATTGGTGGGTATTAACGAAAGCAAAATGTTAATGTTGGCAAACATGTAATTATTGTGAGGATTTTGCTAATTGTTCGGAATATAAAAGCAAAGTAGAGTTGATAAGTTTGATAAGATTATAAAAAAGGATTTAATTGTGGTGTAGTTTTTACTTATTTATAAATTTGATTTGGGGACCTCTCGGTCGTCTAGGGAGTAAAGCGCCTGGCTACCATCCCAGAGGTCTCGGGTTCGAATGCCGGCAGCACCACGGTCCTTCGGCTTATCAGTTGGTTGATGGAATTCAACTCGTTTCAGGAAGCATAAAAATCCAGCGAGTTGCATCTCGTTGACCTGATGCCAGAGTCGCGATAAAAATGGTTGCGAGTAGGGGGTTGTGGCAGTTCCTTCCTACTTCTTTCTTCCCTTCACTATCTATCGACTAGAGCTTGCTGTTCGACATTGCACTCTATTACTGTGTTTCCATGAGCCAGGGTAGAGTTTTCGTTAAGTAAACAGAAAGCTTTTTCTCTGAAGATCACCCGATGCTGTTTCCATTCCAGTTCTGGGTTGAACTGACAGATAAATAATTTCATATTACATATGTCGCCCTTAGTATATTGTGGCTGTAAAGGATACTGAAACACACACATTTGCAAAACCCGGCTTAATCGGTTTGTCTTCGTTGAGTTTACTTGGATTTAACGAATCTTTACTCAATCCCGTTTCCATGGGCGCTTAATCTGAGTAAACTCAGGATAAACTATGCATGGAAACACAGTATATGCGAAGTAAATAGATTATCGCGAGTACAAAGGGCGCCTATGGAAGCCCAACTGAATCTGCCTACGTTCCACCTTTTTTTTGTGAGATATTGGGTCCAAAAGTACCGCGGAAAATTCGCTTGGCCTATTGTACTACACCCATATACAATACATACCTCATATTTGTGGGCCAGACCACTCGGACAAGATCAGCAGCCTGCTTAGTGGCTTGTAGCTGACATTTGACTATTCAAACTTCCCGGGTTCCCGACCGCAGTCCTGCCATCGCTCTGTTCGGAAGGAGTAAACGAAAGCGGGCTCGGGTGTGCTCCGTGGGGCTCCTCAATTACACTCCGGCCCTTCTTGCCTTGGCCCTCTCCAGCTTAATTGGTCCATAAAAGTCCCATGAGTATGGTAGAAAGGAGAAGGTCCATCCTGACAGAGCCTCCATATCAGAATAAGGCATTATATAACTGGGTGCTCCCGGTGCCCAGAGGAGATTGTTAAACGACAGTGCAAAACCTATAGTTCAAGAGCCCAGGGCCGCCAGACTTACGTCATTTTCTTAAAGCTGATATTTTGTATATACTCTTACATAGTGTGATACGCAGTTAAGAACGTAAGCACACTCGATATCCCGGAGAATGGGCCCTTTTGTTGATAAAGGGGTTGGGGGGTAAAAAAGGGGTTAAAATTGAAAAAAGTGTCTGTCGCTGCGTATGTAGGTTTTACTAGGGCTAAATAACCGTTAAATACTAGCGGCAGAAATTTTTGAACGAAATATCAGCTTTAAGAAAATGACGTAGGTCTGGCGGGCCTGGGCTCTTAGTCTACTACCCACGACAGTTATCGACACGATAACTTTGCATCTTGGCCCGATCGTATTAGCCCATCCCTTTCAGGGCAGCTTCCAGTGGCCACCACGAGGAGGTTATGATCGCGCTTCCACCAAGCACTTCCGGGGGTTGTTCTCCTTTAAGCCAGAAGACCTTGTGGATCAACAACCGATTCTCAGAGAATTGAACCTGGAGGTAATTCTCGTATTGTCTGAAATCATTCCTGCCAGTTTGGACTTCGACAAACCATTTATGACGATTATCAGAGGTTGTCAGAGTGGCAGCACCTTAGGCTCCATTTTAACGAAAACATGGCCTTTTGGTATACGGATGCTTCCAAAGCCGATAATGGCCTAGGTCTGGGCGTATATGACCATATCCATGGGCACCCACTGATGTTAAACCCAACGTACTCAGCATACCTAACGTTCTCACCCATACCCAGACTTGTAATGCTCTGTTGGTTATTAAATCGCACCATCAAAGACTGTTCTGGATTGTCTCCTATCTATCCTATCTATCTATCCTATCACTCAGCAGGAATAAGAATCTTACGCTGATGTAGATTCCAACCCAAGAAGGCCATAATGAGTATTTTTTACCGTGGCAATTTTTATTGGATGGTTTTTGAAATATTTTCAACCTATAGCCGCCTGTATTGAAGCGAGCCGGTTAAATGTCAGTCACATATTACGCTCTTGATCAGGATAGAGCGAGATTATCTATCGGTGCCCTTTGGTCGACGCTTTCACATCACATAAATGGTATTTTAATAAATAATAATTACCAAATTATTCAAAAATCAACTTTTATTACAAAAACCCCGACCGCCTCCTGCCATTTTATTTTGAGCTCGAAAATGTTTTTCGCATTCATTTTCGCGCCCCTTGCTACCTGGCGTCTAGAGCGACCGCTCCTCTCGCTCTTCCCCAGGGCCGGCGCTACTTTTTGAACCATTTTTAAAAATATCAAGTATAAAATCATTTTGCATTTTATGATGTCATTACATATTGTTGGGCCCGCAACGTTCATGAACATTTTTAATTGCGCCCTGGCTTCCAAAAAGGTTGGCCACCCCTGCTTTATACTATAAAAAATCCTATGCATTGAAACGCTTGCTTAGAAATATGCATTTTTAAAAGATCAAATGGATGCGGATATGCTGCAGGTTTTGTTTGAAACTGTATTGGTAGCTAACCTGAATATATATTAGAAAATAGATTATATTAAAACCTATAGACTGCGCGATACAGCCTCCATTGAAACAAACTGCTTAGTTATTACTAACTGACTGCTTTATTCCACTGTTCATTATACACTGTGATCTCTACAGAAACAATACAGTACTCTGTTTGGTAGGATTGATCTTGATACGATTAATAGAAAAAAATTCACCTAAAGCGAATATTACAAAAATCTAAACAAAAAGTTTTGTACCAAAGCTTCAGATGCCCGCACCACAGTTTTGGTTTGGGTTTCAGTCGGGAAAGTCCTGTATTATTTTAATTTCCACAAAGCTAATGAATTCGCGATCGTTGTAAAGTTTTCTTATAATTACAATCAATGTATTCAAAACTTTTGTACTCAACTTTTGGTCTGATTCATTGAAAGTTTGGGAGAAAATTTCTTTCTCGTTACTAGAATCCGAAAAATTTCTTAGTTTTTTTTATGGGTTTAATCTTGTAAGCTTGTAATTAATTTATTCAGTACAACTGTCCTATTCATTTGAACAAATCCTGATCCATCAATATAGCTTTTCCCGCAATTAAGCGATTTTTATTATTTCCAATGAAGTTTAAGTGTACTTGTATGTTGCAATATTGTATCACAACGTTTTCTAGCAATGTTACGGCAATGGTTTACAAAGTATGTTTCAAGTTACAACATATTATGTTTCAAGTTAAATAATTTTCGTTTTGAAATTGAATTCTGCAGATTTGCTCCAACGAGCTTCAATTTATTTCTATTGCTCGAAGAAGTAGATTTCTCAAACTCTAAAAAATTCTCAACATCTGCCAAAAAGATTTCCTCATTCAATAAAAATCTTCTTCCTATCAAGCTAATTTTGAGATATTAATAAAAGGGAAAAAGTCACAATGGGTCAAATCAGATAAATAGACTGGATGAAAAATCGAATCAAAAGTCAATCCATACAATTACGTCATTGCAGCAGTGCTGATGTGGGTCGACGGTCAGTTTTGATGAAAAAGAATTTATTGACATTATGGTCGATATTTTTTCAGTGCACTATCCAACCACCGTCGATGGCACTTTTTATAAATTTTACTTCTGGTGTAGCCAGGAAAGGATACTAAAAGCGTGGTTTACGATTAAAGTGCAGATTAAATGGACCATTATACTGCAGCAAGCTGTATTATGTGAAAATCTATAAAATATCGAAGGAAAATTAAATATGTGTGAATGAGTTTTTTTTGTCAAAGAAAAGGACCAAAATGGTGATTGATGACGAATTTTATGACTGATATTTTCGCTAATAATAAAATTTATTCGCAAATTATTTACTGAAATTTAAAGGGGAACTCGCTCTGATAATGACAATTCAGCTCATAGAGCCTGTGAGGTAGTGGCGGTTTTGATCTCTGAGCAGACTCTTTTAACGGATCTGTTACCCATTTCATGGATAAACTTGCTAAATGTGTGTTCACCAAGCTGTAAAACTGAAAACAAAGTTAACCAGAATGGAATTGGAGTCTTCTAAAAAGAAATTGCCTCATGACGGAGCATCACTTGAGAACCTCTCGACCGATTTGGCTGATTTTTTCTTGTTGTGTTGTTGAAAGAAAATATTTGGAAAATACACTGGAAAAGGCCGAAATTTGGATGGTATTTTTATATGAAAAAAATCGAAATCAGTTTCGAAAATCGAACTTTCTGGAAGCCGGTGCGAAATGACTCTCAGCTCACTACGAAGTATTGTTGGCTGAAGATATTTTGCATTGAGTGCGTACAACCCGCGAATCTTGAACTTGAATTTAACGCGGAGATTCACAACGAGGCGTTGATTTCTATAGAGGGTTTGTGCATGATAATATCCGGCAAAATATTGCACGAATTAGGAATGCCAGCGCGGAATCACCCCATGCACGATGCATTTAATCGAGAATTTGAACGAGAACGGGAATGAGAGATGCTTTGAGTCAATCAGTACGAACAAAGGTCCCACTTTTGAATCAGCAGCAGAAAACCGCGTATGTTACAATGACAGCAGCCAACTGTATTAACTCTTGCTGAGTGAGTCTAAGACTGCTTTATTTCATATACCATTTGAATACATTTTACAATTACTCGTTACAGTATTGTTGGTCTTACCAGCTCCTATTCCTAAAACTAGATTTAGTTAGAATACTGTATACTACAACTCCCTTTTTTTCCAATTCATTTAACATAACTGATCTTAAAACTATTATTGTTGTTCCTTTAGCTTATACATTTATCTATATATAATTTCAATTTTTTATTTAATTGTTATTTTACATTTTCACATATCTCTATATTTTTATTTCACATTACAGATTATATATATTTTTATTTCATATTATTTATTATCAAATAAAGTACTAAATTAGTGATTTGCTGTTTTCTGGCTTTTAGTTTCTACGACGAATAAAACGTGTATTTCTTCTCAATACTTTCCCGTTTCCTTTCTCAACTATATACGATCGTGGTGTAGTATACTTTTGCTTTATACTACCTTTTTCCCAATAAGATTTGTTGTTTATCCAGATCTTGTCGCCTTCTTCAAACATACTAGGTTTTCGGACACTTCTATTATAATAATTCTCATTTCTTTCATTATTACGTTCTAGAGTTTGTTTACATTGTACAGCGCCACGGGTCCTGAAACACACTTCTTTTTCTGGTAGTGAACCTCTGAGTTTCCTCCCCATCAAAACTTCCGCGGGTGATAGAATACTTCCCTTAATTGGAGTATTTCGGTACTCCAGCAATGACGTCCACAGTTCTTGCTTTGATTCCTTCGCTTTTCTGATGAGCAATTTCGCTATTTGAACAGATTTTTCTGCTAAACCGTTTGATTGGGGATAATTCGGACTGGTCGTTATAACGTCGATATCATGTAATTTAGCAAATTGTCGGAACTCATACGAATTGAACGGTACATTATCTGCAATAATTGTTTTTGGGATACCATGTGTTGCAAAAATTGACTTTAGTTTATTAATGATTTCGTTGGATGTTTTATTTCGAACTGGTGTTATTTCTAAGAACTTGGAGAGATAGTCTGTGACTACTAAATATGATTTATTTTCAAGTTCAAACAGATCCATTCCTACTTTATTAAACGGTGTACATGGTATTTCATGGGCTATGTACGGCTCTTTACTATTTGCGTGTCTGTACTTTTGACAGATCTCACAAGAAGCTACTTTATTTTCTATGGCTTCGTTGATTCCTGGCCAATAGACAGAACGTCTAGCTCTTGCTTTAGTTTTTTCAACTCCTAAATGAGGTTGATGTAATAACTCTAATATTTCTTTCCTCATCGAACTTGGAATAACAATCCGATCATTAAGAAAAATAATTCCCTCGTCTAATACTAACTCGTTTCTCATTTTCCAGAAATATTTAATTTTTTCGTTTACCTGTTCTTTACTTTTAGGCCATCCTACTAGTAAAATTTGTTTCAATTCTTTTAACACCATATCAGTTTCGGTCTCTTCTTTAAACTTTTTCTTTTTATCTTCACTCACATTAATCGAATGTACCACATCATTCCGATCTGGAATTTCTTCAACTGGTTTCGTTACATCAAAGTACCTAGAAAGGAGATCTGCAATATACATATATTTTCCAGGGCTATGTATCAGTTTAATTTTGTATTTTAATAGTCTCAAAAGCATTCTCTGTAGTCTTGCATTTGGCACTTTACATATTTCTTTTTTAAAAATTCCCAACAATGGCTTGTGATCCGTTATCACTGTAATTTCTCTTCCATAAATAAAATAATGGAGCTTTTGACACGCAAACACAATTGCGAGCAGCTCTTTTTCGATTTGTGCATATGACTGTTCTGTTTCGTTTAAACTTCTAGATATAAAATATACCGGCTTATTTCCTTGAAGCATACACGCTCCAAGACCATATTTCGAAGCATCTGCTTGTATGACTATTTGTTTTGTATGGTCATAAACTTTAAGCGTTGGGGAGTTAGAAATACTATTTTTAATTTTTTCTAAGCACCGGGTATGCGTTTCTTCCCATTTAAATACCACATTTTTCTTTAACAATTCTCGCAATGGCTGCGAAGTTGCCGCTAAATCTGGGATGTAATTTCGAACATAATTAACCATGCCTAAAAGCTTTTGCAGATCTTTCTTGTCTTTGGGGATCCCTATATTTTTTATCGCTTGCACTCTATCCGGGTCGCAAGCTATTCCGTCTTTCGAAATTAAGTGCCCTAAAAACTTAACTTTACTGAATTTGTATTGAATTTTATCCCTATTAAATTTAATATTGAGACTTTTAGCTCTTTCTACTACTTTGTGCAGTATTTCATCATGTTCCTTTTCGTTTTTTGCTGCTATCAACAAATCATCAATGTAAATATGCACACCTACAAGATCCTTAAAGTTTTTTTCATTTTGAGCCTGAAAGATTTCAGGGGCTTTTTTTATACCAAATGGAAGTCGTTTAAACCTGTATAACCCAAAGGGTGTACTAAAAGAACATAACTGACTAGATTTTTCATCTAGTTCTACTTGCCAATATCCTTCTTTTAAATCTAGGACTGTGAACAACGATTTATCTACTAATTGGCTCGATAACTCAGCAAAAGTGGGGATGGGGTGAATGATTGGCTTTATAGCGAGATTCAGCTCCCTCGGATCTAAACATAACCTTATTTGTTTGTTTGGTTTTTCCACTATCGCGATGTTGGAAGTCCACTCTGATGGTGTACTACTTCTTTCTATAATATTCAAATTCTCAAGTCTATGTAGTTCCCTGAGCACAGAATCCTTGATAGCGAGAGGTATTCTTCGTGCTGATTTGACTACTGGTACGGAATTGTCTTTTATTTCAATTTTAATATTTTTAGCAAATCTGCCTAACCCTTCGAATAACATTTTATTTTTCTCAATAAATTCCTTTTTCTCATCAAATTCTTCTATCATTTCAACTCTTTTTATTAAATTCAATTCAACAGACGTTGTTAACCCTAAAATCGGTATTAATCCTTCCTCTAAAATCACAAATTCTAATTCTTTTGTTTGATTTCGTATAACACAATTAATTGTCGGACACGGAGGAATATTTTTCCTTGATGCACTTGCACCTCATTAATTTTTGCTTCGATTGGCGAACAAGGTCAAATAGCCCTGGCCGTATCATCACCGGGAATCGCTACCACATTGTTAGAAGGCGAACGAACAGCCCATTCTGCCCTGCCACTGAATTTGCAAACGAAAGATGAACCGACATGCAACATTGCCAAAAATATCAGCAATGGCGCAAGTACTACAGAATTGCAAAATAATCATTTGGGATGATTGTACAAAGGCGCATAAACGTGCATTGGAGGCACTCGATCGTACGTTGAAAGATTTGCGCAATAATCAGGAGCTCTTTGGAGGTAAGATGATTCCGCTGGCCGGCGATTTTCGGCAAACCCTGCCAGTCATTCCAAGATCAACAGCTGCTGATGAAATAAACGCTTGCTTAAAGTCATGGAATTTGTGGAGATACGTGAAAACTCTAAAGTTAACAAAAAATATGCGAGTCGCGTTACAAAATGACGAATCGGCGGAAGTGTTTTCCACACAATTATTAGGCATTGGCAATGGAAAAATTCCGGTTAACCCTTCCATTGGCCTCATTTTGTCGAAAACTTAACCCTTTCAAAGTTATTCAAGGTCAAAGTTTCCAAAAATCAGTTTTTGGTCAAAAAATCACTAACAATTGATTTTTGCAAATTTTTTCGAAAAGTTTTGGAATAAATGGCAAGGGTGTCATTAGGGTAGGCAATAATCTTTTGTATAAATAGAACAAAAAAAAATTCTCAATAATCAGTTTCTGAGTCATTTTTTGACCAAAAACTGATTTTTTAAAACTTTGACCTTGAATAACTTCGAAAGGGTTAAGTTTTCGAAAAAATGACAAGAGGCTTTTTTGTAGGCAATAACGTTTCGTATTGACTGATCAAAACAAATTTTCGAAAAAAACAGTTTTTGAGTAATTTTGTGGCCAAAAAGTGATTTTTGATAACTTTGACCTTGAATAACTTTGAAAGGGTTAATCGGGTCAACATCTTTGTAAGAACTAAAGTTGTAGCTTTTAGGGCCTTTGTACGGGGTTGTACGACCTATAGAAACCGAGATACAAAGGAAACGCCGGAAAACCGCTATATTTCCGGCGGCCATGTTTTTTTTGGGATTCCAAAATTGTTTTATTGTAAAGTCCCAAGGAAGCTGTGGACCAATATTCAGCCATTTCCGAATTTTGTTTTTTTATACGCTTTATATTAGCTTCACCTGTATGTATGTGTGTATGTATGTATGTATGTATGTATGTTCTATGTAAACAAATCTTGCAACTTGATTTTGACCCACTTCTATATAACCGATCAACTTCAAATTTTGCACATATGCATAGTTCGCGTGACAATGCAATCTGACCATTTTGTAAGAAAATCAAGATGGCGGTTCCAAGATGGCGGTCGATTTTTGCTATTGTGTTCCCCGACCCCCCGACATGGGTATCAAATGAAACGGCATGACAGATAGAATACAATTAGCTGTATGGCGTCATTCCAAATTCAAAATGGCGGCAAACAAAATGGCGGACTACCTTTTTCTTTACAACCCACTCGATATGGGTATCAAATGAAAGGGTGTGACAATTAGAATATATTATCTGTGTGGCGTCATTCCAAATTCAAAATGGCGGCCAACACAAAATGGCGGATCATCTTTTTCTTTACAACCCACTCGGTATGAGTATCAAATGAAAGTGTATGACGAGTATAGTATAGTAAGCTTTGTGATGTCGTTTTAAATCTAATATGGCGGTCACTACAAAATGGCCGAACACATACATATAATAGACTAAAAAATAGAAAATAAAAAATATAGTTTAAAAAAACTAAAAAATACGCTTTTATTTTAAAATGAACTAAAAAGTAAAAAATAATTTTGAATGTAAAGTTTTTATTGCTCCAGCCAGTATAAGAAAACAACCTACCTTTCGAAATGTAAAAAAGCGTGGGGCTCTCTATATTCCTATTTTATTAACACCGGAACTTTTAGCTAGCGATTTTAATAAAAAAATTAGTTGTTTCAAATATTTTCTTTTTTCAATTCAACAATATATATATTTGTGCGTACATACACACCGTATGCGCGTTAATAAACAAGAGCACTGCTGTGCTGCCAAGTACACAATTGTGCTAAAATGGGCACGTTTTCCTTGAGGCACACTGTACACGAACAACGATTTTTCTCCCGAGATCAACAAACGAACGATTCGCGGACTTGCATAAGCGAACTTCTCTTTGTCGCACTAGAAAACCGACTGGTGCGCCGTCACACTGCGCAAGTTGGCGTGCGCAGATCGACAAGAATATTCTTTATTTGATTCAAGTAATTATTAATGGATTTGACTAAATTTTTGTTAATTTAAATAATAGACATTTAACTAAATAAATTTAGTAAATTCAACTAAACTGTTTTGTTTGAAAGTAATAAACAATTTTTTAAATTAATTAAAGTTTTATTAAAATTAAATAATTTTTTTTTCAAATAAATTTGTTTATTTAATTCAACTAAGTTATTTTTCTCGGTGTACAGCCACAGGGCGTTGGATTTCGGGGATAGAGCAGTTTCAGAGCAGAGCAGTGGTTTCCTTGCTTATAATATCTACTTACCGGTGATATCAGGAGAAAGAGCAGGATTTTTTTGATAAGATGGAAAGCAGAAAGAAGTAAAGTTAGCTAGGCGGGTGAAATAGAAAACGAAGAACCATGCTGTGAAGTGGATTCGAACCACGGACCTCTGGGATGGTAGTTGGGTTTAAAGAGGCCTACAATATATGTTAAAGGCTAAACGGGCTAGTGATTTGTACAACAGGTTACTTACTTCTTGTTAACTGCAGAAAAGAATCAGGTCTACGTGCTAAACGGCAGCCGTACATGGCAGAGGAGCGAAAGAACCATGAAATCTGCGACACTGCAGTATAATATATTAAAAAAAGAAACAAGAATAAAAAAATATGAGAGAAACCCTAAATGTTTACCATATTCGACGATATCTATCACTTCCATTTTATATTTCCATCTATCAAACAAACCATTTTTGATTAAACTCCCGATCTCCATCAATTGCAATATAAACGTAATTAATGTCGCATAACTTTTATACACCCCATTCTTAAATTTCACAATTGCTTCTGGAGTTAATACATAAAGAAATAAAACGTTTTTCCGTAGACACACAATTAATACTACACCGACGACGAGACGATTGCTCTTAAGTGCATGAAGAACATAAATCTCGAAAGGCATTGAATTTATTCAAAAGTCATAAAAGTAAATGTCATAATAAAGTGGCAGACTCCTTTCGAAAACCGTTATATCGTCTAAGGACATTGCTGTCTTATTGTTACAATAACCGAGAGCAACTAAAAACCAACTCCCTTGTTCCACTCCGTGTTCTTGTTCTTCTTCAAAAAAAGTATCCATTACATTGTCGCTCCTTAATATTCAAGAGGACATCAAAGTATCAGAAATATGACAGCGATAAAGTTCAAAGGAGCAATAAAATAATGCCATAAAATTCCTTAAGAGATTTACTCCAACCAAAGGAAAAAAAAAATGTTATATAAATATAAAAGGACGAAAAACAAAAACGACAGTATAAAGCTATCATCTAGATACTATAACTTTCGCTCAATGATAAGATGATGAAAAAGGGTGGTGAGAGTATTCCATATGGATGGATACAATTTCATAAATAACTTCTCAGTCGTCCTCCAACCTAAAGTAGCATATCGAATCTTATGTTTTATTCATCATTGAAATATCCTTTTTAGCTATCAAAGTACAGGCAACGACCGTATCGTGGCAGAAGTTGTATTTCCGGTTTGTCCTATTTGGGGCGATTCTAAAAACGATTTACATCAGTAAGGAACCTGCATTCGTTGGTCTATAGTCGAGCGCTGGCATAAGGAAATCTTTAAAATGTTAATAGAAAAAGGATCATTCCGCTTGGTTGTAAAGGTACCAAATGGAATTGATGTTATCTTTAACAAATATTTTATATATGCACGTTTTTTTCCCCGTTGGTGTTGTGGGAAATCAATGAAAAATACCAGGTGGAATGTTTCAGTTTGGGAAATTTATATTGGTTTTTATTTTTTTTCGTTCCACTTTAGTCTGTTTTTTTTTCGAAAAAAAAATATGGAAAATGCCTAGTGGTTTTGAAATAAGCATATTTTATATCTGACATTTACATTTGTGATTTTGACAACTAAAAAATGACGGCTAAAAAATTTAAGATATTTTGACAAGGATTTGCGAGAAATAAATAAATAACTTGTGGCGGTGTTGAACAATTTTTATTTTCTAGCTTGAATCTAGTTTTCCCAAGCGGTCCCCACACTGAGTACTAATCACGTCTAATGCTGCTTACCTCCGCAATCCAATGAGAACCAGAAAATGCTAAATGCCGCGGCTTCACCGACCTCAGTTCAATAACGTTCAGTTCAGTTCCAAAAAAGTGGCTTCACCGGCTAAATTCCAGTTCATGTTCAATTCGTGCTTGAAATTGTTGTTGCTTTTTCGCCAGAAGTTAGAAATGCAAAAGCTCACCGGAATGGCATTCCATTATTCCAGTTTATTACTCTCTTTTGAGCGAGCTTTTACGTTTAACTTCAGATCGATTCCTGTTGAGCGAACTGAGGTCCGTTTTATCCTCAGTTCTGGAAATTGTATTCAAACTGAGGTTATTTTAAAGTTCAGTTCACCAATTTGCCGGAACTTGCGCGGTAAAAGACTGCTTTCACGCCCATTAACATAATTGTCTGAAATATGAACAACAAAAACTAAAGCTTTATGGGTAAAGTTAAAGCTTAAGCTAAAAGCTTTTTAAAAAGCTTTCCAAATACAAGAGGCAGATGTTTGGATTGTCCCATTTCATTTGTAATGAGGTCTGCCTTGTCGGGCCCTTATGAGTAACAGAGAAGGCAAACCTCACTTCGGTATCGCAGATTTTTTCTTTGTGTGATGCTCATTAGGAATCTAAGGGGAAAGCCCTCTTTCGGCGTACCCCTTACTTGCCACATGGGGTCTTCATAAGGATATCCCTCTTTCGGCATGCCCCTGATTTGCCACATTGCACAGTGGTTCAAAACCCCGAAAACACTGCCAAAACTAGACGGAATTGATATAATTCTTTGAAATCTGGTGTCCAAGGGTTTTCGAGGTCGTTGATTACGAATCCGTTATCAGTTTTTCGAAAAACGACGGCGACTTCAAAATGGCGGTCATCTGCGTTACAAGATCAATTTGTTTTAATGAAAATAGGCTTAATAGGGGGTTTTCGGGGTCATTTTCCAAAAAAAATTCAAAAAACAAAATGGCGGTATCAAAATGACGACCAAAAATATTTGAAAATTAGTTTTCGTGCACCAAACTTGGTTTCTTGGGCTTTTCGAGGCTGCAGACTTCGAATTTGACAATATTTTTTACGAAAACAAAATGGCGGCTAAAATATACAATCCATCACTTTCCCACTGCACGCCGAGTTAATTGGATAAGAAATGCAAGTTCATCCGTAGAAATGCAAGTTCATCTTCTTCGTTTTGTCCGTACACTGGCTTCAGCGAGACTTGTATATGGAGAACCACCACCATCGCTTGTTTCCATATTTCTTACAGAATCAATGATAACCCCCTCCTGCTCGCGCCGATTATTTGCATAAAAGCGGAGTTTCGTTCTATGAACTTCTTATGCCAGATCCACAGGTTTGTCAAGGCTTGGCAAACGTTCGCAAATTGAAAACGTTTGCTTTGGTTTGGGGAGCATCCACACTGGACCGAATCGGCCACAAGCGTTGCCAAGCTTACACAAGCCAAGCCAAACGCCTTAGGCCGATGTTACAATTGGGGCTTTGACTTTACTTTGACTTAACTTCGGGCTTTGATTACATGTAATGTCATTAAAGCAGATTAAATAAAAGCTTCGACTGAACTTTGTCTGCGACTGTATTTCGACTGCAGTCCGGCTTTAAGAAAATTCAAAGTTTCGTCCGCCTGCAGCCAACTTCACTTTATCTGAAAAAACTGAAAACAACTTTTTTAAAGCGAAAGGAACGGTTTTGAATTCCGAGTATTTTTTATAGACTGCGAACAACATTAAAAAAAATCCAATTCCTTTTCAGACATTTTAAAATTTTGATTTTTCTACTTTGCTTCTGCTTTGAAAGGAAACAGCTGATTGCAGTCAAAGCTACAATTTAATTTTAAAGTCGAAGTCTCCGGGGACTTTCTTTGCAGTCGGAGTTGAAGTCGAAGCCAAAGCCTCAATTGTAACACGGCCCTTATCCACACGTTTGAATTTGCGAACGTTTGCCAAGCCTTGACTAACGTGTGGATCCGTCATTACCATTTAATTCGAATTTTTGTTAGCTCTTTTCTTAGTTGGCACTTTTGGTTATCCGACACTGTTCGACCGAAAAACTTCCGTATTATTTTTCAAATTTTCTTGAACGAGTTCGAATATTTCTTTCCGCGATAGAGAAAGAGGTTTTCCGATATCCCAATTTTTATGAAACAATAATTTGGATAAAACAAATAATAACGAAATTGGGAATCTGATACCTCGAAAACGCCAGACAACCCTTTTCATTAAAAAATTATGATTTTCATGATTGACATCTACATACATATGATGTGTTATTATACCTTGTAAAATTAACTCAATGCTCTCAATGCAATCTAGCTTTAGGATAACAACAATCTAGTGAGATGATTAAGTGAACTGATTTATCCCTCTAAGGGTTAATTAACTAAAGGTTAACCAGCCAATAAAGGTCTGACTTAGTTAGTGTTATAATAACAATACAAGAAGAAAATTCGTTCCTTACTTAGAAATTATTCACAAATTTAAATCAAGTAAAATTTTCTCTTGTATACCCAAATATCAAGCCTCGCTCACCTTGCAATATTTCCTTTTCCACATCCTGAAAACGAACCCCAAAATATTATGGCCTCTCGACACGCAAAAACCCTCTGGTCAATAGCGACTTTAACCTGGCACCATCAAAAATTTGCCTTCCTGTTATCTCCTTTAATAATGTCCTCTTTTCCCTTTAAGTATTGAATACTAGAAAAGCCATTCCGAAAAGTTCCTCGAATAAATTGCTAGTAATACGATGTCCTTAACGGTATCTACAATTTCCTTTAAGCGATTTTATATCGACTGAATAAACGTCTCAAGGTGGGAGCATAAACTAATAAGAAAAGTTGAAGCACCCTAGAAGCCACCGAGAACAGAGTCTAAGGCATCTTCTTAATGAAGGATATTAATCCTCAATTAAGCACATTCCTCAATCTACAAAACCTCTTATCGGTGGATAATAAATTCATATCTTGGAGCGATATCCATTCCTCATCAAAACGCCATCTTGGATGCTGAAAGCCCGATCGGCCGGAAAAGAGACAGGCGGGAAGAAGGCTCGCGGGACGGTGGCAATGGCATCAAACTTTTCCTGCCAGGATGAAAGGAACAAGCGGGAGAATACGGAAAAATCTAGAGAGAAAATTCTGAGGTGAACTTATTCTGGGTGAAAATAACTCTCCTCAACTAAACCTAATTTTCCTTCTTCTTTTTGTTTTTTTTTTTGGTTTTTTTTTCTTTTTGCCTCCAAGTTGGATCGAGTACACACTTGGGTTTGGGAATTTTTTGGAAATCATCGTATTTGGGAGTTTTTCAAGTTTCGCTTTATTTTTGGAACAATGCCAAAAGCTGCTTCCTATAAGCACAATATAAACTTGAAGCAGGTAATCAGTTTGTTATGGGTTTAGTTTGGCAGGGAAAAAGGTTGGTCGGAAATTAATCTCGTTCAAAAAATATTGAAGGGTTTGAAAAGTTTCAAGATGTTTTTGATTGCGTTCGGCAATATTTTTTGCATTGTTTTATTATTGTAGCCAAAGTCCCCGTGCTTATTATAAGCCGGGATTATTTATGTAAAACGAGTTGACCATTTAATTCTGGGCAAAGTTTAAATTTTTTTTGTTGTTTTACTTGTTTGGAGGACACAATTTTATGTTTAAGTTTTACAAAGCTTTGAGGATTTATATAAAGCGTTGGTAACCTGGTGAAATATTCGAAATCTGAAAAGGGGTCTTTTATTGAGATAATAAAAGCTTCTTAAATAACTTACCACTAGGATGTTGTAGGATCTCAGGCTCGACACAGTCCTACAATACCTTGATTGAATAACCACAAAAAAGTCAGTCAGTCAAGTGTTTCGACAATAATAAGTTTTGACTAGAATAGCGGATTGCCATATGTCAAAACATTTGGAAATATCTGCAGGGGTGTCCAACTTTTGTAACATTACATCTACTTTTTATCGCAAAAATGTGTCGCGATCGACTTGTTGTCATACCCGTACCTTAAGTAGGGGACGAGGTGTAATATACATATGTGGCGACAGCCAAGGTCAGTGTAAATGCAGCCTAAAATGCAAAGAATTTAAAAGGCTCACTAAACCTTCACGTCAACGCATCAGAAAAGAAATCCATCCTGCGGTGCACTGCGCTTGAGCCCTTGGCTAATCAAATACAATTCAAATCGATTATGTCCCGCGCTTCTGAAATTTTCAGCCAGGAAATGCGAAATGTAGCGACATGGCCTTGAACACGAAAATTTGTCTAAAAAGAATATACCATTTCATCGAAGAAATATTTGCCTGTATACAAGAAAAAAACCAAATCACCGGACCAGGCGAAAAAGAACATTTCGTCCCTGTGGAATGAAATTCCGAAGCTACCCTGCCCTTCCTCTCTTGCTTTGCCGATCAACAGAGAACTTGTGGAATTGCGCGGAGAGCTTGGCGGAATGTGTATTCTAAAGCTTCGCCCTAGGATTTATAATAAATCCTATCCAGCAATTGGCTAGTGCCAAAATTTTGTATGAAGCGGAACATCTGTATTACAGATAGTTAAGTCTGTAGTAGAAGTAGAATCAAGCCTTAGCTAGAAATAGGAAATAAACGACCGGAGCTTCTAGACGATAGCTTTCATTTTTTAACGAAACGTGGTTTTTGACGACATAGAAGTAGGAATTCGTCCAAAAAAATTATACTATTAGGATTTACCTACCGATTGGGACTCACCAACCCGTATGTATCAGTTTTAGAAAAACAAATATCAAGGACGACATAGTTTTCATAGTTGATGTAATGTTAATAGGAGTACAGCTATGTCACTTCTAGCGCATTGGCATTATCGGTTGTGGTTGCGGGTGTGGTTGTGGTCTAGGCTCTAAGTGAGCGCCGTCTGTGTGAGATAAGTTGAACTTTATTACGTCTTGGATGTGCTTTCGCGCTAGGGAATTTGGTCGAATTTCGTGTCCCAGATGAGCTTTCGCGCTGGGTGAGCTTTGGCTTCGGGTGAGCTTTCGAGCTGGCGATCGAATCTATAGTTTAAATTCGCTGCGGCTAGGCTGGGATCTATTGGGGGAATCTGATCCGTGTTCCAATGGGCTAGTTTAAGTTTTGGCTTGTGTCTCCTTTAAGCTTATATGCAATATAATTATGTTAACAATATCAATATTATTTTAGAACGATTCTTTTTCGGAAAGAATAAACAGATCTGATTGAAAAATATTGTCGGCGCTACAATCAAGTATGAACCCTAGCCTATACCCGATTGTAGCGCCGTAGGAAGAAGAGAAACTAGGCTATCAGAAATTGCACTTTATGATTTAATTTACCACCAAGAAATTTTTTCGGCGTGAAAGTTAAAGTATAACAAAAATTTCTTGATACTTTACTCCCCAGCTTTATTTTATAGTTTCCTAACATGAAAGCTAAACACATTATATTTGGCACCATTCTTGATATGGCCATATACATTTCATTATCATTGACACGATTATGTCATGATTGCATTAAATTTGTGCCCATATCTACCAAAAATCTGCCACATATTCACATATTCTTAATATAATAGCATTCAATCACGCAACAATTGGCCTAAAATTATGTTATCACTTAAAAACGATAAGCCCTTAATATTCTCCTTTTCATTTTCATTATTCCCTTCATGGACTTCCCCACTCACTTTTTTGTGCATTCATTTACCGTTGGATAACGTTCACCATTCATCATCCAAAATGTCGGCCCTTTAATATGGCAACTATGAAAGCTTTTTGTAGGCTCTTAATTAGGGTAATGTGTCAATAGAAGGACTCCTCCTTCATATTCCGACGTCTCTACCAACGACGACGACGGCAGGTAATGAAAGGGTCGTCATACGCCTGATAATAAGTGCAAAAAAGGCAACAGCCAGGATCCTAATAGGGCGTTTCATGCCTTGAATAAGGGTTGTATGGAACATTTTCACTGTGTCTAGCTTGTCTGTACCAGAAAACGGATGGAATCTGTAAGTGGGGGAGGCAAATGTACAAAGTGAATACAAAGTACATAAATACTTTACATACCTATATTTAAAAAAAAAATAAAAGAATGAAAAAAAGGCATAAACAAATTTGTATTCAAGGAATATTATCGCATCTTTAGCTTTACTTGGAATTGAACATTAACCAGAAAATTGTGTTTGTTTATTTGTTTTATATTTTTTTGCATTCGATTACCTTCGTATTTATTTACCTATGTTTGTAATCAGAAATTCATTTCACTATATATATTTACAGAAGGTGGTTGCCGTTGCGTGACTAAGGAGACAGCGGCAAGGTTTTGTCTCTTTATATGGAAGTTTAGTTCGTGTCAGGTTCATTATTCTTTTTAGTTGGAACTAGAGTTGCAGGAATGAAATCGATATCTTTGTATTATTTTCAATTGTTTAAAAAACCATATCCAAATGTATGACTAAGGCACGTAAGTAGGTCTAATGTACCAACAGAGAAGCGATATGTTATCAGTATGGAGAGATTTGAAATATTTGTTTGCTAGACTTCATATATTTTATCAAGTGCAAGTAATATCTTTCAATTGATTCAACTTGAGATTCCTTTGGTTACAATAGACAAATGAAGAATTGTCTATTGCAACACGTAGATAAGATTAGATAGGGTAAGAGTGTTCTAGGATCAGGCCCGCCACATAACCTTGCGGGCTGGGGTTAAACTATTATTGGGGGCCTTTTCAGCTACATAACAAAATAACTCTTTTGGTTTCAATAAATTTGCGGGGTCCCCTCTGACCCGGGGCCTGGGGCAATTTCGTCCCAGTTGCCCCCGACTCTTTGTGACACTGTGTAGTACAATCCCCAGGTCTTCGGATGTAACCTGGAATTAAATTTCAATATTCCTTTTGGTGTTAAGAAGACTTAATTGTGGTAGTAACTTACTCCACGAATCATGGTAGTTATACAAATTCAAAATAACTGCTCCGAAATTTTAGGAATTTCAAGACTAAAGCGACGATAGCTCGATAGTCTCCTTACATACTAAAATGACACTTAAGAGAACAATAGGCCTACCCTAAATGAAAAGTACTGCAGAAGTGAAGTAGACGTAATTTCTTTCAAAATTGATGTATAAACCAAAATAAAAAGTTCATAAAAAGTGCAGCAAGTGAACAGCCTTACTTTCTTAACTTTTGTTTACTTCTTGTGCGGTTCTTACCACACGGTTACTTCTCTAAAAGACTTTTCGAAATTTTTCAAAATTAAACTTCCCCTTCACTTCCATTTTGGTCACTCTCGTATATTCATATGCAGTGGTACCTAACTTCACTTCACTTCACTTCCCATTTAGGGTAGGCCTAATGACCAGTAAAGTGTTTTTTTTAAAAGGTACAATTGCAATTCTCCAGTCATCGGGCCGTGCTGAAATATAAAAATCCTGCATTCGGTCTCAACTTGAATACAACCCCCTATTTATGATGGGGCTTCGAAAAACACCATGGGGAAAACCATCGACCCTCTGAGCTACCGAAGGAATATAGCAGCCTTGACAAAACTTTGTCACTGAAATAAAAGCTCTTCTGCTTCCACGGCTCATTCGCTCTAAACGGCTCATTCGCTCAAATGACCTCGCCAACCTAGGCGGGGACCGACTAATATCCCAGAGGTCCGTGGTTCGAATCTATTCCGAGGTATGGCTCTTCGCCCTTAAATTTTCTCCAACCCAAGATAATTTTTCTTTTTTATCTTCCTTCTTAAAAAAATCCCTGTCTTTTATCCTGGCATCTCCTCTAAGAGTAATAAGCGTATTAGCCATCTGCTGTCCGATCACCGAAATCAGCCTTCTCTCGCGGTAGTATTAGATGGGAAGCTGATTGTCAGTTCTTTCACTCTCTCTTTTCTTGACTATCTTTCGGACTGGATCTTGCTGTTCGACATCGCACTCAATGATAGAACCGTCGACAATAAAACATGGTCTCCTCTGAGCGGTAGTCTTTCATATAAAAAAAACTGACTGACCTATCCAAGCTTTGGCAATATAGTTCTTTAGATTTCAATTGTACAGTTATATTGTAAATTTCCTCTGGTTCCTTGGAGTATATATCTTCTACGCTGAGAAAATAAGCCATTAAACTAAGCTTAATGCATTCCTATGGTATATTTCCTAAAAATTCTTTCACAAGACGCACACTGGTAGTTAAGTCGCTTTACTATTACCCAGGAAATTTGGCTGAAGATTCTTTGGTTGGATGAAATTTAGTTCTGATGTGGATTGGCCTACGGAAACCCTGCTTAAGCCCTACCATCGCATTGTTTGTTCTCTAGTTACCAAAAACCATTTTAACTGAGGAAACCATATCTAAACTGTCACATTCGTTTGTCCCAATACCTCATATAAGCACCCGAGTAAAAATAAGACTCGCCCGTTTTTAGCTTGAAACCGGCACGCACAGCGTCAAAACGACTGGATCACACCCAAATGAGGCAGGGCACGCCTGAGTAAAAATTCAACTCTTCCAAATGCAGCACGAAATGCTCACACTTTTTCTAGACTAAAGGAAGCAAAATTGTATATTACAAAGATAACGGCCAATTATCTTGGTGACTACTAAGGGTGTCATTATCATGCTCAATAGATCAGTTCTGGTACGATTGAGTAAGTCAAGCAGCATTGGACGAGGTTAGTACTTAGTTGGGGACTGCTGGGTAAAACGACACTCGCGTGGTAGATTACGAATACATTTATATCTGTACTGGAAGAGTGTCGTGCGTATCTCTAAAGCGGAATCATTTTTAGATTTTTCGGGAGGCAGGCGTAGTTTTTAATTTTTAAACCACTAGCGGGAGTGTGTCATAATAGTACCGGGCACATTTGTTCGCTACATATATCTAGTTACGGGCGCATATAAATCTAATTGGTCCACTTCTAATATATTTCTAGTTTAAGGGTGACTTGCACATTCTATAACTTAAAGAGGCTTCGGTCTAATCAAATATTTAAAACAACAATTTAATTTACAACCTTGCCAGTCACCAGTATTAATAAACAACCGTAAACTTTCCTAAAGGACAAGAGTCGTGAATGTCTAAATTTTAAATTCAAGAAAGCTGCCACCCCCAGTCAGTAGTCCGAAGAAGTTGCCATCATCATTTTTCCTGATTAGGTACCTAAACTCTAACAGAATAGCAATGCTGTCGACAGTAACTCAAGTAAGTAATGCGACGGCGACTTTCTCTCACTAGGTGACAATTTCCCGCAATATGTTAACGATGTCAACAAACTCATTTTAATTTTTATTTATGGTGAAACATTGTAAATTTTTGTTTCATTGAAGATAAAAAAAACAAGAGTATGTCTACGAAAACTAATGCCTCCACAGATAATATATTATACCAGAGAGAAACATCATCCCATGTCCAATTTTGAGCCAAAACAAGAAGAAATTCTTTATTTTTTTTCTAGAAACTTCATAATCATTCCGTGAGCATCAAACATTTCTTCATGTTGTTTTGCCTAATTTGAAAATTATTCACAAGAATCACCTTGTTACATTCGTGTCTCAGAAAAAAAACACCTCCCGAAATTTTCTCACCTAAGTGAAAAACGATGATGACACATTGTAGATGTACACACGGAGGTCTGTGTTAGACATCCGCAAAATTTCGGATGTTGGATGAATTCTAATGGAAATTTAATGTTCTTACAACTCTGGGAGTGTCCCAGCCCCCACTTAGCCCCAATCTACAGCGGCGTACCTTCTTACAACCTGGCATCAAGGAATAGAGCAGCAAGCGTAAGAGCTTAATGTCTTTTTGAAATTTCGCGAAAACTTTTTATCCAACAACTCTGTTGCCTCTTCGTGCCGCAATCTTCTTGTTTCTTGTTTGGACTTCATTTTGAAAAAAAAACAAAAAAAAATGTGAAAAACTATAAAATTGCGAAAGAATCTCCATCGCCGGATGTGTGCCCGGATGGGTCTGTTCTCCTTCTGTATTATACCAGTTGTGCTTGCTGATGGGTAGTTTTCATGTAGGAAGGTAGCATTAAAACCTTGTTAGGGGATGATAGGAGGAAAGTAGTTCCCGGTAAATGACAGAAATAGGAAAGTTGATTTTTGCGTGGATAGTGTCATCTTTATATACACGTATCTATGGCGAAATCCGAGTAGATTTTCGAGTAAGTGCCTTCATATTGGAGAAACGTGTGCGGGAAAAGTTTTGTTTTTTTAAAAAAAATATTTGAAAGTAGATTTCAAAGTACATTAAAGTGGTTTTGAAATTCATTGAAGGATAAATGAAGACTTGGATGACATTTATAAAAGGTAAAGCTTAACATTTGAAATCTTGACTTACTTATCTTAAAGTAGGTGGTCATCGAAAATTGAATCCTTTAATTTAGAGATTTTGGACAAAAGACACAAATCCATCTAATAATTGCCAATAGCAAACAAAAAATATGGTGATATATGTAGCTAAAAAAAATTAAAAAAGATATCGATTTTGTTTTTTGAATTTGGAATGGCGAACCTAACCTAAAAAATTCGATATATTTTCAGTCGATTTAAAGGTGGTTTTAGCCCTTTAGGATTATACCATATCATAAAATTTGGCTTGGTTTGGTATAAATCAACCATCTTCGCAAATAAATATTAAAAAAAGCTGGTTAAATCATTGGATTATTTTTGATTATTCAAATTATCGCAAGGGGTGGCTTTTTGCATTTTTAAGGGTGACACCCATATTTTAGGACTATGGGACTCCGATTTTTGTAAGCAATGACCCAAAAAACGACCCATATAGGTAAAGAGTTTCAAAACGAAGTCACTTTTTGACATCTGAAGGCGTCTTTTGAATGGACTAAAGATACTCTTTTCCTACGAATTTGTAACCTTTGACCCTGTATGGCGCATTGTTTCCACCACCTCAACGGTCGGTATGGCTATTTTTTCCGTTATTAGAATAGTACGAACTATCATTCCTAAAAATTTGAGTTGTATTAAAATGAGTAAAAGTTTACATTTTTACCCCATTTTTGCATATTTCCAGCTGTATTAAAATGGGTATGTGGTCGAGGCCACTAGCTCTTAGAGTAGACTAGTGGGCCATTTTAAGCTTTTCACCATTTTTGGGCTATTTTGAGCACTTATTTCTATGATAAGGTACCAATGTCCGTTGAACCTATCATCAATTTTACCTACACTGAGAGAAAAGGTTTAGTAAATTTTACTGTACCAGAATAGTACAAAAATTCTGCTATCCGTAAAGTAAATTATACTAAACGAGCAGTATAATTTACTATTACTATTCCTTTTCGTATAGTAAAATATACTTAAAGTAGTAGTAAATACTTAAATTTAGTCAGTATTTTCAACTGACCGGAATAGTAATTCTATCGCTCCACTAAAGTATCTCCGATAGAGCAGTGAGAATTACTATTCGGTCAGTAAAGCAGAGCCAAACAATCAGTGCGACGGAGAAAATTACTGAGAAAATAAAATCTGATGAAATCATTTGGTATACGATGGAAATTCGAAATTATCATATTTGTAAATATATAAGCGAGAGTCGAGGTAAAATCTATGTGTCTAATTAGCTTTATCGACCCCTATTTACATTACTTATATACTTCAGGTATATAAGGAAGTGCTTTTGTACCTAGATATGAAAAAAATTCACAAAAATCGAATAGTAATTCTGATTACTGAGCGTAGTACTTCTCACTGATCGAATAGTAATTCTAACAACTATGCGTCAGTACTTCTCACTGACCGAATAGTAATTTTAGAAAATCCAGATTTGTGGCTTTTACTATCCGCTTCATATCTCTGACTATTCCTGGTCAGTATGATTTACTAAACAGCCGTTTAGTTAATATTACTATCCGACTAGTCCGACGAGGATTTACTATCACGTTCAGTTGGAAGTACTGACTGCTTAATATAATTTACTATTTCTTTTCTCTCAGTGTATCTGAAATTGTAAAAGTGACCAGTCCATCCTACCAACTTCCAGAGTTAGTGCTACTAATGAAAAGCAGAACGTACATAAAGGACTCCACTTCTACATAATGCAAAAATAAATTATAAACAGATCGGTGAGCATTTTGCCGGTCTAACAGTCTATATCAATGAGGTGTCACTACAAAGTGAATCAGCAAGTGCAGCAGCAAAAGGTTTCCGCCATGTTTGTCTCTCAAGCACTGAAACTACCATTATCCATAAACAACTTCAGAGGAAGTCGGGATGCCATCATAACCATAGTGATCGATACACATCGTGGAAGGGTGAATCCACAAATACTGTCTGCGCGTCAGCTCCAATAAGAGCTAGAAACATCTTCCATCCACATTAAATCTTCCCATACCTATGGATGATGTTTCACAATTCTACAAGTTTTGACTGTCGACCCTTGACCAAGGATAAAAATATGTCTTATTTGAGCTGCAACTACCACACGTGTCTCTGTCTAAAAAGTTCGAATTATTCAGAATTATCCCAGCGCCGCCGTACAAAAGAACCGCTGCCACTCGCTTGGCCTAATGTACCTACCTACTACATCACTATACCTCATATTTGTATGTCAGGCCGTTGCCGTATACCCTGTTTATAATACCCACGAAAACAAGTGGTTATGAAATGGGTATTGATACCACGAAAATGTTGTGGGTATAGAGTAGGTATAAGATCTTTTCACTGCGTACAGCGCCACCTGTGTGCGAAAATCGAGCAAAAACGTGTAAATACATATATATTTTATAGTATATATTTTTATAACAAGATATCACATCTTTTTTTTCTTTTTCGTTCCAAATTTTGAATTTGCCTCAGACCCAGATTTATTTTCTCTTGTTTGGCAAGGAATAAAGCAATTAAATGTTCGATTTCCATATGTGTCAAATTGAATATGCCACTTAACACTTAAAACTTTAAATATATATCAAAATTCGCTTACTAGATTTGACAAATTTTCTAGCTATCGACAAACGTTGAACTATACCCTGGTTCATGTGGGTCCGCCATATCCTGGTATCGATATCAAGGTATCGATACCTCATGTGTGTCATAAGCATAATACTTCACTGTTCGAGCAGGGTCTCGTTGATTAGGCCGGTTTTACACGACCGGACACCGATCAGACAAAACGAACAAACAAACGGGTTTATGGGGAAGAGGGTGAGAGAGGACGATGGGAAACCGGCCCCTCTCTCACCCTCTTTCCCATAAACCCCAGTTTGTTCGTTCGTTTTGTCTGCTCGGTGTCCGGTTGTGTAAGACCGGGCATAACGTAACACTATCATGTACTGTGTTTCCATGAGCCAGGGTAGAGTTTTCGTTAAGTAAACAGAGAGCTTTTTCCCTCAAGATCACTCGATGCTGTTTCCATGACGGTTCTGGGTTAAAGTGACAGATAATTAATTTTACATTGCGTCGCCGTTGGTATATGTGCAGTAAAGGATACTGAAACACACACATATACAAAACCCGGCCTAATCGGACTGGCTTCGTTGAGTTTACTTGGATTTAACGACACTTTACTCAATCCCCGTTTCCATGGGCGCTTAATCTGAGTAAACTCAGGATAAACTCTGCATGGAAACACAGTAATGGTGATTGCGGCAACCTGGGGCTAGCCGAATTTCTGGCCGCATTCTTGCCTTCGGTCTGTTGGGAAGGAGTTCACCAAAGCCGGACTCGGATTTGCTCTGTGTGCTCACCAATTTCACTCATTGCATTTGTTATTTCCAGAAACTTTGGGCAGAACGGCGGTGTCTGGGCCTGCTTCTTGTCATCGCGGGTTTCTGACCGCCGTCCTATCTTCGGTCTTCCTTTTTTCTGTTTTTATGTGAAAGTCTAAGCTTATAGCCTTATGACACGGGCTTTATCGTAGGCTGAAAATGCTGCCTTGGCTAGGCTGAAACCTGAGAGAAAAAATTCAAAGGTGAATTTCCCATATGTAAGAGTGAGAGGAATATAATCAAACTTTTCTTGGCTGGATTTTAAGTGTTATAAAAAGTCTAGAAAACTGTTATAAAAAGCATAGGAAAAGAATGAAATTCATGTTCTTTTTTCTATGCCTTTTATAACAGTTTGCTGCATCTCTAGACTTTTTATAACAGTGAGTGAAGAGCAATAAATTGAAGTGGTTATAAATATAATTTAAGTTATTATAAATATAATTTAAGTGATTATAAATATAATTTAAGTGATTATAAATATAATTTAAGTGACAATAAATATAATTGAAGTGACAATAAATATAATTAAAGGGTAAATCTTTAGAACTTGGGCTCCGGTGTAAAATCGCTCAAAAAAATTTTGATGTGTTTACGGTGATGTTTTAATGTGCCAATAGTAATTTCAAGGCGGGGGAGACAATTTTTTCTTATTACTACGGGCAGGAGTTGCGAATTGGGCGGAGTCTATGAAGCCCATTACACGATAGGTTTTGCTGTCAGTTTTTCCACAGTTTTGCCTACGACTGACGGAAAACCTAACGTCTAAGGTGATGACTGACTTAATCCTCCGTATATTTTGATTTCCATTAATCATGACTCGTGGAATTGATTGCCGCTTGCATGAACGTGTAATGGCCGCCTATGATTTGCGTGGTGCTATCTTATCTATTATAAACTCTACTTGATCGTCTGTCCAAGTAAGTTTTTCATTTTTTCTATTTTTTTTCCATTTCGTACGGACAAAACAGCAACAACTCGCAATTTATAACTAACGACAGAATTTGTTATGACCTGTCCAGAGGTGCCACAAAACTGGATCCCGATTTTTAATTGTGGGGAAACACAAAGGTAGTAAAGAAGGACTCAGGTCAAAAACAGATTATTTATTGAGGAAGTAGCAAATTGAAAGGAAGAGAACCAAGAATTTTAATTTATGTACCTGATGTTGACGATGTTTAATTTTAAATACAATAAATTTAAATTAATTTAATTTTAATCACAATAAATTTAAATATTTCAAATATTTCCCAACGGATTTCTTCTGAATCCACTCACAACTATCAGTTATAATAATCAGACAATCGTTCTTACTCTCACATGCTATCTCTGTCACACAGTATAACAGATTTCGTCATTTTCAGCCTAGCCAAGGCAGCATTTTCAGCCTACGAAAAAGCCAGTGCCATAAGGCTATTAGGGGTTACTCTTTATACTACCAGTCCGTCATGTCATTCGTGTCATGGTGCAATGTCTAGTAGTAAGCTTAGCTCGAAAATAGAAAAAGGGTGTAGTCTGGAGGATGCATGAGTTCATTTTTTTAAGCATCCGGCTGAGCCACAATAGTCGGGGTTAGCAAGAGATAGCCTCGTCGGAGTGTTATGCCTCCTGAAACAAGAGAATCCCACTAACCAGCCGACACACTGTGACGCACGCAGTACCAGACTACCAGGGGAACCCAAAAGATACATACAATGCGTGGTCCCAGCAAACCATCATAACTTGACCTTCGGCAGTGTGCTTAAACAAGACGTGAAATGTTTTAGAACTTTTTTGGAATATTTCTTTGCTCCTGAAATTTTATATTAGGCCAATTTATGTGAAAAACTACAATACTGTTTATTTGATGTCTAAGCTTTTTTACTAAAAGAAGTTTTACACTGTTTTTCTCCACCTCTCGCCTCTGAATCGAATTGGCCTTAAGATCTCTAGTCTGATCCGATCTCAAACTTTGATCAATCCAAACTTTGCCAGCTTTAATTCTTACAAAGCAAATGTCTGGAAAAAGTGTATGCTACTTCCACCTGTATCCAACAAAACATATTTTTCAAACTATTGTTATTTTTTTTATTATCCGCTCAAGCCGTAAATATTTAATTTGATTACTCTATTTTCTAATTTGAATAAGAAACAACTCATATTTACGTCATAAACAATTTTCCCTTCCCCATTTTGTCTTCATAAAAAATTCATGGTTCAAAAAAAAAATAAATTTTAATATTTAAATTTCTGCATAAGAATTCGTTTTGGGAATTCTGGCCCTGAATAATTTCGTACCTTAAACTTTACAAAAAAAGAACTTAAAAATTCTGTTGAATAATTACAGCACACTACTCTTTACCTGTTGATGATAAAGCAACTTGGTTATGAAATCACAAAAATAAAATTTCTTTATCAGGAAACAAAAATGAAAATAACAATGCAAAAAAGGATTTTATCATTGTTGTTGGCATTTGCTCGGTGCATCTCTGCGAAAAGGATGCATAAATAACTCTAGGACGAGAAAAACTGTTGCAAGTTGCTCCCCATCAATTTAAATACGAAAACGAATAATCCTTCAACATCAACTCAAGTTCCGCTTTGCATCCTTGACTTTTTCATAAGTTTTCCGCTTCGCTATTTTTCATCATTTTTATTTTGTGGAAAGTTGTTATTGTTGTTGTTGTTGTTGTGGATTTCTTACTTAGTCAAATTTCGTCTGATTTTGGTAGAATTATAGTATTTTTTCTCGTTTTTAATTTCTTGATGAATTTTTAATTAAGAAACAAACGTTTTGTAACACTATAAACAAATTCAAACGGGCAAAAAACAGTGTTTCAAGTAAGAATACCGGTTTTTAATCCAATAACGACGTAAATCCTAGAAAGTTGATAAAAAAATTTTCATTATAATAAAAATACAATTAGAAAAGAATTCTTGTGTTTCTTTGAGATTAATTTCCATTAAATTTTTATTTTGAAGAACTTTTTTAGTTCTTCTAATTCAGTTTTATATTCTTATACCTGCGCATACCCGATATCCTGTTATTTATTTACACTATAAAATGCGATTCTTGTTCAGAAATTCTGATTTTGCTAACTACGTCACTGGGAATCTTCCATACGAATTTTGTATTAGATTTTATATGTATGAACGACGCAAAACACCAGGGATAAGCCATGGAAGAAATAACACAAGTGGTCAGTGACACACAGAAATATTAAGAAATAAAGAAACAAAATAAGAGTAGGAAAGGATATTAACAGGAAAATGAGAGGAAATAACAAGGGCTTTGGAAATGGAAACTGATTTTATTCTGATGTGGAACTCGATATGTGGTATTGGGTGCACAAAACAACGAAGCAAGAAGGCAATGGGTTCATGTACAATACAATGTAAAAGAATCATTGAAATAAAAAACCGGACAAGCAAAATGTAGACATGTGTATTTAACAAGAAGGACAAGGGAGACTCATGAAAAGTACATGGTAGCCCGAAGGGACACGAAAAAGTTAAAGCAAGAAAATACAAAACTTTTTCAGAAACAGAATCAGTACTATTGAACAAAGCTACAGTAATAAAGACATGAGGAGGTTGTATACAAAAAAATGAATATTATTAATAACAAACCCATCTGCACCATCGTAAGAAGGGAGAATGGTGCTATAGCTAGTAGTGCTAGTAGTATCGATGGCATACTTGAGGTGTGGGATAGATAGTTTAGGGACTTCGAAATGGAGCCATATCACAACTCAAAAATCATAAAGGTTCGGTCCAGCTGGATTCAAGGTATACCAACATAAATCTTAAGGATAAACTATGCTCTTATGTTACTTATTCCTCCAGCTCTATTTTGCGCGACAGCTCCGGGCAGGATCTGCCTGTTGTTGCAGCCTCTGCTAATAGGGTTCTCCTCCACGTTGTTCTCAATCTTCCAGCTCGGTGGGTTCCTGGATAATAACAACCGCAATTTGGCGTAGATCTCCATATGTGAAACAGGAATGCATACGCCCTTCCAGTTTATAGGGAAGTTTTTGTAATCGGTCCGAAATTCGAAATCCTAATTTTCAACGTATTTTCAATTTTAAAGGTCGCAATAGTATTTTAAGCAAACATTTGAGAAAAAGTATGTGCGTGTGCGTACGTATGTGGTCATTTTTTCCTGCACGATATCCCGCGAACCAAAATAGATATCGACTTCGTTGAAGTGTCGTTCGAAGGGTATTAACGGAAATATGATCTGAAAAGATTTTCATAAAATTGGTCGAGTGGTTTTTTGTTTAAACGTCGTACCTAATTTTTGCACCTGCACAAAATCGCACGAACCAAACACGATATCGACTTTGTTGAGGTGGTCCGAAAAAATTTCATAACATTCGGTCGAGCACTTTTTTTGTTTAAATGAATAGACTTCGGCTGAGGAACACAAGCACTAGTTTAGCATTAGTTTTTCTAATCTATATAAATAAAACAGAAGCCCCTGTCATTCCGTCTGTTTGTCCGGGATAAAAAATTTGTTGGGTCGACTTGAACTGAAGCCATGTAACCCCTGTTTCAGCGCTTGAATTTTAAAATCAGTTCTCCCGTTGATTGTGCAATTCACTTCCTGTGCAATCACTTAATTTTATTTTATTTATATAAGCCGCACATAAGTGAGAAAAATTGTTTCTTCCATCATGAATTTCTCAGCAAATTTATGTCAAATGTATTTCAAGCCAGCTTGAAGTCAAGCTTTCAAGTAGGTAAGCTGTCGCCGCGGATTAAACTGTCAATTCAAGTGCAAGTCAAGTCCTCAGTCCGGCATGTAACCTTAGTACCTGTGTATCTTCTTGTGACAAAGAAAGTTCCTCATGGTTTGTGGGAGCTACAGAAGCCAACGAAAATATCGCCTTTGCTGTTGGTGACTTTACCTATGCCTTGATATCCAATTGTGTGTTCAAGGCCGGCGGTGTTGGCGCCGGTCTGTGGGTTTAAGGACTAACGCACAAGGGCGACTTTTGTTACGGTGACAAAAAGTTTTTGTCATTGCTACGTCACGTCACCAAAGTGGAGTGCGCTCACGAATGGTCGGTCAGTGACAAAACTTTTTTGAAATCGATGCGTCGATATATGGATTTTGAAGAGACGGTCGTTAACTGCGAACTCATTTCGCTCATGAGAAAAAAAAAGTAAAAAATAATACTGGTACACCCCCTTTGGAGTGACGTCAGAATACAAATGGATGCCGACGCGGAAAATGATGATTTTGTCACCCGTGCACGCGCGGATATGGAAACCTAGCGGCGCGTTGACAGCGGACGACATTTTAATCACTGGCTTGTTCGCCGGTCACCCGATTGTCACGTCGTAACGTGCCCGCATCTCTATACATACAAGTATACACGGACTTAATAAAAGTGACGAAACAGTCACGGAGACAAAAGTCGCCCGTGCGCGCTAGCCCTTAGGCCCTGCCCACACGAGTCGACTGACTTGCAATCCTAGTTGCGTACGCAACTGATTAGTGACCTTGCCTGTGTTCGCAAGTGGGAACCCACACACGAGTCGACATAAACGTGACCGATTTGAAACTAGTTTGCAACTGGTCGCGTGCGACTGTTTTTGCGGATCGTAAGCGATTTCAGTTGCGTGGTTGCACTTCATTTGAACTTACTTGAAATATTGCAAAATGTTCGTGACTAAAAACTTTGTGGGCGCAGAACACCAATTGATCAAAAATCAGTTGCGCTCGTATGTGGACAAGGGCCTTTTTTTGGTTGCAAACTGATTGCGAACGTCATTATTGTGAAACCAGTTGCAAACAGGGACTGCAAATCGGTCGACTCGTGTGCGGAGGGCCTTAGACGCCCATTAAAACATTGATGTCTCCCCGAGCGAAAAACCTCGTTCAGTCGCATATAAAACTTGTTCTTATGTCGTCGTCTGCGTCTTCAGTTGGGGCGTAGCATTGGACTACCGAAGTCTGGTACGCTACGCAGGCGCACGGAAAATCATCTTAGAAACTGGTGACCAGCTATGGTGTTTTTATGGGAGCGGGTTGCCAACCCTCAGCCCGATCGACTTAAAACTCTGTTTTATGGCAAGAGAATTCGCCATGCGACCGTTAGCTGCTTCCTAAGAAGTACCCCAGAGGGCACCGCGGGGAGGTGGGATTAGGACTTGGTAACAGTCAGAGCTGCTAGGTGTTCGTCTGCAGTGAATGGTCTCTGGTTCTGATAGAAGCTACAAATCGGGTGCCACCACCTTCCGAGGTCTTTGTTAGCCGTTCGCCCCCCGGCGCCGCCTTTAATTAAAGCCTATTTCATTAGCTTCTAACAGAACTAAAATTCTAAAAGTCTTTTAAAACAGAGAAATCGTACAAGTAAATATTAAGGATGACATTTAATGTATGAATTCAGGAGTTTCCTTTTAAATAGAAATTTTCTTCACAGCTAGGACATTGCTATACGAAGTTTGATTAAGAATAAAAATGAACAAAATTCAACATGATGAAAATCCCTTAAAATTATCGACGTACAAAATCTTCTTAGAACTTTTGAAAATTATACGATAACAAATTGGTCCTTGAATGAAATTCAGTTTGAAAAGATTTTCTTGAGGCAACAACGATCCGTCTTTTAGAGAACTTTACCCCGTTTCATTGGGGTAATTGTGAGACAAATAAAAAAAATGGAGAATAGTAAGTAAGGGAATATGAAATGCTGTCCCACCGGAAAATGCCAGTATTTTTCACAGTTCGTGTATCACAATTCATGGAAGAAATATCGAAAGATTCCGCCTCTCTTATTGTCCCAATATCTTAAGCACAAATTTTACTTGCAAATCCATCAAATAAAGGGGACAACATGGAATCTTGGAGACAGCTCAAATGGTTCGTTCAATTAAGTTTGAAAATGTTTCGAATCAATAAATGGAAATCGACTATTAGGATGGGCTGCCAGAAGGCCCAGATCCTGGCCAAGATGGAAAAAAAACCGGATAATGTCCTTTTCGGCTTATGAAACTTCCAACCTTGTACCCAAAATACTTGATCCCTTCCATTGGTGACACCAATCCTTTAACAATATTTATACCATTGCCCTTTCTGGTCCTTACATGAAAATATGTTAGAGACCTTCGGGTGTAGTCTTCCAACACCCACTACCACTACCATTAACAACAACAATAACAAAAAAAAAGGAGGACGACGAAAAAAAATCCTTTTTGGCATGGGGTGCGAAAAAGAACAGAACTTTGCAAGATTTTGGTCTTCCCATAAATTCTAAGGATTTGTAGGACCAAAGGAGCTGAATATACCCAGTTGGGAATATTCTTTTCATGGTCATAAATAAACTGTGAAAAATGTTAGGATAAGTGGAACTGGCACTTCTTCGGTCGTCGCTTACCAAAGCGACATTTTTCTCAATGTAAGAACATACGATAGGCATTTGATTGTGAATCGTTTTACATTTTTCCTTCGAGACCTTTTCCCTATTATTCACCCCTCTTCTGGGGAATATCATGCATAATCAGAATTATGCTTTTTATTCGGTTAATTTATGCATGGAGGTGAAATTTGATTGAATAAAAAAAGGGACGAAAGCACTTTCTGTGAAAAGGTTATTTTTTAATTTAAGATCGTTTATTTATAAGTTTACTGTTCGTGGAATAATTTGAAAATAGTATTTTAAATTTTAAATTAATGCAATTTTAAGGCTAACGAGATTATTGCTGGAGAAGAATCATTCAAGGAAAAATCTTATTAGAATACTTAAACACGGAGAACACGGGCACACGCGAAGAGAAATACTAAAAGTTCAGAGGAGAAGAAAAGAGAGTTCACAGACGGAAATAGGAAATCGTGGGAGAAAAATCTCGTTTGTGAACTTAGAACGGTACAGAGACCGAAAGCCGCATCAGGCGTGGGAGCTCTACTGAAGAGTCCATGGTGTAACGCAATTCACACCACTGCAAGGGCTGCAGCCCAGGAAAATCAACAGCTGATCAAATTTTGACCATGAGGCAGGCGATGGAAAAATGTCTGGAGTTTCAAAACTCAATCCAAAACCCTTCATAGACTTTGACACCCCCTATGGTAGCATAGTCAGAATATAACTCTACAAAGCCATGAGAATGAATGAGCCAATAAGCTGATACGATTATGTAGATTGACCATGACCAATGTGACAAGCCAAGTAAAGATATCCGGAACACTGTACAGACCAATCATCATAAATAATGGACAAGGGGACAGTCTGGCGTAGCATTTAAAGTAGTCATGCTTCATGCAGCATGTGGGCCCCATGTGGGAAATGGGGCATGCAGAAAGAGGGATGTCCCTATGAGGACCCAATGTGGCAAAGAAGGGTTATGACGAAAAAGGGCTGTAAGTTTGTGATAAAGCTCAAAACAGAATTGCAACGGCCGACTGCAACTGCGATTTATGTCATAGTTGAACGGCGCAGCTAATGTATAACGAAATTGCAACCGCAACTTCTATTGAGACGTGACGTTTTGCATATCCAAAAATTGTGTTTGAAAAAAAATATGTTTTGTACACCGACTTCGACTACGCAGCGCAGTGCCGCTGCAGTTGCAATTTCGTTATTCAATGTAGTTTTACATTTGCGCTAAACGACCGACTTCGCCGTCCGCCGTCGCAGTCACAATTCTGTTTTGACCTTTAAGAAATTGCTTTTTAAAAAGCTTTAAGCTTAAGCTGTACCATGGTACAAATACTACGTATAGTACTCATATAAAGCTTTGGTTTTTTTGATACCTTGCTTCATATTTCAGGCAATTTGGTGACCATTTAGCATACTCAATAGACCAGTTCTCGTTCGATTTCGGAGATCAAGCAGCATTGGACGTGATTAGTACTCAGTTAGGGGACCGCTGGGTAAAATGACACTAGTGTTAAAAATTATAAAGTTTTCGACACCGCCGCAGCTATTACTCATATATCCACGCCGAATATCTTAAAACTTTTCAGGCCCTTTTTTTAATTTTTAAATCGGTCAGCAATCATTTGTCCTCACGAGGGCCACACGGGGCATTCCTTATGGGACAAGGCACTAGATGCTCCCTGTGGGCCCATAGATCAATCCACAGGGGATCCACATCTGCACCGCTTCAAAATGCTAGTCGGAGTGACTGCAAGGGGCACAATCTTCCACAAGTACACGGGCTTATGCAGACGACAATGATTTCATTGGTGCAACATCAAGATCAGTACAGGACGCTTTCAACCAGATTGAGGGACCGCAATAGTGAATATGGTTTCCCGTCTGCAAGAACACCTAAAATCTGCCCCGCAAAGGAATGGGAATTTGAAGTAGTAAAATCATTTACGTAACTTTTAGTCCGGGGAAATTAGCATTTTAAGGAGACAAAATTCCAAAATGGCTGAAAATTGGACCACAGGTTCCTTGAGACTTTTTAAGGAAACAATTTCGGAATCCCAAAAAAAAACATGGCAGCCGGAGATATCAGTTTATGGCAAAAAAATCACTCAAAAACTGGTTTTTTCGATAAATTTTTTTGATCAGTCAATTCGAAACGTTCTTGCCGACAAAAAGCTCTCCTGTAATTTTTTCGAAAACCTAACCCTTTCGAAGTTACTCAAGGTCAAAGTTTCCAAAAATCACTTTTCAGCCAAAAAATACTTTGAATAATTCGGAAAGGTCAAGGTTTTCGAAAAAATTTCAAGAGGGGTATTTTGTAGGCAATAATGTTTTGTATTAACTGATCGAAAAAAATTTCGAAAAAAAACCAGTTTTTGAGTGATTGTTTTGCCAAAGAGTAATATCTCCGGCCGGCGGCCATGTTTTTTTTTGGGATTCCGAAATTGTTTTCTTGAAAAGTCCCAAGGAAGCTGGGGTTCAATTTTCAGCCATTTTGGAATTTTGTCTCCTTTCGTGCCTTTCTTTTGCTAATTTCCCCGGACTATTTGGTCAATACAAGTAGTGTGAAAGTCCTTCGGAAAATTGTTGGCCCCTTATCTGAGGAAGAAAAATTCGGGAGACTACAACGACGAGATCTACTAGTGCTAACGTGAGATAAATGTTTTGAAGAAAATAAAGCTCGGTAGGCTCCGGCAGGCAGGGCATGCAGCTCTTATGAGCGAATTGGAACCTTCTCGTAAAGTTTGCTCCCATAAACATTATGGGTTTAAACAGCAAGCGAGACCCCGCTGAAGCAATCGCGTAGGATGTGAAACTGGATGACATCGGCTCACAATCAAGACCGGTGTGGTGAGAGCAGTTGCGAGAGTCTAGGAGTGGACCTCGTTGTCTTAAAACTAGTACTTAAAGCGGAAAACATCAGTCCAATATTTTCAAGGCCGTAAACATCATCGAAAATAGTCCTTCTTATCTATAATCCATCTATTATTCTTGATTTTATCAGAACATCAACCTAGATTATCGCACATAGAATCTAAATCGAAAGTTAGATAATAACAACGTTTTCGCGGTGTGCAAATTTTTTATATCCTAGATATTTCAAACGGTGAAGGCTGAGAAGTCAAATTACAAAAACAATGGTTTGGTTTGAGGTGTGTGGGGGTGCTTTTATGCATGGTTTTGAAGATTGAGCTTCACATTGAAGTAGCATCAAAAGAGAAAGAAAAAATGCAAAAGAAGAGAATAAAAACGCAAAGTGAAATTCCATTGATTTCGAATATATTGTAAAAGCGTTATACCCCGATTCACCTGGCAAACTGCGCCGAGTTCGAGCAAATTGGTAAACTAAACTTTAAAATAATCTCAGTCCGCATACAATTTTCACATATAAAATGAGGAAAAAACAGCCCGCAATTCTCCCAACTCGAACTCAATAAAACGTAAAATCTCGCTCAAAAGAGAGTAATCAACTGGAATAGTGGAATGCCATCCCAGGGAGCTTTTGCATTTCTGACTGCTGGCGAAAAAGCAACAACAATTTCATCCACTGAACTCGACTTTAGCCGGTGAAGCCACTGATTACTCTCTTTTGAGAGAGCTTTTACTTTCAAGCTTGATTTCATGTTCTGTTGGGCGAAATCAGACTTTATTTTTCCTGACTTCGGAATGTGAAAATGTATGGGAAATCAGGCAAAAATTGAAGCTCAGATTTGCTCGAACTTGCGCAGTTCGGCCGGTGAAGCCGGGGTATTATGTGGATGAACTGAATATCATTGAACTGAGGCCGGCGAGGCTGGGCATTACCAAACTTTAAAATCCTCATATGTTACACTGATTAATGTTTAAACATGATAAAAACATTTCGAATTACGCACAAATGTAATTCGTGATTCGAAATATTGAAAATCCTGGTTGATGTTTACGGCTTTCAACATCCCGAATCAAGGATCATCTTTATCCGCAATTTTTAATAGGCTTAAACGTCAACCAATGTAAAATATGAGAGTTTTCAGTTTTGGCAATGATTTTTAAATATTAAGCAGAATTTACAAAGGCGCCGTTATCAAACTTGACTATCATTAGGTATGTATATTTTTTTTGTGGTTTATTTATCGTTTCATTTCTTTGTGAAAATTACCGGCACCGCCAAAGTGAGTATGTTGAAAATTAAAGTAAAGGCAACCCTTCTTTCGAAATAAATGCGAGTAAAGGTAATTCCTTCCTGCGAATAATTGAAGATCTGCATTGATGTTTACGGGTCTACTACGGATTTTGATTATCTTATTTTACTGTGAAAAATAGATATAAAGCGAAAAAAGAAAATTTAAATTTAGAAAGGGATTGATCAAATCGTAAGCGATAAGGTTCATTGGTATATTTTTGTGAATAGAGGCTTTTTATGGTGGCCATGGTTAGAGTCGAATTTCGATCCCACCGCATCTCCCGTGGTGCTCGGTCTCGATGCCTGAGATCTCGTCTCTAGGACTTACTCTGCACTAATAGATGGCGAGTTCTAATGCGCCCAAGAGGTGTCAGCGGTCTAACAACTCTATTTGGTTGCGAGTGGCTCCTTCAGGCAATATCAGTGGCGTTTAAAGATAGTTACTTCATTACCACTTATAGAATTGAAGCTATCCTTTGCCTAATGTTGCTTTTCTCCAAAAAGGTATATCAGGAGTTAACCGACTTGTTTATCAACTGAAACCACATTCTCTTTAAGATCCTGTTAGTTTCTGGTTTATCCAAATTAGGATTAAATAACAATAAAACAACATTCCCTGTCTTATATTAGGTTAACATTTTGCATCGAACGAACCACTCTACGCATAAATCCTTATCGTAAAATAAAGCAAGTCCTTACGATACAAAAGTAAGGATTTGGGTTGTCCCTGCGACTAAGAAAGCAAATAACAAACAAAGCACCTAAATGCCTCCCGAGGCATAAAGATGCTCCGAAATATGATATAAACTTGCCTCATTCACAATACTTAAATACAAATCCCCTTTAATTGAATTGAATGGTCGTCGTCCTTCACAAGGACATCAAAAAATATTAGATGGAAATTCCCATCCCAGGCACGAAAATAATTCACACAAGATTTAAATTTTCACACAGCTGTGAGAATGGATCCTGGGATTTGCTGTTATCATGCAAAAATGTTTAATTCCAGCTAAACAAAAGCAACCGTTCCACTACCGTCGCCATTGTCCTAGGGACCCAATTGTTTTGGATGTTTATTGTGTTTGAATTCAGCTACAGAGGGATTTTGAATATCAGAATCCACAGAAGGAGCACAAGTGCCTTCAATCCTTTTCTGTATGCTTCTGAACAAGCTTCTCACCAGTTTCAAAGTGGTCCTTTTTGTATACATATATATATTTATAAAAAATGAAAAAAAAAATTATATTTTTTCAAAATTCAACGCTCGTCCATTCTATTCCAGCGAGAGACTAGCGAGATCCAGAGCCCAGGCTGCGTGGAATTTTTTAATTTTAATTGTACTTGTCAGGAGGGGCGGGGGACGTTAATTAAAACTTTTGATGGAATTTAACTTTCATCAGCCGGGGTGGTTCTCCCTTTTTTTACCAGTGGATACTTTTTCTGCTCAGTCTCGTTTTTCTGTTGCTTATTTTTCGGGGGATAATTCTAGCCACGTAGGGCTGTAGATCTACCTTTCTTCTTCGACTTGGGAATTTTAAAGTAACTCTCGAAAATTTTCTAGTGAAAAATAATAAAATGCAAATTGAGTCTGAAATACTTAATGTCTGGGAGTTGCTTGGGGATGTTTTTCTTTTTAATAAACTATAAGCTTGTAAACTGAATGGGGTCTTGGCTATAAAAGGGTTGAAAGAATTATGGGGTGTTTAACGTCACTATTTGCGATTTAAGTAGTAAATAAGTTAAATGTTTTCGACCAAATAATTTATGTAATTGCTTTTGATGATAAGTACAGTGTGATATCGTGAACTATTGGAAATCAGTACATCTACCTACCATTGGACTATCAAACATATGAAAATACCCAAGAGTTAGGATGGTTAAACATTTGCATAAATAATTAATCTCGAACAGTGTTATGCATGTAGTCTACACGCCTTCTTAACGTTTCTTAACATGCGAACAATCATGAAGTCTGCATTGAAAAAAAGACAATCGACATTGTAGATAGTGTGTGAAGAATAAAATATAAACCAAAGAAATTAAGATGGTCCTATGCGGGGTAAAAATGCTTAGTAGCAACTTTAATGTTATTTGATACTAGCAATACAAATTGCTGCACCATCTACTTTTCATGTAGAATACTAAAAATGCCACTCAGGTTGTGAAAAGATTCCCATTTGGAGTAGTATAGCAAGGATGATTCTGGAACCCGCTCCCGCCTCAGAATTAGATTTGTGTCTTCGCTAGGATGAAAGCTTTTTTGTAGAGGAAATTTTGATTGGGGGAAACTTTGCGCTTGCTCATATGATTTGATTTTGGAGCTTTTTTTGGTCTTTTGGTTTTTTGCCCTTTATTTTTAGGTATATTTTACACTCTTTCTATTTAAAGTGTGATTTTATTTACAAGAGATTTCTAATTTCTCTTTGGATTGTGGAACCGTGATTCATTGATAGAGACGAAGTCTTGCTCAACCGCCGATCGTCGATTTTGAGTGGATGGCGTTTTCGATCGTTTGAACGCCCGCGGAAACTTACGGAAAGTTATCGTTTGATGTGGCTCGTCTTCGTCGTCGTGGTCACAACCGAAGACTGACTTTAGCCTGTCGATCGAAGTTTTGACATAATAGCTTGATTACTTTGTACGGGCCTTCGTATGTAAAGGTTTTTGGTACGCTGTCGATCCTGCAAGGTTCGGGGCACATAAAAATAATTGACTTGTAAATTATTAGTTCTCTATTGGATTTTCATCGAACCGGATGGAAACTGAATTGGGCAATCTCAAATTGTGGCCATAGGCGAGCTCTGCTGAGGAGAATTGCAAGCCACTTTTAATTGCCCTGCGTATGCCTAGTAGGACGAAAGGCAAGTCTTCATTTCAATGAGTAGTGTTGCCCCTTCTAGCTTCAAGTTATCGATGGAATTATTGAACCATCTCGTTTGCCTATTGATGGCAAGCGTTCGCCCTAATTTGGTGACTACCGATTAATTTGGAAACTTCACTGAATTCGAATTGCGTATCCTGATCAGTAGTGATTTCGAGTCATGCGCCGAATCGTAGGATATATTTAGTGACAAACGCTTGCCACTGTTGAAGCGTTAATATCCATTCCGCCAAAAAAAACCCTTCCGTATTTGCCGTCGGAGCAGCGTAAAAAAATGCCGTTCAACGTCTGTTGGCTTCAACTCGCATTGTACCCCATTTCCTAGCTTTCGGATCATTCCCAAGCTTTTCGAACGATGGGAAATGGCTTGTTGAGTTACGCCCAATGAATCTGCAAGTTGCGTTTGACATGGAAATTCATCCCCTAATGCCTCCAGTTCTGCGTCTTCGAACTTTTTTACCGGTTCGGGACGCTGTTATCTTCCACCTCAAAATCACCACTTTTGTAGCGTTGTTGAAACCATTTGGCCCTTTCACTAATAGAGGCCTCACTACAAGTTTCTACAAGCATTTGACGCAACTCAGCTTCTGTTTTTTTCGAATTGAAGGCAAAAAGCAAAACTTCCCGACTCTTATTTGGCTCAAAGTTCGACATTTTCACGCAGAAAAAAATTTACAGAATATATGAAGGAGTTGTTGACAGATGCGTAGTTTATAATTTGGCATGCCTGTTCTGACATTTGTGCCCAGGATTTTATTGCTAGCACCATCCATTGGAAAACGGTGATTTTCTACTTCCACTCCAAATATTTTTCACTGTTTCCCTTAATAAAATCCATAAAGATCTCATGAACACCCAAAACAAGGATTTAAAAAACGATCTCACGTACAGTTGTCGCATATAGATGTGAAGAACGGAGTATGCTTTAAAATCGGGATATAAGCTGGACTTAACGAGTAAAAAAAATTCCGAAAGATATGCGGCCGTATAGCTAGTGAAAACGAAGAATACGCTGAACTGGTCCTATCCAAGGAATGGATAACTCAAGGATGCCGAAAATCATCTGAATTTACTGTGAAAGAGGAATAGACTAGTTGGCAAACTAAGGTGAAGGAAGGAAGACAGTACTTTTTATGAAGATGTACGTTCATTTTAAAATTACACCAGAATGAAGACCGACACTTTTAATAATTTACTGAATGTACTATAGTAACACCTTTCATTAAAAAACATGACACTATATTGCGTGAATCAATACCAAGCTTCAGCAAGGTTCGTAAGGACAACTTCGATTATTCTTTTCGTAATTATTCAATGTTCCATAGGTTGCTTCTCACTATGAAGTTTTTGGCGACCGCGACCGGTGACTCATATAGCGACTTATCGTTCAATTTCAGAATTTAAATTCCATCTATCTTCATTATTATACCTAAAATATTGAAGGCAATTTACACTTCTTTGAAAGATGATTATTTGAAGATAAATTCATGTCATATTGAAATAACTTCGAAAAAATAATTTTTCCCATTCATAGATGCCCAAATGCAAGAAACAATGGAAAGAAGTTGCCGACCAATTTGAAAAACAGTGGACATTTATCAAATATCCTCTCAGTTTTGTAACCGCTGGCTTGTTCCAATCAATCTGCAAAAAACATTATTATGGATTTTTTTCTTGTATTGTTTCTATTTAATTTAAATATTTCAATTTCCTACAATTTCACATTCCATCGTACAGAAAAATAACAAAAATTGCTTTCCCAACAAATGTATTTTTCACAATACGGAAAGTAAAAAAAAACAAAATTATTTTTCGCAACACTGAAATTAAAAAAAAACCATCAAAATTATTTTATACAGCACCAAAATTAAAAGAAACCAATAAAAGTGTTTTTCACAACACGGAAAATAAAAAAAATTCTCTCCTATAAAATTGTTTTTCGCACTACGAAAACCCTATGACTGATCAGAAGAAAATAGAACATGTTCTATCTTCCAAAAACTCAAACTTAAGCGAACTTTCAAGGAAAGTCATGTTAGGTGAATTGCTGAATATCGAATCCAGGACTTGTCCTGTGTCAAATCATATGAAAAAATCTGTGGTGTAAACCTTTCTTAAGCTAGTTGTTCGTTAGATAATTGTTTACTAAAACTAAATTTGTTTCCAAAAGTAACAAGGTGTACGATAATCTGTATATTTAAAACAAAGGAATATTGTAACCAGGTGTTTATACGCTTTTATAGGTCATTCATCTTTTAAACCACTCTTTACCAAAAATACTGACTTGGACAGCCTTGGTAGCCTAAGTGTTAACGAGCCCAACTACCATCCCGGAGGTCTGCGGTTCGAACCCACTCCGCGGTATGGTCCTTCGTCTTTCAATTTCACCCACCTAGTTAACGTTCCTACTTTCTTGTCTTCCCTTTTTACAAAAAAATCCCTGATCTTTCTCCTGGCATCACCTGTAGGCAAAATAAGCGAGGAACACTGCTGCTGTACAATACCTGAAGGCAGTGTTCTGTGGCGGTAGTATTGGATGGGGAGGTGGTGGAATAAAACTTTGTTAGAGTTATCAGTCCTTTCGCTCTCCTCTATACTATTTTTCCGACTGGAGCTTTGCTGTCCGACATTGCATTCACTAATACAATAGTCGATAGAAAAAGAGGCTTTACCTGTGAGCGCTAGTCTTTCGGAAGAAAAGAACTTGTCCCAACTAAAGAGAGATATTTTTGTTTTAGTAAGAAGAATCCATATTTGTATTTCAGAAAGTTGTGCACAACTTTCCTGACAGTTCTTCTATTTTTAAACATGAATAAAGATGTTTCCTTGAAAACTACATTTCTCTTTGTAACCACTCCAAATGGTTAAACATAGTTCGGTACTTCGTTATTCCAAGTACGCTGTATAGAAGCCTGAGTGCGCGCAAGATTGAAACGACCATGAACATGTTTGTCATAAATTACAAAAAAAAAACTTCAATCTGTTTACTTTTATTAACGTCACCCTCAATCTGTACTTTTAAAATCCTCTCAAAGAAACAATTTTTCTCTTCTTTTGCTTGGGTGAAAAGTTAAGTAATTTAATAACTTCTTCAGAAGTAGATGAATATGAAATTGTGCCCGTTACTCGATGCTATTTAACTTTTAAAGAGTTACCTTCCGCCTCCCCCCAAAAAAAATGGTATCAGGACGTCAAACTTTTTATTACTGATATAGGTTAACAGTCCACAATACTCTCTTCCATGACTAGGGGGCCTCCATATCACGTATGCACATTTACAACCAATTTTCCTTGACGACGTCCCCATTTACCTTCGTTTTTTTTGTATTTCATCAGAAAGAACTCCGTATCACTGGTAAAGTCTTCAAGTACATCCCCGGTAAAATGTCTCTCAAAAAAAGGAAAGAAATGTTTAAGAAAAAAATCCTTCGTCTTTGGCGAAACTTAATTCTCCCTCTTGGCTGGAGTTGTTTGAAAGTTGCTTGAATGAAAACAAAAAAAAATATTTTTCCCTGTGAAAAGAAGGAAGAAAAAAAAGGCCGCCGTTACATGCATGACTCTAAGGAATCAACTTCAGCCCGAAGGAAGAAGTATCCTTGGAACCTTTTCGCCAGTGTGTATGGAATTGACGACTACGACGACGAAAACGACGACGGCTGCCTTTAAAAACAAACATCAACTTTTTCGGTAATTCTATTTGGCGTGATACGCATGAACTGAAGCAAATTGAACAACGGAAAACAGAAAACTGTGCGAGAGACACGAGTACCAAACTGGATTTTTCGTCGTCCTCTGGAACAATCCTTGTTTCGTCCCCATTCCAGGTTCTAGCTCCTCGAGCTCTAGTAAACTGCTTTTCCAAACTTTGATAATTTCGTTGTTCTTCATGTCGACGACGACGACGCTACACCCTGTTGCGGGGACATGACTACAATATTGAAAAAGTTTAAGGAAGGATCAGGATGAGAAAAAAAACAAATCGAATTTTTTTTTATATTTCAAGTAAGAAGCTTTGCTTCTGGAAAGGACCCTTAACATATGAAGGAAATTCTCTTCTGTTGCTTAATATCCCTAATGTTTTGTGATTAATTTTTTTTTTCAAAAAAAAAACATTGCCAAACTCTTTTGAATCCTTAACTTTTTTGTCGCATGATTTTTGAATTATTTAAAATCGATTTTTTTTTCTCGAAAATATCCGAGGACATATCGGCAGTCGTGGAGGCAAAAATTCTCTCACCGAAGGCGATGATAGTAACTTTTTCCTGTGGATCCTCCGAACCAAGAGTCCTGAAAGTCGTAACTTCATTCCTGTAGGGAAAATTCATTTTCAAGTAACTCATAACTTGGATTCCCCGAGGCGAGACTTTATTAACAGAGAATCTCACGTTCGTCCTGTTCGCCTGATAAACCGCATGTTTTATGGTTGGTTTTATCATTGGCGATTATCTTGGTTTACGGCCACTGCAGACAACGTGCAATAGATGGCAGCAAGATTATGCGCCCTAGTATTTTGAATATATCAGAATTTTGTGTAGGTGCTGTGCGACCGCTATTTATTAGGTTTCTTATGTTATGAGAATGAACACTCATTATGAAATGAGATCCTTTGTGAATTTTAATTTGGTCCTTATATTTTGTTATTTCGGTAATGAAATGAATGGAATTTGAAATTATTGGGTGGATTTTGGGTTGGGTACAATCATTGTGTTAATATTGGAATTAACGTATCTTGGTTATGTGAAAATTTTAGGTGGATTACACGTTTAACGGATAATTTTATTTCTTATCTAGGAATAGTGCCGCTTGGTTAGCACATTAAAATTTAGTCGTTGTAAAATTGTAGGTGATACAAAGAAATTAGTCGCCAACGGTTTCTGTACCCAAAATTTTTGATTGAGATTAAGAAACCTATAAAGATTTGACGAGCGTATACCATTGTGTTTTTATGACGCATATGGATAATACGTTATTATCATTAGAATTTTTATTAATCCATATTTGTTTTCTCAGTTGCTACCTGCTTTCCTATTGCCAGCGTCTGGCGGCGCCAATCGACACAAAGAATGGATATCGTCTGCTGTGTGCCGATTGGCCCCGCTAGACGCTGGCAATAGGAAAGCAGGCAACCTGCTTTCTTTGTGTTTTCACCCTTCCTGAAGACGAATTGCGTTTCCGACTAGCCGCCTTCCTTGCAGGGGCGTTTCCAGCCAACTGGCTTAGGGGGGGTAATTTTAAAAAAAGAAAAACTTAAATATTTTTTTTATTCCATAAATTCCATTTTCACCCTCTCCAAGCCACCGCGAGCTGAAGTTGCCATTTCACACCCCCACCCCCCCCCCAATGGTCGAAAATATCTGCCACTAGTATTAAACGGTTATTTAGCCCTAATAGAACCTACATAAGCAGCAGCAGAAATTTTTTTCAATTTTAGCCCCTTTTTTAAACCCCCCCCCCCAACCCTCTAACTCGAGGTGGGTCCACTTCCCGTAAAAATGTCATATTATAAAAAATGCTTGAAATTACTTGAAAAGCTTATATACCAAACGGCAGAAGGTTGGGATCACAGTATACAGAAACAAGGTAATGTAAAAGAGACTGACAGCTTCGAATATCGTAGAAAAAGGTCTCCGAGTGACGTCAGCACTAATGCAGAAACAACCGAGTGACGTTGCCGTCTTACGATATACAGTCTTTTACATTGGCCTGTTACACACGGGACGACGGCCAACCAACAGAAATCGTACGATATTCATCTTTTTAGAGAAGAGGGTGAGAGAGGACGATGGGGAGGGAAGATTTTCCCATGGGCTGTTTCACACGAGACGACGCCCAACCAACAAAATCTGCTGTCATCGTCCATTCCCTTTTCAAATTTGATGAAAAGTCGTACGGGCAACAACTACACCGCTGTCAAAAAGTCGTATCGAAAATCGTGTGAGAAAGTTGGATGGGAAAATCTTCCTTCCATATCGTCCTCTCTTACCCTCCTCTCTAAAAAAGTGAATATCGTACGATTTCTGTTGGTTGGCCGTCCACGGCCTGTTTCACACGGGACGAGGGCCAACCAACAGAAATCGTACGATATTCATTTTTGTAGAGAAGAGGGTGAGAGGTGTGAGAAATTTGGATGGGAAAATCTTCCCTCCCCATCGTCCTCTCTCACCCTCTTCTCTATAAAAAATGAATATCGTACGATTTCTGTTGGTTGAGCGTCGTCTCGTGTGAAACAGCCCCACACGATTTTCGATACGACTTTTTGACAGCGGTGTAGTTGTTGTTGTTTTTTGTTCCTTTTGCTGGGAGAAGAAAAGAAAGAGAAATGACTTTTGTTTCACTCGGAAAGTACTCAAAAGAGAATTAAAATAAAAGCAACAACAATAAGCTAAACCGTTTTGACGTACAGTTGTTTGGAAAAATTGGCCCGTGTGAAAGCCCGTACGACTTTTCGTCAAATTTCAAAAGGTAATGGACGATGACAGCAGATTTTGTTGGTTGGCTGTCGTCTCGTGTGAAACAGGCCATACCGTGGTTGGGACGACACGATTTTTTCAAGTGCCAGCTCCCCTACTAAAAGGAAGAAAGTCATAACTTCTTTTACGGCGCTTGAGCAGTTAACTTCATTTTGTTTACATAGGCTGTTTCCACACGAGCGTACACATGACAAACAGAGTCGTCTATAATCGTCAATTCTCTTTTGTCTTCGGTGAAAAATCGTATGTGCTTCTACATGAGGGAACAACTTGCAGGCAACAAATCATACTGTCTTTGTTGTTGTTTAAAGACATTCTCTTTGCGAACAAAAGGGAATTTCAGAAAAAAACAACAACAATGCAAGAGCTGTCAAAGTGTTCGATCAAGAATCGGCTCGGGTCGTTCCCTTCCAGCAGTTTTTGAAAAATTCATAGATCTCCGACTAGACTCACCATAACTTAACTTGTTTGTTTGAAATATTGGTAATTTTTAAGAATAAAAATAAATAAGCGAACGAAAATTCTTAGGGGGGGTAATTACCCAATTACCCCCCTCTGAAACCGCCCCTGCTTCCTTGTCGGCCCTTGCAAGACTGTCGGCCTACCGTGGGTTTTTAGCTTTAAGGGTAAAACCTGCTTGAGTTGCTTCCTGATGTATATTTAGAACACTTACACATTTACACTTCTTTCAAAAAATTTGCAAATTCCTTCAATTCTGTTAAAATTTGTCTGCCTTACAAAAAACTCTCATATGAAAAGTGCCCAGGGACCACCCACAAACGTAAAGTTTTCAAGATCTCTCTTTTAATAGGGCCCCATACACTACAAGGTGTTATGCGTACAAACAAGGCGTTAAAACAAAGATTGACAGTGTGTGGTGAATTTGGATTTTTGGTTTTATGATTGTCACAAGTTTGTCCCAAATACCAAAATGGTTTGATTTTTGACAGTTATGCATGTACTAAAAAACCTCCCCGCTGGGTTGTTTGCTGTATATCTGTTATTTTTATCAATTTTTGGTTTTGTGTTGTTTTTTCAAATCTTAAACCAAAATGAAAACCATATAGTGAATGGGCAGCTCAGCGTTCAAACAAGTTTGCCACAAAGACTGTGGGATATGTTTGAACGCATAAAAGCTTGTAGTGTATGGGGCCCTATTGACGCTTTTCCTGGATGACTTTTAAGTTCCAGACCTATGGGTACAGTTTGTTACACGAGCTGTGTGTGGTGTGGCAGTGTTTTGTTGGAACCACATGTGCTGTAGGCCCGAAAGATTCATTTCGTTTACAAGAAAGTTCTTCAACATCTCACGGTAGTGATCATCAGTAACAAGGGTGGCGCAATTAAACTGTCAACAAATCGAAACACTAGATCTACTTTTTGTTTTCATGAATTTTATTGGACCAAAGTAAAAGTTGTTCGCAAATAATGTGATTTTCAGAATGCATCACCAATTTTCGATGTTTTCGATCTTAAGACGTACCTACTATGTCTTAAGACGGTCGAAAAACCCATCGCACCCTGCCCGAATGTGGCTTTGTGGTGTTTTGGTTCATTTTTGGCGAAGAGCTTGCTTGATAGCCCGGCTTCACCGGCCGAACTGCGCAAGTTCGAGCAAATTGGTAAACTGAACTTTAAAATAATCTCAGTTCGCATACAACTTCCACATATTACATGAGGAAAAAACAGACCTCAATTCGCCCAACTTGAACTCGAACTTAAGTAAAACATAAAAGCTCGCTCAAAAAAGAATAATCAACTTGAATAGTGGAATGCCATTCCAGTGAGCTTTTGCTTTTCCACAATTTCAAGCCCTGAACTGGACTTTAGCCGGTGAAGCCACTTATGTGGATTGAACTGAATATTATTGAACTGAGGCCGGTGAAGCCGGGGCATAATACAGTTTCACTCGGTCCAAAAATACGACCGAAGAGCGACCATCGAAGGTTACGGCGCCCCAAACCATCAACCTCGCTGGTGAGTTTATGGACACGAATTGCTATGGTAACTTATGGGACCTTATTTTAGTTTCATAGCCAAATTTTAAGATCGAAATATAACCTATGTCTCCATCACCAAGGCTATTTGAACCTTACCGATTAAAGTGTTTTTGACCCAATTTGTTACCGCTCCAAGTAAATGAAATACGCTACAATACTGCGCTGAGGTTGAGACGTGGGCAGTGACCTAGAGGATGGTCTTCGACGGGTACATTCTACAATTGTTAGTATGATGGGAGAGATTCCAGAAGGGGCAATGTTATGGGACTGAATGCCTGCTAGGAACTTGGAGTGTGAGGCCCCTTCTTTGAACGTATAAGAAAGACTAACCTAGATTTTTGGATTTTCGCTAAGGTATGGCAGTTTGGACTTGTATTTGGTCACGGTCCAAGACAGAAAGAAGAGCAGATATCGGTGCTTGAATCTAGGGAGTAAAAGCCCCAGGTTTAGTAGAGCGATGAATTTTGGCATTCCAGCTACTAGTTTTCATGTAGAAGTGTATACTGGCCTGCAAGGCAGCCAAGCCGCGGGTGAAAATATAAGACTGAAAACAGACTGAAAAATTACTAATTTTTTCAATGTTAAACAGCAGTCGAAAAATGAACGAAAACTATACTGAGGTAGTGAACAGGAGACGGAACTGAAAATGCATTGAAAATGATAGGTAACTGGACTGAAGAGTGTGAATGGAAATCAAGCGGGATTTAGGCAGAAACATTTAGACATTTGTATGAATGGAGTAACAATTATTAAAAAATTCCAAAATTTTTCTAAGTCCAAGAAATACCGAGTCCCTTCCTAAGAATATTCCAAATCTAAAAATGATAAAAATTTCCGCCTTGTTTCGGCCTCTTTTCAGTCTTCTTTTTATACTCATGAAGGGTAACTGATATCAGTTTTCAGTGTAAATAATAATTTCCGCCTTATTTCGGACAGAATTCCGCCTAAAATTCATTTTTTAGTCTCTTTTTAGTCCTTTTTCAGTTTTATATTTTCACCCGGGGCGGGAATCAGAACGATAAGGTTCCATAAGACCAGGTCTAAACTAGTCTAGGACAGCCGTACCCTTGGCGTCGAGGACAAAAATAAAAACCGAAAGCCTTTGCTAAGCACTGCATTCATTGGTCTGAAACCGCCTAGTGGGAGCTCTTTGAAGAACCTACACACCTCTCGAGTCCTGAAAAAAGTCTGTCCATTGAGTGTTTGGAGTACTTGTGGCATGGCTTGGCAGTATCGGGTAAAGAAAAAATCAAGGCGAACAGAACAGTTAATAAGCCGCTTTTAGATTTGTTACCTATTATAACTCCTCTCTCTTGCTAAATAGAAGAAGTTACAGTAGATGTAGTAAAATCTTAAACAACCTTAAATAAACGAAATGAAATTTCTACTAAAACAAGATTTAAGTTTCTGCAATAAATTTGCTTATTACGAAACTGTTTTATTTAAACTTCCATGCTAAATTTAATATACAGCATGTTAAACAAATTTCAATTAAAACTTTTAATCGGATACCGATCCTTAACATCGACAAACTCCTCAACCTTAATAATGAACCCAGTAACTTTACGTTAAGCTGTTGAACCCTCAATCTCTCTCTTTCTCTCTCTCTGCATTCTAAGAAGCTAAATTTCTTCAGCTATTAAATTAATAAAATCAAACATTCTACGAAGAACTTTAAGATCAAGTTCCCTTAAGGCCCGTCCTCACTACGCGGACTTAGGATCCACGCGCTTTTGGTCGTACGGCCAGCCAAAAGCGCGCGTGATCTTTTAATTTTCTGAGTCATGAGTGAGAAAAAATCAATTCTCCTTTGAAACGGCGTACGCGCTTTTGAAAAGCTCAGTGTGTGGACGCACAATGTACCTTTTTAACCACAGCCTTTTGTCCGCGTTGTTTGGCCGCACGGCCTTTACCATGGACAAAGTCGTAAAAAAGTCGTAAAAAAGCCATAAAACTCCATATGAAAAAAAAAGGCAAAAGCGCGTACGACCCAAGACCGCGTAGTGTGGCCACACCATTAAAGGCCCGTCCTCACTACGCGGACTTAGAATCCACGCGCTTTTGGTCGTACGGCCAGCCAAAAGCGCGCGTGATCTTTTAATTTTCTGAGTCATGAGTGAGAAAAAATCAATTCTCATTTGAAACGGCGTACGCGCTTTTGAAAAGCTCATAGTGTGTGGACGCACAATGTACCTTTTTAACCACAGCCTTTTGTCCGCGTTGTTTGGCCGCACGGCCTTTAATGGTGTGGCCACACTACGCGGTCTTGGGTCGTACGCGCTTTTGCCTTTTTTTTTCATATAGAGTTTTATGACTTTTTTACGACTTTTTTACGACTTTGTCCATGGTAAAGGCCGTGCGGCCAAACAACGCGGACAAAAGGCTGTGGTTAAAAAGGTACATTGTGCGTCCACACACTATGAGCTTTTCAAAAGCGCGTACGCCGTTTCAAATGAGAATTGATTTTTTCTCACTCATGACTCAGAAAATTAAAAGATCACGCGCGCTTTTGGCTGGCCGTACGACCAAAAGCGCGTGGATTCTAAGTCCGCGTAGTGAGGACGGGCCTTACCATGGACAAAGTCGTAAAAAAGTCGTAAAAAAGCCATAAAACTCCATATGAAAAAAAAAGGCAAAAGCGCGTACGACCCAAGACCGCGTAGTGTGGCCACACCATTAAATACAAATATAGAGAAGTGCAACTTAATTCCGACCAAATGCTCCTTTCTTAGAATGGAAAACTGTTGCTATGACAGAGGGAACAATGTTGTAATTGACCCACTTTATGAGTTAATCCCTTTTTCCACCTACAAAGCACCAAAACAACAAACAAAAAAAAACACAAATAATAACCAAAACACTTTCAGTCCAAAAACCTTTTCAGCGTAGTATACAAGGGCATCCCGTAACAAAGGTCCCTTTTATGGGTGGTCCTTTAATGTGTAGTCGAAGTTTGTACAGAAAATAACAAGGACCCCCGAAAACTTTATTCAAAAGCTCCTTAAACTCTCTCGTCAGGTGTATTGCCTACAAGCACAGAAACTTATTGTTTGTACAAAGTTTTGATGTAATTAGGATTGTTGATGCAGAAAGCCTAAGTCTAAATTACAACCAACACATGTAAACAATATTTCTTGACCTCATTTGAACTTGTCTTATTTGGGATATCAACAGGATCTAGTTTTGCGAGTGTATATGTAGTGTACACGGATCTCTACTCTTATACTCCTAGATTTTCCTACTAACAAGCACACACAACAGCAGCAGAAGACGTTAAAGAAGAAACTTTAAGAAGTTATTGGTTGCCTTATGACTTTTGATGGAAGAATCACCCTCAAGGAAAAACCTTATACCAGCGCCAGCCAGGAAGTTGGAAAACTCATAGACATCTGGAGTTAAAGCGGTACCCTCCATTAATCATAAAATTTTGAAATTTCCCTCATGTAAACCTCACGTCCAAACAGGATAGACGAGGCCAAGCCAAGCATCAGGAACACTCCACGCTCTGGATTAAGGATACAGGGATCAAGCAGCGGCTGCATTTAATATGAATAAATCCTTGTGCTGGCAACTTATTTGCTTACTTACTTTTCCAGCTCAATACATTCCATATCGATTCAGTTTTTTTTTTTTGGTCCTGATGTAATGGGTGGGATGAGCAGGAGATGGAGGATGTTGACTCCTTGTATGAAGGTTTAAGGATTCGTTCATTACCCAGTATTTATACTAAAAATGTATGTTTGCCGATATGTTCTATCATCCGTCGTGGGCTCATCCTGGCGTGGGTTTCTATACATCTGCTCCCATTCGATTTCGAACTTTTTTTCGGCATGACTTTGACTAATCAGCATGAAATATTCTTAAATTTTGATTCAGGTTTACGGGGGCGGAATATTATGATAGAAATCCTTCACATTTGGCCTAAAGGTCTTGAAGTGTTCTTTAAACATAAATCATAACAGTGTAGGCTTCTTGATAGGTTATTTTATGCCCTTTTGAGTTCTGAAAAAAATTACAAAAGGAATTTTGTTTTTACGTTTTTTTTTGGGGTAAAAGGTTACTCAAGAAAATCTGTCTTTTTTCTGAGTACTTCGGGAATTACACTGATTTTAATGTAAGGAGCTTGACTATGAACTTTTTATTTATATTGGATAATTTTGTTAGGGTCATCATAGGAAATACGCACATATGTGCGACATTTTTGAAAACATAAAATTTTTGAATTGAATGCACAGAAAAATATAAAATCTTGCGTGCCATACTAATCCAAGCACATAAAATTTATTAATGGGATGTTATTTATGTGCTTGGATTAGTATGGCATGAAAGATTTAATTTTTTTCTGTCCATTCAATTCAAAAAGGAAATATTGACAAAATGTCGCTTGGATCACTATGGTTCTCCCCTACACATATATGGTGTACCTGTGAAAATTTTTGTAATGAGTCAATACTCACAATTATAAAGGAAAAGTCCAGGTCAAATACCCCAAATGCGCAACAAACTCAGCTGTTTAGTTTCTATACCCTTAAGGTACTTAAACCGTTGTATTCAACTTTTAAACGCTCCGCAGCCTTTAATGAAAGCAAATACTTAAAGTGTTTCACTAGTTAACGTTTGTAGCCTGCTTTAGGCAAAAAAAAGCTTTCTAAACCCTCTAATTTATAGTGCCTGTAGATATGTGAATAATAACTGCGGTGTCGAAAAACTTAATTTGTGTTAACCTTTTCGTCAATCCAAGCGCGAGTGTCATTTTTCCAAGAGGTCCCCCTACTAAATACCAACCCCGTCCAATGCTGCTTGACCTCTGTGATCGAACCAGAACCGGTCTACTAAGTATGCTAAATCGCAGCCTTTCCAGTCGCCAACATGATTGCCTGTTTATTTCTCCATAAGTATTTATCATAACTAAGTGTTTACTATCCCAAATGTTTAATGTTTTACTTTTAACCACTTCTATCGTTTTGTACTTACACTGAAATTCTCAGCTTTTGTACGTCAGTTATTTCAACACGCTTAAAGATCGATTTATATCAACAGACATTTAGCACAGACACGAAAAATATTGTTCAATACATAAATGTGAATGCTCTCATAGAAAATGAATTGAACAATATTTTTCGTATCTGCCACGCTACGTGTCTGCCACGTTGAATGTCTGTTGATATGAATCGACCTTAAAGTGTGCTATTGTTACGTCACCCGATAGACACTTTAAAGTGTATGAAAAGGGACTACAATGTAAATCAAATAGGTGACGTCACAATAACCCTTCAAAAAGCTCAGATATGTAGCGTAGGTTAAAATTATTATTGGTAAACACCTTAAGTGTTCAATTTCCGACAAACACTTTAAGGTACTAGTACACAAACAAAGCAAAAAAAGGGCAAATTTTTAAAACTTGATTTCTCAGAACCCTTAATACATATTAATGTAAACTTTTTTTTAAAAAATTATTCTATTCTTAAATAAAACAAAACAAAAATTTTTTTTAGTTTCGACTATTTGTACCATTTCTAGATGGCGCCGAAGTCAAGGTCAAGGAAAAATGTATGTCTCCATGGCAGAGAGTAACCCTCTGGATTGGCAAGTCTGAAACAAAAAATCAAAAAGACTCTTAAAGAGTAATGTATTGCCCACATCTATTTACCACCATAAGTAAAAACCGATAATAGAAAGTTGCATTTCAGTAGTAGGAAAAACAATTTTAAAATGGGGCCTTGTTTTTTAACCCTTTTATCCCTAAAAAATAAAATTGCTGACCTTTTTTTTAAATATTTTGGTAAATAGATGTAAGGAATATGTTAATAAACAAAATAAAACAAGTTTTTTCAAAATCGGCCGAGCCAATCCGTAGGGTTACTCTCTGCCATGGAGACATAAATTTTTCCTTGACCTTGACTTCGGCGCCATCTAGAAATGGTACAAATAGTCGAAACTAAAAAAAAATTTTGTTTTGTTTTATTTAAGAATAGAATAATTTTTTAAAAAAAAGTTTACATTAATATGTATTAAGGGTTCTGAGAAATCAATTTTTAAAAATTTGCCCTTTTTTTTGCTTTTATTTGTGTACTAGTACCTTAAATGACGAAGAATAAAACACATTATTGATTAGAGTATGTGCATTAATCACTTCTGTTTTAAAAAAAAACACTTCCTACGTTTTTAACCCTTTACCTTTACCGTTTCGAAAAAAAACACTAGAGTATTTTATTTCTAAACATCTACAAACACTTGAATTTGCAGTGTAGTTCCAAGAAAAATGCTTTCTTTAATGGCTTATCGGTTAGAATTGGCTTTTGGACCCGGTTTCCGACGAGCGACGATACTCGCGGGGCACTCAGAAAGAACAGAAAGAGCAGACTGGGTTCTCCGCACGTTCTAACCTCTATAAGTGGTAATTCTGGACCTCTATAAGTCAGGTAATCAATCCAACAAGTGTCCTGAAATCTTTTCTATTGCACCCCAAAAATTCCCTGACCACGTTAAGAAACGGCACGGGAAGGAACCGTTTAAAGTTGGCCAGCCAGGACAAAGACTGGTATGTTGTTGTAGGTCCTTCTTAAGTTCTCATTAGTGTATGGCAATATATCGTACACCTCTGCTTGAAAGGCAGTTGTTGTGGTGCTTATCGCTTTAGTGTGGGTATGACACGATTGTAAAATGAGTTCGTAAGAGGTGCGGCTTTTTTCTTTTGAGCCAGTTGAGCATGTCATATTTCAAATGAGGCGAGGTGCCATTGTAATCCCAAAAACGACAAGAACAAGCAAGAAGGAAGAACAAAATAAATACCAATGCAGAGCATTTTTTACGAGTTTGATTCTAGTCGCATTAAACTGCCCCAGAGTAAAAGCAAGAGAGTAAGACATCTATGCCTCCACCATGGTTCGGAATTTTTCAGCTCACGAGTAATAAAAATTAATATCTTGTTTTTTTCTTCCAATGTGCTATTGTGCGCATATGCACTTTTGCGGCTCCGATAACTCAGCAAGCACAGCTCAGTTTAAGACAAGAGTTATAACAATGATTAAGAATAAAATACTGAATACAAAAATGGAATAAACTCAAAATCATCTAATTTGCACTTAAGGACTTCTGGCTTTGTACTAGTGTTGGGTAGGATACTATTATAAAATGAGTTTGTAAGAGGTGCCTCGTTTTTCTTTTAAGCCAGTACAATGTCATACTTCAAATAAGGCGATGTGTTATTGTAATGCCATAATGACAAAAACAAGAAAATAAATACCAATGAAGAGCTTTTTTAGGAGTTTAATTCCAATATTCAGTCTTAGAAAGCAAGTAAGAAATGTATGCCTCGACAATATATATTTATATTTTGCAATCCCACTTCGCCTAATTTTAAGTTGGAAATTTTGCTACCGCAAAAGAAGTAAAAAATTTCTCTCCAGTACGCACCTACATATTTACAATCTCGCCTCATTTCATTTCATGTTGAAAATTTCACTTCTTCAAAAAAAGTAAGAAATTTCTCTCCAGTACAAAATTTCACTTCTTCGAAAAATGTAAGAATTGTCTCTTCAGTACAAAATTTCAATAAAAGACGTAAAATTACAAGCTTTAAGTAAGCTACAGTTAATGTAGTGTTTTGAGTTTAGCTTGAGATTCTTGAGAATTTTATTAACAGAGGCTTCAATGAAAAATTTTGTTAGTACTCCCTTGAAGACCTAAATATTTCCCTGAAAAAACGAATTTTACTCCCCTCAGAAATGACAGAACGGCACCAGGGGTTCACATCAGAAAAGTTCTTTTTGTCTCTTTTCATGAGAAGAAAAATATTTTTGAATCTTGAACTTTTTTTTTCCTCTCTGAGAAGAATTAATAAAACTCATGAGTGAAAAAAAAATTTCTTCTGAAAGATTCGAATTTGAAAAAGTTAGACATTCCAAAAGAGGTAAGAGAGAAGAAACCCACCACTACATATTTACAATCCACGTCGCCTCATTTCAAGTTGAATTTTACTGCCCCAAAAGAAGTAAGTAAGAAGAAACCCACCACTACGTATTTACAATCCCACCTTTCCTCATTTCAAGTTGGAAAGAGAGAAGAAACCCATTGTATTTACAATCACACCTCGCCTCATTTCCTCATGTACCTATGTATGTTAAAAATTGAAAATCAAGAATTCATCGAGGAAATAAAGCAATGAACCTTCAATTTTTTGAGCAGAAAGATGGATCTTAATGCGGTCTTTTGCGTTCGTTTCGTGCGAGCGTTTATAAACTTTGTGACCGTTAGTGATGAATTCATTTTGAAAAAATGCATTTCCTGCAATAAAAATATGAATTTTAGAAGCGCATCTCAAAGAGACACTCTACCCCTCGGTAAATATTGATGGAAATGAGTCGAGTTTTGCTACTCGGGGGTTTTTGGGGTCGCTGAACACGAATATACGACGGCAAAGAAAAGTAGCAGAGAATAGGCCTACCCTAAATGAAAAGTAACGCAGAAGTAAGGTAGAAGTGAAGTAGAGGCAATTTATTTCAAAATTGATATATAAACCAAAATAAAAAGTTCATAAGAAGTGTAGCAAGTGAACAGCCTTAATTTCTTAACTTTTGTTTACTTCTTGTGCGGTTCTTACCGCACTGTTACTTCTCTAAATGACTTTTCGAAATTTTTCGAAATTAAACTTCCACTTCACTTCCATTTTGGTCACTCTCATACATTTATATGCCATGGTACCTAACTTCACTTCACTTCACTTTCCATTTAGGGTAGGCCTAATAGAGAAACGACTAAAAGTTTATGTCACCTTCCATCTGTTTTGGAAAATATTTTATTTCAGCATGCTTTTACAGGGTGCGATACAGTATCGGCCACCTTCTTTCAAGGGAAAATTAAATTTTTTAGAACCTTTAAAACTAATCCTGATCTTGCCATGCATGCACAAAAATTTAAAGATGTTCGTTTGACTATTGAAGACATAGTTGAACACGGCTGTCAATTACTACTAGCAATTTATAATACTCCATTTGAATTTATCTCGATGCACGCTCATACCAAGCAAGAGTAGTAGTACATTATTTTTGAACCGGGACATTTCAATAAATTAAGGCCTCAGTACAATTTACCATCGTGTAAGGGACAAATGTACTGCCTCGTGAAAGTCCGGCTCAACTCTATATCGCTCTATTGAATCTGGTGGTTTCACTTCAGATTACCTGTCTCTGTTTTCGAGCCGTCCATGTGCCATACTAGTCCACCCTGCGGAATAGTTTAGCAATTAAAATATGATGATCTACTCCATCATCAAAAGCTTGGCTGAAGTCATTATGAACAGAATCAATTTGATGGCCACTATCCATTTCACAGAGTAATTCCCAAATTAAGACCATGAGAGGTTTTTATCAGTGATAATAAAAATGTAAAATATTTTCACAAAGCAACCGTATATCATCTCTTAAAAGCAATTCCAAAAATATGTATAATGTTGAATGAAAATTTGAGTAACTCCTTTTTGCAGATATCTTTATTACATACACTCATGCATGCTTTAAAAATCTTCGCAAAATTCTTCTTAATCCGACTTATCTTTATTACTTGTTTCACGAAAATCGGATCAAAAGATTTATTGTGAACAGATTGAGACGCAAACTTGCATTAACGCGATTTATCTGAACATCGTTTGGTATAAATCTGATCCGCTTTATGATTTGGATATAAGAAAATTTTATTGATTTAAGTTGTTGATAAGGTAGAGAATTGTCAGGGAATGTTTGCACTTGTATGATGCGTATTTAGCCCCAACTTCTTGGCGGTTGTAAATCATAGGCATTTTTAATATAAATTCAAATTCATTCAAAAAACACTTCACTTTTTGTTTTGTAATTAAGTGCATTTTGTTTTGTAATTAAATGCATTTATATAAAATGTATATAGGTCGTTATTAGTGTTTGACCTAGACTATAATAATCAATGAGAGAAGAATTTCAACGACAATTTCACGTCCTCTGCAAACTCGTGAGGCTCATTAAGTGAAACCGGCACTTCAGGCTAGCATAATATTTATAACTTATGCATGCTGGTGAGGACGGAAGAACTTCACCTTGGCACCTTCATGAGTAGCCGACATTACTTTGCCGTGAAAAGTGAAGTTTAAAAATCAACAGCATTCAGGTGGTATTTTAGAGAGGTTAGGGTGCATATCGATGTTGGGAACGAAAGTAATAAAAGAGTTTTTCACGAGTAGAGACGGATATCATGGTTTATGCATGCAAATTTATACCAAGGGCGGAATTTTAAGATGGGAACAGGGTCAAGGAACAGAATATTTCTCCAGGGAATATTCTTGACCTTTAAGCGTGGCAACTACAAGGTATATTCTGTAATTTATAAAATTACCAAGATTTTACCTCATTATTGGTTTTAAGTAAAGCTTTTCTAATTTGTGCTTAAAAAATGTACGTATGTATGTGAATATGGTCATCTTCAACTGTTGTACGTAAATTAGAAACTCTGTTGATAATGTTGATTGGGAAAAGAAATTGAACTTTTGCAACACAGGTCATTGTTGACATTTTTTTTTTCATAGTCTGGATTAGTGCAAAAGTCATACGGAAATAATATCACGGACTGAACCGAATTGAAGTTTTATAATGAGACTAAAAGTATCTGAGCTCTCCGATGCTGCTCTACTTTGCAAAATATCGATTCTAGAAAGTTGTTCCTTGAACAATTTTGTTCTAGAAAAAAGTGGACGGTAAGCAGTTGATATCATTTGGAATAATCTGTTGAAATTGGATTAGGATGTGGATCGGAAGAAATTTTTTCCTAAAAAATCATAAAATCTTGATTCCTGAGCGCGAAAATTACGGGGCAAACGTTTCCATTTCTACAATATTCAGGTGTATACTTCTGCACTAGATTGCGCTTGTTCGTTTTTGGAGTTTCAGTAACATTTATTAATTGATATAGCCAAAGAAGATAGCTGAACAAAAATTTCGATTGCGAGCTGAGGTCATTGTGTAGTTTGGTTTCAGATCTGGACGACCTGGTTCACATCATCCTTACAGCGGTGATTTGGTCTATGTAGCAGAGCCACACGATGATAAATCACATAATAATAAGATAATAAGATAAATGTCTGGGAAGTTTTCTCCTCACTCATAAGAGCTACATGACCTGAGTACATAAATCGGCAGTTTAGACGCCCTCTGTTTGGCTCTTTCTTGTGCATTGGCAAAAATCTAATTTGCGAAGTCTTGTGAGGTGGAGGCTTCCTGTGTTCTATTGCCCTCTCCCTAGCACTAGTGATGAGCAAAAAGTCTTGCAGTCTTGGTCTTGCAGGTCTTGCACATTTAGAAAACACATGACTGCAAGACTTTTTGCTCATCACTACCTAACATCCGACTAGCATTTAAAGAGGGCATGGGCATGCCTCATGCAGCGTGTAGGACCCATGTACCTACCAAATGAGGGGCATGCCGAAAGAGGTATTTCCGCATAGGTTCCCTATGAGAACCCCATGCGGGATTTAAGGACCATGCCGAAAGAGGGCTTTCCCCCTACATTCTTCATGAGCACCACACACTGAATTGAAGTATGATTTATCAGTTAATCATAAGGGCCCTATGAGGCAAACCTCATTATAAATGAATCCCAACATCTGCCTTACGTATTCGAAAAGCCTTTTAAAAAGCTTTAAAGTAATAACCTTATAATGCTTGTTTTATTTTTTTTGTTTTGAGGAATATTTCTATTTTAATGTGCTCATTTATAAGAAAAGTTAAAATTCTTTAGTAACCGACTGGAAAAAATCGCCTAGCTCGAGGATACGTCGTGAGTGGGTGCCTTAAGGTTCATCGTCATCTAGAACAACCCCATATCTCTTCTGTCAATGAAACTATGTACGACTACAGCCCGCGCCATAAAAGAAGGGAATCTAAAAATCGTTGTTTCCATGCGCAGTGAGAGTCTCAAAGTCACCACAAGCGAGCAACGCCACTCTGTTTGTTTAAAAATGCAAGTAACCTGCTTATTTATATTCTCAACTACAATTCCGTTCATTTTCCTTCTTTTATGACGCGGGCTATAGTAAGTTTAGTTTGAATGACAGAAGACATATCAGTATATATTTCTATTTATAGTCCCACGACATGACCGACATAATGTACTGGTAGTACAAAGAGTGATATGATTAATTCTTAACGCCACATAAAAAAAGTTAAAACAGCCCAAATTTAAAAAAAAATAATAATTTTTGCATGAAGGTCTAAAAACAGTACTCATCGCCGTTATTACACTTTTCACATCCCAATACGTACATCGAGGTCGTTTAAAAATACCATTTATGTAAACTACAACGGCTTTGTCTGCATTATCCAATATCATGGATAGAATTTATAAATAAAAAGGTTCACAACGTAACAAACATTCGTATCTATGCATAGATGGTATAACATTACTGCATATTAAAATTTCCAATACTCATTTTTCTTTTCATATCAATATCCCAATCATATCTTAAGATGATCCTATAAAAGTTATTCCAATTTTTCAGTTCAATATTCTAATCCGAATTTCCAATATTCATTGAAAAATATAAGATGAAAAAATCTCCTTCTATGAGTGTGTGTGTGTGTTTTTTTTTATCCAATCCTTTCGGGTGACTACTTACATAACACCGATACAATTTTTCGGCTATAAAATAACCCCATCCTATTAGGGGATTTCGGCATCCTCTCTTCATGGGGTTATGAAAATGTTGGTATCTAGAGATTTCTGGGTGGTTGATACCAACTGTGAACATTGAGCTCCAGCATCATCTCTCTAGCGACTTTGGGAATCTTTGGGCCTTGAATGTCGAAATAAAACATGAAATATTCAAGAGACCACGATCAAACTGACAACTTCATCCTAATCCTAAGAAATGGAATTCAGATGATGGTAACTAAGCCGACCTTGTCTGAGAATTTGATGAATTTATTTTGAATTATTCTACAACATTGGAGAAACAGAATGCGATGCCTCTATACGCTAGAATTTTAAAGGTGATGATTGGTTTCTAGTGCCTTAAGGATTGCTTTTTAATATTTCGAAGCTTTTTATCTTGAATGATGACATTTTCATTATTTCGTCGCAAATGTTATAATTTCCAAACTTTCACTACAGCAAGAAATTCCTTTTAATCGTAAAAGTCACTCAAGAAACAAAAACAAATAAAATACCATGTAAGATGAAACCATATATTTTTCAGATGTCCTTGCATGTATCTTTTATCACATTCCCCCCACATGTACCTGTTACCTTCTTACATGGGGGGATGAACCTTTCACAAATTTCCGACAAAAAAAGGCGCACAGAAACCTAACAAACAAAAAACTCCAATATTTAACTCCAAGGAAACGCATCTGGGATACGTCGCAAATATGCCAAAAATAAGGACAACGTATTCAGGATTTTCATAATCAAGTAGATAAGATGAAGGTTCCATTACCTTGACATGAAAGCAACCAGAAGAGAGCTCTCATCCCAGGGGAGGCCTGCCGTTTTCAAAGTATTCTTTACTTAACAATAAGAAAAGGCGAAAGTTCTTAGAAGGCCGCTATTTGGCAACACAAGAGATCGTCTTAGATGTTTCTTGAAGTAAGAGGAAAGAAAAAAAAACCAGGGGAAAAAATATTAAAATGCTTCTTTTCTTTCGTTAGGCACCTTTTGTACACCTTAGCAGGATTGCTGACGGGTATGTTAATACCAAGCAAGGAGGCAGAAGCTGTTGAGCCGAAGAGTAGCAGCAAGTACGCAATGTTAAATCTCATGACAGGTTCCTTATTTCGGTTTGTGTTAACATGACTTGGAGGAAACATTTTAGGTATCTGATTTTGGCATCTTGGAAATAATTGCAGGCAAGGTTGTGGTAGATCTGGATTAGATACAGGAAATTAAGTCTGCAGCAGATACACGCCTGTCATTTACTGAGTTTTCGTACCGTTTTTGACGGAGAAGGAAAAGGAGAAAAGCAGGAATCAGGAATTTGGTTGAGGTGGTCGGTATCTTTATTGGGGAAGGATCTCTCAAAAGTTGAAATTGCTACACTTATTTGTAATTCTATTCTTACAAAATGGTTACAATTGAAAAGGTTGAATTGCAGAAGTAAAAGATCTTTCTTTTACTATAAAAGTCTAAGCCCAGGAGTCACCCTTTGTACTACCAGCTTACCTTGAAGGAAAAGGGAACGATAGGATAGCATAGATCTAGAAATTTCCTGCTGGTTTTTGGATTTGGATGACAATTCTTTATTACAACGTACGGGTATTTTTCGAAACCACGGCCCAAATAAATGAATTATATGAGATTCCAAACCCAACTAAAACTACAATCAGCACTTCCACTATTCCCGAAGTCGGGGAAGCTGCTGGAAAAGCAATTGCGGTCACGCCTCCACGAGCGCTTCATAAGGTACAAAACAAACGATGGCTTGCGCGAAGAAGAGAGGTAACATCTGGGACCCCCCAGGGCTCCGTTCTGGGACCCGATAATCCCGAGAACGTCTTCCTGATGCGCCTCAACCAGGTAAGGGGGCATCCATAAATTACGTGAGGTGATTTTGTCGATTTTTCGACCCCCCCCCCCTTGGTGAGATGTCGTGATATTTGGCTTGACCCCCTCCCCCCCCCCCTCAATCTCACGTAAGATTTTTAAAATTTTAAAAAATTTGTAGGATTTACACTATTATGCGTATTTTTAGTGTAAATACCTTAATCTGTGCTTGATTGCGTTGGATTTATTTAAAAAAACATAATTTGTGTTGAAGAACAGTACCACAAAATCATAACAGCACCAGCTCGGCATGTACCCAATATAAACTACAATACCTGTGGATTACCATTTAGCAGGTGATTCTGCCTATCCTTTGGAAATCAACTTCATGGTGCCTTACATCAATGATTTCTTAACAAGAGAACAGAAAAATGTCAATTCTAGTTTGAGCTCAACTCGTGTATTTGTAGAGCAAGCATATGGAATATAAAAAAAATTTAGAATTTTACAATATATTGACATACGAAGGTTGACTTTGGCATCCAGTGATTCGTTTTTAGAGAGTTACGACTTGACGGCATTCTTCTATAGATGTCATCTTTGGGTAAAAAACCTGTGACTGAATGACCCAGGGGGGTTATCCTGGAATGCGATTCGAAAGTCATGAAATTCGGAAATAAGAAAATGGTATCCTCCACCAATGCGAATTCGAATTAAATTTGTCCGCCTGTTATCAGATTTCAGTCCGCGAGTAAAGCCATTGCCGCATGCGCTGCAGTTATTTGTTTGTTTTAAAATATTCTAAAAACTCTTTAAATATTCTTGAAACAATTTATTGTTCGCATCAAAATGTCAAATTAAGTTAATAAATGAAGTTGGTTGGCTGAAAATACTTTCTTTTCGAAGATTTATCAGGCATCGCTACTAGCTTCCGTTTGCTTCCTACTTTCGTATCGCCTTAGAAAAGCGGAGTCTGAAGTCGCAGCCAGCTTCTCAAATTGACGTTTGAGCCGCCTGTACATCAGGATACAGATTCAAGAAGTGTGGATCTGTTAGACTTCCATTGTTCACAACTCTCGATATTCATAACAAAAGGTTTTCAAAATCTCTCTTGGCCTCTAGTAGGTATGTCAGAGCAGATGGTCGTCGATTCAAAATTCGAGTCCTGTAAGATGCTTAGATAACTAATTATGTCGCCTGGTGTAAATGTCTGCTTTTTGTAGTGACAATTGACCGCAGATAGCATGTGTTCTGACTGACGTGAAAAGAGCCGATTCTTAATATAATCTCTATGATTGCAGTAGGATTGGGTACATTATGGTTCCAGGTTTTTCAATTGGGCTTCAAGGCCTTTTTGTTTTGTTTAACCTTAGACCCTACACTAGCTCATCGTAGGGTCGCAATCTGTCCAAAAATGGTGGTATAAGTCAATGCATACATTACTTTCGCAGTTTTTTCCAGACCATTGTATAAAATGATAAGAGTTTTTCATCACGTCATACACTCTTCATTCCCAGATATTTAAATTATTTTCTTTACTTTTTTTTGGATGTTCCAGTTGGATGGTATTTAAAACAGTGAACAAATACAGTGTAAAAGGCAGTGCAAAATTGTTATACCCAATTGCTATTGAGTCGAAATATAGTAATAGTATCACGTATACTTTTTATGTAATGGATTCATTATTCCTTCTCTATTTGCAATATGTATTGATACCTTTTACCATGTTCATCTGATACTGCACAAAGATTTTCGTGAATGAAATCTAAGTGCGGGTCCAAAAATACGATTTTAAAGATTTTCTCATTTACAGATATTGTACTTAAAATTGAAAAAAACAAAAAGATATTAAGAAATATTGCAAAAAAAATTACAGAAAAATCGAAAAATACCCCTAAAAAGTGGGCTTCTCGGGGTAGAAAATCGGTAGACTTTATAACCCCTTATTAAGAAGCCTAAAAAGAAGCTCTCTGCCAATTTTCAGCCTGTACCTAATTATTTCCGCTATATCGCTTTTTTCGGCTTAATTTACCTGTACTATTAATTTTCTCGCGATTTTACACTGTTTCTTGCGGAAAAAAAATTACGTGATATTTGCGAAGACCCTCCCCCTCCCCCACGTGAGATTTGGTGAGATTCGGCTCGACCCCCTCCCCCCCTAAACACCTCACGTAATTTATGGACGCCCCCTAATGCGTAGAATCTCCTCCTGGATGGACATCTGTGGGCTTGAGGTTGCAGCTCATAAAACGGAAATCGTGCTACTTACCAAAAAGCGCATTAACACGCTGCGCAGCTTCGAGGTGGGAGACGCGACAGCTGCATCGACGAAGGCCGTGAGGTACCTCCGAGCGATGTAAACTGTACCGTCTCATAAAGAGTACCGAGGATTGCAAACTTTTGCAAATTGACCTTAACACCTTCTACTCTAGGTGTTCCAATAACAACATCGTTCTTAATTCATATTAGCAAATGCGTGGTCATGACTTTTTGTAGGAAACGTGATCCGACAATAAATGACTATACTTTTCTCGACAACATGGTCTCCCGCGTAAACTCTGTAACTGATCTTGGGGTTAAGTTTGATTGTAAGCTAGAATTTTCCACTCACATCAATTATATCTCTTACAAGGGCAGCTTAGTCCTGGGATTTGTAAAAAGATTCAACAAGCCCTCATCACTAATAGTTGGAGAGCCCGGGTCCGCCAGACCTACGACATTTTCTTAAAGCTGATATTTCGTATATACAGTTAAGAACGTATGCACACTCGCTAGCCCGTAGAATGGGCCCTTTTGTAAATAGAGGGGTTGGGGGGGAAAAAAGGGGTTAAAATTGAAAAATATGTCTGTCGCTGCGTATGTAGGTTCTAATAGGGCTAAATAACCGTTAAATACTAGTGGCAGAAATTTTTGAACATTTGCAACCTCCCCAAGCCAACCCTAGCTGAAGTTGCCATTTCGAAAACACACCCCCCACAATATTAATTTTCTATATTAAAAATAATCGTCATTTCCAGATGCATTATGATTACTATTAGAATCACTATCAGTTGAAAATCCATTTTTAAATATCATAAATAAATATGAACGTAGCTGAAATTATTGATGAAATTTCATACTTAACTAAACAAATGAAAATATTGATTAATTTTACAATTTCATCTCATCGACGAAATAATATCCTCAAACTCAATCCATCTAATCCTCGACTAACTTTCTAATGTTTTCGATTACGTTACTAAACATCTGAAAATCAAACTTATTAAACGGTGCTTGTAAACAAATTATTACGAACTGCGTTCGCAAAGAGACCAAACAAAAATCCCTCCCAAACACAGTCCAGTTTTGTTGGCATGATAATCCCAAATAAGACGACAATATTAATATCTATCTTCATGCAAAAGCCACAATAAATAACGAATGCAATTGTGGACAGTTGAAAATTGGTTAACCAATAACCTTGTAGTAAACATTGCTCTTCATCTAGCAAACCATTAAAATTGCCACTCGATGATTTATGGCAATAAATATCAGATATAATAAAAAAAAACGTTGTTTCCGTTGATATTACCGACCGCATTTTGGATATATAAGAATTACTCCATCAATATTTCATTGATGCCACAGAACACGACTCTCCACATGAAATTACCCGATAATTTCTTTCTATGAATATTAACCAACCGCCAAAGCAATACCAATAAATTTTTGAGGTTTGGCAAAATTCCAATTAAATTTCAGAAAACACATAAATTGTAGACACGCAACGTTCCGTGGTTAAGCCGTGGACCATAGCGCTATTTGCTGGGTGCTCCCTCCACCACCAATATACAAAATATATATAATTCAGATTTGAGCAAAGCTACATTTATAACCTTCCCGAAAAGGGCTGACATTTAGTATAATGCTGCATTTTAGAGGATTTAATCTAGCGATTTTAAAGTTCCAAAAGTCCTCTGCCACTTCGTGGTGCACCTAAATCTGGATTTCAATTGGGATTTAATACTCTGTATCCGAAATGATTTGTTCCGAAAGAGCGTAAATCACAGAGGAGTTGAACACCACAGCGATGGGTATTTCAATATTCAATTTGGTTAATCTCGTTTTGAAACAAATTGATTTTATTTTAGCAGTGTACCAAAGGACTAGTGTACAGTGCAGTGTTTGTTGTGGCCCCACACGAAAAACAAACTGAGAAACAAAAATTATCCTTGGAACTCCCAGCAGCGTCCGGCATGGCGCTAAATATTCGAAAAGTGGTCCTGTGAAAAATGTGCACCCAGAGACTAATATAATAAAACAATCCACTGAACAGTTTATTCCCCTTAAACATCAATGAGAGATATCCAGGAGCAATCACATGAAGAAAACAAACGGCTCCCAAAAGGTAAATAAAACCTTTCCAAGTGGCATCAGTTGCCGAGGTGAAAAATAAAAGGCAAGGACCATGATGAATTTGACCCTATACCGCAATTCTTCTCCTGTAGCCAGAGCTCGACTATGGTTGCTCTATGGCTGATGGCTACGTGAAATATTTTCTACAAATGTAAGTGTATAAAAAGCTTGTGGACAGAAATGGGTGGAAAAGGTGTGTACTTTCGTAACTACCTTATTATTGGGGGGATAAACACTCGTCTGTTTAGTTTCGATTCTAATTTGAAATTATAATCATTCTAAAAAGGAAATTTATCAACTCTGATGTCGGGCAAATGGTGTTGTGTACTCATTCATTGTATTATAAAAGGATTTCCCAGTAGTTGGGGATGTTTTGGCAAAATGTCCTTGTGGGAGGGTTGTTATTTTTACATTCTATTACGGGAGAAAGTGAAAGCGAAAGTAGAGCATAAATATTGCCTCATTATCATATATTCGCATATACTATTTGTGTGGGGGTGTAGTGTTCACAAAAATGATTTTTTTTTTATTTTTATAAGTTATGAATTTAATTAATGTTTATTTATAACTCTGGAATATGTAAGTTGTTTGTCACATAATTTATGAAAACAACGGTAGATTTTTACGATAAATTTAGTAAGTAAATTCAATTTAAGCTTATTTGTTTACCACTTATTCAAGAAAACAAAATGTTAAACAGTTTTAAGAGCAGATCATAAGAAGAACCTTAAGGCCCCAAAAAATAATATTTGTTCTTTCCGCAACATTAATTTCACACACACGCAGTACCGGCTTTAGGTATTTTGGCGCGGGCGTGCAAGATATTTTTATGAGCCCTTAACTTTTTAAAGACAGTTCTAGTGAGAACGCAAATTGGAGCTCTTTAATCGCACAGAAATTTGTATGCTTTTCTCTGCGTTGCACAAACGTATATTCCAAGTTGGTGAATAGAGAGTGATGCATACAAACTTCTATGTGATAAAAGATTTCCATTTTGGGTTTCCACTTTGCATTTGGGATATTAACGGCCCTAAACTCTCCTTAATTGAGGCAGAAAAATACAATATATGTGTAAAGCGTCCCAGTTGTAACTGGAATTGATTCCACATTAATTCAGAATTAATTCTATCGATTCTAAATCGATTCCACTTCGGATTACCATACACGTAAAGAATGAATTACTTTTACACGGGCTGTCATAGGCGGTAATAAATTTATAACCCCCTGCATAACTTGTAATCAATTCTAAAGCGATTACATGTCATGTTTTTACGTTACATTTAAATCTTTCGGAAACACAAGCAATCATATTTGATACTTTTCTGCATTACCAGTAATTAAAAAAGGAATCAATCGCTTACTTAGCTATTAATTCTGAACTGATTCTTCTGGAATCAGTTCAGTTTTCACAACTGGGGTTTATATGGAAAACTACAGACCTTGTCCTGTTGTAATCATTTTGTGAATTTGTCCCAAAATGTTTGTGCCCAAAATGTTAACAATGAAATTCTCTACAACTTTCGTTGTTACAAAAATATTGACCCGATTACCCCTTTTAAAGTTATTCAAGGTCAAAGTTATCATAAATCACCGTTTGGCCAAAAAATCACTCAAAAACTAGTTTTTTTCGAAATTTTTTTAATCAGTCAATACGAAACATTGCCTATTGCTTACAAAAAGCCCTCGTTTCATTTTTTCGAAAACTTTACTCTTTCGAAGTTATTCAAGGTCAAAGTTTCCAAAAATCACTTTTCGGCCAAAAAATCACTCAAAAACTGATAAAGCCCATAAATAGGTAATAATGTTTTGTAAAGTAGAATAAATTTTTTTTTTGAAAAAATCAATTGTTTTTCTGCTGAAAAATTTGGATCAATTTCCAGTATTTCAGTCAACTCCTTCGCATCTGCTAATACACTATTCAAACATTTCTCTGATCTCATATCTTCTGAAAATATTTTGACACTGTTAACTAGCTTTAAAGCTCTCTGAATATTTATTACTTTTTTCTACAACTCCTTACTCACGCACGAGATTAATTTGAAATAGTTAATTCTGCTTTCCCACCGAGAATCAGAGAGAGGTTTTACAATCAAATTTGTGACATATTTCTTCAATACACTCCACCTGTGAGTAGATGCAGAAAAAAATGCTATCTTGAACAATGCTGAAGAAGTTCATAGCGATATATTTTAAAAGAGTTGCCATGGGAGTTTTTAGACTTGGCTTTCCCGCGTACGGAATTATTATTGGTTCAACACAAGGAAAACTTCCTTCAACCTCATTCTGGCGCCCCTTTGCCGATGACGCCCCAAGCGGCCGCATGGTTCGCTTGTGCCTCGGGCCGGCCCTGCTAAACATTTGTAAAGAAAAAAAAACAAAAAAATTCAACTTCCCAACTACATAATTATCATATGACAATTTCCCTCTACCATTAGTCCTTAAGAACATCCATACATATTATAGAGTGGTTTTGAATACTTTTATTTAAATATATAGGTATTAATTGTCAAATTTCTGAAATATTCCCTTTTGTTCGGGTACTGCATAAATAGTCCCTTCGACTGCACACTTTTGAAAATATGTAGTGCTTTTTGATTTGACGAAAGGAATAATAGGACATGATAAACCATAGAATAATAAGAAATAACATGTATTTTAATAAAGACTTTATTGCTTTAATTACACTATTAGGTACTATAGTATATCAGGCCCCAGGCATTCACATTCTTCTGCCTCACAATCTTGTACTGATTCATCGCTGACAGTATTATTTTCATCCAATAAGATCTATTTGTACAAGGCAAGTTCCGACTGCACAGCCCAATTCTCACCAAATTGTTTATTCAAAAAGTTGATAACATTATTTTTTGGAAGCAGGGAAACCTTTTTGATTAGATGGTAAAGACCTTAGTTCTTTACGGTGTCTTTTACATTTTTTGAGTAAGGACCAGTAAATTTTCTGACTCAAATCTGAAAGTTTCAAAAGCTTCGACACTGCAACTGCAACGTCTTCTGCCATTCTTTTTCATTGCAATTCTCTTGAAAGTCTGAATAGTTGATAGTTTTTTATAATGTTGTTCTAACCCTTTAATAACAAAAAGGGACCGGTCGCTTTCAAGTTTCTTCAAATTACGATGACGAAGGAACGTGGTCGAAGGGCGCACACAAGCAAGGCTTTTCATACGGAAACTAAATATATTATATTAGAGCTATTAAGAACTTATAACTGTATAGCCTAAGCTTTTTAAGCCCCGGCCGATTAGCATTTAAAAAGGAAATTGCCTCTGGGACCCTTAGTTTCCTCATGAATACCACACAAACAAATCAGCGATACTGAAGTGAGGCATGCCTTATCAGTTTCTCATAAGAGCTCTATAAGGCAAACCTCATTACAAATGAAATGGGGCAATCCCAACCTCTACCTTTACGTATTCGGAAAGCTTTTTAAAAAGCTTTAAAGTAATATACCCTTAAGCTTTAGTTTTATTCTTACAAAGTTTTCATATTTCAGGGAATTATGTTGGCGACCGTGAAGGCCGTCATTTAACATACTCAATAAGCCGGTTTTGGTTCGATTACAGAGGTCAAGCAGCATTGGGCGTGATTAGTACTCAGTTGGCGGACGACATTGGTAAACCGACACTCGTGTTTAAAAATATAAAGCTTTCGACGCATAAAGCTATGACCTTTGACAGGATAAAACAGGCAGATCTCTTTGATATTCTGTGGTACTTTATTTATTAACCAATGAAAACGAACGTGCAGTCTGTGCCTATTTTTGTTTTGGCCAGCAAAGCCGTCACAGAAACGTGTCAATCCCTCTACATTAGTAGGAAAATCAACTTCATGGAGAAAATTATACAACGCTAAACCCACTTTCACTGAACACCTGCCACAATCACATTCAAGCCATGTATAAAATGTTGGTTGCCTTGAATCTAGTCATGCATCTTAGATGGATTGTAAATTTCTTTGACGATTGATTCCAAGTATAATATATTGGCATTTCGGAGTATAGCAGCGTTCGGGCGATGTCGTCATTCTGGTATATTTAAAACAACGTGGTCCATGTGGTAGATGGCGGTCGTGTAGATGGGACGAAGTTTATTCTTTTACCATTTTCCAACTGTAAGGCCAAGTGAACAACATGTCTTTCATGAAAGGCCAATGAACAAATGACAAAAATCCCATATAAAAGGCACGTTCAGTTTTTCCTCAATTTTCCGGGCAACTTTTCCAATTTTTCTTTCCCTGAAAAACTTATTTTGACTATTATGAACACTTTAAAAAAAATAGCCAATTCTGTCCAGCCGTTCTCAAGTAATGCGCTTACCAACGAACAGCGTCGACAACAGCGCAATACTATCCTATCTTTCAATCTGGAACAAACCATACACATTCACAAAATTTCATTGAAATCGGTTGAGCCGTATTTGGGATTTTTTTACTTTTACAACGTGCGAGGAAACTACTCGAGGCCGAGACGAACAAAAAAAAACAAAATTCATCGAACTCAGTCAATCCGTTCTCGAATTATCATCAAAAAAGCCGTTCCATACAAAATGTATGAGAAAATGAATTTTCTTCATACATTTTTTTTCGTGAATTTTTCCGATGTTTTAATAGTTATTCTGCTATTCGGGCCGGAGACAAATCCAACAAATCAAAAATCAAGAAAATCGGTTCAGCCGTTCTTGAGTTATAAATGGTATAACTAACACGACTTTGTTTTATATAGATATTCACGTCTGAGATTAGCTTGAATTCTGGTCCTATAAGTACATAATCATATGAGTAAAAGTAGTCGGTCAAAAGTATCGGGTACTGATATGAGTAGAATCAAATACTCATAAGAGTAAAGAATAGAGTACTTTATAACAGATCTCTCTACTTAAAAATGGAGCAGTACCAAATTGAGCAAAGTGTGAAAGGCTACCACTGTAATATGTTGCCGTATGCCTCATGAAGGTGGCGTATATCCAAAATGTTCTTTGTTTCTTGACCAAATTTTACCCACAAGTTGAACAGCAGGCCGACAGAGACTCTGCCCAGAAAAACCCGCACGTTCTATGGAGTATATAGTTGTACTTGCCAAGTGTGCTTCAAGTAATACTATCATGATTTTTGCCGTTGTTCATATGAAACATCCATCCCTCGACTTCAAAAACACAATATATTCCAACGAACCTTCCAGGAGTGCTTTATTGAGCTTGGGCAAGTCTTGAGTATTTTAAATGCTGCTCTGGTGCTTCACTTCAAATCCTCAATAGCAGCCAATAGTGTCTTAATGGTGGATTTTATTCACTTTTCAATATTACAGATCAGAAAAATACCACTTATTTTGTTTTATTTATTATCAATGAATGATTCTAAATAAAATTAAAACTTTCAGTTCCTAAATCAAGTCGAATTTTCAAGTATCTGCTTGCCTCAAGGCCCACAAATTTCTGCTTTAAAATACCAAAAAATTTAGATAAATCTGAATCTAAGCGCCAAGGACCTTCAGGAATAGGCGACAGCCTACCCCAAACCACAAAATGAACGATAGACACTCAATACCTGAAATTTATTCAACCTCAAAAAATTAATTCACCAGCCACAATTGCTAATTAATATTCAAATAGATTTAACATTGGGAAAACCAACTTCCGGAATACTAAATCAAGCAGAAATATCCACAGTGATACCTTATCCCTTTCAGCATTAAATTACAATCAAGTTTCGATAGAGAGCAGCATTTCATTCACGTAAGCCATTGGTTTCCATAGGTCCACATTTTCTATACTGCAGGCATTTAAATTTTTTGAATGGTAATTTTTTTTTATGTAAAAGTCCTGGACTCACATTAAGGATATTGAACTGTTATTGAATTTTGTGAATCGAAGGCTATTCTGAATGATTTCCTTTTGAAACGATACTCACAATTCTATGGGTGACTTGCAATTGAAACTTGGTAGGTTTTTGTTGAATTTTTTTTTAACTTATTCCAGGAGTTATGTACATGCAGGTCAATTCGTTATTCTGTTGGGGATTTCCATGCACTTAAGTAGCAAGGCTAGTTGTAACTGAATTTCAATATAGAAGGGTATTTTTCTGAAAAAAAAACTTCTAAAAAGAGAAATTGTAAATTGAAAAAAGAAAATCTTTTTTTAGTTAATTTTAAATTTCATTACTACATATGATCTATACCTTTTACCGAGGCAGCTAATGTATGCCCTCATAGTAAGATTTTGGTTTCTATAAACAATATCTGGTAGACTCTTTGAACATGTCAATGGAGAACATGACATAATCAAGAATTATACCAACGAAATTCAAAGCTCAATTAAATTGAGATGGGTAGGACAGCACCAAGAATAAAGGATAATAACTCTACCAAGCTCACAATGAATAATGCTCCAGGAGGAAAAAGAAGCGCATGATACCCCAAAAAGTATATTTAGAATGCCATAGAATTTCTGACAATGTTGTATATATAAAAAATTGGAAATCACAAAACAGTAACTGTACACGATGAAGCAACATGATGAAGGAAAAGCCAAAGGCAATGATGCTTATTATCTAAAACGAAATCCAGATATTTTTATCAAGACTCTTCAGCAAATTTGTAACATTTTCTGTGAAATTAACAAAAATCGATGTCGAATAAATCCAGAATAATCCACCGAAGCAATAAACTCCGACAAAATTATATTAAATCTCTTTACGGTCCACGCTACTATGCATCGTCTATCATGTCACAATATTATTTAGTTTCAATAAAGTTTTTAAAAAGTTGCAGTCAAGCTAAAAGTGCAACATAAAAGCAGGAAAGAAACTCCGATTTACCTAGAAAACTTAAATTGAAGCGACGAAATCTCCCATGAGATTCTAGAAACACGATATCATCCCCTTTGCAGACATACTGAATGCTATCATTATAGAATACATTTTGGGTCCACACTTGCTGTGTACAAGTTTATTCAGAGTAAGTTGGACTTTCTTGTACAATATAGTGATGCTTAAAGTATAAGCAAACTTGTAGAAAATTTAACACAGACTCCACAGCAGCATATCGTATCCGGAATAAAGATTTAAACATTTTATCCTTGGTTTAATGTATCTTTCCTGGACATACGAAATCTTGGAGTTTCAAAGTTCGTAAAGGAGTCAATAAGGATGACTAGTTGCTTTTAAGACTGACCTCTTTAATTGAAATGAACTTGGGGTATTCCTACGTAACATCTTTGAATGCTGTGAAATCTTCTAGTTTCTTAATCTTTTCAACCTCTTACGAAAGCTCCGTCAAAAATGGATTAAATGTATACGACTTGTTTCAAAATCGTTTAGATAAACTGCATGAGTCATTTTGGACAATAATAAAACTGTTTCATTCCCTTAGGTACAAAGTAAATAATCGCGACAGAAAGGAGAACGCATTACCAGCATGATGCATTTGGTAGTCTTCATTATCCAACTTGGTCTTGTCTACAATATATTACCTGTTTGGCAAAAACAATTCAGTCTCCTATTAACACCCATGGGGTACCAACGTTATTCGTGATTACGCTTCATAGATAAGCGACTTTCTCCCCCTCGTCAATAGTCTGATTATGTACAGAAAAGCATCTTTTCGTAATGTGCAACAAAGTTTAAGAATCACCCTTTGTACTATTATTAGTCTGTCAGGTCGTTAGGATAATTAGCTGCTTTGAAGGGTAAAAGAGGTTAGGGCAGGTTAAGAGGAGTCTCTGTGGGGTTATAAGGCAGGGTTATCGCGATTAACTTTAGGTTTGAACTCTAGGAACGAATTCGGAAATAATGGCCTCGATTCCCGAATCCGGCTGATTGGAAGTGAGTGCGGATTTGACACTTATGTCCAAAATCCCGTATGTTTAAGTTGAGATTAATTTTGTTCTCGGAGATCGTTTACAGGTTGGCACTGCTATACGTTAAGATTCACGATTACACCCACACGGGGGATTAGGAAATCGCAAAGTGTCAAATCCGCACTCACTTCCGATCCTCGGGATTGGGGAATCGAGGCTTATTGCGGAAGATTGTTCTACAGTTGAGTTTGTTCTATTTATAAAGAACTTCTAGACCTGTCTGCAGGAGGCGGGAGTGAGCCGAGCTGAGCTTTTGTTACGGGAACACCATTGCCACTTTTCGAGGCATAAGCTCAGAAATATATTAAGGAAAACAAAATTAAAACTGTAGACAACACTAAACGTCTTATCTAACTAAATGGTTCGGACACTGAAAAACGCAGACGAAGCATTGGTAGGAAGATTTGAAAAGAGAATCCTTCGTTCGATTTACAAGGGAATAGAGGTAGGTGGCATTTGGAAGAAAATATACAGCTCAGAGTTGTATGAAAGCAGTAAAATTCCAAACATTGTTAAAGTGATTAAAATAAACAGACTACGATGGATTGATCATGTCGAACAAGGTCGGCCCGGTAAAGATAGCACTGGCGACAGCTCCGACGTGAAAACGGAGAATAGGATGCCTTAAGAAAAGATATATAGGCGACATAAGGCAATTAGAAATAAGAAACTGGAAAAGACGGGCCAGAGGCCGATAATCATGGAGGCGAGCGCTGGAGAAAGCCAAGAAAAGTGGGTTTTTAGCATACGTCATGATAAGGTAATTTGCTTTTTAATATTTTGCAAGTAAATCGTCAATTCCCGCCGATTTCCATTGTTTCAGTTGCCTGCACCATATCTTGCTTTGGTTCAGAGCATATTCTCTTGTTGGAATACCTAAGCGTTGGCTCAACTAGTTGCTATGTGTTTTTTGTGAAAGATTAAGATGAAGAAACCATTTCGTACTTTCGACGGTTCTATCTAAATGCAATGCGAAGCAGCACGTTCTGGCAGGAAAGATAGTAGAGAGAATAATAAAAGAACGCCAACAAGCGCCCTGTCACGTCAGAAGGCTCACTTTAGCAATGAAACAGTAGACGGCCTCCTCCTGGTTGGGAGAAATGTAAAGGCAAAGGAGCAAGCAACTGCGTGGAATCGAATCGCAGACCTCTGGACTTGTAGTTACGCCCTAACCCCTAGGCTACGACAGCCAGTACGTTGCAATCACTTTCCACGAGAACTCTGAAGCCATGTCAAAAGAACCTTTCAAATTAAATTTCAAATTATTATGCGCTGATGCTGCATGATAGGTCTCTTCCATTCAATGGCACTACACCTCAAATCGCGCCTTGGCCTCTCTAGGGCAATTCTCTAAGTTTGATGTTCCCTTGCAGCATTCCGAATTCCGGAATGATGCAGTTCCGGATGTTGAGCATTGCCTCTGCGTCAGCCGTGACAGAGTCTATCCATCTCCTCATGGGTCTGCCTACTGGTATATTTCCCGAAATTGCTGCTCGATAAGCCGTTTTGGGATACGATTGTCCTCCATCCTGATTACGTGGCCGGCTAGTCTTAGTATGTTAATTTTTATGAAAGTTGAGAGCTCTGGGTCGTCAAATTGTATCTCCTTCGCCATGTTCCATCCTCTCTCGTTGGGCCTACTATGCACCTGGGAACTTTTCCCTTAAACCTGTTAGCTCGTTCCTCTATGTCCTGGGTCATAATCTAAGCCTCGTTATCATACAACAATATTGGTCGTATTACTGTTTTTTAGAGTGAAAATTTCGTTTTTCTGTGCACATATCTTGAGTGCAGTATGTGTTTTTGGACATAAAAGGCTCTATTAGTCAGTAGTGTTTGTCTAGTAATCTCTTCCTGGTTTTCGTTTCTTTTTGTAATTATAGATCCAAACTACACTGCTTTATCGACTACTTCCAGGTTGTATTCGTCGATAGTTATATTTCTTCCCATTCTAAATCTTCCAGCTCTGGACTGTTGCATCACCTGCTTGGTTGATGTTCAGGCCTATGTACTTTGCCGCCTCTATTAGTTCGAAATAAGCTTCTGCCACATCATACGCATAACCTAGTAATTCTACAGATTGTGTTGCTATTGACGAACTTCTCTGGACGTTTTCCTTATCACCCAATTCTAGGGGGTGGTTGAAAATCATTGGGGCCAGTCTATCCCCTTGTCTAAGACCTTGTCGCACTTCGAACTCTTTTGTTAATGCATTTTGGATCTTTACTTTCGCCAGTTAGTTATTCGTTGCACATTTGATCAGTCGTATCGTTGAGGAGACTCCTAATTCCGAAGGGATTTTTTTTTATGTGGAAGACTTGTACACCTCTCGCTGTTTATAGTCATATGCTTGTTGAAAGTCGACAAATATCTGGTATATATCTACATATCTTTCCCAGGTTTTCTCTATAATTAGCTTTAAGGTCCACAGCAGGTCCGATGCTGACCTGTTTGTCCTGAAACCAGCTTGATATTCTCCTATAAGGCATTCCGCTCTAGGTTCTAGTTTTTGTTTTACAAGGATTGTGAAGGTTGTGTAGATGGTCCTGAGAAGCCCTTTTAGTTTTTACAAGTCAATTTATCTCCTCTCTTGTATATTGGACTTATAATCTCTTTCTTCCAGTCGTCTGGTACAACTTCTTCCTACCAGATGCTGCATATGAGTTCGTGTAAGGTTCCTAAGGCCCCCACGCACACGAGTCGACTGATTTACAATCCCAGTTGTATAAGCAACTGTTTTATGACCTTGCCAATGTAAGGAAGTCGGAATCCACACACGGGTCGACAGAAACGAGACCGATTTGAAACTGGTTTGTAGCTGGTCGCGTGGAATTACATATGCCTCCGTCTGTGGGTCCCCGTTTACTATGGGGATCGGCTTCAAAAAGTTTTGAAAATATTGTCTTCATCTTTCTTTTATCCTATCAGGGTCTGCTGATAGGTTCCCATCTATTTCTCTGCAGATGTCCGTCCTTGGCTGAAACTTATTGCTGATCTGGCGTGTTCCTTTGTTTTGTACACTTGTCTCCCTTCATCGAAGTCTTCTTGTGTCTGTAGGATCCTCTTGTTTAGATATTCTCTCTTCTTCTTTCTGCAAAGCCTGCCCGCGGTTCTTATTTTTAGGTTTAAGACTTCCATCCTTGCTTTTTTGGGTCTAGCGATGTACTCCCGGGAGCTCTGATTTCTTTCTTCACTTGCGAATCTACAGTCCTAATTGAACCAGTCAATTCTAGTCTGACGGACGCCCAGCCTAGTGCCTCTTCTGCCGCCCCTTTATGCTGCTTTTAATTTGTTCCCATTTGTCATTTCTTTTATAGCTCTTTAATTTATTTATTAATTTCTTTGGTGATTTGGTTACAAGTTAGATTCAGCCAATTTCTTATAGCCAAGCTAGAAGAACGAAGAATTGTCTGTGGTCGATTCTAATAAGTTCCGTGATAATTGAGAATCGAAATCCTCTATTAACGCACATTCCAATAACATTGTTAGCAGTTCTCTTTTATTCTATCCCAGATCGTCACTATACCTTGACTTTCTGAGCTTGTTTTACATCTTTCACCTATCTGTTCATGTTTTTGGAGCAATAACAAAATCAATTTGATGAAAAAATAAACAGAAAAATGCCCACTTTCTTTTTCTTTCAAACGTGTTTATTAATAAGTAAAGATTAAAAAAGAAATCATAAACAGAAAGTAGTAAGCCAATGATACATGAAAACAAGAAAAGAAAATCGCTATTTTTATACAATCTCAAAATTTTTACCTTGGAAGTATTTTTTTTTTTCATTATTTTTTAACAATTTGAATAACATCTTCATCATGCATAACATGATTAATACCAACACGTTGAGGTGAGTATTTGGTAGAGGTTCCCCAGGCTAAGGCATATTTAAATTGAGCAGCTAACGTCCTATGGATTGCGTGACAAACGTGCTCAGCTGTTACTCCCTTGAAAAAACGGCGGAAAAACAACAATTAATTTCCAAACTCAAGTGTTATAGGAAAAACGTTACCTTTCTCAAAATCAAACCATCATCAAAATCTGGCGGAGCACCTGGCTTCTTAGTGTAAACACGAATTAACGCCAAATATTCCCAAAGCACTTCTAGAAGATAATCAAGATTTAATTTCATATTACAACTAACAACGACTGATTCTGGCTGCCTGGCCAGTCTGTCGACTTCTTCTATTGATATTTGATCAATTTTATTGTAAACATATAGACAAGGCAGGTAGACACGATTGGCAGTTACTACATCAATGAATTCATCCTCAGTGCAATCCTCGCGGAACAGAACCTCAGCGTTGAAGATTTTAAATGAATGAAGGATTGTTTGCACCATTTTTTCGTTGCATCTGCTTAGTGTGCAGGTGGCATTAAAGCTTAATCCTCCGCCCTTCTTAACTTTAAAATAAATATTAGGTTTCCTTTTATTCAGTCTGATTCCAACAGACTCTAATTCTCTCTCTAGTAGTTCCCTGTGCACATTCGGCTTTGTAGCGTCTAACATCATTAGGATTAGATCAGCGGTTCTAGCTACAGCGATGACTTGCCTACCACGACCTTTTCCCTGTAATTATATACAAATAATAAATCAGCATATGGCCCCAAAAACGAGCAGTTTTATATAGTCTTACTTGAGCAGCACCTTCTATAATTCCAGGCAAATCAAGCAACTGAATATTCGCACCTTTATATTCTATTACACCGGGAATGCAGGTAAGTGTTGTAAATTCATAACTAGCAGCTTCTGATTCGGTTTTTGTTAGGGTAGACAACAAGGTAGACTTTCCCACCGATGGGAAACCGATCAGGGCTACACGGGCATCGCCGCTCTTCAGGACATCGAAACCCTCACCCTTTTCGCCCTTTTTCGTCGGCTCAAGCAGCTGAGACCTATATTTTGCTAGTTTCGCCTTCAGTAGACCCAAGTGATACTCGGTTGCTGGAATAATTAAGAAAGTATTTAATATTTTGGGAAATCATAACCTAAAAGATAACACCCTCTCGCACTTACCTTTATTCTTCTGCGTTCTTGCGATTTCCTTTTCGATTTCAGATATCTTCTCTAGGATACCCATTTTCGGTTGTTTATTTAAATCCTAGTTTAAACGAAATGCCGTAAATTTCACTGCATTAATCCTCTAAAAACTTGGCACCAAAATCGCGAAAAAATATCTCAACTTCAACTTTGACAGTTCATACACACGTTCACGCTGAATTAGCACTGCTGAATATCTTATTGCTGAGTTAAAAGACACCAACGAGTTCACAATGGATTTTTAGCAATGACTTAAACCACTTATTGGCAAAGATGGCGGGATTTTGTATTTAATTTGAAATGGCTGCGTATCAGTGGAAACCAAAATTTTTTTTTCAAATAATCGTAAGTAATTGAGGCCGGCATTATATTGTCCTATTTACTTCGTCATTTAGTGATGGTATGAACTTTTTCAGTGGTCATGGGTTTAGAGAGTGTCAAGATTGAGTGGATGGAAGTGAATATTTACTACAGCTGCTTTCCTGGTCTTCGTGTAAACAAAAAAATATAAAATATACACCAAATCATATAGCCTAAATGATTCCGCGGGGAATATAAAAGTGTACCATTCATCTTAAACGGATTGGAATGCTAGCTATATTTTTAACTTCCGTCCAACCACAATTTCACCTGATGCTGGCTTAGCTTATTTTACCACTTGTAGTTGCACAACCTCTCCGCCCACTGGAGCATACGAATGACATCTACATATGTGGCTTACCATAAAATATCTAATACCACGTTCTGGGATTTTAACTGCCTCTATATTAACCAAAACCACTTTTTATTCTTCTGCTTTCTTTACAGAAATCAACTTCAACATTTGATGCTATTTCCAAACCGATCTCCGGATTCATACCATTCACGTTGCGAGAGATTTCAATGTTCACAACGTTCTGGCAAAGACGCTGAGCTCTTTCCAGACAACAATAATCTTCATCAAATTGTGGATCACCTCAGAGATCCCCTGGAGCTTATCTCCTTGACTTTTTCCTTACAGCTCACCCAACGGGCTACGCCGACGGTAATTCTGACCACTGCCTAATTAGCGCTAACTTCCCATATCAATTTTCAACCCCGACCAAAACAGTTAAGAGAATTTCCTGGCACTATGCGAAGGAGAACTGTAGGACGCAGGAATAATACCGCGAGCAGAAATTTCAACAAGTCGGTGCAACTATCAGCATACGCTGACGGCATCGTAATACTAGCCAGATCGACCATAGCAATGAAAGAAGCCTTCATATCGCTAGAAAGAACTGCAGAGAAATTCGGACTAGCAATTAATGACGAGAAAACGAAATATATGTGCATCTCTAAAAGACGGAGTAACGATCGCCAGAATATGACAACACATATACAACATCGAAGGAGTAAAAAAATTTATATATTTAGGGACGCTAATTTCAAAAGATAACGACACGACAGCAAAAGTAAAAAGGAGATTGGCGCTGAGAAATAGAAGCTACTTTTGGGCTACGTCAACATTTTTTAACAAGGAACATATCAAGGAGGACTAAAGTTAGGATTTATATGACCAATACTACTGTATGGATCCGAGTCCTGCACATTAAGAAGTAAAGCCTAGTATTAGGTTCGAGTGAAATGGTCGTGAACTGTCAAATTCTATACATTTTGGCTTCAGGTTTTCATGCCCATGAATATTTCACGATATCCGTACTAATGAAGAACACCTCTTAGGATGCTTCGAAAGAAAAATTCTTCGAACTAAATATAGAGAGGAGGGACCGACAGTTCTGGAGGAGGATGTTGCAGGAAGAGCCAAGGCCAGTAACAGGCTGTGGAGCTATTGAAGATGATGATGCAAAGGTCAACTAGCTGGGCTTACTCGTTCTTTCCAGTCCGCTGACTAGCATATGTATTTCCGAAACAACAACGTCAACTCTGCCGGTACCCGTGTTACAAGGATCATAGTGGCAGGGAAGCATTTGTTTATTCACCATTCAACAAAATCTGTGAAGTCTAGGCAGAGCAGATGGTTAAAATGCTATAGAAGCTGCCTTCAGAGCATACTAGAACTCCTCGAGTTAATCGTTCCATCGAGGGTTCATCAAAGGAAGGAATTTATGCAATTCCACCATCAAGAAAGTCAAATCATCAATTGATAAATAGGTTCAGAAGAAAACTCTTCAGTGCAACCGTTTCAGCGTCTGGTCCTTGAGAACCTGGGGGAGGTGTTAACAGACAGCAAATCCAAGGCCAACATATTAGCATCTCGGTTCGCTTCAATTTATCCTCTGCCTAAAACTGCTTTGCCACGCCCTGCTATCAAGTATTCCTCTCACTTAATGGACAGGGTTTTCTTCAGAACTCGCGCAGTATATAGGTGCCTTAACGAGCTGGATGTTAAAAAATCTACTAGCCCTGACAATGTCCTAAAGACATGCTCCCCACCTTTGGCTGGACCTCAACGAAAACTTGCCTGATCTTGTCTTGAGAATCGCGGACTTATATCACACTCAATCAAAAGGGAGATTGAACACATTCTCTACCAGAATCGTGTCGAATTCAATGCCCCCAAAACTTTTCTATTTCCAATAAAACCTGCAACATTTCTCCACGAAGGCTATGGTCACCCAAAATCGACCGTTGTACCAGAAAACATACAAAAAGTGCTCAAAATCGTAAAGTGAAGGTGCGTGAGATAGCTTACGCTTTATAGAACATTTGTTCAAGCTCTGTTCGAAGTTGGTACCGCTCACTGTTGAATATTTTGTGCACGCGGTTGCGTTTAAAATCGCAAACCACTTCTGACCATTTGTCTCGACGGAGCAGAGTCCGACATCTGTCAAGCCATTGCTTTGCTTGAACCATATTTTTGCTTATTAAAAACCAATGCTTTATTAATTCACGAAATTCAGATTTTTCCATTACTTTGAAAATTACAAAAGTAGCGTAACTAAAACAACTGTTACTTGTACGCTAATGGTTGGAATGTCATGAAATTTTGGCACATGTCGTTTGAATGTTGGTACTGTGGCGCGCTCTATATGTCAACTTACGAACTTATTGAGTGCTTTATAAAAGTTTTTCCTTTTTTGTTTTGTTTTTTCTTCTGTAGGCGCGTGGGCTGTGATGAACGTTAAATTATAAAATCTGGATTTAATTCTCACTAGGCTTGAGGACAGAGTAACCTAAGTTGTGAAGTCATTATTATTGTTGTAGAAATTAGTACCTATCATCTCTTCGTTTAAGACTAGTATTTGTATACTTTTATAGTCTCTCTAAGCTCATCATTTCTTCCGTTGCTACAGGTTCTGACATTTTATATGTCGAATTTAATTTGATATCGTAGTTCCTTAAATCATTAGTCCTGCAAAATTGCTGAGGTCCGTAAAACCTGACTGTTCCAAGGTCAACTTCTCGATTCCATAAAAAGAATTGTTTTCCGAGGAGAGATTGTAAACCCTTCGCCCAACCCCCTACCAGGAGGACCGTCCCCGAATATGTACAATGTGTCCCCTCGCGGCATCGGTAGTCTAGATATACCTCTACACCAGGTTTATAGATTTTACTAGGAATTGGTATAAACCGTTCCCCTAAACTTGCCTAATTTTTCCGGGTTTGTGCCCGGCAGGATATCCTGACCAATTATTTAGCAGAATTAAAGAATTGGCTTTTGAAAAAGAGTTTTTCATGTTCTTAATTAAAAATCAGAAACAAGTATCGACTTTTTACATCTTCATATGACGCCCATGACCAATCCATCATATTGCTTCTGAAGCATTAATCCCCGTGTATATTGGGCCCTGGCGTGGCAGATAAAGACCGAAAATCAACTCAGCCAAAAAATCAGTAACTTAGTCAAATAAACCGTTAATGAATAAAATAAATAACCAAAAATTTAATATATTTATAAAATAAAATTGTATTTTAATTATAAAAAAATTTTATAAAAAAAGAAAAAAAAATATTCCTTAATAAATAAATGCAATAAAATGAATAGTACAAATACAAATAATAATAATAAAAAAAAAATAATAATAGAACAATAGAAACACTCATATAAACTTCAAAATATAAAATAAAACATTTCATTTTACATTTACTTGACAACAAAATAAATGTAATCTTATTACATTATAATTACTATTTATATAAAAAATAATAAACAGCCATTTTATATAATACAGGCAAGAAGTACTCAAAAATCGTATCTAAACAAGTTCTTTTTTTTACACAATTAACTAAAAATTGAAAAATAAAATTAAATAAAAAAAAATATAATTTAAACAAAAACAAAATAAAAATACGTAAAATAAAAACAAATTTCAAAGTTTATTAATATAAATTTACCATCATTCAAATTCACCTAAAATTTTGAATATTCACAACAAAAATAATATAATGAAAAATATAATTCTTTTTTCTTGTTTTAACTATTTTTTTTTCTTTTTAAATTTACACTGTATAATATATGTAATTTTATGTATGTAGTTTGAGAAAATATTTAAAATGGCAGTAAATGTATAAATTGTTTTAAAAAACAAAAAATTTTCTACTATGTAAAAACTTATTTGACGTAAAATTAATAATAAATAGGACGTAGCTTATTTTTTTGTTTATTTTTTCTTTTCTTTAAATTTCAAGTTTTTAAAATTGTTTTTTTTTAAATTTTTTAATTTCGACAAATTTCTTTTTAAAAGTTTACTTTAATGATTTTTTTGTTTTTAAGGAAGTTTTAAAATGATCAAAGGTGGATCAACATATTTGAGTTCGTTTTAACTACAATCAGTATCAACTGAAGATGTTAGAATTAGTTCGATTCTTTTGTAATTGATAGAAAACAAGGGAAATTCTATTATTTCAGGACATTCGAGGAACCCTTTGCAGAAAAAATACTTTTAACAAACGAATTTGTTTATTGTGAAGAATTAATTTTAGTTTTATTTGGTTTTTATTTTTTAAAATAGCACATTCTTTTCGATTTTCAAGATGTTGATAGAAATTTCAAAACAATTTCGAAGAATTGAAAAACGAGATCATTATTGAGACGATCATTGTAGCGAACTTCTAGGACGTCAGAAACAGTCTAAAAGTCGAAATATAGCGACGAAAAATATGATTACAAGAAAATTGAGACTACGAAGAACGACCAAGGCAAATTTGATTTAACAGAAAGTTATTGTTTGCAGAAGTTGATTTCAATATGCTGAAAAACTAAATTGTAAAGTGCTAATAGACATGACCATATTTGTGAATATTGTTTCTATGCCTTTTTCCTTTTTTGTTTTCAATGAGTTGATACAGATGCATCAAATACTTAGACTCTCCCAATTATCACTTGAAATAAATGTTCCATACGGTCCTAACAACACCAGTCTTGAACGTACTATTACGAATCAAAGGCTTTAGCCAAGTTACTAACAGCAAAATTGGGCTTTTCGTAAATTTCCATAGGTTTTATCGACTAATGGTAGGTGGAACCTACTTCTGCCATAGGGACGTAGGCCAGGAGAACTAATATCAGATAGACCAAACAAGATAGGGAGATGGAGAACGATTATTTTTGTCATAAACTGTGGCTTGTGTTTCACTTTAGCCTCTATGATCTTATTTTTTTTATGTGAAAGTCTAGCGCTCAGAGGTAATGCCCCTTTGTATCATTGAGTACAATGCCGGCTCTAGTTGGAAAGATAGTAAAGATAACAGTGAAAAAACTAACAATGCCAACCCCTCGTTTTATGTTCCATCAGCTCCCCACGTTAACTTCGATAATCGAACAGCAGATGGCTTCCTAGCTTATTATGCTTAGAGGACATGGGCAGGAAATTTTTCGTAAAGAGGAAAGACAAGAAATATCGGAAAATGGAAAGGCGAAAGCCCATGCCGCGGAGTGGATTCGAACTACGGACCTCTGGGATGGTAGTCGGCCTAAAGCTGCATTTCCGTAACGAAAATTGCAAACGTACATCTTTGACTAACAGAAACTATGCATTGTTTCAGGACGTTAGAAAGCATATGGTGGCGTAAAAAAGATTGTGTAAGGACTTAAAGGTTGGTTTGTGTGCAGTTTTATATTAACCTCTATATTCTTCTGAAATTGAACAAAAAACTAACTTTTTTTAAATCGTTGCGAAACTTTCTTGATAGATTTGGATACGTTAATCAGTTTAGGTGTGTTTTAATGGCAATTAAGATCTTTTCTGCTTCTGAAATCGTGAACTTATTTTCAGGGGTATTCGTGAAGAACAATAGTTTTAACTAGGAAAGGATATTTTTGATATTCAATTTTAAATCAAAATTGTTAGTGTTTTCTTAAAAAAAGTTGGCATACTTTTTCTTTTCATTTAATAGTTTCTAGGTTTCCCTTCCAATTTGTGCACAAATTTGAGTTTTCTTAATTTGAATCATCACTTCTCTTAGCATGAACCAACCAGCTCAAATAAGTTTTCGAAATTTAGTTTTTTTTTTATATTGAGAATTTTAAATTGTAGAACTAAAAAAAGTTGAATTACGCCAGAACGTGAACGATAAAGAATTTTTCAATAAATTATACGTGGATGCTTTATCTGATTACCTGAATTTTTTTGAAATAAATTCTAGTTAGTTCATCAAAATGGCAAAAAAGAAATGTAATGTGTCTTTTTTTTGATTTTAAAGAAGAATAAATTGTAGGTGATATTACCACAACTTATTATTGGTATTAAAGATGATTCAGAGTTGATATTAATGGAACAGGAAAAACTTTTCATTTTTCCATAAAATAATGCACAAAATACATCAAATGGAAACAGCCTTTGTAAAATTATACTTCTCTGTATACTTCTGTCAAATAAATATTGGGAATTTTTTCATTAAAAAGTTCGTACCGCGGTACCGTAATTGTTACCCAAAGCGTGTGATTTCTTTCTTTACAGCTTTTTTCAGTTAGTCGACCTCAAGTGTGCTTTGTTATAAAAATATCGAACAAAGAGTTTGTACACCTCCTTCTTCACCTGGTAGTCCCGGCGTCACAGCCTTTATAATAAACTCGTTTCAGGAGGCATAGCACTCCGTCGAGGCTATCTCCTACTAACACCGAGGGTTGCGTCTCTGGCTCAATCAGCTGCTATTGCCAAATCAAAGACCCGTTATCCATGGGGTTCGTGCATATTTCTTCTCTTTGTTGTGACCTTCTACAATATCTAAGCGTTCCAACCCAAGGTCGATCGCTTTCTTCTTTAGCACCCTCCAGACTACTATTAACTACTCCTCTATTCCTTCCTTCGAACCAAGTTTATTACTGGACATTGTATGACATGACGGACTGGTAGTACAAAGGGTGACTCTTAAGCTTGGACTTTCACACATAAAAACACCTCAAGTGGCAAAGAAAGGTGGATTGGATGTGTTTGCACAACAAAAATAATTTTAATACAACGCGTATTTTGTTGATTTTCAAAGAAATGTGTGACGTTTTTAGCACAAATTCCCGGGCCACTAGTTTTCAAGAATTATTTTAACAATGATCCCCCACGCTCCCACTTTTATATTATCAGGAAATCTTTATAATAGTATATATTAATAAATATAATTTTTTGAAAATTTTCAAAAATGTGCATTTTGAGAAATTTCAAATCATAATTTTGATTTTGAAAATGAAATTTTTTTTGTTCTTCGTACCTGTCTAATGAAAGGCTTTGAAAGGAACTTTAAAATGAGACTTTCCAATTATCTATCTGAGAGCCAGAATTGAAACTCATAGATATTGTGTACGACGCTTTTTGGGCGTTTATACATCGATACGGTGGCTCAATTTGTGCTCAAAAGGTTTCCAAGTGGGAAAGTTGTGGGGTAGTTTTTTTTTTAATGTGGAAGACTAGAGTTTAGATTTTTTCCATTCTATAAGTTTTTTTAGGCTACTGAATCCGACAGTAAGGTTTGATAATACATTTCGTGAATAAAATGCAAAAAAATGTAAAATATCAATTTTTCGCAAATATCTCTTAAATGGTAAGTCTTCTCATGAAATAGTTTATACAAAGTTTGAAGATTATGCGATTCATATACTCTTTTCTGTACAAATTACCATCCATAAAATATCGCGATTTTAAAAATTAAAAGTACTTATACATATGCACTTTAGCGGCCTGTATTCATCAGACGTTCTGTTCTATACAGGGTGTGTTGGACTACGTGGCCAAACTTTTCTTGGGTAATTCCTGTATATATTTAGAGCAAAAAATTGTTCTGTAGGGAGGGCCATTATAGTATCATTTTTAAAAGACATTACCGTCCCAAATGTTACGGTATCACAAAACCTATTACTGAGGTCTTCGCTAACCTTTTATAAAATAAAGAGAAACTCCTTCAAGTTTTATTAATTTCAAATATTCCTAATTTCAAATAAATAAAAAAGAACATTTCAATTGCATTAAAATGAAATGTAAAGTAAATCACGAGGTGTAGTTCGTTATGAGAAATGAAAAGCTTTATTAGCGTACTTAGCAAACCATAAAGGGAAAAATTATGGAACACAATTTGTTGTTTTAGAATCAACAGGGTGAAATTGATTTGTCAACCGATTACTTTGATTTTTAAAATGGTGAAAAGAGGTCATTCCTTGCTCTCAAATAAAATCTAGCAGTTTTGAGTTCATTTATAGGTATTAGGTAGGATTTCTAACATATGCAGAAACGGTTTGAGTTGATTTTGTGGCGTGAGTGTAATGCACACTAGGCAGAAATATTGAAAATTCTTAAAAAGAAAAATGCCTCTAAAAATTTATACAATTCACATTAAAATTTATCATTAAGAAATTTGTCACTTTAAAAAATCTCATTATTATTTTTCTTTTTTCTATATATCAACAAAAAATGTTCTAAAATTTATTCTAATTACAATCAATATTAAATTCTAGAATAAATAATTTTTTTTTATTGAATTTCTATTTTTACACAATAATAATTTAATTAAAATTTTTCTTTAAAAAAAAAATAAAACACGATTTATAATTAATTATAAAAACTACAGAAGAAAATGAGAAATGATATTACACTTATACACAAAAAACAAAAAAATAAAATAAAAACATTTTAAAAATATATTTATATGTAAATGTCTCCTCTTTTTTTTTATTTAAATTTTAAGTATTAAAATGGCAAGAATGGATATCATAAGGATCTCCTAGATACGCTAACAAAACCTTAAAGCCATCTCGCATTTTGTCTGCGCTTATCTTAAGTAAAAAAAAATTTCCTTATTTTTGTTTTGTTTTTTAAACGGTACGAGATTTTAAAAGAAAACATTTTTATAACTTCTATATATAATAATAAAAAAAAACATTCTAATAAAAAGGAGCTATGGTATACAAAATATTTATAATAATAATAAAAAAAATCGTAAAAAAACACTTAAATTTAAACCTTTATAAAAATTATCACTGTATAAGCTTCGTTGTTATTTAGTTTTAGCTAGTGGCGAGCTAAAAAAATATTGAGTGTAAGGCAATTGAGTCATTTTTTGATTAGTTTTTGAGTCATTTGCGGGTTTTCTTCATCTTCTTGAATGACGTCGTCCGAAGCCTCATTGGAGTATTATAGTTGTCTTAATACTTGAGCCCAACTTTTTAGGGATGGTTCTAAAAATCACAATTTTCTGCAAGAATTTTTTTTTATCTAAAAAGTAGTTTTTTTCTTATCATTTATGAAAAATGATAAAGGAACAAGTTAATGTAGATCGATTGATTGATGATTGAGTGAAATGTTTCGAGTTAAATTTCATTATATCTCCTTGCTACCTTAATATTTGTGTGTTTTACGTAGGGACGTGATTTGAATCGTGTGTGGAATATGAGGATTATACATGAGTACGAGTATTTAAGGGTCTAGGTTGTAGCTCAATTTAGTGAATAGGGCTATAGTATATCTCTTTCTCTCTACCTATTGGCTAGAAGGCCATTGGCTGGTGGTAAGCTTGGCCCGCTAGTATTGGCACTGACTTGCCTCGGCGGCGGAGGAGGCGGCTGAGACCTGCTAGCTCCTTGCTTTCCGTTCTTTACTACATTACCATTACTTTTTTGAGCCAAATGCGTTTGGTAGTGCTTCGCCAGATGAGCCTTCTGGCGAAAACTCTTCCCACATAGCGAACAAGCAAAGGGCTTCTCGCCAGTGTGTGTCCTTATGTGCACGTTAACTGAATACTTATCCTTAAATCCCTTAGCGCATATTGAGCAATAATGCAAGGATCGCTCCTTCCGTTGCCCATTACAGTGTGTTGGGCTGGTGTTATTATTATTGGGTAAATTCTTATTGTTATTATTATTGTTGTTATTAAGCGAAGATCTCTTGTACTTCTTGGCAGTTGTTTTAGTTATTGTCGAGGTTGGAGTAGGATTACTAGTAGTTACTTCTGGCTGCAGCGGCTGTGGCGGTGGCGGCGGCTGTGGCGGAGGCTGAAGCTGTAGCGATTGTGCAGATTGTACCATGCCGCTTGTTACCTCCATTATCACCTCGGGATAATCACTACTTGTGCAAAACTGTTGTACTTCACTGGCGATTCTTTTGATTTTCTCGAAGTCATCCGTAAAGGCAGTTTCTAATGATAGGAACATATCGTCGACAATAATGCCGGCCGTTGTTGTACTGTGACTTGTTGTATTATTGCTACTTGAGCAATTACTATTATTATTACCAACTGAATTGCTTGATTGTGGTGTGTGGCTTTGTGGATGTGATGTTGGCGAGTGTACTAGTCCCTGGGTATCATCAAATATTGGCGCTGATAGTGTTGAATCAGCAAATGATAAAGAATCCTGTGAAGTATAATTTTTTTATCCAATCATATTCTTATTGTCATTAAATACATTTTCAAATACCTGTTCAGTTGGGAACAGTGCCCTTCGTAATTCTTCGTCTTTAACAGTTGTTGGTGTTGGTATTAATGCAATACCATTCTGTAAATGCAAGCCCTTTGAGTATCCTTTACCTTGGAGTGCGCTACGCAGCAGTGATTCAGCTGAACTCTAAAAATAATTAATAAAAGCATTTTTTTAACAGTTTCATTAGGATAATAAAAATGTCTGCATTAACCTGTTCGTTGGTGTTATTATCAGCAATATGCCAATCATTATTGTTATTTTGAAATTGATTTAAATTTGTACTGTTCGTGGTAACAACGGTTGTAACTGGTATTCCACCTGGATTTTGGGCTTGCTGTTGCTGCTGTTGTTGCTGATTTAATTCATCCTTTGTGCCATCTGTACTAAATCCACTATCCTCATAAACATATTCAGACTTAATATAGCCCGGGAAGGTTCCTAATATACTATCAAGATCGAGTGTTGGTGCAATTTGTGCATCTGGATCACGTTTTATCCATGCCTCATTCCCATTTAATACTGTTAATGTATAAATCTGGCCATCGGTATTATTAATGCCACCAACTAATGCTGCTTGAGGATTTATTGAGCCTACAGGATTTGATTGATTTGTTGATGTTGGATGTTGTTGTTGTTGCTGCTGCTGTTGTTGTTGTTGTTGCTGTTGTTGCTGCTGTTGTTGCTGCTGCTGTGCTGATTGCTGTGTTTGCTGCTGCCAGCAGTAACGATCGAGATCTTCAAAAATTGCTGATTCAAGCCGACTTTGATCTTTGTCAGAACTCCAAAACTGAAAGTAATAAAGTGATTTACTTAATACATAATTTACATAATATAAAGTAACTTAATTAAGCAAATTTAGCTCAACTAATTTATTAATTTAAACACCATAAATTAAAATAATTTGAAGAAAAACATCACATAAGTATAATAAATGCTAAAAACTTAAACCATCTTCTATGTGCTAACATTGCAGGCGCTTCTCACGAGCCATACAATATTACCGCAGAATCATATACATAGAATATGAAATTTATGAATTTATTCTGACACTAAATAAAATCATTTGCAATAAAACGCACATATTTTCTTCGTTTTAGCTGCACAAATTGCATTTGACGCCTAATAAACGTTGCAATTTCAACGCACTCGTAAATATTCTGTGTATGCCCTGCTATTTGCCAACGTAACGTCGACATAAACTTAACCCGAACCCTGCGGCGCTTCTCTCATTAGGAATAATCTTCACCAGAGCAGAGCAGCCACTACTGTACCTCAGTATCGCGGACATCTGCCACCTGTAATCCTACATCTTCTAGAATCGATCCGCAAGATCATCCCAAATTGTCCCAAGTGCCTTGGGATGTGCAGTTCTGCAAATTGCATATAATTTTTGCTTTGACTGTGTGTGGTTGCATGCAGTGCAGCATCAATTGCAAATATAAAATTTTTAATGTACGGTTGATAACTATTTAAAAGGTGCACTGTGCGTGCCGCATCGATTTTGAAATTGGAATTTTATAATCATAATTGTCGCCATAATATTGAAATTGTTGATGCGTTTTAAAGTAATTAAATTAATTCTTGGATATTTGTTGCACGGTAGCTGTGGTAACTTAGTTGGTAATAAGCTTGGGAGATTATATTTAAATGCGATAAGAGATCTTGAGTTTGTACTGAAGGAATAAAACAAAGTTTTTAGTAGGAAAGGCCATAATTTTTGGGGAATTATTGTAGTTATATAAGCCGAAGGTAACAGATTTTAAGAAACAAATCAAAATTTTATTATTTTTTTTACCATTTTTAATCATTATTATTAAGCCTTATTAAAAAGAAGGATGGTTCATTCACCACCAACCAGGAAGAAGCATGCTCGGCGAACCCTTTCCAGGGGTCAATTCCCCAGACCGCTTATACCCTGTATGCTGGGTACAATCATAGGACCATTCGAAACCAATACTCTCGGAGTCTCTCTGGGAACATCTTCAGCTGGGACCAGTAGCGTACGCAGGATGAAACCATGGGGGGGGGGGGTTCACAAAACATATTTTGTACACATATTGGGTAAAAAAAAAATTTTCTCATGTAATAGGACTATGTACTTATATTATATTTTATGTTATTTCACTATAAAAATAATTACCTATAGGTATATTTTTATCGCAATTTTTTTATTGAAAATTGTGAAGAAACATAAATAATAATTTTTGACCATTTTTCCAATATCACAAAATGTCTTGTTTTTCTCCAAAAATCATGGTCTCGTGGTGTGCGCAAGACTTTAGACTTTGATTTAGGGCATTTTTACAATTTTTTTACCGAAAAGAAGGGAACTACTCTGAAAACTTGGTGGCGCGTAGTTTTTGAGTCAGAAAATCGATTGGTGACATGAAAAAAAAATTTAAAAATTCCTCTTTTTTCAAATTTTGGCCAAAAAAGGCCAAAAAATTGGCCAATAATGCGTCCAATTGTTTTTTGCGTAATTTCATCTGAAAAGACGGAAAATTTCCTACAAAAATCTATATGGCCATCCCGAAACTCAGAGTTTGTCGAGAGCTATCTATAAATAAATGAGAAATACGTGATTTTTGAAAAATCGCGTTTTTTTCAATAACAGTTGTAACTCCGAAACGGCGCACCCAATTGCGCTAAAAAAAATTTTGGTGTATATCACATCGAGTTCACGAACATATTCCCAAAGTTTGAGAGATATTTATTTTTTTGCTATTCCGTTTGAAAAGAATCCACCATATATTATACATCGTTATTCGGAATATTTTTTTAATTGTTTAATAAGTTGATATATTTATTAATTATAATTTTTCCTATTATTATTGGAATCATGGGGGGGGGGGGTTTAACCCCCAGTAACCCCCCCTTGCGTACGCGCCTGGCAGGGACAAAGTTCAATGGGCAGTGGCCTTCTTTCAACCCCACAAATCCCCCGGGAAGAGATGGAATTTTTCCGGCATTCCTTCTAAAGTGCCCCGAGCTGATTCTTGACAACCTGATCTGTCTTTTTAGGCAACAGGCCTCTGGACCCCTCTCAATCATATAGGCCTATCAGCTTAACCTCTTTACTTTTGAAAACGATGGAAAGGCTGCTCGATCTTCACATCAGGTACAAGCTGGAGCCCTCCCTACCTCTACCTAGTTTTCAATTTGCTTACTGAAAGGGCAAATCAGGAGAGGTTGCTTAACATTAGGTACCTAGTCAGCAATATTCAGAAAGCTCTCTTCGCTAAGGAAACTGCCTAATGCGCGTTCCTTGACATGGAGTGTGCTTTCGATAACACTTTGAAATTTAACCTTGAGCATGCACACCAAGTGGTGCATTTTAATCATATCAAGGTAGTGATAGAAGACCTGGATACCAAACAAAAATAAAGAGCTGGCACAAATTGACCTTCGCAAATGAAAGTTTCTATGAAACTTCAAAAAACAACGGGAAACATGTTATCGAATTTGTCACGGTGAAAAGCATGATCGCCATATCATCATATTTCTCAGAGATAGCAAATTCGCAAACATACAATCAATCTCCTAGCGATAGATACTGTAACTAAATAGACCATATATTCATAAACAGTAGGGCAGCTTCTGGTATCGTTCAAATAAGATCCTGCAGAGGTGTGCATTGTGAATTGGATTACTTTCTAGTAAATTCAGATTTAGATGCTGGCTGTCCACCTAAGTAGATATAAGGTATAAGCAAACAGTTAATTGAAAAAAAATTCTTCAAAAGCAGACTGCAATGAAAAGGTGTCCGACAGTATCAGTGGAAAGAATGGGTTCATACATACATACATATATATCTTACTATAGAAAGTATGGCTAGAATTGGAGACGATCCTTACAGATATTACCAAGAGAATTGTAGAATACAAACGCCCAATCAGAGCCAACAATTGGCAAGAGGAAAAATGCAAAGCAGAAATAGAAATATAAAAATAAACATAGAGAGAACTACGAGGACCAAGAAACTAAAACAAGGGAAAAAGTGAAAGAAATCATACAAAGCATTGTACGAAGAAGAACGGACTTTTTCTGAACAATTAAATATGTACTGAGGGACGAATTTTCTCAAAAAAAACCAGAAGCTTAGAATGAAGTAAACTTCTTCATAAAAGGTCTGGTAACCCTTAAGGTACCTTTACATTTTGTGATTTGTCATATGACTTAACTGTCAAAATTACGAGTTGATAGTCCATATGACTACGTATTGTGTTCACACTTAATTTTGACAAGTCAAAACAGAAATATTCAAAGAAAATTTTGACAGATAGTCGTATGACATTCCAAAAACAAATGTCATTTGACATTTTATGTTATGTTTTGACTTTATTGACAGTAAAGACATATGACAAATCATATAATGTAAAGGTACCTTAAGGGTCCACAATCTAGTTATCGATCACGAAAGCAATAGAGTCTACCACTGAGTAGATGATCCCTAAAAACAACAAATCAAAAAAAGATAAACTGCCGTCAGTAGCGATACATGAATTAGTATTCGGAATGTAGAGGAACAAAAAATGCCCGCAGACTAAGAGGAAAGCATTTTCTGCCCAATTCATAAACGGACAGCGGAAAATAGATTTTCTTGGCTTACGATAACTTTTCTTCAAATAGCCAGTGCAATGTCGGACAGCAAGATCTAGTCGGAAAGAGGAGATGGGTCCTCGTTTATTATGCTTCTAGTCGATGACAACAGAACGGGCAGGGAGATTTTTCTGTAAAGAGGGAAGCAAGAAAGAAGGAAAATTATCTGGGCGGAAGAAATGGAAAAACGATAGATCATACCGTGTAGTGGATTCTAACCACGAACCCCTGGGGTGATAGTCGGGCGCCTTATCCCCTAAGCTACTAAGTCCGACTGTGTACCTACGTCTTGAACGACCACTATCATGGTTTTTGTAAACAGCTTGGAATGCATTTTTAGCACAATTGCTGTTTCAAATCATCAACTTCACATAGCCGACTACGGAAGCTTATGTAAGAAGCGTGTAAGAAGAGCTGATTTATTCCCACACTCAGTTTACTATCATGTATTCCCGCCCGGTACAATCTCATCAAAATTTTTTCTTACTATTCGCAGCGGAGCGTTTTGCTACAAAATCATAGTTCCTCGAGTATTTTGGACCTTACCACCTTCAAATAAATATTACCTAAACACACGAGAATGCATGCATCTGAAGCAAAGGCGACTCTTGATAAGAGCGGCGTGCAGTGGTGGGAAAGTAGAGTTTCGTGCTTCAAGAGATGTACTTTGACAACAAAAGATTTTGCTTCAAAAGCATGCTGTCTCGTGTACTTTGGTCATAGAAATGTATTCATATTCACACTACCAGAATATTTGCAGCGCTCACATATTAGCGGAATCTTAATATATATCTTTGAGAGCAAGTTCAGGTGTATTTCAATCCTCCAACAATTATTTTCTGTGCTCCCATTCTTTGGAGATTTTTGGACAGTTTTAATACCGATTAGTCGCGTGATGTCAGTAAAGGAAAAGTTTTATATTAGCCATTGAATTTATGAGTGAAATTGATTACTTGAACGGGAGGCACCTATTCAACTTAGGGAATGTAACGCAACAATACTTTCTTTTATTTATGGGTATGCAATCGTAGTCTGTAATAATCGGGGGAAATATGAAATTACAGGTGGAAAGAATCTTATAATACAACAATCATACAATAAATTACAAAACTATAATTAAAAGTAAATTTAAAACCTAAACATAACAATATTAATAACATTACATAAAAGTTAAAATTTCTATGAAAAACCAATACAGCACAAGAAGGCATTATTCATGAGCTGAAAGATAATAGGCTTAAAAGTTTCAACTAAGACGGATTAACCTATTAAAAATATGAGCCGTCAATTATTTTCTTTTCTAGTTATACCGTCCATTATACGGAATTCAACACAGCCATGCTGCAAAAATCCCGGTAAATCAATATCAATCGACATCAACCTGCACAAACAATGGAATTTGCAAAAGCAGGTTTTCACTTGCCGTGTCCATTTCTTGCCGTCATTACCACGGTCAAGTCCACGTAATTGACGCTATCTAACGGCTGAAAGCGCATACCTTCTACATGATTTGGCCATTATCGCAGATCAATTACTAGAATTTACGTGCGGACTTAAAACAGCCAACACAAATCGCATATTGGGTGTATATACTCGTATAGAAAGCATCACGCACTGCCAGAGTTTGTAGTATTACTTGTTAAATGACATTTCTAACAGAAAACTGTTTGGTATGTGCTTTATGGGTCAGACGTGCTCGACCCTTAGGGAACCCCTGACCTTCCAGACAAAGTCACTAATGACCTTTTAGTTACCTTAACAAATTTATGATCACACTTCGGTATTGTTACTACTTTTCACTTATAACAGTTCAATTCCAGGTGCTCAAATAAATTTCAATTATTTTCTCATGTTTTGTTGCCATATTTATGGGCAAACAAACACGTTCTGACTCTAACATGTCAGCAGACAAAAAGGCATAAGCAAAAAGTCAAAGTTCCCTCCGAAGTCCTCGATTTCACACAAGAGCCTCCTCCGTTGTGCCTCGAGTTGCAGCCGATCATTTCGCGGATAAGATTTTTTACCTCCTTAGGGTTTCTTTCTTCTGTTTCGTGTAATTTCTGCTCCAATCGCTGCATAATTGAAAGATGGAAAAGGTAAGCCCGACTGACAGCTGAATGAAAATATTTCAATTTTCTTGTGTATGTCACTCAGAGCCGTTCGGCAGCAGCAACAACAAAAAAATAAATAAATAAAAGAGCAGTTTCCTCCATCCTAGACGTAGAGACACGTTTCCAATATCTTTGGGCTCTTAACGAAGAAATTTTCTAATGGTAGCCTAATGTTGACATGATTTCATGTCAGCTTGTCAAATTTACGCTTTACCTTTCGTTGTCTGTGCTCGATCTTTAGATATGAATTCGATCTGGCAGCTTAGGAAGTTGGCTAATGTTTTGTGCATTATGGCAAAATGTTCATGGATACTTCAAAGTGTCGAAGTGAAATGTGGTCAATTCAAATTAGGTTTAGGCATGCTTTATTTATCAGATAAAGGCTCGATTTCCATCGTTGTATGGACTTGAGGTCTTGTATTTAGTAGACAATTTCTTTGGCTGCCATCACATAACTAAAACCCATTATGGTTATCCGACGTATTATTTTTTGCGTTTTGCGGATCCTGTTTGACTTGAACTACCAACGAAGATCGTTTATTGTGATCGATGGGCATAAAATATACAAAATGTTGCCTTCTTTGAATACACAGTTCAACAGAAAAGGTACCTCCTCTAAAAGAAGACAAAACAATAAATATTGTAGTATTTCGGACATTTTGGGTTTTTCACAAAGTTTGCAATATTTTTAAATTAGTCTGAGTCCGAGGTACTGGGGAGAGGCTAGAGTGGTATTTATTCCCAAAGCGGGAAGAATATCAAACAAGGAAGCAAAATCCTAATGACGCCTCAGACTCTCTTTCTTTTTCCTGAAAACAATGGAGAAGGTTTTAGACAAGCTTTTAGGGAGGGTCTTAGAGCTAACCTTCTGCAAGTTGGATCCCATCATTTCTCAGGAATAGATTGGACCGACAGACTAGAACTGCTGAGATGAATGGAAAATCGGTTACGATAATGGCTGCAAAAGGCTGTCCTCAAGGGGGTGTGCTATCTTCGCAGGCTCCTTTGGTCAATCGTAATCGACGAACTTCTTGCCGACCTGAATAACCGAGACATCAAAGCATAGATGGCAAAACCTTGGATTAAAAGCTCTCCTGGAAATCTCATATTGACAGATTAACTGACAAGGCAACTACATCTCTTCATATCTGTCGTAAATTTGGAGGCAAAACCTGTGGTCACAAACCGAAGTTAATGTTTTGGCTATACACGACGGTCATAAGGCCCATGGTCATGTATATGCATCCATTGCATTGTGACTCAAGACCAAACAAAAGGGTGCCCTGATTAAGCTGATCAAGGTTCTAAAGCTTGCCCAGTCTAGCTGCCGTGTTGGTTGTTAAATCCCAAAGGGTGTCACCAAAGACTGTCTTGGATTGTCTCACATCTCTAAAATCCCTCAATGAGAACAACAATGTTACGCTGATGTGGACCCTAGGCCACATCGGTAATCAAATTGCCGATGGCCTGGCAAGAGTAGAGCAAACCCATCACTTCTTGGTTCTAGCCAGCAGCCACGTAAGATCGGACATCTAGAATTGACCATATATAATCCTATCAGCTTTTGTCTTTTCTTCCATGTCTCATACTACAACTCATCAGAGTAAGCCCTTTGAACTATCGACTGTCTTGTTAGGAGTGCAATGTCGCACAGCAAGCTCTATTCGAAAAGATAGTAGATAGCAGGGCTGCGGATTCGTCGGATTCGTGGAGTCGGAATCGGAAGGCATTTTCTAGTTACTGGAGTCGGAGTCGAAAAACAATCAAAAAATTTGTCGACTCCGACTCCTTTTACAAATTATATATTTATGTATTTAGCCCAGTCGTCAGAGACAAATTTAGACCGAAAGCTCGCACAAAATGTGATCTCTCTGAAAATTGGGACTTATGTACTTTTTTGGATGTAGAAAACTATAAAAAAATATTTGCAGCGCTAAAGTGTATGCTAAGTTCACAATATCGAAAACAATTTCGAAAATTTGGTTTTTGCGTTATATATCGAAAAAAAAAAAAAATTTCGAAAAACTAACAGCGCCACGTGAAAGAGCGGAAAATTTTACTAAAATTTATATTATAACTTATTTTAAAAAAAAATGTTTTATTATTATAAAAATTATTAAAAATAGGAAGCAAATTCGAAAAATCTAAGCGCGCCAAAAAGCTGAATTTAAATATTCTAGCGAGGCGTTCGGGGAAAAACTTAAGTATTTTTGCCTAAAGTGTGCGCAAAAATAAAAATAAAAAAAGCATTTTAAAGAGGAGACTCTAAGCTTTCTAAGGAAGTCATTAGTTTTTAATTCTTTTCTCATAGAAAATTTGACCGGAAGTTATAATTTGTAAAATTCTCACTGATGTTTATAAAATTGAAGATATATTAATAGAGGCGTACGAAAAAAATCCTTGTACATTTATCATCATTAGACATTTACTTTTCGTGTAAAAATAATTAAAATGATAAACATTGTCTCTGTTTAATAAAATTTATGTTTTAAAATATTCATTTTTTCTTACAGTATTCATTCGACGCCATTTTTATTTTCAGAAACAGCCCGTGCCTAATAGCCCGTCCAATGTTTGCGCCTGCAATTTGCCTTTTTATGGCTTTTTTATGACCACAAAAAGCACGGGCGTTCTTTTTCAGAGTCGGGTATTTTTAGCCAGGGTCGCGTGGATGAATTTCATACGTCACGCGTACTTTTTTAGGACGGGCATATTCTTGCCCGTGAAAAATTACATAAAATTTATATGGGGAAAAAGCACGCTCTACGCACGTTTGCGTCGTGTGGACGGGCCAAAACTAAAAAAATTATTTTAAAAAATTACGCATTTCCCCGATTAAAGACAGATGAACTTTGTAAACGAATACGCTACACAATAAAACTAGTTCTTCTTTGTTCTTCGTTACAAATTCAAATGTTTTCCATCGGAGTCGGAGTCGGATTTAAAATTTAAGAACATTGGAGTCGGAGTAGCAAATTTTTGGGGCCGACTCCGCAGCCCTGGTAGATAGTATAATGAAAGAACAACTGCCAACTTCAATACGCGTTTTTACCCATCCATTCCCATCGAACAATAGCGTGGCTAAACGCTGACCTCGGCCATCGAACAGGAGATGAGCCGCTCGCTTCCAAAAAAGAGGTTAGGGAATTGCTTGAGGGAATATTATCTGGGTGGGAGAAATGAAAAGACAAAAGGGCATGGCATTGCATGGAATCGAACCACGAACCTCTGCAATGGTAGTAGGGCGCCTTGGATCTAAGCTATTGAATGCTTGCATTTATTGTAATTCTCTTATAACTACTCTGACAATGCTGTGGCGGCTTTGAAGTCTATAATGTTTTTCCACCACTTACCTCAAAATGAACATATTATTAATTATTGGTTTGCCTAAGTTGAACCCACAGTGATATTATGCTATGATATGGCTTTCTTTTTTTTAAGATATCGAAAAGCCTTTAGGTTCCGGGGTCAGGTTATTCTCATTGTACTTGCGTAGCATGGATTTTTCGCTAGAACTCTTCCTCCAGATAAAATTTTCGCTTTCTATACTGTACCTACTGTAGTTCACAAACGAGAGTAAAGGCTTATTTTTTCCATCTGTGAACCGATATACTTTTTGTTCTGGGCTCTTTCTATTTCTCGCGCCTACCGGCTTCCCTGAGACTGGCTTATTGCATGGTACGCAGCATTCCTACGTGTTGTCAAGAGTGAATTACCGTTCTTTCCGATCTCCACGACCTCTGTCAAAGATGGAGTCAATAGTACTAATAATCATAATTTTTAAAGCTCGTCCTGTTCTAGTCGATGAACGGCATCTCGCCTCCGGGATTAACTCTTCCCTTAGTCGAGTAGTACCTAGTAGTGATCCAAATCGAACTTGGCACCTTGGTATATTCGCACATGTAGTTTATTTGCTTTCGAATAGCTCCATCAATGCATGTGTTACCTGAGAAAATTCTTTAGGTGTTTTCCTTAGCGTGTTCTTGGTATCCAGTAACCGAGACATTTTATACGTTCCGTAATCGATTGTTTTACGAGTGATGCTATTAGTCTCATACCAAGCTTACTTGGTAGGGACTACCCCTATCATATTCATCTATCCTCTCTTTTGTCGACAGTACAAAGGGCTTTCCCTGAGTTCTAGTCTTTCACATAAAAAAAGTTATCAGGGACGATCGCTTGGAGGTTATGTTCGTACTTCTACCAGCCAGTAATAGGTACGGCACGTTCATTTTTTTCATGTGCTACCTGTTAATCCCTTTATGCCACCAACATCAGTTAAAAAAACATTAAAAATACTGTTTTTTGGTCATATTGATTTAGTCAAGTCTATACCTACTTGATAAGAGTCTTATTATAATATAAAAATTCTAAAGAGGGAATTTTATATATAGCTTCTATATTGGCACTACTACCATTTAACACCAAAAGTGATGAGGTATTTAGACGATTCTTATCTATCCAAAATATCATACAAAGTCAATGGTAACTACCTGAACTTATGCAAAACTAAATCAATATTCTTCTTAGAAATCTCTTCTATATTACTATCAATAAATTAAAAAAAATTCTCAAGATGGCTCAACAAATTAGAAAAGACATTATATATAAATTCAAGAATTCCCAATATTCCTCTACATTGGCGCAATCATTCTCAATCAAAAATTCCTTTCGTTTTTCGCTGAACCCATCACCTTCGTTTTAATCATAAAACTACAAACCTATAACACGCCACGACATTGCACTTAAAGATATCTTTCAGTTTTGAAACTAATTTCCTTGAAATTGCGTGCTACATCAGATTATTCGATTCGTTAAATGGTGCAGGAATCTTGAGAGATGCTGCTGCCAATGGGGGCCTATAATCATTAGGAGAGATCTTAAAAGTGGATTAAGGCACGTGCAAAAATGAAAATCAAAGATGAAATCAAAACAGTTCAGGTAGGTCGTTTCGGTACATCTGTTAAGAGTCTGGATGCATATAGTAAGTGCATACCGCAAGCCTGCTAGCCATTTAATTTTAGTAGTAGTTGTTGTTGCAGTTGTCATGGCTGATGATGGTGTGGTAGTTCTCTTCTCAGGTTGTCCTAGTCAATTTGCGATGTCATGATTTATTGGGATTGATTAACTGGTTGCCATCGGCAGTTATCAGCAATTCTGTCACAGCTGCTGTTTAATAGCTTAACATTTGCTCCGGTCATCCATGGCAAGGAGGAAAATTGCAGGTGCTTATTTGTTTTGCTTTAGGGTTATTTTCAATCAATTCAATTAATGATATAGAAAAATGCATGTTATAATGAACGGGGAAACATTTAGAGAATTTATTTTTATTAATTTCATACTGAGAGAATTTATATTTTCTTGTCGAAGGATTTAATCACAAAACAATTGTTATTTGTGATGATTAGATATTTTCAAATAAATTGAATTTTTTTGCGTTCGTCCAATGTAACACGTTTTAAAATGTCTGAATTTAAGATGTCTCGATAATGTTTCAAAATGCTTGCTATTATTACAGGCTTAACTAAATATATAGATTCTACTATATTATCATGAATATGCTAAAAACTGGCATCAAAAGTCAACTTCTCATATATTACTAGATTTATGCGTGACTAGTCGTCAATGATTTGTTTTTGCTGCAGCAATAACGTAAGATGCCGATGAGGTAATAGTTTCGAGGTTACTTTTTGTTCCACATTTCATTAATATCTTTTCTGAACAAGGAAAGAAGTTAAGGAATCGATGCCTGCACATCCTGCAGGTCAAAGTCATTTCATATAAGAAGGGGTTCACTCTTTGTTTTTATGCTCCATTTTCATTGGCACACTTGTATAGAAAATAATCAAATCAGGATTTAACGCCAAGGGTACGCTCATGACAACGTGAAAACAATCCGGGGCAAGCATGATCCAGTGACAATATAGTGCAGTAAAAAAAGTATTTTAGTTTGCATAGCCTGGTAACTGCAAGATTATAATTTCATCCTGTTTGGGTTATCACCAGTAGTATATACCTAAGTTTTGGACCTCGAAAAACTTGTGCTACTTCTGATATAAACAATTAAAGTTTTTTTTCCACGTTTTTCGAGCTTAAAATATTAATTACTCCGGTTCTATAAGTCGGATCGGGGCAAACTAAGTACCAGTCTCTTCGTAATAAAATTTCCAATAAATCATCGTTGCTTTCAAGTTTCTGAAGTACATACAAAACCTACAAAACTGAAAAAACGAGAAAAAAACAGTATTTTTTTCATTTTAGTGCCTAAGACAGTCAACTAAACCAATTTGCATCAAACTTTCAAAAAATATAGGTACTTTCTGATGTAATAAAAAGCCCCGAAAAAATTGGTGCCAAAATACTGAACCCGTTGGCCAAAATTGCCTTTGTTATCTAAAATTTGAAATACCCGCCATTTTATGCCATTAAGTCCAATATGAAAATTTCTTTTTTCAAAATCCTTTCGAATGCAATTAAAAAAATTTTTTTAAATGTAATTTTGGTTACTTTTTTTCATTTGTTTATAACTCAAATTTTTTATCAGATCTGGTAGAAAATTTTGGGACCTTTAATTTAAAAAAAAGAAGGTTCATATTTGTTAACGTTAACCCGAGATATTTAACTTTTTGTTGTTTTTTTCAAAATGCCCGAAAATAGAATTGTTAATATTTCAGTTATAAACAAATGACAAAAAGTAAGCAAAATTACATTATAAATTTTTTTTAATTGCATTCGAAAGGTGGCATCGAGACCTACATTTTGAAAAAAGAAATTTTCATTTTGGACTTAATGGCATAAAATGGCGGGCATTTCAAATTTTAGATAACAAAGGCAATTTTGGCCAACGGGTTCAGTATTTTGGCACCAATTTTTCAGGGTCTTTTTATAACATCAAAAAGTATATTTTTTTAAAGTTTGATGAAAATTGGTCTAGTTGACTGTCTTAGGCACTAAAATGAAAAAATACTGGTTTTTTAACAATTGATTTTTGCAAAATTTTTCGAAAAGTTTTCGAAAAAATTGCAAGGGTGTCATTAGGGTAGGCAATAATCTTTTGTATAAATAGAACAAAAAAAATTTCTCAATAATCAGTTTCTGAGTCATTTTTTGACCAAAAACAGATTTTTTGAAACTTTGACCTTGAATAACTTCGAAAGGGTTAAGTTTTCGAAAAAATGACAAGAGGCTTTTTTGTAGGCAATAACGTTTCGTATTGACTGATCAAAACAAATTTTCGAAAAAGCAGTTTTTGAGTGATTTTGTGGCCAAAAAGTGATTTTTAATAACTTTGACCTTGAATAACTTTAAAAGGGTTAATCGGGTCAACATGTTTGTAAGAACTAAAGTTGTAGAGCATTTCATTGCCAACATTTTGGACCCTCGTACGGGGTTGTACGACCTATAGAAACCGAGATACAAGGAGAACACGGGAAAAACGCGATATCTCCGGCGGCCATGTTTTATTTTTTGTGATTCCAAAATTGTTTCTTAAAAAGTCCCAAGGAAGCTGTGGACCAATTTTCAGTCATTTTAGATTTTTGTCTCCTTAAAATGCTAATTTCCCCGGACTATTAATGCAAACTGCCCGCTGCCTGTGACAACTTGTGTATTAGTAAAGAAATAAGCTCTGGAGAGAACCAAAGGAGAGAACTAGCAAGATGTAGAAACCACTGAAAGAAGAGACTTTTAAAGGCCCGAGTTCTACAAGGACTGTAGCACCACTTAAGAGGAAAAAGAAAGAAATAAGCGTTAACTCCGATAAAACAATATGTGTTTCATTTTTAGGGAGACGGACGCTAAATGTAGCGGTTGTACCCTTAACTGGCGTGCCTTCGGAATTTTCAAGTGAAGCTCATACTGGCTAGTGACAAAACAACATTCTTCTTAGGCCGACCGTATACCAAAGCTTCTAATGCTTATTAGGGACATATTGCACTTTTTTTATATGGAACAAATCGTCACATGGCGCTTTGCTACATTTATCTCCAAGCAGCTTTGGTATTCGGCCGGCCTTAGCCTGCTTCATGGAACCAAATTAGCTGCCAAAGAAACTTTGCATGGTTTTGGTCCCATATCCAGGGATTGGTGGCAGTTTACTTTGGGGTTTGTCAGGTTGACATCGACATGAACGAATTGAACTTTGGAAAAGGGGAATGGTCAGGTCATTGAACCATTCGCGAATCTTAGCTTGATCTCGTGAATCTCTCTTTTGCTGTGATACCAAGGAATCAACGAGCTGCTCTCCACTTGCAAAAACCTTCCAGCGAACTCCTCCAATGATGTGCAGATGGCGGTGATATTCATTTTGTAGGAGGGAGTCAAAAACTTAATGAGTGTACGTCAGAGGATAACACAGAGGTGCCCTATCTATACCTAGACCCATTCCATCGTTAGGCAACTTGATTTTAAACAATACAAATTAATTAAAAATGTACTATTTCCCTTAAATATTGGTCCCTCCAAATATTGATATCTCCTTAAATATTTGTCCTAGCGAAAAAGTGTATATAACCTTTTTTGTAGAGAATTTTATGTAGATTAATTTTTTCGCTAGAGGCCCCAGTTTTCGAGTTATTAACGAAATACTGAAAAGGGGACCTTTAGAGCACCCCCCTCAATTAGCTCCACTCCTACCACCCGATATCTTTAGTATGTTGTTAAGGGCAGCTTCTTCTAGAACTGTGCCAAAATTGGCTCAGGTATGTATTTCTTCCTCTATTTTCCCTTCGTTGCCTGGACTACTAGCACGAAACAAAAGGATGCAAAATTACATATTGCCTCTTTAAGTATTTTAGAAAGAATGTACCAGAATAAATTCTGAGGTGAGAATCCGGTTTGATGAAACCAGTGCCTCGAGACTACCCTTTTCTATTGGTAATCTCGGTCGAGTGTATATTAATCAAACGCAGCGGGAAAAATTAGGAGCGCTACTAAGGCGAGCGAATTTGAAGCGCTGTCAATATACTCCAAAGGGAGCAATATTGGAGCTTTAAGATATTATATAGGACCAACAAAACCCGGCAATTATCTTGGCGACCATAAAGGGTGCCATTAGCATACTCAAAAGACCGGCTCTCGCTCGATTACGAAGGTCAAGCAGCATTGAATGTGGTTAGTACTTAGTACGCTTGGAAAACCGCTGTCCACAATCGCGTTTGGAAGAACGAAAAGGTAATTTCCTATGAAAGCTTTTAAACACCGCCACATGCCGCCAGGAATTCTCCAGCGCTGGAGTATCAATGATTGATCGCCCCGTAAGGGGTTATACTCAGTTGCAGTTGCATCTAGGTATTGAACGAATGAATAATCGAAATTTTGATTTTTGACAAAATGGCGGCTTCAAAAAGCAAAAATTCCAATTTTCGAACAAAATTTTTTCGTTAAATTGTTTAAAAAATAGAAATAATTTTCGGAAATCTTATTCTTTCGTTCAATCCCTGAAGAATATATCTGAAAGGGTTGTGTTAAAATTTCAGACCGATTGGTTGAGCCGATTTTGAGAAGAAGTGAGCACGCTCACCGACTTTGAAAAAACCGTTTGGAGAAAAACGCGTTCAAAGTTTCAAAAGACGTTTACACATAGTTAAAATTTTGTTTTTTCAACTTACATGGAGTCATCTATTCTGAGCCGTAAGATGAACCTTCTGCATCATCAGCAACATTCCGAAAATGCAATAAAAATAAAATCGATTTTTTGAAATTTCTAACTGCGTATAACCCCTTAAGAAGATTAGAGCTCTCCCCTTCCCATAATTCTATATCTTTTTAAACATTCCATGTCCGACGAGAGGAGCACTCCCTTTGATCCTTCTTTAGAAGCATTTTTGAAGCAGTAACAAAAGTAGAAAAAAGATTTTTAATAAAGATATTTAATCTAAAACTATAAGGTCAAAGTTCAGTTCTACTTTTCAATACTGCTTAAAATAAAATAGTAACAAAAAGTTTAAACCAGCAGCAAAAGATGAAGGTTTTACACATTACTTTACCCGAAAATTTGTAGTAGATTTTTTTAAAGATGCTACATTAAAAATATTGAAAATATTGTAGAAAAACATTTAAGAAACTGTAATTGTACCAAATTATCGATGGTCTCTTTCACTTGTTATTCGACTTATTTCAAATAACCGATTGATAAGTGAAGATCAATTGATGCCAGTTCAGCCAAAATATAGTGTATCACTCGAAAGTATCTTCCAAACAAAATAAAAATTCCATTACTAACCTGATCATATCCTTGCAATGGTTGATCAGTTGGTCCATTTGTTTCATTTGATCCAGGTGGTCTATCTCCAACACCGATACCAATTCCCATATCAGGCGCTGTGACAAAATCAAAAAAATCTGTCTTCGATAGATCCTCAGGACGAAAGGATTCTGTGATGTCCATGCTAGTGGATGACATCTCGTCGGTGCCAATCATGAAGCCGAATATTTCCAGCTTCTAGGCAGTGAAGATGTTTGCTTCGCTGCTCCGGTAACCTCCAGGTTTGTTCTATAGGAGCAATGATTGTCTTTACAGTGTTGTTAAATGGGCAGGTCATGAGGATCATCTGAAACATGCAAAAAGGAAAAACAAAAGGAATGTTTAGTAACAGTTTAGCTTTAATAGGTTTAACATTGTAAGTAACTAGTTATGAAACTAAACGAACGCAAGATCCTCGATGTGATTGATATGAGCGGCGTATTACTGTCAATGATGGATTAGTTTTAGAAATAGACATGATCGTCTTTGCAATATATCTTACAATGCTAAGTACCGCTAGTTTGTAATGTGATGTTGATGAATATCCCGACTATCCGCGATGCTGGTAACCAGTAATAACTTCATCGACTTTAGAAATTCATCAAAATCAAACTAGAACTGAAAATTAAATAAAAACGATAAATCGTACGATTGTCACTTGGACGTACGAGGACTGACGTTTTCAGCGTGCACCTCATTTCCACTTCTATTGAGCAACCATTTGCTGCCTCTCCAAGTCCAAACTGAGCTGCAGCCCTGAAATGTATCAGAATCACGTTCCTGCACCAAAACTAAACATCTTAAGTCTTGGATCTTCAAAACTTTTACAAACAATTTCTTAAAAAGATCTTAACAAAATTGAAAGAATCGTTCACCGCGATGGGGGAGGGGTGGTGGGGACTACGTTTTTAGTTAATTTTAACGAGACGGATTCGGATGTTACACAAAATAGCGTGCTCCAGGTAAAATTTCTCACGCGTCAGAGGCACGTTAATGCTAGAATGGTGCCCAGAGTGTGACAGTGTGACATATAAGAATTGTGCAACATTTTGCGGAGTCGTAGCTGAAGATCGATCGTGTAAGTAAATTAGAGTAAGGCTGCGGAGGTTGGCCATTATTTAAAACGTTAACGACATGTTGGGGCCGTTTAGGAGAAGAATAATTGCCGGGAAGTTATTCTCTCTTTTAATGGAGGCCTTTTTTATTGTTCAGTGCTCCTCCGGTTTACAGGTGATAGATTGGTCTAGGTTGAACTTAATTTATGAAGATCGTTGTTTTGCGTTCAATGTATGCAGAGGCTGAACATGACCTTTTTCGAAGATCTTTGTTTTTATTTGAAGATGTTTTTTTTGCGCCAAGGGTAGAAGTTGTAACCCTTGTGATTGGCAGTGATGTAACGTGAAATACAAGAATCTTTTCTATTGTTTGATGTTCATTAAAATTCCAATTAAAGTTGGTGTTTGTTGGAAAATTAGCAAATTTTTAAATTTATCTTGATGCAAAGTTAAGGGGTCTTATATATTTAAAAAGTGTCAAAAGGCAATTGTGTAATTGTAATATTATTTAGTGTGGATTACTTTTTGGAGTTGGAGTTTGGAGTTATAAGCAATTTTAATGCTCAAATTGGCTCTTTTTTAGTACTTTTTCAACTAAGCTTTGCCAAAAATTACCAAATAAGCACCAAATAAGGCCAATTTTAACAAAAAACTTGCTAATAACTTCAAAAGTAAAGGCATAAAAATTGTCCAGACATTACTGATAGGAAATTGTCCAAGCTTTCCAATTTTGCAAACAAAAATACTAGTTGACTAGGTATTTTATGGAGAAAATGGTGGTTTTAGTTGAAATATTAGTGAAAAACCCCGAAATGTTGACTTTGATGACTCATTGCTGTGGTAGTTGAAAGGGTAGAACCTTGACTTTTAGAGTTTTAGATAGGTGGAGGTATTCTACGTATACTGATACCTTATTCATGAAAATAGCTCATAGGGTTACAAAAATACAGGGTGATATGTAAAACCCTATCAAAAAAACTTTAAAACGCCCTAACTGCTAAACCGTTACGATTTGATCGGCCCCCCCCCTCCATACGATTTTTTGTTCGTCTATCCCAGGGGTAGCCAACCCGCGGCCCGCGAGCCGCATGCGGGCCTTCGTCGGAAATTTTGCTGCCCGCGAGATTCAACACGATTTAACAAAATATTTTTTGCTAGAAAGTATATGAAAAAGAAAAATATGTAGCCAGCTATCAGCAATGATTAGAATACACAGCCTGCCATAGAGAATTAGCGGTCCAGGTACACCTACATAGGTCCGCCGCATATCCTTGCGGAGATTGAAATTTCATAAAATCTAATATTATCTTGGCTTTGACACTTTAGGTTACGGTCAGATCGAAGGCGATTTTAGCATTTTGGGCTTCAATATATTTTTGGGGCCCCTTTGACCTGGGGCCCGGGGCAATTGGTCCCAGTTGCCCCCATTGTGGCGGCCTGTACCTACATTATATCCGACACCGCCATGATAAAAGCGATTTAATTGCTTTTTTGGTATCAATTCAATATAAAGATTGCATCCGCAACAAAAATTGAGTGTGATGAAGGTGGCAGAAAAAACAAGCATATTTACAAGCAAGCATACTTCTTTCGTCAACATTGAGCTAGTGTGTTATGAGTGCAAGATTCTTCTTCTACTCCTTTAATCCCTCGTAGGATACAGGGCGGAAACAGTTGCCGGGCAGTTGTGGACTCTGTTTTGTGCGACAGCTCTCAGCTCCGTCCAGGATCTCTCATAGGGTTCTCCTCGACGTTGTTCTAGGTTTTCAACTCGACGACGGGTTCTTCGCGGGTTCCAATCAAGGGTCTGTTTGGTTTGATTCTCGTTTTCGCGTCGGAAGGAGTGGCCAATACATTTCCATTTACTTCGCTTGATTTCGTCATCTTCTTTATTTGTGATTCTATCTTGCCTGTGGATTTTAAGGATACGACGCACGTAGGCATCTGTTGATGAAAACTTGAAGGCGCCTTGTGATGAATTGGCTGACTTTCCATGTTTCGCAACCATACAAAAGAACTGCCTTAAGGCCCTTTTACATTCCAAGCGCAAATTGGAATCGCAAATTGGGGCTCTTTTATCGCACAGAAATTTGTATGCTTTTATTTCTGTCTGGAATCCACGTTCGTGCAACAGAGAGAAAAACACAAATTTCTGTGCGATAAAAGAGCTCCAATTTGCGTTTCCACTTTGCGCTTGGGATGTAAAAGGGCCTTTATCATTAGAATTGGACAGCCGGAGCCGCAGTTTGGTGCTAGTTGAGATCTACGTCGATATCCACATACGAAACAGACATGCATATGTGCTTCTTGCTTTATTTATTCTAGAACTGATGTCTTCTTCCTTCCCGCCTTTTTTGGTAATAATGCTACCAAGGGAAAAGAATTTATCTACCAAATCCACGTGACAAATAATATGTGACAAAAGAAAAGTTTTATAATTTGAGATGTCTGACACAAAAAATTGTGAGCGCTTTTGGTTCAATTTACATTTGCGAACCGTTCTTTCCAAAAATGAAATTTACAAAAAATAAATATAGCGTCATTTAGCTGCCGAAAACCTGCACCACGAACTACGATGTGCAAATACTAATATTGAGATTGACTTGGAAAAGCTAAGTGAAAGAAAAGAGTAACAAATATCTCACTGACAAAATTTAATCTTCTTCCTTTGGTTTCGCTTTTGAAATTTTTACCACCCTATATATCACCCCGGCCCGCGGGATTATAAAGCAATTTCAAAGTGGTCCGCGATAACATTTGGGTTTGAAACCCATGGTCTATCCAAAACCTATCCACAGCCGGCCGCTTTGTAAGCTTAAGAATATACAGATACACCCTGTATACATACATATTGTAGATGCCTGAGCGAATCGGTTTTTGACATTTGTTGACAAGTTTTGCATTGAGTAGAAGAGTTTTTTATTTTCGATAAATACATAAGTATATTATACAATTTATATAATTTATGGCGGATGTCGAGAAATCAAAAATTCAATTTTTTCACCTTGTATTGACTGCATTCTTTTAAAATAACTTCTTTTTCGTTCTTTCAACTACTTTATATTTGAAAACACACTTTCTGTCGAACTGTCGAAGTAATGGGCTGAATAGCTGAAACGAATACCGGAATGAAATAAATTTATATCTTTCGTTCCGTTTCGGTTCTATTCGTTTATATAACTGAGTTCATACATTTTCATACGATTTATTTCATTCCTTTCGTTTAGGTTCGTTTTCGTTTCTGCTATATGTTTGGGCTTTAAGTCTTGTCAACTTTAGAAAAAGGTATTGTAAAAACTGCCACATTTTATTTACTGTTTGCGTGAAAAAAAGAGCAAAAGCAGAAATTTAAAATGGAAGAAAAAAATAATAAATTTTGTGATGGAAAATCCGAAATTTTTTTTTTGAAATAAAATGTTTCTTTGCCTCTGTACATTTAAATGCCAACAATTCCGTCAAGTTGCCGTTGGTTTTTGCAGCTTCAAATGTAGCTGCAGTGGCTTCTTTCCATCGGCTTCAGCTTTATAATATGCAGCGCCGAATGTGTTTTCGGCCTAAGTTTTCTAAAAAAGCTAAAAAGACATAAAAAGACATTTTCTTTAATTGAAAGTTCTTGTTTTCAGTTAATATGACATAATATTCTATAAAGGGCGCTTAACAAAAAGTTGCATCGAGGCGCCAGCACCGCTAGAGCCGGGCTTGGCTACCGCACGCAATGCTCGCAACGCGTATATCTGTTTCTAGTTTAAGATAAGAAGAGCACCCACAACCTAAAAACAATCGCAAGTTTCAGCGACTGACTCCTTCGTAATGTACAGTTTACATTCAACATAAAAGTTTGATCAAATGTCGCGTCGTTGGTGTAGTTGAAAAACTATACATCAAGAGTGTTAGTGTCTGATATCCAATGAAAATTGTTAGATATAAGCCGTGTTTTTTAATGAACTATATAGTTCTTCCCCATATAAATCTGAAAACCCAGGTTTTATCCAGGTCTTTATCCAGGTTTTGGGAAATTTCAAAATTTCCGTTTCTTTTCGGAATGTAGCATACTTACCGGCTGTCGGAAAAACGTCATTTAAAATAAAAACAACAGGGAAGTGACGAGAGCAAATTTGAAGGCATGGGGAAACAAATAATTTATTTTTTAGAAACTTACATATTTATTATTTTCTAGAGGGGAATTCGTGTAACAGTTGTTTACTGACACGCAACTTCTGATTAATTTTAATATATTTAAAGCACTGAAGATGGCGCTTAGTAATATTTCCCTTGTCGTTGTTTTAATGAACTGGAGCGAAGACCTATATAGTTCATTAAAAAAACACGGCTATATATAATTTTGGCGAGGTAGGTAGTGGGCCCAAAAGTACCGCGGCCACTGGCTTGGCCTATTAGCTGTGTTTTTTTTAATGAACTATATAGTTCTCCCCATACCAATCTGAAGACCCAGGTTTTATCGGGGTCTCTATCGAAATTCGGGAAATTTTAAAATTTCCCTTTCTTTTCGGAATGTAGCAAACTTCACGCTGGTCGGAGAAACGTCATTTAAAAATAAAAACAACAGGGAAGTAACAAGAGCAAATTTGTAAGTATGAGGAAACAAATAATTGAATTTTTAAAAACTTATTTCTAATTTTCAGTTGTCAACTGATACTCAACATCCGTTTAATTTTGAAATTTTTATACACTGAAGATAGCTTCAGCTGGCGCTTAATAAAATTTCTCTTGACATTTTGTGGCGTGATCAAGCTCAGGAATCGCCCTTTGTACCACTAGTTCGTCATGTCGCTGCTCGATCTGAAGGAAAAATAGAAAAAGGAAAGGATAGGTTAAGGGTGTAGTGTGGAGGATGCATGAGGAGGAGGCAATGAATCTCCCTTGTGTTTGAACTTTTGGATGGTGAACAAAGAGGTGTACCGTCCACTAGGTGAAGACCCGACCTAAGCGGAAATTTGGTACCATATTATTAACCGGTTAAGCCGGCGGGATGCCTTATTAGGGCTACCTGAATTCGATATCCAGTTCATTAAAAAAAGCACCTATTGTACTACAAATATCTATATCAATTAATATGAACAGTATTGCTTTCCCATTTCACCTGCAACTACATTCGTATTGTTTCTAATCACCCTGCAACAATTGAGTTAACTTCCTCGCTTCCACAAAAATTGGTTTCTTTATCATCCTCCTCCACCCACTGATATGGCATTAACTGAACAATCCGCGAACAGGGTAAATTTTTAACAAAGTAATAAAGCACGGCGTCACTCCGTCTGATTACGTTCGAATTGCATAAAATTGATTCTACTAGGTCACGGCTTCAATCAGCTCGGTAAAGAAAACATTGCTGTGAATATTGGATTGCTCATAAATCCTCAGCCCATACTATGGCCACTAGAAAAGTCAAGTAGCACCACTATAATCTCTCATCTGCGGCGCCTTAATGCATACCTGAATGGATTTAAGTAATTCTCAGGTGAACTTTCTTCGAATTAACCACTTTTGATTTCATAAGGCATCTCCTCCACATACTTCACGGCTGACCACAAGGCTCGCATTTCACATTACTAAATCCGCAATCCGTGGCTAACTCGCAGTTATGCACACGCTTGAAGCCTCGACCATACCGACTTAAAGCGTTGGGCCACATGCTGTGCATCACTGGATTTCCTGCTCGTATTCGGATTTAGAGCTTCAGCCGCCACGAGAGCCGAGTCTTGCATACTATATCTTATGGTGGCATAGAAGAAGTTGGCTAGATCTGTTTGCATCTGCGCCAGGCGGGCTGGAGGAGCCAGTTCTGGTTGAAATGCGGATTTCAGTTGTTTTACGTTGTACTTTTTGCATTGTATATGAGCCTTGAAGCCATAAATCTCAAATTCATTGCTTTATCAGACGGAGGCCATCTGACGTTTATGTTCGGTTGAAGGATTGCCTTTCCTTCAGCTGATATCGGTGACATTTTACAAGAAGCGTATATAAATTGAGAAAATTAGAAATGAAGGATGAGTTTTATTGGCGTGGAAATTATAATCTTGGTATAAATGTGGAAACTAGTTTCGTCTCCTGTGTTGGGCGGATTATGGTGAATTAGTAATGGTCATTTGGATTAACGAAACTATATATTTCCGAGTTCTCAAAAGCAATAATATTCCATCAATCATTTGTGTATTAGCCATATGTTGGCCCAGCTTTCCACTAATCAATTAATTATAACCAAAACCATTGATTCCCATCGATTGCTATCCGAGTGCTGCCTAATGTATCTCACATGATCGGAAATTCCTAGATGAGTTATGAGCTGATCTCTAACAAAAGATCATTGTCCGAAGATCACTTATAACAATCCACTCGATATGGAAATTAATTCCCACAGCTGTTAGCAGGTCAGGTTAATTATTTTCGAGACTCTATGGCAACGAGAGAAAGAAAGAGAGAGCGAGAAAAAAATAGTACGATTGCCGCAGACAGGCACAAGACCTGATCATAAAGAATCAGCTAAGATCACCTTGTGCGAAGTCGTCACTTTATTATTGTTCAAATGTCTTAAGAAGTCTGTCCGTCTGTCAGTGATAGATATCTTTAAATTATGCCATGAGAAAATTTTCATATATGTTCTCACACACGTCAAGTGCGCTGGCATCTATTAATCATTGATGAGGAATAAAAATTATTCATTTTTGCAATAAACTTTAATCTGATCAATAAAAGCGGTGTACAACAATCGACTACTGGATTTAAATGATAGCTACCAGCTGGTGTTTAGTATGTTTAAATTCTGGCTGTGCTGAGAGTGCCACGGGATATATCCAGAGGAATCATGTCCAAATATTGTGAGTGTATCACAGAAGGTGCACTACTGATCGCTGTTGCAAGAAGTGAGTAGAAATAAAATAGAAATCGTGATCTGTTGATCACAGCGTGACACCCTACAGGTACTCTACTAGAGAGACTTTTTTTATTATCAGAGTTTAAAGATTTGTTATGCAATCAATACTTTGTGAAACGATTTACATTTCTTAAGGTTTTTGATGAAGAGTATGGGATGTTGTTTTTTTTTTTTGGAAAATGTGGAAACAATGAAAATGTTGCGATGACTTGATTAAGAATTTTGTGTGTCTTCACAAATTGTGTAAAGATATATTTATTCTTGTTTGAAAATATATTTTCTAGTTTCAAAAATTGTATACATATTAAAAGTTTCTGGGGAAATAATTGAACGAAAATAATATATAGGGTGTCCCGTCACAGCTTGTCAAACGATTAATGGTAGATATGTAGTAGACAAAAAATGATAGACAAAAAACACAAAAAGTAGGGCCTATATCTGCCTGCTTTCGAGATAGACCGTTTTGAATTTTGTTTTTGGAGAAAAATGTAGTTTAATCATTTAGAGTAAAAATTTAATGAAACAACGGTCAATTTCCACAAAGAGGGTCTCTTTGTTATCGTAAGAAATGTGGCTTTAATTTCATTAATAAAAAAAAATAGTGTGCAATGGGAAAAACAGAAATAAGGAGGTTTACTTGTAAAAAAACTGTAACTCAAAAAGTATATCGTTAAGGTCATTTTTTCTGAACTTTTTTAACATCCTTTAAAGATACTTGAAAATTTCTTGGAACACTCGAAGATTCCAGCTGACTTGGTTTTTTGGCTACTTGCCATTCAAAAATAAGTGCAAATCACTGATCTATTTTTACTTTTTTTAGTGTTTCAAAATACCCGACTCAATTTGACATGCGTGAGTTACATAATCAAGCTCGGTAGACTTAATGGGGTAACGCCCCTAGTTCGCATAAAAAACTTGGCTGCAAAGGGTTTTGCGTAGAGTTTATGAGATTCATCAGTTTCCAAACCTCCCAGGCTCAGACCAGGATGCACAAAGAGTATCTTTGCTAAACAGATTAAGCTCAGAGGTTATCCTTTTAATTTGCCGGCGCTTGTATCTAAGGCGCAATGTCGAGCAGAAGGATCCAGTCGGAAAAATAGTGGAGAGAAGAGTTAATGAACTCCCAACGTCAACACGGGGTTTCACTCCCCCACCTCCCAACGAATACTACTGGCCATCATATGCCCCTTAAAAAGCCAAACGGCCGGTGTTCGCCCGTTGTAAGGCAATTTTTTATTTTTACTCGGGCCTGTATACTATCAGTCCGTCATGTCTTTCCGTCATCGAGAAATTCCTAATAGTAAGCTTAGTTCGAAGGATAAAAAAGGTTAGGATAGGTTAAGGAGAGCCTGAGGGATGCAATGAACTTTGTGTTTGAACTCTTAGATCTTGTATGAGTTTGGGACTACTGACTTTGTAAGGTTGCTCCACAGTTAAGTTGTTCTAGTTTTAAACGAATTTCTATACTGGAGTGTGAACTAAAATAAGGGGTGCAGACTGTACGAGTGAGCTGAGAAGGCTGGTTATGTGTTGCGGAAAAAATTTAGCCGTGGAGGCAAAAGGTTATTCACTTCAGTGCCACAGTTATTGTGGATGGATAAAATTATTCCATAGCTGCTACATTCCTGCTACATTGAATCACTTGGAGAGCAAATGGGGTTGTCGCCAATAAGTTTAAGAGCCCGGTTTTGTACCTTGATCAGCCAAGCTTAGGCGGTTCTTAGGGTCCCGGCCCTGATAAACAAGTTGAAGTCAAGGCGAATGTAGTCCTAATGGATGACGACGACCGGAATCGAATCAAGAACCTAGGTGTTGGCAGTAGGGCGCTTTAAACTATATATTAACGAGATATTCGCTCCAAATCAGAACCAGTGGAGGGGAGATTTTTGGGAGGCGAGTACTGGGTCTTGCTTGTAACGCCGACTTAGTAAGTCAGTAAAGTAAAAAAAAACTATATAAAAATAAAACATTTGTATATTCATAAAAATCTAAACAAAAGAAATAATTGTTGTTTCTCGCATTAAATGCTTATGGAATACTTATTGTAAACACTAAAAATTATAAATGATTGTTGAAATTAATTTAGAAAAAACTCTGTGCAAAAGTCTTGATTTGGAACGTGTGCATTTTGTTCATCATCTCCAACTAAATCCTTAGGGGATTAGCACAACTCAATAGCTGCGTTCCTTTTCTGCTAATTTTTACTATTTCTTACTTGTGAGTTCTTGCAACTTGTAGTTACGCAATTAAAATTCGCTAGAGGAAAGTCGCCATTTGGGGTCTATTGTGACTTATTTTTCACTTACTGAGAAGCCCATAGATGGCTTTTGATTGTTTTGAGCTTTCTTCATATAAAAAGTCTATAAATAAAATTTCAATTGTATAATTATCTAAAACTATTATCTTTCGTTTTATTTTGAAAATTTGCGCATTTATTTCCATTATGTTGTAATTTCTTCTAACTTTTTATTTGAATACAAATGAAATAACATCAAAAATGTTAGGTTAGGTTTTACTCAAATCAACATATTTTGCGTTCCTTTTCTGCTTTACTCACAAGTACTAAAAAGTACAAAAGGAACGCAGCTAATGTTACAAGCTGTAGCTAGTCCATTCTTATTATGGAAGTTTTTTTAAAAGCGTAATTTTATTTCTTACGAAATATCGAACTTGTTTCCTAGAAATATCAATGCAGCACTAATACTTCGTCCTACACATAAAGTTGAAAAGATTCCTTCAAAGTTATGATGATTTACTGACCTTCGGCTACTGGTTCCTCTACCATAAGTATATTACAAGCGATTACATTTTAAAAGTAAATACTAACCCACTTCTTAGTAAGATTGATGGTTCCTCTATTGTTGCGTACCTACGTCTTATTTGAACGGTAGTGTTACTACTCAAATTTAAGATAAGCATGCAGAGATACCAGAAAACCTCAATAGATCTACTTGCTATAAATACGTAGTCGGCAGGAGGGCACCGCTCAGCACTGGCATATTTCTCAAGATTTCTCGACAATCTGCGTTATGCTTCATATTTCCCTCGCGAAATGGACAAATTGAGCACTTATTCTGGATGTTAAATAAAATCTCCTTACAAATGGCTATGATACAAAAACGCAATCCAGAAATTTTCAGCTAGATGCATTATGTGTTATCTACGGCCGCAACTGTAGTACGTAAAAATTTATCCGCAAGCCGCTTGTACGGCAGCGCATTGCCGCAAATTATAAGTGCGATAAAATACAACGATGTAAGCTGCTTAGGTGCAATTGAAAAATAAATGGCCTGACCATCAACACCTTGGACGCGACCAGGAATATATATATCCAAAACAAAAATAGTCGTGATCGAGTCCACTAGAGAAGTCTCCTGTGCCGGGGATGTGTGTGCATCATCCCAACAGAGCCCGCTGCTGCTGCTCATAAAAGTTATGTAGTCCGTCTGTCCGTCCGTCGTCCACTTAGCCTGGAATTGCAGTCATGTTTTTTTGATGTTGGCAGCCTGCCTTTATTCGGAGTGCACAGAATGCAACTGCATCGCATAAAATAAAGGCGGCGCGCAGAGCCACCGTTAGTTGTTGTTACCTTCTCACGGGCTAAAAGCAAACATCAGTCATTTTCGAGTGGAATCTCTCGTAGTGGCGGAGATGCTAAGCCACATAGAAAAAAAATATTGTGTTTGACTCCATAGTCTTAATGGAGACACCAGCTTCACGAAAAGCCACTCCACATTCCAGACTCCGACATGAGGACGGCCGTTATCAAGAGAGTTGGTCGTTCGGTGACGAGCTGAAAATCAAATTATGGCAGCTATTAAGAATAATGTGAACCTGAATCTGCATCAATATGGGAATCGTAACCAGGTGAAAACTATCCGGAGTGTTTCGTTATTGTGCATTTTACGCGATTTTGAATATTTAAAGAAGCCAAGCAAAAAATAATGATAGCGCGTGGAATTTATTGAGCAAGAAAATGCTTTTGTATAAGAGATAACTTTTTGCTGGATTATCGTGGCCTTTTTTAATCTGGCATCCATCTGAGAAAGATTTACAGAATTTTTAAAATGTTGAGCTGTTTTTTTTGTGGACTAAAATGTTCGAATACAGGACAATACGAGACTTTTTTGTGACTGGGCTTAGAATCATGTGAAACTTATTGTAATGTTTCCAAACATTAATAAAAAGACATTATTTTTCAAGTAAGGGAATTTCATCCAAAATGCATTTAATAAAAAAAGAAAGTGGGTGAGAAGTGGCTCAACAAACACTACTGGACTGACGATCAAAAATGAATTGGGTCTCGCAGTAAAATAAAATTTAATAAAAACGAGAGTTTTTGTGGCGAATCCTACCTGAACAAATTTGCATTTCGGCAAACAGGTGGCACCAGTTCATTCTTGGTGTACAGCAGTCATCCACATCTATGTATGTGCATGTTTTTTGACAGTTCTAAGTTTCATATCAATAGAACCAAAAATGCTTTGATTCAATTTTGGAGGTTTTGCTTTGCTCACAATGTTAAAAAGCAAATTTCACTATCTTCACAGTGTGAAATTGCAATTTTCGAACAGCATTTAGTAAATTTCAATAACAGCTGCTGAAGGAGGTGGCGAATTGGCGACGATTTCCGTGGTGCCGCAGTTTGATGATGAATTTTGATGAAGCACCCAAAATAAAACGAAAATGTGAAATACATTTTTTTGATATCTCACATAGTTTTCGAGATATCCATAAATGAAATTTGAAGCTGTTGAAGTGTTTTCGAAAATATCTAAAAACTTCAAATATCGATATCTCGAAAAATAAGCGAGATATCAAAATTTTTTATTTTACATTTTCATCTTATTTTGGGGAATGAAAATCCATCGTCAAACTGCAGCACCACAGAAATCGTAGACTCGCTCTCCCATTAGTAAACCCACGCCCATTGTAATGAGAAAAATATTTTTCCCGCGCCTTGAAATTACTATTGGGACACTCAAACATCACCCTAAATACCTCAAAAAATTTTTGGAGCCATTTTACTCTGGAGCCCCAACTCTAAAGTTTTACCGAGCGACAACGAACGACAACTAGATGTCACTAGTTTGTTTCGAATTTCCGAAATAAAATTTAATTTGTGTCTTAAAGTTGACATTGAACCAACTTTCACTTAAGATCTCTAATGGGATGTAAATACAGAATTAGGCAGTGGGGTGAGCGAAACGAAATACCAAATAATTTCACTTTAACATTGTGAACGAGGCATTCAGAATACTGTGCATTTTTACCATATTTTATTATTATATTTCCGTAAGGAGAAAAACTGGTGATAAGCATGTGCAATGTTGCGTAAATTTTAGGATGATAATGTTCTACAAGAATGGGTGATTTTGCTCCCAGCCATAGGTACTCCTTGGCCAAGGAGGCCCACCTGCCAAGGTATTAATCAAATCATCCATAGGGTTAGGGTATCGGTTCTCGATTCTTTACTCATATTCTCGATTCTACTCATATCAGTACTCGATACTTTTGACCGAGTACTTTTATTCATATGATTGCTTAAAGGATAGAATCGACTACTATGTACAATCTGCATTCAAGTCAGAAGCGAGAAGTCTGAGCAATAAAAGAGCTCCAATATGCGTTATGGGATGTAAACGGACCTTTATAGGTTTGAATTTGTATCCCATGTAAGCCACTAAGTAAGTATTTGTAATCAGTCACAACCGGAAATCAAGTAATGCATACGCTAATGCAGGTCGCAGAAATGTCAAAAAAATTCTCATCGATTATCAAGCAATCGAGTATTTTCGAACCAGTAAAATATTCTCATTGAGTAATTTTCTTTCGGTTTTGCTCATGAATATTTACTCAAATACTTTCTACCGATTTCGATTGCTGGAATACGTATGGAGATTGTTTGACCGCAGGTTGGAACATCTAAGAGATTATTATTAAGCGTGAAGAAAGCAAAACTTTTTTGAAACGAATATTAAGTGAGAGTAATGAAAAATGGCTTGTTTCTAAAAACGTGGTGCACAAGAGGTCTAGGTCTCGACATGAGGTTCTCCTGAGGCGATATCGAAAGCAGAAATTTATAAGAGTTTTTTAAGGAACCAAATAATAAATTCGGAGTTTTACTATTGGTAATTAGAAAATTTAAACAGATCCAGTGTCGTATCCAGTACGTTTAGAGATCGATGATCGTAAAGAAGTTGTGTTTTGTCAACATGGACAACACTAGCACAAAGTAATATTTAAGTAGCTCTGATCTGCGTAATATAAAATTGAAGTGGCTGTGATCAGTAAAAAACAGAAAGCGCTGTCCATGAAGATAAGGGTGGGAGAGAAACCAGTAGGATCTTAAGCGATGGTGAAGTAACTAGGTGTGGTCAGCGATAGAAAGGTACACTTTAAATCACAGGTGAAGAATAGAGCTAACAAAGTGTCTGCCATTGTTGAGGCGATCGTGTATACACTGTCAAAACTTACAGGCCCCGACACAAGTCGCCGCTTTCTCAGCACAGCTCAGCACAGCTATCTTGTACCACAAAGCAATGTGCGTAATAGCAGGGATAACCAATGTGAATAAAAACATGTACTTTATCCAGGAACATATAGGCAGATTGCTGCATGGAGAGCAAGTGAGTCTCGTAAGTGTCGGTGGACTCTAAGACTCATAGCTGGTGTGAAAAAGTGGATGACTAGGGTTCGTGGCGAATTTATTTGGGATCTCAAGCAGTTGCAGGAGAAACCGTGGAGCATGTCCTCTTACAATGCCCAGGATTAGTCGCGCACAGGACTGAAATGGAACCGTGGGTAGAGGAGCGGCTAATGCTGGAGAACATATAGGATCATCTTGACGAGTGGATGATTGAGAAAAGTAGATATGAATGCAATCTAAAAATAAATTTGGAGTTTCATATATAACGGTACTTAAATATTTTGAAATTTGCATAATACCAGTCCTTTTAAAAAATCGTACAAAGTGCAAATGTTATCCTAGCGCTATGATATATACAATATACATAATTTTAAAGAAAAACCTTCAACCTTAAGAAAAATGCCAAAAAGGACATTCGACGGAAAAGGATAGGAGTGGTTTTTGGCCGTTTAACAACGCCATCGTGTAACAACGCCATCGTGTTCAGCATCCTCGAAAACGGGGGGGAGAGGTACTCTTGTTTCGGCTCAAAATATTCACCTGTTCGTCCGACTCACACACGCCACTACGTTTGACAGGGTATGCTTTAAAAAATTCTCCAGCTCAAGCGGTCTTCGGCCCCAGCATGAGACTCCGGCAACTGAACTTTTGTATCACCAGTCAAAACATAAAAAAATTTGGAGAAAATCCCAGAAGAGCTTTTTGAGATACCCAAGGATAAAGGAGACTTAAGATGTCCTTTGAATCCTTTTCCGTCGAATGTCCTTTTTGGCATTTTTATTTAATAGCTTGAAGGTTTTTCTTTAAAATGATGTTTATATCATAGCGCTAGGATAACATTTGCACTTGGTACGATTTTTTAAAAGGACTGGTATTATGCAAATTTCAAAATATTTAAGTACCGTTATATATGAAACTACCTAACATTTTGGCAAAATATTGCACCTACGTAATACTAGTCACTAGCACTCCAAATGTTCAAAATTTGAAGGAAATTGGTGAAGGTCGATTCCCGGTCGTTGGTCGAATTTTCATGGTTAACACACCAAAACAGTACCAAAATTGGAAAAAAATTCGTTCTATTTATATCTTGACTTGATCGTGACCGAACGCGCCGTTTTGATACCGCAGATGTCAGTGATCTGATCTCCAGTCTAGAGATCTGCTTTAAGTCTTTCAGAATATATCTGCCTAGTGTGCGCTAGTGACCTGGTCACAAGAAGTGAACAAGTGCTTCCCTCTCGTTCATCCCCTGCAGCTACGGCAACATCCGTTGTGCGGGATGTCCACCTTGACAGATAGGTCCCTTCTGGGCTGTCGTAATTCTAGCAACATCTTTTCGAGATTTATTTAGAAGGCCCATTGGCCTTTTTTTGTTGTAAGTGGGCCAAGTCGTCCTACTGCAGGTCTCTAGCAGCAGGTGGTAGTAAAAAAATAGGGTCACTTCGATTTCCGAGTCCGAGAGGGCCCCCTGCCTGGATAGGTAGTCGACTTTCTCGTCTCGGCTTTTATAAAAATTCCAACCCTACGTCTTTGTGTAGGTTCGAGGTTCATTGTCTGGCAGGCCTACAGGATCGCGAGCGTCTCCGTTTGAAAGATACCATCGTGGCCCAGAAGGTGCCAGGACAGTCAACTTTGAGCGGTCTCTACATAGACCCCTGCCCCGATGCCCTCTGACGTTCTGGAGATTTGGGTGAATATTCGTATATCGAACTTTCCCTTCTCCTTTCTGTGGTTGTGGCGACCATACCGTCGGGTAACAAATTCAATATGTTTCTATGACCATAGGGTTTTGCGGTTTAGGCCGCGGATTCCCTCAACCTAAGGGCACTGGATGAGCCTAGATGTTTGATGAGAAGGTCGGAAAGGACCAGTTGCAAGAGAACATCAAGGGACTTCGTCGGGTATTGAGTTAGTTGTTATCTTCTCTAATTTATTTTGACATACTTAGTGCTTTGTTATAAAACGTATAGTGCGGCCCCTTCTACTTTGTGAATGTAGCTTTGAGATTCAATTTTATATTTTAATAAACAGGCACTTTCGCTTTGTTCTGATTTCTAGTTATCTTCTTCATCATCCTCTTTCTTAAAAATTAATGATCGCTTAGCAGCAATGTCACCATCTCCGCAATAATGTTTAACTTTAACCTCTGTAACCTCCCCTAAACTTTCGAACTCTCCCTAACAATCACAGCACTTTTATATAATGATGCCATACTGGGACTGAAGGCTCTTAATAAATGCATAACCAGTTTCTTAGCCAATAAATACCCACTTTCATTTCCTATAATAACGTTTTTTGTCAGTCCATTTAAATAAAAATAAACAGCAATTCTTAACTCACATCGAAAATATCACTAAATATAAATCAATCGCCATTTCCGTATCCAGTAGGAATCTGCCAATCTGCAGCCAGTATTCAGTTTCCTACCCGATGGTAACTTATATGACACAAAAGACGTCGATTAACCAGTGTTCCTCCATCTGTTGGTGATAAATTTTCCTGCACGATTCTCCTTCGATAATCACAAATCGATCCTCGATTTTTTATCTGTTTGCCCGTCGTCTTCTTATTCTTCCAGCTTCCATAATAGCTTCTCGATAAAGACCTTATCGAATTATTAAATTGTCCTCATCATTGATGTCACTATATATTTCTCTGTTGTGGAAAGTCTTCCTCCTCTATGCGAACTTTTTAAATTTTTTTTATTTTTCATTTCGCTTTTACATACTTACATGCATCTCTTTCTATCTTTTTAGCGATATTATAGTATTGCTGGAAAATTTACAGTCAATAATCGTTTAAAGTTGTGGCACACATTTCATGCGGAACGGCTACCATTAATTAAATTAATTAAGAGAAACGTTTAATGGAATTAAAATTAACGTCATTACTGAGGATTAATTGTTTTTTGTAAATAAGTTGGGTATCAAAATGGACATGATCATTATGGGAATAGATTTGAAAGGCTCTCTGGGTGCTGCGCAGTGTAATAGTTGTGCATCTGCTTTAAGAGAATTGGCGATTACCTGGAGGGTATGTCATTCTTTATGCCAAAATAAAATATCTTTCTAGTGAGTTTTGAAATTAATCATATGTTTTTGAGGATGCTGCATTGAAGAATACAAGTTAGCCAGAGGAGATTAGTTGATCGTTAGCAACGACGATGGTTTGTATTAATCAACTCTCGTAAATTAACTATGTTTCAATAGAACTAGGGCTTATTAGGAAAAAATATAATGTTTGTACTCCAATGTACTTTGCAGTATTCTTATAAATCACGTTCGTTGAATCGAGCGTACGCTGCTTACGCATGGCACTTTGGTAGTCCCAAGCTGGTTTAGACTCAGTACTATCAGAACTTATTACTCTTAAGGGACCTTCCGTCATCGAAGCTTCCGCTATCAGCGCAGCATTCGTGAGGATACTGCCTAACATAGGGGCCCAGGCCAAACCAACGCCGCAGTGGTCTCAAAGTTTATAAAAGTGGTATTTAATACTAAATGCTATTTCTGACCTTGAAAATTTGTATATAGGGTGTTTTCACACCGCTGAATCCCAATCTGATGTCGAAATTTCGAAATTTTCAAAATCCAAGATGGTGGATAAAAATGGCAGATCAAAAATTAAAAGCAATGCTTTTTAATTTAAAAAACAGGATTTTATCGTCGTTAAATCGCGTGTTTTCATACAGTTGCATAGTTTTATCGTATTTTATGTCAGTAATAGTCAATTTTTCTCGAAATTTACAAAAATATTGCGAAACAGCAATATTTGTAGAATTTTTAGTTTTTTGATTATTTTATCGAAAAAACTTGACTATGATTGTCATAAAATACGATAAAACTATGAAACTGTATGAAAAAAACACGGTTTAACGATAAAAAATCCTATTTTTTGCCATTTTGATCCGCCATCTTTGATTTTGAAAATTTCCAAATTTCGACAGCAGATTTGGATTCAGCGATGTGAAAACACCCTATATACAAATTTTCAAGGTCAGAAATAGGATTTAGTATTAAATACCACTTTTATAAACTTTCAGACTACTGTGCAATGTCTCCTTATCACAAGAGTGGTTAGTTCGGTCCTATTGTATTCAGCGCCGGACAGTATGAGGAAAGCGGGAGCCACATAGCAAACGTCCTCCGTTCTCCGTGTTCCGCTTCTTGTCAAAGTTGATTACAATGCCTTAGTACTGTTTCACCAGATAAACCAAAAAAAGAACGGAACGATAAAAACAAGGAAACGGAGAAGATAAACAAACGGATTGACGGAAAGGTTACCTCATTTTTTGTAGATTGATGCTGTAAACACAATTGGAACCACGACCACGGCGGCGGCGACGGCCACAGCGATTTCCGGGCTGAAATTCGTTGTGTGAACATAATTAGTTTTTCATCGAAACCCTCCATTGTTAATTCTATTAAAAAAATTATATCACAATGGCTTTTTTTAATCAAACCTCAAAATAAAAAATACACAAAAATTACGAAAACATACCCTAAATAGTAAAACAACTTTGACAGGCGATAGCTAAAATAGAAATTAGATTGATTGACTCGTCATGGTCAGCGATGTGGCCGTAGTCTTGATAGAATTTATGTGCACCCTTATATACAGACGTATATTCGATTCGTTTTTGACAGTTCTTGCGAAAGTAGTTTCGTCGGACGCCCCAATTATGTTTACAGCGTGAGTAAATAGTAATCGCAAAAAGACTCTCTTTTCAATAAAATCAAGGATGTCATGGATGTGGGCGCATTGTGGCGAACATAAAAATAAATATCGGAACACGGAAAGACGGGGATACGGAAAACGGATAGACGGAACTCGGAACAGGTATGCTATGTTTCCCACGCTGAAAATAAACCGCACGTATCGGCTAAGTGCCCTGCAAGGATGCTGTCCAATACCGTACTTCGCAGCAGGTGTCATAGTAGGAATGATCTTCATTGATATTCTGGCAGCGGAGTGTAGGAGCTTGCACAACCCAAAATATACAAGAGGCAGCTCAAGGCAGTACGACCAGTCCATCGCAGCATGGCAGAGGACGTGGGACGGATCTACTAAGTGCCACTGGTCCCATAGACTCATACCAAATGTTGAGAAATGGGTTATGAGGAAACATATCGAAGTGAGTTACTACATCACGCAGTTCCAGAGTTAGTTATAGGGTATACCTTCGTCGCTTCACGTTGAACGATTCACCATATGGGTTGCCCCCTCATTACTTAATAATAATAAATAGGTCCGAATTTAGCTCAGACGAGGAGTCCAAGTAGAAGAGGCTTCGTGTTAAGATATATAAATCCTGAGAAAGAAAACCAAAGAAATTAAAATAAAACTAAAGACGATACTAGTAAAATAAAGAAGGCGACATATATTACGAGAATGCCAGACCCAAGACTGCGAGGGATAATGGATAATGCCGGTTCCGGCAGGGAATAGTTAGGAAAAGCTAAAAGAAGACGAAATACGTCATAAAGACCAAAAAAACACTAAAGTCGATGCTAGAAACCCAAAAAAGACGAAAGACAACACTAGAAAACTAAAGACGACACTAGAATACCAAAGAACTAGAATACCCGTATTCTAAAAGGAGTCACAAGTCACAACGGAATCACAAGTGTAGTGACTCTATACTTGAGACAATTTGGTAGACCCCGCGCCATAAAATAAGGGAAAAGTGTGCGCGTTTGTGAAATTGTGATTGAGAATACAAATGAGCCAGTTTTTTGCGTTTTTAAACAAGGAGAGTGACGTTGCTGGGGATTTGTGACTCTCACTACGAATCGTAACAGTGATTTTGAGTTTCCTTATTGTATGGCGCGGAATTTTGACAACTGCAAGCAGTCACAACAATTGTCAAAATTGTGACTATATGAAGAGCAAGTCGCAGGAGTATAAAGATGTGGTTTTTACCATATTTTTCCTAACGTTCTTTCACACTCGACAGTCAGACAGTCAGGCAGCGTCGATGAGAGGTGCTCGGACGTTCACATACACTCTGCCTCACTGCTTCAATATTTTCTAGGGTACATTGGCTACGTTGTCGCCCAAACTTATTACAAGATTACAAATTCACCATGAGAGGCGGATTTTTTGTGATATTTCTTGTGACTGGGTGAGTTGAATACCACAACAGCTGATAGTCACAAGAATAGTCACAAGCTATCAATGAAAAGCACGAATCATAATTGTGACTTATGACTGGTCACAATTTAGAAAGAGGGGGAAATACGACATTAGAAGACCAAAGACGACTAAAGACGACACAAGAAGGTCAAAAAAGGCTAAAGACCATACAAGAGGACCAAAGAAGGCTACAGACATTACTAGAATGCCAGAAAACCTAGAATAATACGCGACAATGGATTTCGTGACGAAACGACCTGGTAATAGATAGGGGATATGAGCCGCCAGCGCCGTGTCAGCCATAAAACAAAATAAGAATAGATGACAGTTGGATATTATACACGACTCGGGCGGTACGCAGTATCGCAGAATTAAATAAAAACAGTTTGATAACGCAGAAACCTTGAGTGGAATATGTCTGAAACTTTCGTCTTTCTCCCTTGGCGAGGAAGTCAAAAGTAAAACATGAAATAACTAGCACTTTCCCTGATAATGGCTAACTATAAAAATAATTCAATCAGAACTAGAGCATATTAAAATGTAACTTTCAAACTCGTTACTGTCTATGGTGTATTAAAACCGAATACCTATGAGCATTATTGAAACGACTCAACAAAACCGATTGATTTAACGATAAAACTTCTTTAAGCACATGTAAAGTTGTAAACATAAATCAAAAAGAAGTGTTAACTCACTTACAAAAGGCATAAGCCGTCACAATCTCATTACCCTTAATCGTTTTCAATCTCTTCTTCTTTTTTTATAGCCCCCCAAACTCATGCCTTTTAATCCTCCCAATTGTCGAGGTATAGTGTTGAAAAATTGCCTCACATTCTTCGATTGATTTATTCACAATAAATTTTCATAAATGGAATCTATAAAAACTGTGAATAGTAGAGCACCTTTAGGTTGGCCCCAGGAAAAAAACCTGAAGCTGGAATATATTGAAAGCAGTAATCAAAAGCAATCTACATTTTCACGTTCTCCAACAGGAACCTTTGAACTCGGCAGCCAAGACTGGTCCCCGTGTAAATCCATTGAGCTGGAAAGCTAGCACATGACAGTGGACATGATTTACTGTTCCAGTAGAGCCACCTTGCGCCCAGCATGTTCCCAGCCAAGAGAGGCTCGATCAGTTGTGTGGACGCCGGCGATTTTTCCAATTTAACAATCTTCCCTCGGGCCCAATCCGACGAATTTGAACAGCACGAAAAATGTCAAGAATCTTTTTGAAGCCTAGATTCCACCTTCTTCGCGGTGCGTCTTTCTGCATCTGTCCGGCTGCCTCAGAATGCACCTCGCGATGCATACCAAAAAAAACCATGGACATAATTTTTATGTTTCTATCCATTGATATGCAGGTGGCGGATTAGTTCTGTGGCATCTAGCTGAGCAGCCACCAGTCAGGGTGCTAGCTGCATTCTTCCTAGTGGTCCAATGCCCATATTTATGCGTCAGGTGAGTTTATGGACACACACCGAACATCAAATGGCCTCTCATCGGGGCATTTATGATTTTCTTGAATGGAATTCCATCTTTGATAGGTGACTGGTACGCGCTCGGCTGAATCTGAATGCCATGAATTTATCATCCATCGAGAGATAAAGATGGCTCGATGCCAGCCAGGCTTAAAGAAACTGTGAAGAAAATGCTGGCGAGTGTTTTCCAATCGTCATTTTCATATCTGGCATTTGTGCCAATTTCTGAATACTAAATTTGTTTATAGCTTGTTTTTATTTTCAATTTAGTATCGTTTTGAGGATTATTAAGCTTGTATTTGAGGAACGCCATTTTTACCTGTAAATTATCACATAAAATGCTACTTACCAGCTTTGTGCCGCTTGCATCAATGAACTTTTATCGTGAATTTTATCTGTAATGCAATAGAAAGTACAAATTAGTGGAGGGTTATGATTGATAAAGTTTTATGGCAATTGTGCTAAAATCTGTATTTTATTTGAATTTGTGCATTAGACGCTTTTAGTAGAGGGTTTTAAAATCATGTTTACATGCTGCCGCAGCATTGTTGCAGCCTTATCGCAATTTACGTAATGTTAAATTTGCTTTTTATAGTCACTTTAACTCCTGTGAGATTATTTTTACATTAAGCATAAATGGTTGAATTGAAATATGAAATAGTGGTAATGGCTTATGGATTAGACTTTTTAGGACAAACTATAACAAAGTCGGATGGACTAGTGTTGGTGAAGGTTCTAAGAATTTTAAGATTGAAGTTCTGCAGAAAATTTTCCAAAATTTTAAGACACCAGAAATTATATAATATTCACTTCCGGTCTTATCCTGTCAACTATAAATAAAAATAATTCTGCTTCAATAGGTCGTTGGCCCTGTGTCTGAACTCTTCGTTGTTGTAGGAGTGACTGTGTAAGGTTGTTCCACAGTCGGGTTGCTCTAATTATTATGAACGAATTCTTTATCGCATGCATAGGGCTGTTAGCAAAGGGAATGAAGGGAAGTTGGGCATAAGTCTGTGATTGTCAAAACAGGATCTGGTACGTGACTGTCTTGCGTTATAGAAGTCGTATGAGTAACGCAGAGCGAAACGAAGCTGTGAAGTAGGTTGGCAGGTACAGAGAGTATCCCATTTACTAAGATTAGAAAAAGAGCGGGTGATAAAATTGACCCTTGGGGGACACCGGCAGAGATGGTGTGGGGCTGAGATTTGGCGCCATCCAATACTGCCTAGATCAAGCCTCAAAGATATCCAGAGTAACTAAACCGGACTCACCAAAGCGGTGCATACCTTGGTTGAGGTTCTGTCAGACACACTAAAAGGTCCTTGTGAAGCTTTTCGGTCAAAAGCCGTACTGTGTGTTATCTCACCCTATGGCCTTTTGTTAGGCGCTAATTAGAGGGATTGCTTGAGTGACATTTTTTCGGTAAGGGTTGAACATGCGCAAGTTTCCAAGAGTCTGTATAAATTTCGGAGAAGGAAGAAAGAAGGGCAAAGAGTTTTCGCAGAATTTAGTTAAAGGTGAGGTGCATGTCTTTAGGACAATAGAGAGTACATTTTCAGGGAGAATGGATTTGTTACACTGTAAAAAATTTCTGTGGTAATTTTACAAAAATAATACTGGAAGTTTTATTCACAAGCAGTTTTGTAAATTTGCAATATATATTATTATAAGAATATTCCAATTCTACTTTACGTATTTTTACGGGAGTGTAGTAAGTATACATTGCGATGTAAAAATACAATCAGTATTGGAACTTTCACTTCATAGTTTTGTAAATTTCCAAAACGTTTGTGTACGCCCGCCCTCTCCCTATACATAAAAATAGCATTTTAGTCAATATGCAATACCGATTCGCAATGAAAGCTTCAAGCTGCAAGCGTCAAGCTGCAAGCTTCAAACTACTCTTCTACTACTCGGTCTTACCCCCGCTATTCATACAGCTGACGATTATTTTTCGGTTTAAATTGATCTTAAAAACCATCCCAAAAATTTTGGCACGGTATGAAATTACTTGAGTCATTACTTCTTTTAATAACTTTTACCTGCTGCCATCCTTACCTCCACCGCGGGAGCGGCAGCTGCCGCTCATTTTACTGATTATTGAATACTAATAAACAATTATAAATTCAATTGATGCGGTATAAAATAGGTCGCAAAAATGTAGCGCTACCTCCCGTACTATAAAGCTTTTTAAGGCACCTATTACTTCACGAATCCTGAAGAACCCCTGTTCATTAAGTGACTGGAGCGGGTATCATACCACTGTCAGGCAAAGAAGAATTCGAGGCGAAGAGATATGTTTATTAGCTAGCCCTGGATTTTCTGCCTGTTATCAGCTTCTCGTTGTAGGCAAAGGAAGGGTGGCAGACATGGGAAAATTCTTCTTGAGGGTTGTTACCTAGGTAGCGCTAATTAGGCAGTCATCCGACTTAGCAAGAGGTAAACCAACTTCGATCTTGGAAAGAGTGTGTGAAAAAAATCGCAAAAAACATCATAGCTTTTGCTAAACAAATACGAAATAAGCCAAAGCCAGTTTGTAGATCAACCTCCGAAAGTCAATTATGATGCTGGTCGAGGATCCAACTTTTTTTACCTTACTTCTCTTCCAAAGCGGTATTCCGTCAAAATTGTCTCACTCATTCGGACCGCTGGCGCTGCCTAGTTACCGTTAATTTGCAATATTAATCGCCACAGAATGCGATTTTTGTTTCCGTAGTAAGAACTTCAACTCTGCCACACAGTTACTAAAACTATAGAGATGGAGCTGCATTTGTTCTATCAAGTGCATCATGCCAAGCCTGAATAGATGCTTTAATCAGGAGTGTTTGAACGCAAAACTCTGAACCTATCAATTTTTGTTAAGCTGTTGGTCAAGATTACGAAGATATGATTGAAAATTGGAGAATTCTGCTACCAAGGCAAGGTATCTTTATGTTATAGTACTCTGACAATGGTTGGAATCAAAACTTGTACAAGAGTTTTCCAAAGATGTTCTCCTGGATACTCACTCTACTTAAACTCGTACGACAACGGGAATGAAACTATACAAATAAGCCCGTGCATCTCTAATTTGGGAGTCATCGACGACATTCTCTATCCTTTGAGTTTATTTCAGACTATAAACAGAACTCTCACTAACCTTTTGTAACAATCAGTGTAAACCAATAATATAAAACTTGGATTGGAGTCTAATTCTGATTGAATTGTTGAAATTTGTTACAGCTATCCACCACAATAGAACAAGAGATTTTCTTTCTTATTTGTGAAGATAAGCGAGACTCTGACCACCTGTAACTGGAGCCGAACTACTTCGCGTCGTCATTGCTGTGTAGAAGCTATCTAATGAAGGTTAGAACACAAATTCGCGCGAAAACAGAAGGGAATTAATGGCTCAAACACCTCTTTGTGAATGTACAGTCCGGTCGTCAAATTACGAAAAATTCGTTGTTTAACAAAGTTTTCATCATTCTACGATTGGATCGTTGCGTGCACTACGTGAAAACGACACGATGCGTCTTTTATAAATTTGAAATATTTATTCGCTCATTGTTACTAAGTGGGAGGGAAGTTCGCTCTTCTAACTGGCCGAAATCTTAACTGCTTGCCAAGCTTCTTGCATAGTTTGAAATAGTTCGAGCTGTGAATATATTTGGAAGTAACAATTTCTATGATCATTTTCAAAAGAAACATAATCTATGTGCCTTCGCCTCCGCCTGCGCGGCAAATTCGGTGTCTTATGTGGTGGATTGCATAAAATATTTTTGTGTGTGTTGCGGGCCCCTAGACGCTCGCCTATGTTTCCTATGCTTTAATCCGGCCCTGTAAGCTTGGTTTTTTTTCAAATTAATAAAATTACGAAAGTTATTCCAGAATTAAACAAACTTTTTGCGTTTTATTATTTACATAATTGTTGCTATCTGACCCTTCATTTTATAACATAATAGAATGTAATTTTGGCAGGTTGGGAGGTCCTGGGTTGGGAGCGTTAGTTTTTCCTTTAAAAAATTTCAGCTATAGATGATTAAAAAAATTCAGGCTTGTGACAGGAGAAAGGGCAGGTAATTTCTGCATTAGGAATTGGAAGACAAATTAAATTATTGGGAAGCAGAAAAACAGAGGATCATGTCGCTGGGTGGGATCGAACCACAAACCTCTGGTATGGTAATCGAATGCCTTAACCCAAATGTTACCGACTAGTTACTTATAAATACACTAATTGTACTTTTGGCATAACTTGTGTACTTTTACAACATTTCCAATTAAAATCTGTACTATTTCGTTATGCGTTATAGATATTTTCACAGTATTTATCGTGCGATCAACTCCGATGATCTTCATTTCACTTCTAAGGGAAATAATTTCTAGCTAGAGTAGTTCGTTTAACATTCGGGTGCTCGTTCTAGTTCAAAACAAAATGCACAGTATTCAAAGCAATAATTTTATTCCAAGCACATATTTGATCGGTTTCAAGTCAATGTTTGTTTTACATCGTGCGAATTACTTTAAACATACGAAAAGACGAGAAATACTACACGGCCACGAATAGAAAGGTATGCTTAATACAAGATGTTTCACAAGGGTTCAGAAAAAATTAAATTGTAAAATTACAAATCAAACATATTTTATGGTAATTTTTCACATGCAATCAAAATTAGTTCTTGCGTTTATAGGAAACAACTTCATTAGAGTGATTCATTTGAAAGATCAGCTAACAAATAGTCTATGGTTCGAATCAAAGACAGTTCAAACAAGATTTTAGTTTCGAAAATTATTCAAAATGCTAAAACGAAAAAAAAAACAAAAGCAAAAACTATCTTCCTAAAATCTCTAGAAAAAAAGACAATTTTTTATTCTTCATCATGATTATTGATTTATATTTAAAAAAAAGTATAAAAACTTATTTATCTGGAGCTTACCTGGATTTTTATTAATTATAATCATAAAACCGATAAAGAAAGACATCGGTCGATTTTCTAGGTTGCTTATTTTTAGATTTTTAGATAACAAAAAAAACTTCTTAGACAAATTTAATTATGATTCGAAAATCGCAGTCCTAACCTTGGTTGGTATTAATACGAATGAAAAGAATTATGAAAAATAAAAATTTTTGTCTAAAGGTCATTTTTCATGTTAAATTTACAAAACAAAGGCTCCCCCGTCCTATGAATCATATACAAAAGACCCCAACTGCGGCAGCCGTCTAAGAAAAGATGCTAGAACTAACAGGCTTTTATTAACAGAAATAACAGTTTCATAACAACAAGCCCCGAAAAAACTAATGAAAAACAAAAAAAGAAAAATAATAATAATAAAGAACTGAACTCAAACAAAGTCCAAACTCTTATTCTTGGGATTAACGGAACAGGTAAGAGATACCATCACCTTTTTAGAGAGAAAGACAAAGGAAACTGGACAAAAGGAACCAAAAATAAAATCGTCGTGATTAAATTGGACCCAAAAGTGAATTTTCATGGCATTATAATTGGCAGAAAGTAAATGAACAGCAGCTCCTGGGTTTCAATTTCCGCCAAGGAGTCTCCTCTCTTTTGTACAGTGCCCAATGATTCATGGCAGAAGCCAAGCAAATATATCTCTCTTGAAGCGCGCTATACACACTAAATCGATAACGAGATCCGCAATTTCAGCAGCAAGGGCTTTTCGGGGGGCGCGGATGGAGCTGACTTACAACCGCCAAAATCCCAAAACCTGAACCTGACTTCAATGCCACAACAGACGACATCAGAGCCCCCAAGGTGGTGTGCCTCTGCCCCATCGAGAGTTGCTTGGAAGTAAAATTTTCGGTGCCTCTTACATGGCTGGACACGAGATGCCGTGAAGTCAATTAAATTGGAGCATGCGATCTTGAAAAATAATGAACCGATCACGGACTTAAAACGGACAGACAGACGTAGCTCCTCGCCTTTCTCTACGTCTTTTCCTTAACCAGATACCAGAGAGCTACGGAGACCGACGACAGCAGCTCTTGTTTTGAGGCTAATTAGACGAGTATCTTTCATGTACCAAAAATTTATGACAATTCACCGTGAAATTAATTAAAATAAGGTACGACTGCGCAGAAGAGCAAGTGTAACTGGCGCCATAAAAATATTTCCAAACACATTTAAAATACCTGTGACCCCGTAATTGTTACAAGTTCGCAGAAGGTGCTCCTAATTGCTACTCAGCCACTAATGAAGTACGCGCTTCGGGCATTTATTTTCTTGTGTTCTATACTGGGGACAAGGAAGCTGTCGTAATGACTGTAATGGTACTCCTGCAGTTTCTAACCTAGATTTCGTAACATGCTGATGTTCCAGCTTTAATGGATCAGGATTTCATCACTTGCCATGCCATGCCGACTTTGAAGAAACCTCCACATCTATGATGTGGAATCCAACAATACACCACGCCGCCATGATCAATGCAGATTTAAGTGGCACTCGATGCAATTCAGTTGCAAAACACGAATTTGTCTCGATCGGTTCCGAAGATGTCTTATGATGATGCACTTGGTGTGCAGTCTAGATGCAATTATTTTGTCGCTTTATGTGTCGCGCATAAAAAACAGATTTCAAGTCAAGTTGCAGCGCGACTACGACGAACCGACCACATTTATGACCCCATTCTGTCCCCTTAGCGATTTCTTGCTGCTCGCATTGGGTGATTATTTGCGATCACATCTGTATAAAATTCAGTTTAAGATCCTTACGCAACGATCATGATCACCGAAGTATCGTCATTTGCCCAGTTAGACATTCCATGTCGTTATTTCATGTTTCAGAAGCTTTTCGAGCATCATTGCGCCTCTTCAGTCACATCATAGGTAGCCCATTACATGAGTGTGCGATCATCATAATCGTGATCGCAATCGAGCTGGAACAATTTTGGCCTGTCGTACTAGTCTTCAGACTTGTTTTTCATTAGAGTACATTCGCGCATTCTTTTTACATTTCTTACGTAACGTTTGTAGTACGCGTAAAATTTCCTATGGGAGAAAACCAATTGGTGCTTTATGACTGCTGGAGAACTGGGTAAATATCGGTTCATTAAAGGTGATCAAGATTGCGTTTTTGAATTTATAACTTAGTAGAAGTTCAGGTTTAGAAGAATTATGGAACATTTCATACGAAAAGAGGATGGAGTGAGGATTTGAATACTGCTCCTTGGATGGAACTACTTTTGTTTTTGCAAATGAAGCAAATTGATCGTGTTTTGAAGTTTGGTCTACTCTTGCAAATAATTGGATTAAGAACGGTCATACATTTCGTGATCATATCTGGTGAGCACATCAGCCTATGTAAGAAATTTTTTCGCAATAGGTAACTGCTACTTAAGGAAGTTTATTGTCTTTGGTACGTTTATGGTCACATACTATATTTGATGATAGATCATATACATATGGAAATTGCTCCAAGGTATATTGTAGCTGATTTGAACAGTTCAGTTATTGCTATTGTCACTGTAATCTCTGGCAGAAATTTCGTTCAGTAATTTATAGAATTTTAGAATATTATATCATTCACATTTTAAATTTTCTTTGGTCTGTGTTTTTGGAATTAAAATCGCTGGGCTCACATCGTCAAAGTTTCCATGCTGCAAAACTACAAGGATGACTTTGTTCTAATACAATCTCTAAAATTCGTTTTTTCCGGATGTTGGGATATGGAATGGAAAGCATCATGGTACGTACCGCACAGGGCCGGCTCTTGATTTTTTTGCGCCGGTGCAGTGTGCCATATTGCGCCCCATCAGTTGCTCATCTTTTGATCACATTGAAGGACAATAGAAAAAGACACAAATATTCTGTGGAGGTAATAAAAATGAATTACTTTAATATATGAAAATTAAGACAAGGGCACACTTTTTAATTTTTTGAAAACCTTAATTTCCGCATCATTTGCATCTATGAAAGCGCCGCCCTTAGGTACGTACCGTCAGACTCTCACCAGTCCTTTATGTGGGATTGATCTTACCCTGCTTCGACTGCCGCTTCTAGCTGAGCCCTGGGTCGGTGTATTCCAGAAATTAAAGAGCCGAACCGATGGCGGTACCCCTTGCTGCTGCGTGCCCACTTAGGAACTGCGCGGGGATGTAACTCACGTACGGTGTTAGCTGTGGTCCAGCTGCACCTCTCCGTCTTATCAAATCTCCTCTGAAACTCAGCAATGAAAGGAAACGCGCTAATCCACACCTCACGATTCGACTCTTTCCTCGCTTGTTCGGGGTACTGTAGGAATCTGTCCTCTTTCGTTAGTATGTCAATATGATCACGTGGTTTCATATTCGCAGTATACTCGAAAGGCGCTTATGGAGTATGGCTTCCATCATGTTTAACGTCCTACCTCCAGTGCTTCTGCATATAGTACACCTAACCGTCAACGACATCTTCGTAATTCCGGGTTTTGAAAGTAATTTAGCAAACCTGATAACTCTGGTTGTCTTTTTTGAGTTTTTCTCTTTAATAGCGATGTCTTCATTTTAGTCTTTTAGACTTTTTGTTACTTGCACGTGATAGTACAAGTTTTGAAGAAAATTTTAAGCTATAGAACGGTACTCTAGAAAAATCCGCAGACCAAGAGGAGCGTTTTTAGAAGAACGCCTTTTTTTTACAAAAACTGAAATTTCAAGGAAAGTGTTCAATATTTCGCAACAAAAATAAAAATGTTTTTTCATCTAGCAAGAAGCAATATTTTTGCCAAATAACAAATATCTAAGTTGCGTTAAACAAAAGTTATTAACAAATTACAAAAACGTGATTTTTAACAGTTTTTTGCATTTTTCCCTATTTTTTGTGCTCTAACCTATAGCTTTATATATATCAATTCGAAAGATAATTTGAATACCTACAACTTTATAATTTGATTTTTTTCGATCCGAACTCAACTTTTTTTGTTATTTGCAAAAAAGCGTTTTTTTCACTTTCCGGAATTTTTTAGGTTAGGTTCGCCATTCCAAATTAAAAAAAACGCTATCTTTTTTAGAATTTTTTTTCCTATATAACAATATTTTTGTTTCCTGTTGGCAATTAACGCTAAACTTACAAGGAGCTATTGTAGATTGATTGGACTATTTAGGCCAAAATCATTTAAGCGTTTCCTCAGAAGTTCCAAGTAGTTTTCTGCCGTCATAGAAACTTCAATCCGAGCCAGTCCTAAGCTCCAAAATTTATATTCTGAATGCGCATTGAAATTCATGTACCTTTTTTTAGATGGCGATGTCCATTCGTAAAGTGTAATAGAGATCATTGCCCCTGCTGATTTTAAAACCTTAATATTTTCTTTTATGTGATGCTGGATGATATCATTAAAATTTATGACTCAGTTGCGACAGTTTTAAATCCCGCGATTTCGATATCAATAAACTATATTCTCTAAGTACAACTGAGATATCTACTCCTATCACTAGGATTCGACGACATGGTCTGGGGTATCATTCGTGCAGTTGTCGTAATTAGAGCGTTACTGCATTTTTATACGATGTATCCACTAAGTGTTCATTGAAGCCGAGCAATTACGGCACCAACCAGACTTCAATTACAGCACCAATCAAACTGCATCTATATTACCAATCCGCTCCACCCTTTCGGCCTAGGTTCACAGGCTGGCCGTACAAGGTTTGATACCTCAGTTTAGGTTTCTACATAAAAGAAACTCCTAAATACTAGAGGCCGGGTTGAAAGTGCTTATGGCCTGTTTTTTCTGCAGTTGCTAATAGCAACTATTCTAACGACTAACTGTACACAATAGTGGGCCTAGGACTGATCGCTGACAAAACCATAGACTGTCCTGCATTCCTTCGGCCCATCACTCGTATAGTATTTTAAAAGCTCTATTACTAGAACGTAACGTATTTCGGAATACCCAGTTCGATTAAAGACAAGATTTGTTACAGGCCTGCAATTATTTCCCTCTTACGTGTCACTCATCTGGTTCGCGAACTGGCGTTCCTGACACAGTACTGTCTAACCGATAGACCCACCGCTCTCCAGAGGCCAAAAAGTAATTTTTCGTAGAGAGATTTTATATGGTATTTAGTAGATATATCGATCTGCAGACTGAGTGTATTCTGGGGGCTTTCTAGGCATCGGGGCTATTGAAATTTCCAAGTTTGAAGAAAACCCCTTACGATGCCAAAAACCGCACGCAGGACCACTTGACGCTACAAAAGTTGCCAACTTCACTACACTTCTGTAGTGACTACTATCCAATAATAGGTTAGGTTAGATGTAAGGCTGCCTTCAGTGCGACCGAATGCTCAATTAGCACTTTGGCGCGCTGGTGTGATGCGACAACCGTGTACTTAAAGTTCGGTGGTTGTTGGGATGGCTATGGCGATTTCCTAAAGCCATTCTGTGGGATTTAGGAAGTTTATTAGTTATATGACCTGTAGTCTGAGTGTTTCTCTCCCGTTCGCTTACGAAACAGGCTTTGTGTGTGATAACAAGCTTTTCAGCATTGTCCCTTATGATCAATGTACCGTGATGATGGCCTTCATTCTGGTAATATCTCTTCGAGATTTGTTTAAGAGGCCCGTTCTTCTTTCTTTGTTGCAAATGGGCTAAGTAGCCTTGGATAGTACAGATATCCAGTGGGCACCTCCTTTGCCTGACGGTAGGTAGTTAAAAATGGCGTTTTTGACCCCGCCTATTGGGCTGCTGAGCATCTCGATCTCCGAACCTTGGAAAGAGGTTCCCTGGTTAGCTAGGACTACCTTGGAGCGCATCGTTACTGAATCCAGATATTTTATGGAGGCTTGGCTATCTATGAAAAATCCAATGCTTGTGTCTGGCAGGCCTTCAGGATCGCCAGAGCTTCCACTTGAAAGATACCTCTAACGTCTTGGAGCTGTCGGTGAATATCCGTTTATCGAACTTCCTCTCTCTCTTCCTAGGGTATTTCGACGGAGAAGTAATTCCTGAAGGTCAATCGAGGAGATAGGTAGTCTGTCAAGGCCCAGATTTTCTCAGTTTAAGGACACTACACGAGGTACATATTTGATTTGAAATTCAGAAGGGCGTTCTCCTGGTCTCTGTTGCCTCTATTGTTATCGCCCTCTGAACACTTCCCAACTTTATGTCATTTTAGATCCTGATCAGCCTGGCCACCATACCAGCGAAGCTTACGTGAGAATTGGATTTGTCAAGGCTGTGCAGATCCGCAGAACCATATTTGGATTGAGACCCTATCTATTTTGGCAAAGGTCTTTGTACGGGCGTGGTCTTCTGACTATAGTTTACTTTAGTTTTTTTCCTCAGAGAGTTCAAGGTGAATTGGGATTCCAAAATTCCAAGTCTTCCACAAGTAAAAAGGTTGTGTTCAAATGACACTTAAGGCAGAATATGAACATGTGACATGATTGGAAATGTAAAAAATATCAAATTCCTGGACAGTGGAAAAGGTATTTGACATATATGAGTTCTACAAGAATCAGGATAATATAATAAACGATATACGAAGAAGAAAATTTAAAAATGCTCCTATAAGTATGCAAAAAAATAATCGGTGCCCAGGGACACTACGTCGGTAATAAATTGGATGACGATTCTGGGTAGATAGTGCACTCTTTCTGAAGGTGGAAAGTGTGTACTGAATGAAAGTACGAATGTTTTTGGTATGTTTGCACATTTTTGTATGAAGTCCTTGAATGTCCCAAGTTCTATAAACTACACACCACGTGGATTGTATTAGTTAACTTTAACTAAGAAGGCAGCAATGATTTTAGTGTCGCAACTTCTATACTATCGTTTTGGATATACAAGAAGATTTACAATTGCACAAGTAATAACGATCATTTTTAACCCAAACGAAATTCATTTTATCTAAAAACCATAAGTGTAATTGCATTTTTCCAAGCACACATCCCATTTGATTTTCCTTATTCCTTCTGAAACAGGAAATTTTTCTTATAATATTTAGCAAACATATAACAAGAAGACGAATTATGTTTCACCATCGGCATGATGAAACTAATTGAAAGTAATCAGGTGTGTTAATTTAAAACCAGAAATACACAAACGATGCCGTACACACAGTATCAGAAATCAGAGAGACTCGATCATTGGCGTTAAATTTCCAACTCGTAAAATATTCCAAAGTGTAAACGAGGCGCCATGATTAATCATAGAAACTAGTCAAGACGTGGTTAATTAGTATCTCGTTGATTAAAATGACAACTACATTTAACACAAGCGATTATCTTCAATCTTTCTTTTTAATTCTTGTTACCCGACTTAAAGATGTTGGCTGACTTGAGAGACCCATTTTATGCTGAGCGAAAAGGGAAAATGCATTTACTCTGTGTGTTATATATGATTGTTGTTAGATTGTTCCTCAATCGTCGTTGTTGTTGCTTTTTTTGTTGTTGTATTTACCGCTCTCAAGTTGGACTCTGGGCTGGAATGCTTCTTGCACACGCGGTCTTGATCATTAAAACACCATTAAAGGGAAAATTATTCACCGCGAAATACCTTTTTAGTCACTTGGGCGTCAGGTGCGGGTTTTTCATTTACCATTTTGCTTGCTGTGGCATGTGTACCCCGTTCAATGCTAAGCACGGGAGACATACTGGTTACTTGGCCTGAGACTGATAGGATTGTTGAAAAAGCACAGACGAGTAACGAGTAACCTGCGATGGTAAAGATTCAAGTTAAACATTTAACTGCATAAACGCAGCATCTAAGCACCATCTTTCCACCTCTGGTGTATCGTTTATGATGCAGGAAAATTGCACCTACTTAGGAGTTTGCCTTGCCGTTTGGGATGCACTCATTTGAAGTCGAGGGGTGTGCTACCAGTTAATAAAGTTAGCATGACTAAGAAAGGAAGACAGACCCGTGGGGATTCAAATGCATCTTTGGGATTTATATTTAAGTCGAAGATCCTTAATAGGAGAATGATTGCTAAATTTTATAGTCGCCTCCTCCCATCTGGTATATGCGCGGGCAGCAACATCCATTTACACCTGGATGTTTTTATCAAATTTTCGTATTCTGTGAAGTGTTGCGATTAGTATCACAAAGAAAATTTGCAATTTCCTTTCCGTTGGTGCTCAATAGTCTGCAATTAGGAATGATAAAAAGGCGAAGCTGGTAATTTCAGGCTTCAGGTTATCCAACTATTGATTCTCGTCTGAAAAAGCGCTCTAAGCCTCTAAAAGATCTCAACCAGTTCCTCCTGAGTTCTCTTCGCTGTCTAATAGACACTTCCTAGCAAAATCATAGATTTTCAGTCTCAATCTCATAGACAAGAGGGGACAATTTATTAGCGCCCCATAGCAGCACAGAGCCTTTAGTCTTATACCGGCTTGGCACAAGGCTATGATTAAAACATTTTCCTCACGATAATGGCACGTATATACATATATATGCCCCAGCAACGTCGTCGTTGTCGTACCGGTAAGCTTACATATTGGCAATTTTTAAGGTATATACTCGACATAGTATGCCCAGCAGAGATACCTGATTTCTATAAAACTCATAAATTGTTGCCTTTAGCACACACAGAGTCTATATAGAAGTGTTCAGGTTGAATGTAGATTTATACTTCGTGGTGGCCTCTCACATTAACCAGATTATGTTAATGCTTAACATTCACGTTTCAGTCGTGGGTGGACATTGTCCCAGTGGGGATTCATTAGATATCGCTTATCTTGAACACTACTGGATATATGCAAGTGGTTCAATTTGAGTGATGAAGAGGATAGTCGTGATTACCTTGAATTGTAAATTGTAGCAAATTTGTGAATATTAAAGGTAAATATTGTTGATCGGGCAATTTTGTTGTTTAGTATACAAATTGTTACAAATTTACAATTTTGTTGCGAAGTTGAAGGAAATGGGAGTTTTTCTTGAATGGTGCTAATATTGATTTTAAGTAAATTTATTTATCCTAGGGGATAAAGACTATGCTTTGAAAAATAGTTCATTATTCTTAGCTTATGTATTGTGTTTTGCAAAAGCTACGAACTATTCAGAAGCTATAAGCATACTATTAATAGTCCGGGGAAATTAGCATTTTAAGGAGACAAAATTCCAAAATGGCTAAAAATTGGTCCACAGCTTCCTTGGGACTTTTTAAGAAAACAATTTCGGAATCACAAAGAAAAACATGGCCGCCGGAGATATCAGTTTTTGGCAAACAAATCACTCAAAAACTGTTTTTTTCGAAATTTTTTTTTGATCAGTCAATACGAAACGTTATTGCCTACAAAAAGCTCTTTTATCATTTTTTAGAAAACCTAACCCTTTCGAAGTTAATCAAGGGCAAAGGTTCCAAAAATCACTTTTCAGCCAAAAAATACTTTGAAAAGGTCAAGGTTTTCGAAAAAATTTCAAGAGCGACATTTTGTAGGCAATAATAGTTTGTATTGACTGATCAAAAAAAAATTTCGAAAAAAACCAGTTTTTGAGTGATTTTTTTTGCCAAAAACTGATATCTTCGGCGGCCATGTCTTTTTTGTGATTCCGAAATTGTTTTCTTAAAAAGTCCCAAGGAAGTTGTGGTCCAATTTTCAGCCATTTTGGAATTTTGTCTTCTTTCGTACCTTTTTTTTGCTAATTTCCCCGGACTATAAGTTATATGTGATAGAACTTTCTAAGCTAAGCATAAAGGAGAATAAATATCTATTTAAAAAAATCAGCGAGGGTCTCAATTCACCAAGATCATTTTCCAGCACAAAGAATATGGAATTTTATAGATTGACTCACTAAACTCTATCATATTCAATGGGAAACTAGACTCTGCTCTACTGGTACGTAGAAATGCATTTATATGCTAAAACGAAATATCAAACTTATAAGAATCCATTTAGTGTAACATTAGACTTTCTGTACTAATCTAACAACGAAAGCGATTGACCTTCTACAAAGAATATATTTGGCCACATGTCATTCAGGTACAGGGTAGGGCAAAAGTCATCACTATAAGCGTAAGACTATAACTTAGATTCTAGATAAAATTAATTAGTTCTGTTTGTTAATCATATCTGTCGAGTGGGCGCCGCCAGAGTTTATACACATTCGAGCTAGTTTCATATCATTTTCCATGATTTGTGTTTCCAGCTTGGTCGTGCAACCGCACACAGTATCGACGGTTGCGAGAATTCTAAAGCAATCGTTTGCCGGCCGCTTAAGAGTTTAACATTCGTACTTTTCTTCAATTTGCTGTTAGAATTACCTTCACAAACTATATACCCAAAATTATCATTTAATTTATTAACGACGTAGCGTCCCTGTGGACCGGTTATTTTTTGTTGCATAGTTTTAGGATCATTTTTTTAATTTTCTTATTTAATTTAATTTTGCATAATTTAGGGAATTTTTTATTATAATTTTTAAAGCTTTAAAGGTGGGCTTGACTGTAATGTGCACGTGACTTCCATCCTGCACGCAATAGCTGATGCCCTGTTGGCACCTTGTACGGGAACAGCTTAAAGTATTTCACCACATTCACTGTAAAGACTGTCTAGTGATGCCTAATTGTGTGGCCTGTCGTCTGCGGGGTATTAGAGATTTCTCTTGAGCATATTTTTTATTTCAAAGATTAGACATCCCAGGTAAGCCCCCTTGTACTAGCAAGTCCATTTGAGTGCTCTATCAAGAGTGAAGTCGAAGCAAGGGCTTTCTTCCTTTTGATGAGGTACTGGGTCAGTACGCCGCCACTTCGCTTGGCCTATTTTACTTCACCCCTATATTGTATATTTGTAGGCCAGAACCCTTGAACAGATTCAGAAGTCTGCCTAATGGCTTGTCGCTTAGACTTGATTGTACGAACTATTGCGGCCTACTCAGAGAGAATATGAAACGCAGACTCATCCTCCTTAAGGTAAAAGCTACAGATGGGGTCCTCCGCTCTTCCGATTTCCATTCAGGTAATTCAGGGCGGATAGCAAGCCCAAAAGTGTCCTGACATTTTTTCTACTACGCCCCAACAATTCCTCGGAGGCGTTGAGACACAGCACAGGAAGGAACCGCTTCGAGTTGTTGGATCTCCAGCGTTCGGTGTGTTTCATCAAAGTCCGTTCGAAAAGGGCCCTCTTCAGTAAGTTGGTGGATGTCAAAATAGCAGGTTCCGGACCTATGAAAGCATTGTCAGAGTGCTGTTTAGCCAGGGCATCCTACTTTTCATTGCCGCTGAAGCCCCGATGACACGAGACCCAAATAAAGGTATCTTGATTGAACGCCCATATGTTACCAAGGGCACCCTTGCCAGTCCCACACCACTTTAGACTTGGTCCTACTTGAATATCAGAGAAGACATATGTAGATCCGTTTTTTATTGTAGGCCCTTCTTAGCATCTCATGAGTGCATGCCACATGGCAGTATGGCGTGCACCTCTGATTGGAAGACAGTTGTTAGGGTTCCTAGGCGCTCTACTGAATCTGGGGTATTCACTCTAGATTCCGGCGCCCACAAATGTATCTGTGGTGGGGCCATCAGTGTACCATACCATTTCACCCTACTTTAGAAAAAGTCTAGGTTAGCCTGTCTTGCATGTGCACATGGCTCAGATTTTGAGATCCGTTGCCGGGAATCTCTCCTACAATGTTGATTATTAAAGAATTCCCCTGCCCAAAAACAGGGCCCAGGTAGCCTTTCGCTTCCAACCGCAGCGCGGCGTTATGGCGAATTTCTCTACATCAAGGTGGGGTGGTACCAGATTAAAGAGGGTCTCCAGTGTTGCCGTCGGGGAAGTGTGGATGGCCCCGGTGACGGCAAGGCAGACTCAGAAGGAACTACGTGGCCTGCTAATCAGAGTATCCATGTGATAGTTCCAGTTGAGTTTGGCATACAGCGTCACTCCTAAGTATTTGGATTAAAGTGAAAAGCTTATAGTTCTGCCTGCGAAGGTGCGTTTGCGCAAGTATCGGCAGTGTTCGTCTACTGATATAAGGAACCAGAATCGTTTTATCGGGATTGACTTTAAGGAACTGGTAACGTCATCACGATGTTTATCTTTACAGCTTCCCTTCCAATACCGCGAAATAATGCTGATTTTGGCGATTGAACATGTTCTTGTTCTTTCAGCCGATGGAGGAAGAGAGGGCACGAAATTTTTGTAAAGAGGAAAGGAGGAGTTTTTTGTGACAGTCCAAGCTCAGGGAGTTACTCTTTCTACTACCAGTTCCTCATGTCGTACTCGTTATGGTGCAATGTCTAGTAGTAAGCTAGAAAGGAATAGGGGACAGCATAGGTTAATAGGAGTCTGGAGGGTTCTGAAAGAGGAGACCATGGATCTTACGTTTGAATTTCTGGATATGGCAGGAGTTTACACCATAAAGAATAAATTGGCATGGAGGTCACTCTGTAAAAATGAACCGGTGAAAATTTCACTGGTTCATCCAGTAAACAATAATTTCACTGGAAAATCAGTTCTCGGGTCTGTTTACTGATTGAACCAGTGAAAAAATCTCTCTAAAAATTAATTAGTAAAATTTTTACTGGTTCAACCAGTGAATTATAATTTTACTGGTTCAACCAGTGAACAAATTTATTTGACTCATATTCTAGGCAAGTATCTTCATGACTGTAAAGGGTTCTATTTAGCATACTAAATGAACCGACTCTCGTTTGATTTCGGAGGGCAAGCAGCATTTCAGTGATTAAAGGGGGCCCGCTTGGAAAAACGACACTCGCGTTAGAAAAAAGGTTGACTGGTTGAACCAGTGAAATTTCACTCTTTTCCCATTGGTTCACTAAGCAATGGTTCAACCAGTGAATTTTCACTGGAAACCAGTGAATAGCTACTGATTCGTTTTTAGAGAGCACAGATGTAAAAAAAATCAAAACAACAAATTTTTGTAACAGGGCTTCGATTTCGCAAAGTCGATATCCACAATATTAGTCAGCTAGGCCAGAGACGTAAATATTGGGGTTAGTGGGGGACAGCTTCTTTGGAGTAAATCTCGCTAATCGCTTGACAAAGGCTGTGACGCTGGCAAAGCCAAGCTGGTAGGTGAAGTTGGAAAACAAAGGACAATGCCGCTGCATGGAATCGAACCACAAAACATTATCAAAGTGGGTGCAATAACTTTAATGCTACTTTAGCACAAAGGTATACCTTTCCCTCTGTAACAGTTCAGTAACGAATATTTTGTATAAGCTTTAGACCGCTTGACGTATGAACTCCAACAGACCAAATGTGAATGTACACCTCAATAAATATCACTAAAAATAAGGGCTGAAAATATAAACATCCAACAAATTAACTGTCTCCTCTTCATACATCTAATTGACACTTATCAGGTACATATATCAGCAAAAAGGAATATTTCTCCAATTCAAAAAAAGGCTCACTTAAATCACCGATTGTTACAAAGAAGAATCTTAAAGTCCCTTTTGATAAAAATAAATCGAGTCATAAATAACACAAAACAAAATGCGCTTAACAAACCACCAGCGAAGAAAGTGCCAGAATAATAATGTTCCTTCTACTGAAAAAGCAGACCACCGAAAGGCATCTTCCATGCTGGAGGTAAGTGAAAAATGCCGATCAAGCAAACGACAAAGATTTCCAATTATTCGAATTGGGACGATTTCTGCTGAATGCTCGGGCCATGTCCAAAGAGTTTATGGGCTATTTACAAGGAGACGCGAGTCCAAATTATCTTGATTGCATTCCGTTGCAGTGTTTGTTCTTTTTTTCCCCCTTATACTTTTTTTTAGCTGGTAACGAATTGACGAGCCGACATTTTTTGATCGGTTTAATGAAGCGCAACGCAGACCATGGCTGTCTGTCTGTTTGTAAACATCACACAAGCCATAAAGAATTGCGGTCATAAATTTGCTAATAAACATTGCGCAAAAATATTCTGCAATTGCTCAACCAGGTGCAGCCAATCAGTCATTTGAGATCTAGCGAAAACACACGCCCACAATCGGTCAATCTATCACCGTGTGCGCAAAAGCGGGCTTTCACTCCATCAATCCTCCGACAATCAATTAACGACGTCATTAAGTCGTCGAGACCATTATTGTAGAATAATGACTGTAAGCTCTATGGTACCTGGGAATTATGGACAGTAAACGGCCACCCAGACCAATCGTCTCCCACACAATGGCCGCGTTGACTTCTGTGACACCAGATGTCAGGCCGAAGTGTATCCATCCTCGCAGCGATCGCGCTAGATCGATCTTCTCGGATGTCGTTCTGTGCAGTTCTGTGCATCGGCGCAACCTCGTAATCGTTGGATAATAAGTCGTAAGTCATGAAATGCTTCACAAGATCACATTTCGTTGGCACATAATTCTCCCAGCATGCAAAATATCATCAGATTTTCAGCCCACGGCCCATGCCGATCCGCACATTCTCGTCACGGATGTAATCCGCCACAGCTATGGCGGATCCATTGATAGGTGCCCGCTTGCATACCGATCCCGTATTTTCCATTCTGTGGTACCCAACAAAACTGTTGACATTATGCGCAAGGCACACGCTATGCCTGCGAGGATTTTTTCACGAGGCCCAACCAAACGGACATCACTCATTTCCCAGGACCAGTCCAGCTAGGCCAGCACAGCGTGACGGATCAAATTGAGCAGTAAATCATTAGGAAATATATCAATCAGATCTAGACGCATACCGTCTGCATGGGGAGGCGGTCAGAGTCAGGAATTTGGAGCATAAACAACCGTTCGTACTCCTTAATTGCTTCGGCGGGTAACCGCCCGGGTCGCGCCGTCACTGATCTCCCGATCGTATAAAGTGCGTGGTATTTAGCCGCTAAAAAGGCTCTCCGATATACCCTTTATAGCCTTCTAGGTGCTACGAATATCGGTTGTCTATCATGCTGACGAATATATACGGCCTTACGAGAAACTGCCTGTCTGCTTCCAACTGTCACGAAAAGAGGCTGTGGGGCGTGAGATATAGCCACTCTCTACGTGATTAATTAATTTATCTACCTCCGACACTTTGTTGGCCCATTAGTCATGTCTGCGGGAAATTTAGCATACTAAGTTGCACTGCTATCACCTCTTGCGTGCCTTTAATTGTCCTGCTATTATCTCTCGTGGGTATTCATGCTAGGAGTGAAAACATTTTGTAGAAATGGGAGCAAGCTGTGATTATTGTGATTGATTTTAATGAATTTTACAAAACAACAATTAACGTTTCGGGGCTTTGTGTAATTGAATGTTCTGGCGATATTTCCCAGGGTTTCGGGTGGGTAATCATGGGTGAAGTGCTTATTGCAAGGCTAATGATTGTGACGTGGAAACATAATGGACGAAGTTTGCGCAAAATTAACATTGTTGTCGACAGTGTTAAGAAGATGTTGTTCATTAGTGGTGTGCTGATTCAAGTCGATATAATCTTCGTTTTGGACTTGACTATTCATACTTAACATACGACCTCAAAACATTTATAACCATGACGAGTTTATTTGATCTGATTATGCTTTTGTTGGACTTAAATCGAATCCTGTACTGTACTCGTATTGCTATCAGATTACGCCAGCAACTCTACTGGTGACACATTAAGTAACGCTTGTTCACTTTTAATGCAAATATCAGCGTAGAACCTGTATCAATAAATGCAATTTTAAACAAGGTCGAGAAACATTTGACCATAGAATAAATCGTATATAGTCCAGTCAGTAACTCTGTGCAAACAAAGAAGTGATTTAATTCAGATTTATTTTCTTCTAACATCTCAACATGCAAATTCTAAAGAATATGTTTTCAGATATTATTGATTCCATTAAACCAAATTTACAAATTCGTAAGATAGCAAAAGTCGCAGACTAAATTATTATCAAAATATTACCAGAGATTCTTTCGATCCATCAACAATTTGAAAAAAGCAATTCCCTAGACTTCTTCTGCTTTTGGAATAGGTTTTAACCTCCGGCAGGAATCGGAAAAGGCGTTGTAGATCCTTCGCGGTTTTAAATACCACAGAATTAAGTTGCTCTTATACTGTGTAAAAGGTACCGACCAGAAGTTCTGAAAATCGTTCTCAGGGTTCAATAGCGTCCAGGGCATTTTGATCACAAAAACTGAGAAAGGTCATTTGATTTAACTCCACTGCAATATCAGCAAAATCCGATTCACCACGTCCACGAAGTAGACCTCGGGCAACGCAGAAGCAATTCTGTGACAGAGCTGAAAGAACGTACGCGAGTACCCGGCGCGGGAAAACCGAGCAACTGGTTGGGCAGCAGGCTGACACCCTGCTACTGTCTACTTGTCCTGGAACCTCAACAGGAGCCTCGGAACGAACCGACTCTACCGCAAAAACAACGGCAACGAAACACGAACTTCGTTATTGGACCAGGGTGGGCGCTCTACATGATGAATCTGGATAGAAAGACATCATTCTCCAGCGAAACCTGCAGTCAAGTCTTTGGAGTGGCCTTCATCATAGACAATAATTTAAATCTGAAATTTCGTATTTTAAGCAGAATTTGTATACTGCGAGTTAAAATCAGATTCCAAAACCTCACGATAAAGATACGTTTCTACCAGAAATTTACAAATACTATCAGAACATCGCCACCAAATGATACAAAGCTCAACACAGAAAAGAGACTACACGAACAGGAAACTTATCAAAGTTCAAGATGATTTTCAAGAATAAAGAACAAGAAGTGCATGGAAGGAGGGAGTAACAGCAGACGCAGGTATAATCCTACGAAACCGTAACTGGGAACAAGCCGCTAGAAATCGTACGAACTGGAGGAAATGCTTAGAGGAAGCCAAGGGTCGATATGGGCTTTAGCGTCATAGCAATGAAAGAAACTACATATATGAAATTTGAGACCCATCTGTCACTCAGTATGTAGACAGAAGTTGCTTATGGTAATCAAACGTTTAAGTACTCCGCGATTTTTACAATGGAAAAATCAGTTGAATTAAGAGATGTGTCTCAAACCAAATTTTGTGGGCCGAATCACTGAAGATATTGCACAAGATCTCAGGTGAATAATGCGTGTCAAAAATACGGCATATGAATGATATAAAGCATTCAAAGAGGATACAAACTAGCTGAAAATGGGCCGCAACCCAAAGTGCCACGTCAAATTCGTTCATAAGATCATGAGTTTTTTATTTGATTTCTTTGGGTAGACCATTCCAAATTCCTTTTTAGGCGCCATACTCGCCTGTTAGGGCTCCTTGGGACATTTCCGATTCAATTCGACGAAGACGTTTCGAGTCAATTGAGAATATAAAAAAAAATTGGCTGAAGGACTTAAAAGCCAAACCTCAACCAGCCTAGAAAAAAAGAACGGAGAATTGGGTTACGTTAGCCAAGTTGGAGTGTACCCGATGGAGTCTGCTTTGGAGGTCGTATGCTTTTAAAGCGTTTCTTACTGCAGATCCTCCTGGGAAAAAGCGGGAGAAATGGAAGAATTGTTTCGTGCTTCAGGAAAAAACCTCAATTTCCAAAAAAGCTTTCGTTGCAGAAGCATAGAACCTCGTGTATTTAGGTTACGGTGCAAGTAAATACCATTTCGAATATTTCCCTTCATCCGTATCATCCGCGAAAAATAGAGCAAGCAATTTTATTGGCTCTAATGCACCCTCATAAAGCTTGTAACTTTGGCTTCATGGAACTCCGAAGCAAAAGTCCTAGTGCATGGGAGAATCTCAATTTAATTCCGATGTGAAGCAGGGAGATCCTCTGCCCACGCTCCTCTTCAACCTCGTGCTGCATTCAATTATTGACGAAATAAACCCTGGTGGCAATCTGATAAAGAAACCAGATAGTCCTGGGAAAAACAAATCACAAAAAAAAACATGGCCGCCGAAGACATCACTTTCTGACAAAAAATCACTCAAAAACTGGTTTTTTCGAATTTTTTTTTGATCAGTCAATACGAACCGTTATTGCCTACAAAAAAGCCCTCTTGTCATTTTTTCGAAAACCTTTACTTTTCCGAATAATTCAAGGTATTTTTTGGCCGAAAAGTGAATTTTGGAAACTTTGGCCTTTAATAACTTCGAAAGGGTTAGGTTTTCGAAAAATTACCAGGGTTTTTTTGTAGGCAATATAACGTTTCGCATTGATTCATCAAAAAAAAATTCGAAAACAGTTTTTGAGTGATTTTGTTTTTGCCAAAAAGTGATATCTCCGGCGGCCATGTTTTTTTGTGTGATTCCGAAATTGTTTTCTTAAAAAGTCCCAAGGAAGCTGCGGACAAATTTTCAGCCATTTTGGAATTTTGTCTCCTTAAAACGCTAATTTCCCCGGACTAAGATAGAATAGAATGGACAGACACGCTGATGCCTTCAAGAAACCATTGAACTGGAGACAAAACCTGAAAAAAATTGAACCCAATACCAGTAGAAGAAGACAAGATCTTCATATTGGGGAATTCAATTTCGAAAGAGTAGCAGAATTTAAATATCTAGGAATAAGCTGCCATTAACAACAGTGCGAAACACATCAGAATTGCTAATTGCAGTAAGTACTTGCCAAAATGCTGGATTATATAGGTTTTTATACCCTAGACACACAGAGGTTGAAATTAAGTATTTTGCTAATTTCAGCTTCGAAATCCGCAAAAAACGACCGATTTAGGATGAAATCTAGTCGGCGAAATTACATAAAAAATACGTAATAATCGTTCGAAATCTACTAAAGTTTTGCTCTTTACGTAGAACAGAGACATCTATTAAAAAAAAGTTAAGCAAAAAATGTTCGTTGACATTTCATTTTTTTTTGAAAAACGAAAAAAAAAAAAATATTTTTGCTTTTATTTCATTAAATTTTGCTTTTCTTTATTCAAAGCACGCTTTTGGCTGTTATATATATTTCTTCAAAACTCAATAGTTTCACTAAATGATTTTGTAAAAGATTTGATAATAACACATGCATGCACATCCATTTTGACACGTGAAATTAGCCAAATTTTCAAAATCTCTGTGTGTCACTTTTGTAATTTCGGGCGACTCGATTTCATCCAAATTTCACAGGGTCCACTTAATGGGCCTGATTGTTGAATCCGGCGGATTTGGGATTCCTGCCGCTAAGAAGTTTCACTTTCACTTCCCGATACGATTGTTCAATCCGCCAGGGGCAACTGCCATATGAATTGACATATTTCATTTTCGAAATTCAAATTACAATCGAATTGTTCGCTTTGGATACACAATTCCAAACAAGTGGTTTTTTATTTTGTATCGATCCAACTTTTTGAGCAGCGGCAGAAGCAGAATTCTGCCTGCTGAATCAGATCCAAGTAAAGCAGCAGCAGCGGCAGAATTTTTATTTCACAGTAAATTCTTTGAAAATAATTCTTTAATAATTATAAATTCTTTGTAAAATATCACACAGCAATAAATTCTCAATTTTCCGCGTCGTTGAGTCATTTAAAAACAACTTGCCAAGTGAAAGATGTTTGAAACGTCAAAAAATTAGCAAAATTAAGATTTGAGATGAAAAATATAGGAGTTGTAGGTAATAAAAAGATCTACAAAATTTGTACAAATCATTTTTTCACATAACCTCAAACTTCCGAGAAAAATCGAAAAAACTAGTGTTTTTGTTTTTGATTTTTATCTCCATTAAACAAAATTTTTTTTTCACGAAATTTTATGGAGACTTACCTTTTTATGTCCCAAACACGCTGTAATTTTTTTGAATTAAAATATTTATTTTTACGTTTTATTTTGAATTTAACCCTAAAAAGAGACCTCATTTTCAACTTTTTTTGATAGGAGGTCTAGTTTCGCTGAAAATCGTGAAAAACCTTTTTCACCCCTTAAAGTAACCCCTATTTCACCCTCGTAACTCAGATCGACATGAATTTATTTTTCTGGTTGGCTCGCTATATTTCGTTCACTTTCCAACATTTGTCATGCTGTTAATAATTTTTTTGTTTTCAAAAATTATTTTTACTCGTCTAATACACTTTCTGGAATACAAATCACGAGGAACCCTAAAATGTGTAATTAAGTATGAGGGATTTGATGCCCACTGGAAAACACCGCTTGAAACATTTTTTATTCATTAAAGGATATTATTTAATTTTTAAACAATGTGCATCTCTAAACCCTACTACAATATTATAAACATGTCTGCAATTTCAGATTGAAAATAACTCAATATTAATGACAATATTCCGCCTAATTGGAAATCAACTGTTAAGCCAAGAAGTGATGTATTTACCAGCAAAGAAAATAGCAAAATATTTAACCATCAAACAGATAAACACAAAAAGCCATCATCCAATCAAAAGTAAATAGAATTTCCTACAAGTTGAAGTCCAGCAAGAAGTCCCTCGTCCAGTAGCAATCGTGAACAAATGCTTCTCGTTAACGATGGCAACCTGTCATAATTATTTAAACGGCTAATAGCCAACGACCACCAGATGCTTTTATGCAAACAACATAAATAACAAACCGAGTGACTCGGAGTCGATTCTGAATCAGTTCCTCTCAAAATGACATTAGCCCATTGCCGGTGCGTTTCTTGAACTTGTCTCGCGCTGTCATCACCTGGAGGTAACCTAAGTAAACAAAGCACGCTTATCTCACTCCGTTGGTGCTCCCATAATTGCAGCAGTAACCCTGGCGTTTTGTGTAAACGTAAATGTCACCGGAACACCGAGTGGGGAACAGTTTCTACAGAAGATTGTCAATCTTTCTTCTGATTCCATACGCAAAAAAAATATGCATATTTGTTGATCTGCAGTCAATTGGTTGAAGACGGTGTGAAGCTGGTGAATAGGTGAAAACTCTCTAAGGTGCTGGAGACAAGATCTTTTGGCTATAGCAAAATGCCAGTCATCAGGTGTAAGGAATGGGAATTGCAATTAATTGCTGTAGCGTAGGTCACTACAATACTTCCCCTTTGGGGACTGTAAATCGTTACAATTTTTATCTTGAAACGTAATCAATACAACTCGGAAAATTCTCATAGCACACAAGATGGGTGCCGCCGTCTACAGCGACGACGACGTTTCTATGCTGAGATGACCTCACGGTGAATGTCAATCCCATTTAGATTTGTATAAAGCGATATCGAGGGAATTGTTCTTCGCGGAGGGAAACACGTCTATAGGTCAAATCGGCTTTGTTCGAGCGATCGAGCGTGTCTCTTGAGGGAATTTATAATTACTATCATAGCCCAAGAAGAATGAATTTTGCTCAAAACTATTGAATGTCACCAGCAACAGTTCTATTGACCCCAGGCAGCAAGAGATACGGACAGGTAGTATCTGTGAGTCGGCACTAGCACGCTACATTTACGGATTTGCATCATCGTCGAAGCATCAGCGAAAAAAACCTCACCCAATCATCAGATTTTCATCGAATCACCGTTTTTTTTTTGGATCAAGAGTCGTCGATGTCAGAAAGAAACCCAAAATGCATACTTAAAGCAATCATAACTACCTGTTGATATCACTGCTTAGCTCTTTAGCAGCATCTGGGAAAAGAAAGCAAACCTCTCAAGGGGAACAGACACCGCTGAGCACTCGAGATCTCCGATCACAGATCCATTCAGTAAGAAGTGTTTGTAGAAAACAACGGAGCCAAATCAGAGCGGATACCACAGCAGGCAGGCAGGTAATCATTGGGCTTATGTTTGCCGAGGTCCCGGCGGAATCTTCATCTGCATACCTTTTAGGCGAATCCAGTATGCAAGGTACCAGGTACTTGTACTACTGAAATTGTTTTTAATTCAAAAGTTACCGAAGCACCTCGTACCGGTGCAACTCCGTGTAGAGATACTACTCCTTGGCGTCAAAACCGACTTAGGAATTATACGCGTGGGTCTTGCACGGTTCATTCGCGTCTTCTGAGGAATTTCGTGGGCGAGGCTCTGACAGGTCATCCTCGTTGCTCAGATGCGACTAGATGTGGTTTTTTTATATTCTTCAATCGTATTTTTTTTGTTATTGTTTACATAAGGATGGGATCGTTGTTCTCTGATTGAGTAATAAAAATTTAGGATCATAGCATTGTTGGCGCCAATGTTGCCGCGGTGCCGGCAGTTCCAGTTGAAGCTAGATTTATGTAAATGGGCGACAAATTGTTATATGCGTTTTATTTGCTGGAAATTCCTACTTTATTACTCCGTGACGAATGTTAAAATCAATGATAATAAATAATGTAGTTTTATGGATTGTTAAATGTGGTGCAAATTTGAATTTCGCTTTTTATTTGATTTGAGGTTTAGAAATGGAGCGATTTGGATGGCATCCATGACCTATAGCTTTAATAGATCAAAGTCGAATCTCTTTAAAATGTTTTAAGTTGGCTTACTTCCAAAAACGAGGCAAATCTAATCTGTACCACTTGTCTAAACTGTATCAGTTGGCGCATCAGGCGAGAAATGCAAAAGAAACTTAGGCAATGGTGCACTCAGAAAAAAAATTGCCAAGGGTGCATTGACATGCATTGGTAAATTTGTCATGTTACTGTTTTAATTCCATAATTTGTGTACTAGCCGACTTCTGCAGCTTAATTGTTAAAGCCTCTACCATCCGTGAGCTTAGGGTTCGATTCGTATGCATAAATCCAAACATTGCATGTTTTTAGACGGCACTTTTTTGTATTTTCAAAAATTTCGGCCTAATTAGGATTAGATAAAGTTAAAAAAGTGCGCTCAAGCTTGTCAGAGACGACAATGTTTGCTCGACGATCGACCCTTTGAGACAACGTAGGTATGCAGCAGCCCTGACAGTTCTATCGCTACTATCGTCCCGATTGCTCCCCCGAAATAAACACTCTCCTGCTGGAGCATGGCAATCTTATATCCGCAACACCACTCACCAGATTAGCCCTCTTGACTCATTCCCATTGTTTACAACCCCCTTTCGTTCATAAGTAGAACAACCCGACTGTGAAACAATCGTACACAGTCTCTATTTCCGAACTCCTACAAGAGTTCAATTGCAGGGCTCGTCGCCATGTCATTCGATATCCTCCTGACATTCGACATATTGTAACCTGAAAGTTCGTTTATCCTTCGAACTAAGCTTAGTACTAGACATTGCGCCGCGAGGTGACCAACGACATGATGGACCGGTAGTACAAAGGGTTATTTCTGAACTTAGAACTGCCACATTAAAAGTTTTGCCTTCTCTGTTTATGACGATGGGCTTTAGTTTACTTGTATAGTTTCTATGCATCACCATAGTCCTAGTAAAGACTAAAGTGGCATACATAGAAGGTCGGAAAATGCAAAAAAGCCTATTTGCAGGTTAAGTCGTCCCGCGATGGTGAAAGTCTGAGCGACAATCCAAGCAAACTCCTAAACCTGTTTAATCAGTCTGACCTACAAACCTGATATATAAGCGTTATAATATGATAGGCCAAGTAGCGGTCGTGGTACTTTTAGGGTCGTATACATTAACAAAGTTAACCTCTCTAAGAAATTGTGTAGGACGAAGAAAACCGGTACTTATCTTGGTGGCTATAAAGGGTGCCATTAGCATACTCAATAGACCGGGTCCTGTTCGATTATGGAGGTCAAGCAGCATTGGACGTTGTTAGTACTTAGTTGGGGGACCCCTTGGTAAAACGACACAAATATATAGAACTGGTATGCGAAGTGGAGCGCTGCAAGCTTTTTAAATACAGTTGTAAGATTTATATTGCAGTACTTCATACTCTGCGGGGTTGGGTTGGGGGGGGGGGGGGTTTGGTGATTAATTGGATAACTTTACTCCGCCTTCGCCATGTGCAAAATCTCGAAACTCGAGATACTTCCAAGCCTTTTTTGTTAAATTACAATAACAATGCCGTGGTTTGAGATGTGAGATGATGGTTGATAGCTCTGCCTCTGAAAGCCCTTATTTTCCATACTAAGAAGCGTTATCAATATTGGAGTGAGCTTTACTCTGAAATTGAGCTTTACATTGAAATAGAAGTATGAGCGAGAGATCCATATATGAAAACGTGGGCAAAATTCGCAATACCAGTGATTTCCGAAAATATTAGAAAAGAAACCTCAAAATTCTCATGTGGTGTTAAAGTGTCTAACATTATCACCGATTGCGGCTAAGGATAATCCTTGACTTTGGCTTAAAGCTATGAGAATAGGAGAATAAAACCATCGCATGTTTACACTGGGTAGTTCTTTCACTCTCCTTTCTATTATTTTTCCGACTAAAGCTTGTGGTCTGACATTGCACTCAAAGATAAAACTGCCGACAGTACAATGAGGTTTACCTCACAGTGTTATTCTTTCTGCTGCTTTCAAAAAAATTCTCTAGCCACTTAGCGAGATGGGCCAGGATTTGATCAAACGAGGTGTGGAACTCAGGTGTTCGGTGTGTTTCATCAGAGTCTGATCATTATAGGTCCCCTTCACAAAAATAATCGATTCTGGACCGATGAATACTGTTACGGAGCTTTTTCTGGACGAGCCGTCGGCCTTTTCTTTACCTTCTAAGTCCCGATGATCTGCTACCTAAACAAAGTTAACTAGCGTACCCAACTTTTCTAGGGAACGTTAGTAGGTCTAGAATAGCTTAGGTTTGGTTCTACGTGATTTTATAGCTATATGATTGTCCCATGTCGATCCCACAGAAAAAAACATGTTGTTAGCTTCCTTAGACCTTGTTCCTGCTGAAGACCACCGTACAAGTGACCATTCGTTTTTAGTTTTAGTACAGCGCTTATGGCGAATTTCTCTACCTTAAGATGGAGCTGTTCCAAAATGAATAAAGTCTTTAGCGCTGCAGTCGGCAAGGTGCGAATAGCTCCTCCATAGCCGGACCATTCTTTGAATCTTGCTTAGTTTAGAGGCACTCATTTAAAGCAAACAGAATAAAATGGAACTATGTATATGCTAGAACAAGCATAATCAGAAAGATATTAGAGAAAAGAATGAAAAATTGTCATGGTTTTACTACATCGCTCTCCATCTAATATTTTCCCGCCAATAAGCTGACTTCAGTGATTAAAAATGGGTCCAGTCGCTTTGGTTTACTTTTATGGCAGAAGAGAGAAGAAAAAGAAATTTGTGTAACGCAGAATGTAAAATGAGAAAAAATGATATCTAAGCAAGAGAAGGGAAGGACCATATATCACTGTGTATATCTCGAAGCCTGATAGCAGCCGGTTCCTTGACCCCTTAGGTTACTAATGCAGACATAAAGGGGATTTTTTACGGAGATAAAAAAAAATTTGTTTTAGGTAAAGATGTTTAAGTCTACACAATTACTGCCGTCCTAGGGAAGATTTACTTTGGAATTTAAGAAAAAACTCAGCTTCCGGAAATGATAATAATTTTTACGTTTATGTGCATCTTTATAATTATTGTATTAATAAACATTAGATTTAAACTAATACAGAATTGTCAGAATAGCCTGCCCGGCGCCCACAACTAGCACGCATAGCGAATAAATGCGCATGGCACATTTTTACTCGAGTATTCCCATTTGGTAGAAAACTGTCTATCCAGTAACTATTTATAAATACATTAGTTCAAGATAGAAATTTTTGTAAGATCTTTTATGTGAGATATGTATATCAGTACTATTAACTACTATTAATTTTCGAAGCATAACGATTATAATTTAAGCACCAATTAGTTATTAGAACTCGTTTGACGAAGTTTCTCATACGAAATGAATGCAGTAAAACTTCACAGTTTCACCTGTCAAACATTGGTGGGTAGGGCTTCTGTTTGCTGCCATTTGATTTTATCTCAACCACTGTGACATTATCACCAATCAATTAGAAATACTAATTACATTTATTTGTAAAAAGTTGTGTCTACTTCGCACCAACATTTCTGTTTTCGCACATATACATACATTACGTAAAAAAACACGGACGTTAAAAGATCTTTAAAAGCAGATATCTTCCAACAACCACATTTTATCCTTAAACTACATTTGCATATATGTAAAATAATTGTCACCACATAATTTCGAAATTTCATTTTATATAAATCAATCACGTTGACAATCCTACATTAATAAGTACTTCACAACTTTTATTATTTACCTCGTTTTTACCCATTACCATATATCCATTTAACGTAGAAATTTTCACAGAACCAAAATTGTAAGTGTTCGTTTTTTTGTCGTATTAAATGCAAATAAATTTCCAGAAACATGTATAAGCTGCCACTAGCCTGATGGAAAAGCAATGTCGTGATTATCATCTGCAATTAAAATTCTTCATCTTGCTACTCACCATAATTTACTTTAAACTTCCTCGTTGGGGCATACTTTAAATACTTCAGCTGCAACGGTGATCTATAGACTCTCATGCATCTCCTCAATATCCAGTATTTCACGATTTTGTGCTATAATTTTTCCTACAGCTGTAACCTAGTAACATATGCGCCCTGTGTAACCTGGAACAGCTCATCTTCTGTCTGATATTTGTTTACCATCAAAGGAGCCTCCATTGTACCTCACACAAAATGCAGATAATGCTACGGAATAACGCCTATATTCCGTACGTGATCGGATGGTATGTTTCCGAAATATGGTTAAAAAAAACACTGTAAGTACTTGTATGTTATGCTGGATGCTGCAGCATGTATATATGCGCTGTGGCTATCGCAATAGACGATGGAATCTCTATTGAAAGAGATTTGCATAACTCTTATATATCATTCAGTTGGTTTGGTCACAACAGAGATCGATGGTAAACCGTAAGGCAGCCCTCACGTACCTTTAAATTTGACACGAGATAAATTTGCAACCTTTTAACCTAAATATGCACTATACGAATCATGTTGCTAGTTTGATTTTCCATGTCTCTTGTATGTACGAATATAAGATGCAACTAAGATTCATCCGGCCCTCATCTTGTGGCTCTCAGCCTGTGTGCAGCCCGAACAACACAGCAGAAACATATCCCGCCAACCAGATCGACTCTCCCTGGTTTGAATCTGAATCGTGATCCCAACTCATTCACCGTGCAGCCAGAGCTTGATTTAATTCACATGCGCATGCGCATTCGACATTTTTCGCTTTTCTTGAAATATTTATGCAGGCCCTGAAATATGTTACCCAGTTAACATATAGTTTAAAATGCTTTCAATGGGGGTCTATAACTAATCGCCGTGCTCGGATTTTCTTTCATAGAATCTTAGAAAATCCATAAAGTATCTCATGGCTCATGTGACATACGGTCAGACTCTGGGGTAAAAAAAAAATAAAAAATAAATAAATAAATATAGATAGTCACATGCAATGGAGACCTTTGGGGACACCAAATGGGGAACAGCGGAGAGTTTAGTTGTTACAAATCGATTCTGCGCACTGTCGAGATATATGATTGTTAATCATGAAAGGAGTATCGAGATCGAGAGATCGATTTGTGTAAACATTACTGCTAAAATGAATACTGAAAAATATTGTCTAAGATTTATTTAATTCTTTTTTTTTGGTATTTTTTGTGAGATTTATTGGTGGCTTGACAGATATAATCTTTTCCTGTTCTGACGGTTTATGCTCACCCTGTGGGATATTTTTGGGTTTGGCATTCATAACAAATTTATGTGGGGATAGGTTCGACTTTAACGCATATGGTGGTCTGGATTATTCATATTTTTTTACTAGTTCCCATGGAATTGATTCTTTTGTTTTTTCTTCAAACTTTGAAATTTTTTTGATAAATTTGATGGGAATTTCATGAGTATGTTCCCTAAATGTGTTTAATGGAAAAAAATATTAGAGCGGACTTTAAATTGCCATTTCGATGGACTATATTAAACATAACCCAAAATAAGGTTATTTTTTCTGTCTCGAGATATTTTTTCTGTCTTGAGAGATTTGATTTTTTTCGGGATACGGAAATAATGAAAATTCGTCGGTAGATCTTAGAGCCGACATTGTATAAAGTATAAACTTTCTTTGTAAAGTGTACCTCGAAGTGATAAGTAATAACACAACAAAAAATTGTTCCCAAAATATTTAAAAATAGGTCGCAGTCAGTGCAAAGAAATATATAAGCGCGTCAACCAACCCTACATACACTTTTGGTAGACTTATTAAGGAATGGCCTTCAGCTACTTTCTCGAACGCCTCTTTCGACATGATAATTTTAGCTTCGGGACAAGAAAAATCACACGAGCCAATATGAGGCGAATATGATGCTTCATTTTGATCAATAACTCTGGTACAACGATGGCTTTACGAAATGGTGCATTATTGTAGCCCAAAATACATGGATTTTCTTTCCACAGGTGAGGTTAGTTATGGGGCTGCCTGCATTATGACTTGAGACGCAATTAGCGCTTGGGCGTGCTGCTTTGAAGCCAAAGCTGCTATACCTAAAGGTGAAACCCCAATGTAGGCTTGACTTGCTTTAGTGCTTTGCTTTGCTTTGGCATATCAAAAAAACCAGTGCTTTGTTATGGGAAAAAACCAAATGACAAAGTGGCAAAGTCAAAGCAAAGCCAAAGCAAAGCAAAGCAAAGCTCGAAATGACCAATGTTCAATTTTTTGATGCTTTGTATGCTTTCGCGTTCGTTTAATATTTATTTTGCTTAGAGAAATAAATGTATGTAGAGGTTTGAGAAAATTTATTTCATAAAGAAATTATTTTTTTGGGAATAACATTAACTATAAATATTTAAGAGCTCAAAATTAATCTGAGACAACTATTTCTATATCCCATTTTAACAAATTTCTCGTAAATGTTTGAAGAGTTATTGCCAAAACCATTTGTGCTTCTTTATCACTCTACACAACAATGGATATTTACATTCGATCCTTTGTTCTTTTTATGAAACAATAATGTTCATTCCAAAGGAAAAATTCCGCAAATTTCATACCTCTTACCTCTTTCGTGTACTATTTCTATTTCCTGTGCTCATGAAAAGCAAACTATAAAGTAACTAAAGCAAAGCGTGTATTTGGGCTTGTTTTGCTTTGGCACGTGGTACCTGAAAAGCTCACCAAGTTCAAGCAAGCCAAGCCTACATTGGGGTTTCACCTTAAGGCTTAGTAAATATTTGATCGACTCTGGTCACTGACATATAGATATGGACTGCTAAATAAGCAAAATCCCATACAAAAAAGTGGCACCAAAAACTATCGTTGTCTCGTTCCCCCTTCAAAATCCTATGAACTTTAATCGGTTTTAAAACAAAAAACAGTTCAGTGCATGTCAGCGATATAAACATAATTAGAAAAAACTAGACAGCTATAGAGTTTTTTCTTCTTTCTCTATTTTCTTTATTTTTAAAAGTTCGTTAAACAGAGGGAAAAAACCCTCACATATTTAAAAAAAATACATTTATTTAACGAAAAAACTGCTACTAAATAAAAAATAATGATGGAAAATTATTTCTAGCAATTATAACATACATCTTATTACTTATTTTCCTCTAAATTCGAAAAAAAAATTGTTGTTTACATAGAAAAGGTCTTCTTCTTCTGGAGAAAAATGGTGCCATTGAAAGTTGTCAATTAGCAGTCCATATCTATATGTCAGTGACTGTGGTGGACGGTTAAAGTCATCCTGCGGAGTTAAGAAATCTTAACAGTGCTTCGACCCTTAGTCTGGAGACCTCTTTTAAGTTTTCTAGAACGAAGCTGCCTAATATACGCTGTCTCGCTTTAGCTAGAGACGGGCATTTACAGAGAAAATAAAGGATTGTTTCTATCTCCTTAGTCTCTCCATAGGTACCTAAGACAACAAATGTTCTATGGGATACAGCTGCACAGGGTAGTCTCCTATGGGTCAATGTCCCGTATTCTATGGGCCAATATCCCGTATTCTGGAAATATGTATATTAGGGTGGCTCTTATTTTTAAAAGTGGGAAATTTCTACATGCTAACCCCTAAAATGGTTCTCTACTATGAAAAATTTTTTAAAAAAAAATTGTAAAAAAATTTCAATTTAGTATTTGTTATTAACAATACAAACACAAAACAAAAAAACATTTTCTCCGCGTTTTCGGCACGGGTAAGACTGTACCAATTCAGCTGAAATTTTTATAGGATTTTTTTTCGGTATAGAGAACCATTTTAGGGGTTAGCACCATCAAAAATGTAAAAAAAAATCGCCCATATAAATAAGGGCCACTCTAATGTATATCTTGACGGTCTGTTTAGGAGACCTAATGTTCTTCCTTTGTTTTAAGTAGGCTTACTTATTTGCAACGCTACGAATTTTTTCCTAGACCACTTATTTAGAAAAGGAAAAATAATAACTTAATATGTTAATAGTGTTTTATTATAAACCAAAATTTTTCTCTGTGAGTTTAAACCTCTATTAGGTTAAACCTTTCTATTGAGCTCCACCTAATATTTCCTGATGTTAAAAAATTGAGTGTTTTTGCCTCTATTCTACTTCAACCTCTAACATAAATTCATATCTTTTTGTGGCAATCTCCTTTCCTTTTTTTAAAAAGATTCATCGTCGATTCTCAGCCAAATTACAATTAATTACTCACTATCGACGGCGATTATTTATTTTCTAACATTAAAAAACGTTTTTCTCTAATCAGAGAATGTAAATGCATCACCAGCCAGCGCCATGTCAAGCAGCTCAGAATTTAATGACTTGTATGTCCAAAAAAGTCAATTTCAAATCAAACAAAACGAAACCGCGATAAGAAACAAATCTGAGATATTCCCTTTCTTTTGATTATTAAGTGCTCCTTATAAATGGTTACATTTACGACCCATTACTATCCTCACTGCCATCAGATAAATTGATAATAATTACAGTGTGTGCCACTTGACACGGCCGAGTAGTCAACTTCTTGTGTGCTGCCCAGGTAGACCACACACGCACATCTCTATATTCGATTTCCTTATCCCTCTCAATTGCTGCTGAGGCTCTGCATCTTCTACAATCCTCAACAGCCGAAGACAGCAGGTGGAGGGTAGGCTGTTCAGCAAGATCAGTTCCTTCCTTCTGTTTAATCACTTTTTTTTACCTTTTGTTGTGCGACCGTTGTTAGCCTAAACACTTGAAGCATCGGTGTAAATTTATGTAAATTAATAGGCCGACAAAGCGGCGTATTTTTATTTATGGGCATTGAGGGAAAGCCTCAAGTCAACATAATAAGAGGCAGAGTAAATATTTATTAGAATTTTTAATATATTATTGAAAACATGACCAACATCTTGTAATTAAGAGGAAAATGTCGTAATTTGTGAGAAGTTTTTGAGGTTTGCGCATGGTTTGTATCGGGTCTTATATCACGCAAAACCACACACTTTTTTCCAGAGGGCTTAAGTGACTTTCGGATTACTATTAAGGATTGTGATAGTAGGATGGTCGAGAAATGGAAAGTTTAGAAAATATTTCTGCAAATAATTATAGGGAAACTTGAAAAATTAAATTAATTTTTTATGTAGCAGATCTAAGCTAAGAAATCGCCCTTTGTATTGTACTACTAGTCCGTAATTTTGTTGGTCACGTCATGGTGCTATGTTCTAGTAGTAAGCTTAGACGTGTAGATGTAATTTGATTGTGAACTTCTTCCATTATTCAATTTTGTTTAACTAGTTCGTCAAGTGTCTCTCTTTCGTACAATGTTTATTCCACAAAAGGTGAATGACTAAATGCTTAAACCGGATGATTTTCCTATCATCCCCAACGTAGGAGAGTATTCTGAAAGCAGCTAGACAAGTCAGAACGTATTTAAATTTGGCCAATCGAAAGCAGCTCTGGATACAACTCTGTTAAGAACAATCAAATAGTAATAACGGAACAAATGGACGAAAACCTTACTGAAAAAGGGGAAATCATATAATGCCACGGTTTCACCGACCTCAGTTCAATAATGTTCAGTTCATTCCACATAATAGCCCAGCTTCACCGGCCGAACTGCGCAAGTTCGAGCAAATTGGTGAACTGAATTTTAAAATAACCTTATAGTTCGCATACGATTTCCACATATTCAACTGAGGTTAAAACAGACCTGAGTTCCCCCAACTGAACTCAACTGAAGCTCGCTCAAAAGACAGAAATCAACTGGAATAATGGAATGCCATTCCAGTGATCTTTTGCATTTCTGACTTTTGACGAAACAGCAACAACAATTTCAAGCACGAACTGAACATGATTTCCCCTTTTTCAATAAGGTTTTCGTCAATTTGTTCGGATTTTAGTTCGGGGGTTATTGTAAGAATCATAGTAATGATCTGTGTAAAAGAGAACTACACAATATGCACAGAGCACGAGCAATTTGAACTTTGAACTTAAACTTTTTTAAATAAAAAATTTAAAAAAAAAACAATCATTGTATTACAATGCAATAAAAATACAGTCCGACAATACAAGCGATTTTAGAATTTAGAATAGAATATATGTAGGTTGAAAGTATCTCTCTAAAAATGAACCAGTGAAAATTTTACTGGTTCATACAGTAAACAAGAATTTTACTGGAAAACCAGTGCAGTCGCGTCTGTATACTGATTGAACCAGTGAAAAGTTCTCTCTAAAAATGAATTAGTAAAAACTTCACTGATTCAACCAGTGAATTATAATTTCACTGTTTCAACCAGTGAAAAATTATATGACTCATATTCTATGCAATTATATTCATGGCTGTAAAGGGTTCCATGTAGCACACTCAATAAACCGAATCTCGTTTGATCACGGTGGGGCAAGCAACATTTCAGTGCTTTGATGGAGGCCCGCTTGGGAAAACAACACTCGTGCTAGAAAAATTTTTTTTCTTTTTTTACGTGAATTTCACTGGTTCCTATTGGTTGACTAAGCAATGGTTCAACCAGTGGATTTTCACTGGAAACCAGTGAATAGTTACTGGTTCGTTTTTAGAGAGTGGGCAAAATGTTGAAAAACGAAGAATATTGGGATTTTGCCCATACTTTAAACCTACATATATTCTGGAGTCACTCAAATTTTTGACCTTTATATCAAATAAAAGAACACACATTTACCTACAAGATGAACCTAATTTTGTTGCTTTACGATAATTAGTCTAGGAGTAATCGAAGTTTAAGCAAATTATAAAAAAATAATTTTTTTTTTCGTATACACCCTGTATTTTAGTGGATAGTGGGGACAGCCCTCCTCTCTAGAACGATTTTTTTCTCCAAAAACATCCAGAAATCACCCCTGAAAATATTAGCGGGCGTAGGCCAACAAAGGATTTATTGAACGTCTGGTGACCTTGGCAAGTCGCGAATAAGTGCATATGAGAATTTTAAATCTTTAAAACGGCGATATCTCATGAATGGCAATTCGTACGGGAAATTTTTTTTGTAGATAATCGCTTAATCTGCAAACTTTGTGAATACTGTTTTATGATAAGACTTACCGTTTAAGAGAGATTTGCAAAAAACTGACATTTTGACCTTTTAACCTTGAATAAAAAAATGTGCTCCTGACCGATCGCGTGTCAGTCTTGACATTTTATGTATAATGATGTTTTTAAGGTGTGTAGCAATTTTCAGCAACTTTTCAATTATCTATCAGTTAAATATCAATTTTGACTGCACTATTACTTTCGGGATAAAAATCACTTTAACTAACTCCAGAAGTGGGATATTATGCTGGAGCATATTTCGCATTATGTAATCCTTGCCTGGATACTCTTGTATGTGGAGAAACTGTTCACTGATACTCCTATATCCGCCTGCAATCTTAGGGACAACTTCTTTGTTGCCCATAACATCAACAAAAGAGGTGCCAGGAAAAACACCGAGAATTCCATAGAGGAGTCTGACTACGTGCCGACGCTTTGGCTGAAGAAAACTGGTTGTAACTGCGGCTTAGAGTGAATCTTGCCAAGCTTGGTTATATTGCTCCATGATTGTGATTTGCTGCCCTAACTGACTTCTTATACACCCTTAAGCAGTGCTCAGAAGGTTCCTATTATTTGGGTATAAGCTTCTGTAGATTTTTCTGCTATCCCATACCGCATGTTTTGCCTTGGCGTCACAGCTTAACAAGAGGTGCTCTGTTTTGACTAAAAATGGTTTTATTTCATTTCGTAGAGGGAGTTCAACTTTAAGCTTGGTTCGAAGGAACGAATAAAGGACAGGATTGATTAATACGAGTCTGGAGGGTGCTAAAGGAGGAGGCAATGGCCTTGCGTTTGAACTCCTGGATGTTGTTGGAGTTCACGCCAAAGAGAAGAAATTTGTAACAAAAATTAAAACAAAAAATTTTTGTAACAGAGTTTCCATTTCGCAAAGTCGATATCCTCAATAGCCACTCAACAATACAATAGGGTCAATTTGTTTACTTGATAAATTATGAATTAAATATATTTGGAGATTTTGTAAGTTTGAAAATTGATAAGTGAAGAGTTTCAGGCAAAAATACTTCAAATTGCAATTTCATTCATTCTGGATTGCAAAATGTTGTTTTATGGAACCATCCTATATAATTATGCATTATTGCATATTACCAATTAGCATTTTCTTTCAAGGTACCACAAAAACAATAACTTATAGCTTTACATTATTTCAAAACACTTTCACCCCTCCCAAAAAAAAATTCAAAAAAAAAAAACTATCTTCATTACTATTTTCAAACGCATTGTCTTCTTCATCATACATATTTAATGACAACCTATACAAACATGATTACAATCAAGATTTCACCTTTCCTGAACATTACAAAAAAAAAAATAAATAAAATGAACAAAAACTATTCCCAAGAAACAAGCCCCAGACATAGCTTAAACAAACCGGCGTCGAAGCGCGTGCGCATCTTCCTTAACTAGTGTTGTTGTTGCTGTTGTATTTGTTTTTGTTTATTTTTCATTTTCATTTCTATTTTATATTTTGTGCAAATTATTCACTCAAGAAAATATTGCTACACCTATTAATGATGATGGCGGGAACGTACATATAAAATACTAGTGCCTGAGCGTCTTGCGCAGATTCGTTTATGTATCTATCGTATTTTTTTTTGTTTTGTAGTTGTAAGTACCACCTTCAGAGTTGTGATAGATACTATTTGAGAGTTTTTCTATATTTATAAAATGTTTACTGCAACATTGATGCCGATTTGAAAAATACTGGTTTCTGTTTGCTATATTCGAGTTGATTTTCTCTTTCAGGCCCATAAAACCGCAAAAATCTTGTTTCATTGTCAGTAATTGAGGAAAATGTGATGAAAATTGCTGAGCATCTTTCTTTTATAATGAGTCGAAGATGCGCGCGCAGACTCTAGCTACACGATTTTCTGAGTAAAGAAGCACCTGGATACGAGTTGTTGTCTTAAGTTACTGGCGATAGTAAGAAGTTGATTGGTAAAAAAAAATCTGTTTTAGCGGATTTCGGGTATAAATATTGCTAATAGGAAAGGCTTTGTTTCTTTCTAGTATTTGTTGCCTGGGTTAATATATTCTTGATGGGTGCAATAAATTCGGGTTTTCACTCTGTTCACTTCTTTCAATAGTTGTCAACTAGCGAAAACACACAACCAAGTCAACAGGAAAATCCAAAATAGAGTTTGTCACGCACGGATGAATACCTTCATTAGGTTTAAAAGAAGACTCGCTAGCTGAAATATTTGCAGTCAATCCGTTCACATTAACAAGTCGGCAACACTCTATTCTTTTGGTGTAATAGAAAAATGAAAACAAAAATAAAGGCAGCAGAGTTTGTGAGAAATACCATATTCATCTCTGGCGCGGATTGAGTGGATTCTGTGTTATTGTGAATCGGGTACGGTGGCAGCATCTTGGACTGCTTGATGCTCTAATGCTATAGAAGAAAATTCTCACATACTGATTAGATGAGAAAACTAAAGGCAAATATCATGCTGGTGCCATAGCTAGATACATAGTCCACACGTTTTCATCATTTCTAAGGCAAGGTTGCGTGCAGCTTCTTCAAGTCACGGAATTCCTCTTTTATGATATGATACACGACTTCGGAAAAGATTCATTTCTCTCGTGTATACGGATTTTCTCTTGGCTAACAGAAAAAACTCACTTCGGCAGATGATGAAAATATAGAGCACGTATGATTGGAAAAATATGAAGGTGGGCAATTAATTAAGAAAGAACGTGAATTTCACTCGCTGATACAAGGATGCTCGCTTAGTTATAATTGCCACCTTAATATACCCCCGAATTCACAACCTACAGCCTCATTTCTCAACCTTGACCTCTTATCCACAATTTATTGTATTTAAGCAATAAAAATTCCAATCCCTCTAGGAAGAACCCACACAGCCCAGAAGACGTCCTAAGCCCCCTCTTTCCCCTCTTTTCATCCAATAAAACTAATTCCCAGTTCCTAGTTTCGTTTCCGTGCTATCAATTGAGCATCAAGCTCCTTCTGGCTACTTCTGACTCTAACCTGAACTGGCTCAAGCCTCTGGATGCTGCTGCTGGAAAAGTGTTAATGATTTTTCCATTTTCATTTTTCTCTCAATTTTACCGCGGCGCGGGCACAATGTTGTCTTGGATTATATTCTTCGTGCCTTTTATGGTAGGTCGGAACAAGTTGAGGTTTGTTCAGTAAATCGTAGTAAGGTGCACGTTTTCTTAACAATCATGTATCTACGCCGAGTAACTCTGATTTATGGTGGAGGGAACTGATTTGGTGCGTGCTTATGGTGCACGTTACTATCGTACAGTAGATGATGGCATTCAAAGAGGTCTGAGAAAATGGCAAAAGTTTTTCAGTATTATATATATTTATATGTATATCATTTTTTTTATTGCTTATTTTAACAATATTATTCAGAAAATATAAGCGTAAGTTTAATATGATTAATGGATATTTGTGGCCGATAGAAGAATTGAACGTTATTATTATTGATGAAATATGAAATTGTTTTATGTATTTCAATAGTGGTGGATCGCGCAGAAAGACTTGTCAGTATTGAGGTGCTTTGGTACAGGCGAAGTTATTAGTTTGACTATGTGATCATAGAACTTATGCCAGACCACCGGTTTTTTTTTTGATTATGATTCATAATTCGTAATTTATAAGCGTATTCTAAAAGTAGTCACAAGTCACAACGAAATCGCAAGTGTGTGGTGAGTCTCAGCTTGAGACAATTTTGTATTCTAATTTTGCAGTCACAGTTATATTATAACGACTCTCAAAATTCTGACCGTATAAATAACAGGTTTCTAGCATCTCATTACACGAATACAAATTCACCATTAGAGGTGAATTATTTAAGATTTTTCCTGGAACTGGGTACTTAGAATTCGAAAACAGCTGATACAAGAATAGTCACAAATTCTCAATGAAAAGCACGAGTCACAAAAGCTTGTGACATATGACTGGTCATAATTTAGAATCGTGGGGTTAAAAAAACTCTTGAAAAATCTGGTCTACCCTATTTTTGACTGGATTGGGTCAATGCTACGTACACTTTTCAAGTTGCATAAGAACTTCAATGGCAATGGACAAGAAGTCACAGAGAAGGTAGCTAGTACGAACTTGGTCCTTGCGAATTTTATGCTTGAGCAATGGTATTTGGATATCCTTGGATCGTGTGACTCGCAACCAAATGAAGCACCGTGTTGATAGACCTCCAACATCTTTCGGACCTGGTGACGTCATAAATGGACCGAGGTGCCAACTTCGCCTTTAGGCACTCATTTGAACGTACGGTGCTTCAACTGCGCATTAAAAAGTAGAAAAGTTGTGTATTCGCGAACCAAGCTCCTGCAGACTAGATACCGTGCATCTATGAGAAATAATAATGACGTCAATAGTACCGGCCATCCCATCTAAGGCAGAAGTCGCACAGGTCGAAACGACGAGCTCAATGATGAATTGATTTTTTTAAGTATGGGACCAAGCTTAAGAGCCATCTTTTGCACTACCAGTCCGTCATGTCGTACTCTTCATGGTGCAAAGTCTAGCAGTAAGCTTGGCTCGAAGGAAGGAATAGAGACCAAGTTAGGTTAATAGGAGTTTAAAGCATGCTAAACGAGGTGCGGTTGGCCCTTGCGTTTGAACTCTTGCATATTGCTGCACTTCACGCCAAAGAGAAGACATTTTCACGAATTCCACCCATGTAACAAAAATCAAAACAAAAAAAATTGTAATGGGATTTCGAATTCGCATAGTCGTTATGGTCAAAAGGAACCGCCTGAACGAGAAGAGCAACCGTAAAGCCTAAAACACACTTTTGTGTTGTGGTGTGGCGTGGCGCTCTGTGTCAAAGATCGTACAAGGAAGCAAAATTCTATCGACCTATTAGCCTCTATTCTTTTCTCCTGAGAACGATGGAGAACGTTTTAGACAACATGTGCCCACTGAAGTTTATGAAAAGGTATATTTCGTCATGCATTTCCTGCTATTATCATGAACGCCTAGGAGTTCGTTTGGAGGGAGAATTTCATCACATCCCTCGTGCTGCTGTTCCCTTCCAAACGGTGCATTTGGACCATCAAGGGCCCTATTTAACCAGCAAGCACCGGAATACGCACCCGCTCGTAGCTGTAGCCACATTCACTAAATTCGTGATCATCAAAGCTGTGAAGAATACGTCCATCGGGCTCCAGTCTTAAAGTTGATCAATGACATGACAAGTTACTTTGGATTACCGACAATTGTGGTGACAGATCGGGGGACTGCGTTTCAATCCAAGGCGTTCGAGATATATTGTAAGGACACCAAGTGAGGCACATAAAGACAGGAACTCCTAGAGCAAATGGGCAAGTGGAGCGTGTCCACCAAAGATTTAGGACTTCAATTGCAACTAGTATGGAAACAACTGACAAGGATTGGGATAAGTATATCACAACCGTACAGAGGACAACAACGAAATGGTCGATTATGAACTAATGTTTGGCTACTGGCCAAGAGTGGTGGCCAACGAATTGATCTTTGCCCTGCATTATGCCACAGGCCATGAAGTTCCAACGATTACAGTTGCCGAGCAGAGAAGTGCAGCGATTCGACGCCAACCGACGAATAAACCTGCAACCTCAAGGGAATGGGAAAAACTGGAACCGAGGTTCAGAGGGCCATATGTGGTTACGAAGGTGCTTCCTAATTATAGGTACATATATGGTCGAGGATCTGCCGGAATCACAGAGGAGTATGTCGGAGGGTTCGCGTGGAACAACATGAATCGTTTGTGCTGTTCCTTGATGTCATCGGAATTAATAAATAATTATATCATCGAATTTGTTTTTTTTTAAATATTTTGGTTTTCACTTTTTTTCTAATTTTAGCTATCTTGGCCTTGTTGACACATATGCGAGTGGGTCTAACCGCGAAGCCACTCCACTGATAGACATTTTCCTACCGGCCAGGCTGGTGTACGTACAGAGACTGCCATATTTCAGCAGAATAGTGCTTGTAGCTGCCGATACTGTGAAGCAGCTCCCGACACAGAGAAGCACATGCTGTGCTATTATGAGGCTGAGGATAGGAGGAGGTTGAGTATCCTCCATCGGAACTTCTCTGTAACCAGGGAGATTTGGGATATGAACCCAAAATCAATTTAAGACTATATGGAAAGGCTTAATTTCAAAGATTTTTTATGGTGGGGGTTGACACAATAGACCAAAGAGGTATGAGTGCCAGACGCCCTCTCAAAGAAAGAGGAAAGTCAGAGTAGAATTCTGCAAGCCATTAGAGAATTCGGTATCTCCAAAAGTCGAATGGAGGCTGACCACGACCAATATGATAAATCAGCTAATGATTTTCCGAATCCTATCTGTGATTGGTCTATTAACATCTATAATAGACTCTTGCAAAGGGACGGTTTGTTTTTCTCTCCTTTTTAATATGGCATTGGAGATAGTGGTTTGAGATTCGGGGTGTCGGCAAGAGGCACAATCTTCGACAAGCCGATCCAGTAGAACCCAGGATACTTAGATCGTGAAAGTGAAAACGAACCTTCTCAGAAAGTTTCCTGCAACATGATTTGTTTTCTTTTCCGAAGTATTGAGTCCAAGAGTACCACTTGCACTCCTGTTGTACTCTATCCCTATACCTCCTATTTGTAGGCCAGACTTCTTGTACAGGTTTGACATGTTTACGCTATAGGATTAATGCTATCGGAAAACGGGCAATCCTCTGGTAATAGGATGGTGTAGATCAGGACCTCGAAATCGTAGGGGCGATGTCAAATAGATGACGAGAGAGCTTTGATAGTATTTCGGTTGCAGAGATGCATATAAGCTCCTTTAGATTCTTATTAGATTGTTACGTACAATCACATTGTACTGGCAACACTCCAAAAGATTGGCGCATTACTTTTCAAACTGACATTTGTGTTGATCAATACGTTGAGCCGTGTATCATCCCACTTAGGGAAATTTTCTTTTGCTGTTTATAGGTGCCGTTTATTGGATGGATAATTTCTACATCATGATTTTCAGGTTTGTTCAGTCCTCTTTGAATTTGTGCAGTTGGAACGTGTATTTAACTAATAATGAGTGGTTGTGAATGTAATTTCGTTTTCTGCACTCTGTTTTGCATAATAAATTGGAATTTAATTTACAGGAACTAAAAATGGATTTTTTCTTTGCACAAACGTTGTTAAGCACATTTTTTTTGGATTTTGCCTTCAGCTTAAGGAAATAAATAATAAAATACTCACAAGGTGATGTTAAATTGGAATCCATGCAGGAAACGTAATAAACTGAAATAAAAGAAAAACATATGTCAATAAAACTCACTCAGTATGAAATTGATAAGTTTTAATTCCGAAAGTTAAAGCCAAATACATTTTATTTATTTTTAGACACCTAAACACAATCTTAAAATAGGCTTTATACTGAAGTAAGCCCTGCTAAAAAAATATACCTACAATATATAATTTTGATCAAATTGCTACACGCACGCGTCATGCTTTACATGGGAATAATCCATATTCTGAGTAATGTGGGTGCAGTACCAAAGATTAAGACACTGCAAGACAAATATTTTGCCATTTACTGTCAAAGTAGATCGCTTTTGCACCACACCTATAAAAGTCTGCGATCGCTTAACCCATAGAGATCACTGCCAAACAACACACTAGACCGAACTCTGAAATTCGACCGTGCGTCAGCCCAGCTGAAGGGAGTCACACCCAAAACCTAATAAGTTTATAATTTTTAATTGCGTAAGCAGATTGCTTTACAGCGCAGAGTCAAAATCGGTAATCGCCACAAATCCTGACAAATGTGACTCCATTAACAATCGTTAACCGCCGAATAGCGTTAGTTCTAGGCAACTTTCCTGTGATCCAGCGACATGACACAATGACAGGTGGTCGAAACTATGGAGTACGGGGCTGTAGGTACAAGACAGCAGATCTAAATCGAACAGGTACACCGAACAACCTGTTGACAAAAACTTATACCGGAATCGGCTGTGGTGTGTTCAGGCTCTGATGTGCTGCATACGAAGAGGGCAAATAGTAGTTTATGCAAATTTCGAATTCGGATTTGGACAAATGAGCTTCACAATGGTAACGGCGGCGGCAACAACGTAGGCAAGCTTCAGCATCAACTTCAGGTAGCTGCTGGCAGGCACAAGTGTTTTGAGAAGGTGTCTTTCTCCCCTATGGCGTCCGTCCATGATAAACAGCTGAGAGTCAACAGGTTATCAATTAAACTCCCGCGATATAAGACGAAAAATATGGGCAAAAATAGTAACCAGCAACTACTATACTGCGCAGGCTCAGCTCTGGCTTAAGCCATTTAATGTGCGCGCAAGTTAAGTCGTTCTACCTGAATTCATTTTGTCGTTTGGCCTTTTCTGTGCACTTTTCCTGTTAAACAAATGACATTCCACGGTAGGAGAACTTTTTGGTATTTCCTGCGCAGGTATATATTGTGTATCTGGCGGGCCCCGGCAACTGTGCGAGAAATTATCATGTTTCCTTCTGTGACAGAGAATGGCAGCCTAGTGGAGCGTGGCTTCTCGCCGCCTGATGTCCATTTTCCGCAATTTCTGTAATTCTATTTTAGCCCAGCAGGTGGCACTCGTTTCTTTAAAGAACCTCAATCGTGGCCAATTTATAAAATTAACAACTTTCGTTCGTTATCACGGATTTGCTCCTCTGAACTCTGGAGACGACACCGGCACCCAGATATCAGTGGGGGATTGCAGTTAATTGACTCGGTTTATAGGTGAAAAATTACCAAATCCATTTTGCTACACGGATCTATCAATAATTAAATTTTTTTCACGGCCTATATTTTAAGGAAGTCGATTGGTTCTTATGGCCGCGGCCTCCTACATACTCCACTATTAGTTATAATTAGTATCGCCCGGAGATAACCGCAAAAAAAGTGTGTGTGTGTGGCATGTCGTGCTGACGAATATTTATGAACGTGTAATTCAATACGAGAACGGGCTTGGGTGTAGCTTTTTACGCTGATTTTTAATTGGGTGATCCACTTTTTAGGGAGTTTTTACGATGTGAACTGGAGTTAAAATTAGTCAGCGTGAAGTGGTCGATAAAAAAGATTTTCTTAAGATAAAAAAAAACAAAAAAAAATAATTTATGAAAGAAAGTTAAGCATGGCAAATCGGTCCGTAGACAAGTTCACACTTGAGAATTGGAGGAAAGATTTGTTTTTAATAAAAAAATTACTTTTATTGCGATATTAAAAAAAAATATATATAAAGCGTGAGAAATGAATATGAGAGTTTAATGTGGAAACGGCCATAAAAATATATGGTTTATGGGAAATGTTTACGGAAAATGAGCTTTAATTGAATGTTCGAGTATTTAGGGTAGTCACGAACTGGATCAGGAATTTATGAAGGTATTTTTTTGGGTCATTTAGGTAACAAACCCAGTGAGAGCAAGATTCCATTAAAAGAAAACGGTACTGAGACATTCTAGAAATAGTGGAGGATCTATACAAAGGTATTACTAAAATTAAGAATTAGTTTACTAAACTTTTAGCTACTAGACCAATTAAAATAGACATTACAACCCTACAAAAAGTTGCGCGACTTTAAGAATAGATACCATTATCAATGAAATGTCTTAGCTATATAACATATATAATAATATGTCTAATAAAATGACCTGCGATGGAATGCCCTCGTATTTCAAATCGCTAAACAGGTATCCTAATAAATTCGATTTATTAAGAGATGCAAGTTCCTCCTTCAGGCAACAGCCTGGGCTACAATCTACAAATGCTAAATTCGGCAGAGCCTCGAAAACACACCCGAATTTCACCTTCTCGTCATAGAGCCCCAGACTAGCCTTCATCTATCCTACACTTAGTACAAAGAGTGACATCTGAGCTTAGATTTTCACATAAAAAAACAAAAATAGTTTATCTGTATCGCATGGCGC